>CM057347.1:306207306-307604841 GCA_030015575.1 Agapanthus africanus | reverse complement strand
AATACGGGGTGTCCTGGAGAAAAGGGTAAAAGTGGGAGTGGCAATGAGGTTCGCAACTCTGACAATCCAAAAGCCAGTGTTAAGAAGGTTCGGTCAACTTGGTCGCTGAGTCATAGTCTTAGGGTCGGGTCAATGGTTGCTGCCAAAGAGAGAGAGAAAAGAAACACTCAGCGTGCACTCTAACCTAGATCAGAATGGTTACCAATTTATCTAATCTGGAATCCTCCCACTGTACCTCAAATTCTCCTCCAAACCTGAAAGAAGAATTAGTCGGGGTCACCCGAGGAGTAAACTAACTCATCAGTGGGAATCGGGATCCAACTATCATCGCATGATAACATGACGGAATCCGCTCACGTCATCACACTCCAGAAGGTATGCGCATATCTGGCAAGTTTCAGTTCTTTTGAAACTCCCGATGTGATTTTTGCCCCATGCTCTTATGACCTTGACTTTGGCCAACAAATCATAAGTCACATGTCAAGTTCTACCCGTCATTCTCCAGGTTGATTCGAATCCACCCGCACAAGCCCTTGACTTTGGCCAACAAGGCTATACGACTGTTCCAAACCAACGCATCTATCTATGCTGCATATGAATAACCAACAGCTACCAAACACTGTGCCTTGATTTTGGCCAACAAACACAGCTTGAATACTATTGACTACCCATATGAAACGACGGAGGGCTACGAATGGTTTCTGGCGAAAACCTTTAACGTAACGAACTTGATATCGTTGAAGGAACGGATAGCTTTTTGAAAATATAGTGACGAAAACCGTTGCTAAAGAGGTCACTCCCGGTGAAGGGATCTCGGCTCTTTCCCCGTAGAATGAGGTGCAGGATATTCCAACTGAAAACCACGGTGCAAAGCAAAAGTAATCGGCTATAGTGAAGTTAATGCCCTGACGCAAACTTTTGTCCAAGGGGTCACTCCCGGTGAAGGGATCTTGGCCCTTGCCTCGTCGACTGAGGAGCAGGATATTCCAACTGAATACCACGATGCAAAACAAAAGTGAACGTCCTTGCAATAACAGCTTTTTGAAAAGTGTTCCAACAACATCAGATTAGGTTTGTTTTTAACTTGCATTGATCCGAATCAATGCAGTCCCATCAATTGATCACACCACAAAGAACGAAAATAATATGACGTACGTATATGCCATCCGCATTCGCCACTGGGTCCCGTCATTACCCGTTAGGTTAGCTAACTAACGACAGAGCGGGGACTGGACTAGCGCGGATGCAAAACATATACAACATCTACTAATATATATACCAATATATTATATTCGCTCAAGGCGTGATAAAATGCAACATCACAGAAAATGTACAGCATCACAGAAACAATACAGATATCTGGGATCCCCGGGTTTCACAGAGCCGCTGAAACCCGACGTTCCCCTGGTCGTGTGGATAGCCTGTGCAATGAAATCCTAGACCCCTATGGGCACGGCAAGTTACCCGCCAAAACCTGAAGCGAGGCAGCCCCCTTCAGCGACGTGAATGGACCACCCGACACTTCACGGAATCCGGCAACTTGGGCACCCCTCCTGGGTCAACCTGTACCCCCTACGAGTGCGGCGAATAGCCCGCCAATCCTAGAGTGAAGCCCCCTCCGTCCCAATGCCATGAGATGCGGGCTTGTTGCCCTCTAGAAACCGGCTATCCGTGCACCCCTCCGCGGGGCAATCCTAGTACAGAAAGTAAAATATACATACAACGGGTACAACGACCGCAACCTGGCCGTGTCCCAAAATAATAATACAAACAGGCAATGACGGCAGTCCACATGTCGGACGCTCGCCCCGCAAAATCAAATGTACATAATACAACCACAACTGTACTAGCATTGCAACCAGGCTATCCCCCACGACCGATCCTCAACATCACAGCAAAAACAGAACATCAACGTGAAAGTCACGTTCGCAAATCCGTCTAACCGGGCTATAGCAGTTAGACCGGATTTACCGATCGAGTGACATTCACGGTCGCAGATATAATGTAAATACTGTGAAATAATGTGTTTAAAATATCCGATCGATCAAAAATTAACAAGTGGGCCCCCAAGCAATACTGTAGCACTCACAGAAATTCTGGGCCCAATTATAATATTCCAAAACCCTAATTTTAAGCCCAGAAAGCTACTGAAGAAATTTGACACAGCAAGGACACTGTTCGGCGGCGGAACCGCGGCCCAAGTGGGGGGTTTGCCGCGGTTCCGCGCTCTGTTGGTCGACTTACTGTGTCGAATTTCTACAGTATGCTTATAACATCCAGTGCATCACTATTTTACAACCTGAAAAAATTTTCGACACCAAAAAATTTCAACAGAAAACTGATGTGAACAAAAATGTGGATTTTGGAATTTTGGTCGATCGGAAATGCAAAACACATTAAACCAAGCTAGACTAAGTTAATGGAGAGGCTCTGATACCACTGTAAGTGCACGGCGGCGCCCCGGCCGTCAATCCGACGGCCAAATGCAGAAGCGGTGATAAACTTTAATTTTTCTTGAACTGGCAAACCGCCGCGTACTAATACCCGGATCGAACCACTAACTAGTCCTAGCTATCTACAAGAAAGGGAATAGAGATATACCGACGATCCAAGTCCTCCGGTCTTCTCGTCATAGTCCCGATCTCCTGCGGAATGTCCCGTCTCCTCCTCGTCGCCGGAAGTGCACCACATCGCCTACTTCTTTTACGGGCTCCCACCTCAATGCCGAGGCAACTCGGGCACGAAGCCGGCTACTCGACGTGCCCAAGATTTGCTGTAGAATGTAGTGTGGATCTATATGTCTCATTTGGGGTTTGTGGAGTTGCCATTTTGGTAGAGGGATGATACAAGAAGTATATGGAGGAGCTTGGAGAATTTTGGTGCATGAAATGAACAACATTTCCCCCCCTTCAATTTTTGGACAGCCCCTCCTATACATGGCCGGCCATCTCTAGTGAGGGAGGGAGAGAATGAGATAGAATCCCATGAGGGAGTGAGTGGCTTGAACAATAATGCAAGGCATCAAAAACAAATCATGAAAGAATATGATCATAAGCAAAACCACACACAACTCCAACCATCAACAACCATCATGACCACTAAAAGTCAAGCTATCATGAGAAAGGAAAGTCAAGTGATGGGACAAGTATCATGACATGATAATATGCAAAGACCCCCTCCACAAATGCTTATTTGCAACAATGCAAATAAGCCCTCCTCCACCAATCTTCGGCCAATGAACGATACAAAGGAAATTGGCCGAAACGGAAAGCAAACTGGCAACTCCAGAAAACTGGTCCTGTAATAAATTACAGGAAAACCCCGATACTGTGCATACACACCCGCATTTGTATTCCGACCGAAATACAAATGCAATGAGACAAAATCTACACTGTACTATACTAGGATCCGGCCTATACCAAAACCGGCTAGTAATATCTGTTTGATCCTGATCCGTGCAATACCGCACGTATCTGATCGAACCCTGCCATATAACCATACGGCCTGTAGTACAAACTGTCCGATCCTGATCCGTGCAATACCGCACGTATCTGATCGGACCTTGCCATATCTCCATACGGCCTCTACAACTTTTCGCCCGAAAGCTGAGTAACAGAATGTGGGGGACTCTAAAGACTCATCAACACCTTGGTTGTGGATTTAACCACTAGCACGTTAGAGGTATAAGCCAATACATAACGGGCTACCAGGTATTGACCAAAAGGGACGTCTGTGAGCGAACTCAGCCTGACTCCCTACTGAGCCTGTCAGTGACAATATCCGTACAGTCCGGTCCGTTCGTCTATGAGCATCGCATGGCGGGCCTAGGGGGTTGGTAAAAGTCAGACCCCCAAAAGCGGTACAAGTCGTGTCGGAGTGTAGCCCAGAACAGCCTGAGATACTACTGGAATACCTACCAGTAAATCTCCTTGCCTCGGCCGAGGCTTCGTGTAATGGCTCTCCTAGACACAGCACGACCTCACCCCCAATACCGGGAGAGACGAACCCCTGAAGATGCGCTCACTGCCTCCATGTGGCTCGGGACTGTACCCAACTAAAACCTGTTTGCACGACTCCTTTGAGCCGTGGTAGGGTAGTAATCAAAGTACAGTGGAAACTCACACAAGACAAATGACGATCCCCAGGTCGATGAATTAACCTGTACACATGTCACCAGGGAACTGCCATCTGACGTCTGGTATATGACCAACTAGCATGTTCCCGGCGAGTCCTGTCCGGTGTACTCATAACCAAATGAGCACCTTTATACATCTTAGGTGATCCAACTGACACCAATGGCTTGTGAGACCGGCCACCGCCCCTCGTCGGGGTCTCGACTGTATACACTAGTCTACTCTGGAGTATCGATGCCCTGTCTCGAAACTCTCACGACTAGGGACCATTTAAGGATATGCTTATAGACCCCAGCTCCCACTTATATGATCGCCCTCATACTGCTGGTGGTCAAGCAAGAATCCTAGGGGCTCTATCAACGTGTAATAGCAACTTGTCAGGTCACCTAAAATAGTACACGATGATAAAGGTAAACCAGATAGCATACTATCATCTCGAGTAAGACTGTCCTACCGGGATAGGTCCTCCATCAATCATTGCAATCACGTACCTGTGACCTAATAATTGACTCTGAGGGCACTATCTCCAACAGGCTTTACTCTAGAATTGGCGGGCTATTGGCCGCACTCGTAGGGGGTATAGGATTGACCCAGGAGGGGTGCCTAAGTTACCGGATTCCGTGAAGTGCTGGGTAGTCCATTCACGTTGCTGAAGGGGGCTGCCTCGCTTCAGGTTTTGGCGGGTAACTTGCCGCGCCTGTAGGGGTCTAGGATTTCATTGCACAGGCTATCCACACGACCAGGGGAACGCCGGGTTTTCAGCGGCTCTGGGAAACCCGGGGATCCCAGATATCTGTATTGTTCTGTGATGCTGTACATTTCTGTGGTGTTGCATTTTATCACGCCTTGAGCGAAAATTATGTATTATATATATAACTAGTAGATGTTGTATATGTTTTGCATCCGCGCTAGTCCAGTCCCCGCTCTGTCGTTAGTTAGCTAACCTAACGGGTGATGGCGGGACCCAGTGACGAATGCGGATGGCATATACGTACGTCAGTATATTTTCGTTCTTTGTGGTGTGATCAATTGATGGGACTGCGTTGATTCGGATCAATGCAAGATAAACAAACCTATTCTGATGTTGTTGGAACATTTTTTAAAAGCTATTATTGCAAGGGCGTTCTCTTTTGTTTTGCATCGTGGTATTCAGTTGGAATATCCTGTTCCTCAGTCGACGAGGCAAGGGCCGAGATCCCTTCACCGGGAGTGACCCCTTGGACAAAAGTTTGCGTCAGGGCAATAACTTCACTATAGCCGTTTACTTTTGCTTTGCATCGTGGTATTCAGTTGGAATATCCTGCACCTCATTCTACGGGGAAAGAGCCGAGACCCCTTCACCGGGAGTGACCTCTTTAGCGAAGGTTTTCGTCACTATATTTTTCTAAAAAGCTATCAGTTCCTTCAACGATATCAAGTTCATTACGTTAAAGGTTTTCGCCAGAAACCATTCGTAGCCCTCCGTCGTTTCAGACGGGTAGCACGTAGTATTCATGCTATGTTTGTTGGCCTTCGTCAAGGCATAGTGTATGGTAGCTGCTTGTTGCCTTTCTGCTGCATAGATAGATGCGTTGGTTTGGGACGGTCGTATAGCCTTGTTGGCCTTCGTCAAGGGCTTGTACGGGTGGGTTCAAATCAACCTGGACAATGACGGGTAGAACTTGACATGTGACTTATGATTTGTTGGTCTTCGTCAAGGTCATAAGAGCATGGGGAAAAAATCCACATCGGGAGTTTCAAAAGAACTGAAACTTGCCAGATATGCGCATACCTTCTGGAGTGTGATAGCGTGAGCGGATTCCGTCACGTTATCATGCGATGATAGTTGGATCCCGATTCCCACTGATGAGTTGGTTTACTCCTCGGGTGATCCCGGCTAATTCTTCTTTCAGGTTTGGGGAAGAATTTGACGTTACAGTGGGAGGTTTCCAGATTAGATAAAGTGATAACCATTCTGATCTAGGTTAGAGTGCACGATGAGTGTTTCTTTTCTCTCTCTCTTTGGCAACGGCCATTGACCCGACCCTAGACTATGACTCAGTGACCAAGTTGACCGAACCTTCTTAACACTGGCTTTTGGATTGTCAGAGTTGCAGACCTCATTGCCACTCCTACTTTTACCCTTTTCTCCAGGACACCCCGTATTACTACGAACGTCCACTTTCATTGGACAAAACCATCGTATGGTTATATACGAACTCGAAAGAATTCGAGGATGGTTTCCGGTTCTGGAGAAAACGAATAGGACTATTCAGTTGTCTTTTCTTTTTGCCTTCTCTCAGGTTGCGAGTACTCCTTGGTTTAGGAGTAGTATGTTGGAGATAGTGCCCTCAGAGTCAATTATTAGGTCACAGGTACGTGATTGCAATGATTGAGGGAGGACCTATCCCGGTAGGACAGTCTTACTCGAGATGATAGTGTGCTATCTGGTTTACCTTTATCATCGTGTACTGTTTTAAGTGACCTGACACGTCGCTATTACACGTTGATAGAGCCCCTAGGATTCTTGCTTGACCACCAGCAGTATGAGGGCGATCATATAAGTGGGAGCTGGGGGTCTATAACCATATCCTTAAAAGGTCCCTAGTCGTGAGAGTTTCGAGACAGGGCATCGATTCTCCATAGTAGACTAGTGTATACAGTCGAGACCCCGACGAGGGGCGGTGGCCGGTCTCACAAGCCACTGGTGTCAGTTGGATCACCTAAGATGTATACAGGTGCTCATTGGGTTATGAGTACACCGGACAGGACTCGCCGGGAACATGCTAGTTGGTCATATACCAGACGTCAGATGGCAGTTCCCTGGTGACATGTGTGCAGGTTAGTTCATCGACCTGGGGATCGTCATTTGTCTCGTGTGAGTTCCCACTGTACTTTGATTACTACCCTACCACGGCTCAAAGGAGTCGTGCAAACAGGTTTTAGTTGGGTACAGTCCCGAGCCACATGGAGGCAGTGAGCGTATCTTCAGGGGTTCGTCTCTCCCGGTATTGGGGGTGAGGTCGTGCTGTGTCTAGGAGAGCCATTACATGAAGCCCTCGGCCGAGGCAAGGAGATTTACTGGTAGGTATTCCAGTAGTATCTCAGGGTGTTCCGGGCTTCACTCCGACACGACTTGTACCGCTTTTGGGGGTCTGACTTTTACCAACCCCCTAGGCCCGCCATGCGATGCTCATAGACGAACGGACCGGACTGTACGGATATTGTCACTGACAGGCTCAGTAGGGAGTCAGGCTGAGTTCGCTCACAGACGTCCCTTTTGGTCAATACCTGGTAGCCCGTTATGTATTGGCTTATACCTCTAACGTGCTAGTGGTTAAATCCACAACCAAGGTGTTGATGAGTCTTTAGAGTCCCCCACATTTCTGTTACTCAGCTTTCGGGCGAAAGGTTGTAGAGGCCGTATGGAGATATGGCAAGGTCCGATCAGATACGTGCGGTATTGCACGGATCAGGATCGGACAGTTTGTACTATAGGCCGTATGGTTATATGGCAGGGTTCGATCAGATACGTGCGGTATTGCACGGATCAGGATCGAACGGACATCACTAGCCGGTTTTGGTTTTAAGCCGGATCCTAGTATAGTACAGTGTAGATTTTGTCTCATTGCATTTGTATTTCGGTCGGAATACAAATGCGGGTGTGTATGCACAGTATCGGGGTTTTCCTGTAATTTATTACGGGACCAGTTTTTTGGAGTTGCCAGTTTGCTTTCCGTTTCGGCCAATTTTCCTTTGTATCGTTCATTGGCCGATGTTTGGTGGAGGAGGGCTTATTTGCATTGTTGCAAATAAGTATTTGTGGAGGGGGTCTTTGCTTATATTTGTATCATGATAGCTTTTCATTGACCTTGACTTGTATCCTCATGATGGCATGACTTTTGAGTCATCATGATGGTTGATGATGGTTGGGGTTGTGTGTGGGTTTGTGTGTGATCATATTCTTTCATGATTTGATTTTGATGCCTTGCATTTTTGTTGAAGCCACTCACTTCCTCATGCCAATCTATCTCATTCTCTCCTCTCTCCAATCAGCTTGGCCGGCCACTTTGGCAAGAGGCTGTCCAAATTTTGAGTGTGGGTTTTTTGGCTCATTTCATGTTGCAAAATTCCCACAAGATCATTCTCAAAAGCTCCAAGTTCAATCCCTCCACAAAAGGCAATTCCATAACCCCATATGAGACTTGAGTACACTACATTCTACAGTAAATCTTGGGCACGTCGAGTAGCCGGCTTCGTGCCCGAGTTGCCTCGGCATTGAGGTGGGAGCCCGTAAACAAAGTAGGCGATGTGGTGCACTTCTGGCGACGAGGAGGAGGCAGGACATTCCGCAGGAGATCGGGACCATGACGAGAAGACCGGAGGACTTGGATCGTCGGTATATCTCTATTCCCTTTCTTGTAGTTAGCTAGGACTAGTTAATGGTTCGATCCGGGTTATAGTGCGCGGTGGTGCCGGTTTGCTAAGTCCGCAAAATTAAAGTTTATCACCGCTTCCGCTTTTGGCCGTCGGATTGACGGCCGGGGCGCCGCCGTGCACTTACATAGTACACCTATTACGCAAATTGGATAGTCTTCTTCCATACCTTAGGCTGGTGCTGAACGGTAGGGAATGAAGAAAACCAATTAGCATAACGATGGTGTGCATAAGGTATTAAGTAAAGACAAAGAAAGGGATTAGTAAGAGGGAAAAGTAAATTGCGACTGCTATTCACGACCAAACCAAGTATTCTTCGCCAATCCTAAATCACCTTTGTATTTCTCCAGGACACTCCGTATCACTATGAAGATCCCAAGTTTATTGGATAATCCATCGTATGGTTATATACGAACTCGAAAGGAACTTGTTCCAGTTCGGGGATGGATCCTGGTTCAGGAGAAATAGGAATTAAGTTCATTCGGTTGTCTTTTATCTTCTCCTTCTCTCGCATTGCGAGTGCTCCTAGGATTAGGATAGTACACCCATTATGCTTATTGGATAGTCTTCTTCCAAACCATAGGCTGGTGCCAAACGGTAGGGAAGGAAGAAAACCATTTGGCCTAAAGGGGTGTACAGAAGGTAATGACTAAAGACATATAAAGGGATTTGGAGAGATGGCAAAGAGATATACGGTTACAGTTGTGAATCTGGATAATGGAAGAGGCATTACTAGGAATACCAGGATACCCCATCGAAACATTTTAATGTTTTAGTTTCACTGTGTACTGTTAAAAGAAAACCGATTTCCCAATTAGACACTTGCTCCAGGGTATGTATTTACCAGGTATGATTCTCACATCTGTATGGTTTTACAGATGATTAGTGGGGGTAAGTTATTGGGAATTAGGTGATCATCCTCATTATATCGGAATTCGTTGTAATTGGTGATATTTGAGGAAGTCACCTGGGTTGTTTGCCGGTCGGCAAATATTTGGTTTTGAATATCCGTTGTTATGCACCAATTTCAAATTGATATATCTGTACGTCTATTTTTATAGAGTGAGATATACCTTTTTGAAATTATGTCTATGACATTTACCTTTATCAGTGGATGGTTAGGTAAGGAGCATTGAACAACGGTGTAATTCTTCTTAACCATAAGTATAGTTTTCAACCTACGACACACAGTGAATGAGTTATTAGACTCAAGCGACTTATACAAAGTATTGTATGTTGTCCAGTGTCCATTAGGACAGAGGGGTAGGTACTCGTACTATATTCTGTTTACTTGTGACTTCTCTAGTTCTTAGACAGGTGTTTCGTAGAAACACAGGGTCTAAGTTTTGAGAAGTTATAGGTATATGAATAAAGTAGAGAACCAGGTGTTGCAAGTATCGGGATTCTTCAGAGTGATCAAAGATGTAGATACTTCTGAATGGTATTCAGTTGATAGTAATGATTAAGAGAACTTGCTTCTCTTTCAGGTTACTCATAATTGGAAGTATTCCTAAGTTGAGTAACGCTGATCGGCCTCCTTCCATTTAGTTGACATGCACTGGAGATAGCTACATGATTTGAATCTGGTTCAATTAAATCAGTGCCTCTGTTTCTGTATTGGATATAGAATAGTTCATATCTTGACATTGTTAAGGTACGGGGAGTTGTCCGGCTTATGCTTAAAACTAGACTCCGGATAACTCAAGGCACGTTTCTGTAATGGCTGTTTGTGGGTTGACCCGGGCTATGACGAGGGTTGATTTTCTACCATCTGGGAGATCAATAGTGATATTGTTCTTGACTCGCCACAGTTTTAATAAAAATGGATTTTTTCAGAAAACAGTAGTGGGAGTATGGTAGAACTGGAAGTGATTCCAGAACCGCAAACGATTACTGATGATTTCATAAAGAACCTAAACATTCAATCTGGTTTGACATTCCATTGGCCACTCCGCAGATATGGTGGGTAACCTCAGGCACCCGAGAGGTACCTCGGTATGCTCAGGGACGGTGGCAGGGAGGTTCTTGTTTACCCAGACTTACCATTGTTGTTGTTCCAGACTGTGAGACCCGGCAGGAGGATGACTATAACGTCATTCTAAACTAGCTTTAGAAGTGTACGTCTATATGACTTTGCCAGAGGGTTGTCGTAGTAAGTGGGAGCAGCGGAAGCATTGGTGGACAAGTTGCTTATGTCTATTTATAGACTAAAGCAGATATAGCGGAGATAGATCATCTATTTCTGATGTGATTGTCATAGGTTTGACTTCATCAGAATAGGGGATGGATCTGTTGAGAAGGTAGTAGGGTGTGATGTCCTGGTATTTGATGACATACACAGAGTAGGAAGTGATATTCCTATACTACGGTCGGTTAAACTTTGGTCGTCACACAGTGGTTTCTCCACATAGGACTTGGATATTATATCAGACATACTGGTCACTAGATCTATAGTTTTAGATCTAGATTTGGGTGGTTTCCCAATCAGGGTACTTAGACAGTATTCTATGAGTATTTAGAATGGACGACTCCTGGCACGGTAATATACCTGCAGGTGATGGAGTCACCCTCTCTAAAGGTGTCTTACAGACTAAAGGGGAGAGGGATGTGCATGATTGGCAGATCACTTGCTTAGGCAATTGAGTCAATCATGAGATGTCAAGTACCACACCAGATGTTGTTCTTGCAGTAGATGCAATAAGTTGATATTAATCCAGGAGAAACAGTCGGAAGCAGTTTTAGAACATAAGTGGATGTTCTAGGGATATGATAACGACAGCCTCTTTTAGGAGACGGTTATCATTCCAGTCTTCCAAGGTGACCTGGATGGCAGAGTGGCTGTCAGAGTTATAGTTTTCCCTCTGACGAGGGGCAGTAGTTTGGACAGCTGGTCCAAGAAGATACTGAGGGAAGGCATGGCGCAGGATACTGATTAAGTTCAGTTGACGATACAGTCTAAGAAGTTTGGATTTGGAGTTCATTTTTGAGCTAGGTCCCATCAGACATCCAGACATTCTAAGACAGGTATTGCTCATTTCGGGAGATGGCTTTCTCCGCGAACTTGAGATAAAGAGAGACATAGAAAGGAACACCAGAGCGAATCCAGTCACTGAGGCTATTCCTCGAACGCAATAGTTTCGCAAACGAGCTTTGTGAGACTAACTAGTAGAGGAGTTGGGTGTTCGGTATCACACGGGCTGTGAGTATGCGACATCGCAATAATTAGCCTTGAGTGCAAGTGGGAGATTGTTGGATATAGTGCCCTCAGAGTAAATTATTGGATCACAGGCACGTGATTGCAATGATTGAGGAGGACCTATGCCGGTAGGACAGTCTTACTCGAGATGATAGTATGCCATCTGGTTTATCTTTATCATCGTGTACTGCTTTAGGTGACCTTACGAGTCGCTATTACACGTTGATAGAGCCCCTAGGATTCTTGCTTGACTACCAGCAGTATGAGGGAGATCATATACGTGAGAGCTGAAGTCTATAAGCACATCCTTAAAAGGTCCCTAGTCGTGGGAGTTTCGAGACAGGGCATCGATACTCCGGAGTAGACTAGTGTATACAGTCGAGACCCCGATGAGGGGCGGTGGCCGGTCTCACAAGCCACTGGTGTCAGTTGGTTCACCTAAGATGTATACAGGTGCTCATTGGGTTATGAGTACACCGGACAGGACTCGCCGGGAACCTGCTAGTTGGGATTATACCTGATATTAGATAGCGTTTCCCTGGTGACATGTGTACAGGTTAGTTCATCGACCTGAGATCATCATTTGTCTCGTGTGAGTTCCCACTGTGCTTTGATTACTACCCTACCATGCTCAAAGGAGACGTGCAAACAGGTTTTAGTTGGGTACAGTCCCGAGCCACATGGAGGCAGTGAGCGGATCTGCAGGGGTTCGTCTCTCCCGGTATTGGGGGTGAGGTCGCGCTGTGTCTAGGAGAGCCAGAACATGAAAAGTCCTTGGCCTAGGCAGGAGATTTGCTGGTAGGTATTCCAGTAGTATCTCAGGGTGTTCTGGGCTACACTCCGACACGACTTGTACCGCTATTGGGGGTCTGACTTTTACCAACCCCCTTGGCCCGCCATGCGATGCTCATAGACGAACGGACCGGACTGTACGGATATTGTCACTGACAGGCTCAGTAGGGTATCAGGATGAGTTCGCTCATCGACGTCCCTTTTGGTCAGTACCTGGTAGCCCGTTACGTATTGGCCGATACCTCTGACGTGCTAGTGGTTAAATCCACAGCCATAGTATTGACGAGTCTTTAGAGTCCACTACACACAGTTACTCAAGTTTTGGGTGAAACGCTGTAGAGGCCGTATGGAGATATGGAAGGGTTCGATCAGATACGTACGGTATTGCACGGATCATGATCGGACGGATTTTACTAGCCGGCTTTGGCTTAAGCCGGATCCTAATATTAGATAGTGTAGTTTTGTCTCTTTGCATTTGTGTTCAGTGGGAATACAAATGCGGGCATGTATTTGCAGTAGCGGGGTTTTCCTGTAATTTATTACGGGATCAGTTTTCTGAAGTTTCCAGTTTGCATTCCGTTCCGGCCGGTTTTCCTTTGTTCTTTCGCGGCCGGATTTTTCGTTGGAGGGGGTAATTTGCAATTGTGCAAATTACTTTTTGTGGAGGGGTTTTATTGCATATGTGAGGCATCATCAGTGTTCTCTCATCATGAGATGCTTTTCTTGTCCATTTCATAAACTTTATTGTGATGGTGTGTGAAAGGTTTTGACTTGATATTGGTGTGACCTTTTTCTACACTTTTTCATCCCCTTTCTTCTCTTGGAAGATTGATTCATTTTTCATTTTTTCCTCATGCTTGAAAGGGGCCGGCCATTATTGGTAGAGAGGATGAGAGAAATTCTTTTTGGTGTAGGAAAATTATCATCTCCCTTTTTAGCTTGCTACCAAAAATTCCCATGCACATCTCTCCATTGTTCATTCTCTACTCCACCTCCATCATGGCAACCTCAATAACCCCAAAGAGACATAGACTCTACACTAGCCTACAGCATCTCTTGGACGCGTCGGCTAGCCAACTTCGCGCCCGAGTTGCCTTGGTCCAGAGGTGGGAGCCCGTAAACGAATTCTGCTACGTGGTGCCCTTTCCGACGAGGTCGTGACGGACGGAGATTCCGCGGGAGATCGGAGTGGAGACGAAGACCGAAGGACACGGATCGCTTGGTATACTTCTCTACCCATCTTGTATTTTGCTAGTAGCTAGGTTAATGGCCCGATCCGGGATAAAAGTGCGCGGTGGTGCCGGTTTGCTAGTTTGCAAAGTTTTTGTTTCTGTGTTTCCGGCGTCGGATCGACGGCCGGGGCGCCGCCGCGGACTTACAAGGCACCCCGCTTGGAGTCTTCCATACTAAACCTTTTAAGGATGGTGTTAATGTACCTGGTTTGGGACAATCCCAATAACCTTTTGGATCTATCCTTATAGATCCTTATACCCAGAATGTATGTGGCATCACCCAGGTCCTTCATGGAGAACCTTAGTGATAAGAAAGATTTGACCGACTGTAGCATAGGAATATCATTTCCTATCAGAAGAATGTCGTCCACGTACAATACGAGGAATGTGACAGCTCTCCCTACAGCTTTCTTATAAACACAAGGTTCATCTGGATTTTTGATGAAATCAAACTCTTTGATGACATCATCGAAACAGATGTTCCAACTCTGTGATGCCTGCTTTAACCCATATATGGATTTAAGCAATTTACATGCTTTCCCGCTTCTCCCACTGTCAATGAAGCGCTCTGGCTGATCCATATAAACGCATTCTTCTAAATTTCCATTTAGAAATGCTGTTTTAACGTCCATCTGCCAGATTTCATAGTCGTAGTGAGCAGCAATAGCAAGTAGGATTCGAATGGATTTAAGCATGGCTACGGGAGAAAAAGTCTCGTCATAGTCCAAACCTGGTCTTTGACGAAAACCCTTCGCCACAAGTCTTGCCTTATAGGTCTCTACCTGCCCATCTACACCAATCTTTCTTTTAAACATCCATTTGCACCCTACAGGTTTTACCCCAGGGGGTACATCGTCCAAAGTCCATACTTTGTTGGTGTACGTAGACTCCATTTCGGATCTCATGGCATCCAGCCACTTCATAGAGTCTCCACTCGTGATAGCTTGCTGAAAACTGGTAGGATCATCATCATCCATGATGCAGTCTTCTCCGTCACCATCAATGAGGAAACCGTAGTACCTCTCCGGTGAGCGAGAAGTCCTACCAGACCTACGGAGTGGCCGAGGTTCCTCAGTTTCTACTGCAACAACCGGTTCAATCAAATCGTCATTTGTAGTTTGTGTTTCTAAAACCTCTTCTAGATCCACCACTTTGCCATCATCTTTATCTGTGAAAAACTCTTTTTCCAAGAATGTGGCATACTGAGAAACAAACACTTTTTGTTCCTCTTTGTGGTAGAATAGATATCCATAAGAATTCTTTGGATATTCCACAAAGTTACACATGACTGACCGTGTCTCGAGTTTGTCCGGATTCTGCTTTTTAACATAGGCCGGGCAACCCCAAATCTTGATTCTCTTAAATGACGGTCTCTTCCCATGCCATATCTCATATGGCGTGGTAGACACGGTTTTGGTTGGAACCCTGTTTAGTAGAAACGCTGCAGTCTCCAATGCATGCCCCCAAAATGAGACGGGTAACTCAGCATCACTCATCATGGAACGGACCATATCTAATAGGGTCCGACTCTGTCGTTCTGAAACACCGTTGTGCTGTGGTGTGTAAGGAGGAGTGAGCTGAGAGAGAATCCCATTCTCTTTTTGGAAGTTTGCAAATTCTGAACTGAGATACTCACCACCTCGATCTGATCGAAGCATCTTGATACTCAAGCCGGTTTATTTTTCTACTTCTTGTTTATATTCAATGAATTTCTCGAAAGTTTCGGACTTGTGCTTTAATAAAAATACATGACCGAATCTTGAGAAATCGTCAGTGAATGTAATGGAGTATGAAAAACCGCCTCTAGCCTGTGTAGACATTGGCCCGCATACATCACTATGTATGAGGCCTAGGAGCTCAGTAGCTCTTTCTCCGTGTCCGGTAAACGGAGTTTTGGTCATTTTACCCTTGATACAAGACTGGCAAGTCGCATAAGATTTATATTCAAAAGAATTTAAATATCCATCTTTGTGTAACTTGTTTAGTTTTGTTTCGTTAATATGACCAAGTCTACAGTGCCAAAGAAAAGCTTCATTTAATTCTGAAAGTTTTCTTTTATTAGTGTGTTGTATACTGAAAACTGTGTGTTGATTTAGGACATATATCCCATTATTAAGCGTACCATACCCAACCAATATTTGATTCAGGTGAATGTTCATAACATTGTTCAGCAATATAAAATTATATCCTTCATTGTCTAACAAAGAAACGGATATTATATTACAAAGCATACTTGGTACAAAATAACATGGATTCAAAACCAAAATACATCCAGATGGCAACCCCAAGTGATACTCTCCCACTGCGACTGTATGTACATTGGAACCATTTCCAACGCGGAGAGTATGGTCACCTGTCTCCAAAACTTTGCTATTTCTCAGCCCCTGGATAGAATTGCAAATGTGAGAACCTGGACCGGTATCCAATACCCAGGAAGCAGAGTTTATTGAAAAACAGTTTTCTGTCACAAACGCACCTGAAGCAGAAGCATCCCCATGCTTCTTCTTGAGATTTAAGTACTCCGTGCAGTTGCGCTTCCAATGTCCTGTCTTGTGGCAATGAAAACATTCGCCTTTCCCCGAGTCTCCAGCTTTTGACTTTTCCTTTCCCTTCACCTTTTTAACTCTACCCTTAGGATTGGTGGGCTTCTTCTTTTTCTTTCCCTTGGCCTTAGCCTTTGGGAGAGAAGAGGAAGACTGTCCAACAGTCATAACGGGAGTTTTTGCTGATTTCATAGTGCTCTCTGCACTCTTTAACATATTAAGGAGTTCAGGGAGTTCCTTCTCCATGTTGTGCATGTTAAAGTTCACTATGAATTGAGCAAAGGTGGAGGGGAGGGACTGCAGAATAATATCCGTATATTGTTCATTGTCCATCGTCCATCCAAGGTCCTCAAGCTCTTCTATAAGAGCTATCATCTTCAGAACATGGTCTCCTACTGATGTGCCAGGGGCCATTCGCATCTGAAACAATTTCTTTGATGCTTCGTATCGTAATACGCGGGATTGCTCTCCATACAACTCCTTTGTATGGAGCAATATGGCGTGAATGTCCATATTCTCGTGCTGCTTTTGATGTGTGTTATCCATCGATGCAAGCGCGAGGCATTTGGCCGTGGCACATTCAGCGTCCCATATCTTGCGGACTTCAATGTCCGCAACTGAGGATTTTGGACCTGGGACGGGTGGGGCTGAAGCCGTGAGGACATATGATACTTTATCATAAGTCAAGGCTATTTTCAGATTCCTCAGCCAGTCTTTATAATTGGCCCCATTCAGTTTGTTTTTATCTAGTAGAAGCTTGAGTCCAGTCATGGGTATCTGCCATTAAGAGAGAGAAAAGAATACACTCAGCGAAAGCTCTTGCATAGATTAGATTGGTTATTATCTTGTCTAATCGATGTTTCCCACTGCTTTAATCGAGTTTTTCTTTCAAACCTTAAAAAGAAAAACTAGCCAGGATTAATTACAGTCTACAACTTCACTAACCGTTCAGCTAGGCCAGTGTCGGTACTTGAGGGAGGTTCCCCGTGCTTTCGCACGGACCTAATTAAAGTAAACCTCGTTTTCCCAGAGGCGTAGCCCCGTTAACACCTTTCTAGACACCTAATGAGTTAGCTAATTGTAAACTGTAAACTTTCCTAGGAGCAACTATTGCCCAAAGTGGGATCGGGATCCAACCATCACATGGAAGGTATGCAATCTCATTGCAAATTTCAACTATTGAAATTCCCGATGTGGGTTTTACCCCTAGTACTTATGACCTTAACTAAGGTCAACAAATCATAAGTACCAGTCAAGTTCTACCCGTCATTTCTTGATTAATAAGACCCACTCACATGACCCTTAACTAAGGTCAACAAAGTCACATGAATGTCCTAATTAATCTGCATCATATGCAATGTAGGAAGACATCACTTAGCTACCGTACACTACGCCTTAACTATAGTCAACAAACGTAGCACGAATACTAAGTACTCTACTTCCTAAAATGACGGAGGGTTGCGGATGATTTTTAAGAAAATCTTTAACGCTTTGAACTTGATATCGTTGTAGAATCAAATGGTTTTCAAAAGGAGTGGCTTAAGCTCCGCAGTTTTGAAATGTAGCTTTTTCATAAATAGCCGAGTGGTTTTCAAATCCGATTCTACAACATCTTTTAGGTTTATTTTCTTTACATTAATCACATTAATGTAATCCCATCATTTAAGTCCTTAAGCCAATCATAGAAAAGAAACGAAAATAACACGTACGCTTATGCCATCCACATTCGCCGCAATGTTCTGTTATGCACCGTTAGGTTACTTAACTAACGGCATACCGGGACGGGACTAGCGCGGGTGTAAAACATAAGCAACGTCTACTATATATCATATATATAATATGTCATTCATCTCAGATATCACAGAACACAGGCAGCAGAAACATATATATATATATATATATATATATATATAATGAGGGATATACTAGGACGTCCGTATTTAGTATTTAGCCAATAATAGAAAATAAGGATTCCACAGTCGCGATGAATAGCCAAGCCCACAACCCTAGACCCCTACGAGAGCAGCAAGCGACCCTACCAATCCTGGAGTTTAGGAGACCCGGTCTCGACTCCTCGAGATGGCCTCCCACTGAACCCCAGAACCCGATCACTCGTGCTCCCCTCCTTGGGTCTATCCTAATGCGGAAAAGTAAATAATATACAACACTTGTGAGATCAACCTCAACCCGGAAGTGCCCCAAATAAAAGAATATTACATTACATTTGAATTTTACATGAATGAAAAATAAAACTCTCATCTCACATAAAAAAAACCCCGGCTATTCAATCGCGACAATCCTGCACATCATATCTCAGCAACACATAATATCATATATCATCAACGTAAGTAAGTATGCGTAACTCGATTGTCGTTGATGTATAACAACGAAACCGGCGATATCGACATACTACACTTAAGGTCACAGAAAAGAAAGTGTAAAACTGCAATATCTGGAATCCACATTCTTTTTCGACATCGTAAATGCGAAATATCATATACTTCGTATTTCATGTCTAGTAATATGAATTCCACACATTGCATCACATTCCAGATAAATAGACAGTATTAAAGTTTTCGAACGAATGATCAAATACCCAAGATTCCCTAAAGCTCAACACTTGAGCGGAGTTCAAAAACTCGGAGTGTGACACAGTAGTAGCGGTCCAGCCGTAGAAGGGTCAAGCCAACGCCTCACATGTGGCACGCCGTACTGCCCCAAACCCTAAGGTTCGAAGGGCAGTTCAAGACGGTCACATAATTGAGTTAAGGTTTGTTGTCTTCTAGAGGGTCCACCACAAAACTTGCACATATCTCCGAAAGATTTAAACCCCATGAAAAGTGAGCAAACGACACTCGTTCGAACAATTGAACACTTTCTTATTTACCCAGAAAAGACACGAAATGAAAATTCCGATCGAATCATCGAGTCCAAAACCATCTCCAGAATATTCAGTACTAGATTCAGATTAAACATACCCAAACATGTACATAAGCAGGTAGGAGAAAAACCATATAAAAACGAGGCAGTGAATCACCTGTACGGCCGTGGAGCCGCGGTTTAAGCAAGCTATTGCCGCGGTTCCGCGGCAGGATTTACTGTTCACTGCTTCGTATTTCATAGTTTGTCTTAGATTTTCCTGCTGTATTTTTTATGTATTTTTAATTCTGAAAAATGACAGATTTTGAAAAATGTCCAGAGAGGGTCCCGAAATTCCGTATTTTGGTTCGATCGGAGGTTTTACTTCGTTAAAGTGTCGCCTAATGTTGTAGGTCGGCTCTGATAACAATGTTAGGTTTACCTAGCACCCTATGAAAGGTTTGGAAGCATCACATGTACCAAAGATTAGTTTTTTATGGTGCTAAGTAAGCATACAAAGGATCTATCCTAGAAAATTAGGGTTTCATAACACTACAAGTAACAAAGACAAGGGTTTTGAGAGTACAACCTTTGTAGCTCCCTACGCTAGACTCCTTGGCCACTTGAGGGTTGTAAAACGGTTAGCTTGAAGTCTTCTAACATCCACGACGATCCACCCGAAGCTCCTTTGTCCAAGCTAGCAACTTCACTTTATCAAGAGAAAGAAATGAAGCTAACACTCTAAACAAGTGGGCTAGACTTGTGTAGAATGATGTTGTAGTGGCTTTTCTCACTTGAAAAACCTAACTTGATGAGTGTTTTGCTCCCTATAGAAAACTAGAGAGCAAAAGAAGAAGGAGGAAGAAGATGATGGCTTTTCTTTGAACAAGAGTAAAAGATTAACCCTTGTGAAGAAAATGAAATTATATGTATATATATTTTTCACTCCTCATCTCAAACCATGGTTAAATGATAAAGTTATTGTTGTATTTGAGTTTAAAACCCAAAGGAAAGATTAACCCATGGTTAATAAGTAGGTGAACATGGTTAGGAGAAGAAGAGTGTAGAAACCATGTGTTAATCTTTATCTTTTTCATTTGTTTTTAAAACAAATACAAATATAACAATAATCCATATATAAAACCATGGTGTGAGTCTTATATTGCCACCATTTTCAATGTATAAGCAACCATGAAGGATGATGCATGTATGTATGTGTGTATGCACATCCATATGTGCATGAATCTATAAAGAAAGCATACATGCATGCATACATCCATCAAATACAAGAAAGGATTTCTAGTGAGAAACTAATGGTTAAATGATAAATCAACACTTGATTTATCAATCTGGCCATATCACATACGACCTAACCAAAAGCAAGCCGCCCGATTAATATACGGTATCTCATACGCGCATTTTAATCGGGTCCATGCGCATATCGCATATGCGCACCACAACGTTTCGCCTGGACTAGGTAACTCCTTTGTGGGACTCTAAGACTCGTCAATACGCCGGCAGTGGGTGATGATCATATCAAGCACCCCCAAGCCGCAAGCGGTCAGCTAAATGTAACGGCCACCCGGGTATTGAGCGATCAGAAGAAAACAAGCGGACCTGCTACAACTCCCGTCGAGCCAACCGGCAACACTACCGTACAGTCCGGTCTCTTCGTCAGATATGCTGCATATCGAGCCTAGGGATGGTCACGTCGACCCCAATAACTCAATAAGTCGTGCCGGTGAAAGGTCTATAACAGATCGAGAAACTACTGAAAACACTTATCAGTAAATCTCAGCAGCCCTGGCCAGGGACTTATTGATATAACCATTCGGGCACAACACAGCATCAACTCCCAATACCGGGAGAGACGAAACCCCTCCTATCGCTCATCGCCTTCGTGTGTCTCAGGACTGTACCCAACGGCCACCTGTTTGCACGACTCAGTAGAGCCGTGGTAGGGTGGTCATCAAAGTACAGTGGGAGAACACACAAGACTCTATGACGAACTCGGGTCTACAGACTAACCTGTACCAGTGTCACCTGAGAACTGCTATCCGACGATAGATATAATTACATATAGGAGTTCTCGGTGAGTCCGTCCAGCGTACCCAGTCACCATTGAGCACTCGTATATGATCTTGATGTCAAACATCGATGAATATGGGAACATCCATCGCCCATCATATGGGTCAAGTATTATATACGCTAGTCTACTCTGGTATATCAATGCCCCGTCTCGATATACCTACGACTAGGGACATTCCAGGATATGCTTATAAACTACAGATGTCCCACTAGTATGATCTCCATTATAATCACAGTAGTCAAGCCGATATTCTCAGGGCTTTATCAGCATGTATGAATGAATAAAAGCATGATCAAATCAACATGTCAGATAAAGAAGAACCAGATAGAGTTAGTATAGCAAAATGGTGAGGCTCTGATACCACTGTAAGTCTACGCTAGCGCCCCGGCCGTCTACAGACGCCAAATGCGGAACAAAAAATTTTTAACTGGCGCTATCGTATACTTTAACCCGGATCTGCCATTATTGCTAAACTAACAAACTGTAAAGAGTGTAGAAAGGTTATACCGAACGATCCGAGTCCTTCGTTCTTTAACCATCATCCCACGCTCCGTTGCGGCTTCTCCGATCTCTTCGATCTCCGATCTGCTCGTTCAGGTGGCACCACGTCGATGATTTTTTAAACGGGCTGCCGCCTCTGACTTGAGGCAACTCGGTCGTCAAGTTTGCTAAAAGAGACGACCAAGAATGATGTAGAGAATGAGTAGATGACTTTGTCTCGCTCCGTCCAAAACCATGGACGAACGGTTAATGAAGTTGCCGTGGGAATCGGGTGATGGAATGAAATGAGCTGTGAAATTCCATACACCCCAAAATCTATCATATCTTTTGTAACCAAATGAAAACTTCAAGTGTGTGAGGAGGAGGAGAGGGGGCCGGCCACTTATAGGAGTGGGGGGTGAGTGTAGGAGAGGGGAGAGTAACCTTAAGAACAAATATCATATGTGAACACAAAAGAATATCTTAAGGAAAACAAGAATGGTTGAAATCAAAGCATGAGTCACAATCCTTGTCACCATTTTCTAGAACCTTCTAGAACCTTCTAGAAGCATGACTCACCCTCATCCAAGAAAAGATAAATCCGCCTTTAACCGAATGTTAAAAGACGGCTGATAGAAAACTGGAAACTGGCAACTTCCAAAAGTGATCCTGAAACAACTTTCAGGATAACCCCGTAACTGTATAAATATACCCGCATTTGTATTACGACCGAATACAAATGCATCTGAGACAAAGATATTATACCTACTCAATATAATACTCGGATCCGGCTTAAACCAAAGCCGACCAGTATCATCTGCCCGAAAACTGACACGTGCGTAAACGCACGTGCATTTTCCGAACCCTGCCATAAAACCATACGGCCTCTATAACGTTTCGCCCGAACTTGGGAAACTGTCTGTGGGGGACTCTAATGACTCGTCAGTACCCTGGCAGTGGGTTTAACCACAAATCGTCAGCGGCACTAGCTATGCGTAACGGCTGCCCATGGACTGACCTCAAGGGAGGCCGATGAGCAAACTCATCCGGAAACCCTACTGAGCCTAACAGTGACAATGTATATACAGTCCAGTCCGTTCATCTATGAGTATCGCATATCTGCCTAGGGGGCTAGTAACGTCAGACCCCCAATAGCAGTATAAGTCGTGTCGGAGTGTAGCCCAATAACACCCTGAGATACTACTGGAGTACCTACCAGTAAATCTCCTGCCATGGCCATGGACTATGTGTAATGGCTCTCCTAGACACAGCACGACCTCGCCCCCAATACCAGGAGAGACGAATCCCCTGCCGATCCGCTCACGTGCCTCCATATAGCTCGGGACTGTACCCAAAAGCTACCTGTTTGCACGACTCCTTTGAGCCGTGGTAGGGTAGAAATCAAAGCACAGCGGAAACTCACACGAGACAAATGACGACCTCAGGTCGATGAACTAACCTATACACATGTCACCAGGGAACTGCTATCTGACGATAGGTATAGTACTAACTAGCAGATTCCCGGCGAGTCCTGTCCGGTGTACTCATAACCCAATGAGCACCTGTATACATCTTAGGTGATCCAACTGACACCAGTGGCTTGTGAGATCGTTCGGTATAACCTTTCTACACTCTTTACAGTTTGTTAGTTTAGCAATAATGGCAGATCCGGGTTAAAGTATACGATAGCGCCAGTTAAAAAGTTTTTGTTCCGCATTTGGCGTCTATAGACGGCCGGGGCGCTAGCGTAGACTTACAGTGGTATCAGAGCCTCACCATTTTGCTATACTAACTTATGCTAACGCGTTTAAAATATCGATCGAACCGGAAATCAAAAATCGCAATTTTTCAATTTGACAGTTTCTGTTAATTTTCGAACTGGTCCAAATGTCATTTTGACCATACCAGAAAATCAAGCAGGGTTTTTTAGGAATACTGGAGAAATTCGACCAAGTGATTCGACTGTTCCACCGCGGATCCGCGGCCCAAGCATGGTTTTGGCCGCGGATCCGCCGCAGGAAAGTGACGTCACTTAGCCAATTTTCTGCAGTGCATTCTATGTTGGAAATTGGGATTTTTGGTATATATCTTTTGGGCCCAGATTTTATTACTGTTCAGCAGATTTGCATGGGACCCACTTTGTGATATTTTGTCGATCGAAATTTAAACACGTTGGTTTACAGTGCTTACATTATATCTCCGACCGGGAATGTCATTTGATCGGTAAACCGCGTCTGATTGCTATAGTTATTTTAGACGGGTTTGCGAACGTGACATTCGCGTTGATGTTCTGTGTTGTGCTGTGATGTTGCGGATTTGTCGTGGTGGATAGCAGTGTGCAATGATAGTGCTGTTTGAGTTTATTTGTACATTTGATATTGCGGGGCGAGCGTCCAACATGTGGACTGCCGTCACTGCCTGTTGTATAATATTCTTTTGGGGCACGACCAGGTTGCGGTCGATGTACCTGTTGTACTATTTTTCATTACTGTACTAGGTTTTGCCCCGCGACGGAGTGCACAGATAGCCGGGTTCTGGGGGGCAACGGGTTCGCATCTCATGGCTTTGAGAGGCAGAGGGGTCCCACTCTAGAATTGGCAGACTATTCTCCGCACTCGTAGGGGGTACAGGTTGACCCAAGGAGGGGTGCCCAAGATTACCGGATTCCGTGAAGTGCAGGGTGGTCCATTCACTGTGCTGTAGGGGGCTGCCTCGCTTCAGGTTTTGGCGGGTAACTTGCCGCACCCGTAGGGGTCTAGGTTTCATTGCACAGGCTATCCACACGACAGGGGAACGTCGGGTTTCTGCAGCGGCTCTGTGAAACCCGGGGATCCCAGATTATCTGTATTGTTCTGTGATGCTTATTACTTTTCTGTAATATTGCATATTATCATGCCTGGAGCGATTTTTGTATATTGGTTTATATACTATTAGATGTTGTATATGTTTTACAACCGCGCTAGTCCAGTCCCCGCTCTGTCGTTAGTTAAGTAACCTAACGGGTGATGACGGGACCCAGTGACGAATGTGGATGGCATATACGTACATTTTATTTTTGTTCTTTTCTGGTGTGATTGATAGATAGGACTGCGTTGATTCTGATCAATGCAAAGTAAAGAAAACCTGTTTGGCAGTTGTTGGAACAATTTAAAAGGTGTTATTGCAAAGACGTTTCCTTTTGTTTTGCATAGCGGTATTCAGTGGAATATCCTGCACCTCATTCGACGGGGCAAGGGCCGATATCCCTTCACCGGGACTGACCCCTTGGGCAGAAGTTTGCGTCAGGGTAATAACTTCACTATAGTCGATTACATGTTGCTTTGCATAGCGGTATTCAGTGGAATATCCTGCACCTCATTCCACGAGGAAAGAGCCGAGATCCCTTTACCGGGAGTGACCTCTTTAGCAAAAGGTTTTCGCCACTATATTTTAAAAAGCTATCAGGTTCCTTCAGCGATATCAAGTTCACTACGTTAAAGGTTTTTCGCCAAAAACCAGCCGTAGCCCTCCGTCGTTTCTTATGGATGGTCAGTAGTATTCAAGCTATGTTTGTTGGCTTACGTCAAGGCATAGTGTTTGGTAGCTGCTGGGTATTCATTTGTTGCATAGATAGATGCGTTGGTTTGGGACAGTCGTATTACCTTGTTGGCTTACGTCAAGGGTATGTACGGGTGGGTTCAAATTAACAAGATAATGATGGGCAGAACTTGACATGTGACTTATGATTTGTTGACTTACGCCAAGGTCATAAGAGCATGGGGCAAAAATCTTATCGGGAGTTTCTAAAGAAACTGAAACTTGCCAAGTATGCGCATACCTTCTGGAGTATGAGTAATGTGGATGGATTCCATCACGTTATCATGCGATGAGAGTTGGATCCTGATTCCCACTGATGAGTTGGTTTACTCTTCGGGTGATCCCGATTGATTCTTCTTTCAGGTTTGGAGGAGAATTTGACAGGACAGTGGGAAGTTTTCCGGATTAGATAAAGTGATAACCATTCTGATCTTGGTTAGAGTGCACGCAGAGTGTTTCTTTTCTCTCTCTCTTTGGCAGCGACCTTTGACCGACCCTAGACTATGACTCAGTGACCAAGTTGACCGAATCTTCTTAAAATACTGGCTTTTGGATTGTCTATGTTGCATAAGTCATTGCCACTCCTTCTTTTACCCTTTGCATTTCTCAGAACACCCGTATTACTACGGATATCCACTTCCATTGGATAGATCCATCGTATGGTTATATATGAACTCGAAGGGACTTCTTCGAGGATGGATCCAAGTTCAGGGGAAATAGAATTGGTTTATTCAGTTGTCTTTTATTATCACCTTCTCTCAGGTTGCGAGAGCTCCTTGGTTTAGGAGAGTACACCTATTACGCTTATTGGATAGTCTTATTGCAAACCATAGGCTGGTGCCGAAAGGTAGGGAATGAAGAAAACCAATTAGCCTAAGTAGGGTGTGCAGAAGGTAATATGTAAAGACAAAATAAAGGGATTAGAAAGAGGGCAAAGTAAATTGCGACTGTTATCATTCACGACCAAACCGCGTACTTCATCGCCACTCCTATTTCACCTTTAAAAGAATAAGGTATTATTCAGTTGTCTTTTATCATCACCTTCTCTCAAGATGTGAGTACTCCTTGGTTTAGGAAAGTACACCTATTATGCTTACTGGATAGTCTTCTTCCAAACCATAGGCTGGTGCCGAACGGTAGGGAAGGAAGAAAACCATTTAGCCTAACGAAGGTATACAGAAGGTAATGACTAAAGACAAATAAAGGGATTTGGAGAGAAGGCAATAAAATATACGGTTGAAGTCATGAATTGGATTATGGAAGAGGCATTGCTATGAATACCAGGATACCCCTACGAAACATATTCATGTTTCAGTGCATTGTTAATGGAAAACTGTTTTCCCGATTAGATACTTACTCCAGGGTATGTATTTACCAGGTTTCATTCTCATATCTGTATGGTTTTACAGATGATGAGTGGGAGTAAGTTATTGGGAATTAGGTGATTCTCCTCATTATATCGGAATTCGTTGTAATCGGTAATATTTGAGGAAATCGCCAGGGTACAGTTTTCAACCTACAACGCACAGGTTTTGAGTTGTTTAACTCAGCGGACTTATACAGAGTATTGTATGTTGTCCAGTGTCCTTCAGGACAAAGGGGTAGGTCCTCGTACTATGTTCTGTTTACTTATAACTTCTCTAGTATTTAGACAAGTGTTTCGTAGAAATACAAGGTCTAAGTTTTGAGAAGTCATGGGTATAAGAATAAAGTAGAGAACCAGGTGTCACAAGTGTCGGGATTCTTCAAAGAGATCGAAGATGTAGATTCTTGTGATTGGTATTCAGATGATAGTGATGGTTTTGAGAAACGTGTTTCTCTTTCAGGTTACTCATAATTGGATGGATTCCTAAGTTGAGTAATGCTGATTAGCCTCTTTCCATTAAGGTAATATGCACTGGAGACAGCTGCATGATTGAATATGGTTCCAATTAAATAAGTGCCAAAGTTTCTGTATTGGATATAGAATGGATCGTACCTTAAAAGATGTTAATGTACGGGGAGTTGTCCAGCTTATGCTTAAAACCAGACTCTGGATAACTCAGGGCACGTTTCTGTAATGGCTGTTTGTGGGTTGACCCTGGCTATGACGAGGGTTGATATTCTACCATTTGGAAGATCAATGATATTGTTCTTGACTCGCCACAGTTCTAGTAAAATGGATCTTTTTCAGAAAACAGTAGTGGGAGTATGGTAGAACTGGAAGTGATTCCAGAACCGCGAACGATTACGGAAAATTTAATAGGACCTATATATTCAATCAGGTTTGACATTCCAATAGCCACTCCGCAGATATGGTGGGTAACCTCAGACACCCGAGAGGTACTTCGGTAGCCTCAAGGACGGTGACAGGGAGGTTCTTATCTACCCAGACTTGACACTACTGTTGTTCCAGGCTATGAGATCCGATAGGAGGGTTGTCGTAGTCAGTGGGAGCGGCGGAAGCATAGTGGGCAAGATGCTTATGTCTATTTATAGACTAGAGCAGTTATAGCGGAGATAGATCATCTATTTTTGATGTGACAGTCATGGTTTTGACTTCAATCAGAATAAGGGATGGATCTGTTAAGAAGGTAGTAGGGTGTGATGTCATGGTATCTGGATGACATACACAGAGTAGGAAGTAAAATTCCTATACTACGATCGGTTGTACTGTGGTCGTCACACAGTTGTTTCTCCAGACAGGATATGGATATAATATTTGACATTCTGGTTTCTAGATCTATGGTTTTAGATCCAGATTTGGGTAGTTTCCCAATGTGGATACTTTGACAGATATTCTAATGGTTTTTAGAATAGTTGACTCCTAGCATGGTGGTGTACCTGCAGGTGATGGAGTCACCCTCTCTAAAGGTGTCATATAGACTAAAGGGGAGAGGGAAGTGCATGATTGGCAGATCACTTGCTTAGGCAATTGAGTCAATCATGAGATGTCAAGTACCACACCAGATGTTGTTTTTGCACTAGATGCAATAAGTTTGTATTATTCCAATCCTGGAGAAACATAAGGAAGCAGTTTGAGAACATAAGTACTTGTTCTACGGATTTGATAACGGCAGCCTCCTTCGGGAGACAGTTATCATTCCAGGCTTCAAAGGTGACATGGTTGACAGAGTGATTGTCAGAGTTATAGTTTTCCCTCTGACAGGGGACAGTATTATGGACAGGTGGTCCAAGAGGATACTGTGGGAGGCATGGTACCGGATACTGATTAGGTTCAGTGATCGATACAGTCTAAGAAGTTTGGATTTGGAGTTCATTTATGAACTAGGTCCCATCAGATATCCAGACATATTCTAGGACAGGTATTACTCAATTCGGGAGATGGTTTTCTCCGCGAACTTGAGATTAAGAGAGATATAGAAAGAAACATCTAGGCGGATCCACTCACTGAGGCTATTTCTCGAACATAATAGTTTTACAAACGGGCTTTGTGAAACTGATTAGTAGAGGAGTTGGATGTTCGGTTTCACACGGGCTGTGAGTAGTCGACGTTGCAATAATTAGCCTTGAGTGCAAGTGGGAGATTGTTAGAGATAGTGCCCTCATAGTCAATTATTGGATCGCAGGTACGTGATTGCAATGATTGCGGAGGACCTATACCGGTAGAACAGTCTTACTCGAGATGATAGTATGCTATCTGGTTTGCCTTTATCAGTCGTGTACATGTTCAGGTGACTGATTACATGTTACACTTTGATAGAGCCCTTAGGATCTTGCTTTACTACCAACTGTATGATGGCGATCATATACGTGAGAGTTGGGTAGTTTATACGCATATCCTTAATTGTGGTCCCTAGTCGTGGGAGTTTCGAGACAGGGCATCGATACTCCGGAGTAGACTAGTGTATACAGTCGAGACCCCGACGAGGGGCGGTGGCCGGTCTCACAAGCCACTGGTGTCTGTTGGATCACCTAAGATGTATACAGGTGCTCATTGGGTTATGAGTACACCGGACAGGACTCGCCGGGAATCTGCTAGTTAGTACTATACCTATCGTCAGATAGCAGTTCCCTGGTGACATGTGTACAGGTTAGTTCATCGACCTGAGGTCGTCATTTGTCTCGTGTGAGTTCCCACTGTGCTTTGATTTCTACCCTACCATGGCTCAAAGGAGTCGTGCAAACAGGTAGCTTTTGGGTACAGTCCCGAGCCATATGGAGGCACGTGAGCGGATCGGCAGGGGATTCGTCTCTCCCGGTATTGGGGGCGAGGTCGTGCTGTGTCTAGGAGAGCCATTACACATAGTCCATGGCCATGGCAGGAGATTTACTGGTAGGTACTCCAGTAGTATCTCAGGGTGTTATTGGGCTACACTCCGACACGACTTATACTGCTATTGGGGGTCTGACGTTACTAGCCCCCTAGGCAGATATGCGATACTCATAGACGAACGGACCGGACTGTATATACATTGTCACTGTTAGGCTCAGTAGGGTTTCCGGATGAGTTTGCTCATCGGCCTCCCTTGAGGTTAGTCCATGGGCAGCCGTTACGCATAGCTAGTGCCGCTGACGGTTTGTGGTTAAACCCACTGCCAGGGTACTGACGAGTCATTAGAGTCCCCCACAGACAGTTTCCCAAGTTCGGGCGAAACGTTGTAGAGGCCGTATGGTTTTATGGCAGGGTTCGGAAAATGCACGTGCGTTTACGCACGTGTCAGTTTTCGGGCAGATGATACTGGTCGGCTTTGGTTTAAGCCGGATCCGAGTATTATATTGAGTAGGTATAATATCTTTGTCTCAGATGCATTTGTATTCGGTCGTAATACAAATGCGGGTATATTTATACAGTTACGGGGTTATCCTGAAAGTTGTTTCAGGATCACTTTTGGAAGTTGCCAGTTTCCAGTTTTCTATCAGCCGTCTTTTAACATTCGGTTAAAGACGGATTTATCTTTTCTTGGATGAGGGTGAGTCATGCTTCTAGAAGGTTCTAGAAAATGGTGACAAGGATTGTGACTCATGCTTTGATTTCAACCATTCTTGTTTTCCTTAAGATATTCTTTTGTGTTCACATATGATATTTGTTCTTAAGGTTACTCTCCCCTCTCCTACACTCACCCCCCCACTCCTATAAGTGGCCGGCCCCCTCTCCTCCTCCTCACACACTTGAAGTTTTCATTTGGTTACAAAAGATATGATAGATTTTGGGGTGTATGGAATTTCACAGCTCATTTCATTCCATCACCCGATTCCCACGGCAACTTCATTAACCGTTCGTCCATGGTTTTGGACGGAGCGAGACAAAGTCATCTACTCATTCTCTACATCATTCTTGGTCGTCTCTTTTAGCAAACTTGACGACCGAGTTGCCTCAAGTCAGAGGCGGGAGCCCGTTTAAAGAATCATCGACGTGGTGCCACCTGGACGAGCAGATCGGAGATCGAAGAGATCGGAGAAGCCGCAACGGAGCGTGGGATGATGGTTAAAGAACGAAGGACTCAGATCGTTCGGTATAACCTTTCTACACTCTTTACAGTTTGTTAGTTTAGCAATAATGGCAGATCCGGGTTAAAGTATACGATAGCGCCAGTTAAAAAGTTTTTGTTCCGCATTTGGCGTCTGTAGACGGCCGGGGCGCTAGCGTAGACTTACAGATAGCATACTATCATGTCGAGAAAGAATGTACACTGAATATATATATACATGTACAGATACATCCACTATCATATAATGGCCTCTAGGGCATACATATATCCAACACATACCGGGTCCACCATGTACCCGTAACCGGCCTCATCCAATTCCTTGATTCGGGTTCACATATCACACGTCTCAGAACCGAGAAAACGCATGGTGGACGCCCTGAAATATCATATCAAGGGAAACTGGGTTTTTAAATAATTACATATTCTCTTTTGAAATATCCACGGTTCCCAAATCCAGAAATAACATGGAACAACATATCTCAATGCGTAAATTTATGCATGTATGAAGATATAAATATATGTGTGCACTGGTATGAGTATATAGTGTGCATGTGAGTAGGTATGAAGACATCGATATATATGTATACTGGTATGAGTATATAGTGTGCATGTGCGCAGGTATGAAGACATCAATATATGTATACACTGGTATGAGTATATAGTGTGCATGTGCGCAGGTATGAAGACATCGATATATGTGTACATTGGTATGGGTATATAGTGTGCATGTGCACAGGTATGAATGTTGGAGATAGTGCCCTCAGAGTCAGTTATTATGTCACAGGTACGTGATTGCAATGATTGATGGAGGACCTATCCCGGTAGGACAGTCTTACTCGAGATGATAGTATGCTATCCGGTTTACCTTTATCATCGTGTACTGCTTCAGGTGACCTGACAAGTCGCTATTACACGTTGATAGAGCCCCTAGGATTCTTCCTTGACCACCAGCAGTATGAGGGCGATCATATAAGTGGGAGCTGGGGTCTATAAGCATATCCTTAAATGGTCCCTAGTCGTGTGAGTTTCGAGACAGGGCATCGATACTCCATAGTAGACTAGTGTATACAGTCGAGACCCCGACGAGGGGCGGTGGCCGGTCTCACAAGCCACTGGTGTCAGTTGGATCACCTAAGATGTATACAGGTGCTCATTGGGTTATGAGTACACCGGACAGGACTCGCCGGGAACATGCTAGTTGGTCATATACCAGACGTCAGATGGCAGTTCCCTGGTGACATGTGTACTGGTTAGTTCATCGACCTGGGGATCGTCATTTGTCTCGTGTGAGTTCCCACTGTACTTTGATTACTACCCTACCACGGCTCAAAGGAGTCGTGCAAACAGGTTTTAGTTGGGTACAGTCCCGAGCCACATGGAGGCAGTGAGTGCATCTTCAGGGGTTCGTCTCTCCCGGTATTGGGGGTGAGGTCGTGCTGTGTCTAGGAGAGCCATTACACGAAGCCCTCGGCCGAGGCAAGGAGATTTACTGGTAGGTATTCCAGTAGTATCTCAGGGTGTTCTGGGCTACACTCCGACACGACTTGTACCGCTTTTGGGGGTCTGACTTTTACCAACCCCCTAGGCCCGCCATGCGATGCTCATAGACGAACGGACCGGACTGTACGGATATTGTCACTGACAGGCTCAGTAGGGAGTCAGGCTGAGTTCGCTCACAGACGTCCCTTTTGGTCAATACCTGGTAGCCCGTTATGTATTGGCTTATACCTCTAACGTGCTAGTGGTTAAATCCACAACCAAGGTGTTGACGAGTCTTTAGAGTCCCCCACATTCAGTTACTCAGCTTTCGGGCGAAAGGTTGTAGAGGCCGTATGGAGATATGGCAGGGTCCGATCAGATACGTGCGGTATTGCACGGATCAGGATCGGACAGTTTGTACTATAGGCCGTATGGATATATGGCAGGGTTCGATCAGATACGTGCGGTATTGCACGGATCAGGATCGAACGGATATTACTAGCCGGCTTTGGTATTAGCCGGATCCTAGTATAGTACAGTGTAGATTTTGTCTCATTGCATTTGTATTTCGGTCGGAATATAAATGCGGGTGTGTATGCACAGTATCGGGGTTTTCCTGTAATTTATTACGGGACCAGTTTTATGGAGTTGCCAGTTTGCTTTCCGTTTCGGCCGATTTCCATTGTTCCGTTCATTGGCCGAAGATTGGTGGAGGAGGGTTTATTTGCATTGTTGCAAATAGGCTTTTGTGGAGGGGGTTCTTTGCATCTTGTTGCATCATGATGGCTTTCATGAGGTGCACCATCCCTTGACCTTGACTTCTTGACTTCTTCTTGATGGCTTGACTTTTTGAAGTCATCATGCTTGATGATGGGTTTTGATATGGTTGTTGAGTGTTGGATTTTGGTTGAGAATGATTTCTTTTTGCATGATAACCATTCCTCTCTCTCTCTTGGATAACATGAGGATGGCTCTCTCATTCTATCAATCTTCACTCTCATTCTCTCCTCCCCCTCTAGTTATGGCCGGCCAAGCTTGGAGGAGGGGTTGCCCATTTTTGTAGTGGGGATTTTTGCTCTCTTGATGTTAGAAAAATCCCCAAGTTCCTCCACATTGTTCTTGTATCATCCCTCCACCTAAAATGGCATCTCCATGAACCCCAAAGTGAGACTTGAGGACTACATATTCTACAGCGAATCTTGGGCACGTCGAGTAGCCGGCTTCGTGCCCGAGTTGCCTCGGCATTGAGGTGGGAGCCCGTAGAAGAAGTAGGCGATGTGGTGCACTTCCGGCGACGAGGAGGAGACGGGACATTCCGCAGGAGATCGGGACGACGACGAGAAGACCGGAGGACTTGGATCGTCGGTATATCTCTCTTCCCTTTCTTGTTGTTAGCTAGGACTAGTTAGTGGTTCGATCCGGGTATTAGTGCGCGGCGGTTTGCCAGTTCAAGAAAATTAAAGTTTATCACCGCTTCCGCATTTGGCCGTCGGATTGACGGCCGGGGCGCCGTCGTGCACTTACAGTGGTATCAGAGCCTCGCCATTAACTTCGTCTAGCTTCGTTTGATGTGTTTTTCAGTTCCGATCGACCAAAATTCCAAAAACCCAATTTTAGTTCACATCAGTTTTCTGTTAAGATTTTTTGGTGTCCAAAAATTTTTCAGGTTACAGAAAAGTGATCTACCAAAAGATATAAGAATTCTGCAGAAATACGATAAAGTGATTCCTCTGTCAGAGCGCGGAACCGCGGCCAAAACCCCCATTGTGCCGCGGTTCCACCGCACTGTAGCGAGATCATGTTATCATGTTTCTTCAGTTTCTTTCTGGAATCAAAATAGGGGTTTTGGAAAAATAATTTTGGGCCCAGAATTTCTGTGAGTGCTACAGTATTGCTTTGGGGCCCACTTGTTAATTTTTGGACAATCGGAAAATTTTAAACACATTTTTCACAGTTTTTACATTATATCTGCGACCGTGAATGTCACTTGATCGGTAAATCCGGTCTAACTGCTATAGCCCGGTTAGACGGATTTGCGAACGTGACTTTCACGTTGATGTTCTGTTTTTGCTGTGATGTTGCGGATCGGTCATGGGGGATAGCCTGGATGCAATGCTAGTACAGTTGTGGTTGTATTATGTACATTTGATATTGCGGGGCGAGCGTCCAACATGTGGACGGCCGTCACTGCCTGTTTGTATTATTATTTTGGGGCACGGCCAGGTTGCGGTCGATGTACCCGTTGTATGTATATTTTACTTTCTGTACTAGGATTGCCCCGCGGAGGGGTGCACGGATAGCCGGGTTCTAGAGGGCAACAAGCCCACATCTCATGGCATTGGGACGGAGGGGGCTTCACTCTAGGATTGGCGGGCTATTCGCCGCACTCGTAGGGGGTACAGGTTGACCCAGGAGGGGTGCCCAAGTTACCGGATTCCGTGAAGTGCTGGGTGGTCCATTCACGGAGCTGAAGGGGGCTGCCTCGCTTCAGGTTTTGGCGGGTGACTTTCCGCGCCCGTAGGGGTCTAGGTTTTCATTGCACAGGCTATCCACACGACCAGGGGAACGTCGGGTTTCAGCAGTGGCTCTGTGAAACCCGGGGATCCCAGATATCTGTATTGTTTCTGTGATGCTGTACATTTCTGTGATGTTGCATTTTATTCACGCCTTGAGCGAATATAATATATTGGTATATATATTAGTAGATGTTGTATATGTTTTACATCCGCGCTAGTCCAGTCCCCGCTCTGTCGTTAGTTAGCTAACCTAACGGGTAATGACGGGACCCAGTGGCGAATGCGGATGGCATATACGTACATCAGTATATTTTCGTTCTTTGTGGTGTGATCAATTGATGGGACTGCATTGATTCGGATCAATGCAAGTTAAAAACAAACCTAATCTGATGTTGTTGGAACACTTTTCAAAAAGCTGTTATTGCAAGGATGTTCACTTTTGTTTTGCATCGTGGTATTCAGTTGGAATATCCTGCTCCTCAGTCGACGAGGCAAGGGCCGAGATCCCTTCACCGGGAGTGACCCCTTGGACAGAAGTTTGCGTTAGGGCATTAACTTCACTATAGCCGATTACTTTTGCTTTGCACCGTGGTATTCAGTTAGAATATCCTGCACCCCATTCTACGGGGAAAGAGCCGAGATCCCTTCACCGGGAGTGACCTCTTTAGTAAAGGTTTTCGTCACTATATTTTTTAAAAAAGCTATCCGTTCCTTCAACGATATCAAGTTCATTACGTTAAAGGTTTTCGCCAGAAACCATTCGTAGCCCTCCGTCATTTCAGTTAAATATTCGGTAGTATTCAAGCTATGTATTTTGACCTCACGCCAAGGCATAGTGTTTGGTAGCTGCCGGGTATTTATCTGTTGCATAGATAGATGCGTTGGTTTGGGACAGTCATACTACTATTTTGGCCTACGTCAAGGGTATGTACGGATGGGTTCAAATTAACCTGGATAATGACGGGTAGAACTTGACATGTGACTTATGATATTTTGACCTCACGCCAAGATCATAAGAGCATGGGGCAGAAATCACATCGGGAGTTTCAAAAGAACTGAAACTTGCCAGATATGCGCATACCATCTAGAGTATGATGATGTGAGCGGATTCCGTCACGTTATCATGCGATGATAGTTGGATCCCGATTCCCACTGATGAGTTGGTATACTCCTCGGGTGATCCCGACTAATTCTTCTTTCAGGTTTGGAGGAGAATTTGAGGTACAGTGGGAGGATTCCAGATTAGATAAATTGGTAACCATTCTGATCTAGGTTAGAGTGCACGTTGAGTGTTTCTTTTCTCTCTCTCTTTGGCTGCGACCATTGACCCGACCCTAAGACTATGACTCAGTGACCAAGTTGACCGAACCTTCTTAACACTGGCTTTTGGATTGTCAGAGTTGCAAACCTCATTGCCACTCCTACTTTTACCCTTTTCTCCAGGACACCCCGTATTGCTACGAACGTCCACTTCCATTGGACAAAACCATCGTATGGTTAGATACGAACTCGAAAGAATTTATTCGAGGATGGTTTCAGGTTCTGGAGAAAACACATAGGATTATTCAGTTGTCTTTTCCTTTTACCTTCTCTCAGGTTGCGAGTACTCCTTGGTTTAGGAGATAGTACACCTATTATGCAAATTGGATAGTTTTCTTCCAAACCTTAGGCTGGTGCCGACCGGTAGGGAATGAAGAAAACCAATTAGCCTAACGATGGTGTACAGAAGGTATTAAGTTCAGACAAAGCAAGGGATTAGTAAGAGGGCAAAGTAAATTGCAACAGATATTCACGACCAAACCAAATATTTCGTTACCACTCCCATATCACCTTTGTATTTCTCCAAGACACTCCGTATCACTACGAAGATCCACAGTTTATTTGGATACTCCATCGTATGGTTATATACGAACTCGAATGGAACTTGTTCCAGTTCGGGGATGGATTCTGGTCCAAGAGAAATAGGAATAAGGTTTATTCGGTTGTCTTTTATCTTCACCCTCTCTCATTGCGAGTGTTCCTAGGATTGGGACAGTACACCCATTATGCTTATTGGATAGTCTTCTTCCAAACCATAGGCTGGTGCCGAACGGTAGGGAAGGAAGAAAACCATTTGGCCTAAAGGGGTGTACAGAAGGTAAAGACTAAAGACATATGAAGGGATTTAGAGAGGTGGCAAAGAACTATACGGTTACAGTCGTGAATCTGGAAGAGGCATTACTAGGAATACCAGAATACCCTATCGGAACATTTCAATATTTCAGTTTCACTGTGTAATGTTAAAGGAAAACTGATTTCCCGATTAGATACTTACTCCAGGGTATGTATTTACCAGGTACGATTCTCACATCTGTATGGTTTTACAGATGATGAGTGGGAGTAAGTTATTGGAAATTGGGTGATTATCCTCATTATATCGGGATTCGTTGTAATCGGTGATATTTGAGGAAATCACCTGGGCTGTTTGCCGGTTGGCAAATATTTGGTTTTGAATATCCGCAGTTATGCACCAATTTCAAATTGATATATCTGTACGTCTATTTTCATAGAGTGAGATATACCTTTCTGAAATTATGTCTACGACATTTACCTATATCAGTGGATGGTTAGGTAAGGAGCATTAAACAGCGGTGTAATTCTTCTTAACCATAAGTACAGTTTTCAACCTACGACATACGGTGAATGAGTTTTCAGACTCAAGGGACTTATACAGAGTATTGTATGTTGTCCAGGGTCCATCAGGACAGAGGGGTTGGTCCTCGTACTATATTCGGTTTACTTATGACTTCTCTAGTTTTTAGACAAGTGTTTCGTGGAAACACAGGGTCCGAATTTTGAGAAGTTATAGGTATTTGAATAGAGTAGAGAACCAGGTGTAGCAAGTATCGGGATTCTTCAAAGAGATCGAAGATGTAGATACTTGTGTATGGTATTAAGTTGATAGTAAGGACTAAGAGAACTTGCTTCTTTTTCAGGTTACTCATAATTGGAAGCATTCCTATGTTGAGTAACGCTGATCGGCCTCCTTCCATTTAGTTGACATGCACTGGAGACAGTTGCATGATTTGAATCTGGTTCAATTAAATCAGTGCCTCTAGTCCTATATGGGATATAGAACAGTTCATATCTTAACGATGTTAAGGTACGGGGAGTTGTCCGGTTTATGATTAAAACCAGACACTTGACAACTCAAGGCACGTTTCTGTAATGGCTGTTTGTGGGTTGATCCAGGCTATGACGAGGGTTGACTTTCTACCATCTGGATGAACAATAGCAATATTGTTCTAGACTCGCCACAGTTTTATTAAAAATAGATTTTTTCAGAAAACAGTAGTGGGAGTATGGTAGAACTGGAGGTGATTCCAGAACCACGAACGATTACTGAAGATTTGACAAGGAACCTAAAGATTCAATCTGGATTGACATTCCATTGGCCACTCCACAGATACGGTGGGTAACTTCAGGCACCCGAGAGGTACTACGGTAGCCTCAAGGACGGTGACAGGGAAGTTCTTGTTTACACACAATTGCCATTGCTGTTGTTCCAGGTTGCGAGACCCGGCGGGAGGATGAGTATAGCGTCGTTCTAAACTAGCTTTAGAAGTGTACGTGAATATGACTCTGCCAGAGGGTTGTCGTAGTCAGTGGGAGCAGCGGAAGCATTGGTGGACAGGTAGCTTATGTCTATTTATAGACTGAAGCACCAGTAGCGGAGATAGATCATCTATTTCTGACGTGACAGTCATGGGTTTGACTTCATCAGAATAGGGGATGGATCTGTTGAGAAGGTAGTAGCGTGTGATATCCTGGTATTTGGATGACATACACAGAGTAGGAAAAGAAACTCCTATACTACAATCGGTTATACTTTGGTCGTCACACAGTGGTTTCTCCACAAAGGAAATGGATTTTATATCAGACATACTGGTTACTAGATCTATGGTTTTAGATCTAGATTTGGGTGGTTTCCCAATCAGGGTACTTAGACAGCATTCTAAGAGTATTTAGAATGGACGACTCCTGGCACGGTGGTGTACCTGCAGGTAATGGAGTCACCCTCTCCAAAGGTGTCTTACAGACTAAAGGGGAGAGGGATGTGCATGATTGACAGATCACTTGCTTAGGCAATTGAGTTAATCATGAGATGTCAAGTACCACACCAGATGTTGTTCTTGCACTAGATGCAATAAGTTGATATTGATCCTATCCTGGAGAAACAGTCGGAAGCAGTTTTAGAACATAAGTGGATGTTCTAGGGATATGATAACGACAGCCTCATTAGGGAAACAGTTATCATTCCAGGCTTCCAAGGTGACATGGACGACAAGGAGGTTGTCAGAGCTATAGTTTTCCTTCTGATGAGGGGCAGTATTTTGGACAGGTGGTCTAAGGCAATACTGAGGGAGGCATGGCGCAGGATACTGATTAAGTTCAGTTGACGATACAGTCTAAGAAGTTTGGATTTGGAGTTCATTTATAAACTAAGTCCCATCAGACATCCAGACACATTCTAAGACAGGTATTGCTCATTTCGGGAGATGGGTTTCTCCGCGAACTTGAGACATAGAGAGACATAGAAAGATACAACAAAGCGGATCCACTCACTAAGGCTATTCCTCGAACGCAATAGTCTCGCAAACGAGCATTGTGAGACTGACTAGTAGAGGAGTTGGGTGTTCGGTATCACACGGGCTGTGAGTATGCGACATCGCAATAATTAGCCTTGAGTGCAAGTGGGAGATTGTTGGAGATAGTGCCCTCAGAGTCAATTATTATGTCACAGGTACGTGATTGCAATGATTGATGGAGGACCTATCCCGGTAGGACAGTCTTACTCGAGATGATAGTATGCTATCTGGTTTACCTTTATCATCGTGTACTGCTTCAGGTGACCTGACAAGTCGCTATTACACGTTGATAGAGCCCCTAGGATTCTTGCTTGACCACCAGCAGTATGAGGGCGATCATATAAGTGGGAGCTGGGGTCTATAAGCATATCCTTAAATGGTCCCTAGTCGTGTGAGTTTCGAGACAGGGCATCAATACTCCATAGTAGACTAGTGTATACAGTCGAGACCCCGACGAGGGGCGGTGGCCGGTCTCATAAGCCACTGGTGTCAGTTGGATCACCTAAGATGTATACAGGTGCTCATTGGGTTATGAGTACACCGGACAGGACTCGCCGGGAACATGCTAGTTGGTCATATACCAGACGTCAGATGGCAGTTCCCTGGTGACATGTGTACTGGTTAGTTCATCGACCTGGGGATCGTCATTTGTCTCGTGTGAGTTCCCACTGTACTTTGATTACTACCCTACCACGGCTCAAAGGAGTCGTGCAAACAGGTTTTAGTTGGGTACAGTCCCGAGCCACATGGAGGCAGTGAGCGCATCTTCAGGGGTTCGTCTCTCCCGGTATTGGGGGTGAGGTCGTGCTGTGTCTAGGAGAGCCATTACACGAAGCCCTCGGCCGAGGCAAGGAGATTTACTGGTAGGTATTCCAGTAGTATCTCAGGGTGTTCTGGGCTACACTCCGACACGACTTGTACCGCTTTTGGGGGTCTGACTTTTACCAACCCCCTAGGCCCGCCATGCGATGCTCATAGACGAACGGACCGGACTGTACGGATATTGTCACTGACAGGCTCAGTAGGGAGTCAGGCTGAGTTCGCTCACAGACGTCCCTTTTGGTCAATACCTGGTAGCCCGTTATGTATTGGCTTATACCTCTAACGTGCTAGTGGTTAAATCCACAACCAAGGTGTTGACGAGTCTTTAGAGTCCCCCACATTCAGTTACTCAGCTTTCGGGCGAAAGGTTGTAGAGGCCGTATGGAGATATGGCAGGGTCCGATCAGATACGTGCGGTATTGCACGGATCAGGATCGGACAGTTTGTACTATAGGCCGTATGGATATATGGCAGGGTTCGATCAGATACGTGCGGTATTGCACGGATCAGGATCGAACGGATATTACTAGCCGGCTTTGGTATTAGCCGGATCCTAGTATAGTACAGTGTAGATTTTGTCTCATTGCATTTGTATTTCGGTCGGAATATAAATGCGGGTGTGTATGCACAGTATCGGGGTTTTCCTGTAATTTATTACGGGACCAGTTTTATGGAGTTGCCAGTTTGCTTTCCGTTTCGGCCGATTTCCATTGTTCCGTTCATTGGCCGAAGATTGGTGGAGGAGGGTTTATTTGCATTGTTGCAAATAGGCTTTTGTGGAGGGGGTTCTTTGCATCTTGTTGCATCATGATGGCTTTCATGAGGTGCACCATCCCTTGACCTTGACTTCTTGACTTCTTCTTGATGGCTTGACTTTTTGAAGTCATCATGCTTGATGATGGGTTTTGATATGGTTGTTGAGTGTTGGATTTTGGTTGAGAATGATTTCTTTTTGCATGATAACCATTCCTCTCTCTCTCTTGGATAACATGAGGATGGCTCTCTCATTCTATCAATCTTCACTCTCATTCTCTCCTCCCCCTCTAGTTATGGCCGACCAAGCTTGGAGGAGGGGTTGCCCATTTTTGTAGTGGGGATTTTTGCTCTCTTGATGTTAGAAAAATCCCCAAGTTCCTCCACATTGTTCTTGTATCATCCCTCCACCTAAAATGGCATCTCCATGAACCCCAAAGTGAGACTTGAGGACTACATATTCTACAGCGAATCTTGGGCACGTCGAGTAGCCGGCTTCGTGCCCGAATTGCCTCGGCATTGAGGTGGGAGCCTGTAAAAGAAGTAGGCGATGTGGTGCACTTCCGGCGACGAGGAGGAGACGGGACATTCCGCAGGAGATCGGGACGACGACGAGAAGACCGGAGGACTTGGATCGTCGGTATATCTCTCTTCCCTTTTTTGTTGTTAGCTAGGACTAGTTAGTGGTTCGATCCGGGTATTAGTGCGCGGCGGTTTGCCAGTTCAAGAAAATTAAAGTTTATCACCGCTTCCGCATTTGGCCGTCGGATTGACGGCCGGGGCGCCGTCGTGCACTTACAATGAAGACATCGATATATGTGTACAATGATATGAGTATATAGTGTGCATGTGCGCAGGTATGAAGACATCAATATATGTGTACACTGGTATGAGTATATAGTGTGCATGTGCGCAGGTATGAAGACATCGATATATGTGTACACTGGTATGAGTATATAGTGTGCATGTACGCAGGTATGAAGACATCAATATATGTGTACATGTGACAAGTCATGACAATCATTAATGATGCGACAATCAAGCGATATGTATAATGCGTAGCAGTCCTATAGTGCAAGTGTCATGGCAATCACTAACGGTGTGGGTGTAACATACAATTAGTGCTAGTGCAGCTTGAACCGTTAGTGACAGTGCAGTGTTCTATACCATCATTTTTATATGAAACAATAAGGTATGCTACTATAGTCCATATGAACCTACACAACTAACTATCCTAACACGCCCTGATGCTTAACGCCATAAGGGCGATTTCCCCGTAGATGTTAAATCTACTCACCTGGTCGTGCGCTACTCGTAGCCGACCACCTGTTTTCCTTTCTTAGCTCCGTCCGACGTACCCGCCTGCAAACCTGGAATTTACACAAGAATCCGTATATAAGCAAATATCTCGCAAAACGCGATATCGAAGTCAAACGATACGCTCGCGTCGCGAACTAAACGCGCGTGTGTACGATACGCTAAACGTGTGTACGCGTCTAAAACTCATCCCGATACGCCGCGATACGCTGAATCACAGAACCCACTCGCGTATCGCGAGTATCGCGCAAACTAGAAATTTCTGAAATACGATATAACGTCCCAGATTTTACAAAAGCTAAAAACTTACAAAATTATACATACCACTGGCCCTAGAAATGTAGCAGACTCCTACCCACACAAACTACACCCAAAAATTCCCTCATCTGGCCGCAAACCGGCGGCCTCACTTTAGGGTGGGGGTCTCGGGCTCTGGTGGTGTGGTCAGGGTATATCTAGTGTTCTCCAGTTTCCTCAATTTTTCTCTGAAGTCCCGGGTCTAAAGCAGATCACTGAAAGGTGAAATTTCACTTTAAAACGCTAAATTTTGCACAATTTGAAACCCTATGGTATTTTGGTGTAATCTGGGGTTTAACTAGGTTTACATGGCCTTAATAACACCTAATTAGGCTAGGTTAACCAACACTAACATCAATTAACCAAAAGTCTACACAAATCACCATTACAAGCACAAAATCTCACTTTTTACACAAACCGAAGCTAAACTACACATACGTTAAGCAAACATGAAGTTGGGCTCAGATTCTATACCTTACAAGACCCTAGATGCAAGGAGAAAGGAGGAGAAGAAGAAGAGGTGAGCTGCTCTTGCTACTGCTGCCTGCTATGCTGCTGCTGATGCTGTGGCTGCTGCTGATGCTTCTGCAGCTGCTGCTTCTGATGTTGCTGGGGCTGCTGCTGCTGTGTGAGGGTGTGTATGTGTGTGAGTGAGAGTGAGAGTGTTGTGAGAATGAGTAGGAAAGAAATGAGGGCACCCTAGTCAACCCCTCCCTCTCTCTCATTAAATGAGCATGGCTCAAGCCATGTTGCCCATACTCTCTCTCTCTCTCCCTCCAAGTCAACAAATCCAAACCATTTCTCATATAAAAATTAAAAACAATACTCATAAATAAAACCCAAATACACCTAATAAGAATCAATTAACTTAAAGAAAATGGGTTAATCCATCATGCTTGCTAATCATGGTTTAACCCCACCTCTTAATCCCTTGTTTACATGCACAAGTGTGCGCGCCTAGAATAATAAAATATTCATTAAATAGGATAAAATATTTGAAACTCAATTTGGTAAACTTTTTACTAAAACTATATAATAAAATATAATTAACCCCTAAACACATCCTAAGGTGTTACAAAGATGTTGTAGAATCATATTTTCAAAAAAAGTAGCTCTAGTTTTTTCTTTGCATAGCGGTATTCCTTGTAGAATATCCAGCACCTTATTCGATAAGGAAAGAGCCGAGATCCCTTCACCGGGAGTGACCTCTTTAGCAAAACTAGCAGATACTGCAACTTACTCGGTTTTGTCTTTGATTGCTTCTATAGTTCTTGCTTTGCATAGCGGTATTCCTTGTAGAATATCCAGCACCTTATTCGATAAGGAATGAGCCGAGATCCCTTCACCGGGAGTGATCTCTTTAGCAAAACTAGTAAAAGCCTAAAAAACACTCCTTTTCAAAAATCACTTTTTTCTAAAACGATATCAAGTTCATTACGCAAAAGGTTTTCTGAAAAATCTGTCGTAGCCCTCCGTCATTTCAGATAATTCCTACTTGGTATTCGTGCTGTGTTTGTTGACCTTGTCAAGGCATACTGTACGGTAGCTAATTAGTTTTTATCTGCTAAAACGTGATATGTGATTGGATTAGGGTAGTCGTACGTCCTTTTTGACCTTGTCAAGGGTCATGCGGGTGGGTTTAATTCTATCAGGAAATGACGGGTTGAACATGACTTGCGATCTATGGTTTGTTGCCTTGTCAAGGTCATAGATCGCTAGGGGAAAAAAATTATCGGGATTTTCAAGTGTTGAAATTTGCAATGAGATTGCATACCTTCTATGAGAGAGTTGGATCCCGATACCCACTGCGAGTAAGAGTTACTCCTGGGAGAGTTTTACACAGGACATTAGCCAATCAAGTAGGTGACTAGAAAGGTGTTAAAGTGGTCATGCCTCTGGGAAAATGAGGTTTATTTTAATTAGGTCTGTGCGAAAGCATGGGAACTTCCCTCAAAGTACCAACACTGACCTGGATGAAAGATTGGCGAACTTGTAAGGTGTAATTAATCCCGGCTAGTCATACCTTTTTAGGTTTGAAGGAAGATTTGATAGAAACAGTAGGACCATCCTGATTAAATAAGATAATAACCAATCTAACTTGCAAGAGTATACGCTAAAGTGTTTTCTTCTCTCCCTCCAGGTAGTGACCATGTCAGGCTTTAATCAAGATAATAATATGGATGTATTGACCGAACCGGCCTTTATTCTGAGCGGGGGAATGTTGGTCCCGCTCCAACTTATAATTGATATAAGTTCGAGCAGAAAATAGGAGAATATCCGGATTCTCACGCTGCCTAAATGAATAATAAGTATGTTGATGCATCTTCTTCGGGTGTGTTAGTTATTGAGAACTGTTTCTCAGTTCACTCTACGTTCTGGGTATTAGATACCGGATCGGGATCCCACATATGTAATATGTTACATGGGCTAAAGAAAGGTAGAGAACTGGGAGAGGGTGATCATTCCGTAAGAGTTGGGAATGGTGCAAATATTGCAGCCAAAGCAGTTGGCAAATATCACCTTGTGTTACCAAATGGTAAGACAATGATTCTGAACGAATGTTATTACATTCCGACCCTGATATGCAATATTATATCTGTTTCTTTTTTGAGTAAAGAATGATATGACTTTGTAGTACAGGATAATGTTATGAACATATTCCTGAATCAAAAGTTGATTGGATTAGGCTCGTTAAATAATAGCATATACGTTCTAGATCAAACCACGGTTCTTAATGTACAAAACAATAACAAGAGGAAGAGTTCAGAAATGAACGAATCCTTCTTGTGGTATTGTAGACTAGGTCATATCAATGCGACACGACTAGGTAAGTTGCATAAGGATGGATATTTGAATATGTTCGAATTTTCATCTTATGACACTTGCCAGTCGTGTCTCAATGGCAAGATGACCAAAACTCTGTTTAGTGGACACGGAGAAAGAGTTACGGAACTCTTGGGAGTGATACATAGCGATGTATGTGGTCCCATGTCTATACATGCCAGGAATGGTTCCTCATACTTTATTACATTCACTGACGATCTCTCAAGATACAGACATGTGTTTTTGTTGAAACACAAGTCTGAAGCTTTTGAGAAATTCAAAGAATATAAGCACGAAGTCGAGAACCAAACGGGTAAAGTATTAAGATCCTTCGATCTGATCGAGGAGGAGAATACTTGAGCAATGAGTTTCTAGACTATCTAAAAGAGAATGGGATTCTCTCTCAGCTTACTCCTCCCTATACACCACAGCACAACAGTGTATCGGAGCGGAGGAATCGCACCCTATTAGATATGGTGCGCTCTATGATGAGCTCTGTTGAGTTGCCTATTTCCTTTTAAAGTTATGCGCTGGAGACAGCAGCATACCTATTGAATCAGGTTCCATCTAAATCTGTACCTACCACACAATATGAGATATGGAGTGGGAAGAGACCATATCTTAAACGAGTTAAGATATGGTGTTGTCCGGCCTATGTCAAAAGGAAAAATCCAGACAAACTCGAGGCACGATCAGTTCTCTGCAAGTTTGTGGGATATCCAAAGAATTCATATGGATATTTTTTCTACCACAGAGAGGAGAGAAAGGTGTTTTTTGCTCAACATGCCACCTTTTTAGAAAAGGAATTTCTTGCAAAAGAAATTAGTGGCAAAGAGGTAGAGCAGGAAGAAGTTATAGCAGCACAAACTACAACTGAAGATTTAGTGGAATCAGAAGATTCGATAGTTCCCGACGAACCCCAGCCTCTCCGTCGATCTAGTAGGGTTTCTCGTCCACCTGAGAGATACTACGGTTTTTTCATAGATGGTGGGAGCAAAGATTGCATCATGGAAGATGATGACCCAACTAGCTTCGAGCAGGCCATCATCAGTGGAGACTCTGTGAAATGGCTTGATGCAATGCGATCTGAGATGGAATCCATGTACACCAACAAAGTGTGGACTTTGGAAGTTGCTCCTGAAGGGGTAAAACCCATTGGGAGCTGTTGGCTATAGTGACCTCAAGGCAATTATCGTAGTCGTAGGCATGTGATTATGATAATTGAGGGAGGGCCTATACCGATAAAACAGTCTTGCTCGAGAAGATAGTATGCTATCTGGTTTGTCTTTATCATCATGTATATGTTGATAAATCCCACAAGATTCTTGCTTGACTACCAGCATTGTGATGGGGATCACATACGTGGGAGCTGGGGGTCTATAAGCACATCCTTAAATGTCCATAGTCGTGGGAGTATCGAGACCGGGCATCGATACTCCAGTGTAGACTGGTGTATACTTATCTAGACCCTGACGAGGGGTGGTGGCCGGTCTCACAAGCCACTGGGGTTAGTTGTTCACCTAAGATAGTATACATGTGCTCATTGGGTTATGAGTACACTGGACGGACTCGCCGGGAATATGCTAGTTGGTATTATACCTATAGTCAGATAGCAGTTTCCTGGTGACATGTGTATAGGTTAGTCTGTCGACCAGAGATCGTCATTTGTCTCGTGTGAGTTCCGACTGTTCTTTGATTACTACTCTACCACGGCTCAAAAGAGTCGTGCAAACAGGTTTTAGTCGGGTACAGTCCTGAGCCACATGGAGGCAGTGAGTGGATCGTCGGGGATTCGCCTCTCCCGGTATTGGGGGTTGATGTCGCGCAGTGCACGGGTGGCCATCACTAGAAATCCTCGGCCGGGGTATGTGAGAATTACCGATCCAGGATCGATAGTTTCTCGGGTAGTGTTGGGTTTCATACCGACACGAATTATCGCGTTGTTAGGGGTCTGACTTTATCCACCCTCCTAGACTCGATATGCGATACTCTTAGATGAACAGACTGGACTGTACGGATATTGTCACTTACAGGCTCAGTAGGGGTTTGGATGAGTTTTCTCGTCGACCTTCCTTTCGTTCAATACCTGGGTAGCCGTTACGTACAGCTAGTGCCGCTGACGTGCTTGTGGTTAAACCCACTGCCAGCGTATTGATGGGTCTTTAGAGTCTCACACAGAGGGTTTTCACGGTTCAGGCGATATGGTGTAAGTGACGTATGTTGATACATACAGGTGTCCGATTAAATATGTGCACGAACTGCACAGACTTTAATCGGACGGTTGATAATACTAGAGTCTTAGGATTAAGCCAGATTGTTAAATCAAGTTTTGATTTAATAATTTACATATGCATTTGTATATATGAATTCTAGTATTATTGCTCACTATTTATTTTCTCTCTTTGTCTATTGGTATTTTCGTACGAATACGCGTATGTGTATTTCGATACATGTACCGGGAAGCATTCTATATTTATACGGAATGGCTTCTAGAAGATACCACCTCATTATTGATTTTCTTTAGAAAATCACATGTTTAAAATGAGGTGGAAAAGGTGACATGGCATGGATATGGACTTGAGTCAAAGCATGGTTGGATATGTAGTGATTGGTATGGTTGTTATTTGTTTATTGCAAATTGGAAAAGATTTTTTGGGTGTGCATTATTTTTGTGGAGGAGGATGAGGGGGCTGTTGTTTTTTTTTTGGTTCACTCTATTGCTCACTCTCATTCACACACCCAAAAACACTTAGCCAATTTTGCTCATGCCACTAGATTAGCTCACCTCTTCTTCATCTTCTATTGTTGCTCACTTGAGCTTATGGATGAGAGAAAAATAATAGTGACACAATCCTACCCCTCAACTCTCCAGCACTAGCAATCTTGGGGAGTCGGTTGGTCCGCTTGGCGAACCTGGAGCTTGTGCCGTTTCCCTCGAGTGGATCATAGGAGATGAAGGAAGACCGGCACCCAAAGTCGATCCGCATCACTAGGAGCTTGGAAATGGTTGAAGGCCCGAAGGACTTGGTTCATTAGGTATAACCATTCTGTCTCTTTGTGTTTGGCTTGCCAGTTTTACGGTTAATGGTTTCGATCTTGTTAATCGGATAATGGTAGCGCCGGGTTTTAGAAAACTTTTGTTCCGCATTTGGCCACGGTTGGATGGCCGGGGCGCTCCTATAACCTTTCATGGTATCAGAGCCACCCATTAACCCGTAACCTTGCTTGTTTAAACAATATTAACATATCAAAATCCGTAAAACCCCGACGTGCTGCCCATGCACATTGCTTCTCTGTCGTTTTTCAAAGTGCCTTCAAAAATTATTTAAACAAGTACAGAAGGCTACTGACTTGAACACAAGACCACACCCAAGCCCCAGACTCTTTGGCCAGATTTTGGTTGATGACAAGCTTAAAAATTCTGGTGAGGCTGGTTTTTCAGGGGAGCCAGGGTTTGGGTTTTGGGGTGTTATCTTGTATCTGTAATCTATGTGCAGTGGTATTGTTTATTTAGCCAAATTTGGATATTGTTTTATCAGGTTACTTAGAGCTAATCGGGGGTTATTTCGGAGTTGATAAGTTTTAATATTGTTTAAAGTTTGCAGTACTTTACATTTCTATCCGTGACCGTGAATGTCATTTGATCAGTAAATCTTGTCTAATCGCTACAGTCCTTTTAGACGGATTTGCGAACGTGACATTCATGTTGATGTTCTGTGTTGTGCTGTGATGTTGCAGATTTGTCATGGTGGATAGCTTGCGTGCAATGGTAGTGCAGTTTGGATATATTTGTACATTTGATATTGTGAGGCGAGCGTCCGACATGTGGACTGCTGTCACTGCCTGTTTGTATATTATTCTTTAGGGGCACGACCGGGTTGAGGTCGATGTTACCCTTGTATATTATTTTCTTTTCTGTACTAGGATTACCCAAAGGTGTGGTGCACGGATAGCCGGGTTCTAGAGGGCAACGGTCCCGCATCTCATGGCGTTGAGTCGGAATGGGCTTCATTCTAGAATTGGTGGGCTATTCGCCTCACTCGTAGGGGTACAGGTTGACCCAAGGAGGGGTGCTTAAGTTACTGGATTCCGTGAAGTGCTGGGTGGTCCATTCACTTTGCTGAAGGGGGCTGCCTCGCTTTAGGTTTTGGCGGGTAACTTGACGCGCTCGTCGGGGTCTAGGAGTTCATTGCACAGGCTATCCACACGATCAGGGGAACGTCGGGTTTTCAGTTGTGGCTCAAAGGAAACCCGGGGATCCCAGATTATCCGTATTGTTCTGTGATGCTTATTACTTTTCTGTGATGTTGCATTTATCATGCCTGGGACGATTGTTAAATACACACACACACACACTAGTAGATGTTGTATATGTTTTGCACCCGCGCTAGCCCAGTCCTCGCTCTGTCGTTAGTTAAGTAACCTAACGGGTGATGACGGGACCCAGTGGCGAATGCGGATGGCATATACGTACATTTTATTTTCGTTCTTTTCTGGTATGATTAATTGATGGGACTGTGTTGATTCTTATCGATGCAAGGAAAACAAACCTATATATTATTTGATATTGTTGGAACCAAGTTTTAAAAAAAAAACTGACATTACTGACGTACGCTATTGCTTTGCACAGTGGTATTCGGTTATGAATATCCAGCACCTCATTCGACGAGGCAAGGGCCGAGATCCCTTCATCGGGAGTGATCCCTTGGGCAGAAGTTTGCGTCAACGTAATAACTTCACTATAGTCGATTACTTTTTGCTTTGCATCGTGGTATTTAGTTTAGAATATCCTGCATCTCATTCGACGGGGAAAGAGCCGAGATCCCTTCACCGGGAGTGGCCTCTTTAGCAAAAGTTTTCGCCACTATATATTTGTAAAACCACTTGGATTCCATCAATGATATCAAGTTCATTACGTTAAAGGTTTTTCGCTAAAAACCAGCCGTAGCCCTCCGTCATTTCTTACAAGTATTGCTTAGTATTCATGCTGTGTTTGTTGACCTAGTCAAGACGTAGTGTTCGGTAGCTAAGTGGTGCTTATTTGTTGCATTTTAAATGCGATTGGTTAGGACAGTCGTGCGGCCTTGTTGACCTAGTCAAGGGCACGTGTGGGTGGGTTTAATGCAATCCAGGATAACGACGGGTTGAACTTGACTAGCGGTTTATGGTTTGTCGACCTAGTCAAGGTCATAAACCGCTTGTGGTAAAAATCACATCGGGAGTTTCAAACATACAGGAAACTTACCAGGCATGCGCATACCTTCTGGAGTGTGGTGACTTGAGTGGTTTCCATCAAGTTATCATGCGATGATAGTTGGATCCAGATTCCCACTGATGAGTAGGATTACTCTTCGAGTGATTCCGACTAATTCTCTTTTCAGGGTTGGAGGGGAATTCGAGAAAACGGTAGGAGCCATCCAGATTAGATAAAATGAATATCCATTCTGATCTAAGTTAGAGTGCACGCTGAGTGTTTCTTTTCTCTCTCTCTTTGGCATCGATCATGACCCGACCCTAGACTATAACTCAGTGACCAAGTTAACCGAACTTTCTTAAAAACAATGACTTTTGGACTGTCCAAGTTGCATACATCATTGCCACTCCTTCTTTTACCCTTTGCTTTTCTCCAGAACACCCCGTATCACTACGAACATCCACTTCCATTGGATAAAACCATCGTATGGTTATATACGAACTCGAGGGAATTTTTTCGAGGATGGTTTCTAGTTCTGGTGAAAAAGAATAGGACTATTCAGTTGTCTTTTCCTTTTACCTTCTCTCAGGTTGTGGGGGCTCCTAGGATTGGGAGACGGTACACCTATTACGCTTATTGGATAGTCTTCTTCCAAACCATAGGCAGGTGACGAACGGTAGGAAATGAAGAAAACCAATTAGCCTAAGTCTGGTGTACAGAAAGTAATAAGTGAAGACAAATAAAAGGATTAGAAAGATGGCAAAGTAAATTGCGACTGCTATTCCAAACCAAGTCATTCAACGCCACTCCTACTTCACCTTTGTATTTCTCCAGAACACCCCGTTTCACTATGAACATTCAATCCTATTGGATAAATCCATCGTATGGTTATATACTAACTCGAAGGAACTTTTTCGAGGATGGATTCTGGTTCAGGAGAAATAGGAATAAGGTTTATTCAGTTGTCTTTTATCTTTACCTTCTCTCAGGTTGCGAGTACTCCTAGGATTAGAAGAGTACGCCTATTACGCTTATTGGATAGTCTTCTTCCAAACCATAGGCTGGCGCCGAACGGTAGGGAAAGAAGAAAACCATTTAAGCCTAACAAAGGTGTTCAGAAGGTAACGACTAAAGACAAATAAAAGGATTTGAAGAGATGGAAAGGAAATATATGGTTTCAGTCATGAATCTGGATAATGGAAGAGGCATTACTAAGAATACCAGGATACCCCTACAAAACATTTTAATGTTTCAGTTTCACTATGCGTTGTTAATTGAAAACCGATTTCCCAATTAGGTCCTTACACCAGGGTATGTATTTACCAGGTTTGATTCTCACTTCTATATGGTTTTACAGATGATGAGTGGGAGTAAATTATTGGGAATTAGGTGATCATCCTCATTATATCGGAATTCGTTGTAATTGATGATATTTGAGGAAATCGCCTGGGTTGTTTGCCGGACGACAAGTATTTAGTTTTGAATATCCGTTGTTATGCACCAATTTCAACCTGATATATCTGTACGTTTATTTTTATAAAGTGAGATATAACTTTTTGAAATTATGCCCATGATATTTACCTATATCAGATGATGGTTAGGTAAGGAGCATTTAACAACGGCGTAAGTCTTCATAACCGTAGTACAGTTTTCAACCTGCGACGCACGGGGTTTAAGTTATTAAAGTCACCGGACTTATACAAAGTATTGTATGTTGTCTAGTATCCATTAAGACAAAGGGATTGGTCCTTGTACCGTATTCTGTTTACTTATGACTTCTCAAGTTTTTGACAAGTGTTTCGTAGAAATACAAGGTCCAAGTTTGAGAAGTTATAGGTACAAGGATAAAGTAGAGAACCAGGTGTCGCAAGTATCGGGATTCTTCAAGGTGATCGAAGATGTAGATACTTGTATGAGGTATTCAGTTGATAGTAATGGTTTTGAGAAACTTGTTTCTCTTTCAGGTTACTCATAATTGGACGCACTCCTAAGTTGAGTAATGCTGATCGGCCTCTCTCCATTTAGTTGACATGCACTGAAGACAGCTGCATGATTTGAATCTGGTTCTAATTAAATTAGTGCTTTTGTTTCTATATTAGTTATATATAGAATCGATTTATATCTTAACGATGTTAAGGTATATGGAGTCGTCCGGCTGATGCTTAAAACCAGAATCCGGATAAACTCAAGGCACGTTTTAGTAACGGCTGTTTGTGGGTTATCCCGGGCTTTGACGGGGGTTAACTTTCTACCATCTGGAAGATCAATGGTGATATTGTTCTTGACTCTTCATAGCTTTAGTAAAATGGACTTTTTCAGAAAACAAAAGTGGGAGTATGGTAGAACTGAAAGTGATTCTAGAACCACAAACGATTACTGAAAATTTAATAAGAACCTAAAGATTCAATCAGGATTGACAATCCATTAGCCACTCCGCAGATATGGTGGGTAACCTCAGGAGCCCGAGAGGTACTTTGGTATCCTCAAGCAGGGTGACAGGGAGGTTCTTGTTTACCCAGACTTGACACTACTGTTGTTCCAGACTATGAGACCCGGCAGGAGGATGAGTATAGCGTCGTTCTAAACTAGCTTTAGAAGTGCACGTGTATATGACTCTGCCAGAGGGTTGTCGTAGTCAGTGGGAGAAGCATAAGCGTAGTGGACAAGTGACTTATGTCTATTTATAGACTAAAGAAGATATAGCGGAGATAGATCATCTAATTTTTGATGTGACAGTCGTAGGCTTTGATTTCATTAGAATAGGAGATGGATATGGTAAGAAGGTAGTAGGGTGTGTGTCCTGGTATTTAGGATGACATGCACTTTATAGGAAATAAAATTCCTATACTACGATCGGTTATACTTTGGTTGACACATAGTAGTTTCTCCACATAGGATATGGATATTATATAAGACATTCTAGTTACTAGATCTATGGTTTTAGATCTAGATTTAGGTAGTATCCCAATCTGGGTACTTAGACACCATTATAAAGCATTTTAGAATAGACGGCTCCTGGCATGGTGGTGAACCTGCAGGTGATGGAGTCACCCTCTTTAAAGGTGTCTTACAGACAAAAAGGGAGAGGGATGTGTATGATTGGCATATCACTTGCTTAGGAAATTGAGTCAATCATGACATGTCAAGTACCACACCAGATGTTGTTTTTGCACTAGATGCAATAAGTTGATATATTAATCCAATCCTGGAGAAACATAGGGAAGCGATTTTTTGAACATAAGTGGATGTTTTAGGGATTTGATAATGGCAGCATCCTTTGGGAGACGGTTATCATTCCAGGCTTCCAAGGTGACCTGGATGACAGAGTGACTGTCAGAGTTATAGTATTCCCACTGACGAGGGGTGTCACGACCCGAAATTGGCACGTGACGGCTTTAATACTACGCAACGTCTACAGGCGTAACGCAGTAAAAGAAAGCCAAAACCCAGAAATCTAAACCATTAAAAAGACAAGAAAAGATAATAGAAGTTTTGAAACATTTGAAATCACAACCCAAATTCAATAAAAGTCCAACTTTTCTTTCTTTAAAAATTTTGGCCGCACCTCCTTTGTAAAAACTAGCCCCAAAACTGGGTACAACATAAATATAAATAAAGCATCCCCAAACGGGAGCAAATACACGCCCAAAGGCGGAAAACAACCACCACCACAAATATATGACGCCGTAGAGAAGAAGTAAAAGACGATAGAAAGAAAGCTGTAAAAAAGACAAACAAGTCACAAATAATATACAATATCATCCTCACCAAGTCTCTAAGTCAACAAAATAATAGTATATGGAGAGTACTAGGATACAACGAATATACAATACAACAATACAGATAACCACAAAAACCCACATAAGCAAAACTGCACAATATGAGCTGAAGCGGTATCCGTAGCAAAAGATAATCAGTTAGATGAATAGCCAGCCTCGACTACTCTGGGGAACACCCTGCAAAACAACTGTGGCACAACGGGGGTGAGTTGCCAACTCGTGAATAGTAACTAACATATGCAGGTAATCGCAAGTATGCACGTACAGCGTAAATCTAACATATGCAATTAATAGCAATAACAGGTCATATGAATGCAATAATCATGAAAAGTACACTAGCAGGTACAACTAATACATGAAGCAATAATAATATGACAATCAGTATGCAATAATCATGCAATAATGATAAGAAAATGTGTATATGCAACAATCATGGAAAGTACACTAACAGGTACAACTAATACATGAAGCAATAATAATATGACAATCAGTATGCAATAATCATGAAATAATGATATGAAAATGTGTATATGCAACAATCATGGAAAGTACACTAACAGGTGTAAGTGCACGGTAGCGCCCCGGCCGTCTGTCCGAGGCCAAAATGCGGAAATGAAACTTTTTCAAAACTTGTAAACCGGCGCTACCGCATACTAAAAAACCCGGATCGGGCCATTAACCAACTACTACCTAACTAGAGAAAGGGGTAGAGAGCTATACCGAGCGATCCGTGTCCTTCGGTCTTCGGCCACCATCCCGATCTCCTCGCGGCATCTCCGGTCTTGATCTCCTCGTCGGAAGGGCACCACATCACCGAGTCTTTTTATGGGCTCCTACCTCTGGACCGAGGCAACTCGGACACAAAGTTGGCAAGACGACATGTCCAAGATTGCTGTAGACTGAGTGTAAAACGGTTTGTCTCAAGGGGTTTGTGAAGTTGCCATAATGGAGTTGGAGAAAAATCTTTGGAGATGAGCTTAGGAATTTTTGTGTAAGCATATGACAATGAATCATTTTCCCCACACACAAAAGAAAAAACCCCTTTCTCCAAAGTGGCCGGCCATTGATCAAGAATGAGGAGGAGAGAGAGAAAAAGGCATATGCAAAAGTGTGATGATAATGAGAAAATAATATCACCTCAATATCTAATCCAAATCCATTCTCATAAATGCAAAGGAAAAGATGAAAAAAGAATCTAATGATGCTAGAACCATCAGGAACCCTCCACTTACAAAAAAAACCCTCCACAATGCTAATTTGCACATTTGCAAATAATCCCCTCCCATCAATTTTTAGCCAAAGAAAGGAAGAAAGAAAAATGGCCGAAACGGAATGCAAACTGGCAACTTAAACAAAAGCGATCCCGTAATAAATTACAGGAAAACCCCGCGACCGTATATACATACCCACATTTGTATTCCGACCGAATACAAATACAATGAGACAAAATCTACATTGTACAATACTAGGATCCGGATTAAACCAAAGCCCGCTAGTATTATCCGTCCGATCATGATCCGTGCAATACCGCACGTATATGATCGAACCCTGCCATATATCCATACGGCCTCTACATCGTTTCGTCCGAAACTTGAGAAATTGTCTGTGGGGGACTCTAAAGTCTCATCAATACTTTGGCTGTGGATTTAACCACTAGCACGTCAGAGGTATTAGCCATACGTAACGGGCTACCAGGTATTGACCAAAAGGGACATCGATGAGCGAACTCATCCCGACACCCTACTGAGCCTGTCAGTGACAATATCCGTACAGTCCGGTCCACTCGTCTATGAGCATCGCATAGCGGGCCTAGGGGTTGCTAAAAGTCAGACCCCCAAAAGCGGTACAAGTCGTGTCGGAGTGTAGCCCAGAACACCCTGAGATACTACTGGAATACCTACCAGTTGTAGGGTTCCTAGGCACCCTAGTGAGGTCTCACAAGGCATCGAACATGCCAATTTCAAAAATTTCTAGGTGCCGAGAAACCCGACTACGGATCGATGGCTAGAATTCTAGGCGAAAAACAATCTAGTTAACAACTTAACTAATGGGATATCGGAAATACAACCTTTGTAGATCCGGTGCTCCACCTCCATAGCTCCGCAACAAAGTCGTCTCCGCTGTCCAAAAGGAATCCGGGCTCTAGAGTCGGCTTCGTCGGAGAAAAAGCGAGCTAGGTCGTCGATGTCCATGCCGAAGATGATCTACGTCGAGGCATCGCTAAATCAAGCTCCACCTTCACCAAGCCCTAAAAACTTGTGAAGGAAACACACTCTACTACTTGGCAAGAGGTAGAGGATGAAGAAATAGGAAGTGGGTAGACTTTAGATTTGGATTTCTCACTCTTTTTCATCACTTGCCATTGATGGAGGCAAGCTTTCTTCACTTGAAGAAATGAAGAAGAAGAAGATGAAATGGTTATGATAAGAATAATTATAAAAGAAAAGAAAATGCATTCTTATCATAAGCAAACCATGGTTAGGTGTAGAGATTAAACCAAGGTTAGTTTGAATGGTTAGGGTTAAGGATGAGATAAGAATGGTTGACTAAAGTCAATGCTTCATGAAGGTTCAAAGAATAAAACAAAACTAGCAACCATTCTTCTCATTATCATTTGCATAATAAATAAATAAATAGATAGATATGAAAATGTAAACCCTAATCATTTAAATAAGCATGGTTCAATCTTTACACAAACTCAAGCAAACATGTATCATCAAACATGATACAATCAAGTGCACAAAACTATATCGAATATACAATGTGCACATCCGAGTGAGAAAATCCATCTTAAGTAAACCGATACTAGTTGATGCAAAGTAATATATCAAATATATAAATATGCATTAAATCATTAAATCAACACTTGATTCAATGATCCGGTCATGTCGCACACAACCGACTAGTATACAATATATCGGCTTATCGAATCAACGCTTGAATCGATAACTAGGTTATATCGCATACAACCATTCGATACATTTATTGCGAGAATAGAATATGGTATCACATACACGCATTATTCTCGGTCCCGCACATATCTCATATGCGCTCCTATTTCGTTTCGCTTAAGCCAGGAAACCTCTGTGTAGGACTCTAAAGACTCGTCAATACGCCGGCAGCAGGCAATGATCATATCAAACACCCACAAGCCGCAAGCGGTCTGCTAAACGTAACGGCCACCCGGGTATTGAGCGATCTGAAGATCGACGAGTAAGCCCGCTCACACTCCAGTGAATCCGACCAGTAACACTACCGTACAGTCCGGTCTGATCGTCTGATATGTCGCATATCTCGCCTAGGGGTGGTAAACGTCAGACCCCAATAGCTCAATAAGTCGTGTCGATATGAGGTCTATAACTATTCGAGAAACTACTGGTAACACTTACCAGTAAATCTCAGCAACCCTGGCCAGGGATTTCCTGTTATAGCCAATCGTACACAGCGCAACATCAACTCCCTATACCGGGAGAGACGAATCCCCTCCTATCGCTCATTGCCTCCATGTGATTCGGGGCTGTACCCAAAAACCACCGTTTTGCACGCCCTCTTGGACGTGGTAAGATGGAAATCAAAGCACAGTGGGAACCACACAAGACTCTATGACGATCTCGGGTCAACAGACTACTCTGTACCAGTGTCACCAGAGAACTGCCATCTGACGTGAGGTATAATACCATCTGGGAGTTCTCGGCGAGTCCGTCCAGTGTACCCAGTCTCTACTGAGCACCCGTATATCATCTCTGATGTCAAACACCAATGGATATGGGATCATCCATCGCCCATCTGTATGGGTCGAGAAGGTATACGCTAGTCTACTCTGGTATATCGATGCCCCGTCTCGATACACCCACGACTAGGGACTTTGAAGGATGTACTTATGGACTACCATGTCCCCACTAGTATGATCCGCATCATAGTCCAGGTAGTCAAGCACACATCCTAAGGGCTTTACCAACATGTAACAGAGAGACAATCAGCATACACGTTAAGGTAAAGATCAACCAGATAGCATACTATCATGTCGAGCAAGAAAGTCCTCCTTATATACGTCCCAGCATCCACTACAATATACATCCTATGTACAGTAATGGCCTCTAGGGCATACATATAACTAACAATCTCCCACTTGCACTAGGGCCATCTGATAGCAGTGGTTGCAGTATCTCATACTCAACCATCCCATAAAAGTCTCTCTCTGGGAACAGGCCTTTGTGAGTGGATCCGCTGTGTTGTCCTCTGAGTCTACTCTCCTAACCTCGATCTCCCTGGAGATCAACCATCTCCATGATCAAGTGATACTGCCTTAGAATATGTCTGGATCACTGATGGGACCGGCGTTCCTTGGCATAAGCCACAACTCCATTGTCACACAATGGGAGGAACATAGTTCATCTTATGAACCAATATACACCCAAACAGCCTCTTTGGTATCATCTTAAGTAGCGATGTATCGTGCCTTTATCGTCTAGTATGTCACGGTATCTAGCTTGGAACTCTTCCAACATACCGTCCCTTTACTGAGGGTAAAGACAATGCCTGTGACTGACATTCAGTCGTCTTTATCAGCCTGGAACACTTCCAGTGATTCCCCCCAGGATCAATTGATACTATCTCACTACAACTAGTGAGTATCTAACATCCATTTAGATCTATCTCATAGATCCAAAATCCAGGATTTAGGAGGTATCACTTTGATCCTATATGGAGAATCATTGTGATAAGCGGAGATTGACCGAGCGTAGCATAGGAAACTCCTTCCCTATCAAGAGCATGATATCCACGTACTCTACGAGGATCACCACCATACTCCCTACTACCTTTTTGTATATACAAGGTTCATCTACCATTTTGATGATGTCAAACTCTTTGATTAATTCATCAAAACAGACGTTCCAACTTCGCGATGCCTGCGTTATCCTATAAAGCATCTTGTACACGTTTCCGCTGCTCCCACTGTTTACGAAGCCATCTGGCTGTGTACTTATAGACGCTCTCTTCTAAATCATCATTTAGAAAAGCAGTCAAGACACCCAACCACCAGAGATCATAGTCATGGTACGTAGCCGTGGCAAGTAGGATCTGGATGGACTTAAGCATAGTTCTCTAGAAAAAGTTTCATCATGATCCACACCTGGTCAATGATGCAAACCTTTAACAAGTCTAGCTTTGAAAGTCTCAACTTTTCCATGTACACCAAGTAATCTTCTCAAGATATACTTGCTCCTGATGGGGATTTAACCCTTCAGATATAGCAACCAAAGTCCATACTTTGTTGGTGTATAAGGATTCCATCTCAGATCGCTAAACATCCAGCCATTCTTACAGAGTCTTACTCTCGATGGCCTGCTCGAAGCTAGTTCGGTCATCATCTCATGATGCAATCCTCGCTCCCACTGTCATAGAGAAACCGAAGTATCTCTCAGGTGGGTGAGGAACCCTACTAGATCGGCGGAGAGGCTGAGGTTCGTTGGAATCTACTGAATCCTTTGGTTTTATCAAATCTTGTGCTGTAGTTTGTGTAGCTGGAACCTTTCCAGTTCTACATTACAGACCTTGCCTCGAGCTTGTCCGGATTTTGCTTTCAGACATAGGCCGGACAACCCCAAATCTTAACTAACTTAATAAATGGGCTCTTCCTTTTCCATATCACATATGAAGTGGTAGGCAACTGATTTGATTGGAACCCTATTCAATAGGTATGCAACTTCTCAAGTGCATAACCCCTAAAAAGGAAACAGGTAACTCAGTAGTACTCATCATAGAGCACACCTTATCATATAGGGTGTGATTGCTCCGCCCTGATATACCATCGTGCTATGGTGTATACAGAGGAGTAATGCTGAGAGAGAATCTCATTTTCCTTTAGAATAATCCAGGATTTCCGTGCACAAGTATTCTCCTCCTTGATCTCATCATAGGACATAATACTTATACCCATATTGGTTCTCTACTTCTAACTTATATTCTGTGAATATCTCAAAAGGTTCGGACTTGTGTTTCAACAGGAACATATGTCTGAATCTCGAGAGATTATCAGAGAATGTAATGAAGTACAAAGAACCGGTCTTGGCATGTGTAGACTGGGGACCTACATACATCAACATGTATCATCCCAAGAGTTCACTAACTCTTTCTCTGTTTCCAATAAACAGAGCTAGTGTCATTATATCTTTGTGACATGACTGGCAAGTTTCACAAGATGTAGATTCAAACTGATTTAAATATGCATCTTTATGTAACTTTAGCCAGTCGGGTCGCATTGATCTGACCTAGTCTACAATACCTCAAGAAGAATCCATTCATTTCTGAACTCTTCCTCTTGTGTGTGTTCCATATACTAAGAACTGTAATTTGATTTAGAACATCAATGCTTTTAGATAACGTGCCTGAACCGATCAACTTTTGATATAGGAAATGTTCAAAACATTATCCAACAGTACAAAATTTTACCGTTTCTTTACTAATAAAGAGACAGATATGATTTTGTATATCAGGTTCGGTATCTAATAACATTCGTTCAGAATCAATGTATTGTAATACAGGGTGACAGTAACCAACAGACTTGGCTGCAACACTTGCCCCGTTTTCTGCCTCATGAAACTCATCACCCGTTCTCAGTTCTCTACCTTTCTGTAGCCCTATGTATCATATTACATATCTGGGATCCTGATCTGGTATCACATACCCAGGACGTAAAGGATACTGAGAAACAGTTCTGTATAATGAACACACCCGAAGATGATGCATCAGCATGCACTCTCTTCGTTTGGGCGGCACGGGAATTCTGGTAATCCCCAATTTCCTGCTCTGTCTTATAACAATTATAAGTTGGAGCGGGTTCAACGTTCCTCAGCTCAGTATAACAAGCGGGTTCGGTCAATAATCCGTTTTATTATCTTGATTAAGGCGTGATATGGTCGCTACCTGGAGAGAGAGAGAAGAAAACACTCAGCGTGCGCTCTTGCAAGAATAGATTGGTTATTATTTTATCTAATCAAGATGGCTCCCACTGCTTTTTATCAAATCTTCCTTCAAACCCTAAAAGGAAAGACTAGCCGGGATTAATTACACACTACAAGTTCGCCAATCTTTCAGCCAGGCCAGTGTCGGTACTTTGAGGGAGGTCCCCCGTGCTTTCGCACGAACCTAATTAATGTAAACCTCGTTTTCCCAGAGGCGTAACCTCGTTAACACCTTTCTAGACACCTACTTGATCGGCTAATTGTAATGTATAAAACTCTCCCAGGAGTAACTCTTATTCGCAGCGGGTATCGGGATCCAACTATCTCATAGAAGGTATGCAATCTCATTGCAAATTTCAACACTTGAAATTCCCGATAATATTTTGCCCCTAGCGTCCTATGACCTTGACAGAGGTCAACAAACCATAGGCTGCTAGTCAAGTTCAACCCGTCATTTCCTGATTGAAGTAAACCCACCCGCACGACCCTTGACAGAGGTCAACAAGGTCGCACGACTACCCTAAATCAATCACATCATATGCTTATGCAGATAAGCACTAATCAGCTACCGCACACTACGCCTTGACAGAGGTCAACAAACGCAGCACGAATACTAACCAGTACATATCTGAAATGACGGAGGGCTACGACAGGTTTTTCTGAAAACCTATTGCGTAATGAACTTGATATCGTTGTAGAATCAAATGAATTTTAAAATGGAGTGTTTTTGAGGCTTTTCTAGTTTTGCTAAAGGAGTCACTCCCGGTGAAGGGATCGTCGGTCCTTTCCTCGTCGAATGAGGTGCGGGATATATCATATATATCGCTGTGCAAAGCAAAAACACTTAAAAGCTATCAAAAAACAAACCGAGTGTGTAGCATCTGCCAGTTATTGCTAAAGGAGTCACTCCCGGTGAAGGGATCTCGGTCCTTTCCTCATCGAATAAGGTGCAGGATATATCATATATACCGCTGTGCAAAGCAAGAACTGTAGCTACCTGTTTTATTTTGAAATTCGATTCTACAACATATTAGGTTTCTTTTATTTCATTAATCTCATTAATGAAGTCCCATCATTTAAGTACCTAAACATCACAGATAAATACGACGTACACTTATGCCATCCGCATTCGCCTCGATGTCCCCTCGTGCACCGTTAGGTTAGGTAACTAACGGCAGAGCGGGGCAGGGCTAGCACGGGTGTAAAACATAAGTAACGTCTATATAATATAACATATATACTATATACTGTATCTATCACAGAACATCTCATGATCACATCACAGATATCGCAGCAGAAGAATCATATGAAATATTGGATATACTAGGACGTCCGTGTTTTCAATACGAGCCAGTATAAAACACGGATTCCACGGTCGTGATGAATAGCCAAACCCACACCCCTAGAACCCTACGAGAGCGGCAAGCAACCCTACCAATTCTAGAGTTAGGAGACCCGGACTCGACTCCTCGAGTTGGTCTCCCACTGGACTCCAGAACCCGGTTACTTGTGCCCTCCTCCTTGGGTCTATCCTAGTGCGGAAAAGTAAATAATATACAACAACGGTGACAACTTCCGCAACCTGGAAGCGCCCCAATAAAAGAATATTACATACAAGTTTTTACATGAATGAAAATGAAAAACACTCATCTCACATAAAAACCCCCGGCTATTCGAACACGACGATCCAATATAACATATCCAGCAACACATAACATCACATGTCATCAACGTAAGTAAATATGCGCATCCCAATTGTCGTTGGCATATAGCAACGAAACCGGCGATATCACATATTACACTTACGGTCACAGAAAAGAAAGTGTAAAACTACAACAGTTGGAATCCGCAACCACCTCGGACATCGCATGCCTGACCAAATGAATTACTTAGACATCGCATGCCTAACAATTATAAACCCCGCATTTCAGTCTCATTATCGAAAACACTTTTCAATATCGAGTCGGGCAATTCAACAAGATTCCCGACAGTCTGATCGAATGCTCGTCGCAAACTTCAGTAGGCGGCTGCACCCCCGACGCCGTCGACGAAGTGCACCAAGGCGGAACACCGCTGCCGCGAGCACCCGAACGGATGCTTTCGGCGACGGGGTTCTCCTACAGTCACTTGGTCGGGGCTATGGAGTGAGGCTGTCTATTAAGTTTACCCGGCGAGTATCCGCGTACGCTACGTGATTGCGACGGACTTTTGATCACATCAAAATTCCGTGGCAACCGATCAATCGAGACTAAAGTGCTATGTTTATAACATTCATTCAGTTATCTCATAACTTTTTATGAATTCCAATTATTGTATCCCATTACAGATAAACAGAAAATGTTAAACTTTCCGATCGAACAATCGAACACCCAAGTTTTCTCGATACAGATCAACACATGAAACAAGTCTAACAACATTCCGTTCGTGCCTCAGTACCAACGGTCCAGCCGTAGAAGGGTCAAGTCAACGCCTCACATGTGGCACGCCGTACTGCCCCAAACCCGAAGGTTCAAAGGGCAGTTCAAGACGGTCACATAATCGAGTTAAGGTTTGTTGTCTTCTAGAGGGACCATCGCGTTACTTGCACTACTTAGAACATCGTTAAACTACGGAAAAATCCAACACTTGGAAATTTCCTAACAGGGGAAAAATTGGGTATTTATATCCGGTCGAACTTTTTAACATATTCTAAAAATTTATCCGGAAAGCCAAATAGACAAAATTTGATACCCCGATCGAAACACCGAATCCCCAAAACAACTGCAGAAAATTCAACTCTTGAATAATATTTAAAAATACCCAGAGAACTCAGCACAACAAACTAATAATTACTGTGCAGATTTTGGTCAACGATGCAACAGTGTTGCCGCGGAACCGCCGCGCCACGAGGGCTAAGGCCGCGGTTCCGCGGCTGTTTGATGGAATTACGACCAAAATTTTTCACCGTAATTCTTAGAAAACCCTGCTTATTTTTCTGCATATTTTTAATTTGGAAAAATCCCAATTTTTGGAAAAAGGACAGAGAGCATTTTGGGTTTGGGTTTTCGGGTTCGTTCGGGTTTCAAAATCCGTCTAGACTTCGCCTAAGGCTCTAGCTAGGCTCTGATACCACTGTAGGGTTCCTAGGCACCCTAGTGAGGTCTCACAAGGCATCGAATATGCCAATTTCAAAAATTTCTAGGTGCCGAGAAACCCGACTACGGATCGATGGCTAGAATTCTAGGCGAAAAACAATCTAGTTAACAACTTAACTAATGGGATATCGGAAATACAACCTTTGTAGATCCGGTGCTCCACCTCCATAGCTCCGCAACAAAGTCGTCTCCGCTGTCCAAAAGGAATCCGGGCTCTAGAGTCGGCTTCGTCGGAGAAAAAGCGAGCTAGGTCGTCGATGTCCATGCCGAAGATGATCTACGTCGAGGCATCGCTAAATCAAGCTCCACCTTCACCAAGCCCTAAAAACTTGTGAAGGAAACACACTCTACTACTTGGCAAGAGGTAGAGGATGAAGAAATAGGAAGTGGGTAGACTTTAGATTTGGATTTCTCACTCTTTTTCATCACTTGCCATTGATGGAGGCAAGCTTTCTTCACTTGAAGAAATAAAGAAGAAGAAGATGAAATTGTTATGATAAGAATAATTATAAAAGAAAAGAAAATGCATTCTTATCATAAGCAAACCATGGTTAGGTGTAGATATTAAACCAATGTTAGTTTGAATGGTTAGGGATAAGGATGAGATAAGAATGGTTGACTAAAGTCAATGCTTCATGAAGGTTCAAAGAATAAAACAAAACTAGCAACCATTCTTCTCATTATCATTTGCATAATAAATAAATAAATAAATAGATATGAAAATGTAAACCTTAATCATTTAAATAACCATGGTTCAATGTTTACACAAACTCAAGCAAACATGTATCATCAAACATGATACAATCAAGTGCACAAAACTATATCGAATATACAATGTGCACATCCGAGTGAGAAAATCCATCTTAAGTAAACCGATACTAGTTGATGCAAAGTAATATATCAAATATATAAATATGCATTAAATCATTAAATCAACACTTGATTCAATGATCCGGTCATGTCGCACACAACCGACTAGTATACAATATATCGGCTTATCGAATCAACGCTTGAATCGATAACTAGGTTATATCGCATACAACCATTCGATACATTTATCGCGAGAATAGAATACGGTATCACATACATGCATTATTCTCGGTCCCGCACATATCTCATATACGCTCCTATTTCGTTTCGCTTGAGCCAGGAAACCTCTGTGTAGGACTCTAAAGACTCGTCAATACGCCGGCAGCAGGCGATGATCATATCAAACACCCACAAGCCGCAAGCGGTCTGCTAAACGTAACGGCCATCCGGGTATTGAGCGATCTGAAGATCGACGAGCAAACCCGCTCACACTCCAGTGAATCCGACCAGTAACACTACCGTACAGTCCGGTCTGATCGTCTGATATGTCGCATATCTCGCCTAGGGGTGGTAAACGTCAGACCCCAATAGCTCAATAAGTCGTGTCGATATAAGGTCTATAACTATTCGAGAAACTACTGGTAACACTTACCAGTAAATCTCAGCAACCCTGGCCAGGGATTTCCTGTTATAGCCAATCGTACACAGCGCAACATCAACTCCCTATACCGGGAGAGACGAATCCCCTCCTATCGCTCATTGCCTCCATGTGATTCGGGACTGTACCCAAAAACCACCGTTTTGCACGCCCTCTTGGACGTGGTAAGATGGAAATCAAAGCACAGTGGGAACCACACAAGACTCTATGACGATCTCGGGTCAACAGACTACTCTGTACCAGTGTCACCAGAGAACTGCCATCTGACGTGAGGTATAATACCATCTGGGAGTTCTCGGCGAGTCCGTCCAGTGTACCCAGTCTCTACTGAGCACCCGTATATCATCTCTGATGTCAAACACCAATGGATATGGGATCATCCATCGCCCATCTGTATGGGTCGAGAAGGTATACGCTAGTCTACTCTGGTATATCGATGCCCCGTCTCGATACACCCACGACTAGGGACTTTGAAGGATGTACTTATGGACTACCATGTCCCCACTAGTATGATCCGCATCATAGTCCAGGTAGTCAAGCACACATCCTAAGGGCTTTACCAACATGTAACAGAGAGACAATCAGCATACACGTTAAGGTAAAGATCAACCAGATAGCATACTATCATGTCGAGCAAGAAAGTCCTCCTTATATACGTCCCAGCATCCACTACAATATACATCCTATGTACAGTAATGGCCTCTAGGGCATACATATAACTAACACCAGTAAATCTCCTGCCTTGGCCAAGGACTTCGTTTAATGGCTCTCCTAGACACAGCGCGACCTCACCCCCAATACCGGGAGAGATGAACCCCTGCATATCCGCTCACTGCCTCCATATGGTTCGGGACTGTACCCAACTAAAACCTGTTTGCACGACTCCTTTGAACCGTGGTAGGGTAGTAATCAAAGAACAGTGGGAACTCACACGAGACAAATGACGATCTCAGGTCGATGAACTAACCTGTACACATGTCACCAGGGAACTGCTATCTGACGCTAGGTATAATACCAACTAGCATGTTCCCGGCGAGTCCTGTCCGGTGTACTCATAACCCAATAAGCACCTGTATACATCTTAGGTGAACCAACTGACAACAGTGGCTTATGAGACCGGCCAACGCCCCTCGTCGGGGTCTCGACTGTATACACTAGTCTACTCTGGAGTATTGATGCCTTGTCTCGAAACTCCCTCGACTAGAGACCTTTTAAGGATGTGCTTATAGACCCCAGCTCCCACGTATATGATCGCCATCATACTGCTGGTAGTCAAGCAAGAATCCTAAGGGCTCTATCAACGTGCAATAGTGATTAGTAATGTCATCTAAAGCAGTACATGATGATAAAGATAAACCAGATTGCATACTATCATCTTGAGTAAGACTATCCTACCGGCATAGGTCCTCCCTTAATCATTGCAATCACGTGCCTGTGATCCAATAATTGACTCTGAGGGCAGTATATCCAACAATCTCCCACTTCTACTCAAGGCTAATTATTGCGATGTCGCATACTCACAGTCCATATGATACTGAACACCCAACTCCTCTACTAATCAGTTTCACAAAGCTCGTTTGCGAAACTATTGCGTTCGAGGAATAGCCTCAGTGAGTGGATCCGTCCTGATGTTTCTTTCTATGTCTCTCTTTATCTCAAGTTTGCGGAGAAAGCCATCTCCCGAAATGAGCAATACCTGTCTTAGAATATGTTTGGATGTCTGATGGGACCTAGTTCATAAATGAACTCCAAATCCAAACTTCTTAGACTGTATCGTCAACTGAAACCAATCAGTATCCCGCGCCATGCTTCCCTCAGTATCCGCTTGGACCATCTGTCCAAAATACTGCCCCTCGTTAGAGGGAAAACTATAACTTTGACAATCACTCTGTCATCCAGGTCACCTTGGAAACCTGGAATGATAACCGTCCCTGAAAGAGGCTGTCGTTATCATATCCCTAGAACATCCACTTATGTTCTAAAACCGCTTCCGAATGTTTCTCCAGGATTGGATTAATATCAACTTATTGCATCTGGTGTAAAAACAATATCTGGTGTGGTACTTGACATCTCATGATTGACTCAATTGCCTAAGCAAGTGATCTGCCAATCATGCACATCCCTCCCCCCTTTAGTCTTTAAGACACCTTTAGAGAGGGTGACTCCATTACCTGCAGGTATACTACTGTACCGGAGTCGTCCATTCTAAAACACCTTTATAATGCTCTCTAAGTACCCAGATTGGGAAACTACCCAAATCTAGATCTAAAACCATAGATCTAGTAACCAGAATGTCTGATATTATATCTATATCCTATGTGGAGAAACCACTGTGTGACAACCAAAATATAACCGATCGTTGTGTAAGAATATCACTTCCTACTATGTGTATGTCATCTAAATACCAGGACATCACACCCTACTACCTTCTTAACAGATCCATCCCCTATTCTGATGAAGTCAAACCTATGACTGTCACATCAGAAATAGATGATCTATCTCCGCTATTCTGCTCTAGTCCATAAATAGACATCAGCTACTTGTCTACCAATGCTTGCGCTGCTCCCACTGACCACGACAACCCTCTGGCAGAGTCATATAGACGTACACTTCTAAAGCTAATTTAGAATGACGCTATATTCATACTCCTGCCGGGTCTCACAGTCTGGAACAACAGTAATGGAAAGTCTGGGTAAACAAGAACCTCCCTGCCACCGTCCTAGAGGCTACCGGAGTACCTCTCGGGTGCCTGAGGTTACCCACCTTACCTGCGGAGTGGCCAATGGAATGTCAATCCAGATTGAATCTTTAGGTTCTTATCAAATTTTCATTAATCGTTTGCGGTTCTGGAATCACTTCCAGTTCTACCATACTCCCATTACTGTTTTCTCAAAAAAACCATTTTTTTTATTAAAACTGTGGCGAGTCTAGAACAATATCACTACTGATCTTCCAGATGGTAGAAAGTCAACCCTCGTCATAGCCCGGGTCAACCCACAAACAACCATTACAGAAACATGCCTTGAGTTTTCCAGAGTCTGGTTTTAAGCATAAGCCGGACAACTCCCCGTACCTTAACAATGTTAAGATATGAACCGTTCTATATCCAATATAGAAACAGAGGCACTGATTTAATTGGAACCAGATTCAAATCATGCAACTGTCTCCAGTGCATGTCAACTAAATGGAAGGAGGCCAATCAGCGTTACTCAACTTAGGAGATCTTCCAATTATGAGTAACCTGAAAGAGAAGCAATTTCTCTTAATCATTACTATCAACTGAATACCATACACAAGTATCTACATCTTCGATCACCTTGAAGAATCCTGATACTTGCGACGCCTGGTTCTCTACTTTATTCTTATACCTATAACTTCTCAAAACTCAGACCCTGCATTTGTACGAAACACATGTCTAAGAACTAGAGAAGTCATAAGTGAACAGAATATAGTACGGGTACCAACCCCTCTGTCCTCATGGACACTGGACAACATACAATACTCTGTATAAGTCCCCTGAGTCTAATAACTCATTCCCCATGTGTTGTAGGTTGAAAACTGTTTAATGCTCTTTGTTAGTTATATATATGACCTAGAGGCCATTACTATACATAGGATGTATATTGTAGTGGATGCTTGGACATATATAGGGAGGACTTTCTTGCTCGACATGATAGTATGCTATCTGGTTGCTCTTTACCTTAACGTGTACACTGATTGTCTCTCTGTTACATGTTGGTAAAGCCCTTAGGATGTGTACTTGACTACCTGGACTATGATATAGATCATACTAGTGGGGACATGGTAGTCCATAAGTACATCCTTCAAGGTCCCTAGTAGTGGGTGTATCGAGACGGGACATCGATATACCAGAGTAGACTTGCGTATACCTTCTCGACCCATACAGATGGGCAATGGATGATCCCATATCCATTGGTGTTTGACATCAGAGATGATATACGGGTGCTCAGCGGAGACTGGGTACACTGGACGGACTCGCCGAGAACTCCCAGATGGTATTATACCTTACGTCAGATGGCAGTTCTCTGGTGACACTGGTACAGGTTAGTCTGTAGACCCGAGATTGTCCTAGAGTCTTGTGTGATTCCCACTGTGCTTTGATTTCCACCTTACCACGTCCAAGGGGGCATGCAAAACGGTGGTTTTTGGGTACAGTCCCGAATCACATGGAGGCAATGAGCGATAGGAGGGGATTCGTCTCTCTCGGTATAGGGAGTTGATGTTGCGCTGTGTTCGATTGTCTATAACCGGAAATCCCTGGCCAGGGTTGCTGAGATTTACTGGTAAGTGTTACCAGTAGTTTCTCGAACTGTTATAGTCCTTATATCGACACGACTTATCGAGCTATTGGGGTCTGACGTTTACCACCCCTAGGCAAGATATGCGACGTATCAGACGATGAGACCGGACTGTACGGTAAGTGTTACTGGTTGGATTCACAGGAGTGTGAGCGGGCTTGCTCGTTGATCTTCTGATCGCTCAATACCCGGGTGGCCGTTACATTTAGCAGACCGCTTGCGGCTTGTGGGTGTTTGATATGATCATCACCTGCTGCCGGCGTATTGACGATTCTTTAGAGTCCTACACAGAGGTTTCCTGGCTCAAGCGAAACGAAATAGGAGCGCATATGAGATATGTGCGGGACCGAGAATAATACCAGTATGTGATACTGTATTCTATTCTCGCGATTTGTATCATTGGACGGTTATATATGATATAGCCGGGTTACCGAATCAAGTGTTGATTCGATACATTGATACACTTGATATTAGTCGGTTATATGCGATATGACCGGATCATTAAATCAAGTGTTGATTTAATGATTAGATGTATAATTATATATTTGATATATTACTTTACATTAACTAGTATTTGTTCACTTAAGATGGATTTTCTCACTTGATTGTGCACATTGTATATATGATATATGTTTGTGCACTAAATTGTATCATGTTTGATGATACATGCAAACTTGGGTGTATGTTTGCTCTAAACCATGTTTAGGTTAATGGTTAGGGTTTTGTTATCTTTACTTTTTTTCTTTAATTCATTTTTGGCAAAATGAAATGGTGGCTAATTTTGTTTCTTTGCTTAAGCTTCATGAAGCTTCTTTGCATTATCTACCATTTTGTCTTTTGCCTTGACCTAATCTTTAAACCTAAACCCTAGTTTATTCTCTACACTTGTTAAACTAACCCAAGGTTGCATTATGATAAGATCAATTGATTTTATTATTCTCATGATAGTCTTTTTCTTCTTCTTCTGCTTCTTCAAGAAGAAGAAACCTTGCTACCTCCAATGGTGCCATGATCAAAAGAGTGAGAAATCCAATTCCAAAGTGAACCCACTTCCTATTTCTTCATCCTCTACCACTTGCCATGTTGTATAGGATGTTTTTTTCACAAGTTTCATGACTTCGTGAAGATGGAGCTTGAGTTTGAGTTTCCTCGACGTAGATCATCTTCGGCATCGAAGTCAACGACCTAGCCCGATCTTTTCTTCGATGAAACCAACGCTAGAGTCCGGGATCCGATGATCGCAGCGGAGGGACGTCAACACGGAGCTAAAGAAATGGTGGACCGGATCTACAAAGGTTGTAGTCACTTTCTTTTTCTAGTAAAGTTGTTTACTTGTATAGTTTTCGCCTAATCTCTAGTTAACGATCTAGTTTAGGGTTTCTCGGCACCGGAAAATTTTAGTTTGGCATGGTTGATGCCTTGTGGAACCACTTGAGTGTGCCTAGGAACCCTACAGTGGTATCAGAGCCTAGCTAGAGCCTTAGGCGATGAGTAGACGAAGTTAGAAACCCGATTGAACCCGAAACCCTAATCCTAGACCCTTCTCTGTACATTTTCTAGAACTGTGGATTTTTCCCAATTAAAAATAGCCAAAAAATTCAACAGGCAATTTTAGGAGTTACTGTGAAGTCCGTGCTCGTAAGTCGAAGAAACTGCCGTGGAACCGCGGCATAAGCATGCCTAATGCGGCGGTTCCGCGGCCATATAGTCGCATCATTCTTTGAAATTTCACAATAATGTCCTTTTCTCATTCCTGATTCTTCTGGATATTTTTAATTTATACTCCACAGTGGATTTTTCTGGGTTGTATTGGGGACTCAATGATTCGATCGGAATCTTTAACTTCGTCTATATGTTTTCCGGATATTTAGAATATGTTGAAAGGTTCGACCGGATATAAATACTCAATTTTTCCCCTGCCGGGAAATTTCCAACTGTTGGATTTTTCCGTAGTTTGAGAACGTTCTAAGTAGTGCAAGTAACGCGATGGACCCTCTAAAAGACAACAAAGCTTAACTCGATTATGCGACCGTCTTGAACTGCTCTTTGAACCTTAGGGTTTGGGGAAGTACGGCGTGCTACATGTGAGGCGTTGGCTTGACCCTTCTACGGCTGGACCGTTGGTACTGTGGCACGAAGTGAATGTTCTTAAACATATTTCATGTGTTGAGCTACTTCGGGAAAACTTGGGTGTTTGACTGTTCGATCGGAAAGTTTAACATTTTCTGTTTATCTGGAATGTGATACAATATTTGGAATCCACAAATAGTTATGAGATAACTGAATGAATGTTATAAACATAGCAGTTTAGTCTCACTTGATCGGTTGCCACGGAATTTTGATGCGATCAAAAGTCCGTCGCAATCACGTAGCGTACGCGGATACTCGCCGGTAAACTTAATAGATAGCCACGCCCCAAAGCCCCGACCAAGTGACTGTAGGAGAACCCCGTCGCCGAAAGCATCCGTTCGGGTGCTCGCGGCAGCGGTGTTCCGCCTTGGTGCACTTCGTCGACGGTATCGGGGGTGCGGCCGTCTACTGAAGTTTGCGACGAGCATTCGATCAGGATGTCGGGAATCCTGTTGAATTGCCCGAGTTTATATTGAAAAGAGTTTTCGATAAAGAGACTAAAATGCGGGGTTTATAATTGTTAGGCATGCGATGTCTAAGTAATTCATTTGATTAGGCATGCGATGTCTAAGGAGGTTGCGGATTCCAACTGTTGTAGTTTTACACTTTCTTTTCTGCGACCGTAAGTGTAATATGTGATATCGCCGGTTTCGTTTCTATATGTCAACGACAATTGGGATGCGCATATTTACTTACGTTGATGACATGTGATGTTATGTGTTGCTGGATATGTTATATTAGATCGTCGTGTTTGAATAGCCGGGGTGTTTTTATATGAGATGAGTGTTTTTCATTTTCATTCATGTAAAAACTTGTATGTAATATTCTTTTATTGGGGCACTTCCAGGTTGCGGAAGATGTCACCGTTGATGTATATTATTTACTTTTCGCACTAGGATAGACCCAAGGAGGGGAGCACATGTGACCGGGTTTTAGGGTCCAGTGGGAGACCAACTCAAGGAGTCGAGTCCGGGTCTCCTAACTCTAGAATTGGTAGGGTTGCTTGCCGCTCTCGTAGGGGTCTAGGGGTGTGGGTTTGGCTATTCATCGCGACCGTGTAATCCGTGTTTTATACTGGCTCGTATTGAAAACACGGACGTCCTAGTATATCCATTGTTTCATATGATATTTTCTGCTGCGTTTTCTGTGATGTGATCATGTGATTTGTTCAGATAGGTATTGTATATAGTGTATATGATATATTATATAGACGTTACTTATGTTTTACACCCGCGCTAGCCCTGCCCCGCTCTGCCGTTAGTTACCTAACCTAACGGTGCACGAGGGGACATCGAAGCGAATGCGGATGGCATAAGTGTACGTCATATTTATCTGTGATGTTTAGGTAACTTAAATGATGGGACTTCATTAATATGATTAATGAAAGAAAAAGAAACCTAAAGATGTTGTGGAATCGAATTTTCAAAAACACGTTGCTACAGTTCTTGCATTGCATCGCGGTGTTCCTTGTAGAACATCCTGCACCTTATTCGATGAGGAAAGGGCCGACGATCCCTTCACCGGGAGTGACCCCTTTAGCAATAACTGGCAGATGCTACAACCCTCGGTTTGTCTTTTGATTGCTTCTATAGTTTCTGCTTTGCACAGCGATATATATGATATATCCCGTACCTCGTTCGACGAGGAAAGGGCCGACGATCCCTTCACTGGGAGTGACCCCTTTAGCAAAACTAGAAAGGCCTAAAAAACACTCCATTTTAAAATCATTTGATTCTACAACGATATCAAGTTCATTACGCAATAGGTTTTCAGAAAAACCTGTCGTAGCCCTCCGTCATTTCAGATAAGTACCAGTTAGTATTCGTGCTGCGGTAGTTTGGCCTCCGTCAAGGCGTAGTGTACGGTAGCTAACTAGTGCTTATCTGCTAGTATATGATGCGATTGGATTAGGGTATTCGTACGGCGTTGTTTGTCCTCCGTCAAGGATCGTGCGGGTGGGTTTAATTCAATCAGGAAATGACGGGTTGAACTTGACTAGCGGACTGTGGTTAGTTTGGCCTCCGTCAAGGTCATAGGACGCTAGAGGTAAAAGATTATCGGAAATTTCAAGTGTTGAAATTTGCAATGAGATTGCATACCTGCTATGAGATAGTTGGATCCCGATACCCACTGCGAGTAATTGTTACTCCTGAGAGAGTTTTACACATTATAATTAGCCGATCAAGTAGGTGTCTAGAAAGGTGTTAACGAGGTTACGCCTCTGGGAAAACGAGGTTTACATTAATTAAGTTCGTACGAAAGCACGGGGCACCTCCCTCAAAGTACCGACACTGGCCTGGCTGAAAGATTGGTGAACTTGTAGCGTGTAATTAATCCCGGCTAGTCTTTCCTTTTAGGGTTTGAAAGAAAATTTGATAAAAACAGTGGGAGCCATCCTGATTAGATAAAATAATAACCAATCTATTCTTGCAAGAGCATACGCTGAGTGTTTTCTTCTCTCTCTCTCCAGGTAGCGACCATATCACGCCTTAATCAAGATAATAATACGGATGTATTGACCGAACCCGCTTGTTATACTGAGTTGGGGAATGTTGGTCCCGCTCCAACTTATAATTGTTATAAGACAGAGCAGGAAATAAGGGAATACCAGAATTCCTATGCCGCCCAAACGAAGAAAGTGCATATGATGCATCATCTTCGGATGTGTTCATTACAGAGAACTGTTTCTCAAATGTCCTTTACGTCCTGGGTATATGATACCGGATCAGGATCCCGCTAATGTAATCCGTTACATGGGCTACAGAAAGGTAAAGAACTGAGAACGGGTGATAAGTTTCATGAGACAGAAAACGGTGCAAGTGTTGCAGCCAGGGCTGTTGGTCACTGCCACCCTGTATTAACAGTACATTGATTCTGAACGAATGTTATTAGATACCGAACCTGATATACAAAATCATATCAGTCTCTTTATTAGTAAAGAAAGGATATAATTTTGTATTATTGGATAATGCTTTGAACATTTCCTATATCAAAAGTTGATCGGTTCAGGCACGTTATCTAAAAGCATTGATGTTCTAAATCAAACTACAGTTCTTAATATATAGAACACACACAAGAGGAAGAGTTCAGAAATTAACGGATCCTTCTTAAGGTATGTAGACTAGGTCATATCAATACGACCCGACTAGCTGAAGTTACATATAGATGCATATTTAAATCTGTTTGAATTTACATCTTGTGAAACTTGCCGGTCATGTCACAAAGATAAGATGACCACAGCTCTGTTTATTGGAAACAGAGAAAGAGTTAGTAAACTCTTGGGATTGATACATGTTGATGTATGTAAGGTCCCCCGTCTACATACGCCAGGACCGGTTCTTTGTACTTCATTACATTCTCTGATGATCTCTCAAGATTCAGTCATATGTTCCTGTTGAAACACAAGTCTGAACCTTTTGAGATATTCACAGAATATAAGTTAGAAGTAGAGAACCAATACGGGTATAAGTATTATGTCCTTTGATGAGATCAAGGAGGAGAATACTTGTGCATAGAATTCCTGGACTATTCTAAAGGAGAATGAGATTCTCTCTCAGCATTACTCCTCCGTATACACCATAGCATGATGGTATATCGAGGCGGAGCAATTGCACCCTATTCGATATGGTGCGCTCTATGATGAGTACTACTGAGTTACCTGTTTCCTTTTGGGGGGTTATGCACTTGAGAAGCTGCATACCTATTGATTAGGGTTCAAATCAAATCAGTTGCCTACCACTTCATATTTGAAATGATAAGGGAAGATCCCATATCTTAAGTTGGTTAAGATTTGGGGTTGTCCGGGCTATGTCTAAAAGCAAAATCCGGACAAACTCGAGGCAATGTCTGTTCTGTAGAACTGGAAAGGTTCCAGCTATACAAACTGTAGCTGATGATTTGGTAGAACCAAAGGATTCAATTGTTTCCAACGAACCTCAGCATCTCCGCCGATCTAGTAGGGTTCCTCACCCACCTGAGAGATACTTCGGTTTCTCTATGACAGTGGGAGCGAGGATTGCATCATGAGATGATGACCCAACTAGATTCGAGCTGGTCATCAGGAGTGGGACTCTATAAGAATGGCTGGATGCTTAGTGATCTGAGATGGAATCCTTATACACCAACAAAGTTTGGACTTTGGTTGCTTTATCTGAAGGGTTAAATCCCCATCAGGAGCAAGTATATCTTGAGAAGATTACTTGGTGTACATGGAAAAGTTGAGACTTTCAAAACTAGACTTGTTAAAAGTTTGCATCATTGACCAGGTATGGATTATGATGAAACCTTTTCTAAGTAGCTATGCTTAAGTCCATCTAGATCCTACTTGCCACGGCTACATGCCATGACTACGATATCTGGCGGTTGGGTGTCATGACTGCTTTTCTAAATGATATTTTAGAAGAGAGAGTCTATAAGTACACAGTCAGAGGGCTTCGTAAACAGCGGGAGCAGCGGAAACGTGTACAAGATTCTTTATAGGATAAAGCAGGCATCGCGGAGTTAGAACATCTATTTTGATGTATTAGTCAAAGAGTTTGACATCATCAAAATGGTAGATGAACCTTGTATAAACAAAAAGGTAGTAGGGAGTATGGTGGCGATCCTCGTAGAGTACGTGGATGACATACTCTTGATAGGGAAGGAGTTTCCTATGCTACGCTCGGTCAATCTCCGCTTATCACAATGATTCTCCATATAGGATCAAAGTGATACCTCCAAAATCCTGGGTCTTGGATCTATGAGATAGATCTAATTGGATGTTAGGATACTCACTAGTTGTAGTGAGATGGTATCAGTTGATCCTCGGGAGAATCACTGGAAAGGTTCCAGAGTGATAAGGAAGACTGAAAGTCTGTCACAGGCATTGTCTTTACCCTCAGTAAAGGGACGGTGTGATGGAAGAGTTCCAAGCTAGATACCGTGGCAAACTAGACGATAAAGGCTGGATACATCGCTACTTAAGATGCTACCAAAGAGGAAGTCTGGATGTACATGTAGCGTCTTGAAAAGTCGTTTTGGTGTTTTCCTGAAATTCGGTGAAAATTCGGTATTTTTCCGAAAACCGTCTTTCTCGTTATTTTGCAGTTAGGGCTAATTATACTTAAAATGGATAGGTAATTGCTTGTTTTTAGTAGCTAATGAGTTAATTATGAAATTCTGGTCGTTTAAAAATTTTCCCTAATTTTTCAATTTTTTAATATTATTTTAAGCCGGTAAGAAAATACATTAAATTAGCGATAAATACAAATTTTTCCGGGCTAATTTTAATCTCTAAAATTATGATAATTAAAATCTAGTGGTAACATAAATTTTTAGTAATTTATTTTGAGTTTTAACAAATTTTTATGATTTGAAACGAATTTATTGAATTTTGAGCTAAAACTTGCAATTTTTGAGTTGTAGGGGGCCTTTTTGCATAAAATTTCTTTTGTAAAACCCCTCTCTCTTTTCCCTCAGCCCTAGGACAGCCCAACCCTGACCAAGTCCAGAAATTTCTGGCCTCTTTTCTTTAGTTGCTTTCTTGAGTTGATTTAAGGGTTTTTTGGATTTATTTTAAATATTGTTAATAAAGTATGGTGCTTTGACTTTTGTGGACTTGACCATGACTTTCCCCACTTGCCCACACCCTCCCCCATTCCTCTTGCTGGCCGAACCTGCACACTCCTCTTCTTCATCTCTTTTCCCTTCATTTTTCTTCAATTTTCTTCAAAAAACCACATCAAAATCCACACTTTATTCAAAAATCCAAACAAAATCCTTATGCTATCATTTTCCTTAGCCATTCTTGCTTGAATCTTGGTGCTTGTGGCCATCATTTGGAGCAAAATCCATTCTTTCTAGATCTCAAGTGAGGTATAATTCTCATCAAAGTTACTTTCTTTTGTTGCAAAATTCCTTTAAATGCATGGTTTAATGTTAAAAGTTAACTAATTTCTAATCTAGTTTAAAAAAGAGTAGTTTATTTAACTAGGGTTTGAAAGCCATAATAGTTAATTAAGTTGTTTTATAGTTAATCTAGTGGTTAATTAACTAATCTATATAGTTACCTTGTTGTTGTAGTCTTCAATTATGCTAATTTAGTTAAATTTAGAAGTGTGAAATTGTTGTTTTAGGATTTTCAAGAGAGGGTTTTTGTATGGAATTGGATTGTGAAACATGTTAATGAGTTGATTGGGTTTAGAAACCATGTATTAGTTAATTAAATTTGCTTTGCTATCTAGTATTTTGCTAACCTAATCTAAGTGATTAATTTTCTTATGTGGGCTTTTGTTGTGTTAAATTAAGTTTTCAAGTGTGGAAATTGATTTGGAATGTGCTAGGTTATAAATTCAAGGAATGGTTGTTTATGGGAAATAGGATTTGGAATCATTACTATTGTGTTGTAATTAGTGTTTGTAGATTGCTTGTAGTGTGCTTGGGTGAGTATGCTAAATTTTAGTCGTTTTGTCGCTAATCGGCGATTTTTGCACCGATTTTGGAATGCAAATGCTTACTAGTTTTGTATAAAAATTGTGTGATGAATTATTTTTGATGTCTTGATGATTGTAATGGCTTGTCCTACGACTTTTAGGATGCGTGAGTGCGGATTTTTGGGTAGTCGGGTTTTAGTTTTGCCGGGCGACCAAATCGGCGTTTTTTGGCAGTTTTTGCGATTTTCGCGTGTGTTCCGCGCACTTTGTGCACGTTGTACCTAGCTAGCGAACTTTAGTAGTTTCGTTGGGGTTTTGCGTCGTTCTTGATATGTAACCTTATATTTGGTATTGATGTAAATTCCAGGTTCGGTCGCGGAGACGTCAGACGCGGCGCGAAAGGGAAAGGCGGTGATTGGACACAGCTAGCCAGGGATCCCGGTGAGTAGATGTAACATCTACGGGGGACTATCGTTGGATGGCGCAAGCAGCCCGATAGTTTTAGTAATTTAAAAAGATTCTTAGTGATGTTAGTAATTAGGGGTGTAATACTTATATGATTATTTGCTGCATCCATGCCTTATATTGACATACATATGCGAACCCATGTTATAGGACACCTGCACCATTGCCAGGGTTTTTATATGCAGCACGAGCACTATTCATGCTTACACACACGCCCTGGTAATTGCCATGCCACCACACTAGATAACCTATAATTTGAAACCTTTACTAATTGATGCTTAAACCTGTGCTATTGCCTTTAATTCCTTAAAATGAAATCGTAGGATTGCTATTCATGTGCATGTACCTCATCATATTAATTGTTCATGCCTAGTATATTAATCATGCATTGTAGCTTAATTATTGATAATATACGCATGCATTATCATTGATATATGCACTTATGAGGATTTCTTGAGATTTTATGATATTGCTGGATTTCGGGGGAAAACCGCAAAATTTCTAAACTTATTATATTTTAAAAAAATATATAAATTGCGGTTTTCTAGTGATGTAAGTGTCGTCCACCATGAGTTTGCTGTGGATTTGGAAATCCGTGTCGAGGAGTGGAGGAACCGGCACGGGTACATGGTGGGCCCGGTAAGGTACCCCGGGGCAAGAGGAATGTGGTGATGACGTTGAGCCTGGCAGGGGACGGATTACCTACCGGTGACTGTTTGGGACGGCGGATATCCAGAGGATACCGACCGTGGCCGCTAGATGATGAGATATTGATATTTGAGATGGGTCAGCCGGACGGCTGAGGCCAGAGATACATTTATGAGATTTGAGACAGCTTTTGGGTGTCGTTGCTGGACACCGATTTTCGTCGATTCATTGACATTATGCTGGCATTCTAAAAGAGTTTCAAAAACAAAAAGAGATAAAATATTTCTTATATATACCTATTGAGACCTCAGATATTCATGTTGCATAGATATTAGTACACTGATGTTATATACATACCTGCTAGTGCATCCAGTCATACCTGTATTATAGATGCTAGGATTCTTGTGTGCATGCATACGATAGCCTTTGTAGATGTTGTTTATTACTCACGAGTTGGCAACTCACCCCCGTTGTGCCACAGTCTTTTGCAGGTCCGCTCCGTCAGTTCAGTAGCGGCGGGCGCACTTGTTCTTTTGCCTCTTTTGCCTGAGCTCGAGATTTGCTCATAGGTGGGTTATGTTATTATTTTTGTACCACCTTGTATATTCTTTGTATCTAGTGTACTCCATCTACTGTTTCTACCAGATTATTGTATATTGACCTAGAGATGAGACTGTGAGGTTTGTGGATTTTATGCTGTATTTTGGGGTCGAGCTCACTTGAGCCGACATGCTACTTTTTTTCATGCTTCCTTATGATTATTATGCCTGTTGTCATTTATATTGCGTGGGATTTGTGACCGCCTTATGGCGAAGAGCTAGCTCCCGCTTGGGGATGCCCTATTTTGTTGGATTCATTTATATTTTTGTTGTACCCATTTTGGGGGCCAGTATTTACAATGGAGACTCTGCCGAAATTTTCGGAAAAATTGGTATTGTTTTTAAAAAGGGTTGTACATGACTTATTTGATAACTCGCTTTCAATTGATTGGGTTTTCTTCACTCTTTTGCTTAATTGGTTTTGTTTTCTGGGCTTTGGCTTACTTATTTTACGGACGCCTTTAGACGTTTCGTAAACTTAAGTGCCAGTCACGTTCCGTACCCTGCGGGTCATGACAAAGTTGGTATCAGAGCGATAGGTTTTACCTTTGTGAGTGTAGGATGGCCCTTGGTAGATGGAGTAAGTGACTTAAGCAGGGTAACGTAGCGTGCGTATGTCCGCGGCATACTTACGATACGGTACTCCGCCTAAGTGACTTTAGGATATACTTGCTTGAAAAATTCCTTCTTCAATTCCGTGTATCCTATAATCCTATTGCACAGTCCTTACTATCCGTTTTCCTGTAACAGCCACTATGCCGCCGAAGGCTACGAGGGCACAGAGGGCTGCCGCCAGAGACGAGATTCGAGCTGGCTCGTCCGAGACTAGGACTGAGCAGGGTGGTATGCCTATGCCGCAGGGACAGACCGATCCACCTTCCCCAGGCCGTATGGATAGGCTCGAGACTGGTATGGAGGAGTTGCGACAGATGATGGGAGGCATGCAGGAGCTACGTCAGATGGTAGGATCCCTAGTTGCAGCCAGTCGTACACCGAGGCCGGATGACGTACCTACTACATCACAGACGACCATGATACCTGCTCCTACTACTACCACCGTGACCATCCCGGTTTCACTACAGGATTTCATGAGGCTGAGACCTCCAGTATTCACCGGCACCGAGGCAGCGGAGGACCCACAGACGTTCCTTGACAGTTTAGCCGGGATCTGCCGTTCGCTGAGATGTTCGGATGATCGATGGGTAGAGCTTGCGAGTTTCCGACTAGAGGGTCTCGCGCAGATATGGTGGGAGTCAGTCTTGAGAGGTCGAGCTGCAGATCTACCGCCTATGACTTGGGTCGAGTTTACAGCGGTCTTTCTAGCCCGTTTCCTTCCAGAGAGCGTTCGTGACGCCAGAGCTCGCAGCTTCGAGGCCTTAGTCAAGACACCTGGGATGACGGTGTCTGAGTATGACATCCAGTTTACACAGTTATCCCGATATGCTCAGTATTTGGTGGATACCGAGGAGAAGATGGTGAAGAGGTTCGTACAGGGACTTGATGCCCAGCTATATCTTGCCATTGGCGCCCAGCACTACGACACTTATTCAGCGGCTATGGATACGGCATTGCGGATGGAGGCACGCATATCACGGAATTCGGCCGTTTCTGGGCCGAAGAGGATGCGCACCGATGTACCGTCTCAGAGGCAGCGCGCCAGATTCTTTCCGAGAGATAGGCCTGGCAGAGGATTTGGGCAGGGACAGTTATATGGTTCTTATCCCCAGGGGCAGCAGCCGTCGCCAGGATGTTTTGGGTGCGGGAGTCCGCACCATCTTGTCAGAGACTGTCCGGTGAGACGACAGGGAGCAGCGACAGTTCCGCATGTGACCCTACCACCATCACCACCCCCTCCTCAGAGAGCCCTACTTCCTACCCCAGGCGATGCTCCACGCCAGTTAGGTGCACCGAGAGGTCGTGGACGCGGCGGTCCTGTTCAGAGAGGACGAGGAGGCAGAGGCCGAGGTCGAGGTCAGCCCGCTATCGGTGGAGGACAGGCCCGAGTATTTGCTTTGACACCGCAGGATGCGCAGGCATCCAATGCCGTTGTGACAGGTACCTTGCCAGTTTGTTCTTTCGACGCACGGGTATTATTCGACCCAGGTTCCACACATTCGTACGTATCTACACACTTTGCACCGATGTTGGGCCGTGAGTCGTCGTCGTTAGATCAGCCGTTTGTTGTTGTTACTCCGGTAGGCGAGTCGTTTGTCGCTCGGTTTGTATTTCGTTTGTGTTCCGTTCGTATCGGGGAGAGGGATTCATCAGTTGATTTGATTCTCCTCGATATGTTGGACTTTGATGTGCTTCTGGGCATGGATTGGCTAGCCACTTGTTATGCTTTGGTGGACTGCCGTGAGAAGGCAGTCAGATTTAGCTTTCCGCACGCGCTACGGCCACTACGAGTTTTTGGTGATGTCGTTCGGACTCACCAACGCCCCAGCAGCATTTATGGATTTGATGAACCGTACATTCAGGCCGTATCTTGACTTGTTCATCATCGTGTTTATCGACGATATCTTGGTGTACTCCCGGAGCAGAGAGGAGCACGAGCAGCACTTGCGGATTACGTTACAGACTCTGAGGGAGCACCAGCTGTTCGCGAAATTCTCCAAGTGTGCATTCTGGCTGGACAGCGTCGGATTCTTGGGTCACGTGGTTACGAGAGACGGCATTTGTGTGGACCCGAAGAAGATTGAGGCTGTTCAGCAGTGGCCCCGACCTACATCGGTTACTGAGATCCGTAGTTTTCTAGGCCTGGCGGGCTACTACAGGCGTTTTGTTCAGGACTTCTCCCGTATAGCTGCACCGTTGACCGGTTTGACCCGGAAGGGAGTTCCTTTCGTCTGGACGGAGGAGTGCGAGCGCAGTTATCAGCAGCTACGGACTTGTTTGACTACGGCGCCGGTATTATCTTTGCCTTCGGGATCAGGCGGATTTGTTGTCTACTGTGATGCTTCGTGAGTGGGATTAGGATGCGTATTGATGCAGCATGGCCGGGTGATCGCTTACGCTTCTCGGCAGTTGAAGAAGCATGAACAGAACTACCCCACTCATGATTTGGAGATGGCTGCAGTGGTCTTTGCACTGAAGATTTGGCGACATTACCTGTACGGCGAGTCGTGTCAGATATTCACCGATCACAAGAGCTTAAAGTACATATTTCAGCAGCGAGACCTGAACCTCAGACAGCGTCGTTGGATGGAGTTGGTGAAAGACTACGACTGCGAGATCTTATATCACCCCGGCAAGGCGAATGTGGTGGCAGATGCGTTGAGTAGGAGGCCCGGGGGTAGTCTATCCTTTTTGCGCGCAGTGCAGAGGCAGTCGTCAGCAGATTGGCAGATGTTATGCGACAGCCGAGTTGAGTTCGAGTTCACTCAGACAGGGGACAGCTCGCGCATGTTCGTGCACGCCCACAGTTGCTTGACCGTATATATGAGGCACAGCGCAGTGACGACCGTTGCTCAGAGATCATGGCACAGATGGGACAGGGCAGATTTTCCGAGTTCGTGATTGACGATCAGGGGATTTTACGATATGGATCTAGATGGTGCGTACCAGATGCTGATGGATTGCAGCGCGACATTCTTGAGGAGGCACACCGATCAGTGTATAGTGTCCACCCCGGTTCCACCAAGATGTACCATGATATGAGAGAGACCTACTGGTGGGACGGGATGAAGAGGGACATTGCGGAGTTTGTTTCGAGATGCCTGACTTGTCAGCAAGTCAAGGCCGAGCACCAGAGGCCCGCGGGAGAGCTACAGCCGTTACCCATTCCAGAGTGGAAATGGGAGCAGATTTCGATGGACTTCGTTGTGGGTCTACCCAGGACCAGTCGAGGGTACGACTCCATCTGGGTGATCGTGGATAGATTGACGAAAGCGGCTCACTTCCTACCAGTGAAGACGACTTTCAGCTTCGCTCAGTATGCTCAGCTCTACATCGACGAGATCGTGCGGTTGCATGGCGTACCGACTTGTATCGTGTCAGATCGAGGCACTCAGTTCACCAGCCGACTTTGGCAGAGACTTCAGGAGGCTTTGGGCACTCGTTTGAGCTTCAGCACAGCGTTTCATCCGCAGACAGACGGACAGTGTAGCGTCTTGAAAAGTCGTTTTGGTGTTTTCCTGAAATTCGGTGAAAATTCGGTATTTTTCCGAAAACCGTCTTTCTCGATATTTTGCAGTTTAGGGCTAATTATACTTAAAGTGGATAGGTAATTACTTGTTTTTAGTGACTAATGAGTTAATTATGAAATTTTGGTCATTTAAAAATTTTTCCCTATTTTTCATTTTTTTAATATTATTTTAAGCCGGTAAGGAAATACATTAAATAAGCGATAAATACAAATTTTTCCGGGCTAATTTTAATCTCTAAAATTATGATAATTATATTCTAGTGATAACATGAATTTTTAGTAATTTATTTTGATTTTTTTCAAATTTTTATGATTTGAAACGAAATTATTGAATATTTGGGCTAAAACTTGCAATTTTTGAGTTGTAGGGGGCCTTTTTGCATAAAATTTCTTTTGTAACACCCCTCTATCTTTTCCCTCAGCCCAAGAACAGCCCAAACCTTGGCCAACTCCAGAAATTTCTGGCCTCTCTTTCTTGAGTTGTTTCTTGAGTTGAATTTCATGGTTTATGGTTTTATTTTAATTATAATTGATAAAGTATGATACATTTGACTTTGTGGACTTGACCCATGACCTTCCCCACTTGACCACACCCTCCCCCATCCCTCTTCTGGTCGAAAATTCCAGCAGCCCTCCCCCTTCACCTTCCTCTTTTCATTTCCTCCAAAATTTCATCAAAATTGCTACAAAAATCCATATAAATCCACAAATCCTTCTCTTTTTCAACACAAAATCCTTGTGCTACCTCTTCTCAAGCCTAATATGGTTGAAATCATGTGGAAAGGAGGCATTTTTGGAGCAAACTTTCTTGCTTGATCCATTGATCAAGAGGTATAATTCCTATCTTGTTAAATCCTTTGTTTAAGTGCTTATGTTATATGGTTAGTGTTAATTTAGTGTAGATTAATCTAGATTTCTTAGATTTTGTTTGAAAATTCTAACTAGGGTTTGAAAGCCATAATAGTTAATTAAGTTATTTTATAGTTAATCTAGTTGTTAATGACTAATCTATATGGTTACCTTGTTGATATAGTTTTCAATTATGCTAATTTGATTAAATTTAGAAGTGTGAAATTTGCTTTTTAGGATTTTCAAGAAAAGGTTTTTGTATGGAAATGGTATTTGAAACATGATTAGTGAGTTGATTAAACCTAATTTGTGTTGATTAAACCTAATTTGCTATCTAGTGTTTTGCTAACCTTAATCTAAGTGGTTAATTTGCTTATTAGGCTAAAATATAGTGTTAAAGTAAGGTTTTCATATATAGTTTGGGTTATGTTTGCTAAATACAAAAATCAAGAAAAGGTTTTGTTATGTAAATTAGGTTTTTAAGCTTAGTTAATGGTTTAGAATTTGTGTATTGGCTAACTTTTTGGTTAGTTTGGAATGTTGGTGTTGGGTGGTGTTGACTTTGTCGCTATATTGTCGATGTTTGCATCAAATTGCAATTTCTGCTTACTAGATTTTTTTATCAAAGTTATGTGATGTATTAATTGTGGCATCTCGATGATTGTATGGCTTGTCCTACGACTTTTAGGATGCGTGAGTGCGGTTTTTTGGGTAGTCGGGTTTTAGTTTTGCCGGGTGACCCAAATCGGCGTTTTTGGCAGTTTTTGCGATTTTCGCGTGTGTCCGCGCACTTTGTGCACGTTGTACCCAGCTAGCGAACTTTAGTAGTTTCGTTGGGGTTTTGCGTCGTTCTTGATATGTAACCTTATATTTGGTATTGATATAAATTCCAGGTTCGGTCGCGGAGACGTCAGACGCGGCGCGAAAGGGAAAGGCGGTGATCGGACACAGCTAGCCAGGAATCCCGGTGAGTAGATTTAACATCTACGGGGGACGATCGTTTGGATGGCGCAAGTCGCCCGATAGATTTAGTAAACTGGAAAATAGTAAATTGGATAATCACTTATGACATTAGAATAATTATACTGGCATGTTAATTGCTGCAATTAGATCAATATGTTATATCCATATACGCAAACTCAATTGTAGGACACATGCACCATTACCAGTTTTTTTTTATGCAGCACGAGCACTATTCATGTTTACACACACACCCTGGTAATTGCCATGCCACCACACTAGATAACCTTTAATTTAAACCTTTTACTAATTGATACTTAAATTGTGCTATTTCCTTAAAATGAAACCGTAGGATTGCTATTCATGTGCATGTACTTCATCATATTCATTGTTCATGCTTAATACATTAATCACACATCGCAACTTGATTATTGATATCATACGCATTCATTAGCATTGATATATGCACTTATGAGGATTTCTTGAGATTTTATGATATTGCTGGATTTCGGGGGAAAGCCGCAAAATTTCCAAACTTATGATATTTTTTAAAACATGTAAATTGCGGTTTTCTAGTGATGTAAGTGTCGTCCACCATGAGTTTGCTGTGGCTTTGGAAATCCGTGTCGAGGAGTGGAGGAACCGGCACGGGTACATGGTGGGCCCGGTAAGGTACCCCGGGGCAAGAGGAATGTGGTGATGACGTTGAGCCTGGCAGGGGACGGATTACCTACCGGTGACTGTTTGGGACGGCGGATATCCAGAGGATACCGACCGTGGCCGCTAGATGATGAGATATTGATATTTGAGATGGGTCAGCCGGACGGCTGAGGCCAGAGATACATTTATGAGATTTGAGACAGCTTTTGGGTGTCGTTGCTGGACACCGATTTTCGTCGATTCATTGACATTATGCTGGCATTCTAAAAGAGTTTCAAAAACAATAAGAGATAAAATATTTCTTATATATACCTATTGAGACCTCAGATTTTCATGTTGCATGCATATTAGTACACTGATGTTATATACACACCTGCTAGTGCATCCAGTCATACCTGTATTATAGATGCTAGGATGCTTGTGTGCATGCATACGATAGCCTTTGTAGATGCTATTTATTACTCACGAGTTGGCAACTCACCCCCGTTGTGCCACAGCCTTTTGCAGGTCCGCTCCGTCAGTTCAGTAGCGGCGGGCGCACTTGTCTTTTGCCTCTTTTGCCTGAGCTCGAGATTTGCTCATAGGTGGGTTATGTTATTTTTGTACCACCTTGTATATTCTTGTATCTAGTGTACTCCATCTACTGTTCTACCAGATTATTGTATATTGACCTAGAGATGAGACTGTGAGGTTTGTGGATTTTATACTGTATTTGGGGTCGAGCTCACTTGAGCCGACATGCTACTTTTCATGCTTCCTTATACTTTATTATGCTTGTTGTCATTTACATTGCGTGGGATTTGTGACCGCCGTATGGCGAAGAGCTAGCTCCCGCTTGGGGATGCCTTATTTTGTGGATTCATGTATATATTTTGTTGTACCCATTTTTGGGGGTCAGTATTTACAAAGGAGACTCTGCCGAAATTTTCGGGAAAAATTTGTATTGTTTTTAAAAAGTGTTTTACATGACTTATTTGATAACTCGCTTTCAATTGATTGGGTTTTCTTCACTCTTTTGCTTAACTGGTTTTGTTTTCTGGGCTTTGGCTTACTTATTTTACGAACGCCTTTAGACGTTTCGTAAACTTAAGTGCCAGTCACGTTCCGTACCCTGCGGGTCGTGACAAAGTTGGTATCAGAGCGATAGGTTTTACCTTTGTGAGTGTAGGATGACCCTTGGTAGATGGAGTAAGTGACTTAAGCAGGGTAACGTAGCGTGCGTATGTCCGCGGCATACTTACGATACGGTACTCCGCCTAAGTGACTTTAGGATATACTTTCTTGGAAATTCCTTCTTCAATTCCGTGTATCCTATGATCCTATTGCACTGTCCTTACTATCCGTTTTCCTGTAACAGCCACTATGCCGCCGAAGGCTACGAGGGCACAGAGGGCTGCCGCCAGAGACGAGATTCGAGCTGGCTCGTCCGAGGCTAGGACTGAGCAGGGTGGTATGCCTACGCCGCAGGGACAGACCGATCCACTTTCCCCAGGCCGTATGGATAGGCTCGAGACGGGTATGGAGGAGTTGCGACAGATGATGGGAGGCATGCAGGAGCTGCGTCAGATGGTAGGATCCCTAGTTGCAGCCAGTCGTACACCGAGGCAGGATGACGTACCTACTACATCACAGACGACCATGATACCTGCTCCTATTACCACCACCGTGGCTATTCCGGTTTCACTACAGGACTTCATGAGGCTGAGACCTCCAGTATTCACCGGCACCGAGGCAGCGGAGGACCCACAGACGTTCCTTGATAGTTTAGCCAGGATCTACCGTTCGCTGAGATGTTCGGATGATCGATGGGTAGAGCTTGCGAGTTTCCGACTAGAGGGTCTCGCGCAGACATGGTGGGAGTCAGTCTTGAGAGGTCGAGCTGCAGATCTACCGCCTATGACTTGGGCCGAGTTTACAGCGGTCTTTCTAGCCCGTTTCCTTCCAGAGAGCGTTCGTGACGCCAGAGCTCGCAGTTTCGAGGCCTTAGTCAAGACACCTGGGATGACGGTGTCTGAGTATGATATCCAGTTTACACAGTTATCCCGATATGCTCAGTATTTGGTGGATACCGAGGAGAAGATGGTGAAGAGGTTCGTACAGGGACTTGATGCCCAGCTATACCTTGCCATTGGCGCCCAGCGCTACGACACTTATTCAGCTGCTAGGGATACGGCATTGCGGATGGAGGCACGCATATCACAGACTTCGGCCGTTTCTGGGCCGAAGAGGATTCGCACCGATGTACCGCCTCAGAGGCAGCGCGCCAGATTCTTTCCGAGAGATAGGCCTGGCAGAGGATTTGGGCGGGGACAGTTATATGGTTCTTATTCCCAGGGGCAGCAGCCGTCGCCAGGATGTTTTGGGTGCGGGAGTTTGCACCATCTTGTCAGAGACTGTCCGGTGAGACGACAGGGAGTAGCGACAGTTCCGCATGTGACCCTACCACCATCACCACCCCCTCCTCAGAGAGCCCTACTTCCTACCCCAGGCGATGCTCCACGCCAGTTAGGTGCACCGAGAGGCCGAGGACGTGGCGGTCCTGTTCAGAGAGGACGAGGAGGCAGAGGCCGAGGTCGAGGTCAGCCCGCTATCGGTGGAGGACAGGCCCGAGTTTTTGCTTTGACACCGCAGGATGCGCAGGCATCCAATGCCGTTGTGACAGGTACTTTGCCAGTTTGTTCTTTCGATGCACGGGTATTATTCGACCCAGGTTCCACACATTCGTACGTCTCTACACACTTTGCACCGATGTTGGGCCGTGAGTCGTCGTCGTTAGATCAGCCGCTTGTTGTTGTTACTCCGGTAGGCGAGTCGTTTGTCGCTCGGTTTGTATTTCGTTTGTGTTCCGTTCGTATCGGGGAGAGGGATTCATCAGTTGATTTGATACTCCTCGATATGTTGGACTTTGATGTGCTTCTGGGCATGGATTGGCTAGCCACTTGTTATGCTTCGGTGGACTGCCGTGAGAAGGCAGTCAGATTTAGCTTTCCGGGAGAGCCAGTCCTTGTTATTCGGGGAGACCGCAGTGTCGCCCTTCCCAGCTTAATTTCGTCTCTTCGCGCTGGTCAGCTCTTGCGGAAGGGATGTCAGGGATTCTTAGCGTTTGTTTGTGATACTCGAGCTACAGAGGTTCCGTTGGACCAGGTCCCGGTAGTTTGTGAGTTCCCTGATGTTTTCCCTGATGAGCTACCTGGGCTACCGCCTGAGCGCGATGTTGAGTTCTGCATTGATTTGATTCCTGGTTCGGGGCCTATTTCTATACCGCCTTATCGGATGGCCCCGGCAGAGCTTCGAGAGCTGAAGGAGCAGTTGCAGGATTTGTTGGATAAGGGGCTTATTCGACCGAGTGTTTCTCCGTGGGGTGCTCCGGTCCTGTTTGTCAAGAAGAAGGATGGAAGTTTGCGCTTATGTATCGACTACCGCCAGCTGAACAAAGTTACCGTTCGGAACAGATATCCGTTGCCGCGCATTGATGATTTGTTCGACCAGCTTCAGGGTGCGGGGTATTTTTCGAGGATCGACTTGCGATCAGGATACCATCAGCTGCGAGTTCGACAGGAGGATATACCGAGGACAGCTTTCCGTACACGCTATGGCCACTACGAGTTTTTGGTGATGTCGTTCGGACTCACCAACGCCCCAGCAGCATTCATGGATTTGATGAACCGTACATTCAGGCCGTATCTTGACTTGTTCATCATCGTGTTTATCGACGATATCTTGGTGTACTCCCGGAGCAGAGAGGAGCACGAGCAGCACTTGCGGATTACGTTACAGACTCTGAGGGAGCACCAGCTGTTCGCGAAGTTCTCCAAGTGTGCTTTCTGGCTGGACAGCGTCGGATTCTTGGGTCACGTGGTTACGAGAGACGGCATTTGTGTAGACCCGAAGAAGATTGAGGCTGTTCAGCAGTGGCCCCGACCTACATCGGTTACTGAGATCCGTAGTTTTCTAGGCTTGGCGGGCTACTACAGGCGTTTTGTTCAGGACTTCTCCCGTATAGCTGCACCGTTGACCGGTTTGACCCGGAAGGGAGTTCCTTTCGTCTGGACGGAGGAGTGCGAGCGCAGTTTTCAGCAGCTGCGGACTTGTTTGACTACGGCGCCGGTATTATCTTTACCTTCGGGATCAGGCGGATTTGTTGTCTACTGTGATGCTTCGCGAGTGGGATTAGGATGCGTTTTGATGCAGCATGGCCGGGTGATCGCTTATGCTTCTCGGCAGTTGAAGAAGCATGAACAGAACTACCCCACTCATGATTTGGAGATGGCTGCAGTGGTCTTTGCACTGAAGATTTGGCGACATTACCTTTACGGCGAGTCGTGTCAGATATTCACCGATCACAAGAGCTTAAAGTACATATTTCAGCAGCGAGACCTGAACCTCAGACAGCGTCGTTGGATGGAGTTGGTGAAAGACTACGACTGCGAGATCTTATATCACCCCGGCAAGGCGAATGTGGTGGCAGATGCGTTGAGTAGGAGGCCCGGGGGTAGTCTATCCTTTTTGCGCGCAGTTCAGAGGCAGTCGTCAACAGATTGGCAGATGTTATGCGACAGCCGAGTTGAGTTCGAGTTCACTCAGACAGGGGGACAGCTCGCGCATGTTCGTGCACGCCCACAGTTGCTTGACCGTATATATGAGGCACAGCGTAGTGACGACCGTTGCTCAGAGATCATGGCACAGATGGGACAGGGCAGATTTTCCGAGTTCGTGATTGACGATCAGGGGATTTTACGATATGGATCTAGACTGTGCGTACCAGATGCTGATGGATTACGGCGCGACATTCTCGAGGAGGCACACCGATCAGTGTATAGTGTCCACCCCGGTTCCACCAAGATGTACCATGATATGAGAGAGACCTACTGGTGGGACGGGATGAAGAGGGACATTGCGGAGTTCGTTTCGAGATGCCTGACTTGTCAGCAAGTCAAGGCCGAGCACCAGAGGCCCGCAGGAGAGCTACAGCCGTTACCCATTCCAGAGTGGAAATGGGAGCAGATTTCGATGGATTTCGTTGTGGGTCTACCCAGGACCAGTCGAGGGTACGACTCCATCTGGGTGATCGTGGATAGATTGACGAAAGCGGCTCACTTCCTTCCAGTGAAGACGACTTTCAGCTTCGCTCAGTATGCTCAGCTCTATATTGACGAGATCGTGCGACTACATGGCGTACCGACTTGTATCGTGTCAGATCGAGGCACTCAGTTCACCAGCCGACTTTGGCAGAGACTTCAAGAGGCTTTGGGCACTCGTTTGAGCTTCAGCACAGCGTTTCATCCGCAGACAGATGGACAGTCAGAGCGGACCATTCAGACTCTCGAGGACATGCTCAGAGCGTGCGTTTTAGACTTTGGTGGTAGCTGGGATCGTCATTTACCTCTAGTGGAGTTCTCCTACAACAACAGCTTCCAGGATACTATTCAGATGGCACCTTTCGAGGCATTGTATGGGAGGAGATGCAGATCGCCCGTTTGTTGGACAGAGCTCAGCGAGAGCAGTATTTTGGGGCCGCAGCTTGTTGAGGAGACGACAGCGAAGATACAGTTGATCCGAGACCGGATGAGAGCGGCTCAGAGCAGGCAGAAATCGTATGCAGACAGGCGCCGTCGCAGATTAGAGTTCGCAGTTGGCGACCATGTTTTTCTGAAGGTCTCACCGATGAAGGGCGTGATGCGTTTTGGGCGAAAGGGGAAGCTTAGCCCTAGATTCGTAGGTCCCTTCGAGATCCTCGAGCGTGTCGGCGCTGTTGCATATCGTTTGGCTCTTCCACCCAGCTTTCCCGATGTTCACCCCGTTTTTCATGTTTCGATGCTCCGCAAGTACCTTCACGACCCTTCGCATGCGATTCAGCACCCGACAGTCCAGCTAGAGCGCGACCTTTCTTTTGCAGAGCAGCCGGTGGCCATCTTGGATCGGCAGGTGAAGAAGTTGAGGTCGAAGGTTATACCAACCGTCAAGGTCCTTTGGCGTAGCCCGAGCAACGAGGAGGTTACCTGGGAGACCGAGGGCGAGATGAGGAAGAAATATCCCCATCTCTTTGAAGGTACGCGTAGCTATATTTTTAAATTCGGGGACCGAATTTCTTTAAGGGGGGAAGATTGTAGCGTCTTGAAAAGTCGTTTTGGTGTTTTCCTGAAATTCGGTGAAAATACGGTATTTTTCCGAAAACCGTCTTTCTCGATATTTTGCAGTTTAGGGCTAATTATACTTAAAGTGGATAGGTAATTACTTGTTTTTAGTGACTAATGAGTTAATTATGAAATTTTGGTCATTTAAAAATTTTTCCCTATTTTTCATTTTTTTAATATTATTTTAAGCCGGTAAGGAAATACATTAAATAAGCGATAAATACAAATTTTTCCGGGCTAATTTTAATCTCTAAAATTATGATAATTATATTCTAGTGATAACATGAATTTTTAGTAATTTATTTTGATTTTTTTCAAATTTTTATGATTTGAAACGAAATTATTGAATATTTGGGCTAAAACTTGCAATTTTTGAGTTGTAGGGGGCCTTTTTGCATAAAATTTCTTTTGTAACACCCCTCTATCTTTTCCCTCAGCCCAAGAACAGCCCAAACCTTGGCCAACTCCAGAAATTTCTGGCCTCTCTTTCTTGAGTTGTTTCTTGAGTTGAATTTCATGGTTTATGGTTTTATTTTAATTATAATTGATAAAGTATGATACATTTGACTTTGTGGACTTGACCCATGACCTTCCCCACTTGACCACACCCTCCCCCATCCCTCTTCTGGTCGAAAATTCCAGCAGCCCTCCCCCTTCACCTTCCTCTTTTCATTTCCTCCAAAATTTCATCAAAATTGCTACAAAAATCCATATAAATCCACAAATCCTTCTCTTTTTCAACACAAAATCCTTGTGCTACCTCTTCTCAAGCCTAATATGGTTGAAATCATGTGGAAAGGAGGCATTTTTGGAGCAAACTTTCTTGCTTGATCCATTGATCAAGAGGTATAATTCCTATCTTGTTAAATCCTTTGTTTAAGTGCTTATGTTATATGGTTAGTGTTAATTTAGTGTAGATTAATCTAGATTTCTTAGATTTTGTTTGAAAATTCTAACTAGGGTTTGAAAGCCATAATAGTTAATTAAGTTATTTTATAGTTAATCTAGTTGTTAATGACTAATCTATATGGTTACCTTGTTGATATAGTTTTCAATTATGCTAATTTGATTAAATTTAGAAGTGTGAAATTTGCTTTTTAGGATTTTCAAGAAAAGGTTTTTGTATGGAAATGGTATTTGAAACATGATTAGTGAGTTGATTAAACCTAATTTGTGTTGATTAAACCTAATTTGCTATCTAGTGTTTTGCTAACCTTAATCTAAGTGGTTAATTTGCTTATTAGGCTAAAATATAGTGTTAAAGTAAGGTTTTCATATATAGTTTGGGTTATGTTTGCTAAATACAAAAATCAAGAAAAGGTTTTGTTATGTAAATTAGGTTTTTAAGCTTAGTTAATGGTTTAGAATTTGTGTATTGGCTAACTTTTTGGTTAGTTTGGAATGTTGGTGTTGGGTGGTGTTGACTTTGTCGCTATATTGTCGATGTTTGCATCAAATTGCAATTTCTGCTTACTAGATTTTTTTATCAAAGTTATGTGATGTATTAATTGTGGCATCTCGATGATTGTATGGCTTGTCCTACGACTTTTAGGATGCGTGAGTGCGGTTTTTTGGGTAGTCGGGTTTTAGTTTTGCCGGGTGACCCAAATCGGCGTTTTTGGCAGTTTTTGCGATTTTCGCGTGTGTCCGCGCACTTTGTGCACGTTGTACCCAGCTAGCGAACTTTAGTAGTTTCGTTGGGGTTTTGCGTCGTTCTTGATATGTAACCTTATATTTGGTATTGATATAAATTCCAGGTTCGGTCGCGGAGACGTCAGACGCGGCGCGAAAGGGAAAGGCGGTGATCGGACACAGCTAGCCAGGAATCCCGGTGAGTAGATTTAACATCTACGGGGGACGATCGTTTGGATGGCGCAAGTCGCCCGATAGATTTAGTAAACTGGAAAATAGTAAATTGGATAATCACTTATGACATTAGAATAATTATACTGGCATGTTAATTGCTGCAATTAGATCAATATGTTATATCCATATACGCAAACTCAATTGTAGGACACATGCACCATTACCAGTTTTTTTTTTATGCAGCACGAGCACTATTCATGTTTACACACACACCCTGGTAATTGCCATGCCACCACACTAGATAACCTTTAATTTAAACCTTTTACTAATTGATACTTAAATTGTGCTATTTCCTTAAAATGAAACCGTAGGATTGCTATTCATGTGCATGTACTTCATCATATTCATTGTTCATGCTTAATACATTAATCACACATCGCAACTTGATTATTGATATCATACGCATTCATTAGCATTGATATATGCACTTATGAGGATTTCTTGAGATTTTATGATATTGCTGGATTTCGGGGGAAAGCCGCAAAATTTCCAAACTTATGATATTTTTTAAAACATGTAAATTGCGGTTTTCTAGTGATGTAAGTGTCGTCCACCATGAGTTTGCTGTGGCTTTGGAAATCCGTGTCGAGGAGTGGAGGAACCGGCACGGGTACATGGTGGGCCCGGTAAGGTACCCCGGGGCAAGAGGAATGTGGTGATGACGTTGAGCCTGGCAGGGGACGGATTACCTACCGGTGACTGTTTGGGACGGCGGATATCCAGAGGATACCGACCGTGGCCGCTAGATGATGAGATATTGATATTTGAGATGGGTCAGCCGGACGGCTGAGGCCAGAGATACATTTATGAGATTTGAGACAGCTTTTGGGTGTCGTTGCTGGACACCGATTTTCGTCGATTCATTGACATTATGCTGGCATTCTAAAAGAGTTTCAAAAACAATAAGAGATAAAATATTTCTTATATATACCTATTGAGACCTCAGATTTTCATGTTGCATGCATATTAGTACACTGATGTTATATACACACCTGCTAGTGCATCCAGTCATACCTGTATTATAGATGCTAGGATGCTTGTGTGCATGTATACGATAGCCTTTGTAGATGCTATTTATTACTCACGAGTTGGCAACTCACCCCCGTTGTGCCACAGCCTTTTGCAGGTCCGCTCCGTCAGTTCAGTAGCGGCGGGCGCACTTGTCTTTTGCCTCTTTTGCCTGAGCTCGAGATTTGCTCATAGGTGGGTTATGTTATTTTTGTACCACCTTGTATATTCTTGTATCTAGTGTACTCCATCTACTGTTCTACCAGATTATTGTATATTGACCTAGAGATGAGACTGTGAGGTTTGTGGATTTTATACTGTATTTGGGGTCGAGCTCACTTGAGCCGACATGCTACTTTTCATGCTTCCTTATACTTTATTATGCTTGTTGTCATTTACATTGCGTGGGATTTGTGACCGCCGTATGGCGAAGAGCTAGCTCCCGCTTGGGGATGCCTTATTTTGTGGATTCATGTATATATTTTGTTGTACCCATTTTTGGGGGTCAGTATTTACAAAGGAGACTCTGCCGAAATTTTCGGGAAAAATTTGTATTGTTTTTAAAAAGTGTTTTACATGACTTATTTGATAACTCGCTTTCAATTGATTGGGTTTTCTTCACTCTTTTGCTTAACTGGTTTTGTTTTCTGGGCTTTGGCTTACTTATTTTACGAACGCCTTTAGACGTTTCGTAAACTTAAGTGCCAGTCACGTTCCGTACCCTGCGGGTCGTGACAGACAGTCAGAGCGGACCATTCGGACTCTCGAGGACATGCTCAGAGCGTGCGTTTTAGACTTTGGTGGTAGCTGGGATCGTCATTTACCTCTAGTGGAGTTCTCCTACAACAACAGCTTCCAGGATACTATTCAGATGGCACCTTTCGAGGCATTGTATGGAAGGAGATGCAGATCGCCCATTTGTTGGACAGAGCTCAGCGAGAGCAGCATTTTGGGGCCGCAGCTTGTTGAGGAGACGACAGCGAAGATACAGTTGATCCGAGACCGGATGAGAGCGGCTCAGAGCAGGCAGAAATCCTATGCAGACAGGCGCCGTCGCAGATTAGAGTTCGCAGTTGGCGACCATGTTTTTCTGAAAGTCTCTCCGATGAAGGGCGTGATGCGTTTTGGGCGAAAGGGGAAGCTTAGCCCTAGATTCGTAGGTCCCTTCGAGATCCTTGAGCGTGTCGGCGCAGTTGCATATCGTTTGGCTCTTCCACCCAGCTTTCCCGATGTTCACCCCGTCTTCCATGTTTCGATGCTCCGCAAGTACCTTCACGACCCTTCGCATGCGATTCAGCACCCGACAGTCCAGCTAGAGCGCGACCTTTCTTTTGCAGAGCAGCCGATGGCCATCCTGGATCGACAGGTGAAGAAGTTGAGGTCGAAGGTTATACCAACCGTCAAGGTCCTTTGGCGTAGCCCGAGCAGCGAGGAGGTTACCTGGGAGACCGAGGGCGAGATGAGGAAGAAATATCCCCATCTCTTCGAAGGTACGCGTAGCTATATTTTTAAATTCGGGGACCGAATTTCTTTAAGGGGGGAAGATTGTAGCGTCTTGAAAAGTCGTTTTGGTGTTTTCCTGAAATTCGGTATTTTTCCGAAAACCGTCTTTCTCGTTATTTTGCAGTTAGGGCTAATTATACTTAAAATGGATAGGTAATTGCTTGTTTTTAGTAGCTAATGAGTTAATTATGAAATTCTGGTCGTTTAAAAATTTTCCCTAATTTTTCAATTTTTTAATATTATTTTAAGCCGGTAAGAAAATACATTAAATTAGCGATAAATACAAATTTTTCCGGGCTAATTTTAATCTCTAAAATTATGATAATTAAAATCTAGTGGTAACATAAATTTTTAGTAATTTATTTTGAGTTTTAACAAATTTTTATGATTTGAAACGAATTTATTGAATTTTGAGCTAAAACTTGCAATTTTTGAGTTGTAGGGGGCCTTTTTGCATAAAATTTCTTTTGTAAAACCCCTCTCTCTTTTCCCTCAGCCCTAGGACAGCCCAACCCTGACCAAGTCCAGAAATTTCTGGCCTCTTTTCTTTAGTTGCTTTCTTGAGTTGATTTAAGGGTTTTTTGGATTTATTTTAAATATTGTTAATAAAGTATGGTGCTTTGACTTTTTTGGACTTGACCATGACTTTCCCCACTTGCCCACACCCTCCCCCATTCCTCTTGCTGGCCGAACATGCACACTCCTCTTCTTCATCTCTTTTCCCTTCATTTTTCTTCAATTTTCTTCAAAAAACCACATCAAAATCCACACTTTATTCAAAAATCCAAACAAAATCCTTATGCTATCATTTTCCTTAGCCATTCTTGCTTGAATCTTGGTGCTTGAGGCCATCATTTGGAGCAAAATCCATTCTTTCTAGATCTCAAGTGAGGTATAATTCTCATCAAAGTTACTTTCTTTTGTTGCTAAATTCCTTTAAATGCATGGTTTAATGTTAAAAGTTAACTAATTTCTAATCTAGTTTAAAAAAGAGTAGTTTATTTAACTAGGGTTTGAAAGCCATAATAGTTAATTAAGTTGTTTTATATTTAATCTAGTGGTTAATTAACTAATCTATATAGTTACCTTGTTGTTGTAGTCTTCAATTATGCTAATTTAGTTAAATTTAGAAGTGTGAAATTGTTGTTTTAGGATTTTCAAGAGAGGGTTTTTGTATGGAATTGGATTGTGAAACATGTTAATGAGTTGATTGGGTTTAGAAACCATGTATTAGTTAATTAAATTTGCTTTGCTATCTAATATTTTGCTAACCTAATCTAAGTGATTAATTTTCTTATGTGGGCTTTTGTTGTGTTAAATTAAGTTTTCAAGTGTGGAAATTGATTTGGAATGTGCTAGGTTATAAATTCAAGGAATGGTTGTTTATGGGAAATAGGATTTGGAATCATTACTATTGTGTTGTAATTAGTGTTTGTAGATTGCTTGTAGTGTGCTTGGGTGAGTATGCTAAATTGTAGTCGTTTTGTCGCTAATCGACGATTTTTGCACCGATTTTGGAATGCAAATGCTTACTAGTTTTGTATAAAAATTGTGTGATGAATTATTTTTGATGTCTTGATGATTGTAATGGCTTGTCCTACGACTTTTAGGATGCGTGAGTGCGGATTTTTGGGTAGTCGGGTTTTAGTTTTGCCGGGCGACCAAATCGGCGTTTTTTGGCAGTTTTTGCGATTTTCGCGTGTGTTCCGCGCACTTTGTGCACGTTGTACCTAGCTAGCGAACTTTAGTAGTTTCGTTGGGGTTTTACGTCGTTCTTGATATGTAACCTTATATTTGGTATTGATGTAAATTCCAGGTTCGGTCGCGGAGACGTCAGACGCGGCGCGAAAGGGAAAGGCGGTGATTGGACATAGCTAGCCAGGGATCCCGGTGAGTAGATGTAACATCTACGGGGGACTATCGTTGGATGGCGCAAGCCGCCCGATAGTTTTAGTAATTTAAAAAGATTCTTAGTGATGTTAGTAATTAGGGGTGTAATACTTATATGATTATTTGCTGCATCCATGCCTTATATTGACATACATATGCGAACCCATGTTATAGGACACCTGCACCATTGCCAGGGTTTTTATATGCAGCACGAGCACTATTCATGCTTACACACACGCCCTGGTAATTGCCATGCCACCACACTAGATAACCTATAATTTGAAACCTTTACTAATTGATGCTTAAACCTGTGCTATTGCCTTTAATTCCTTAAAATGAAATCGTAGGATTGCTATTCATGTGCATGTACCTCATCATATTAATTGTTCATGCCTAGTCTATTAATCATGCATTGTAGCTTAATTATTGATACTATATGCATGCATTATCATTGATATATGCACTTATGAGGATTTCTTGAGATTTTATGATATTGCTGGATTTCGGGGGAAAACCGCAAAATTTCTAAACTTATTATATTTTAAAAAAATATGTAAATTGCGGTTTTCTAGTGATGTAAGTGTCGTCCACCATGAGTTTTCTGTGGATTTGGAAATCCGTGTCGAGGAGTGGAGGAACCGGCACGGGTATATGGTGGGCCCGGTAAGGTACCCCGGGGCAAGAGGAATGTGGTGATGACGTTGAGCCTGGCAGGGGACGGATTACCTACCGGTGACTGTTTGGGACGGCGGATATCCATAGGATACCGACCGTGTTCGCTAGATGATGAGATATTGATATTTGAGATGGGTCAGCCGGACGGCTGAGGCCAGAGATACATTTATGAGATTTGAGACAGCTTTTGGGTGTCGTTGCTGGACACCGATTTTCGTCGATTCATTGACATTATGCTGGCATTCTAAAAGAGTTTCAAAAACAAAAAGAGATAAAATATTTCTTATATATACCTATTGAGACCTCAGATATTCATGTTGCATACATATTAGTACACTGATGTTATATACACACCTGCTAGTGCATCCAGTCATACCTGTATTATAGATGCTAGGATGCTTGTGTGCATGCATACGATAGCCTTTGTAGATGTTATTTATTACTCACGAGTTGGCAACTCACCCCCGTTGTTGCACAGTCTTTTGCAGGTCCGCTCCGTCAGTTCAGTAGCGGCGGGCGCACTTGTTCTTTTGCCTCTTTTGCCTGAGCTCGAGATTTGCTCATAGGTGGGTTATGTTATTATTTTTGTACCACCTTGTATATTCTTTGTATCTAGTGTACTCCATCTACTGTTTCTACCAGATTATTGTATATTGACCTAGAGATGAGACTGTGAGGTTTGTGGATTTTATGCTGTATTTTGGGGTCGAGCTCACTTGAGCCGACATGCTACCTTTTTTCATGCTTCCTTATGATTATTATGCTTGTTGTCATTTATATTGCGTGGGATTTGTGACCGCCTTATGGCGAAGAGCTAGCTCCCGCTTGGGGATGCCCTATTTTGTTGGATTCATGTATATTTTTGTTGTACCCATTTTGGGGGCCAGTATTTACAAAGGAGACTCTGCCGAAATTTTCGGAAAAATTGGTATTGTTTTTAAAAAGGGTTGTACATGACTTATTTGATAACTCGCTTTCAATTGATTGGGTTTTCTTCACTCTTTTGCTTAATTGGTTTTGTTTTCTGGGCTTTGGCTTACTTATTTTACGGACGCCTTTAGACGTTTCGTAAACTTAAGTGCCAGTCACGTTCCGTACCCTGCGGGTCGTGACAGTATATTTGTTCATGAGATGAACTTAGTTCCTCCCATTGTGTGACAATGGAGTTGTGGCTTATGCCAAGGAACGTCTGTCTCATCAGTGATCCAGACATATTCTAAGGCAGTATCACCTGATCATGGAGATGGTTGATCTCCAAGGAGATCGAGGTTAGGAGAGAAGACTCAGAGGACAACACGGCGGATCCACTCACAAAGGCCTTTTCCCAGAGAGATACTTTTAAGGGATGGTTGAGTATGAGATACTGCAACCACTGCTACAAATGGCCCTAGTGCAAGTGGGAGATTGTTAGTTATATGTATGCCTTAGAGGCCATTACTATACATAGGATGTATATTGTAGTGGATGCTTGGACATACATAGGGAGGACTTTCTTGCTCGACATGATAGTATGCTATCTGGTTACTCTTTAGCTTAACGTGTACATTGATTGTCTCTCTGTTACATGTTGGTAAAGCCTTTAGGATGTGTACTTGACTACCTAGACTATGATGCAGATCATACTAGTGGGGATATGGTAGTCCATAAGTACATCCTTCAAGGTCCCTAGTCGTGGGTGTATCGAGACGGGGCATCGATATACCAGAGTAGACTAGCGTATACCTTCACGACCCATACAGATAGGCGATGGATGATCCCATATCCATTGGTGTTTGACATCAGAGATGATATACGGGTGCTCAGTGGAGACTGGGTATACTGGACGGACTCGCCGAGAACTCCCAGATGGTATTATACCTTACGTCAGATGGCAGTTCTCTGGTGACACTGGTACAGGTTAGTCTGTAGACCCGAGATCGTTATAGAGTCTTATGTGATTCCCACTGTGCTTTGATTTCCACCTTACCACGTCCAAGAGGGCGTGCAAAACGGTTGTTTTGGGTACAGTCCCGAATCACATGGAGGCAATGAGAGATAGGAGGGGATTCGTCTCTCCCGGTATAGGAGTTGATGTTGCTCTGTGTCCGATTGGCTATAACTGGAAATCCCTGGACAGGGTTTCTGAGATTTACTGGTAAGTGTTACCAGTAGTTTCTCGAACTGTTATAGACCTCATATCGATACGACTTATCGAGCTATTGGGGTCTGACGTTTACCACCCCTAGGCAAGATATGCGACATATCAGACGACGAGACCGGACTGTACGGTAAGTGTTACTGGTTGGATTCACAGGAGTGTGAGCGGGCTTGCTCGTTGATCTTCTGATTGCTCAATACCCGGGTGGTCGTTACGTTTAGCAGACCGCTTGCGGCTTCTGGGTGTTTGATATGATTATCACCTGCTGCCGGCGTATTGACGAGTCTTTAGAGTCCTACACAGAGGTTTCCTGGCTCAAGCGAAACGAAATATGAGCGCATATGAGATATGTGCGGGACCGAGAATAATACCAGTATGTGATACTGTATTCTATTCTCGCGATTTGTATCATTGGACGGTTATATATGATATTGCCGGGTTACCGAATCAAGTGTTGATTCGATACATTGATACACTTGATATTAGTCGGTTATATGCGATATGACCGGATCATTAAATCAAGTGTTGATTTAATGATTTGATGTATCATTATATATTTGATATATTACTTTACATTAACTAGTATTTGTTCACTTAAGATGGATTTTCTCACTTGATTGTGCACATTGTATATATGATATATGTTTGTGCACTAAATTGTATCATGTTTAATGATACATGCAAACTTGGGTGTATGTTTGCTCTAAACCATGTTTAGGTTAATGGTTAGGGTTTTGTTATCTTTACTTATTTTCTTTAATTCATTTTTGGAAAAATGAAATGGTGGCTAATTTTGTTTCTTTGCTTAAGCTTCATGAAGCTTCTTTGCATTATCTACCATTTTGTCTTTAGCCTTAACCTAACCTTTAGACCTAAACCCTAGTTTATTCTCTATACTTGTTAAACTAACCCAAGGTTGCATTATGATAAGATCAATTGATTTTATTATTCTCATGATATTCTTTTTCTTCTTCTTCTTCTTCTTCTTCAAGAAGAAGAAACCTTGCTACCTCCAATGGTGCCATGATCAAAAGAGTGAGAAATCCAATTCCAAAGTGAACCGACTTCCTATTTCTTCATCCTCTACTACTTTCCAAGTTGTATAGGGTGTTTTCTTGACAAGTTTCATGACTTCGTGAAGATGGAGCTTGAGTTTGAGTTGCCTCGACGTAGATCATCTTCGGCATCGAAGTCAACGACCTAGCCCGATCTTTTCTCCGAGGAAACCAACGCTAGAGTCCGGGATCCGATGATCGCAGCGGAGGGACGTCAACACGGAGCTAAAGAAGTGGTGGACCGGATCTACAAAGGTTGTAGTCACTTTCTCTTTCTAGTAAAGTTGTTTACTTGTATAGTTTTCGCTTAATCTCTAGTTAACGATCTAGTTTAGGGTTTCTCGGCACCGGAAAATTTTAGTTTGGCATGGTTGATGCTTTGTGGAACCACTTGAGTGTGCCCAGGAACCCTACACTCCTTACCTAACCATCCACTGATATAGGTAAATGTCATCGACATAATTTCAAAAAGTTATATCTCACTTCATAAAAATGAACGTACAGATATATCAATTTGAAATTAGTGCATAACAAGGAATATTCAAAACCAAATATTCGCCTTCCGGCAAACAACCCAGGCGATTTCCTCAAATATCACCAATTACAAAGAATCCCGATATAATGAGGATGATCACCCAATTCCCAATAACTTACTCCCACTCATCATCTGTAAAACCATACAGATGTGAGAATCAAACCTGGTAAATACATACCCTGGAGCAAGTGTCTAAATGGGAAATCAATTTTCTTTTAACAATACACAGTGAAACTGAAACATGTAAATGTTTCGAAGTGGTATCCGGGTATTCCTAGTAATGCCTCTTCCATTATCCAGATTCATGACTATAACCGTATATTTCTTTGCCATCTCTCCAAATCCCTTTATTTGTCTTTAGTCGTTACCTTCTGTACACCTTCGTTAGGCTAAATGGTTTTCTTCCTTCCTTACCGTTCGACACCAGCCTATGGTTTGGAAGAAGACTATCCAATAAGCGTAACAGGTGTATTGTCCTAATCCTAGGAGCACTCGCAATGCGAGAGAAGGTGAAGATAAAAGAAAACCGAATAAACCTTATTCCTATTTCTCCTGAACCAGAATCCATCCCCAAACTGGAACAAGTTCCTTCGAGTTCGTATATAACCATACGATGGAGTATCCAATAAACTGTGGATCTTCGTTGTGATACTGAGTGTTCTGGAGAAATACAAAGGTGATGTAGGATTGGCGAAGAAATACTTGGTTTGGTCGTGAATAGCAGTCGCAATTTACTTTGCCCTCTTACTAATCCCTTTATTTGTCTTAACTTATAACCTTCTGTACACCATCGTTAGGCTAATTGGTTTTCTTCATTACCCACCGTTCGGTACCTGCCTATGGTTTGGAAGAACACTATCCAATAAGCGTAATAGATGTACTGTCCTAATCCAAGGAACACTCGCAACCTGAGAGAAGGTAAAAGGAAAAGACAACTGAATAGTCCTATTCGTTTTCTCCAGAACCAGAAACCATCCTCGAATCTGGAACAAGTTCCTTCGAGTTCGTATATAACCATACGATGGTTTTATCCAATGGAAGTGGATGTTCGTAGTAATACGAGGTGTCCTGGAGAAAAGGGTAAAAGTAGGAGTGGCAATGAGGTATGCAACCCAGACAATCCAAAAGCCAGTGTTTTAAGAAGGTTCGGTCAACTTGGTCACTGAGTCATAATCAAGGGTCGGGTCATGGTCGCTGCCAAATCGAGAGAGAAAAGAAACACTCAGCGTGCACTCTAACCTAGATCAGAATGGTTATCACTTTATCCAATCAGGAAACCTCCCACTGTAACGTCAAATTCTCCTCCAAACCTGAAAGAAGAATTAGTCGGGATCACCCGAGGAGTAAACCAACTCATCAATGGGAATCGGGATCAAACTATCATCGCATGATAACGTGATGGAATCCACTCACGTTATCACACTCCAGAAGGTATGCGCATATCAGGCAAGTTTCAGTTTCTTTAGAAACTCCCGTTGTGATTTTTACCCCATGCTCTTATGACCTTGACTAGGGCCAACAAATCATAAGTCACATGTCAAGTTCTACCCGTCATTGTCCAGGTTAATTTGAACCCACCCGTACAAGCCCTTGACTAGGGCCAACAAGGCTGTACGACTGTCCCAAACCAACGCATCTATCTATGCTTTAGAAAAGTAACAAATAGCTACCATACACTATGCCTTGACTAAGGCCAACAAACATAGCATGAATACTAAGTGCTACTCGTCTGAAATGACGAAGGGCTACGAATGGTTTTTGGCGAAAAACCTTTAACGTAATGAACTTGATATCGTTGAAGGAACCAGATAGCTTTTTATAAAAATATAGTGATGAAAACCTTTGCTAAAGAGGTCACTCCCGGTGAAGGGATCTCGGCTCTTTCCCCGTAGAATGAGGTGCAGGATATTCCAACAGAATACCACGATGCAAAGCAAAAGTAATCGACTATAGTGAAGTTATTGCCCTGACGCAAATTTCTGTCCAAGGGGTCACTCCCGGTGAAGGGATCCCGGCCCTTGCCTTGTCGACTGAGGTGCTGGATATACATAACCGAATACCACTGTGCAAAACAAAAAAGAACGTCTTTGCAATAACAGCTTTTTGAAAAATGTTCCAACAACAACATAATAGGTTTGTTTAGCTTGCATTGATCTGAATCAATGCAGTCTCATCAATTGATCACACCAATAAAGAACGAAAATAATGATGTACGTATATGCCATCCGCATTCGCCACTGGGTCCCGTCATCACCCGTTAGGTTACTTAACTAACGACAGAGCGCGGACTGGACTAGCGCGGATGCAAAACATATACAACATCTACTAGTATATATATCAATATATAATAATCGCTCAAGGCGTGATAAATGTTAGTTATATGTATGCCCTAGAGGCCATTACTGTACATAGGATGTATATTGTAGTGGATGTTGGGACATATATAGGGAGGACTTTATTGCTCGACATGATAGTATGCTATCTGGTTGCTCTTTATCTTAACGTGTACACTGATTGTCTCTCTGTTACATGTTGGTAAAGCCCTTAGGATGTGTACTTGACTACCTGGACTATGATGCGGATCATACTAGTGGGGACATGGTAGTCCATAAGTACATCCTTTAAGGCCCCTAGTCGTGGGTGTATCGAGACGGGGCATCGATATACCAGAGTAGACTAGCGTATACCTTCTCGACCCATACAGATGGGCGATGGATGATCCCATATCCATTGGTGTTTGACATCAGAGATGATATACGGGTGCTCAGTGGAGACTGGGTACACTGGATGGACTCGCCGAGAACTCCCAGATGGTATTATACCTTATGTCAGATGGCAGTTCTCTGGTGACACTGGTACAGGTTAGTCTGTAGACCCGAGATCGTCATAGAGTCTTGTGTGATTCCCACTGTGCTTTGATTTCCACCTTACCACGTCCAAGAGGGCGTGCAAAATGGTGGTTTTTGGGTTCAGTCCCGAATCACATGGAGGCAATGAACGACAGGAGGGGATTCGTCTCTCCCGGTATAGGGAGTTGATGTTGCGCTGTGTTCGATTGGCTATAACCGGAAATCCCTGGCCAGGGTTGCTGAGATTTACTGGTAAGTGTTATCAGTAGTATCTCGAACTGTTATAGACCACATATCGACACGACTTATCGAGCTACTGGGGCCTGGCGTTTACCACCCCTAGGCAAGGTATGCGACATATCAGACGATCAAACCGGACTGTACGGTAAGTGTCACTTATTGGATTCACAGGAGTGTGAGCGGGCTTGCTCGTTGATTTTCTGATCGCTCAATACCCGGGTGGCCGTTACGTTTAGCAGACCGCTTGCGGCATGTGGGTGTTTGTTATGATCATCACCTGCTGCCGGCGTATTGACAAGTCTTTAGAGTCCTACACAGAGGTTTCCTGGCTCAAGCGAAACTAAATAGGAGCGCTTATGAGATATGTGCGGGACCGAGAATAATACCAGTATGTGATACTGAATTCTATTCTCGCGATTTGTATCATCAGACGGTTATATAAGATATAGCCGGGTTACCGAATCAAATTTGATTCGATATATTGATACACTTGATATTAGTCGGTTATATGCAGTATGACCGGATCATTAAATCAAGTGCTGATTTAATGATTTAATGTATAATTATATATTTGATATATTACTTTACATTAACTAGTATTGGTTCACTTAAGATTATTTTTCTCACTAGATTGTGCACATTGTATATATGATATATGTTTGTGCACTAGTTTGTATCATGTTTGATGATACATGCAAACTTGGGTGTGTGTATGCTTTAAACCATGTTTAGGTTAATGGTTAGGGTTTTAACTTATTTATTTATTTTATTTATTTATTTTTGGCAAAACTAAAAAGGTTGTTTTCTTTGTTTTATGCTTGAAGCTTCATGAAGCTTTTTAAGCATCTTTGAAACGTCTAACCATTTTGTTTTATGCTCTAACCTAACCATCAACATAAACCTTAGTTTATTCTCTACATTAGTTTTCTCACCCATGGTTGCATTATGATAAGTCTTCACTTGATTTATTATTTTCAAGAATTCTTTTTCTTTTGCTTTCTTCTTCATCTTCTTCATGAAGAAGAAAACCTTTTCTAGAAAATTTCAAGTGTTGAAATCAAGTGAGAAATCCAAATCCAAAGTGAACCCACTTCCTATTTCTTCATCCTCTACCACTTGCCATGTTGTATAGGAGTGAACCCACTTCCTATTTCTTCATCCTCTACCACTTGCCATTTTGTATAGGGTATTTTCTTCACAAGGTTCATGACCAAGTGAAGATGGAGCTTGAGTTTGAGTCGCCTCGACGTAGATCATCTTCGGCACCGAAGTCAATGACCTAGCCCGCTCATTTCTCCGACGAAACTATCGCTAGAGTCCGGGATCCCGATGATCGCAGCGGAGGGACATCATCACGGAGCTTTAAAAGTGGAAGACCGGATCTACAAAGGTTGTAATCCCTTTCACTTAGTAGCAAAGTAGTTTGCTTACTTGTAGTTTTGCCTAATCTCTAATTAACGAACTTGCATAGAGTTGTTAGGCACATAAAATTTTGATTTTGGCATGGTTGATGCCTCGTGGAACCTCTTGTGTGTGCCTAGGAACCCTACAGTGGTATCAGAGCCAAGCTAGAGCTTTAGGCGAAATGTAGACGAAGTTAGAAACCCGGTCGAACCCCGAAACCCTAAACTGCACCCTTCTCTGTAATTTTTTCAAAACTGTGATTTTTGTGAATTAAAAATATCCAAAAAATTCAGCAGGCTTTTCTAGGAGTTACTGTGAAGCACGTGATCATAAGTCTATAAATGAGCCGCGGAACCGAGGCGCCTCCATGGCTTTAGCGGCGGTTCCGCGACCATAATGTTAAATTATGGCACGTTCTTTGTACAGTAATCCCCGTCTGTAATGCCTGTATTTTATGGGAATTTTTAATCTTTACTCAACAGTTGAGTTTTCTGGGTTGTTTTGGGGACTCGATGTTTCGATCGGATTGTTTAACTTTGTTTGTGTTTTTCCGGAAAAATTTAGAACATGTTAAAAAGTTCGACCGGATATAAATACCCACTTTTTCCCCTGCCGGGAAATTTCCAAGTGTTGGATTTTTCCGTAGTTTAAGAATATTCTAAGTAGTGCAAGTAACTCGATGGACCCTCTAAAAGACAACAAACCTTAACTCGATTATGTAACCGTCTTGAACTGCCCTTTGAACCTTAGGGTTTGGGGCAGTACGACGTGCCACATGTGAGGTGTTGGCTTGACCTTTCTACGGCTGGACCGTTGGTACTGTGGCATGAAGTGGATGTTTTTAAACTTATTTCATGTGTTGAGCTTTTCGGGAAAACTTGGGTGTTTGATTGTTCGATCGGAAATTTTAACATTTTCTATTTATCCGGAATGTGATACAATATTTGGAATCCACAAGTAGTTATGTGATAACTGAATGAATGTTATAAATCTAGCAGTTTAGTCTCACTTGATCGTTTGCCACGGAATTTTGATGCGATCAAAAGTCCGTCGCAATCACGTACCGTACGCGGATACTCGCCGGTAAACTTAATAGATAGCCACGCCCCATAGCCCCGACCAAGTAACTGTAGGAGAACCCCGTCGCCGAAAGCATCCGTTCGGGTGCTCGCGGTAGCGGTGTTCCGCCTAAGTGTACTTCGTCGACGGTATCGGGGGTGCGGCCGTCTACTAAAGTTTGCGACGAGCATTTGTTCAGGATGTCGGGAATCTTATTGAATTGCCCGACTTGATATTGAAAAGAGTTTTCGATAATGAGACTAAAATGCGGGGTTTATAATTGTTAGGCATGCGATGTCTAAGAAATTCATTTGATTAGGCATGCGATGTCTAAGGAGGTTGCAGATTCCAACTGTTATAGTTTTACACTTTCTTTTCTGCGACCGTAAGTGTAATATGTGATATCGCCGGTTTCGTTGCTATATGTCAACGACAATTGGGATGGGCATATTTACTTACGTTGATGACATGTGATGTTATGTGTTGCTGGATATGTTATATTGGATCGTCGTGTTTGAATAGCCGGGGTTTTATGTGAGATGAGTGTTTTTCATTTTCATTCATGTAAAAACTTGTATGTAATATTCTTTTATTGGGGCACTTCTAAGTTGCGGAAGATGTCACCGTTGATGTATATTATTTACTTTTCCGCATTAGAATAGACCCAAGGAGGGGAGCACAAGTAACCGGGTTCTAGGGTCCAGTGGAAGACCATCTTGAGGAGTCGAGTCCGGGTCTCCTAACTCTAGAATTGGTGGGGTCGCTTGCCGCTCTCGTAGGGGTCTAGGGGTGTGGGTTCATCGCGACCGTGGAATCCGTATTTTATAGAGGCTCAAAATAAAACACGGACGTCCTAGTATATCCAATGTTTCATATGTTTCTTCTGCTGCGATATCTGTGATGTGATCATTTGATGTTCTGTGATAGATACAGTATATAGTATATATATGATATATTATATAGACGTTACTTATGTTTTACACCCGTGCTAGCACTGCCCCGCTCTGCCGTTAGTTACCTAACCTAACGGTGCATGAGGGGACATCGAGGCGAATGCGGATGGCATAAGTGTCCGTCGTATTTATCTGTGATGTTTAGGTGCTTAAATGATGGGACATCATTAATATGATTAATGAAAGAAAAGAAACTTAAAGATGTTGTGGAATCGAATTTTCAAAAACAGGTAGCTACAGTTCTTGCTTTGCATCGCGGTGTTCCTTGTAGAACATCCTGCACCTTATTCGATGAGGAAAGGGCCGAGATCCCTTCACCGGGAGTGACCCCTTTAGCAATAACTGGCAGATGCTACACACTCAGTATGTCTTTTGATAGCTTCTATAGTTTCTGCTTTTTACAGTGATATATATGATATATCCCGCACCTCATTCGACGAGGAAAGGGCCGACGATCCCTTCACCGGGAGTGACCCCTTTAGCAAAACTAGAAAGGCCTAAAAAACACTCCATTTTAAAATCATTTGATTCTACAACGATATCAAGTTTATTACGCAATAGGTTTTCAGAAAAACCTGTCGTAGCCCTCCGTCATTTCAGATAAGTCCTACTTAGTATTCGTGCTACGTTTGTTGACCTCCGTCAAGGCGTAGTGTGCGGTAGCTAACTAGTATTTATCTGCTTATGCATATGATGCAGATTGGATTAGGGTAGTCATGCGAACTTGTTGACCTCCGTCAAGGGTCATGCGGGTGGGTTTGATTCAATCAAGAAATGACGGGTTGAACTTGACTAGTAGCCTATGGTTTGTTGACCTCCGTCAAGGTCATAGGGTGCTAGGGGCAAAATTATCGGGAATTTCAAGTGTTGAAATTTGCAATGAGATTGCATACCTTCCATGAGATAGATGGATCCCGATACCCGCTGCGAGTAAGAGTTACTCCTGGGAGAGTTTTACACATTACAATTAGCCGATCAAGTAGGTGTCTAGAAAGGTGTTAACGAGGTTACGCCTCCGGGAAAACGAGGTTTACATTAATTAGGTTCGTGCGAAAGCACGGGAGACCTCCCTCAAAGTTCCGACACTGGCTTGGCTGAAAGATTGGCGAACTAGTAGCGTGTAATTAATCCCGGCTAGTCTTTCCTTTTAGGGTTTGAAGGAAGATTTGATAAAAACAGTGGGAGCCATCCTGATTAGATAAAATAATAACCAATCTGATCTTGCAAGAGCATACGCTGAGTGTTTTCTTCTCTCTCTCTCCAGGTAGCGACCATATCACGCCTTAATCAAGATAATAATACGGATATATTGACCGAACCCGCTTGTTATACTGAGCTGGGGAACGTTGGTCCCGCTCCAACTTATAATTGTTATAAGACGGAGCAGGAAATTGGGGAATACCAGGATTCCCATGCCTTCCAAACGAAGAAAGTGCATAAGATGCATCTCCTTCGGGTGCGTTCATTACAAAGAACTGTTTTTCAGTATCCTCTACGTCCTGGGTATTAGATACCGAATCAGGATCCCGCATATGTAATATGTTACATGGGCTACAGATCGGTAGAGAACTGAGAACGGATGATAAGTTTCATGAGACAGAAAACGGTGCAAGTGTTGTAGCCAAGTCTGTTGGTCACTGTCACCCTGTATTACCAATACATTGATTCTGAACAAATGCTATTGGATACCAAACCTGATATACAAAATCATATCAATCTCTTTATTTATTAAAGAAGGATATAATTTTGTATTGTTGGATAATGTTTTGAACATTTCCTATTTCAAAAGTTGATCGGTTCAGGCACGTTATCTAAATGCATTAACGTTCTAAATCAAACTACAGTTCCTAGTATACATAACACACAAGAAGAAGAGTTCAGAAATGAACAATTCCTTCTTGAGGTATTGTAGACTAGGTCATATCAATGTGACCCGACTAGCTTAAGTTACATTTTAGATGCATATTTAAATCAGTTTGAATTTACATTTTGTGAAACGTGCCAGTCATGTCACAAAGATTAGATGACCATAGCTCTTGTTATTGGAAACAGAGAAAGAGTTAGTAAACTCTTGGGACTGATACATGATGATATATGTAAGGTCCCCTGTCTACACATGCCAGGACCGGTTCTTTGTACTTCATTACATTCTCTGATGATCTCTCAAGATTCAGTCATATGTTCCTGTTGAAACATAAGTCCGAAACTTTTGAGATAATCACAGAATATAAGTTAGAAGTAGAGAACCAAAATACAGGTATAAGTATTATTTCCTATGATGAGATCAGGGAGGAGAATACTTATGCATGGAATTCTTGGACTATTCTAAAGGAGAATGAGATTCTCTCTCAGCATTACTCCTCTGAATATACCACAGCACAAAGGCGTATCAGGGCGGAGCAATAGCACCCTATATGATATGGTGCGCTCTATGATGAGTATTACTGAGTTACTTGTTTCCTTTTGGGGGTTATGCACTTGAGAAGCTGCATACCTATTGAATAAGGTTCGAATCAAATCAGTTGCCTACCACTTCATATGTAATATGGAAAGGGAAGAGCCTATATCTTAAGTTGGTTAAGATTTGGGGTTGTCCGGCCTATGTCTAAAAGAAAAATCCGGACACGCTCGAGGCAAGGTCTGTTATGTAGAACTGGAATGGTTCCAGCTATACAAACTGCAGCTGATGATTTGGTAGAACCAAAGGATTCAATAGATTCCGACAAACCTCAGCCTCTCCGCCGATCTAGCAGGGTTCCTCATCCGCTTGAAAGATACTTCGATTTCTCGATGACAGTGGGAGCGAGGATTGCATCATGAGACGATGACCGAACTAGTTTCGTGCAGGACATCAAGAGTGGGGACTCTGTAAGAATGGCTGGATGCTTAGCGATCTGAGATGGAATCCATGTACACCAACACAGTATGGACTTTGGATGCTATATCTGAAGGGTTAAATCCCCATCAGGAGCAAGTATATCTTGAGAAGATTACTTGGTGTAGATGGAAAAGTTGAGACTTTCAAAGCTAGACCTGTTAAAGGTTTTCGTCATCGACCAGGCGTGGATAGTGATGAAACCTTTTTCAGTGGCTATGCTTAAGTCCATCCGGATCCTACTTGCCATTGCTACATACCATGACTACGATATCTGTTGGTTGGGTGCCATGACTGCTTTTCTAAATAATGATTTAGAAGAGAATGTCTATAAGAACACAGCCAGAGGGCTTCGTAAATAGTGGGAGCAGCGAAAACGTGTCCAAGTTGCTTTACAGAATAAAGCAGGCATCGCGGAGTTGGAACATCTGTTTTGATATGGTAGTCAAAGAGTTTGACTTCATCAAAATGGTAGATGAACCTTGTATATACAAAAAGGCAGTAGGGAGTATGGTAGTGATCCTCGTATTGTACGTGGACAACATACTCTTGATAGGAAAAGAGTTTCCTATACTACACACGGTCAATCTCCTCTTATCACAAGGATTCTCCAAATAGGATCAAGGTGATACCTCCTAACTCCTGGGATTTGGATCTATGAGATAGATCTAAATGGATATTAGGTTTCTCACTAGGTTTAGTGAGATGGTATCAATCGATCCTGGGGAGAATCACTGGAAAGGTTCCAGTGTGATAAAGACTACTGAATGTCAGTCGCAGGCATTGTCTTTACCCTCGGTGAAGGGACGGTATGAAGGAAGAGTTCCAAGCTAGATACCGTGGCAAACTAGACGATAAAGGCTGGTAACATCGTTATTAAAGATACTACCAAAGAGGGAGTTTGGGTGTGTATATTGGTTCATGAGATGAACTAGGTTCCTACTATTGTGTGACAATGGAAGTGTGGCTTTGGCCCAGGAACCCTGGTCCTATCAGTGACCCAGACATATTCTGAGGCAGCATCACCTGATCATGGAGATAGTTGATCTCCAGGGTGATCGAGGTTAGGTGAGTAGACTCAGAGGACAACACGGCGGATCCACTCACAAAGGCTTTTTCCCAGAGAGAGACTTATATGGGATGGTTGAGTATTAGAGACTACAACCATTGCTACAGATGGCCCTAGTGCAAGTGGGAGATTGTTAGTTATATGTATGCCCTAGAGGCCATTACTGTACATAGGATGTATATTGTAGTGGATGCTGGGACATATATAGGGAGGACTTTCTTGCTCGACATGATAGTATGCTATCTGGTTGCTCTTTATCTTAACGTGTACACTGATTGTCTCTCTGTTACATGTTGGTAAAGCCCTTAGGATGTGTACTTGACTACCTGGACTATGACGCGGATCATACTAGTGGGGACATGATAGTCCATAAGTACATCCTTCAAGGTCCCTAGTCATGGGTGTATCGAGACGGGGCATCGATATGCCAGAGAAGACTAGCGTATACCTTCTCGACCCATACAGATGGGCGATGGATGATCCCATATCCATTGGTGTTTGACATCAAAGATGATATACGGGTGCTCAGTGGAGACTGGGTACACTGGACAGACTCCCCGAGAACTCCCAGATGGTATTATACCTTACGTCAGATGGCAGTTCTCTGGTGACACTGGTACAGGTTAGTCTGTAGACCCGAGATCGTCATAGAGTCTTGTGTGATTCCCACTGTGCTTTGATTTCCACCTTACCACGTCCAAGAGGGCGTGCAAAACGGTGGTTTTTGGTTACAGTCCCGAATCACATAGAGGCAATGAGTGATAGGAGGGGATTCGTCTCTCCCGGTATAGGGAGTTGATGTTGCGCTGTGTTCGATTGGCTATAACAGGAAATCCCTGGCCAGGGTTTCTGAGATTTACTGGTAAGTGTTATCAGTAGTATCTCGAACTGTTATAGACCACATATCGACACGACTTATCGAGCTACTGGGGTCTGACGTTTACCACCCCTAGGCAAGATATGCGACATATCAGACGATCAGACCGAACTGTACGGTAAGTGTCACTTATTGGATTCACAAGAGTGTGAGCGGTCTTGCTCGTTGATCTTCTGATCGCTCAATACCCGGGTGGCCGTTACGTTTAGCAGACCGCTTGCGGCTTGTGGGTGTTTGATATGATCATCACCTACTGCCGGCACATTGAAGAGTCTTTAGAGTCCTACACAGAGGTTTCCTGGCTCAAGAGAAATGAAATAGGAGCGCATATGAGATATGTGCGGGACCGAGAATAATACCAGTATGTGATACTGAATTCTATTCTCACGATTTGTATCATCGGACGGTTATATAAGATATAGCCGGGTTACCGAATCAAATATTGATTCGATATATTGATACACTTGATATTATTCGGTTATATGCAGTATGACCGGATCATTAAATCAAGTGTTGATTTAATGATTTAATGTATAATTATATATTTGATATATTACTTTACATTAACTAGTATTGGTTCACTTAAGATTATTTTTCTCACTTGATTGTGCACATTGTATATATGATATATGTTTGTGCACTAGTTTGTATCATGTTTGATTATACATGCAAACTTGGGTGTGTGTATGCTTTAAACCATGTTTAGGTTAATGGTTAGGGTTTTAACTTATTTATTTATTTTTGCCAAAATTAAAATGGTGGTTTTCTTTGTTTTATGCTTGAAGCTTCATGAAGCTTTTTAAGCATCTTTGAAAAGTCTAACCATTTTGTTTTATGCTCTAACCTAACCATCAACCTAAACCCTAGTTTAATCTCTACATTAGTTTACTCACCCATGGTTGCATTATGATAAGTCTTCACTTGATTTATTATTTTCAAGAATTCTTTTTCTTTTGCTTCTTCTTCATCTTCTTCATGAAGAAGAAAACCTTTTCTAGAAAATTTCAAGTGTTGAAATCAAGTGAGAAATCCAAATCCAAAGTAAACTCACTTCCTATTTCTTCATCCTCTACCACTTGCCATGTTGTATAGGAGTGAACCCACTTCCTATTTCTTCATCCTCTACCACTTGCCATGTTGTATAGGGTGTTTTCTTCATAAGGTTCATGACCAAGTGAAGATGGAGCTTGAGTTTGAGTCGCCTCGACGTAGATCATCTTCGGCACCGAAGTCAACGACCTAGCCCGCTCATTTCTCCGACGAAACCATCGCTAGAGTCCGGGATCCCGATGATCTCAGCGGAGGGACATCATCACGACGCTTTAAAAGTGGAGGACCGGATCTACAAAGGTTGTAATCGCTTTCACTTAGTAGCAAAGTAGTTTGCTTACTTGTAGTTTCGCCTAATCTCTAGTTAACGATCTTGCATAGAGTTGTTAGGCACATAAAATTTTGATTTTGGTAAGGTTGATGCCTCGTGGAACCTCTTGTGTGTGCCTAGGAACCCTACAATAAAATGCAACATCACAGAAATGTAATAAGAATCACAGAACAATACAGATATCTGGGATCCCCGGGTTTCATAGAGCCGCTACTGAAACCCGACGTTCCCCTGGTCGTGTGGATAGCCTGTGCAATGAAATTCTAGACCCCTACGGGCGCGGCAAGTTACCCGCCAAAACTTGAAGCGAGGCAGCCCCCTTCATCAACTTGAATGGACCACCCAGCACTTCACGGAATCCGGTAACTTTTGCACCCCTCCTTGGGTCAACCTGTACCCCCTACGAGTGCGGCGAATAGCCCTCCAATTCTAGAGTGAAGCCCCCTCTGTCTCAATGCCATGAGATGCGGGCCCGTTGCCCTCTAGAACCCGGCTACCCGTGCACCCCTCCGCGGGGTAATCCTAGTACAGAAAATAAAATATACAACGGGTACATCGACCTCAACCCGGTCGTGCCCCAAAAGAATAATATACAAACAGGCAGTAACGACAGTCAACATGTCGGACGCTCACACCGCAATATCAAATGTACATATATAACCAAACTGTACTACCATTGCAAGCAGGCTATCCACCACGATAAATCCGCAACATCACAGCACAACACAGAACATCAACGTGAATGTCACGTTCGCAAATCCGTCTAAAAGGGCTATAGCAGTTAGACAGGATTTACCGATCAAATGACATTCACGGTCGCAGAGTATAATGTAAATACTGTGAACTAACATGTTTAAAATTTTCGATCAACTAACTTTCCCGAAGTGGGCCCCAAGCACAACTATAGCACTCAAAATAAATCTGGGCCCAAACAGAATATACTAAAAACCTCATTTCCAAGACAGAGAACAACTGAAGATATTTGGTGCACAGAAGAGGCTAAATGGCGGCGGAACCGCGGCTAGAGCATTGGTTTGGCCACTGTTCCGCGACGGAACAGTAACATTATGCCACCAAATTTTTACAGAATTCTTATAATCGCCTGCACATATTTCTGCAATGTACCAAATAATTTTTTGAGCACAAATAAAATTCGACAGAAAGTGCAACTTGGAAAGATGATTTTTGGAAAATTCGTCCGATCGAAGTTCTAAACACGTTAGAGCAAGCAAGACTAGGTTAATGGCGTGGCTCTGATACCATGTAAGTGCACGGTAGCGCCCCGGCCGTCTGTCCGAGGGCAAAATGCGGAAATGAAACTTTTTCAAAAATTGTAAACCGGCGCTACCGCATACTTAAAAACCCAGATCGGGCCATTAACTAACTACTAGCTAACTAGAGAGAGGGTTAGAGTGCTATACCGAGCGATCCGTGTCCTTCGGTCTTCGGCCACCATCCCGATCTCCTCGCGGCATCTCCGGTCTTGATCTCCTGGTCGGAAGGGAACCACATCACCGAGTCTTTTTACGGGCTCCCACCTCTTGACCGAGGAAACTCGGACATGAAGTTAGCAAGCCGACGTGTCCAAGATTGCTGTAGACTTAGTGTAGAACGGTTTGTCTCAAGGGGTTTGTGAAGTTGCCATAATGGAGTTGGAGAAAAATATTTGGAGATGGGCTTAAGAATTTTTATTTAAGCATATGAGAATGAATCTTTTTCCCCACACACAAAAGAAAAAACCCCTTTCTCAAAAGTGGCTGGCCATTGATCAAGAATGAGGAGGAGAGAGAGAAAAAGGCATATGCAAAAGTGTGATGATAATGAGAAAATAATATCACCTCAATATCTAATCCAAATCCCTTCTCATAAATGCAAAGGAAAAGATGCAAAAAGAATCTAATGATGCTAGAACCATCATGAACCCTCCACTTACAAAAAAAAACCTCCATAATGCTAATTTGCACATTTGCAAATAGCCCCTCCCATCAATTTTCAGCAAAAGAAAGGAAGAAAGAAAAATGGCCGAAACGGAATGCAAACTGGCAACTTCAAAAAAAGCGATCCCGTAATAAATTACAGGAAAACCCCGCGACCGTATATACATACCCGCATTTGTATTCCGACCGAATACAAATGCAATGAGACAAAATCTACACTGTACAATACTTGGATCCGGCTTAAACCAAAGCCCGCTAGTATTATCCGTCCGATCATGATCCGTGCAATACCGCACGTATTTGATCGAACCCTGCCATATATCCATACGGCCTCTATATCGTTTCGCCCGAAACATGGGAAACTGTCTGTGGGGGACTCTAAAGACTCGTCAATACTTTGGCTGTGGATTTAACCACTAGCACGTCAGAGGTATTAGCCATATGTAACGGGCTACCAGGTATTGACCAAAAGGGACGTCGATAAGCGAACTCATCCCGACACCCTCCTGAGCCTGTCAGTGACAATATCCTACAGTCCGGTCCGTTCGTCTATGAGCATCGCATGGCGGGCCTAGGGGGTAGGTAAAAGTCAGACCCCCAAAACCGTTACAAGTCGTGTCGGAGTGTAGCCCAGAACACCCTGAGATACTACTGGAATACCTACCAGTAAATCTCCTGCCTTGGCCAAGGACTTCGTATAATGGCTCTCCTAGACACAACGCGACCTCACCCCCAATACCGGCAGATACGAACCCCTGCAGATCCGCTCACTGCCTCCATGTGGCTCGGGACTGTACCCAACTAAAACCTGTTTGCACGACTCCTTTGACCCGTGGTAGGGTAGTAATCAAAGCACAGTGGGAACTCACACGAGAAAAATGACGATCTCAGGTCGATGAACTAACCTGTACACATGTTACCAGAGAACTGCTATCTGATGCAAGGTATAATACCAACTGGCATGTTCCCGGCGAGTCCTGTCCGGTGTACTCATAACCCAATGAGCACCTGTATACATCTTAGGTGAACTAACTGACACCAGTGGCTTGTGAGACCGGCCACCTCCCCTCGTCGGGGTCTCGACTATATACACTAGTCTACTCTGGAGTTTTGATGCCCTGTCTCGAAACTCCCTCGACTAGGGATCTTTTAAGGATGTGCTTATAGACCCCAGCTCCCACGTATATGATCGCCATCATATTGCTGGTAGTCAAGCAAGAATCCTAAGGGCTCTATCAACGTGCAATAGTGATCAGTAATGTCACCTAAAGAAGTACACGATGATAAAGATAAAACAGATTGCATACTATCATCTTGAGTAAGACTGTCCTACCGGCATAGGTCCTCCCTCAATCATTGCAATCACGTGCATGTGATCCAATAATTGACTCTGAGGGCACTATATCCAACAACAGGTACAACTAATACATGAAGCAATAATAATATGACAATCAGTATGCAATAATCATGCAATAATGATATGAAAATGTGTATATGCAACAATCATGGAAAGTACACTAACAAGTACAACTAATATATGAAGCAATAATAATATGACAATCAGTATGCAATAATCATGCAATAATGATATGACAATGTGTATATGCATCAATCATGGAAAGTACACTAACAGGTACAACTAATACATGAAGCAATAATAATAAATGTTGAGTATGGAATGAAATATGTCATTTCCATGGAATCCTGACATCGTGGTAGGATCACAATCCATCAAGACAATCCAAATCCAATTCCTCAATCAGCCCCCAAATTGGCTCTCATATCATATAAGTCTCACAAATCCTGAATGTATACTTTTGAATAAATCTCCTATATCCTGAATGTACAAATCAGCAATCTCATATATATCCTGTGTCAAATCTCAAATAAATCACCTATATCCCAAATATAATCTCAAGTAAAAGTCTAACACCCTAAATATATTTGTATGAATTAATATGATGATGTATATAAATTAATGTCAATACACATATATTAGCGTCCCATTCCACTAATATTGGTGTAAGGGCATATATAACAGCGGCCTAATCACCTGTTATATATACAAACGAGTAAAAAGAAATATCATGAAACCAATGTGTCAAGCATCGACACAGAAATGCTGATCTATCAGGTGCTGTCACCAAGACTAGCACCCTGACAGGTACGTATCATACGCTATACCGAAAGCTCGAGTGCCTAGCTCTGACCCTCGCCTTTCGATGTATCTATACATACATGACTCCCGTCGGTATCCCCATGACAACCGCCAAGTCATAGGTAATGTCACCGGATGGTATGGTTCCCCTAACAGGTTCAATCGGCAAGGTCCATCAATCGTCTTGCCCCGGGGTACCTTCGGGCCCCACCATGTACCCTCATACGGCCTCGACGCCTCCTCGTAGGGTATATATATATATATATATATATATATATATATATATCAGAACCGATAAAACTCATGGTGGATGCTGAAATATCATATCAAGGGAAACCGGGTTTTTCAAATAATGCATAATTTCACGAACTCCCACGGTCCCCAAATCCAGAAAACATCATGAAAAATCCATATAACAATGCGAAAATCCATGAATATGATATATGCAACATAAACTGAAATGTAAGCATATAAAGGAAAAGGCGCTAATTAACTGCAACAAGTTAATATAAAATATCATGCGGTTCCTATTTTATCCAATTCTAAATAACATCAAGGAAAGGTAAATATGTAGCTATAAATGATATATGTGTAAACACAAAGATATAGCAAGGTATATGTATCTACCTATAAGTAATGATGTAGTATACCCCCTGGTATAAGTAAAATATGTGTGCAAGTATACCTGTAGCTATGTCGTAAAGTGTGTATGTACCTATCACTAATGGTACAATACTCTATAGGTATACAGGTATCTAGCATATAAGTATGTGAAGGCATATGTGTAAGCATGTGGTATACAGGTATGCTAAAGGTCATATGCGATAAGAAATAAGAATCAATGTCACAATGTCCCTAACCAAGCAATATCATATCTATAAGTGGGTTGTGTGTGATATGGCAATTATTGACGGTGTGTGTAGCATACAATCAGTGCTCGTGCAACATGAATCGTCAATAATATGTGCAGTGTCCTAAGGCTACTAGTCCAAGCACAGCAACATCTAAGTAATAGCGTAAATGCGCAATTCCAAATATGACATAGAATATGCGACAAGTATTAACATTTCTAGCCCAGACGCAAAACTTCATGCGGGCGATTCCCCTGTAGATGTTAAATCTACTCACCAACGTTCCAAGCTAGGTGAATCCTACCACCTGTTTTCCCTTTGTAGCAGTGTCCGTAGTCCCCGCCTGCGAACCTGCAACATTAAAACAACAAAGCAAATATATAGTAATAATAGACCTAAAATACTTACAATCTACACGGATCAACACGATACCTACGTACTCTAAAGGGTTCGTATTGAAGCTAACGCGTATAGCGACACTACGAAACCAACTCAGCGAAACAGCAACACGTAACACGTATCGTATCGGATAACGTATCGCATGAAACGAAACACTAGAAATATGCAAAGTGATCCCAGATTTTTCTGTGCTAACAATTTGTAAAAATTGCAAGTACCATGAGACTACAATTAACCCCAGACCCCTACACCAAAAACCAACACCCAGGTCCCAACTCTGGCCGCAAATTGCGGCCAGATCCAATAAATCTGCGGCCGTACTATTGGGAAATGGGCTCGTATTTTGAGGGTAGGTTCTAGGTCTCTATATTAGGTTACTGTCATGTCAATTTTTGCAACAAATACTTAGTTTAACAGCAGATCATCCGAAACCCCAAATCGACACTAAAAATACGATATTTATCCGAAACGATACGATACACGATAAAAACTAGCACTAACAAGCTAAGCTACACAAAATTAACCTAAAGAACAGAAATGAATCATTACCTACACCAAAGAACTCAAAGATCCAAGCTTTGCATGATCCATGGCATCCAAGAGGCAATATCCAAGAAAAGATGTGATTTTTGTGATGAAATTGTGAATTTGTGATGGATTTGGTGAGGGAATGAAAGAGTGTTCAGTTGATGAGAGAGGAATGAGAGAAAAGAAAAGAGATAGAGAAATGAGAAAGTGTGTGAGGATATGAGAGAGAGAGGTGAGTGTAGGGTGAGAATGAGAGGTGAGTGTATCCATGCATTAATTGCAAACCATTCCTTCTCATTAATGCTTTGATACAACTCATCACAAAACAAATATCTCTCTCTCTCTCACTCACAAAAGAAATAATTAAGGATTTAGCAAAGGGATAAGATTAAGGTTAAGTGTCATGGTTGCTAAAACTAGATTAGCACAAACAAACTTACATTTACGTGCACACGTGCGTGCTTGCTTATAACAAATAATAATAAATTATTAATTAAATGTTATAAAATGTGAGGAACCCGAATTGGTAAACTTTTTACAGTAAACCCGCATTAACGTCTAAACGAACACTAACCGAAATCTAAGGCGTTACAAAGGGCAGTAGTTTGGACAGATAGTCCAAGTGGATACTGAGGAAGGTATGGCGCTGTATACCGATTAAGTTCAATAGACGATACAGTCTAAGAAGTTTTCTGGATTTGGAGTTCATTTGTTAACTGGGTCCCATCAGATATCCAGACATATTCTAAGACTGGTATTGCTCATTACGGAAGATACCTTACACCGCGAAGTAGAGATATAGAGAGATACAGAAAGAAACACTGGAGCGGATCCACTTACTGAGGCTATTCCTCGAACGCAATAGTTTTACAAACGAGGTTTGTGAAACTGATTAGTAGAGGAGTTGGGTGTTCGGTATCACACGGGTTGTAAGTATGCGACATCGCAATAATTAGCCTTTAGTGCAAGAGGGAGATTATTGGCTATAGTGCCCACAAGGAAATTATCGTAGTCGCAGGCACGTGATTATGATAATTGAGGGAGGACCTATACCGATAAAACAGTCTTACTAGAGATGATAGTATGCTATCTGGGTTTGTCTTCATCATCATGTATATGTTAATAAATACCATAGGATTCTTGCTTGACTACCAGCATTGTGATGGCGATCACATACGTAGGAGCTGGGGGTCTATAAGCACATCCTTAAATGTCCCTAGTCGTGGGAGTATCGAGACTGAGCATCGATACTCCAGTGTAGACTGGTGTATACTTATCTAGACCCTGACGAGGGACGGTGGCCGGTCTCACAAGCCACCTGTGTTAGTTGTTCACATAAGATAGTATATAGGTGCTCATTGGGTTATGAGTACACTGGACGGACTCACCAGGAACAAGCTAGTTGGTATTATACCTATAGTCAGATTGCAGTTCCCTGGTGACATGTGTACAGGTTAGTCTGTCGACCTGAGTTCGTCATTTGTCTCGCGTGAGTTGCCACTGTGCTTTGATTACTACCTTACCTCGGCTCAAAGGAGTCGTGCAAACAGGTTTTAGTTGGGTACAGTCCCGAGCCACATGGAGGTAGTGAGCGGGTTGTCGGGGATTCGTCTTTTCCGGTATTGGGGGTTGATGTCGCGTAGTGCACGAGTAGCCATCACTAGAAATCCTCGGCCGGGGTATGTGAGAATTACCGATCCAGGATCGATAGTTTCTCAGGTAGTGATGGGTTTCATACCGACACGAATTATCGCGTTGTTAGGGGTCAGACTTTATCCACCCCCCTAGACTCGATATGCGATACTCTTAGATGAACATACCGGACTGTATGGATATTGTCACTGACAGGCTCAGTAGGGGTTTGGAAGAGTTTGCTCGTCGGCCTTCCTTTCGCTCAATACTTGGGTAGCCGTTACGTACAGCTAGTGCCGCTGACGTGCTTGTAGTTAAACCCACTGCCAGCATATTGACGAGTCTTTAGAGTCCCACACAGAGTGTTTTCACGGTTCAGGCGATATGGTGTAGGTGACGTATGTTGATACATACAGGTGTCCGATTAAATATGTGCACGGACTGCATAGACTTTAATCGGACGGTTGATAATATTAGTGGCTTAGGATTAAGCCAGATTGTTAAATCAAGTTTTTATTTAATAATTTACATATGTATTTGTATATATGTATTCTAGTATTATTGCTCACTATTTATTTTCTCTCTTTGGCTATTCGTATTTTCGTACGAATACGTGTATGTGTATTTCGATACATGTACCGGGAAGCATTCCGTATTTATACGGAATGAATTCTAGAAGATGCCACCTCATTATTGATTTTCTTTAGAAAAACACATGTCTAAAATGAGGTGGAAAAGGTGACATGGCATGGGTATGGACTTGAGTCAAAGCATGGTTGGACATGTAGTGATTGGTATGGTTTTTATTTGTTTATTGCAAATTGATAAAGATTTTTTGGGTGTGCATTATTTTTGTGCATGAGGATGAGCGGGCTTTTGTTTTTTTTGGTCACTCTCTTGCTCACTCTCATTCACACACCCAAAAACACTTAGCTAATTTTGCTCATGCCACTAGTTTAGCCCACCTCTTCTTCATCTTCTATTATTGCTCACTTGTGCTTATGGATGAGAGAAAAATAATAGTAACACAATCCTACACCTTAACTCTCTACCACTAGCAATCGTAGAGAGTCGGTTGGTCCGCTTGGCGAACCTGGAGCTTGTGCTGTTTCCCTCGGGTGGATCATCGGAGATGAAGGAAGACCGGCGACCAAAGTCGATCCGCATTCCTAGGAGCTTGGAAATGGTTGAAGACCCGAAGGACTTGGTTCATTAGGTATAACCATTCTATCTCTTTGTGTTTGGCTTGCTAGTTTTACGGTTAATGGTTTCGATCTTGTTAATCAGGTAATGGTAGCACCGGGTTTTAGAAAAAATTTGTTCCGCATTTGGCCACGGTTGGATGGCCGGGGCGCTCCCATAACCCTTTAAGGAGCAAATGGATCTTTAAGAAGAAACTTGGTGTAGATGGAAAAGTTGAGAGTTTCAAAGCTAGACTTGTTGCAAAGGGTTTTCGTCAACGACCAGATGTGGATTATGACGAAACCTTTTCTCCAGTGGCTATGCTTAAGTCCATCCGGATTTTACTTGCCATTGCTGCATACCATGACTACGAAATCTGGTAAATGGATGTTAAAACCGCCTTTCTAAATGGTGATTTAGAGAAGTGCGTGTACATGACTCAGCCAGAGGGCTTCGTAAACAGTGGAAGAAGCGGAAAGGTGTGCAAACTGCTTAAATCCATTTACGGGTTAAAGCAGGCATCGCAGAGTTGGAACATCTGTTTTGATGTGGTAGTCAAAGAGTTTGACTTCATCAAGAACGTAGATGAACCTTATATTTACAAGAAGGTGGTAGAGAGTAAGGTTGTCTTTCTCGTATTGTACGTGGATGACATACTCTTGATAGGAAATGATGTTCCTATGATGCACTCGGTCAAGCTCTTCTTATCACAAAGATTCTCAATGAAAGATCTAGATGATGCCTTTTGTATTTTGGGGATTAAGATCTATAGAGATAGATCCAAGCATATACTTGGATTGTCCCAATCTAGGTACATTGACACCATACTAAAGAGGTTTAGTATGAAAGAATCCAAGCGTGGGAATTTACCCACGATCTCTGCATTCACTCTCTCCAAAGAGATGTCTCCCGAGACTGATTTGGAAAGAGCTCGCATGCAAGGGATACCCTATGCTTCGGCAGTAGACTCTATCATGTACGCGATGCTATATACCAGACCCGATGTAGCATACTCACCAACTGTGGTGAGTAGGTATCAACCAGATCCAGGAGAGAGTCACTGGACAGCTTTGAAGAACATTCTCAAGTACTTGAGAAGGACTAAGGAGATGTTCTTGGTAACGGAGAACTCCAAGTAGAGTACTTTACCGATTCGAGCTTCCAAAGTGATAAGGACGACTCTAAGTTGCATTCGGGATTTTTCTTTACCCTAAATGGAGGGGCGGATTGTTGGAAGAGTTCCAAACAGGAAACCGTGGCAGACTCGACGATGGAGGCTGAATACATCGCTGCCAACGATGTTGCCAAAGAAGCTGTCTGGATGAAGAAGTTCATAACTGAACTTGGTGTGGTTCCGTCTATTGAGCATCCAATACCTTTGTATTGTGATAACAATGGAGCTGTGGCTTTGGCCAAGGAACCCAGGTCCCATCAAAGATCCAGGCATATTCTGAGGCGGTATCACCTGATCAGGGAGATAGTTGATCGCCGAGAGATCGAGATCAGGAGAGTTGACACGAAGGATAACACTGCGGATCCACTCACAAAGGCCATACCCCAGATACATTTTGAGAGACTCTTCAGGATTTTGGGTATGAGATACTATAACAGCTGGCCTTAGTGCAAGTGGGAGATTGTTAGTTATATATATATATATATATATATATATATATATATGCCATAGAGGCCATTGTTGTACATATGATGTATATTATAGTTGATGCTTGGATATATATAGTGAGGACTTTCCTGCTTGATATGATAGTATGCTATCTGGTTTCACTTTGTCTTTACATGTTGACTTGTATTAGTTTACCGTCTTGCTCTCACTTGTCAATAAAGCCGTTAGGATATGTACTCGACTACTAGGACTATGATGCAGATCATACTAGTTGGGCCATGGTAGTCCAAGAGTACATCCTATAACTGTTCCTAGTCGAGGGTGTATCGAGACAGGGCATCGATACTCCAGAGTAAACTAGCGTATTCGCATCTTGACCCATATGATGGGCAATGGATGATCACATATCCATCGGTGTTTGACATCAAAGATGGTGTACGGGTGCTCAGTGAAGACTGGGTACACTGAACGGACTCGCCGAGAACTCCTAGATGGTATTATACCTATCGTCGGATAGCAGTTCTCTGGTGACACTGGTATAGGTTAGTCTGTAGACCCGAGATCGTCATAGAGTCCTGTGTGATTCCCACTGTGCTTTGATTTCCACCTTACCAGTTGATGAGAACGTGAAGAATGGTGGATTTTGGGTACAGTCCCGAATCACATGGAGGCAATGAGCGATAGGATGGGTTTCGTCTCTCCCGGTATTGGGAGTTGATGTTGCGCAGTGTTCGATTGGCTATAACTGGAAGTCCCTGGCCAGGGCTGATATGGAGACCTACTGGTAAGTGTTATCAGTAGTTTCTCGACCCGTTATAAGCCTCACATAGACATAACTTATCGGTTACCGGGGTCTGACGTTTACCACCCCTAGACTGGATATGCGACATATCAGACGAAGAGACAGGACTGTACGGTAGTTGTTGGGTTACTAGGCACACGCACAAGGGTCTACAAGGCATCAACCATGCCTGATTTAAAATTTAGCCGTGCCGAACAACCCTAAAAAAGATCTTTAAACTAGAGATTAGGTGAAAACAAGCATGTTAAACACTTTAACACTAAGTGAGAGGGATTACAACCTTTGTAGATCCGGTCCTTCACTTCTTTAGGTCCGTTTTGAGGACCCTTCGCTGCGATCATCGTGTTCCGGACTCTCGAGAGGCTCCGCGAAGAGAAAGATGCAAGCTTGCTTCCGATCTTCGATAACAAAGATGATCTACCTTGAAGTTTCATTAACACAAGCTCTCACTCACTAAATGAAGTGAACACCCTCATCTAAATGGCAAGGATAGATGAGGATGATGAAGTAGGATTTTAGCTCTCATTTATTATTAAATTCTCACTCATTTTCATCACAAAGATCAAAGCTAGAAAGCTTTGCAAAAGGAAGAAGAAGAAGAATAAATCATAATCCTTTTGTGATGAATAATGAAAGTAAAGTAAGGTTAGAAATGCAACCATGGTTCAAGTAACCATTTTAGAGATTTAACCAAGGTTAAAGGGTTGGGTTGGGTTAAGGAAATATCTTGCAAAATATCATAACAAATATGTTTGCAAGAAACAAAACAAAACCTTCTAGAAGGTTCTAGAAAAGATTAACCCAAATCAAACCCTAACCATGTTTAATCCCCACTAAACATATTGCATTAATAACCTTAACATGTCATAATATTATATATCATATATACAATATTTATTGTAACAAAATAAAATAATGCAATTAACATATATCGCATATATAGCAATGTATTACTCGAGTGAGAAAAAGAATCTTTTAGAGAGCTTATATTAGCTAATGTAATTTAATATATATAATTATACATTAAATTATCAAATCAACACTTGATCCGATAATCCGGCTATTTCACAAATAACCGACTAATATAATCTGTATCAGTTCATCGAATCAACACTTGATCCGATGACCCGGCCATATCACATATACCCGGCCGATATCTCATATCGCGAGAATCTAATACGGTATCACATACACGTATTGTTCTCGGTCCCGCACATATCACATATGTACTCCTATTTCGTTTTGCCTGAGCCAAGAAACATCTGTGTAGGACTCTAAAGAATCGTCAATACGCCGGTAGTAGGTGTTGATCATATCAAACACCCACAAGCTGCAAGCGATCAGCTAAACGTAACAGCCACCCAGGTATTGAGCGATCAGAAGATCAACAAGCCTGTATATTCTCCTGCGAATCCAATCAGTAACACTTCCGTACAGTCCGGTCTAGTCGTCTGATATGTCGCATATCTCGCCTAGGGGTGGTATACGTCAGACCCCAGTAGCTCGATAAGTCGTGTCGATATGAGGTCTATAACAGTTCGAGAAACTACTGATAACACTTTCCAGTAAATCTCGGCAACCCTGGCCTGGAATTTCCTGTTATAGCCAATGGAACACAGCGCAACATCAACTCCCTATACCGGGAGAGACGAATCCCCTCCTATCGCTCATTGCCTCCATGTGATTCGGGACTGTACCCAAAAGCCACCTTTTTGCACGCCCTCTTGGACGTGGTATGATGGAAATCAAAGCACAGTGGGAATCACACAAGACTCTATGACGATCTTGGGTTAACAGACTACTCTATACCAGTGTCACCGGAGAACTGCCATCTGACGTGAGGTATAATACCATCTGGGAGTTCTCGGCGAGTCCGTCCACTATACCCAGTCTCTACTGAGCACCCGCACACCATCCTTGATGTCAAACACCAATGGATATGGGATCATTCATCGCCCATCATATGGGTCAAGAAGCATATTCGCTAGTCTACTCTGGTCTATAGATGCCCTGTCTCGATACACCCTCGACTAGGAACAGTTATAGGATGTACTCGTTGACTACCGTGGCCCCACTAGTATGATCTCTTCATAGTCCCAGTAGTCGAGTACATATCCTAAGGGCTTTATCAACATGTAACATAGAGACAACCAGAGTACATGTTAAGATAAAGTACAACCAGATAGCATACTATCATGTCGAGCAAGAAAGTCCTCCCTATATATGTCCAATCATCCATTACAATATACATCATATGTACAGTAATGGCCTCTAGGGCATACATATAACTAACAATCTCCCACTTGCACTAGGGCCATCTGTTGTGGTATCGCATACCCAACAATTATCTTTGGTTGAAGTATTTCATACTCAACCATCCCATAAAAGTCTCTACTGGGAAATAGGCCTTTGTGAGTGGATCCGCGCTGTTGTCCTCTGTGTCTGCTCTCCTAACCTCGATCTCCCTGGAGATCAACTATCTCCTTGATCAGGTGATACTGCCTAAGAATTATATCTGGATTTCTTATGGGACGGGGGTTCCTAGGCCAAAGCCTTTACTCCATTGTCACACAATGGTTGGAACGAAGTTCATCTCATGAACTTATATATATCCAAACTGCCTCTTTGGTAGCATCCTTGATAACGATGTATCTTGCCTTTAATCAATTAGTAAGTCTCAGTATCTAGCTTGGAACTCTTCCAACATACTGTTCCTCCACTGAGGGTAAAGACAATGCCTGCGACTGACATTCAGTCATCCTTATCACCCTAGAACTTTTCCAGTGATTCTCCCCAGGATCGATTGATACCATCTCATTACAACTAGTGAGAATCCTAACATCCAATTAGATCTATCTCATAGATCCAAAACCAAGGATTTAGGAGGTATCACTTTGATCCTATATGGAGAATCTTTGTGATAAGAGGAGATTGACCGAGCGTAGCATAGGAAACTCCATCCCAATCAGGAGTATGTCATCCACGTACTCTACGAGGATCAACACCATACTCCCTACTACCTTTTTGTATATACAAGGTTCATCTACCATTTTGATGAAGTCAAACTCTTTGACTACCATATCAAAAAAGACGTTCCAACTCCGCGATGCCTGCTTTATCATATAAAACATCTTGCACACGTTTCCGCTGCTCCCACTGTCTACGAAGCCCTCTGGCTGTGTACTTATAGATGCTCTCTTCTAAATCAACATTTAGAAAAGCAGTTATGACACCCAACCGCCAGATATCGTAGTCATGGTATGTAGCCGTGGCAAATAGGATCTGGATGGACTTAAGCATAGCTTTGAAAGTCTCAACTTTTCCATGTACAGCAAGTAATCTTCTCAAGATATACTTGCTCCTGATGGGGATTTAACCCTTCAGATAAAGCAACCAAAGTCCATACTTTGTTGGTGTATAAGGATTCCATCTCAGATCATTAAGCATCCAGCCATTCTTACAGAGTCTCACTCCTGATGGCCAGCTCGAAACTAGTTGGGTCGTCATCTCATGATGCAATCCTCGCTCCCACTGATATAGAGATACCGAAGTATATCTCAGGTGGGTGAGGAACCCTACTAGATCGGCGGAGAGGCTGAGGTTCGTTAGAATCTATTGAATCCTTTGGTTCTATCAAATCATCTACTGTAGTTTGTATAGCTGGAACTCCTTCCAGTTCGACCTCATGACAACTAATTTTTCCATAAGAAATTCCCTTTCACAAAGGTGGCATGCTGAGAAACAAAACATCTTTTGTTCCTCGGTTAGGTAGAAGATATTCCCTTGCGAATGCTTGGGATATCCAACAAACATCCACAGATCTTACTTTGCCTCGAGCTTGTCCGGATTATGCTTTTATACATAGGATGGACAACCCCAAATCTTAACATACTTAAGATATGGGCTCTTTCCATTCCATATCACATATGAAGTGGTAGGCAACTGATTTGTTTTGAATCCTATTCAATAGGTATGCAGCTTCTCAAGTGCATAACTCCCAAAAAGGAAATAGGAAACTTAGTAGTACTCATCATAGAGCACACCATATCACATAGGGTGCTATTGCTCCGCCCCGATATACCATCGTGCTATGGTGTAAACGGAGGAGTAATGCTGAGAGAGAATCTCATTCTCCTTTAGAATAGTCCCGGAATTCCGTGCTCAAGTATTTTCCTCCTTGATCTCATCAAAGGACATAATACTTATACCTGTTGTTGGTTCTCTACTTCGAACTTATATTTTGTGAATATCTCAAAAGGTTCGGGCTTGTGTTTCAACAGGAACACATGTGCGAATCTTGAGAGATCATCAATGAAATATAATAAAGTACAAAGAACCGGTCCTGGCATGTGTAGACAGGGGACTTTCATACATCAGCATATATCAATCCCCAGAGTTCACAACTCTTTCTCTGTTTCCAATAAACAGAGCTATGGTCATCTTATCTTTGTGAGATGACCGGAAAGTTTCACAAGATGTAAATTCAAACAGATTTAAATATGCATCTAAATGTAACTTTAGCTAGTCGGGTCGCATTGATATGACCTAGTCTACAATGCCTCAAGAAGGATTCGTTCATTTCTGAATTCTTCCTCTTGTGTGTGTTCTGTATAATAAGAACTGTAGTTTGATTTAGAATGTCAATGCTTTTAGATAACGTGCCTGAACCGATCAACTCTTGATATAGGAAATGTTCAAAACATTATCCAACAATACAAAATTATATCCTTCTTTACTAATAAAGAGACTGATATGATGTTGTATATCAGGTTCGGTATCTAATAACATTCGTTTAGAATCAATGTATTTGCTAATACAGGGTGATAACTACCAACAGACTTGGCTACAACACTTGCACCGTTTCTATCTTGTAAAATTTATCACCCGTTCTCAGTTCTCTACCTATTTGTAGCCTATGTAACAAATTACATATATGGGATCCTGATCCGGTATCTCATAGCCAGGACGTAAAGGATACTAAGAAACAGTTCTTTGTAATGAACACACCCGAAGAAGATGCATCAGTATGCACTTTCTTCGTTTGGGCGGCACGGGAATTCTGGTAATCCCCTATTTCCTGCTCTGTCTTATAACAATTATAAGTTTGGAGCGGGACCAACGTTCCCCAGCTCGGTATAACAAGCGGGTTCGGTCAATACATCCGTAATATTATCTTGATTAAGGCGTGATATGGTCGCTACCAGGAGAGAGAGAGAGAAGAAAACATTCAGCGTATGCTCTTGCAAGATTAGATTGGTTATCTAATATATCTAATCAGGATGTCTCCCACTGTTTTAGTCAAATATTCCTTCAAACCCTAAAAGGAAAGACTAGCCGGGATTAATTACACGGTATAAGTTCGCCAATCATTCAGCCAGGCCAGTGCCGGTACTTTGAGGGAGGTTCCCTGTGCTTTCGCAGGAACCTAATTAAAGTAAACCTCGTTTTCCCAGGGGCGTAACCCCATTGACACCTTTCTAGACACCTACTTGATCGGCTAATTGCAATGTGTAAAACTCTCCCAGGAGTAACTCTTACTCGCAGCGGGTATCGGGATCCAACTATCTCATAGAAGGTATGCAATCTCAATGCAAATTTCAACACTTGAAATTCCCAATAATATTTTACCCCTAGCAGTTATATGACCTTAACATGGTCAACAAATCATAAGTGCTAGTCAAGTTCAACCCGTCATTTCCTGATTGAATTAAACCCACCCGCACGACACTTAACATGGTCAACAAAGTCGCACGAATACCCTAATCCAATCGCATCATATGCTTATACAGATAAGCACTAATCAGCTACCGCACACTACGCCTTAACATTGTCAAGAAACGTAGCACGGATACTAACTAGTACTTATCTGAAATGACGGAGGGCTAAGACAGTTTTTTAAGAAAACCCTTTGCGTAATGAACTTGATATCGTCGTAGAATCGAGTGATTTTAAATGGAGTGTTTTTTAGGCTTTTTCTAGTTTTGCTAAAGAGGAAACTCCCGGTGAAGGGATCGTCGGCTCTTTCCTCATCGAATAAGGTGCAGGATATTTCGCAAATACCGTTATGTAAAGAAAAAACTATAGAAGCAATCAAAAGACAAACCGAGTGTGCAGCATCTGCTAATTTCGCTAAAGAGGTCACTCCCGGTGAAGGGATCTCGGCTCTTTCCTTATCGAATAAGGCGCTGAATGTTCTACAAGGAACACCGCTATGCAAAGCAAGAACTAGAGCTACCAGTTTTTAAACAAGTTTCTACAACATCTTAGGTTTCTTTTATTTTCATTAATCTCATTAATGAAGTCCTATTTTATTATGCTTCACAAGCATCACTTTTGAAGCGAAATCTGCAATATAACATATATCTCATATATATAATATAAACATCCGTCTTAGGCAGTAATATGATCTCATCACAGAACATTACAGCAGAAGAACATATATGAAATATTGGATATACTAGGACATCCGTGTTTTTAATACGAGCCTGTATAAAACACGGATTCCACGGTCGCGATGAATAGCCAAATCCACATCCCTAGACCCCTACGAGAGCGGCAAGCAACACTGCCAATTCTACGATTAGGAGACCCGGTCTCGACTCCTTAAGATGGTCTCCCACTAGACCCTAGAACCCGGTTACTTATGCCCCCCGCCTTGGGTCTACCTAATGCGGAAAAGTAAATAATATACAATGGTGACATCATCTTCAGCCCGGAAGTGCCCCAATAAAAGAATATTACATACAAATGAATTTTACATGAATGAAAAAGAAAAAACTCTCATCTCACATAAAACCCCCGGCTATTCAGAACGCGACGATCCAATATAACATATCACAGCAACAAATAATATCTCATATCATCAACGTAAGCAAGTATGCGTATCCCGATTGTCGTTGATGTATAGCAACGAAGCCGGCGATACAACACATACTACGCTTACGGTCACAGAAAAGAAAGTGTAAAACTACAAAAGTTGGAATCCGCAACTTCCTAAGACATCGCGTGCCTAACCAAATGAATTCCTTAGACATCGCATGCCTAACAATTATAAACCCTGCATTTTAGTCTCATTATCGAAAACTCTTTTCAATATCAAGTCGGGCAATTTAACAAGATTCCCGACATCCTGATCAAATGCTCGTCGCAAACTTTAGTAGACGGCCGCACCCCCGGTGCCGTTAACGAAGTGCACTAAGGCGGAACACCGCTACCGCGAGCACCCGAACGGATGCTTTTGGCGACGGGGTTCTCCTACAGTCACTTGGTCGGGGCTTTAGGGCATGGCTGTCTATTAAGTTTACCCGGTGAGTATCTGTGTACGCTACGTGATTGCGACGGACTTTTGATCACATCAAAATTCCGTGGCAACCGATCATCTGAGACTGAACTGCTAGATTTATAACATTCAAATTAGTTATCTCATAACTACCTGTGGATTCCAAATATTATATCACATTCTAGATAAAAAGACATTGTTAAACTTTCCGATCGAATAATAAAACACCCAAGATTTCTCAAATAGCTCAACACTTGAGCGAAGTTCAAAAATAACCATCACATGCCACAGTACTGATGGTCCAGCAGTAGAAGGGTCAAGCCAACGCCTCACATGTGGCACGCCGTACTGCCACAAAACCTAAGGTTTAGAGGCAGTTCAAGACGGTCACATAATCGAGCTAAGCTTTGTTGTCTTCTAGAGGGTCCACCGCGTTACTTGCATGATTTTCCGGAAGTTTCAAACTCGAGAAAAAATCCAACTTTTGAAAAATTTTCCGACAGGGGAAAAAGTGAGTTATTGATATCCGTTCGAACTTTTTAACAGTTTCTAAAATTATCCGGAAAAAACTTAAAAGAAGTTAAATTATCCAATCGAATCAACGAGTCCCTAATACAACCCAGAAAACTCAACACTTGAGTAGAATTAAAAATTCCCAGAAGAATCAGGAAGTACGTACGGAAGTTATTGTGCCAAAAACAATCAATAATCCCACTAACTGGCCGCGGAACCGCCGCCCAAGGTAGGTTATGGCCGCGGTTCCGCGACTCTATGAAGGAATTAAAAGCTCATTTTTCAAAGTAATTCCTAAAATACCCTTCTGATTTTTTTGAGTATTTTTAATATGAAAAAATCAACAGTTTTGAAAAATTTCCAGAAACTAGGGTTTTACGGGTATTCGGAGTTCGATCGGACTTTAAACTTCGCCTAGACTTCGCCAAAAGCTCTAGCTTGGCTCTGATACCACTGTAGGGTTATTAGGCACATGCACAAGGGTCTACAAGGCAACAACCATGCCCGATTTAAAATTTTGCCGTGCCGAACAATCCTAAAAAAGATCTTTAAACTAGAGATTAGGTGAAAACAAGCATGTTAAACACTTTAACACTAAGTGAGAGTGATTACAACCTTTGTAGATCCGGTCCTTCACTTCTTAAGCTCCGTGTTGAGGTCCCTTCGCTGCGATCATCGTGTTCCGGACTCTCGAGAGGCTCCGCGAAGAGAAAGATGCAAGCTTGCTTCCGATCTTCGATAACAAAGATGATCTACCTTGAAGTTTCATTAACACAAGCTCTCACTCACTAAATGAACTGAAAACCCTCATCTAAATGGCAAGGATAGATGAGGATGATGAAGTAGGATTTTAGCTCTCATTTATTATCAAATTCTCACTCATTTTCATCATAAAGATCAAAGCTAGAAAGCTTAGCAAAAGGAAGAAGAAGAAGAATAAATCATAATCCTTTTGTGATGAATAATGAAAGTAAAGTAATGTTAGAAATACAACCATGGTTCAAGTAACCATTTTAGAGATTTAACCAAGGTTAAAGGGTTGGGTTGGGTTAAGGAAATATCTTGCAAAATATCATAACAAATATGTTTGCAAGAAACAAAACAAAACCTTCTAGAAGGTTCTAGAAAAGATTAACCCAAATCAAACCCTACCCATGTTTAATCTCCACTAAACATGTTGCATTAATAACCTTAATATGTTACAATATTGTATATAACATATACAATATTTATTGTAACAAAATAAAATAATACAATTAACATATATCGCATATATATCAATGCATTACCCGAGTGAGAAAAAGAATCTTTTAGTGAGCTTATATTAGTTAATGTAATTTAATATATAATTATTTACTAAATTATCAAATCAACACTTGATCCGATATTCCGGCTATTTCATAAATAACCGACTAATATAATCTGTATCAGTTCATCGAATCAACACTTGATCCGATGACCCGGTTATATCACATATACCCGGTCGATATCTCATATCGCGATAATCTAATACGGTATCATATACACGTATTGTTCTCGGTCCTGCACATATCACATATGTACTCCTATTTCGTTTTGCCTGAGCCAAGAAACATCTGTGTAGGACTCTAAAGAATCGTCAATACACCGGCAGTAGGTGTTGATCATATCAAACACCCACAAGCTGCAATCGATCAGCTAAACGTAACAGCCACCCAGAGCGATTAGAAGATCAACAAGCAAGCCTGTACATTCTCCTGCGAATTCAATCAGTAACATTTCCGTACAGTCCGGTCTAGTCGTCTGATATTGTCGCATATCTCGCCTAGGGGTGGTATACGTCAGACCCCAGTAGCTCGATAAGTCGTGTCGATATGAGGTCTATAACAGTTCGAGAAACTACTGATAACACTTGCCAGTAAATCTTGGCAACCCTGGCCAGGGATTTCCTGTCATAGCCAATCGTACACAGCGCAACATCAACTCCCTATACCGGGAGAGACGAATCCCCTCCTATCGCTCATTGCCTCCATGTGATTCGGGACTGTACCTAAAAGCCACCTTTTTGCACGGCCTCTTGGACGAGGTACGATGGAAATCAAAGCACAGTGGGAATCACACAAGACTCTATGACGATCTCGGGTCAACAGACTACTCTGTACCAGTGTCACCGGAGAACTGCCATCTGACGTGAGGTATAATACCATCTGGGAGTTCTCGGCGAGTCTGTCCAGTGTACCCAGTCTCTACTGAGCACCCGTACACCATCCTTGATGTCAAACACCAATGGATATGGGATCATCCATCGCCCATCATATGGGTCAAGATGCGTATACGCTAGTCTACTCTGCTGTATCGATGCCCTGTCTCGATACACCCTCGACTAAGAACAGTTATAGGATGTACTCGTTGACTACTATGGCCCCACTAGTATGATCTCATCATAGTCCCAGTAGTCGAGTACATATCCTAAGGGCTTTATCAACATGTAACATAGAGACAACCGGAGTACATGTTAAGATAAAGTACAACCAGATAGCATACTATCATGTCGAGCAAGAAAGTCCTCCCTATATATGTCCAAGCATCCATTACAATATACATCATATGTACAGTAATGGCCTCTAGGGCATACATATAACTAACAGTAGTGTTACTGATTGGATTCACAGGAGAATGCACAGGCTTATTTGTTGATCTTCTGATCTCTCAATACCCGGGTGGCTGTTACGTTTAGCTGACCGCTTGCAGCTTGTTGGTGTTTGATACGATCATCACCTACTGCCGGCGTATTGACGATTCTTTAGAGTCCTACACAGAGGTTTCCTGGCTCAGGCAAAATGGAGTAGGAGCACATATGTGATATGTTCGGGACTGAGATTAATACGATATGAGATACTGTATTCTATTCTCGCGATATATGATATCGGCCGGATATATATGATATAGCCGGGTTATCGGATCAAGTGTTGATTCGATGAAAGGTACATATTATATTAGTCGGTTATATGTATTATAGCCGGGTTATTAAATCAGGTATTGATTTAATAATTTATTGTAGAATTATATATGTGATATATTACATTACATTAACTAATATAAGCTCACTTTAATGATTCCTTTTCTCACTTGATTATACATTGATATATATGCGATATATGTTAATTGTATTATTTTCTTTTGTTAAATTTTATATTATATATGTGATATATAATATTGTAACATGTTAAGGTTACAAATGCAACTAGGGTTTATGAGGGTTAAACCATGATTAGGGTTTATGGTTGGATTTATATTTATTTTGGAAATTCAAATTGAATGGATTAGGTTATGAATGGGCTTTGATGAAGCTTCATGATGCTTTGACGTAGTCCACCCTTTTGGATATTTTTAAGTTATTTTGTTAACCTAATCCTAACCCTAACCCATGGTCAAATCTCTACGAGGGTTAAGCATGACATGCTTAACCCTTGGTTTTATTTCTAACCTTAACAATAATTCATTTTCATTCATCACAACTTCATCTTCTTCTTGCTCTTCACAAAAGCTTGCTAGATTTTTCTAAGTGAAGAAATGAAGTGAGAAAAAGAGAACTAAAGAGAGCAAAATTCCCACTTCATCATCCTCTTCTATACTAGCCATATAGATTAGTGTGTTAGCTTCACCGATACCTATTTAGTGAAGTGTAAGCTTGGGTTTGGGATTCCTCAAGGTAGATCATCTTTGATTGTGAAGACTTTAAGTAAGGATGCCTCATTCACCTCATGGAGCCTCTCTAGAGTCCGGGAGCATGATGATCGCAGCGAAGGGACTTCAACTCGGAGCTTATGAAGCGATGGAACATACTACAAAGGTTGTAATCCTTATCACTTAGAAGTAAAGTAGTTTACTTGTTGTTTACAACCCTAATTCTCTAGTTAAGATCCTCGCTTAGGTTGTTTGGCGCTTGAAAAATTTAAACTTGGCATGTTTGATGCCTTGTAGAACCTTGTCCATACACTTATTGCATTTTAATTCCATGCTTGAATAAGTGAGGAAAGTGAGAGCCATTTGAGTTTACACTCATCATTTTTCATTCTTCATGCCTTAGCCATTTTCATGAGCTCTTGCTCTCTTCAATTTTCTTCACCTCACTTCCAAGTTCAAACCTGTAGGGTTCCTAGGCACACTAAAGAGGTTCCACAAGGCATCAACCATGCCAAATTCAAAAAATTCCGGTGCCGAGAAACCCTAAACTAGATCGTTAACTAGAGATTAGGCGAAAACTATACAAGTAAACAACATTACTAGAAAGTGAATGGAAATACAACCTTTGTAGATCCGGTCCTCCACTTCCAAAGCTCCGTGAAGACGTCCCTCCGCTGCGATCATTGGAATCCCGGACTCTAGCGATGGTTTCGTCGGAGAAATGATCGGGCTAGGTCGTTGACTTCGATGCCGAAGATGATCTACGTCGAGGCAACTCTAACTCGAGCTCCAACTTCACCAAGTCATGAAACTTGTGAAGAAAACACCCTATACTACATGGCAAGTGGTAGAGGATGAAGAAATAGGAAGTGGGTTCACTTTGGATTTTGATTTCTCACTTGGAATCATCACTTGATCATTTTCAAGCAAAGGTTTTCTTTTTCTCTTGAAGAAGAAGAAGAAGAAGAAAAAGAATATATTATGAATAATAATAAAATCAATTGATCTTATCATAATGCAACCTTGGGTTAGTTTAAAAGTGTAGAGAATAAACTAAGGTTTAGGTGAAAGGTTAGGTTTAGGAAAGAAACAAAAATGGTCAAAGCTTCATGAAGCTTCAACAAAAGAACAAAAGAAGCAACCATTTTGTTTCTTGCCCTAAAGTAAATAAATAAAATAAATAATTAAGAAAAGATAACAAAACCCTAACCATTCACTTAAACATGGTTTAAAGTAAACATACACCCAAGTTTGCATGTATCATCAAACATGATACAATCTAGTGCACAAAAATATATCACATATACTACTTGTGCACATCAAGTGAGAAAATCCATCTTAAGTGAAAAAATACTAGTTAATCTAAAGTAATATATCAAATATATAATTATACATCAAATCATTAAATCAACACTTGATTTAATGATCCGGTCATATCGCATATAACCGACTAATATCAAGTGTATCAATTTATCGAATCAACACTTGATTCGGTAACCCGGCTATATCACATATAACTGTCCGATGATACAAATCGCGAGAATAGAATACAGTATCACATACTGGTATTATTCTCGGTCCCGCACATATCTCATATGCCCTCCTATTTCGTTTCGCTTGAGCCAGGAAACCTCTGCGCAGGACTCTAAAGACTCGTCAATACGCCGGCAGCAGGTGATGATCATATCAAACACCCATAAGCCGCTAGCAGTCTGCTAAACGTAACGGCCACCCGAGTATTGAGCGATCAGAAGATCAACGAGCAAGCCCGTTCACACTCCTGTGAATCCGACCAGTAACACTTACCGTACAGTTCGGTCTCGTCGTCTGATATGTCGCATATCTTGCCTAGGGGTGGTAAACGTCAGACCCCAATAGCTCGATAAGTCGTGTCGATATGAGGTCTATAACAGTTCGAGAAACTACTGGTAACACTTACCAGTAAATCTCAGCAACCCTGGCCAGAGATTTCCGGTTATAGCCAATCGAACACAGCGCAACATCAACTCCCTATACCGGAAGAGACGAATCCCCTCCTATCGCTCATTGCCTCCATGTGATTCGGGACTGTACCCAAAAACCACCGTTTTGCAAGCCCTCTTGGACGTGGTAAGGTGGAAATCAAAGCACAGTGGGAATCACACAAGACTCTATGACGATCTCGGGTCTACCGACTACTCTGTACCAGTGTCACCAGAGAACTGCCATCTGATGTAAGGTATAATACCATCTGGGAGTTCTCGGCGAGTCCGTCCAGTGTACCCAGTCTCCACTGAGCACCCGTATATCATATCTGATGTCAAACACCAATGGATATGGGATCATCCATCGCCCATCTGTATGGGTCGAGAAGGTATACGCTAGTCTACTCTGGTATATCGATGCCCCGTCTTGATACACCCTTGACTAGGGACCTTAAGGATGTACTTATGGACTACCATGTCCCCACTAGTATGATTCGCATCATAGTCCAAGTAGTCAAGTACACATCCTAAGGGCTTTACCAACATGTAACAGAGAGACAATCAGTGTACACATTAAGGTAAAGAGCAACCAGATAGCATACTATCATGTCGAGCAAGAAAGTCCTCCTTATATATGTCCAAGCATCCACTACAATATACATCCTATGTATAGTAATGGCCTCTAGGGCATACATATAACTAACAATCTCCCACTTGCACTAGGGCCATCTGATAGCAGTGGTTGTAGTATCTCATACTCAACCATCCCATAAAAGTCTCTCTCTGGGAAAAGGCCTTTGTGAGTGGATCCACCGTGTTGTCCTCTGAGTCTACTCTCCTTACCTCGATCACCCTGGAGATCATCCATCTTCATGATCAGGTGATACTGCCTTAGAATATGTCTGGGTCACTGATGGGACCAGGGTTCCTGGGCCAAAGCCACACTTCCATTGTCAAACAAAGGAAGGAACCTAGTTCATCTCATGAACCACTATACACCCTGACAGCCTCTTTGGTAGCATCTTAAGTAGCGATGTATCCAGCCTTTATCGTCTAGTAAGTCACGGTATCTAGCTTGGAACTCTTCCAACATACCGTCCCTCTACTGAGGGTAAAGACAATGCCTGCGACTGACATTCAGTCGTCCTTATCACTCTGGAACCTTTCCAGTGATTTTCCCCAGGATCAATTGATACCATCTCACAACAACTAGTGAGAATCCTAACATCCAATTAGATCTATCTCATAGATCCAAAATCCAGGATTTAGTAGGTGTCACTTTGATCCTATGTGGAGAATCATTGTGATAAGCGGAGATTGATCGAGCGTAGCATAGGAAACTCCTTCCCTATCAAGAGTATGTCATCCACGTACTCTACGAGGATCGTCACCATACTTCCTACTACCTTTTTGTTTATACAAGGTTCATCTACCATTTTGATAATGTCAAACTCTTTGACTAACATCAAAACAGATGTTCCAACTCCGCGATGCCTGCTTTATCATATAAAACATCTTGCACACGTTTCCGCTGCTCCCACTGTCTACGAAGCCCTCTGACTGTGTACTTACAGACTCTCTTTTCTGAAACATCTTTTTAGAAAAGCGGTCATGATACCCAACCGCCAGATATCTTAGTCGTGGTATGTAGCCGTGGCAAGTAGGATCTGGATGGACTTAAGCATAGCCACTGAAAAAGGTTTCATAATTATCCACGCCTGGTCGATGATGAAAACCTTTAACATGTCTAGCTTTGAAAGTCTCAACTTTTCCATGTACACCAAGTAATCTTCTCAAGATATACTTGCTCCTGATGGGGATTTAACCCTTCAGATAAAGCTACTAAAGTCCATACTTTGTTGGTGTATATGGATTCCATCTCAGACCACTAAGCATCCATCCATTCTTACAGAGTCCCACTCCTGATGGACAGCTCGAAACTAGTTGGGTCATCATCTCATGATGCTATCCTCGCTCCAACTGTCATATAGAAACCGAAGTAACTTTCTGGTGGGTGAGGAACCCTACTAGATCGACGGAGAGGCTGAGGTTCGTTGGAGTCTACTGAATCCTTTGGTTCTACCAAATCATCTGCTGTAGTTTGTATAGCTGGAACTCTTTCCAGTTCTACCTCATGACCACTATTTTCTTCTCAAGAAATTCCCTTTCACAAAGGTGGCATGTTGAGAAACAAAACATCTTTTGTTTCACGGTTAGGTAGAAGATATTCCCTTGCATTTTCTTAGGATATCCAACAAACTTTCACAGATCTGACTTTGCCTCGAGCTTGTCCGGATTATGCTTTTAGACATAGGCTGGACAACCCCAAATCTTAACATACTTAAGATATGGGCTCTTCCCATTCCATATCATATATGAAGCGGTAGGCAACTGATTTGATTTGAACCCTATTCAATAGGTATGCAACTTCTCAAGTGCATAACTCCCAAAAGGAAATAGGAAACTCAGTAGTACTCATCATAGAGCACACCATATCGCATAGGGTGCTATTGCTCCGCCCCGTTATACCATCGTGCTATGGTGTATACGGAGGAGTAATTCTGAGAGAGAATCTCATTCTCCTTTAGAATAGTCCAGGATTTCCGTGCTCAAGTATTCTCCTCCCTGATCTTATCATAGGACATAATACTTATACCCGGTTTTTGGTTCTCTACTTCTAACTTATATTCTGTGAATATCTCAAAAGGTTCGGGCTTGTGTTTCAACAGGAACATATGTCTGAATCTTGAGTGATCATCAGAGAGTGTAATGAAGTACAAAGAACCGGTCTTGGCATGTGTAGACAGGGGACCTTACATAAATCATCATGTATCAGTCCCTAGAGTTTACTAACTCTTTCTCTGTTTCCAGTAAACGGAGCTATGGTCATCTTATTTTTGTGACATGACTGGTAAGTTTCACAAGATGTAAATTCAAGCTGATTTAAATATGCATCTAAATTTAACTTCAGCCAGTCGGGTCGCATTGATATGACCTAGTCTACAATACCTTAAGAAGGATTTGTTCATTTCTGAACTCTTCCTCTTGTGTGTGTTCTGTATACTAAGAACTGTAGTTTGATTTAGAACATCAATGCTTTTAGATAACGTGCCTGAACCGATCAACTTTTGATATAGGAAATGTTCAAAACATTATCCAACAATACAAAATTTTATCATTTCTTTACTAATAAAGAGACTGATATGATTTTGTATATCAGGTTCGGTATCTAATAACATTCGTTCAGAATCAATGTATTTGGAATACAGGGTGACAGTGACCAACAGACTTAGCTGCAACATTTGCACCATTTTCTGTCTCATGAAACTTATCACCCGTTCTCAGTTCTTTACCTTTCTGTAGCCCATGTAATATATTACATATGTGGGATCCTGATCCGGTATCATATACCCAGGACGTAAAGGATTCTGAGAAATAGTTCTCTGTAATGAACACACCCGAAGATGATGCATCAACATGCACTCTTTTCGTTTGGGCGGCACGGGAATTCTGGTAATCCCCAATTTCCTGCTCGGTCTTATAACAATTATAAGTTGGAGCGGGACCAACGTTCCCCAGCTCAGTATAACAAGCGGGTTCGGTCAATAAATCCGTATTATTATCTTGATTAAGCCGTGATATGGTCGCTACCTGGAGAGAGAGAGAAAAAAACACTCTGCGTGCGCTCTTGCAAGAATAGATTGGTTATTATTTTATCTAATCAGGATGGCTCCCACTGTTTTTATCAAATCTTCCTTCAAACCCTAAAAGGAAAGACTAGCCGAGATTAATTACACGCTACAAGTTCGCCAATCTTTCAGCCAGGCCAGTGTCGGTACTTTGCGGGAGGTTCCCCGTGCTTTCGCACGAACCTAATTAATGTAAACCTCGTTTTCCAAGAGGCGTAACCCCGTGGACACCTTTCTAGACACCTACTTGATCGGCTAATTTGTAATGTGTAAAACTCTCCCAGGAGTAACTCTTACTCGCAGCGGGTATCGGGATCTAACTATCTCATAGAAGGTATGCAATCTCATTCCAAATTTCAACACTTGAAATTCCCGATAATTTTGCCCCAAGCCTCCTATGACCTTGACAAAGGCCAACAAATCATAGGCTGCTAGTCAAGTTCAACCCGTCATTTCTCGATTGAAATAAACCCACCCGCACGGCCCTTGACAAAGGCCAACAAGGTCGCACGACTACCCTAATACAATCTGCATCATATGCATAAGCAGATAAGTACTAGTCAGCTACCGCACACTACGCCTTGACAAAGGCCAACAAACGCATCACGAATACTAACTACTACTTATCTGAAATGACGGAGGGCTACGACAGGTTTTTCTGAAAACCTATTGCGTAATGAACTTGATATCATTGTAGAATCAAATGATTTTAAAATGGAGTGTTTTTTAGGCTTTTCTAGTTTTTCTAAAGGGGTCACTCCCGGTGAAGGGATCGTCGGCCCTTTCCACCTCGAATGAGGTGCGGGATATATCATATATATCACTGTGCAAAGCAGAAACTATAGAAGCAATCAAAAGACAAACTGAGTGTGTAGCATCTGCCAGTTATTGCTAAAGGGGTCACTCCCGGTGAAGGGATCGTCGGCCCTTTCCTCATCGAATAAGGTGCAGGATGTTCTACAAGGAACACCGCGATGCAAAGCAAGAACTGTAGCTACCTGATTTTGAAAATTCGATTCCACAACATCTTTAGGTTTCTTTTACTTTCATTAATCATATTAATGAAGTCCCATCATTAAAGTCCACCTAAACATCACAGATAAATATAACGTACGCTTATGCCATCCGCAGTCGCCTCGATGTCCCGTCTGCACCGTTAGGTTAGGTAACTAACGGCAGAGCGGGGAAGGGCTAGCGCGGGTGTAAAACATAAGCAACGTCTATATAATATATCATATATACTACATACTATATCTATCTGAACATATCACATGATCACATCACAGATAACGCAGCAGAAAATATCATATGAAATATTGGATATACTAGGACGTCCGTGTTTTTAATACGAACCAGTATAAAACACGGATTCCATGGTCGCGATGAGTAGCCAAACCCACACCCCTAGACCCCTACGAGAGCGGCAAGCAACCCCACCAATTCTAGAGTTAGGAGACCCAGACTCGACTCCTCTAGTTGGTCTCCTACTGGACTCCAGAACCTGGTTACTTGTGCCCTCCTCCTTGGGTCTATCCTAGTGCGGAAATGTAAATAATATACAAAAGGTGACATCTTCCGCAACCTGGAAGTGCCCCAATAAAAGAATATTACATACAAGTTTTTACATGAATGAAAATGAAAAACACTCATCTCACATAAAATCCCCCCGGCTATTCAAACACGACGATCCAATATAACATATCCAGCAACACATAACATCACATGTCATCAACGTAAGTAAGTATGCATACACCGATTGTCGTCGACGTATAGCAATGACAATCGGCAATACCACTACATACTACACTTACGGTCACAGAAAAGAAAGTGTAAAACTACAACAGTTGGAATCCGCAACCTCTTTAGACATCGCATGCCTAATCAAATGAATTCCTTAGACATCACATGCCTAACAATTATAAACCCCGCATTTTAGTCTCTTTATCGAAAACCCTTTCCAATATCAAGTCGGGCAATTCAACAAGATTCCTGACATTCTGATCGAATGCTCGTCGCAAACTTCAATAGTCGGCCACACCCCCGATGTCGTCGACGAAGTGCATCAAGGCGGAACACCGCTACCGCGAGCACCCGAACGGATGCTTTCGGCGACGGGGTTCTCCTACAGTCACTTGGTCGGGCTATGGGGTGAGGCTGTCTGTTAAGTTTACCCAGCGAGTATCCGCGTACACTACGTAATTGCGACGGACTTTTGATCACATCAAAATTCCGTGGCAACCGATCAAGTGAGACTAAAGTGCTATGTTTATAACATTCATAACTACTTGTGGATTCCAATTATTGTATCCCATTCTAGATAAATAGAAAATGTTAAACTTTCCGATCGAACATTCAAACATCCAAGTTTTCCCGAAACAGCTCAACACATGAAATAAGTTTAAAAACATCCAGTTCATGCCTCAGTACCAACGGTCCAGCCGTAGAAGGGTCAAGCCAACGCCTCACATGTGGCACGCCGTACTGCCCCAAACCCTAAGGTTCAAAGGGCAGTTCAAGATGGTCACATAATCGAGTTAAGGTTTGTTGTCTTCTAGAGGGTCCATCGCGTTACTTGCACTATTTATAACGTTATTAAACTACGGAAAAATCCAGCAATTGGAAATTTCACGGCAGGGGAAAAAATGGGTATTTATATCCGGTCGAACTTTTTAACATATTCTAAAATTACCCGGAAAAACACATAAACGAAATTAGACTTCCCGATCGAAACACTGAGTCCCTAATACAACCCAGAAAACTCAACTCTTGAGTAAAATTTAAAACATCCCAGAAAACACAGCAACTCCAGAAATAAATTAGTGTGCAAAACTTGACAAAAGAAGCAACAGTATGGCCGCGGAACCGCCGCACGAGCCATGCTCGTGCCGCGGTTCCGCTGCGCTTTGATTGATTTAAGCGCTCGTTTTGCACAGTAACTCCTAGAAAACCCTGCTGATTTTTCTGGATATTTTTATTATGGAAAAATCCACTGTTTTCAAAAATGTGCAGAGAAGGGTGAAATCTAGGGTTTCGGGGTTCGATCGGGTTTCTAACTTCGTCTACACATCGCGTAAGGCTCTAGCTAGGCTCTGATACCACTGTAGGGTTCCTAGGAACACTAAAGAGGTTCCACAAGGCATCAACCATGCCAAATTCAAAAAATTCCGGTGCCGAGAAACCCTAAACTAGATCGTTAACTAGAGATTAGGTGAAAACTATACAAGTAAACAACTTTACTAGAAAGTGAATGGAAATACAACCTTTGTAGATCCGGTCCTCCACTTCCAAAGCTCCGTGAAGACATCCCTCCGCTGCGATCATCGGAATCCCCGACTCTAGCGATGGTTTCGTCGGAGAAATGATCGGGCTAGGTCGTTGACTTCGATGCCGAAGATGATCTACGTCGAGGCAACTCTAACTCGAGCTCCAACTTCACCAAGTCATGAAACTTGTGAAGAAAACACCCTATACTACATGGCAAATGGTAGAGGATGATGAAATAGGAAGTGGATTCACTTTGGATTTTGATTTCTCACTTGGAATCATCACTTGATCATTTTCAAGCAAAGGTTTTCTTTTTCTCTTGAAGAAGAAGAAGAAGAAGAAAAAGAATATATTATGAATAATAATAAAATCAATTGATCTTATCATAATGCAACCTTGGGTTAGTTTAACAAGTGTAGAGAATAAACTATGGTTTAGGTGAATGGTTAGGTTTAGGAAAGAAACAAAAATGGTCAAAGCTTCATGAAGCTTCAACAAAAGAACAAAAGAAGCAACCATTTTGTTTCTTGCCCTAAAGTGAATAAATAAAATAAATAATTAAGAAAAGATAACAAAACCCTAACCATTCACTTAAACATGGTTTAAAGTAAACATACACCCAAGTTTGCATGTATCAGCAAACATGATACAATCTAGTGCACAAAAATATATCACATATACTACTTGTGCACATCAAGTGAGAAAATCCATCTTAAGTGAACAAATACTAGTTAATGTAAAGTAATATATCAAATATATAATTATACATCAAATCATTAAATCAACATTTGATTTAATGATCCGGTCATATCGCATATAACCGACTAATATCAAGTGTATCAATTTATCGAATCAACAATTGATTCGGTAACCCGGCTATATCGCATATAACCGTCCGATGATACAAATCGTGAGAATAGAATACAGTATCACATACTGGTATTATTCTCAGTCCCGCACATATCTCATATGCGCTCCTATTTCGTTTCGCTTGAGCCAGGAAACCTCTATGTAGGACTCTAAAGACTCGTCAATACGCCGGCATCAAGTGATGATCATATCAAACACCCACAAGCCCAAGCGGTCTGCTAAACGTAATGGCCACTCGGGTATTGAGCGATCAGAATATCAACGAGCAAGGCCGCTCACACTCCGGTGAATCCGACCAGTAACACTTACCGTACAGTCCGGTCTCGTCGTCTGATATGTCGCATATCTTGCCTAGGGGTGGTAAACGTCAGACCCCAATAGCTCGATAAGTCGTGTCGATATGAGGTCTATAACAGTTCGAGAAACTACTGGTAACACTTACCAGTAAATCTCAGCAACCCTGGCCAGGGATTTCCAGTTATAGCCAATCGAACACAGCGCAACATCAACTCCCTATACCGGGAGAGACGAATCCCCTCCTATCGCTCATTGCCTCCATGTGATTCGGGACTGTACCCAAAAACCACCGTTTTGCACGCCCTCTTGGATGTGGTAAGGTGGAAATCAAAGCACAGTGGGAATCACACAAGACTCTATGACGATCTCGGGTCCACAGACTACTCTGTACCAGTGTCACCAGAGAACTTCCATCTGATGTAAGGTATAATACCATCTTGGAGTTCTCGGCGAGTCCGTCCAGTGTACCCAGTCTCCACTGAGCACCCGTATATCATCTCTGATGTCAAAAACCAAAGGATATGGGATCATCCATCGCCCATCTATATGGGTCGAGAAGGTATACGCTAGTCTACTCTGGTATATCGATGCCCCGTCTCGATACACCCACGACTAGGGACCTTGAAGGATGTACTTATGGACTACCATGTCCCCACTAGTATGATCTGCATCATAGTCCAAGTAGTCAAGTACACATCCTAAGGGCTTTACCAACATGTAACAGAGAGACAATCAGTGTACACGTTAAGGTAAAGAGCAACTAGATAGCATACTATCATGTCGAGCAAGAAAGTCCTCCCTATATATGTCCAAGCATCCACTACAATATACATCCTATGTATAGTAATGGCCTCTAGGGCATACATATAACTAACTAAACCCTCACATGTGATGCGAATCATTGAACTTGTGAAAACCCTAGTGAGCAAAATAAACCCCTACTTCACCATCTCACATTAGATTAGCAATTTGATGTGGAGTGTTGCCTTCACTAATGAGATTTGTGAAGGGTTAGCTTGAGCTAGTGGACTTCGGGTGGATCTTCTTTGGCGTGAAGATCATGAAGGATGTTCTTTCATCTTGAAGAGGAGCCTAGTGAAGTCGCATAGACCACAACCCAGAGCTAGAGAAGCGTAGGACTCGATCTACAAAGGTATAACCTCCTTCCCTTCTTGATGTTTTTTTATAGATAATCCTAATATTCTAGCAATGATCTTGTATAGTCTAACGTAGAACCTAATAAAAATTTAAATTTGGCATGCTTGATGCTACTAAAACCTCATGGTGGTGCTAGGGTCGAATTTCATGGTATCAGAGCTAAGCTAGAACATTAGTATAGACTATCATAGCTTGTAGCGACAATAGAAATCCGTCGTTTTTGTCGCGCAAAAACTGCCGATAAAAACAGTTTCCAAAATGATGTTTTGAGTTTTTTGCAAACCCTGCGGGCTCATGGTTTGAACCGAGAAGCCGCGTGGTGGAGCGTGCGCACCCCGGGGACACCCCGCGGGGACTAGAGGCCGGACCCACACCACAAGACCACCACAGGGTGGCCTTGGGGGTGGGTGACCCGAGAGCACCCCAACTGGGTGCTCTCGGGTCTGCCTTCCCCTAGGAGCCGCTATTGTTGGAGATAGTGCCCTCAGAGTCAATTATTAGGTCACAGGTACGTGATTATAATGATTGATAGAGGACCTATCCCTGTAGGACAGTCTTACTCGAGATGATAGTATGCTATCTGGTTTACCTTTATCATCGTGTACTGTTTTAAGTGACCTGACACGTCGCTATTACACGTTGATAGAGCCCCTAGGATTCTTGCTTGACCACCAGCAGTATGAGGGCGATCATATAAGTGGGAGCTGGGGTCTATAAGCATATCCTTAAAATATCCCTAGTCGTGAGAGTTTCGAGACAGGGCATCGATTCTCCATAGTAGACTAGTGTATACAGTCGAGACCCCGACGAGGGGCGGTGGCCGGTCTCACAAGCCACTGGTGTCAGTTGGATCACCTAAGATGTATACAGGTGCTCATTGGGTTATGAGTACACCGGACAGGACTCGCCGGGAACATGCTAGTTGGTCATATACCTGACGTCAGATGGCAGTTCCCTGGTGACATGTGTGCAGGTTAGTTCATCGACCTGGGGATCGTCATTTGTCTCGTGTGAGTTCCCACTGTACTTTGATTACTACCCTACCACGGCTCAAAGGAGTCGTGCAAACAGGTTTTAGTTGGGTACAGTCCCGAGCCACATGGAGGCAGTGAGCGTATCTTCAGGGGTTCGTCTCTCCCGGTATTGGGGGTGAGGTCGCGCTGTGTCTAGGAGAGCCATTACACAAAGCCCTCGGCCGAGGCAAGGAGATTTACTGGTAGGTATTCCAGTAGTATCTCAGGGTGTTCTGGGCTACACTCCGACACGACTTGTACCGCTTTTGGGGGTCTGACTTTTACCAACCCCCTAGGCCCGCCATGCGATGCTCATAGACGAACGGACCGGACTGTACGGATATTGTCACTGACAGGCTCAGTAGGGAGTCAGGCTGAGTTCGCTCACAGACGTCCCTTTTGATCAATACCTGGTAGCCCGTTATGTATTGGCTTATACCTCTAACGTGCTAGTGGTTAAATCCACAACCAAGGTGTTGACGAGTCTTTAGAGTCCCCCACATTCAGTTACTCAGCTTTCGGGCGAAAGGTTGTAGAGGCCGTATGGAGATATGGCAGGGTCCGATCAGATACGTGCGGTATTGCACGGATCAGGATCGGACAGTCTGTACTATAGGCCGTATGGTTATATGGCAGGGTTCGATCAAATACGTGCGGTATTGCACAGATCAGGATCGAACGGATAATACTAGCCGGTTTTGGTATAAGCCGGATCCTAGTATAGTACAGTGTAGATTTTGTCTCATTGCATTTGTATTTCGGTCGAAATACAGATGCGGGTGTGTATGCACAGTATCGGGGTTTTCCTGTAATTTATTACGGGACCACTTTTCTGGAGTTGCCAGTTTGCTTTCCGTTTCGGCCAATTTCCTTTGTATCGTTCATTGGCCGAAGATTGGTGGAGGAGGGCTTATTTGCATTGTTGCAAATAAGTATTTTTGGAGGGGGTCTTTGCTTATTGGTTGGATCATGATGGTTGCTCCATTGACCTTGACTTCTTGACTTCTTCATGATGGCTTGACCATTTGGAGTCATCATGGTTGCTTTGGAGTGTTTGTTTTTGTTTGTGATGATATTGTTTTGATCATCACTCATTATTCTTCCTTCCATGATAGCTCACCCACTCCCTTGTCTTTCATTTGACTTCACTCCATTCCCATCTACCACCATCATGCTTGGCCGGCCACTAGTGAGGGTGGGGGCTTTTCTTTTAGTAGTGAGAAAATTGTCACATTCATTCTTTGCATGATACATTTTTCCTCACCTCTCTTCAAGTTCTTCTTCCTCCACCACAATGGCAATCTCCATGAACCCCAAAGTGAGACTTGAGTACTACGCATTCTACAGCAAATCTTGGGCACGTCGAGTAGCCGGCTTCGTGCCCGAGTTGCCTCGGCATTGAGGTGGGAGCCCGTAAAAGAAGTAGGCGATGTGGTGCACTTCCGGCGACGAGGAGGAGACGGGACATTCCGCAGGAGATCGGGACGATGACGAGAAGACCGGAGGACTTGGATCGTCGGTATATCTCTATTCCCTTTCTTGTAGATAGCTAGGACTAGTTAATGGTTCGATCCGGGTATTAGTGCGCGGCGGTTTGCCAGTTCAAGAAAATTAAAGTTTATCACCGCTTCCGCATTTGGCCGTCGGATTGACGGCCGGGGCGCCGCCGTGCACTTACAGTGGTATCATAGCCACGCCATTAACTTAGTCTAGCTTGGTTTAATGTGTTTGCATTTCCGATCGATCAAAAAGTTCCAAAACCGTGTTTTTCCTATCGACAGTTTTCTGTTGAAAATTTTTGGTCTCAAAATTTTTTTCAGGTTGTAAAATATTGATGTACTGGAAAATCTAAGAGCTCTGTAAAAATTCGACGAAGTAACTCCAAAGTGGGAGTGCGGAACCGCCGCGAAAACCCCCTTCCCGCCGCCCTTCCGCCGCGCACTGTGGAGATCACTTCACCAATTTTTTACAGAGGCCTTCTGGGCTTAAAATATGGGTTTTGGAATATTAAAATTGGGCCCAGGTTTTCTGTGAGTGCTACAGTTTTGATTGGGGGCCCACTTGTTAATTTTTGATCGATCGGATATTTTAAACACATTTTTCACAGTATTTACATTATATCTGCGACCGTGAATGTCACTTGATCGGTAAATCCGGTCTAACTGCTATAGCCCGGTTAGACGGATTTGCGAACGTGACTTTCACGTTGATGTTTTGTTTTTGCTGTGATATTGCGAATCGGTCGTGGGGATAGCCTGGATGCAATGCTAGTACAGTTGTGGTTGTATTATGTACATTTGATATTGCGGGGCGAGCGTCCGACATGTGGACTGCCGTCACTGTCTGTTTGTATTATTATTTTGGGGCACGACCTGGTTGCGGTCGATGTACCCGTTGTATGTATATTTTACTTTCTGTACTAGGATTGCCCCGAGGAGGGGTGCACGGATAGCCGGGTTCTAGAGGGCAACAAGCCCGCATCTCATGGCATTGAGACGGAGGGGGCTTCACTCTAGGATTGGCGGGCTATTCGCCGCACTCGTAGGGGGTACAGGTTGACCCAGGAGGGGTGCCCAAGTTACCGGATTCCGTGAAGTGCTGGGTGGTCCATTCACGTTGCTGAAGGGGGCTGCCTCGCTTCAGGTTTTGGCGGGTAACTTGCCGCGCCCGTAGGGGTCTAGGATTTCATTCCACAGGCTATCCACACGACCAGGGGAACGTCGGGTTTCAGTAGTGGCTCTGTGAAACCCGGGGATCCCAGATATCTGTATTGTTTCTGTGATGCTGTACATTTCTGTGATGTTGCATTTTATTGACGCCTTGAGCGAAATACTATATATTGGTATATATATTAGTAGATGTCGTATATGTTTTGCATCCGCGCTAGTCCAGTCCCCGCTCTGTCGTTAGTTAGCTAACCTAACGGGTAATGACGGGACCCAGTGGCGAATGCGGATGGCATATACGTACATCAGTATATTTTCGTTCTTTTTGGTGTGATCAATTGATGGGACTGCATTGATTCGGATCAATGCAAGTTAAAACAAACCTAATCTGATGTTGTTGGAACACTTTTCAAAAAGCTGTTATTGCAAGGACGTTCACTTTTGTTTTGCATCGTGGTATTCAGTTGGAATATCCTGCTCCTCAGTCGACGAGGCAAGGGCCGAGATCCCTTCACCGGGAGTGACCCCTTGGACAAAAGTTTGCGTCAGGGCATTAACTTCACTATAGTCGATTACTTTTGCTTTGCATCGTGGTATTCATTTGGAATATCCTGCACCCCATTCTACGGGGAAAGAGCCGAGATCCCTTCACCGGGAGTGACCTCTTTAGCGAAGGTTTTCGTCACTATATTTTTAAAAGCTATCCGTTCCTTCGACGATATCAAGTTCATTACGTTAAAGGTTTTCGCCAGAAACCATTCGTAGCCCTCCGTCGTTTCATATGGGTAGTCAATAGTATTCAAGCTGTGTATGTTGGCCAAAGTCAAGGCACAGTGTTTGGTAGCTGTTGGTTATTCATATGCAGCATAGATAGATGCGTTGGTTTGGGACAGTCGTGCTGCCATTTTGGCCAAAGTCAAGGGTATGTACGGGTGGATTCAAATTAACCTGGAGAATGACGGGCAGAACTTGACATGTGACTTATGATATGTTGGCCAAAGTCAAGGTCATAAGAGCATGGGGCAGAAATCACATCGGGAGTTTCAAAAGAACTGAAACTTGCCAGATATGCGCATACCTTCTGGAGTGTGATAGCGTGAGCGGATTCCGTCACGTTATCATGCAATGATAGTTGGATCCCGATTCCCACTGATGAGTTAGTTTACTCCTCGGGTGACCCCGACTAATTCTTCTTTCAGGTTTGGAGGAGAATTTGAGGTACAGTGGGAGGATTCCTGATTAGATAAATTGGTGACCTTTCTGATCTAGGTTTGAGTGCACGCTGAGTGTTTCTTTTCTCTCTCTCTTTGGCAGCGACCTTTGACCCGACCCTAAGACTTTGACTCAGTGACCAAGTTGACCGAACCTTCTTAAACACCGGCTTTTGGATTGTCAGAGTTGCAAACCTCATTGCCACTCCTACTTTTACCCTTTTCTCCAGGACACCCCGTTTTACTACGAACGTCCACTTCCATTGGACAAAACCATCGTATGGTTAGATACAAACCCGAAAAAATTTATTCGAGGATGGTTTCCGGTTCTGGAGAAAACGGATAGGATTATTCAGTTGTCTTTTCCTTTTACCCTCTCTCAGGTTACGAGTACTCCTTGGTTTAGGGGTAGTACACCTATTACTCAAATTGGATTGTCTTTTTCCAAACCTTAGGCTGGTGCCGACCGGTGGGGAATGAAGAAAACCAATTAGCATAACGATGGTGTGCAGAAGGTATTAAGTTAAGACAAAGCAAGGGACTAGTAAGAGGGCAAAGTAAATTGCAACAGATATTCACGACCAAACCAGGTATTTCGTTACCACTCCCACATCACCTTTGTATTTCTCCAGGACACTCCGTATCACTACGAAGATCCACAGTTTATTTGGATACTCCATCGTATGGTTATATACGAACTCGAAAGGAACTTGTTCCAGTTCGGGGATGGATTCTGGTTCAGGAGAAATAGGAATAAGATTTATTCAGGTGTCTTTTATCTTCACCTTCTCTCGCATTGCGAGTGTTCCTAGGATTGGGACATTACACCCATTATGCTTATTGGATAGTCTTCTTCCAAACCATAGGCTGGTGCCGAACGGTAGGGAAGGAAGAAAACCATTTGGCCTAAAGGGGTGTGCAGAAGGTAAAGACTAAAGACATATGAAGCGATTTGGAGAGGTGGCAAAGAATTATACGGTTACAGTCGTGAATCTGGAAGAGGCATTACTAGGAATACCAGAATACCCCATCGGAACATTTCAATGTTTCAGCTTCACTGTGTAATGTTAAAGGAAAACTGATTTCCCGATTAGATACTTACTCCAGGGTATGTATTTACCAGGTACGATTCTCACATCTGTATGGTTTTACAGATGATGAGTGGGAGTAAGTTATTGAGAATTGGGTGATTATCCTCATTATATCGGGATTCGTTGTAATCAGTGATATTTGAGGAAATCACATGGGCTGTTTGCCGGTCGGCAAATATTTGGTTTTGAATATCCGCTGTTATGCACCAATTTCAAATTGATATATCTGTACGTCTATTTTCATAGAGTGAGATATACCTTTCTGAAATTATGTCTATGACATTTACCTATATCAGTGGATGGTTAGGTAAGGAGCATCAAACAGCGGTGTAATTCTTCTTAACCATAAGTACAGTTTTCAACCTACGACACACAGTGAATGAGTTATCAGACTCAAGGGACTTATACAGAGTATTGTATGTTGTCCAGGGTCCATCAGGACAGAGGGGTTGGTCCTCGTACTATATTCGGTTTACTTATGACTTCTCTAGTTTTTAGACAGGTGTTTCGTGGAAACACAGGGTCCGGATTTGGAGAAGTTATAGGTATTTGAATAGAGTAGAGAACCAGGTATAGCAAGTATCGGGATTCTTCAAAGAGATCGAAGATGTAGATACTTGTGTATGGTATTCAGTTGATAGTAATGATAAAGAGATCTTGCTTCTCTTTCAGGTTACTCATAATTGGAAGTATTCCTAAGTTGAGTAACGCTGATCGGCCTCCTTCCATTTAGTTGACATGCGCTGGGGACAGCTGCATGATTTGAATCTGGTTCAATTAAATCAGTGCCTCTGTTTCTATATTGGATATAGAACAGTTCATATCTTAACGATGTTAAGATACGGGGAGTTGTCCGGTTTATGATTAAAACCAGACACTGGACAACTCAAGGCACGTTTCTGTAATTGCTGTTTGTGGGTTGACCCAGGCTATGACGAAGGTTGACTTTCTACCATCTGGATGAACAATAGCGATATTGTTCTAGACTCGCCACAGTTTTATTAAAGATGGATTTTTTCAGAAAACAGTAGTGGGAGTATGGTAGAACTGGAAGTGATTCCAGAACCACAAACGATTACTGAAGATTTGATAAGGAACCTAAAGATTCAATCTGGATTGACATTCCATTGGCCACTCCGCAGATAAGGTGGGTAACTTCAGGCACCCGAGAGGTACTACGGTAGCCTCAAGGACGGTGACAGGGAAGTTCTTGTTTACCCACAATTACCATTGCTGTTATTCCAGGGTGCGAGACCCGGCGGGAGGATGAGTATAGCGTCGTTCTAAACTAGTTTTAGAAGTGTACGTGTATATGACTCTGCCAGAGGGTTGTCGTAGTCAGTGGGAGCAGCGGAAGCATTGGTGGACAGGTAGCTTATGTCTATTTATAGACTAAAGCAGATGTAGCGGAGATAGATCATCTATTTCTGACGTGACAGTCATAGGTTTGACTTCATCAGAATAGGGGATGGATCTGTTGAGAAGGTAGTAGGGTGTGATATCCTGGTATTTGGATGATATACACAGAGTAGGAAAGGAAACTCCTACACTACGATCGGTTATACTTTGGTCGTCACACAGTGGTTTCTCCACAAAGGAAATGGATTTTGTATCAGACATACTGGTTACTAGATCTATGGTCTTAGATCTAGATTTGGGTGGTTTCCCAATCAGGGTACTTGACAGCATTCTAAGAGTATTTAGGATGGACGACTCCTGGCATGGTTGTGTACCTGCAGGTAATGGAGTCACCCTCTCCAAAGGTGTCTTACAGACTAAAGGGGAGAGGGATGTGCATGATTGGCAGATCACTTGCTTAGGCAATTGAGTCAATCATGAGATGTCAAGTACCACACCAGATGTTGTTCTTGCACTAGATGCAATAAGTTGACATTAATCCAATCCTGGAGAAACAGTCGGAAGCAGTTTTAGAACATAAGTGGATGTTCTAGGGAAATGATAACGACAGCCTCATTCAGGAGACAGTTATCATTCCAGGCTTCCAAGGTGACATGGACGACGAGGAGGTTGTCAGAGTTATAGTTTTCCTTCTGATGAGGGGCAGTATTTTGGACAGGTGGTCCAAGGCAATACTGAGGGAGGCATGGCGCGCAGGACACTGATTAAGTTCAGTTGTCAATACAGTCTAAGAAGTTTGGATTTGGAGTTCATTTATGAGCTAGGTCCCATCAGACATCCAGACATATTCTGAGACAGGTATTGCTCATTTCGGGAGATGGCTTTCTCCGCGAACTTGAGATATAGAGAGACATAGAAAGAAACAACTAAGCGGATCCACTCACTGAGGCTATTCCTCGAACGCAATAGTTTCGCAAACGAGCTTTGTGAGACTGACTAGTAGAGGAGTTGGGTGTTCGGTATCACACGGGCTGTGAGTATGCGACATCGCAATAATTAGCCTTGAGTGCAAGTGGGAGATTGTTGGAGATAGTGCCCTCAGAGTCAATTATTAGGTCACAGGTACGTGATTGTAATGATTGATAGAGGACCTATCCCGGTAGGACAGTCTTACTCGAGATGATAGTATGCTATCTGGTTTACCTTTATCATCGTGTACTGTTTGAAGTGACCTGACACGTCGCTATTACACGTTGATAGAGCCCCTAGGATTCTTGCTTGACCACCAGCAGTATGAGGGCGATCATATAAGTGGGAGCTGGGGTCTATAAGCATATCCTTAAAAGGTCCCTAGTCGTGAGAGTTTCGAGACAGGGCATCGATTCTCCATAGTAGACTAGTGTATACAGTCGAGACCCCGACGAGGGGCGGTGGCCGGTCTCACAAGCCACTGGTGTCAGTTGGATCACCTAAGATGTATACAGGTGCTCATTGGGTTATGAGTACACCGGACAGGACTCGCCGGGAACATGCTAGTTGGTCATATACCTGACGTCAGATGGCAGTTCCCTGGTGACATGTGTGCAGGTTAGTTCATCGACCTGGGGATCGTCATTTGTCTCGTGTGAGTTCCCACTGTACTTTGATTACTACCCTACCACGGCTCAAAGGAGTCGTGCAAACAGGTTTTAGTTGGGTACAGTCCCGAGCCACATGGAGGCAGTGAGCGTATCTTCAGGGGTTCGTCTCTCCCGGTATTGGGGGTGAGGTCGCGCTGTGTCTAGGAGAGCCATTACACAAAGCCCTCGGCCGAGGCAAGGAGATTTACTGGTAGGTATTCCAGTAGTATCTCAGGGTGTTCTGGGCTACACTCCGACACGACTTGTACCGCTTTTGGGGGTCTGACTTTTACCAACCCCCTAGGCCCGCCATGCGATGCTCATAGACGAACGGAACGGACTGTACGGATATTGTCACTGACAGGCTCAGTAGGGAGTCAGGCTGAGTTCGCTCACAGACGTCCCTTTTGATCAATACCTGGTAGCCCGTTATGTATTGGCTTATACCTCTAACGTGCTAGTGGTTAAATCCACAACCAAGGTGTTGACGAGTCTTTAGAGTCCCCCACATTCAGTTACTCAGCTTTCGGGCGAAAGGTTGTAGAGGCCGTATGGAGATATGGCAGGGTCCGATCAGATACGTGCGGTATTGCACGGATCAGGATCGGACAGTCTGTACTATAGGCCGTATGGTTATATGGCAGGGTTCGATCAGATACGTGCGGTATTGCACAGATCAGGATCGAACGGATAATACTAGCCGGTTTTGGTATAAGCCGGATCCTAGTATAGTACAGTGTAGATTTTGTCTCATTGCATTTGTATTTCGGTCGAAATACAGATGCGGGTGTGTATGCACAGTATCGGGGTTTTCCTGTAATTTATTACGGGACCACTTTTCTGGAGTTGCCAGTTTGCTTTCCGTTTCGGCCAATTTCCTTTGTATCGTTCATTGGCCGAAGATTGGTGGAGGAGGGCTTATTTGCATTGTTGCAAATAAGTATTTTTGGAGGGGGTCTTTGCTTATTGGTTGGATCATGATGGTTGCTCCATTGACCTTGACTTCTTGACTTCTTCATGATGGCTTGACCATTTGGAGTCATCATGGTTGCTTTGGAGTGTTTGTTTTTGTTTGTGATGATATTGTTTTGATCATCACTCATTATTCTTCCTTCCATGATAGCTCACCCACTCCCTTGTCTTTCATTTGACTTCACTCCATTCCCATCTACCACCATCATGCTTGGCCGGCCACTAGTGAGGGTGGGGGCTTTTCTTTTAGTAGTGAGAAAATTGTCACATTCATTCTTTGCATGATACATTTTTCCTCACCTCTCTTCAAGTTCTTCTTCCTCCACCACAATGGCAATCTCCATGAACCCCAAAGTGAGACTTGAGTACTACGCATTCTACAGCAAATCTTGGGCACGTCGAGTAGCCGGCTTCGTGCCCGAGTTGCCTCGGCATTGAGGTGGGAGCCCGTAAAAGAAGTAGGCGATGTGGTGCACTTCCGGCGACGAGGAGGAGACGGGACATTCCGCAGGAGATCGGGACGATGACGAGAAGACCGGAGGACTTGGATCGTCGGTATATCTCTATTCCCTTTCTTGTAGATAGCTAGGACTAGTTAATGGTTCGATCCGGGTATTAGTGCGCGGCGGTTTGCCAGTTCAAGAAAATTAAAGTTTATCACCGCTTCCGCATTTGGCCGTCGGATTGACGGCCGGGGCGCCGCCGTGCACTTACAGCTATGAGGTGGCCCACGGGGGTGGGTACCCTCCTGAGACCCCCTATTCGATAGTTAATTTTGGGATCTTCTCCTCTACGAAGATTCAGGAGGGTTTCGAGTTCGTTTCAACTCCCGGATTGGCTTAAAACGATTGGTTTTGGAACTTTTGCTCATTGGATTTTTGATGTCTTGGAAAAATTGGTTTAGTTTGCTAATTGCATGCGGAATTCTAATGTCGCGGTTACATTCCAAGCTTTGTGATGTGTGATACAATTATTAGAATCCGGATTAATTAGTTTTATGAAAACTAGTTAGTATATTGAAAAACCTAGCCGTTTAGTCTTAATTGATCGATTGCCACGAAGTTTTGATTCGGATCAAAACTCCGTCGCAATTGTGTATTGTACGCGATCAGTAAGTCAAGAATCTTGTTGAATTATCCGACAACCATTTGAAAAGAGTTTTCAATTTGAGACTAAAAAGCAAGTTTTATAAGTTAAACATGAAATCCGGAATATGAGATATTTCGGGTTTATGATGTCAAAGGATATTGCGGATTCTAATTATTGTAGTTTTCTGTTTTATTTTCTGCTACCGTAAGTGTAATATGTGGGGTATCCCAATCTCGTTGATATATATCAACAAGTTTTAGGGATACGTATATTTGCTTACGTTGATGATATGTGATATCATGTGTTGCTGTTGATATGATTTATTGGATCGTCGTGAAAGAAAAGCCGGGGGTTCTATATGAGATGAGAGTTTTTATTTTCATTCATGTAAAATATGTATGCAATATTCTTTTATTGGGGCACTTCTGGGTTGAGGATGATTTCACCATTGTTGTATATTATTTACTTTTACACATTAAGATAGACCCAAAGCGGGGAGCATAAGTAATCGGGTTCTAGAGTCCAGTGGGAGACCATCTCAAGGAGTTGAGACCGGGCCACCTAACTCTAGAATTGGAAGGGTTACTTGCCGCTCTTGTAGGGGTCTAGGGATGTGGGTTTAGTTATTCATCACGACTGTAGAATCCGTGTTTTACATTACTGGCTAAATTTAAAACACGTACATCCTAATATATCCAATATTTCATATATTGTTTCTGCTGCTTGATTCTGTGATGTTGATCATATAACTGCGTGAGACAAATGTAATATTATATATACGATATATAATAAACGTTGCTTATGTTTTGCACCCGCGCTAGTCCAGCCCCCACTCTGCCGGTAGTTAAGTAACCTAACGGTGCATGACGGGGCCAGTAGCGAATGCGGAAGGTATAAGCGTACGTTCTATTTTCATTTCATTTTTCTGTGATGTTTAGGAAACATTAAATGATGGGAATTCATTAATGTGGTTAATGAAAAGAAAGTAACCTAAAGATGTTGTAGAATCAAATTTTCAAAAAGGGTAACTTTAGTTTTTTCTTTGCATGGTGGTATTCCTTGATGAATATCCAGCACCTCATTCGATGAGGAAAGAGTCGAGACCCTTCACCAGGAGTGACCTTTTTAGCGAAACTAACAAATGTTACAACCCACTCGGTTTTTTTATTGCTTCTTGATTGTTAGGGGTTCTGCGTGTTCAAGTTCTAGTTTAAATACCGCAATCAAGACGGTTTCGCTTGTAGCTAGCCGGTTGAGTACGGGTCGTCCGCAGGGAGATGGGAGTCTTTTTCTATGTGCTTTAACGAGTTAAGTCCGGTTTTTTTAGATTTTGTTTGTGATTATCTAAGTGTTGAGTTGATATTTAAAGAGAGCTTGTTAGGGTTAGGATTAGGTTAGTTTGAGTTAGGAGTCTCCACATCTTTCGTTGCCCCTCTTAATATCGGTGTTACGGTAATCGGCAACAACGGGGATTAGCACGACTAGGAAGGAACTTGCGAGTATAAGCTAGGCTTTCCAACGCATAAGTCCTTCCTTTTGGTGCTTGTCCGTCCGTTCTTGGCTCTTAGCCATAACCTCCGGTTAATTCAACCACAACTGGTCTCACTACGGAATCACCGCTATCATGTAGGATAGGGTGCCGTAAGGAGCGGATTGTGGTTCAATTAACGGGAGTCGATTTACGCTGTTGGGCAAGGAAAGAGTGAAAGAGATTTCCTTCTCTCAAACTTCCTTTATCCTACCCTAACAAGTATGAACTACTCACACATCATGATACGGAAAAATAAAACAAAACAAAAGAGGAAGATAGAAAGAAGGAGATTAGAAGAATACGACTAGCTATTTGCGACCTCACCTTGGCGAGGATCGAGCGTAAGCATCATTGTCGTATTAAGGATAAAGAAAAAGAGAGAAGAAAGAAACAACAAGAAAATAACAACAACTACTTAACAAATTAAAATTACAACAATTATAGCAAAAGTAAGACAAGCATGATAATAAAATGATCTTCTTTATTCACCATTCTTCACTCACAAAGCTCACTCAAGTTTAATGGAGAAGAGATGAGAAGAAGAAGAACATGTAATCTAAAACCTAGCAAAAAGAAAATACAAGAATGGACCCTTTCCTTCACAAAGTTCTGGGCTATTTATAGGCCAAAAAATGAAAACCTAGGGCAACCACCAGAACCCAAACAAAAAGACCAAAATACCCCCCAAATATCTGCAGATTTGGCGCCTATACGGCCGCGGATCCGCGGCCTATACCCCCCTTTGGCCGCGGATCCGCGGCCCTATGGGTGAGTTGGGGTGTCGGCTTCTGTGTACTTCCCTGGTCTTCTGTCCCCTCTTGTTTGGTATATATATTTTCTGAAAATACTTTCACAATTCTTCCAGAATTTCTGTTGAGGGAAAGGTGGACTTTTTGTCAAGATTTGGCATGATTGCCTCGAGCTCCGCGTAGATTTCTTGGAACTTGTTGTTGCCATTGAGCCTTGTGCATGAAGGTGATATTAATTTTACATTTTGTCTTCCTAAACTGGTATCTGGCAACATACGGATGAAGAGCGGAGACCGTGTTTTATCTGTGGTTGGCAGGAACCCGGATTTTGTCGTGTTTTTCATGAATTTCACCGTTTTAGAACCGCGAACCTGTATCCTGCAATTGACTAGCAAACACGGCTCAAGAGTATCTACCGATATGCAATGTGATAAAAATTGGGCGGTATGAAAATGCAAAAATCTGATATGAACAAATACCCCCAAACTTATCATTTGCTCGTCCCGAGCAAAGCCAATTTATTCACAAAAATTTCCTAACCTCACTTTCGCAGGGAACGCGATTGCACTGAGCATGTGCAACAAGCCGTTAAACCGCTAGGTGTCCCTAGTAGGAGGAGTGTTGTCTCCTGAGGGTTTTCAGCGGATACTACCCACAAAATCTGGTCAAGTTGGTTTTGTAAAATAACTAAGATTCAAACCCTAAAGTTTTTGTTTTAGAAAATAACAATTCTATAATCCTAAGTCTAGACCATCGAACCTTTATTTTTCACACCTCGCTTCTTCTTTAACTACAGATTTTATATGTCTTTACGTGCAGTGCAAAATAGTGTCGTTAAGTTCCAGAAGGATCGATTAAAGTCATCATGTCGCACAATAAAGCCCAGATAACAATTTTAAAAGGATCACATAAGTTTTATAGAGAGTTAAGCATTTTTCAAGTTTCGTTATCCAGTAAGGTTTCAACTTCAGAATTTCTATCTTCCATAACAGGAAACTAAGTCGTATTTTTCACTCCACCTTTTTCTTGTTTTCATTTCATACACACCTCTGTGAACGTGCAATAGTCTTTATCATAGAATAAAACCTTCATATCTCCGCTAAAAATTTTTTTTTATATAAAAGCCTGTCTTTTATCAAGATTATTCTCACACAAAGAACCGTTAGGAATTTTAACTCGGAGAGAACACTTGCTTGACTTTGTTTTAAAACTGGACTTTCTAGGCTTCTTAGCGAGCTTTGGGCCAATGCACCCAAACCAGTTGGTTTTAGGGCATTAGGTGTAGAAACACCCCAGCGGACTTAATTACTCAAGTTACCTAGGTCCAAAAACAAAAGACAGTTTGGCGTGAAAATCAGATGATTTGATACGAACGGAGATATAACCGGCAGTTTAATTATTTTTTTGGATAAAAGACGTGTTTAGTGGGTTTTGGTGTGTAATCATTCCAATCAAGTTTCAGATGGGTTATTTTTCAGACTTAGTTCCAATTACGGCATCAATAATATTTCTTCATATTCGCTTTACTTCATAAACTATTCTTGACATTACTTATTTCAGAACAAACCTATTTGATCCTCAGAAAATTATTTATCTGTTTAAAAGTTTAAACATGAAAGACTTGTCATCTAATTCCCAAAATTCACGACACGTGTAGTGTGATGTAAAGACGTATATCAGCTATAGTTAACATCAAAGGAGAGTTATCTTTCAGGTTTTCAAAATCCAAACATAAGATTTAGTTATTCCTATTTTTTTCAGACAAACACCGTCGAATGTTGAATCAGAGTTCTTCCACAAGCTAACTTGACAAAAAAGTTTTTATATTTTTAGAAAATTTTCAGATTTTAATGGATTTTATTGATTTTAATATGCAGATGCAAAATATACATATGAATGCGAAGGTAAGAAAATGCGTACCGAGCGTACCCCCAAACTTAAACTGGACAGTGTCCTCACTGTCATTGCATGAAGAGATCATTTGAAGGGTCAAAATTGTCGGTTAGCGATACACAAATTTTTATTTGTTTTGTTTTTAAAGAAAAGAAAAAAGAATATACACAAATATCTACAAAATGGTTTATACATACCCCCAAACTTATTTGGAACAGTGTCCACTGCTCTTGGCTGGATAACCGAAGTTTGGAGGTAGGCAGAGGAAGATCATTCAGGGTAAACCGGCTCCTGTAAGAACAGGAGCTCCTCTGTTGGTTCGACACTAAGGTACGGTTTGCATCGGTGTCCGTTTACTTTGAAAAGTGAACCGTCCTTAGGATTTTCCAAATCCACAGCGCCCTGCGGATACACATTCCGCACAAAATACGGCCCTTTCCAGCGAGATCTGAGCTTTCCAGGATGGAAGTGAAGTCGGGTGTCGTAAAGCAGTACCTGCTGACCAGGTACGAAGGTTTTGCGCAAAAGGTGTTTATCGTGAAACACCTTCGTTCGGTTCTTAACAACAACCGCGTTATCGTAAGCCTCATCCCTAAGCTCTCTTAGTTCGTTCAACTGCAGCTTCCGATGGCTGCCCGCATCTTCGAGAGACAGATTCAGCTCCTTTATCGCCCAAAATGCGCGATGCTCTATTTCGACAGGTAGGTGGCAGGCTTTTCCGTACACAAGCCGATAGGGAGACATGCCAAGGTCGGTCTTATGAGCGGTTCGAAAAGCCTAAAGGGCATCAGTGAGTTTCAGCGACCAATCCTTACGGTTCTTAGAAACCGTCTTCTCCAGTATCTGCTTGATTTGCCGATTTGAAACTTCGGCCTGCCCGCAGGTTTGGGGGTGGTAGGGCCTAGAGAGCTTATGATTAATGGAGTATTTCCGCATCAAGGCTTCGAAAGTTTTGTTGCAGAAATGACTTTCATTATCGCTAATGATTGCTCGGGGGTGCCCAAACCGGGAGAAAATGTTTTCTTTAAGGAATCTAATGACAACCTTGTTGTCGTTAGTCCGGCTGGGCACAGCCTCGACCCACTTAGAGACGTAATCAACAGCGAGAAGGATGTACAAGTTCCCAAAAGAGCTGGGAAACGGCCCCATGAAATCTATCCCCCAAACATCGAAAATCTCCACAACCAAGATCGGTTGGAGCGGCATCTCGTTCCTCCGGGATATCCGGCCCAAGTGTTGGCACCGGGAGCAAGTCTTTCAATAGTCATGAGCGTCTTTGAAAAGTTGTGGCCAGTAGAAACCACATTGCAAGATCTTCTCGGCTGTCTTTCTGGGGCCAAAATGCCCGCCACATGCTTGATCGTGGCAAAACGACAGCACACTCTTGAATTCCTCGTCAGGGACACACCGACGAATAATCTGGTCGGGACAGTACTTGAACAAGTAGGGTTCATCCCAGTAAAAGTGTTTTACTTGGGATGAGAAGCGAAGTCTGTCCTGACTCGACCATTCAGTCGGAAGTAATCCTGTGGCCAAATAGTTCACAATATCTGCGAACCAGGGTTTGCACGATACTGTCAAGAGCTGTTCATCCGGGAAAACGTCGTTGATCGGAATTGGAAGCGAAGGCGAAGAAGGAAGTCGTGAGAGATGGTCGGCAACCACGTTTTCACATCCTCGTTTGTCCTTAATGACAAGGTCAAACTCTTGAAGCAAGAGGATCCAACGGATTAACCGAGATTTTGCATCTTTCTTCGCAAAAAGATGGCGCAGAGCAGAATGGTCCGTGTAGACAATGACTGGAGAGCCGATGAGGTAGGGCCTGAACTTTTCTAAAGCAAATACAACAGCTAAGAATTCCTTCTCAGTTGTTGTGTAATTGAGTTGGGCGTCTTTCAGGGTTCGGCTCGCATAATAGATTACGTGCGGCATCTTGTTGATGTGTTGTCCAAGGACAGCACCGATGGCAAAGTCGGATGCATCACACATAATCTCAAATGGGTGTGTCCAGTCAGGTGAGGAAAGAACGGGAGCAGAAGTGAGTGAGCGTTTCAATGACTCGAAGGCAGTCACACAGCTCGAGTTGAAGGCGAAAGGCGTATCCTTAGCCAGCAAAAGAGTCAAGGGCCTAGCAATCTTGCTAAAGTCCTTGATAAACCGTCTATAAAAACCGGCATGGCCAAGGAAGGCTCGGATATCTCTGACGCATCGGGGAGGAGGCAGATTGGAAATGACCTCAATCTTTGCTTTGTCAACCTCTATGCCATTTTGCGAGATGATATGTCCTAAGACAATACCTTCGCGCACCATGAAGTGGCATTTCTCCCAGTTCAAAGTGAGATTCTTGTCCTTACATCGGGTAAGGACAGCGTCAAGATGCAGCAAACACTCGTTGAAGGAATCGCCGAAGATGGAGAAGTCATCCATGAAAATCTCCAGAAATTTTTCCACCATGTCTGAGAAAATACCCATCATACACCGCTGGAAGGTAGCGGGCGCATTGCATAACCCAAAGGGCATGCGACGATATGCAAATGTGCCGAAAGGACAAGTGAAAGTGGTCTTGTCCTGGTCTTTTTCGGCGATGGGAATTTGATTATAGCCGGAGTAGCCATCAAGAAAGCAGTAGTACTTGTGTCCGGCCAATCGTTCAAGCATCTGGTCAATGAAAGGTAGCGGAAAGTGGTCTTTCCACGTTGCGGCGTTGAGTTTTCTGTAATCAATGCATACTCGCCACCCAGTTTGGGTGCGAGTAGGGATTAACTCGTTCGCCTCGTTAGTGATGACCGTGATGCCCGACTTCTTAGGGACAACGTGGATGGGGCTAACCCACTGGCTATCAGAAATAGGGTACATGATACCACTATCTAGACATTTTACGATCTCCTTCTTCACAGCCTCTTTCATGACTGGATTGAGACGTCTTTGTGGATCCCGGGCTGGTTTGGCATCATCCATTAGATGAATGTGATGCTCAACGATCAGGGGACTAATCCCCTTGATGTCCGTCATGGACCAGCCAAAAACTTGCCTGTTGCTGTGCAAGACCGCGAGAAGGGCTTTCTCTTGCTCGGGAGCTAGAGAAGCCGAGATGATGACAGGGAGGGTCTCGTTCTCACCTAAGTAAGCCTACTTAAGGTGAGACGGCAAAGGCTTGAGTTCGAGCGTTGGAGGTGAAACGATAGAAGGCAAGATTGGTGCAAAGGTCTCGAACTCAAAGGACTCCAGCAAAGGTTCAAAGCGAGTGTAGGCAACCGAGTTGGATGGTTCAGGTAACTCATCCGGAAAGTCGAAGGATTCAAACTCGGGTTGTGCGCGGCTAAGATCATTCGAAAACGTGAAACACTCGTATTCGTTGTCGGGCGCAGAAACAGCAGCAGGTTCGAAGAGAAACGCACTAGTGGCGTCAAGATTATCGTGATCAAACAGAAACTCCTCGAATTCACACTCTTCTGAGGTGATCTCCTGGATCGAGCAGACGTCCAGTATATGAGCATTAGGTTCGGCGGGCTGATTCCCCAACCTAAAAATGTTGAGTTCAATTGTCATATTTCCAAAAGAGAGGTTCATCGAACCATTGCGACAATTGATCACAGCATTTGAGGTTGCGAGAAATGGGCGACCGAGTATCACTGGAATTTGATTCCGGGGGTTAGCTACAGGCTGTGTGTCTAATACAATGAAGTCAACGGGGAATATGAAGTCCCCGACTCTTATCAACACATCCTCTAGCTCACCCCTAGGATGGGTGATCGATCGGTCGGCCATTTGGAGAGTGCAGTGCGTGGGTTTCAGCTCTCCGACGCCTAATTGCTCGTATACTGAATACGAAAGCAAGTTAACACTGGCACCAAGATCTAAGAGTGCGCGGTTGATGTTCTTATCCCCAATAGTAATTGAAATCGTAGGACAGCCAGGGTCCTTCCATTTTTGTGGTAAAGATTGGGTAAGGGCATCACTCACAGCACTAGCCAAGAAAACTTTCTTGGGTACCTGAGACTTCCTCTTTTTCGTGCACAAGTCCTTTAAGATTTTCGCGTAAGACGGGACTTGTTGGACATCATCTAAAAGAGGAATGTTAATGTTAACCTGCTTGAATAACTCCAGAATCTTCTCCATTTGAGGATTTTGTTTATTAGACCTCAACCGGTTTGGAAATGGAACATTTTGAAAATTGGTTGAGTCTAATGCTGGAGGAGGAGATTGTGGAGTTGGAACGGATCCCAGAATAGGTGTCTTCGTGGAGTGAGAAGTGGGTCCGTTCAGAGCAGAAGAAGAGGGAGGGGAGCCTTATGAAGAACGGAGAATAGGCTCAGAAGATGAAGAAGAAGAAGAAGAAGAAGAAGAAGAAGAAGCGGCCGGGGTGTCATCGTTGATCCGTTTGCCAATGTTGTTTTGCAGCATCCTCCCCGATCTCAGTGTGGTCACGGCACTCACATTATGGTTCTGTTGTTCAAGAGCAACATGTGCATTATGTGGGTGACCGGGATTTGGGAGTGGCTGGGACGGGAGCTTCCCCTTCTCTCGCTCGCTTAAGGCCACGTTCAGCTGTGCAATCTGGGCCTCGATGGTCTTGATGCTTTGCCCGTGTGCGGCAGTGTGTTGCACTAAAGATTGAATGGAAGACTGGATGTTGGCGGTGGATTGAGTCGATTGTTTAACAAACGCCTCCAGACTTCGTTCGAGCGAGGAAACCTTATCGTTGTTTGACGGAACAAAGTTGTTTGGTGGAAAAGAATTGTTGGGTGCAAAGTTGTTCGTCTGATTTTGGAAAGGTTGGGGTTGGAAGGGCTGCTGATATTGATGTTGAGTTTGTTGTGGCGCTTGTTGTTGCGGTGGAGGGGCCCTTTGGAAATTGTTGCCCTGGAATTGATTCTGATTCTGATTCCAGGCGAAATTGGGGTGGTTCCTCCAACCGGGATTGTAGGTGGAAGAGTATGGATCATTCCTCGGTCTTTGCTGGAAGGCAGCATTAACCTGATCTGTCCTTGTGAGGGTGGATTGTAAGGACACTCTTCGGTCAAGTGGGAAGGATCGGAACAACAAGCGCAGATAGTACGAAGGGGGAGAACAGGGGCAGGAGCAGGAGAAGAAAATTTGCTTTCTATCGCTTCAAGCTTTCTTGTTATTACAGCCATTTCAGCTTTCATCGCAATAGAGACGTCAAGTTGGTGGATTCCTACCCTAGACTGACCGGTAGAAGTGGAGGTAGAAGAAGAAGAAGAAGAAGTCGGTCGGGTGCTCTCCCACTGTAGCGTTTGCTCCGCAAGGTCGTCAAAGAACTGCCACGCTTCCTCGTTAGATTTCGATAGGAAGTGGCCCTGACAGATGGTTTCCAGCAACTGCTTCGTTGCTGGGTTCAGTCCCTCATATAAGGTTTGGCAGAGTTGCCATTTCTCTATACCGTGATGAGGACACTGAACAAGAAGGTCTTTGTACCGGTCAAAGCACTTCCAGAAGGGTTCAGAAGGAAGCTGGGAGAATTGGTTGATTTCATTTCGAATCCTTGCGGTTTTATGATTCGGATAAATTTTTTTCAGAAACGCTTTAACAAACTCGTCCCAGCTGGTGATTGAGTGGGAAGCGGTGCTATACAGCCATTTTTCAGCGAGATCGCATAAAGTGAACGGAATGACCCATAGACGTATAGCATCGTCCGACAGCTGGGTTGTTTTCATCATGGCACAGACGTTTTGAAATTTGTTGATGAAGATATAGGCATCTTCAGATTCAAGCCCATGAAAACGTGGAAGCATGTTGATGAAATGGGGCTTAATTTCAAAGTTGTCCCCATTGGCCGGAGGGAGAGAAAGGCAGGTGGGAAGTGCAGAACGGGTGGGATAGAAACGATCCTGGAGCCCGATTCGCTGCGGCGCTACAACAGGCGGTGGTGGTGGGATATTGGTCTCCGTAGGAGGTGGAGCCAATCCAGGGGTGGTCAAGGAGATGTTCGGATTAAATCCCGACATCGCGGAAGAAGAGGTTGGTGAAGGTGAAGGTGAAGATGTATGAACAGAATTCCGGTCAACGTCGGAGTTGGCCGGCAAAGGAAGGGGTGAAAGAGGAGTGGACGGAGTATCGACTTCGGAGTCGATCGCGTAGTCGGTAGCAACTAACGTAACGCGGACTAGACGGGCGCTAGTTTCCCAAGTCCAAGCGGACATACACTAAACGAGTTTAGTATAGTTAAAGCGGAGAAGGTGAGGGTAAGAAAACGTCAATTGAGAAAGGCGATGGGTGGTGGGTGAAAAAATGGATTTGGCGACAAAGGGAAAGTTTTTATAAAAGTTTTTGGTTTTTTCTTTTTTATTTGTTTTTGTTTTTAGAAAGAGATTTACAGAAATATGTACGGAAATACGGCTTAAGCAATCACAAACAAGATATGCACAATCACACCTAGATCTAGGGTAACCTAGGTCTGCTAGATCTGCTCCTGAACTTGATTGTCGAAGTTAAACAGTGTCGAGAAATGGGCTTAAAAATACACTGATCATGAGGCCAGGTAAGTGCAGAGATAAGGGGAGGTTGTCCAACGCTTTCGCGAAGTTCCTTAATTAAATAACCCTTTCTCTTTCGGCGGTTGCGCCTTTAACACTTTCCTAGACACCCCGTAAACAATATACCGTTAAGCGAGGTTCTAAACACGGCTTATCTTCTCCTAATGAGCGCGAAGTCCTTAGGGCAGAAGTCTAGTATTTTTTAATTTACAACGGACAATGCATATGCTTTAGTGATTTTTGGGGTCCTGGGAAGGGTGATGAAATCCCCACCCAATCTGGATTGGTTTCAAGCCCCTTAAGTCCGTATTAAAGAAATGCAAAGCAGTAACAAATCAACTGCAAACAATTTTTATTTTTGCGGCACAGAATCCTGCACAAGAACATTTTATTGGAAGGGGGAGAAGAGTTTGCGCAAAGAAGGCTGCAGAAAACACAGTTCAGTGGAGTTCAGAGGAGTGGGAGAGAGAAAAGGAGGACTTACAGAGAATTGTGCACACTAACTCGACCAAGTGGCCGCGGATCCGTGGCCTAAGCTTGCTTATGCCGCGGTTCCGCGGCGGAATTGGGGAGTTGGGGCTCTGAAATTTTTGTGTGGGCTGTTTTGGGTGTCCTCTGCTGTTTTTAAGACCCTGAATCTGGATTTGCTCACTGTAACTGCTCCAGATCTTGACAGTAGACCGTTTGTTCCGTTTTGATCTGTCGCGGTGTAGCCGCGAAATGTGGGTCTATCTTCCCACGTCTTTGGCACTGTACTTGAACTCCGTATTTTCAACGTCTTGGCCACTGACTCGAACTTTGTATTTTCCTGCACACTTACACAAAAACTAATCAAGAAACAACAAGATGGTTTTTTACAAAGTATATATATTTTTTTTCATTTTTTGGTTATATTTATACTTACAAATTAACCCGAAATTATACAAGGAAATAAACTACCGTCTCCCCGGCAACGGTGCCATTTGATTGTTAGGGGTTCTGCGTGTTCAAGTTCTAGTTTAAATACCGCAATCAAGACGGTTTCGCTTGTAGCTAGCCGGTTGAGTAAGGGTCGTCCGCAGGGAGATGGGAGTCTTTTTCTATGTTGATTGATGTGAAAATTTTTGTTTGTTTACCGCAATCAGAACGGTGTCGCGCGTAGCTAGACCGAGGTGACTACGGGTCGTCCTCTGGGAAACGTGGAACCTTTTATTTTTACTTTAGATGTGTTGAGAAAGAGAGGAGGAATAAAGAATTTTGTGAAAAGATTCTAGATCTACTTTAAACAAGAATGTAAAATATAGATCTAGATTATTTTAGAGATTTAAATAATATAATAATAGGGCTTGTAGGGTTCGTTAGGATTTAGTAGTTATGGACGATTAATTAAAGTTACCCTTTTTATCCATTAATAGATTTAGAACTAGAACGACGGTGATGCGTGTAGATTAGGGTTTCCGGAGGGAAAAGGAATCCCACTCTTAACCCTTATCTCGACACGGAACTCCGTTCATATCTAGCCTTTACCAAAACAATCATTAATCTAATCTCTAATCACGGTCGGAACTAGCAAAGAATTGCTAGCGCGCCCGATTAGGATGTTAATGATTCTTTTGATAAAGTTCCTAAACTTTATAGGACTTAAAAAGGGTTTAATTATTTTCATCGTCCATTAGCCTACCATAATCCTACGAACCCTAACAAGCGGAGAATTACTCGCGCATGTTGGGAGAAGAAGATGAAAAGAAAGAGAGGGAAAACATAATGTAAAAAAAAACAAACAATTAAATAAAAACTACCTTTATTAATCAACTCCTTCAAGCTACACTTTTAATCCATAGAAAATGATTACAAAACTTGATTTGCTTCTCGATCTTTCCTAAGGAGGTAATCGAACAGTCGATGATCAGCCTGGATGCGTGAGCGTCGGGAGCTTTGTGATCTCTTCGGCTTGATGACTTTTCCAAGAGGCTCTCGGTGCCTTTTTATAGTGCTAAAGCCATAATACAAGCTTCTAAAATATGATTTAAGCAGAAAAGATTTTCCCTAAAAATCCTCAACTCCCAAATCTTCTTAACCGCGGCGGATCCGCGGCATAAAGGGGTTAACGCCGCGGATCCGCGGCCTTCTCATCTCCGCCGTTGATCAATTTTCAGGAGCTGTCTCTATGTGACATTTGGCGATCCTTGGTACCTTTAGAATTTGGAAATCTTTTCGTGGTTGCTTCCAGACTTGGTCTCCAAGTTTTGCTTCTTAATTAGGCAAATCTTCTTCAACAACTTGATTTGCTTGATTCTAGTCTTTGAAAAATTCTGCATACTTGGAAATCTTTTGCACAACAACTCAAATAATATTTAGTACACTTTGTTCTACTAGGATTTGGTCAATGAATTTATTTGCATACATTTTCCTACCAAATGATAATTAAAATATATTAACACATGAAAAATAATGTTTTTACACATAAACCCTCATATGTATAATATATTATATTAAAGTCCCTTTTTAATATGAAAATGGTAGGAAAAATGTAATAACAAATGTGCAGTTTTATCAACTGAACATATGTTCTTTAACGAGTTAAGTCCGGTTTTTTCAGATTTTGTTTGTGATTATCTAAGGGTTGAGTTGATATTTAAAGAGAGCTTGTTAGGGTTAGGATTAGGTTAGTTTGAGTTAGGAGTCTCCACATCTTTCGTTGCCCCTCTTAATATCGGTGTTACGGTAATCGGCAACAACGGGGATTAGCACGACTAGGAAGGAACTTGCGAGTATAAGCTAGGCTTTCCAACGCATAAGTCCTTCCTTTTGGTGCTTGTCCGTCCGTTCTTGGCTCTTAGCCATAACCACCGGTTAATTTAACCACAACCGGTCTCACTACGGAATCACCGCTATCATGTAGGATAGGGTGCCGTAAGGAGCGGATTGTGGTTCAATTAACGGGAGTCGATTTAAGCTGTTGGGCAAGGAAAGAGTGAGAGAGATTTCCTTCTCTCAAACTTCCCTTATCCTACCCTAACAAGTATGAACTACTCACACATCATGATACGGAAAAATAAAACAAAACAAAAGAGGAAGATAGAAAGAAGGAGATTAGAAGAATACGACTAGCTATTTGCGACCTCACCTTGGCGAGGATCGAGCGTAAGCATCATTGTCGTATTAAGGATAAAGAAAAAGAGAGAAGAAAGAAACAACAAGAAAATAACAACAACTACTTAACAAATTAAAATTACAACAATTATAGCAAAAGTAAGACAAGCATGATAATAAAATGTTCTTTATTCACCATTCTTCACTCACAAAGCTCACTCAAGTTTAATGGAGAAGAGATGAGAAGAAGAAGAACATGTAATCTAAAACCTAGCAAAAAGAAAATACAAGAATGGACCCTTTCCTTCACAAAGTTCTGGGCTATTTATAGGCCCAAAAATGAAAACCTAGGGCAACCACCAGAACCCAAACAAAAAGACCAAAATACCCCCCAAATATCTGCAGATTTGGCGCCTATATGGCCGCGGATCCGCGGCCTATACCCCCCTTTGGCCGCGGATCCGCGGCCCTATGGGTGAGTTGGGGTGTCGGCTTCTATGTACTTCCCTGGTCTTCTGTCCCCTCTTGTTTGGTATATATATTTTCTGAAAATACTTTCACAATTCTTCCAGAATTTCTGTTGAGGGAAAGGTGGACTTTTTGTCAAGATTTGGCATGATTGCCTCGAGCTCCGCGTAGATTTCTTGGAACTTGTTGTTGCCATTGAGCCTTGTGCATGAAGGTGACATTGATTTTACATTTTGTCTTCCTAAACTGGTATCTGGCAACATACGGATGAAGAGCGGAGACCGTATTTTATCAGTGGTTGGCAGGAACCCGGATTTTGTCGTGTTTTTCATGAATTTCACCGTTTTAGAACCGAGAACCTGTATCCTGCAATTGACTAGCAAACACGGCTCAAAAGTATCTACCGATATGCAATGTGATAAAAATTGGGCGGTATGAAAATGCAAAAATCTGATATGAACACTTCTCTAGTCCTTGCTTTGCATAGTGGTATTCCTTAATGAATATACAGTACCTCATTCGATGAGGTAAGAGCCGAGATCCCTTCACCGGGAGTGACCTCTTTAGTGAAACTAGCAAAAGCCTCAAAATCACTCCTTTTCAAAATCATTAGATTCTACAACGATATCAAGTTCATTACGCTCATAGTTTTCTTAAAAACCTGCGTAGCCCTCCGTCATTTCAGATAACTACTATTTAGTATTCGTGTTGCATTTGCTGACCTCCGTCAAGGCGTAGTGTGCGGTAGCTGATTAGTGTTTATCTGCCGCATGTGATGCGATTGGATTAGGGTAGTCGTACGGCCTTGTTGACCTCCGTCAAGGGTCATGCGGGTAGGTTTAATTCAATCAAGAAATGAACGGGTTGAACTTGACTAGCGGCCTATGGTTTGTTGACCTCCGTCAAGGTCATAGGAAGCTTGGGGTAAAAACCATTATCTGGAATTTCAAGTGTTGAAATTTGCAATGAGATTGCATACATTTTATATGATAGTTGGATCCCAATACCCACTGCGAGTAAGAGTTACTCCTATGAGAGTTTTGCACTTTACAATTAGCCGATCAAGTATGTGTCTAGAAAAGTGTCTATGGGGTCATACCTCTTGAAAAACGAGGTTTATTTTAATTAGGTTTGTGCGAAAGCATGGGGAACCTCCCTCAAAGTACAGACACTGGCATGGCCGAACGATTAGCGAACTTGTAGAGTGTAATTAATCCCTGCTAGTCTTACCTTTTATGGTTTGATGGAAGATTTGATAAAAACAGTGGGAGCCATCCTGATTAGATAAGACAATAACCAATCTAATCTTGCAAAGAGCGCACGCTAACACATTTCCTTCTCTGTCTCTCTCTCTAGGAAGCAACCAATGTCACGCCTTAATCAAGATAATAATATGAAAGTATTAACCGCACCCACTTATTATACTGAGCTGGGGAACATTGGATCCTTGGGAATAGGGGAATATCAGGATTCCCGCGTCACCCGTACGAAGAAACGGCATGTTGATGCATCTTCTTCGGGTGTGTTCGTTACAGAGAACTGTTTCTCAGCTTGTTCTACGTCCTGGGTATTTGAAACCGGATCAGGATCCCACGTATGTAATTTTTTATATGGGCTAAAGAAAGGTAGAGAACTGGGGAAGGGTGATAAATCCCTAACAGTAGGGAATGGTGTAATTATTGCAGCCAAGGCAGTTGGCGAATATCACCTTGTATTACCGACTGGTAATACATTGATTCTGAACGACTGTTACTACGTACCAAAAATGATGTGCAACATTATATCAGTTTCTTTGCTAACTAAAGAAGAATATAATCTCACATTAGAGGATAATGTTATGAACATTTTCCAGAATCAAGCGTTGATTGGATTTGGTACGTTATGTAACGGGATATACGTTCTTAATCAAAGTACAGTTCTTAAAGTACAGAACACAAACAAGAGGAAAAGTTCAGAAATGAACGAAGCCTTCTTGTGGCATTGTAGACTAGGTCATATTAATGCGACAAGACCGGCTAAGTTGCATAAAGATGGATATTTGAATCGGTTCGAATTTTCATCTTATGAAACTTGCCAGTCATGTCTCAAAGGCAAGATGACCAAAACTCCGTTTACTCGACACGGAGAAAGAGCTACGGAACTCTTAGGACTCATACCTATTGATGTATGTGGTCCTATGTATACACATGCCAGGAATGGTTATTCATACTTTATTACATTCACGGATGATCTCTCAAGGTTCGGACATGTGTTCTTGTTGAAACACAAGTTTGAAGCTTTTGAGAAATTCAAGGAATATAAGTGCGGAGTTGAAAACCAGACGGGCAAAACTATTAAAATCCTACGATCTGATCGGGGAGGAGAATACTTGAGCGGGGAATTCCGTGATTATCTAAAAGAGAATGCGATTCTCTCTCTGCTTACTCCTCCGTATACGCCACAGCACAACGGTGTATCGGAGCGGATGAATCGCACCCTATTAGATATGGTCTTCTCTATGATGAGTACTACTGAGTTACCTATTTCCTTTTGGGGTTATGCGCTTGAGACAACCATGTACCTATTGTATATGGTTCCTACCAAATCTGTACCTACCATTCCATATGAGATATGGAAAGGGAAGAGGCCATGTCTTAATTTGGTTAAGATATAGGGTTGTCCGGCCTATATAAAAACATAAAATCCAGACAAGCTCGAGGAAAGATCAGTTCTATGTAAGTTTGTAGGATATCCCAAGAATTCGCGAGGGTATATCTTCTACCACTCAGAGGAACAAAAGTTGTTTGTTTCTTGACATGCTACCTTTTTAGAAAAGGAATTTCTTGTAAAAGAAATTAGTGGTAATGAGGTAGAACTGGAAGAAGTTCCAGCAGCACAAACTAAAACTAGCAATATGGTGGAACCGGAGGACCCAATAGTACCCAACGAACCCCAGCCACTCCGCAGATCTAATAGGGTTCATCACCCACCTGAGAGATACTATGGTTTTCTCATAGACGGTAGGAGAGAGGATTGCATCATGGAAGATGATGACCCTACTAGTTTCGAACAGGCCATCATAAGTGGAGACTCTGTGAAATGGCTGGATGCTATGCGATCCGAGATTGAACCCATGTACACCAACAAAGTATGGACTTTGGATGTTGCTCCTGAAGGGATAAAACTCTTTAGAAGCAAGTGGATATTCAAAAAGAAGATTGGTGTTGAAGGAAAAGTTGAGACTTGTAGCAAAAGGTTTTCGTCAATGACCTGGCGTCGACTATGATGAAACATTTTCTCCTGTCGCTATGCTTAAGTCCATCAAGATCCTACTTGCCATTGATGCATACCATGACTATGAAATCTGGTAGATGGACGTCAAGACCGCTTTTCTAAATGGTGATTTAGAAGAGAGTGTGTACATGACACAGCCAGAGGGCTTCGTTGACGGTGGGAGCAACGGAAAGGTGTGCAAGCTGCTTAAATCCATCTATGGATTAAAGCAGGCGTCACGGATGTTTGTTGTATATATTCCCTAGAGGACATTGTTGTACATATGATGTATATTATAGTGGATGCTTGGATATATATAGAGAGGACTTTCTTGCTCGATATGATAATATGATATCTGGTTTCACTTTGTCTTAACATGTTGACTTGTATTGGTTTACTGTCTTGCTCTCACATGTTGATAATGACCCTAGGATATGTACTTGAGTACTAGGACTATGATGAGATTATACTAGTAGGGCCAGGGTAGTCAATGAGTATATCCTATAACTGTTCCTAGTCGAGGGTGTATCGAGACAGGGCATCGATACTCCAGAGTAGAATAGCGTATAAGCAACTTGACCCATATGATGGGCGATGGATAATCCCATATCCATCGGTGTTTGACATCAAAGATGATGTACGGGTGCTCAGTGGAGACTGGGTACACTGAACGGACTCGCCGAGAACTCCTAGATGGTATTATACCTATCGTCGGATAGCAGTTCTCCGGTGACACTCGTACAGGTTAGTCCGTTGACCCGAGATCATCATTGAGTCTTGTGTGATTCCCACTGTGCTTCGATTCCCACCTTACCACGTCCAAGAGGGTGTGCAAAATGGTGGCTTTTGGGTACAGTCCCGAATCACATGGTGGCAATGAGCGATATGAGGGGTTTCGTCTCTCCCGGTATAGGGAGTTGATGTTGTGCTGTGTTCGATTGGCTATAACTGGAAGTCCCTGTCCAGGGCTGATATGGAGTTCTACTGGTAAGAGTTATCAGTAGTTTCTCGAGCTGTTATGAGCCTCACATCGACATGAATTATCGGTTACTGGGGTCTGACGTTTACCACCCCTAGACTTGATATGTGACATTTGAAACGAAGAGACCGGACTGTACAGTAGTGTTACTGATTGGATTCACAGGAGAATGTACAGGCTTGCTTGTTGATCTTCTGATCGCTCAATACCTGGGTGGCTGTTACATTTAGCTGACCACTTGCTGCTTGTGGGTGTTTGATATGATCATCACCTACTGCCGGCGTATTGACGATTCTTTAGAGTCCTACACAGAGGTTTCCTGGCTCAGGCAAAACGGAGTAGGAGCACATATGTGATATGTGCGGGACCGAGAATAATACGATATGAGATACCGTATTTTATTCTTGCGATATGAGATATCGGCCGGGTATATGTGATATAGCCGGGTCATCGGATCAAGTGTTGATTCGATGATTTGGTACATGTTATATTAGTCGGTTATATGCAATATAGCCAGATTGTCGGATCAAGTGTTGATTCGATAATTTAATGTATAATTATATATGTGATATATTACATTATGTCAACTAATATAATCTCGCTTTATTGATTCATTTTCTCACTTGATAATACATTGATGTATATGCGATATATGTTAATTGTATTATTTTCTTTTATTACAAAATATATTGTATATGTAATATATAATATTGTAACATGTTAGGGTTACAAATGCAACATGGTTTTAGAGTTTAAACCTAGTTAGGGTTTGGATTAGGGTTATGCTTTAGATGAGCTTTCATGAAGCTTCATGAAGGTTTGACTTTTGTCTTCATCCTTTGATATTTTGTGAAGATATTTGTTAACCCAACCCAAACCCTTGACCTATGGTTTATTCTCTACAAGGGTTAAGCCATTTATTCTTAACCCATGGTTGCAATTGTAACCACAACAATAATTCATTATTCATCACAAAAGGTTTAGCTTCTTCTTCTTCTTCTTCTTCTTCTTGCTCTTGAAAAAGCTTCACTAGGTTTTATGTTTGTGATGATTAAGTGTGAGAAATTGAAAACAAAAGAGAGAAAAATTCCTACTTCATCATCCTCATCTATTCTAGCCACTTAGATTAGGGTGTTCACTTCTCTAATAAGTTCATTAGTGAAGTGTAAGCTTGGGTTAGAGATACTTCAAGGTAGATCATCTTAGATCAAGAAGATTTCAAGCAAGATACATCATTCACCTCTTGGAGCCTCACGAGAGTTGGAGTTCTTCATGATCGCAATGAAGGGACCTCAACACGGAGCTTATGAAGTGAAGGAACGGACTACAAAGGTTGTAATCCTAATCTCTTTAGTTCTTTGTATGTGATACAAAATTGTTACCCTAGAATTTCTAGTAGAGATTCATGGTTTGCTTGCTTTGCACCTCTCTAAATTTTATAGTGGCATGAGTGATGCTACCAAACCCTAGACTAGGTGCAAGGAAAGCTCAACAGTGGTATCAGAGCCAAACTAGCATTCTAGATACGGTGCTAAAACAATTATGAAAACGAAATCGATTCCGATATACAATATTTTGAAACCCCCGTTTTGCTCTCTCGAAATTTTCCAAAAAGTCCTTTAAAATTTTTTCAAACAGGTGCAGAATGATATTTGGGACATTCTAAGAACATGGGAGAAATACGGATGGAGGGGCTCGGATTTTGGCCGAGCCCCAGGCCTAAAATTCCGGCCAGGCCGGCCCCATGGGCTCCTCTTCCCCCCCCCCATATTCCCCCTGTGCTCTCATGTCTCCATTTTGGGTTTCCTAGTATTGTTTATTTAGCCCAATTTTCATGTGATGATTTGTTTGACCTGGGGCTATTTCATTGAGCTTCGTAGTCGTATAATTTAGCTCTGTATTGTTAACCTTGACTATTTTTAGCAGTTCGATCGAACTTCGCACACCACATTTTGTACCCCGCTGAAATTTTCAAGTGTTGTAATTTTCCGAAGTTGATTATATTCGTAAAATCATGCAAGTACCCATATGGATCCCCTAGAAGACTATACTAACCTTAACTCGATTCTATGCCCACGGAACCGCGAACGAACCCTAGGGTTTCCGTAGTTCCGTGGTTTCATAGGTGAGGCATTGGTTAACTCCTTCTACGGCTGGTCCATGGACACTGTGGCACGGTTTTTGAGTGTTTCGACTTTGCTCAAGTGTTGAGCCCACGGGGGTAATTTGTGAGTGTATGTTGATTCGATCGAAACGTTAAACATCGTCATGATATTCTGCGATTGTGATACAATATGTAGAATTCATATAGTTAGACATGAAATCCGTAATATGTGATATTTCGGGTTTACGATGTCTAAGGCGACTGTGGATTCCAAATGTTGTAGTTTTTCACTTTTCTTTTCTGCGACCGTAAGCGTAGTATATGGGTTATTGCCGGCTTCGTTGATATACATCAACGACAATCGGGATACGCATACTTGCTTACGTTGATGATATGAGATATTATGTGTTGCTGTGATATGTTATATTGGATCGTCGTGTTCTGAATAGCCGGGGTTTTTATGTGAGATTGTCACGAACCGAAGGTACGGAACGTGACTGGCACTTAGATTACGAGACGTCTCAAGGCGTAACGTAACCTAAGTCAGCCAAAGCCCAGAAAACCTAAACCATAAACAATAAGAGTGAAGGAAACCTTTCATGAAAAAGACTTTAAAATCAATTAAGTTGCATTAACCCCCTTTTAAAAGCGTCAAAAATTTCCGAAAATTTTGGCAGAGTCTCCTTTATAAATACTAGCCCCCAAAAATGGGCACAACAAGATATATAACCTGTAACGATAAAATGGCATCCCCAAAAGGGAGCCAGCTCTTCGCCCAAGGCGGATCACAACCACACGCAATATATATCCAATATCAAGTAAATAAGTATAAAGAAAAGCAAAATATAAGAAAAACACAACGTCGGCTCAAGTGAGCTCGATCCCAAAGAAACAACATATACACAAATCTCTCAGTCTCATCACTAGGTCGCATATACAAATAAGAAGTGGTAGATAGAGAACACTAGATACAATGATAGTACAAAAAAAAATAAGGTGTCCTCGCAACCCACCTACGAGCAATGTCGCGAGTCTGAGCAAAAAAAGCCAATGATAAGATAAGCCCGCCACTACAAGACTGACGGGTCCGACCTGCAAGACACTGTGGCACAACGAGGGTGAGTTGCCAGCTCGTGAGTAGAATATAACATCTAATAAGGCTATCGTAAGAATGCACGCAAATGCGTCACAACATGTATGTCTATATGTGATGTAATACCATTAGTATGTATGCACATGTATGCAACATCAATACGAAATCTTTAAGTGTTTAAAATACTATAAGCTCTGCATTCTTAACTTAGAAATAGAATATCTGTGCAATAGCTAAAGTACCATCAATGAAATCATCTGAAAACCGTGTCAAGCATCGACACCAAATATGGAAATATATCTGTCTCAATGTCTCACTATATCAATGTCTCAATACATCGGGCTCCGTCAGTCCGGATCGGCCCGTATCATCAAATCTCACGACAACGGTCGGTATCCTCCGGATATCCGCCGCGCCAGACATCACCGGTAGGTAGTCTTCCCCTGCCAGGCTCATCATCTACAACTCGATCTTCTTGCCCCGGGTACCATACTGGGCCCACCATGTACCCGAGACGGTTCATCCACTCCTCGAATCGGGTCTCGAAATCCAACAGAAAACATGAAAACTCATGGTGGACGACACATACATCACAAGAAAACCGCAACTTTATTTTAAAAATGATGATAATAAGTTTTTGTTAAATTCTTGCGGTTTACCCCCAAAATCCAGAAATCTCATCAATACTGAAATCCTCAAGAAAATCATAATACCTAACATGTTGTATATGATAAATGGTTATGATATCAAAGGTATGCAATTGATTTGTGACTAGGAATCTATATAAGCATGATGATGAAATGAGGTATATACATGCTTTGCAATTCAATGTATCGTATATGATGCAAGTGTGATACTGAGCTAAGCAGGTTCTAAAGTGCTCGTGTCATGTCAATTACCAAGGCGTGTGTGTTCACATGAATAGTGCGAGTGCAATGTGAGCCAATGGTAATGGTGTATGTGTCCTAAGTGGTGATATCACACATGTGTATGTGGATAACCATGCAATGCCAGCAGACGAATAACTAGAAAGATGTGCATATGAAGGAGAGGGTTAACTAACTAACAATGCATATAGTTTGCAAGAATAAAGTGATCCTATCTATGGGGAGCCTCGCGCCATCCAGATGATTTCCTCATAGATGTATATATCTACTCACCTAGACGCCTCGCTAATCTGATCCAACCACAGCTTTGCCTTTACGCGCCGTGTCCGATGTTTCCGCAACCGATCCTAAAATTGTACAACACACGACATAAGATTAAACATCATGGAACGACGCAAGTCATAATATGAAAAGATCAACGCCCACTAGTTAGGCACAACGTGCACTCGGTGCGCGGAAAACACACGAAAATCACTAAAAGCTTAACTAAAATCGTCGTTTCGGGGCAACCGTCAAAACTAAAACCCGACTAAACCAAACTCCGCATTCGCACACCCTACAAGTCATAGTAGGTGCTAATAGTATCGACAATATATCGCAATTAATTCACCTCCTAAAAATTTAGAAAACCTAGTAAGCATTGACATAGCAATTTCGATGCAAACATCGCGATTTAACGATATAGCGATCGCAACATCGCACAAACATCCAATTTAAACAACTAGATGGTCACAACAGAAATTATAACCCACTTACAAATCTTCAAACCCTAAATAAAATTCCAAACCTTTACTAGAATATCCTAAACAAGAAATTATAACCTAATTAACACTTTAAAAAATCTAAATTAGCATAATTAAACTACCAATTTAACAACTAGATTAAAATTATACCTCCCAAGTGTTGATTCCCTTGCACTTAGACTCCAAATTTGCCTCTTTTCTTCTTGTTTTAAACCAATTAGGGTTTGGGAAGAGGTAGAATAGGGTTTAGGTTTGAATTAGTGAAGAAAATTGTGTATTTTTGTGGATTTTTGTGGATTTTAGCATGAATTTTGAAGCAAGAAATGGGGAAAATGAGGGGTTTCCTGCAGGTTAGGGCTCAGCTTGGGTGATGAGGGGTGAGTTGTGAGTGAATTGTGTAGAAAATTCTACACAAAAGTCCTTCACAAGTTCATTAAATGACCATCACATCAATTTTTACAAAAACCCCATTTTAATTCATTTTGATTTAATTTTCAAACCATAGAACTAAAATCTTGAAAAGTCTTGATACAATTTTTATTACACTAAATTTTAGTTTATAATGGTTCCTAAGTGTGTAATTTACCCATTTAAATTTGTATTTATCACTAATTTAATATATTTTTAAAAGCTTAAAATAATATTAAAAATAATTAATTAAGAATTTTTTTTAAATAACTAGAAATTTTTAAGTGAAAATTTAGTGATCAAATTCTAGCAATATCTTATCTAAATTTTGTATAATTATACCTATATTGAAAAATACTTATTTTTACTTTTTACGGAAGAGACTGATTATTTTGCCGATTATCGAAAAACTGCCTAAACGAAATTCAAAGCGTTACAGAGATGAGGGTTTTTATTTTCATTCATGTAAAATTCAATGTATGTAATATTCTTTTATTGGGGTACTTCCGGGATGAGGTTGATGTCACCATTGTATATTATTTACTTTTCCGCATTAGGATAGACCCGAGGAAGGGAGCACAAGTAACCGGGTTCTAGGGTCCAGTGGGATGCCATCTCGAGGAGTCGAGACTGGGTCTCCTAACCCTGGAATTGACAGCGTTACTTGCCTCTCTCATAGGGGTCTAGGGATGTGGGTTTGGTTATTCATCACGACCATGGAATCCATATTTTATACAGGCTCGATATAAAACACGGACCTCCTAGTATATCCAATATTTCATATGTTTCTTCTGCTGCTGATATACTGTGATGTGATCATATTATATGCATGAGACGAATGCTTTATTATTGTATATATGATATATAATAAATATTGCTTATGTTTTACACTCGCGCAAGTCCCGTCCCGGTATGTCGTTAGTTAAGTAACTTAACAGTGCATAACGGAACATTGTGGCGAATGCGGATGGCATAAGCGTACGTTGTATTTTCGTTTCTTCTGTGATGCTTAGGAAGGATAAATGATGGGATTTATTAATGAGATTAATAAAAGAAAAGAAACCTAAAATATGTTGTAGAATCAAATTTTCAAAAAGGGTAGCTACAGTATTTGCTTTGCATAGTGGTATATGTGATATACCCTGCACCTTATTCGATGAGGAAAGAGCCGAGATCCCTTAACCGGGAGTGACTTTTTTAGCAAAACTGGTAGATGCTACAAACTCACGGTTTAGTTTTTGACTGCTTCTATAGTTCTTGTTTTGCACAGCGGTATTTGTGAAATATCCTGCACCTTATTCGATAAGGAATAAGCCGAGATCCCTTCACCGGGAGTGACCTCTTTAGCAAAACTAGAAAAGCCTCAAAAACACTCCTTTTCAAAATCACTTGTTTCTACAACGATATCAAGTTCATTACATTCATGGTTTTCTGAAAAACCTGCGTAGCCCTCTGTCATTTCAGATAAGTATTAATTAGTATTCGTGCTACGGTAGTTTGGCATTCGTCAAGGCGTAGTATACGGTAGCTATTTACTACTTATCTGCAGCATATGATGCGATTGTATTAGAGTATTCGTATGGCGTTGTTTGGGATTCGTCAAGGGTCATGCGGGTGGGTTTAATTCAATCAAGAAATGTACGGGTTGAACTTGACTAGCGGACTATGGGTTGTTTGGCATTCGTCAAGGTCATAGCACGTTAGGGGCAGAAGCATTATCGGGAATTTCAAGTGTTGAAATTTGCAATGAGATTGCATACCTCCTATGAGATAGTTGGATCCCGATACCCACTACGAGTAAAAGTTACTCCTGGGAGAATTTTACACAGGAAAATTAGCCAATCAAGTAGGTGTCTAGAAAGGTGTTAACGGGGTTATGCCTCGGGGAAAATGAGGTTTATTATAATTAGGTCCGTGCGAAAGCATGGGGAACCTCCCTCAAAGTACTAACACTAGCCTGGCCGAAAGATTGGCAAACTTGTAAGGTGTAATTAATCCCGGCTAATCTTACTTTTTAGGGTTTTAAGGAAGATTTGATAAAAAGCAGTAGGAGCCATCCTGATTAGATAAGATAATAACCAATCTAATCTTGCAAGAGCATACGCTAAAGTATTTTCTTCTCTCTCTCTCCAGGTAGTGACCATGTCAGGCCCTAATCAAGATAATAATATGGATGTATTGACTAAACCCGCTTTTTATACTGAGCAGGGGAACGTTGGTCCCGCTCCAACTTATAATTGTTATAAGTCCGAGTAGAGAATAGGAGAATATCTATATTCTCATGCCGCCCAGACGAAGAACAAGCATGCTGATGCATCTTCTTCGGGTGTGTTAGTTATCGAGAACTGTTTCTCAGTTCACTCTACATCCTGGGTATTAGATACCGGATCGGGATCCTATTTATGTAATATGTTACATGGGCTACGTAAAGATAGGGAATTAGGGGAGGGTGATCATTCCATAAGAGTTGGGAATGGTGCAAATGTTGCAGCCAAAGTAGTTGGCGAATATCACCTTGTGTTGCCAAATGGTAATACACTGATTCTGAACGAATGCTATTACATTCTGAGCATGATATGCAATATTATATCAGTTTCTTTATTGAGTAAAGAAGGATGTAATCTTGTAGTACAGGATAATGTTATGAACATCTTCCTGAATCAAAAGTTGATTGGATCAGGCTCGTTATTTAATGGCATATACGTTCTCAATCAGACTATAGTACTTAATGTACAAAACACACACAAGAGAAAGAGTTCAGAAATGAACGAATCCTTCTTGTGGCATTGTAGACTAGGTCATATCAATGCGACACAACTAGCTAAGTTGCATTTGGATAGATATTTGAATCCGTTCGAACTTTCATCTTATGACACTTGCCAATCATGTCTCAAAGGAAAGATGACTAAAACTCCATTTAGTGGACACGGAGAAAGAGTTACAGAAGTCTTGGGACTGATACATAGTGATGTATGTGGTCCCGTGTCTACACATTCCAGGAATGGTTCTTCCTACTTCATTACATTCACTAACGATCTCTCAAGATACGGACATGTGTTCCTGTTGAAACACAAGTCTGATGCTTTTTAGAAATTCAGAGAATATAAGAACGAAGTAGAGAACCAAACGGGCAAAAGTATTAAGATCCCTCGATCTGATCGAGGAGGAGAATACTTGAGCAATGAGTTCCTAGATTATCTAAAAGAGAATGGGATTCTCTCTCAGCTTATTCCCCCTTATACACCACAGCACAACGGTGTATCGGAGCGGAGGAATCGCACCCTATTAGATATGGTGCCTTCTATGATGAGCACTGCTGAGTTTCCTATTTTCTTCTGGGGGTATGCGCTTGAGACAGCCATACACCTGTTGAATATGGTTCCTACCAAATCAGTGCCTACCACTCCATTTGAGATATGGAAAGGGAAGAGACCATCTCTTAAGTATGTTAAGATATGGGGTTGTCCGGCCTATGTCAAAAGGCACAATCCGGACAAACTCGAGGCAACGTCTGTCTTGTGCAAGTTTGTAGGATATCCCAAAAAATTCACAAGGGTATATCTTCTACCACCCCGAGGAACAAAAAGTGTTTATTTCTCGACATGCCACTTTCTTAGAAAAGGGTTTTCTTATGAAACAAATTAGTGGCAATGAGGTAGAACTGGAAGAGGTTCCAGCGACACAAACTACGACAGAAGATTTGATGGAACCAGAGGATTCAGTAGTTCCTGACGAACCCCAGCCTCTATGCCGATCTAGTAGGATTCCTCATCCGCCTGAGAGATACTACGGTTTTCTCATAGACGGTGGGAGTGAGGATTGCATCATGGAAGATGATGACCCAACTAGCTTCGAGCAGGCAATCACGAGTGGGGACTCTGTGAAGTGGCTGGATGCAATGCGATCTGAGATGGAATCCATGTACACCAACAAAGTATGGACTTTGGAAGTTGCTCCTGAAGGGGTAAAATTCATTGGGAGCAACTGGATCTTTAAAAAGGAACTTGGTGTAGACGGAAAAGTAGAGACTTTCAAAGCTAGACTTGTTGCAAAGGGTTTTCGTCAACGACCAGGTGTGGATTATGACGAAACCTTTTCTCCAGTGGCTATGCTTAAGTCCATCCGGATCTCACTTGCCATTGCTGCATACCATGACTACGAAATCTGGCAAATGGATGTTAAGACCGCCTTTCTAAATGGTGATTTAGAGGAGTGCGTGTACATGACTCAGCCAGAGGGCTTCGTAGATAGTGGGAGCAGCGAAAAGGTATGCAAGCTGCTTAAATCCATCTACGGGTTAAAGCAGGCATCGCGGAGTTGGAACATCTGTTTTAATGTTGTAGTCAAAGAGTTTGACTTCATCAAAAATGTGGATGAACCTTGTATATATAAGAAGGTTGTCTTCCTCGTATTGTACGTGGATGATATACTCTTGATAGGAAATGATGTTCCTATGCTGCACTCGGTCAAGTTCTTCTTATCACATAGATTCTCAATGAAAGATCTAGGTGATGCCTCCTGCATTTTGGGAATCAAGATATATAGAGATAGATCTAAACGGATACTGGGATTGTTCCAATCCAGGTACATTGACACCATACTAAAGAGGTTTAGTATGGATGAATCCAAGCATTGGAACCAACCCACGATCTCTGGACTCACTCTCTACAAAGAGATGTCTCCCAAGACTGATTTGGAGAGAGCTCGCATGAAAGGGATACCCTATGCTTCGGCAGTAGGCTCTATCATGTACGCTATGCTATGTACCAGACCCGATGTAACATACTCACTAAGTGTAGTGAGTAGGTATCAAGCAGATCCAAGAGAGAGTCTCTGGACAGCTGTGAAGAACATTCTCAAGTACTTGAGAAGGACTACAGAGATGTTCTTGGTGTATGGTAACGGTGAACTCCAGGTGGAGTCTTTTACCGATTCAAGCTTCCAAAGTGATAAGGACGAATCTAAGTCGCACTCGGGATATGCCTTTTACCTAAATGGAGGGGCGGTTTGTTTGAAGAGTTCCAAGCAAGAAACCGTGGCAGACTCAATGATGGAGGCTGAATACATCGCTGCCAACGATGATACCAAAGAGGCTGTCTAGATGAAGAAGTTCATCACTGAACTTGAGCATCCAATACCTTTGTACTATGATAATAATGGAGCTGTGGCTTTGGCCAAGGAACCCAGGTCCCATTAGAAGTCTATACATATTCTGAGGCGGTATCACATGATCCGGGAGATAGTTGATCGCCGCGAGATCAAGGTCAGGAGAGTTGATGCGAAGGACAACACTGCGGATCCACTCACGAAGGCCATACCCCAGATACAATTCGAGAGACTCTTCGGGATGTTGGGTATGAGATACTACAACAGCTGGCCTTAGTGCAAGTGGGAGATTGTTAGTTGTATATATGCCCTAGAGACCATTGTTGTACATATGATGTATATTATAGTGCATGCTTGGATAAATATAGAGAGGACTTTCTTGCTCGATATGATAGTATGCTATCTGGTTTCACTTTGTCTTAAGATGTTGACTTGTATTAGTTTGCTGTCTTGCTTTCACATGTTGATAAAGCCCATATGATATGTACTTGATTACTAGGACTATGATGAGATCATACTAGTGGGGCTAGGGTAGTCAACGAGTACATCCTATAATTGTTCCTAGTCTAGGGAGTATCGAGACAGGGCATCGATACTCCAAGGTAGACTAGCGTATACGCATCTTGACTCATACGATGGGCGATGGATGATCCCATATCCATCGGTGTTTGACATCAAAGATGTTGTACGGGTGCTCAGTGGAGACTGGGTACACTGAACGGACTCGCCGAGAACTCTTAGATGGTATTATACCTATCATCAGATAGCATTTCTCCGGTGACACTGGTACAGGTTAGTCCGTAGACCCGAGATCGTCATAGAGTCTTGTGTGATTCCCACTGTGCTTTGATTTCTACCATACCACGTCTAAGAGGGCATGCAAAACGGTGTCTTTTGGGTATAGTCCCGAATCACATGGAGGCAATGAGCGATAGGAGGGGTTTCGTCTCTCCCAGTATAGGGAGTTAATGTTGTGCAGTGTTCGATTGGCTATAACTGAAAGTCCCTAACCAGGGCTGATATGGAGTGCTACTGGTAAGAGTTATCAGTAGTTTCTCGACCTGTTATGAGCCTCACATCGATACGACTTATCGGTTACTGGGGTCTGACGTTTACCACCCCTAGACTTGATATGCGACATATGATACGAAGAGACCGAACTGTACGGTAGTGTTACTGATTGGATTCACAGAAGAATGTACATGCTTGCTTGTTGATCTTCAGATCGCTCAATACCTGGGTGGCTGTTACGTTTAGCTGACCGCTTGCAGCTTGTGGGTGTTTGATACGATCATCACCTACTGCCGGCGTATTGACGATTCTTTAGAGTCCTACACAGAGGTTTCCTGGCTCAGGCAAAATGGAGTAGGACAACATATGTGCGGGACCAAGAATAATACGATATGAGATACCGTAATCTATTCTTGCGATATAAGATATCGTCCGAGAATATATGATATAGCCGGGTCATCGGATCAAGTCTTGATTCGATGACTTGGTACATGTTATATTTGTCGGTTATATGCAATATAGCCAGATTGTCGGATGAAGTGTTGATTCGATAATTTAATGTATAATTATATATGTGATATATTACTTTACGTCAACTAATATAAGCTCGCTTTATTGATTCATTTTCTCACTGGATATTACATTCAAGTATATGCGATATATGTTAATTGTATTATTTTCTTTTGTTACAAAATATATTGTATATGTGATATATAATATGGTAACATGTTTGGGTTACAAATGCAACATGGTTTTAGAGTTTAAACCTAGTTAGGGTTTGGATTAGGGTTAAGCTTTGGATGAAGGTTTGACTTTTGTCTTCATCCTTTGATATTTTGTGAAGATATTTGTTAACCTAACCCAAACCCTTAACCTATGGTTTATTCTCTACAAGGGTTAAGCCATTCATTCTTAACCCATGGTTGCAATTGTAACCACAACAATAATTCATTATTCATCACAAAAGGTTTAGCTTCTTCTTCTTCTTGCTCTTGAAAAAGCTTCACTAGGTTTTATGTTTGTGATGATTAAGTGTGAGAAATTGAAAACAAAAGAGCGTAAAATTCCTACTTCATCATCCTCATCTATTCTAGCCACTTAGATTAGTGTGTTCAATTCTCTAATAAGTTCATTAGTGAAGTGTAAGCTTGGGTTAGAGATTCTTCAAGGTAGATCATCTTAGATCAAGAAGACTTCAAGCAAGATGCATTATTCATCTCTTGGAGCCTCACGAGAGTCGGAGTTCTTGATGATCGCAGCGAAGGGACCTCAACACGGAGCTTATGAAGCGAAGGAACGGACTACAAAGTTTGTAATCCTAATCTCTTTAGTTCTTTGTATATGATACAAACTTGTTACCTTAGAATTTCTTGTAAAGATTCATGGTTTGCTTGATTTGCACCTCTCTAAATTTTAAAGTTGCATGAGTGATGCTTCCAAACCCTAGACTAGGTGCAAGGGAAGCCCAACAGCGAAGTTGGAATATCTGTTTTGATGAAGCTATCAAATAGTTTGACTTCATAAAAATGTAGATGAACCTTGTATATATAAGAAGGTTGTAGAGAGTAAGGTATTCTTCCTCGTATTGTACATGGATGACATACTCTTGATAGGAAACGATATTCCTATGCTACACTGTAACATTTCAGAAAAATAAAATATTATTTTTGGGAATTTTTATAATTAAATAATATTATAATGAATATTTTAATATTTCGGTATAAGTAAATACCGATAAATTGGGAAAAATTTGGAAAATTACAGAAATTACTAAAAAGAGGATGTTTTATGTGATTTATGCAAATTATGAAATTTTATGATTTATTATACACTAATTTAATGCTAATCGCGATTAAAAGTCGCTAATCACGCATTAAGCCGGATTTGTGCACATGGCATGCACCATGTCACCTTTTTCACACTTATTACATTTTCCTACATGGCTTCTCTTTTCTTTTGGGTTAGGTTTTTAAGTGAGAAGAGAAAAGAAAAGAAGAAAAGAAAAATGATAAAATAAGGAGGTATGGGCATGAGAGAGAGTGGTGAGGGGGTCAACCTTGGTCATGGCCTTGTTCTCATTCCATCATCTTCATCTTTTCCTCTCCCCTCTCATGCTTGGGTGCTGCCTCCTCTCCTACCTCCAACTATTCACCTCAAAACACCTCAAAAAATATATCAAAAGTCCATCCCCTTTTCACTAAAAGCATGCACAAGCTCATAAGCTACACTTTGGACTAAGAAAGCAAGGATTTTGGATACATGAGGCAACTCAAGAATTTTCTTGAGTTGCCAAATGAGGTAATCCTTTAACCATTAGTGTAGTACTTAGTTTACCTTAGCTTCCATGCGTGTTTAGAAGTGTCTTGATATGGTTTAGCGAACTTTGAAAATTCCTAGAAGGGATTAGGGTTTGATTTGAATTGAAATGGTATAATTGAGGTTAGTAGTGACCATACAACCGCTTTAGTGTGTGATTAGAGACTTAAACCAGAGAATTAAACCCCGCAACATGAACTTAGAAACCTCGATATCGTATTTTGTAAACTTTGGTGATGGTATATTGACATCTGCTATAACCCGGGTGACCTGAAAATCATTTAGCGATCACAGAGAGTCATGCAGGCAGGCCACCTGGAAGCTAACCCCAAGACCCGAGACCAAACCCTTTCACCATGGCCGCAAATTTAATCCCCGTGGCCGTAATTTGTGACCTGGGTACTTCAGAAGTCATTCGTACTTGGTCCAGGGCTTATTCTCCAGTTAATTAGATCCCTCTTGTATGCAAAATTGGCTAGTTTGGCCTAGGGTAAAATCTGAAGCTAATTTTCAAGAATTCTGATTTCGTTTGTGGCTTTTAATGAATTTGGACTTGGTATTTGATATTTTGTTTCCGTCGTGTGGTGTTTGAACGTCCACGACTAGGGTTACTGATCGTGTTTTCAATGTGAGGCTATATGTTTTGACCTATGAGCGAAACGTGTGCCGTTTTTGTTTCCGACTTGATTTTAATACGCATTTACGATGTGTTCTGATATGTAGGTACCCCACAAGGATTTCAAGACGATGAAGAAGAGGATGGCGACATCGACATTAGCAAGCAAGAGCAAGGTGAGTAGATACACATCTACGGGGGAAGTCGGGTGGATGGCGTATAGCACCCCCGCAGTTCGTAGCGTAGTGTGTGGTATGTATGAGATGGATATATTTATATGGTTATTGTGAGTGTATGACTATCTAGATAGATTTTGGGAGTCATGGATAATTAGATGATAGCGTCATTTGTTAGTTTAGTAGCGGACCTTAGAATAAGGTTTACACCCACACGCACACACACACTTGTTTACATTGTTTTACTTGTGCGGTCATGGGGAGATGTATATATATTTATACGTATACATAGACATGGATGATGAGAATTGTATATGGTATTTGGAGATGAGTCAATGAGATTGGGCATGATGCTATGAGATCGGTGATATATTTTTTTCGAATGGTGAGATACGACATGAGAATTTAGCTGGCCTTGAGGCGCGTGTTTTCATAGGCGCATATATATATATATATATATATATATATATGTACTAAACTTAGATCAGTACCCCTAATACAGGATATGATGATAATGGATACCAGATAAATAATGAGATGAATATGATATTTGACACATACCGAGATTTGGGATGCCGTACGACGGATTTACGTACGAGCTATATATTGACGATAGATCCGCAACCTTGACTCGAGAATGTCATATTGTATATTGTATCGTATGTGATACTATTGAGGCGGGATCACCGACTATTACAACATATATACTGTAACATTTCAGAAAATATAAAATATTATTTCTGGAATTTAATATTAAAATAATTTTTTTCCTGAAAACTGGCCGATTTGCGAATTTGGGGTTTTCGAAAAAGGGTATAAATATATACCAATAATTGTGAAATAATTGAAAATTAAAGTGATTTATTCATTTAATAATATAATTAATGGATTTGGCATTTTTAAAATTTATTATATGCAGTTTTGATAAAAACCCTATTAGTGCACTGCTAATCGCGATTAAGTCAAATCCGTGTTTCTACAGTTTTCATGGTTAGTGCACCATGACATATTTCATGTTATTTCATTTGTGTTGTTTTATGGGTATTATGTGATTTGGCTTTGAAATTTGAAAGAGAAAAGATAAAGAAATGGCAAAAGGGTAAATTAATGAAAGGGTATGACTTGGAAAGTGAGTGGGTGAGAATAATAGTGAGAGAGAGAAAGGGGGCTGCTGCCATAGCCTTGCCCCATCATTTCCTCCTCCTTCTTCATCTTTCTCGAACCTCACTTCCCTCCTCAAATAACCCTAGATCCATCTCTAAATAATCCCCAAAACGCTATACTCCCTTCACAAAAATTAATCCCCATCTCTTCCTTTACATATTGAACTAAGCAAAGTGGGATTTTGATGACATTGAGAAGATAGGGTTTTCTTGAGTGACCTTAATGAGGTATAACATCTTCCCTTTAGATTAGTTTGTGAGATATCGTATTTTGAACGTCGTTTTGTGATGTCGCTAACCTGCTGTGACCTCGAATGTTCACTGTAAAAACAAACAGTGTAGTAATGTTGTAATTGTGACCCTGAGTACACACTTGTGACCCCGACCCTGCCTGCTCGGTATTGGCCGGCGAGTAGTATGGAAATTCTGGCGACCTCGGGTTTATATAGGGGTTAGGGCTTGGGTTTCGTAGGGTAGTTGCTTGGGGTTGTTTAAGGGTGTTTGGTCCTACTAGATTTTTCTGTAGTGAAAATAAGTGAAATCTGAGAACAGTTAGGAGTGTTTACATGACCATGGTGACACGATTCCTGACCTGAGCGTTAGAGGTGAACCCGATGCATGAACTCAGGAATTGTTCCGTATCAGTTTTGTGACTTTTAGTGTGTCTACAGGGTACCTAGAGCAACCCAGGGAAATTTTGATAGTAGCAAACAATACTAGGGACCAAATTAAGTCACTAGGAGACCACTCTGACCTGATGAACCCAAACAGAGACCCCTGGGCCGGCGACCTCGGATTTTAGGTGGGAGTGGCCGGCCACATGGTGAGGTTAGGGGTCTAGGTTGGTCCAGTAGGTCATATATACTATATACATCACCCTAGACTTGTTTGCTTAGATTTATTTGACCTGAGTCAAAATCTGGGAGCAGTTTAGTGTGACTTTAGCTATGTTTTCCGTATTTTGAAATGCTAATTCTTGATATTTGGTTTTGTATTTGGTTGTTGAATGTTTGTACATCAACGACTAGGGGTAATTTGTTGGTTTTGCATACTTGGGCTATAGGTTTTAACCTATGAGCGAAACGTGTGCCGTTTTGGTTTTCCGTCTTGATGTTAACACGCATTGCGATTGTGTATTATTGTAGGTACCTTCACGTGGATTCCGAGGCGACGGAGCGTGGTGTCATCGACTTCGGCGAGCAAGAACCAAGGTGAGTGGATCTATATCCACGGGGGAAGTCGGGTGGATGGCCTATAGCACCCCCGCAAAGTTTTGATGGGGACTGATTTATTGAATATGGTTAAGGGAACCTAGATTAGGAAACTAAGGTTAGAGTTAAAAGATAGTTAGTGAAACTATATTGGAATCTAAATGAAAGTTAGAAGTCATATGCTACGGCTAATATAAAATGACGGGAATTGAGGATGATATTGTCGTTTAGGATACTATAGGACTAGATAGTCGACGTAGATGTGTCATCCGAACCATATATTTTTCTAAACTGAAGAACCGTATGCATCTTTTAAACAGTTACCTTGAGGGACATTACGTATTTTCAAATGATATCTTTTCCATAAAAACACCGTAACCCCTATTTTAAAAACTACGATTCGCTTATTTTAAAATCTACTTGTATGGTTCGGGTGTGTATGTAGATTAGGTACTTATACTTAGTAAAGATAAAATGTTTATGTAAACTTGACTTAATGTGAGATACAAATGCGATGAAAGAATATAAGACGGATATGTTGATATGATGATTTGATGGTATGATGGTATACGGATACGAGGCGATTGAGATGAATTATACCCTGTCGGTCCCTTGATATGAGATTATTGTGGATGCGACCTGGGACATAGGTATATAGAGATATTTATATATGTTGTGAATCGTTAGTGATAGCTGTACGAGACGTTAGGTCCGTACCCTCCTCGTCTTATAGGATGATAGGATCCCTGATAGCTTAATGCCTCCGTACGATGATTTTCCGTACGTGATGAGTTTGACTTGAAGTTTGATCCATACCCTTGACTAGAGGATGCCGTACGATGGATTATACCGTACGTGGTGCTGTGAGGCTAGATGCCGATTGATAGATTCACCGACTCAGACATATGATAGATACGTATACCTTATAGCTTTTAGCTGATGATTTACCTTATACATCATTCATGTTATACTCATTGCATTGCATATACTTATGCTAGTACACTTACACTATTATCGATGATGCGTATATTACACGTACACAGAATTGCCGGCTCACACACTTCATCATCGATAATTGCCATGTCACTACACAGTTGGATTGCTGCATCATGATATGACTCTTTGCATAATTTACTTGCTATAGTTACCTGCGCACCTTTATACGATGTTGCATTTGACTTTGGAGATATTGGGAACCGCAAGACAAATTTTCAAAACTACAATTATTTAAAGGAGCGGTTTTCCCTTAATATGATATATAACTGTTCCATGTTGCATGATTTACGGATATGCTTACATTTCCATCATATGTCGCATACATCATACTGTATGATTTTACGCATTAAGATATGCTGATTTCATGAGATTTCTGGATTTGAGAACCGTGGTCATTTTAAAAGAAAGTATGTATTGTTTTAAAAACCCAGTTTCTCTTGATATGATATTTCAGTGCGTCCACCATGTGTTTTCTCGGTTCTGAGAGTGGCATGTGAAACCCGATTCGAGGAGTGGTAGGAACCGTCTGCGGGTACATGGTGGACCCGGTGAGGTACCCCGGCGCAAGAAGACTCTTATATGTTAGACGGTGAGCCTGGCAGGGGAGTACTACCTACCGGTGATTGTTTTGAGTTCGGCGGATATCCGGAGGATACCGACCGGAGTAGCGAGATCGATATGAGGGCCGACCAGGGTGTGCGGTGCCTGAGGGCCGATATGAGGATACGACGCCTAAGATATATGAGGATTTACGTGCCGGTGCTGGGCACGGTTTTCATGATGTTTCGAGTGTTGATGCTAGGCACTCAGGTTCCATGATTTTGATGTGTCGTGAGGGACACCGTTGCTTTATATCCTCATATTTTTATGCACACTCTTTTATGATATTTACGTGCATACAGACATTGATTATATGGGTGGACGAGATCCACATGCATACATGCGTTAATTTTACTGTTGGATGTTATCCACATGCTTATGGGCATTGACTAGCTTGTTGGCATATATACAGACCCGGTCACCTGAGATATCACAGTTTTACCTTTAGGATATAGTTGACCTAGGAGTCGTTGTTTATTCGATTTCTATCTGTTGATATTTTTCTACTCACGAGTTGGCAACTCACCCCCGTTGTGCCACAGTTCTTGCAGGTCGACCGCTTGGATCAATAGCGGCTTCGCTGGCACACAATTGCATTCGGGTGTTTTGCATTGGTAGCTGGGACACTTGTATCGTACTCACTCTTGTATCTATATTTCATATTGTATCTAGTTAACTCCATCAATCGAAATGTGTAAATTGTATAAGTAATGAGACTTAGTGGGATTGTGGTTGCGAGACTTAGAGCGACGGGTTTTCTGCTACTTGTGGTTTTGATGTCTTGCTTATTTCTTTATCTTTTGTGGTGAACTTCTCCATCGGGCGTCGTATACTCATATTTACTGTCTTGCGTGGTTGTGATCCGCCGTTTGGCGAAGAGCTAGCTCCCGCTTGGGGATGCCATTATTCTTATTATGTATTTGTGGTTTTCAATCAAAATATACAAAGGAGGTGCTGCCCAAATTTTCAAAAAGACGAAACATGTTTTTAAACTTGCATAATCCACTTGCATTTTCATGTTCCTTTTCTTTTCATTAAGAAAACTTGATTTCATTATACCTTTATTTGAAAACTTCACCTCCTTTATTTTTCTTAAAAGGTTTAGATTTCTGGGTTTCAGCTTACTTGAATTATGTTACGCGTTTAGACGTTGCATGATTTAAGTGCTGGTCACGAGCTAATATTTCGGGTCGTGACAAAGTTGGTATCAGAGCATTAGGTTTAACCTTTATTCGAGTCTATGTTTGACTATGCGGAGACTAGGGTGGGTATGTATTTCGGGACCTAGGCTTGACTTTACGGAACTTAGACTTGAACGGGGGGGGTATTAGACCCGAACTTTCGTTTCATAGGTTGACCCTGATTGATGGAGTAGGTAGCTTGAGTAGAGTGACGTACCATACGTATGTTCCGCAGCATATTTACGATACGATACTCCACTTAAGAAACCTTAAGATGTGTATATTTTGAGATCTGTGATTCTCTTCGTGTCCTTGATTATACATCCATTGGAGATCCTCGATTCTATTAGTTCCATGATCATACTTTCATTGATGCTGTTTCTTCTTATGATCATGTATCCATTCTGGATCTGTCGTTTCCTTTGATGTCGTTGATCTTCTTTCTTCGATACTCAATTGAGGTTCCTGTCACCATGTTTGAGCGCAGATTGAGCTGCTGCTAGTGTTGCGGTCAGGGCGAGCTCGTCTGGTACGAGGACTGGCCATTGTGGATTCTGGTGACACGGGAACGTCTCGAGACAGTATTTATGTTATGACCTCTCGGATGAGGCGAGTGTTTTGTTTTGGCACCGGATGATCGGGCCTTTGATAGAGCTGCCAGCTGCGAGAGGACTATTGATGTACAGTATACCTCAGAGATTTTGATGTCGCCTACCGTGCAGACAGATGACCCAGCTGTGGCTGAGATTGATGGAATGTCACTTCCATAGCTTACGAGCTGAGATCGCCGGAGCATCCAGGCAGAATGCGACAGATGATAGCTAGTTTACCCCGAGTTGAGAGACGAAGGTGATTCGTCAGATTGATGCGCCGACGCAGGCCCAGTTGAGTTAAAGATTTTCAGTGTGGAGGGTCTTACTCAGGTCTAGAGTAGACCGATCCTGAGATGACCGTTGATGTACCGTCTTTCCTGGAGGATTGAGGCATTGTTTAGCATGTGGACGGAGGGTATTCGCATGTTGCCTAGGCGAAGTTAAAAAGTTCGAGCGAGTGTCAGAAACCCAGTTTTTCCATGTTTAAAGTGTTCGGAGGAACATGCAGGTAATTCTGTGGACCCTCTAGAAGAATGAAACCCTAACTCGACATGATGACCATGGAACCGCTTTGAACCTTAGGGTTTGTGGCAGTTTAGCGGTGCCATCGGTGAGACTTGGGTTTTCCCTTCTACGGCTGGTCCAGAGGTGCTGTGGTATGTACCAGATATTTTTAGACTGCGCTCAGGTGTTGAGCCTTCAGGAAATTTTGGGACTTCGATGACTCGATTGAAAAGTTTGACGTCATCCAGATATCATGTGATAAGAGATCAGCAAGCTGACCAGCTTCGGATAGAAAACCTCACCCAGATGCGTTATGAGTTGATCGAGGACAGACGTGTATTGAGTATTCCTCCGATGGTTGGGACGAGTTCCCGATGACATGTTCAGCTAGATATCTTCTACAGAGTGATGAAGATACTGAGTTCATGACTTCGAGTCCGTGTAAGAGACTCCGGATTGACCGTGGCCGAGAACAGTTGCACTGAGCAGATAGCATGGCGTGACGTCATAGTGGCGATGATAAAGGCGAGTGGAGCCAGAGGTTCATGCGAGATGCTGACGAGCTGTTGTTACTCCCTGTCAAGATTAGAGATTTGATATGCATACAGAGGCGTTAGGATATGTCCAGTTTCCGAGGAAATGTGTGCTGAGAACGCAGATGTCCAGAAAGCGAGAAAAGATTATGTGAGAGTACCAGCCTCCGTACAGTTCGGCATAGGCGAGATCGGAAGAGACCTTAAGCAGGGTTCCTTCCAGGACACTGCTGCAATGAGATTTGCACCCAGGATCAGATGTGTCACGTGTATTCGGAGAGCCGAAGGCCGATGCCAGTGACGTGTTGCCTTATGAGTGGTCGTGATGATTGACCGGGAGATGACCAGAGAAGTGCCAGAACGGAATCGTCCCCATTAGCACAACAGGGCCGATGAGCTGATGGATTGAGAGATTGGTAATCCGAGGAGAAGATGAATACCCAGAGACAGAGGACGCCAGACCATGAGCAGGAGGCGAGCGGATATTCTTGTACTACCGGTTTTAGGCGCACCGATTCATTTTTCGACATTGTAGGAGGTGTACCTCAATGTCCTTTGTTGCGATTTGCGTTAGTGATCTGAGTATCACACGTATATCGCTTGGATTTGAGTTTTGATGACGAATTTCCAGATATTGATTTCGTGCACCATGGTTGCACCTACTGGGTATTTACATTTTGCGCATAGTTGTCGCACTTGATATATTTTATATACCGTTGTGTTGATTTGCGATTTGTACATATCTATTGCATTTGATGTCGATTTTATACCTTCGTAGCATGTGTTTATGATTTCGTGGATTTCATACGGATGATTTGATTTTTGCACTCGGTATAGCTTGCATGTGCTTGTAGTGCATTGATACGGATTTGTGCTCATAGTTGCACCCGTTTTTTATTTATACACCTTGGTACACTCGGTGTCGTTCTTATACGCATTTAAGTTATTCATGTAATTTTCGTGCATTGGTTGCACCGTACTTGTATTTCGCGCATTTGATGCACCAGGTAGTGTTGTCGTGCACACCCGTTGCACTGGACATATGCTTTCGTGCACACCTGTTGCATTTAGTTTTGGATTTTGTGCATATTGTAGCACCTGTATTTGGATTTGATTTCCATGCGCACCAGACGCATGTGATTTTTGGATACGCCTTTTGAGGCTGATTTTTCTTTTGAGCACCTTGTTTTCATCATAGGCACTATATTATGATGTAGCCGAACATGACTGATCTGAGGACAGTACTTGAGTACTTTGCATGCATTAAAAGTTTACCAAGAGGTTTTTTGAAAAAGAGCTATAGTCTCGCTATTTCCTACATGTCCGTAAGCGACACGAACGTTTATAAGGAAAAACCTTTTGGGTTATTTTGAAAACGACGGAACGTATATTTAGGAAAACCTATATGGACATATATTATTATTTTAAAATGAGCGTCCGTCACTTATGCCGTGAGTTATGCATTCACGCGGAGATTTAGAAAAGATTTTTTCATGAGTTTATTCAGTACTTGAAATTTTTCCAAAGATGCGTACTATATACAAATTATAGTATTTGACTAGTGTATATTGGATTTCGGTATTGGATTTCTAGATATGTATCTCTATTGTAACTCCGAGGATATGCGTGCAATCCGACGATTTTCTTGACGCTTAACAGAGTTCGGGTTTTTGAGTTTTGTACCCATTTTCATGCGCACTTGACGCGCTGTGTATTTCTGCATCGTCCCTGATTTCGGAGCCCCGTTGATTTGAGCCGATTAATGAGATGTTTTAGATTTTGGGGGTTTAAATTAAATTCGGGGACCGAATTTATTTAAGGGGGGAAGACTGTAACATTTCAGAAAATATAAAATATTATTTTTGGAATTTAATATTAAAATAATATTTTTCCCGAAAACTGCCCGATTTGCGAAATTAGGGTTTTCGAAAAAGGTTATAAATATATACCAATAATTGTGAAATAATTGGAAATTAAAGGGATTTATTCATTTAATAATATAATTAAAGGATTTGGAATTTTTAAAATTTATTATATGCAGTTTTGATAAAAACCCGATTAGTGCACTGCTAATCACGATTAAGCCAAATCCGTATTTCTACAGTTTTCATGGTTAGTGCACCATGACATGTTACATGTTATTTCATTTGTGTTGTTTTATGGTTATTATGTGATTTGGTTTTGAAATTTGAAAGAGAAAAGATAAAGAAATGGCAAAAGGGTAAATTAGTGAAATGGTATGACTTGGAAAGTGAGTGGGTGAGAATAATAGTGAGAGAGAGAAAGGGGGGATGCTGCCATAGACTTGCCCCATCATTTCTTCCACCTTTTTCATCTTTCTCCAACCTCACTTCCCTCCTCAAATAACCCTAGATCCATCTCCAAATAATCCCCAAAACCCTACACTCCCTTCACAAAAATTAATCCCCATCTCTTCCTCTACATATTGAACCAAGAAAAGTGGGATTTTGATGACATTGAGAAGCTAGGGTTTCTTGAGTGGCCTTAATGAGGTATAACATCTTCCCTTTAGATTAGTTTGTGAGATATCGTATTTTGAACGTTGTTTTGTGATGTCGCTAATCTGCTGTGACCCCGAATGTTCACTGTAAAAACAAACAGTGTAGTAATGTTGTAATTGTGACCTTGAGTACACACTTGTGACCCCGACCCTGCCTGCTCGGTTTTGGCCGGCGAGTAGTATGGAAATTCCAGCGACCTCGGGTTTATATGGAGGTAAGGGCTTGGGTTCCGTAGGGTAGTTGCTTGGGGTTGTTTAATAGTGTTTGGTCTTACTAGATATTTCTGTAATGAAAATAAGTGAAATCTAGGAACTGTTAGGAGTGTTTACATGACCATGGTGACACAATTCCTGTCTTGAGCCTTAGAGGTGAACCCGATGCACGAATTCCTTTAAAGGGGGAATATTGTAACATTTCAGAAAATTAAAATATTATTTTTGGGAATTTTTATATTAAATATTTTAATATTTCGGTATAAGTAAATACCGATAAATTGGGGAAAATTTGGAAAATTACAGAAATTACTAAAAAGAGGGTGTTTTATGTGATTTATGCAAATTATGAAATTTTATGATTTATTATATACTAATTTAATGCTAACCGCGATTAAAAATCGCTAATCGCGCATTAAGCCGGATTTGTGCGCAAGACATGCACCATGTCACCTTTTTCACACTTATTACATTTTCCTACATGGCTTCTCTTTTGTTTTGGGTTGGGTTTTTAAAGTGAGAAGAGAAAAGAAAAGAAAAGAAAAGGAACATGATAAAATAAGGAGGTATGGGCATGAGAGAGAGTGGTGAGGGGGTCAACCTTGGTCATGGCCTTGTTCTCATTCCATCATCTTCATCTTTTCCTCTCCCCTCTCATGCCTTGCTGCTGCCCCCTCTCCTACCTCTAGTTCTTCACCTCAAATCACCTCAAAAACTATATCAAAAGTCCATCCCCTTTTCACTAAAAGCATGCACAAGCTCATAAGCTACACTTAGGACCAAGAAAGCAAGGATTTTTGACACATGAGGCAACTCAAGAATTTTCTTGAGTTGCCAAATGAGGTAATCCTTTAACCATTAGTTTAGTACTTAGTTTACCTTAGCTTCCATGCATGTTTAGAAGTGTCTTGATATGGTTTAGCGAACTTTGAAAATTCCTAGAAGGGATTAGGGTTTGATTTGAATTGAAATGGTATAATTGAGGTTAGTGGTGACCATACAACCCCTTTAGTGTGTGATTAGAGACTTAAACAAGAGAATTAAACCCCGCAACATGAACTTAGAAACCCCGATATCGTATTTTGTAAACTTTGGTGATGGTATATTGACATCTGCTATAACCCGGTGACCTGAAAATCATTTAGCGATCATAGAGAGTCATGCAGGCCACCTGGAAGCTAACCCCTATATATATATACGTATACTTAAACATGGATGATGAAGATTGTATATGGTATTTGGAGGTGGGTCGATGAGACGATCAGACTGGGCATGATGCTATGAGATCGGTGATATATTTTGTTTCGTATGGGCGCGTGTTTTCATACACGCATATATATATATATATATATATATATATATATATATATATATATATATATATATATATGGTATCAGTATGTACTAGACTTATATCAGTACCCCTAATACAGGATATGATGATAATGGATACCAGATAAATAATGAGATGAATGTTATATTTGACCCGTACCCAGATTTGGGATGCCGTACGACGGATTTACGTACGAGCAATATATTGATGATAGATCCGCAATCTTGACTTGAGGATGTCATATTGTATATTGTATCGTATATGATACTATTGAGGCGGGATCACCGACTATTATAATATATATACCGACTCAGTTTTAGGTGGCTTCCTTACCTTTCGATTAGTCATGTAGTTTACTTATAGATGTTATACTAGACTCGAGTCATACCTATTTCAAAACTAATGAATCGTGAGTATTTTAAAGAAAGGCAGAGGGGTTCTACGGATATTTCAAAGGACGTACCTCTTTTCTTAAAACAACATAGCCCCTATTCTTCCAAAACACCACGATTTGTGTAATTTTAAATGACAAACTGTATGACTCGTATAACTAATGTAGATTCATTATTGTTGCATTTACTTTCCATTTATTCATGAGGTTATTAGCGCATTACATGCTTATATACATGTGAGTTATATTATATTAAACCCATGCTGTCAGAACACCAGCACCATTATCGATGATGCGTATGCTCCACGTACACCTGCTTGCCGACTCACACACTTCATCATCGATAAATGCCATGTCACTACACAGTAGGATTGTTGCATCAGGATATGACTCCTTGCATGACATACTTGCGTACAAGCATATTGTACACTCATACTTGCGTACACACATATTGTACACCCATCCTTGTATACATGCGTATTTGCACATACATAGATGATTCTGGCTTGATTTTGGAAATTTGGGAACCGCATGACTTATTTGTAAACTCGATTCATTTAAAAGAGTTGTTTTCCCTTGATATGTGCATATTACTATTTTATGTTGCATGATATACTGATATGCTTACATTTCTATTATATGTCGCATACATCATGCTTTATGATTATACGCATTGAGATATGTTGTTTCCATGATATTTATGGATTTGAGAACCGTGGGTATTTCAAAAGAAAATATGTGCTGTTTTAAAAACCCGGTTTCTCTTGATATGATATTTCAATACGTCCACCATGCATTTTCTCGGTTCTGAGACGTGTGATATGTGAAACCCGATTCGAGGAGCTGGATGAGGCCGATTGCGGGTACATGGTGGACCCGGTATGGTACCCCGGGGTGAGAACGGATTGCTGTGCTGCAGACGGTGAGCCTGGCAGTGGGACTACTACCTACCGGTGATAGTATTTGGGCTTCGCGGATATCCGGTGGATACCGACCGGAGTCGAGAGATGATATGGGCCGATCCGGACCGACGGAGCCCGTGGGCCGATCCGGACTAACGGAGCCCGATATATGAGGATTTACGTGCCGATGCTGGGCACGGGTTTCATGATGTTTTCGAGTGTCGATGTTGGATACTCAGGTTCCATGATTTTGATATGTCGCGAGGGACACACGTTGAGTTATATCCTCATACTTTCATGCATATGCTTTTATGACTTTTACATGCATGATGTTGTTATGTCATTGGTTGACACGTGGACGAGATCCACATGTATACAGGCATTGATTACATAGTTGGATGATATCCACATACTTATAGACTTCATGATATAGTTGACACTGATTTCATGATGATTACATTGATCACACCTCATGTTTATGTTATGTTGCTACCTGAGGCACTGACACGAGCACTTGGTATTACACTTGGTATAGATGTTTACCCTTGCCACCTTTTCATGCTTCAGACTTTATTATATTGAGGATATATGTATATTACTGATCGTTTTGACCTAGGATTGAGTCATACATACGATTTCTGCTCTGTGTTTTCTATTCTCGAGTTGGCAACTCACCCCCGTTATGCTACAGTTTCTTGCAGGTTTTACCGTACAGGTTTCATTGAGGCATTGCTGGCATACTGGTTCCATTCCGGATGATTTGCTTTGGTAGGTGGGTTCACCCGCATCGTGATCACCATTGTACTTATTTATTTTCAGTAGTATCTAGTAAATTCCATCAACCAGACTTGTATATTGTTTCAGACTTAGAAAACCAGTTCGATATTCTTTCGACCTTAGAGTCGCGCGTTATATTATTATTGGTTTTCATGTTGATTTGAGTTTCCTTTTCAGTTTTGATCCTCGCCCTTCGGTATTGTATATTATATTGCTTGCGTGGTTGTGACCGTCGATCGTCGAAGAGCTAGCTCCCGCTTTTTTATGCCTTTTGTCATTGTGCATATATTATTCGTGTTGTACCTCGTTTGGGGCCAGTATTTACAGAGGAAACTCTGCCGAAAATTTCAGAAAAGACTTGGGATTTCAAAATGCTTATTCGGCTTATGTTATTTAAAACCATTTGTTTTAAAACATGTTGTCTTCACTTCTTTCTTAAAATGGTTTATATTTCTGGGATTTCTTGGCTTACTTGAATTAGATGGGTCCTATAGACTTCATATGATTCATGTGCCAGTCACGTGCCATTTCGGGTCGTGACATACACTCGGTCAAGCTCTTCTTATCACACAAGTTCTCCATGAAAGATCTTGGTGATGCCTCCTATATCCTGGGGATAAAGATCTATAGAGATAGATCTAAACGGATTTTGGGATTGTCCCAATCCAGGTACATTGACGCCATACTAAAGAGGTTTAGTATGGAAGATTCCAAGTGAGGTAATTTACCCGCTTGTTCAGGATTCACTCTTTCCAAAGAGATGTTCCCAAGACTGATTTGGAGAGGGCTCGCATGCAAGGGATACCCTATGCTTCGGCAGTAGGCTCTATCATGTATGCGATGTTATGTACCATACCACATGTAGCTTACTCACTAGGTGTAGTCAGCAGGTATCAATCAGATCCTGGGGAAAACCATTGGACAGCTGTGAAGAACATTCTTAAGTACTTGAGAAGCACTAAAGAAATGTTCTTGGTGTATGGTAACGGTGAACTCCAGGTAGAGTCCTTTACTGATTTGAGCTTCCAGAGTGATAAGAACGACAGTAAGTCGGTCTCCGGTTTTGTCTTTACCCTCAACGGAGTGGCGGTGTGTTGGAATAGTTCCAAGCAAGACACCATAGCAGACTCGACGATGGAGGATGAATACATCGCTGCCAACGATGCTGCCAAAGAGGCTGTCTGGATGAAGAAGTTCATTGCTGAGCTACATGTGGTTCCGTCCATTGAGCATCCAATACCTGTGTATTGTGATAACAATGGAGCTGTGGCTTTGGCCAAGGAACCCAGGTCCCATCAGAGATCCAGACATATTCTTAGGCACTATCACCTGATTAGTGAGATCAAGGTCAAGAGAGTTAACACGAAGGATAATGTACCGGAACCACTCACGAAGGCCCTCCTCCAGATATAGTTTGAAAGACATTTTGGGATGTTGGGTATGAGATACTACAACACATGGCCTTAGTGCAAGTGGGAGATTGTTAGGAATATGTATGCCCTAGAGGCCATTATTGTATAGGTGATGTATATTATAGTGGATGCTTGGACATATATATAGAGGACATTCTTGCTCGACATGATAGTATGCTATCTGGTTACTTTTTATCTTAACATGTTGACTGGTATACTTTGTTGTCTTGCTCTCACATGTTGATAAAGCCCTTAAGATATGTACTTGACTGCCACGATTATGATGAGATCATTCCAGTGGAGCCAAGGTGGTCCAAAAGTACATCCTTTAATCAGTTCCTAGTTGTAGGAATATCGAGACCAGGGCATTGATATTCCAATATAGACTAGTGTGTACGTTTCTTGTCCCTTAAAGGGCGATGTTAGATCCCACAACCATTGGTGTGTGACATCAAAGATTGTACACAGGTGCTCATTAGAGAATGAGTACACCGAACAGGACTCGCCGAGGAGTCCTAGTTGGTAGTATACCTATCGTCAGATAGCAGTCCTCTGGTGACACTGGTACAAGATAGTCTGTAGACCCGAGATCGACATAGAGTCTTGTGTAGCTCCCACTGTGCTTTGATTTCATCCCTACCACGGCTCAAAGGAGTCGTGCAAACAAGTGGATTTTGGGTACAGTCCCGAGTCATATGGAGGCAACGAGCGATAGGAGGGGTATCATCTCTCCCGGTATTGGGGGTTGATGTTGCGCTATGCTCGATTGGCTATAACTGGAAGTCCCTGGCCAGGGCTGCTATTGAGATTTACTAATAAGAGTTATTAGTAGTTTCTCGAGCCGTTATGAGCCAGACATCGGCATGACTTATCACGTTACTAGGGGCTGACGTTTACCACCCTTAGACATGATATGCGATATATCAGACAAAGAGACCTGACTGTACGGTAGTGTTACTGATAGGCTTCATGGAGAGTATGGACGAGTTTGCTTGTTGATCTTCATATCGCTCAACACCCAGGTAGCCGTTAAGTCCAGCTAGTACCGCTGATGGCTTGTAGGTGACTGATGTGATCATCACCTACTGCTGGCGTATTAACGAGTCTTTAGAGTCCTACTAAGAAGTTTCCTGGTTCAAGAGAAACGAAGTAGGACACATATGTGATATGTGTGTGGGCCTGACTAAATACGAGTATGTGATACCGTATTGTAATCTGGCAGTTATCTGTTATCGGTTAGGTTATATGTGATATAACCAGATTATCGAATCAAGTGTTGATTTGATAATATAATAAATGGATAAATTATATTATTCGGTCACATATGATATAACCAGATTATTAAACCAAGTGCTGATTTAATAATTTGATATAATTATGTATTAACTAATGTCATTTGCTCACTAATTGCTTTATTAATATATATATATATATATATGTTAATGTATATTTGATATATATAAATATATATATATATATATATTATTATATGATGCATGACATGTTTTTCTATTTTTAGAAAATAGAAAATGAGGTGTAAATTGTGGAGATATTTATGGAATGAGCAAGGCATGGGTTTTATTATTTGTATATTACTCTTGACTCACTATTCAAGCATGGTTGCAATTTCTTATTGCATTTTAATTCCATGCTTGAATAAGTGAGGAAGCGGAGAGCCATTTGAGTTTACTCTCATCATTTTTCATTCTTCATGCCTTAGCCATTTTCATGGGCTCTTACTCTCTTCAATTTTCTTCACCTCACTTCCAAGTTCAAACCCTCACATGTGATGTGAATCATTGAACTTGTGAAAACCCTAGTAAGCAAAATAAACCCGTACTTCACCATCTCACATTAGATTAGCAATTTGATGTGGAGTGTTGTTATCATTAATGAGATTAGTGAAGGGTTAGCTTGAGGTAGTGAACTTCGGGTGAATTTTCTTTGGCGCGAAGATCACGAAGGAGGTTCTTTCATCTTGAAGAGGATCCTAGTGGAGTCGCGTGGACCACAACACGGAGCTAGAGAAGAGAAGGACTCGATCTACAAGGGTATAACCTCCTTCCCTTCTTGATGGTTTTATAGATAACCCTAATATTCTAGCAATGATCTTGTATAGTCTAACTTAGCACCTAATAAAAATTAAAATTTGGCATGCTTGATGCTACTAAAACCTCATGGTGGTGCTAGGGTCGACTTTCAGTTTTCAATAACAAATACACCCGAAAAAGATGCATTAGAATGCTTCTCCTTCAAAGGAGTCATTTAGAATTCCTTACAGTCCTCTTTCTCTTGTCTATACTCGTGACAATTGTCACAAGTTAGTGCCGAACCGATGTTTCCCAGCCCAGTGTAATAAGCTGGTTCGGTCAAGTCAAACATTTTATTATCTTAATTAGGGCGTGAAATGGTTGCTACCTGGAGAGAGATAAAAGAAATACTCTGCGTGCGCTCTTGCAAGATCAGATTGGTTATTAGTTTATCTAATCAGAATGGCTCCCACTGTTTCCTCAAATTCTCCTCCAAACCTTAAAAGGAGAACTAGTCGGGATAATTTGTATCTTACAAGTTCGCTAACCGTTCAGCCAGGTGAGTGTTGGTACTCCGAGGAAGGTTTCCCGTGCTTTCACACAGACCTAATTAAAATAAACCTCATTTCCGTGGAAGCGTAGCCCCGTTAACACTTTTCTAGAAAACTAATAGGTTAGCTAATTGTGAAGTGAAAAATATTTCCTAAGAGTAATCATACTCATCAGTAGGATCGGGATCCAACTATCATCGCGTGATAACCTAGATGGAAGCCACTCTAGTCATCACACTCCAGAAGGTATGCAACACTAGCAAGTTTCCTGTATATTTGAAACTCCCGATGTGGTTTTTGCCTATAAGACCCTAGTGACCTTGACACATTCAACAAATCAAAAAGGTCCTAGTCAAGTTCAACCCGTCATTATCCTGATTGCATTAAACCCACCCGCATAACCCTTGATACAGTTAAGTCCTAACCAATCGCATCACAAGCTACAAACAAGTAGTACTTAGCTACTACACACTATGTCTTGACACAGGCAACAAACGCAGCACGAATACTAAGTATTACTCATCTGAAATGACCGAAGGCTACGACTGGTTTTTGGCAAAAAAACCTTTAACGTAATGAACTTGATATCATTGAAGGAACTGAGAAGTTTTGAAAAGGAGTTGTTTAGGCTCCGCTTTTGAAAGATAGTGGTTTTGAAGAAAACTGAGTATTCTATAGTAACAAAAACTTCTGCTCAAGAGGTCACTCCCCGTGAAGGGATCTAGGCCCTTGCCTCCTCGAATGAGGTGTTGGATATTCCTAACTGAATACCACTATGCAAAGCGAAAGAGTATGACTATAGTTTTTCAAAATTTGTTCCAACAACATATTTTAGGTTTCTTTCCCTTGCATTAATTAAAATTAATGCGGCCCCCTCAATTAAATCCTATCACACAAGAAAAGAACGAAAATAAAAAGTACGTATATGCCATCCACATTCGCCACGGGGCCTCGTCATGCACCGTTAGGTTACTTAACTACCGGCAGAGCGGGGGCAGGACTAGCACTGATGCAAAACATATACAACATATATTAGTATATATAAATATATATAACCATTTGTCCTAGACATGATACAAGCAACATCACAGAATATCAATAAGAAACAAGGAATAGAGGATATAGGAGCCCCGGGTTTCATTTGAGCTGCAAATAAAACTCGACGTTCCCCTGTCGCGTGGATAACCTGTGCAACGAAAAACCTAGACCCCTACGAGTGCGGCAAGTTACCCGCCAATCCCGGAAGTGAGGCAACCCCAATCAACAAAGTGAATAGGCCATCCAGTACTTCACGGAATCCAGTAACTTGAGCAGGGTCATCCTATACACTCTACAAGTGCGGCGAATGACCCACCAATTATAGAGTAAGGCCCTCTGCGTCTTAATGTCATTAGATGCGGGCCCATTGCCTTCTAATACTTGGATATTCAAGCACTCCTCTACGGGGTTATCCTAGTACAGAAAAGAAATATATATATATATATATATATATATATATACACGAACGGTGACATCGACCTCAACCCGGCCATGCCCTAATAAAAGAATATACAAACTGGCAGAAACGGAAGTTCACATGTCGGATGCTCGCCCCGCAATAATGAATATACAAAGGAATCAAAACTGTACAGCAACCATTGCACGATAGGCTATCCACCACGACAATCCATCCACAACATCAGTGCAACACAGAACATTAACGCGAATATAATGTTCGTAAACCCGTCTGATTGTACATATAGCAACCAATCGGATTATACCGCGCTATGATATTCACGGTCGCAGAAACAAATGCTCAGAAAGACACAAATTTAAAATTTTGATCGATTAAAACTTTCCGCATTGGCCCCAAGTACAGTCCAGTACACAAACACATCTGTAACTAAACCAAATATTCCAAAAAATCATATTTCTATGTATTAGCGCCCCAAAAAAAATTTATAGCGCTGTAAAAAAAATTGGACCGCGGTTCAGCGGCCAAATGGTGCATTTGACTTTGGTTCTATGGTCAAATTTTCGGTTTAGGTGCCCAAATTTTTTTCCTTGGCACTAATTTTTCCTGCACATAATTTTAATGCAATCAGAAATGTTTTTTAAACAACTTTAAAATTCGAACGTCAAGCAAGGATTTGGAAATCTGATTCGGAAAATTTTGTCGATCGAAACTCTAAATTAGTGAAAACTAGTCTAGTTATGGTTTATAGAGTGCCTCTGATACTATGTTGGTGAGTTGTGCTCAACCTACATCGAAGTAGAGAGGCGGAATGCATAAAAATTAAAATTTTAAGCTAGCACAACCAACTTAACCCAAGTGATCAATTCATAACCCTAAACAAGCAAGATACAAGAGATCTATCTACTATGAAAGAAAGTTATACCGATAGACACGTGTCCTTAGGGTCTTTACTCCCTTTCTTAAGCTTATTTGATCACAGGTACGTGCAAGTGGGAGATTGTTGGATATAGTGCCCTCAAAGTCAATTATTGGATCGCAGGTACGTGATTCCAATGATTGAGGGGGGACCTATACCGGTAGGACAGTCTTACTAGAGATGATAGTATGCTATATGGTTTGCCTTTATCATCGTGTGCAGCTTTAGGTGATTGTTCACTATTACACGTTGATAGAGCCCTTAGGATTCTGTTTGACTACCAACAGTATGATGGCGATCATATACGTGAGAGTTGGGTAGTCCAAAAGCACATCCTTAAAAGTGGTCACTAGTCGTAGGAGTTTCGAGACAGGGCATCGATACTCCGGAGTAGACTAGTGTATATAGTCTAGACCCCGATGAGGGGCGGTGGCCGGTCTCACAAGCCACTGGTGTCAGTTGGATCACCTAAGATGTATACAGATGCTCATTAGGTTATGAGTACACCGGACAGGACTCGCCGGGAACCTGCTAGTTGGTATTATACCTAGCGTCAGATAGCAGTTCCCTGGTGACATGTGTATAGGTTAGTTCATCGACCTGAGGTCGTCATTTGTCCCGTGTGAGTTCCCACCGTGCTTAGATTACAACCCTACCATGGCTCAAAGGAGTTGTGCAAACAGGTTTTAGTTGGGTACAGTCCCGAGCCACATGGAGGCAAGTGAGCGGATCGGCAGGGGATTCGTCTCTCCCGTTATTGGGGGTGAGATCGTGCTGTGTCTAGGAGAGCCATTACACCAAGTCCTTGGCTAAGGCAGGTGAGAATTACTGGTAAGTATTCCAGTAGTTTCTCAGGGTCTTCAGGGATACTCTCCGACACGATTTATACCGCTATTGGGGGTCTGACGTTACCAGCCCCTAGGTTCGATATGCGATGCTCATAGATGAACAGACCGGACTGTACGTATATTGTCACTGATAGGCTCAGTAGGGTTTCAGGATGAGTTCGCTCATCTGCTTCCCTTTTGGTCAGTACATGGGCAACCGTTACGCACAGCTAGTGCCACTGACATGCTTGTGGTTAAACCCACTTCCAGGGTACTAACGAGTCTTTAGAGTCCCCCACAGATAGTTTCCCAAGTTCGGGCGAAATGTTGTAGAGGCCGTATGGTTTTATTGCAGGGTTTGAAATTGCACGTGCACTTGTGCACGTGTCATATTTCGGACAGATAATATTGGTGGGCTTTGGTTTAAGCCGGCTCCAAGTATTATATTGAGTTGGAATATTTTAGTCTCTCGTATTCGTATTCGGTCGGAATACGGATACAGGTATGTATATACAGGTGAAGGTTATTCTCGTTATCCGTTACGAGAATATTTTAGAAGATGCATTTATTTTTTGATTAATCATTTTGGTTTAAATGATTATTAGTTTTGGAAAGGGTCACTCATCATTGATGACACATTTCTTCTAGCATGTTCATTAGTGACTTATGCTAATGAGTCACTAAGTGAGTCATGATAGAATTAATGAGTTTTGTTTTGGGTTTGGATATTTGAGGAGATATTTTCATAAGATTTTTTTCTTTTGGTTTTGAATATATAACCTCATATATCTATTCACAAGAGAAGGGAGAACGCACAAGTTTATGAGCTTAGTTTTCTTTTGCTCACTTGAGTTTCTTGAGTTCACCATTTCCAACTCTTTGCATCTTCTTCTACCTCAACCCTATCCCTCTCATGTGATGAGAACCCTAGGGTGTTTGAGACAAAGTATTCTACTAATTCTCTACTTCATTTTGGTCATCTCTTTTAGCAGACTTGATGACCGAGTTGCCTCGGTATAGAGGCGGGAGCCCGTTTAAAGATCCGTTGATGTGGTGCCACCTTGATGAGGAGACAGGAGATCGGAGTTTCCGCGAGGAGCGTGGGATGATGGCTAAAGACCGAAGGACTCGGATCGATCGGTATAGCCTTTCTACCTCTTTACAGTTTGTTAGTTTAGCGTTAATGGAAAGATCCGGGTTATAGTATGCGATAGCGCCAGTTATAAAAGTTTTTGTTCCGCGTTTGGCGTCAGAATGATGGCCGGGGCGCTACCGTAGACTTACACTAGGTTTATACAATTGGGGGGTTTAAGGTAACCTCAAGAGTTCAATTACACTAACACAACTCAATTTAACCCTAACCCTCTCAAGAGAACTTCAAGGTTCACTAAATCGATATAAAACATCTCTAAACTTATATGGGTGCTAAGGAAATCTAAATACCATACTAAGAGTGCAGAAATTACCTCATTTGGTAACTCAAGAACTTTCTTGAGTTGCCCCAAGTCTCCAAAACCTTTCCTTTCTTGGTCCAAAGTGTTTTCCATGAGCTTGTGCACACTTTTTGTGAAATGGGAGTGGGGTTTTTGGGTTGCTTTTGGGTGTGTTTGTGTTGATTTGAGGAGGGGGGAGATGAGGGCATCAACTATGAGGAAATGAGAGGAGAAAATGATGAAGGAAGAAGAAGGGAACAAATGGGCATGGCTCTCCCTTGACCCCTCACTTTCTCTCACTTGCCCATACTTCATTTTTTATTCCTTTTCCCTTTTCTTTTTCTTTTCTTTTGTTTTCTTTTCTTCTCCTTAAAATCAAACAACCATGCATGAATCATGAAGAAATGCCATGATGAAAAATGTAACAAGCATTAAAAAATGACATGTGCATGTCATATGCACAAAACACGCTTAAAGCCCGATTAGCGATATTTAATCGCGATTAGCACAAAATTAGTGTATAATAAATCATAAAATTTCATAATTTGCTTAAACCACATAAAGCACCCTCATTTCAGTAATTTCCATAATTTTCAAAAAAAATCCCAATTTATCGGTATTTAATTATACCGCCATATTAAAATATTCAATATTTTATTATTTAATTATAAAAATTTCTTAAAATAATATTTTAATTTTCTGAAATGTTACAATATCCTTAGGCGTTATCACCTGATATGGGAGATAGTTGATCGCCGGAAGATCGAGGCCAGGAGAGTTGACACGAAGAATAACACGGTGGATCCAGTCACGAAGGCCATTCCCCAGATACAATTTGAGAGACTTTTTTGGATGTTGGGTATGAGATACTAAAACAACTGGCCTTAGTGCAAGTGGGAGATTGTTAGTTATATGTATGCTCTAAATGCCATTATTGTACATGATTGTATATTATAGTGGATGCTTGGACATATATAGAGAGGACTTTCTTGCTCGACATGATAGTATTTTATTTGGTAACTCTTTATCTTAACATGTACACTTGTATCACTATACTGTCTCTCCGTTACATGTTGATAAAGCCCTTAGGATGTAGACTTGACTACCAGGACTATGATGGAGATCATACTAGTGGGGCCAGGGTAGTCCATAAGTACATCCTTTAATTGTTCCTAATCAAGGGAGCATCGAGACAGGGCATCGATATTCCAGAGTAGACTATTGTGTACGTTTCTTGACCCTGTATGGGGCGATGGTTGATCCCACAACCATTGGTGTTTGACATCAAAGATTGTACACAGGTGCTCATTGGAGAATGGGTACACCGAACAGGACACGCCGAGAACTCCTAGATGGTATTATACCTACCGTCAGATAGCAGTTCTCTTGAGACACTGGTACAGGTTAGTCTATAGATCCGAGATCGTCATAGAGTCTTGTGTGATTCCTACTGTGCTTTGATTTCCTCCCTACCACGCTCAAGAGAGTCATGCAAACAGGTGGATTTTAGGTACAGTCCCAAGTTACATGGAGGAAATGAGCGATAGGAGGGGTTTCATCTCTTCCGATATTGGGAGTTGATGTTGCGCTATACTCAATTGGCTATAATAGGAAGTCCTTAGCCAGGGCTGATGATGAGATTTAATGGTAAGTGTTATCAGTAGCCTGTTATGAGCCTCACATCGGTATGACTTATCAAGTTATTGGGGTCTGACATTTACCAAACCCAGACTCGATATGCGACATATCAGACGAAAAGACCGGACTGTACGGTAGTGTTACTTATAGGCTTTGCAGGAGTTTGGACAAGCTTTCTTGTTGATCTTCTAATCGCTAAATACCTGGGTAGCCGTTACGTCCAGCTAGTACCGCTGACGTCTTGTGGTTGACTGATATGATCATTACCTACTGCTGACGTATTGACGAATCTTTAGAGTCCTACACAGAGGTTTCCTAGCTTAAGCGAAATGAAGTAGGGTACATATGTGATATGTGCGGGACCGATATTAATACGTGTATGTGATACAGTATTCTAATCTCGCGATATAGGTTATATGTGATATAACTGTATTATTGAATCAAGTATTGATTCAATAATTTGTTCTGTGTATATTTCATATACATATAAATGATATTAGTCCGTTATATGTGATATAACCAGATTATTAAATCAAATGTTGATTTAACAATTTAATATATAATTATATATTTGATATATTAATATATATTAACTAATATTAACTCACTTAAGAATTTCTTTTCTACAAATACATTTAAATATATATGAGATATATATTAATGTATTTACTATTGTGTCATGCTAGATGATACATTGGACATGGGTGTATGAGACTCACACCGAACTAAAGTTAATTTGGGTGATTAATTATTAAGGGAAAAATCAAAATTAGGTTGAAATTAGCAAGGCTAAAGATGCTTTTGGAAGCATGTAGAAACCTTGACTTAGTCCACTAATTTTGTTTCACTCTAGATACTTATTAATCCATCCATTATCTTTAGCCATGTTTAAGTCTCTACAAATATCATTTGAGATATTTTTTCACCATGGTTCATCACTTGATCATATACTTCATCTCATTTTCTTCTCTAGTTTTTGATGAGGTGAAGAAAGAAAGAGAGAAAAATAATTCTAAAGTGAGCAAAATTCCCACTTCATCAATCTATATCAAACTACTTATTTAGTATAGCTTGTTTACTTCACTAATTCCTCAATTAGTGAAGAGGTAGCTTGAGTTAGAGATTTCTCAAGGTAGATCATCTTCGGCCTCGAAGATTCTTAAGCAAGCTTGTTCCTTTCGCCTAGTGGAGCCTAAGAAGAGTTCGGGGGACCACTACTTAGAGCTAAGGGACTACTGCTTTGAGCTTTAGAAGTAAAGGACCGGTATACAAAGGTTGTATTCATAATTCACTTAGTGTAAAGTTTGTTTACATGCAATATAACCATAATTCTCTAGTTCGATTCTAGGTTTGTATTGCTTAGCATACTAGATTTTTTAAAATTGCATACTTGATGCCTCTAGAAACCTAGTAGTGGTGCTAAGATATACATTAAAATAATTCTTCTTTTATGGTTTGCAGGAGGATTTGAGGAAACAGTGGGAGCCATCCTGTTTAGATAAACTAATAACCAATCTAAACTTGCAAGAGTATCATGCTGAGTGTTTATTCTCTCTCTCCTAATTGCAGTGATCAAGATGACCGGGCTTAAGTTACTACTAGATAAAAATATATTGACGGGGTCAAACTATAATGATTGGCTAAGGAATGTCCAGATGACCCTTACCTATGACAAGCTGGGCTACCTCCTTACTACTAAAGCCCCCGCCGTTTCTGGTTCAGATTCCACTGTCACGGATATAAGTCATAGGAAGTAGAATGTGCAAGAGCCAAGTATCTTGTGCTGGCCTCAATGGATAATGAACACCAGAGACCGCATGAGAAGATGGACTTAGCTTCCATCTTCCTCCATACCAAAGATTTATATGGAAAGCAATCTCGTATCGCAAGATACGAGACCTCGAAGAAATTATTTCAGGCGAGCTTGGCTATCGGGTCATCTGTAGGGGACCATGTCCTTAAGATGATCAGTTGTATTGAAGAGCTCGTGAACCTTGGGACCACGTTGGAGAATGAGTTGTATACGAACTTGATTCGACAGTCTCTCCACTCTACCTATGCACAGTTTATATTGAATTTTAATATTCAAGGAAAGAAAGTTACACTTCCAGAACTCCTTAACATGTTGAGGAGTGCAGAGGGCGCCCTAAAGAAAACTAGGAAGACACCCGCTCTGCTTATTGGGGATTCTTCTTCTTCTAGATCCAAGGCGAAAGCCAAGGGGAAGAAGAAGAAGGCCCCCACCAAGCCGAAAGGTGGTGTCAATAAGGTACAAGGAAAGGGCAAGGCAAAAGTTTTGAGGCCGACAATAGGGAAAGAGAAATGTTTCTATTGTCACATGAAAGGCCATTGGAAGAAAGACTGCAGGTCTTGGAAAACTAGGAACCAGGATTCAAAGCAAGTTATGGCTTCGTTTTCAGGTGTGTTTATGATTGAAAACTGTCTGTCAATCAACTCTAATTCCTGGGTAATAGATACCGGTTCAGGATCTCATATCTGTAATTCATTGTTGGCATTGAGAAACCGTAGAGTTTTGAAGGAAGGTGATATGACCCTCAGGGTTACTAACGGAGCGAGCGTGGATGCTGTTTTTGTTGGAGATAGTGCCCTCAGAGTCAATTATTGGATCACAGGTACGTGATTGCAATGATTGAGGGAGGACCTATCCCGGTAGGACAGTCTTACTCGAGATGATAGTATGCTATCTGGTTTACCTTTATCATCGTGTACTGTTTTAGGTGACCTGACACGTCGCTATTACACGTTGATAGAGCCCCTAGGATTCTTGCTTGACCACCAGCAGTATGAGGGCGATCATATAAGTGGGAGCTGGGGGGTCTATAAGCTTATCCTTAAAAGGTCCCTAGTCGTGGGAGTTTCGAGACTGGGCATCGATACTCCATTAGTAGACTAGTGTATACAGTCGAGACCCCGACGAGGGGCGGTGGCCGGTCTCACAAGCCACTGGTGTCAGTTGGATCACCTAAGATGTATACAGGTGCTCATTGGGTTATGAGTACACCGGACAGGACTCGCCGGGAACATGCTAGTTGGTCATATACCAGACGTCAGATGGCAGTTCCCTGGTGACATGTGTGCAGGTTAGTTCATCGACCTGGGGATCGTCATTTGTCTCGTGTGAGTTCCCACTGTACTTTGATTACTACCCTACCACGGCTCAAAGGAGTCGTGCAAACAGGTTTTAGTTGGGTACAGTCCCGAGCCACATGGAGGCAGTGAGCGTATCTTCAGGGGTTCGTCTCTCCCGGTATTGGGGGTGAGGTCGTGCTGTGTCTAGGAGAGCCATTACACAAAGTCCTTGGCCAAGGCAAGGAGATTTACTGGTAGGTATTCCAGTAGTATCTCAGGGTGTTCTGGGCTACACTCCGACACGACTTGTACCGCTTTTGGGGGTCTGACTTTTACCAACCCCCTAGGCCCGCCATGCGATGCTCATAGACGAACGGACCGGACTGCACGGATATTGTCACTGACAGGCTCAGTTGGGTGTCGGGGTGAGCTTCCTCATCGATGTCCCATTTGGTCAGTACCTGGTAGCCCGTCACGTATTGGCTTATACCTCTGACGTGCTAGTGGTTAAATCCACAACCAAGGTGTTGACGAGTCTTTAGAGTCCCCCACATTCAGTTACTCAGCTTTCGGGCGAAAGGTTGTAGAGGCCGTATGGAGATATGGCAAGGTCCGATCAGATACGTGCGGTATTGCACGGATCAGGATCGGACAGTTTGTACTATAGGCCGTATTGGTATATGGCAGGGTTCGATCAGATACGTGCGGTATTGCACGGATCAGGATCGAACAGATATTACTAGCCGGTTTTGGTATAAGCCGGATCCTAGTATAGTACAGTGTAGATTTTGTCTCATTGCATTTGTATTTCGGTCGAAATACAGATGCGGGTGTGTATGCACAGTATCGGGGTTTTCCTGTAATTTATTACGGGACCAGTTTTTGGAGTTGCCAGTTTGCTTTCCGTTTCGGCCAATTTCCATTGTTCCGTTCATTGGCCGAAGATTGGTGGAGGAGGGTTTATTTGCATTGTTGCAAATAGGCATTTGTGGAGGGGGTCTTTGCATTTTTGTTGTATCATGATAGCACCCTCCTTTGACTTGCTTGACTTCATACTTCATGATGGCTTGACTTTGTTAGCATCATGGTTGTTGGTTGTGTGTGGTTTTTGCTTATGATCATATTCTTTCATGATGCCCTCTTGCATCATTGCTTCCACCCACCCCTTGACCTTGCTCTCTTTTTCTCTCTCCAATCACATATGAAGGAAGGGGGGCCGGCCATTCCTTTAGGGGAGGGGATTGATTTTTCATTTTTGGTGGTGGAAAATGTTACTCTCATTTTGGTATGCTACATTTTCCCCACCTCTCTCCAAGCTCTCTTTTCCTCCACCAAATGGCATCTCCACTACCCCATAAGGAGACACAAGTTCTACTACATATTCTACAACGAATCTTGGGCACGTTGACTAGCCAGCATCGTGCCCGAGTTGCCTCGGCATTGAGGTGGGAGCCCGTATACATAGTAGGCGATGTGGTGCACTTCCGGCGACGAGGAGGAGACGGACGGAGATCCCGCGAGGAGATCGGAGTGGAGATGAAGACCGGAGGACTTGGATCGTCGGTATATCTCTAACCCATCTTGTTTAGTAGCCTAGACTAGTTAATGGTTCGATCCGGAGTTTAGTGCGCGGTGGTGCCGGTTTGCAAAGTCCGCAAAAATTTTAGTTATTCACCGCTTCCGCATTCCGGCGTCGGATTGACGGCCGGGGCGCCGCCGTGCACTTACAGTGGTATCAGAGCCTCGCCATTAACTTAGTCTAGCTTTGTGTAATGTGTTTGCATTTCCGATTGATCAAAAAGTTCCAAAACTGCATTTTAGTTCGCATCAGTTTCTGTTGAAAATTTTTGGTCTCGAAAAATTTTTCAGGTTGTAGAATATTGATGTACTGGATAATCTAAGAGTTCTGTAAAAATTTGATGAAGTAAATCCACAGTTGGAGCGCGGAACCGCCGCGAAAACCCTATTTGTGCGGCCCTTCCGCCGCGCACTATTCACATCACTTCACCATTTTTTTACAGAGGCCTTCTGGGCTTAAAATATGGGCTTTGGAATATTAAAGTTGGGCCAATTGTTTCTGTGAGTACTACAGTTTTCTTTGGGGCCCACTTGTTAATTGTTTGATCAATCGGAAATTTTTTAAACACATTTTTCACAGTATTTACATTATATCTGCGACCGTGAATTTCACTCGATCGGTAAATCCGGTCTAACTGCTATAGCTCGGTTAGACGGATTTGCGAACGTGATTTTCACGTTGATGTTCTATGTATTTGCTGTGTTGTTGCGGATCGGTCGTGGGGGATAGCCTGGATGCAATGCTAGTACCAGTTTTGTTGTATTATGTACATTTGATATTGCGGGGCGAGCGTCCGACATGTGGACTGCCGTCACTGCCTGATTGTATTATTATTTTGGGGCACGACCTGGTTGCGGTCGATGTACCCGGTGTATGTATATTTTACTTTCTGTACTAGGATTGCCCCGTGGAGGGGTGCACGGATAGCCGGGTTCTGGAGGGCAACAAGCCCGCATCTCATGGCATTGAGACGGAGGGGGCTTCACTCTAGGATTGGCGGGCTATTCGCCGCACTCGTAGGGGGTACAGGTTGACCCAGGAGGGGTGCCCAAGTTGCCGGATTCCGTGAAGTGCTGGGTGGTCCATTCACGGCGCTGAAGGGGGCTGCCTCGCTTCAGGTTTTGGCGGGTGACTTGCCGCGCCCGTAGGGGTCTAGGATTTCATTGCACAGGCTATCCACACGACCAGGGGAACGTCGGGTTTCAGCGGCTCTGTGAAACCCGGGGATCCCAGATATCTGTATTGTTTCTGTGATGCTGTACATTTTCTGTGATGTTGCATTTTTATTCACGCCTTGAGCGAATATAATATATTGGTATATATATTAGTAGATGTAGTATATGTTTTGCATCCGCGCTAGTCCAGTCCCCGCTCTGTCGTTAGTAAGCTAACCTAACGGGTAATGACGGGACCCAGTGGCGAATGCGGATGGCATATACGTACATCAGTATATTTTCGTTCATTTTGGTGTGATCAATTGATGGGACTGCATTGATTCGGATCAATGCAAGTTAAAAACAAACCTAATCTGATGTTGTTGGAACACTTTTTCAAAAAGCTGTTATTGCAAGGACGTTCACTTTTGTTTTGCATCGTGGTATTCATTTGGAATATCCTGCTCCTCAGTCGACGAGGCAAGGGCCGAGATCCCTTCACCGGGAGTGACCCCTTGGACAAAAGTTTGCGTCAGGGCATTAATTTCACTATAGCCGATTGCTTTTGCTTTGCATCGTGGTATTCAGTTGGAATATCCTGCACCCCATTCTACGGGGAAAGAGCCGAGATCCCTTCACCGGGAGTGACCTCTTTAGCAACGGTTTTCGTCACTATATTTTTAAAAGCTATCCGTTCCTTCGACGATATCAAGTTCTTTACGTTAAAGGTTTTCGCCAGAAACCATTCGTAGCCCTCCGTCGTTTCATATGGGTAGTCAATAGTATTCAAGCTGTGTTTGTTGGCCAAAGTCAAGGCACAGTGTTTGGTAGCTGTTGGTTATTCATATGCAGCATAGATAGATGCGTTGGTTTGGAACAGTCGTATAGCCTTGTTGGCCAAAGTCAAGGGCTTGTGCGGGTGGATTCGAATCAACCTGGAGAATGACGGGTAGAACTTGACATGTGACTTATGATTTGTTGGCCAAAGTCAAGGTCATAAGAGCATGGGGCAGAAATCACATCGGGAGTTTCAAAAGAACTGAAACTTGCCAGATATGCGCATACCTTCTGGAGTGTGATAGCGTGAGCGGATTCCGTCACGTTATCATGCAATGATAGTTGGATCCCGATTCCCACTGATGAGTTGGTATACTCCTCGGGTAACCCCGACTAATTCTTCTTTCAGGTTTGGAGGAGAATTTGAGGTACAGTGGGAGGATTCCAGATTAGATAAATTGGTAACCATTCTGATCTAGGTTAGAGTGCACGCTGAGTGTTTCTTTTCTCTCTCTCTTTGGCAGCGACCATTGACCCGACCCTAAGACTTTGACTCAGTGACCAAGTTGACCGAACCTTCTTAAACACCGGCTTTTGGATTGTCAGAGTTGCAGACCTCATTGCCACTCCTACTTTTACCCTTTTTCTCCAGGACACCCCGTATTACTACGAACGTCCACTTCCATTGGACAAAACCATCGTATGGTTAGATACGAACTCGAAAGAATTTATTCGAGGATGGTTTCCGGTTCTGGAGAAAACGGATAGGATTATTCAGTTGTCTTTTCCTTTTACCCTCTCTCAGGTTACGAGTACTCCTTGGTTTAGGGGTAGTACACCTATTACGCAAATTGGATTGTCTTCTTCCAAACCTTAGGCCGGTGCCGACCGGTAGGGAATGAAGAAAACCAATTAGCATAACGATGGTGTGCAGAAGGTATTAAGTTCAGACAAAGCAAGGGATTAGTAAGAGGGCAAAGTAAATTGCAACAGATATTCACGACCAAACCAAATATTTCATTACCACTCCCACATCACCTTTGTATTTCTCCAGGACACTCCGTATCACTACGAAGATCCACAGTTTATTTGGATACTCCATCGTATGGTTATATACGAACTCGAATGGAACTTGTTCCAGTTCGGGGATGGATTCTGGTTCAGGAGAAATAGGAATAAGGTTTATTCGGTTGTCTTTTATCTTCACCCTCTCTCTCATTGCGAGTGTTCCTAGGATGCGGACAGTACACCCATTATGCTTATTGGATAGTCTTCTTCCAAACCATAGGCTGGTGCCGAACGGTAGGGAAGGAAGAAAACCATTTGGCCTAAAAGGGTGTGCAGAAGGTAAAGACTAAAGACATATGAAGGGATTTGGAGAGGTGGCAAAGAACTATACGGTTACAGTCGTGAATCTGGAAGAGGCATTACTAGGAATACCAGAATACCCCATCGGAACATTTCAATGTTTCAGTTTCACTGTGTAATGTTAAAGGAAAACTGATTTCCCGATTAGATACTTACTCCAAGGTATGTATTTACCAGGTACGATTCTCACATCTGTATGGTTTTACAGATGATGAGTGGGAGTAAGTTGTTGGGAATTGGGTGATTATCCTCATTATATCGGGATTCGTTGTAATCGGTGATATTTGAGGAAATCACCTGGGCTGTTTGCCGGTCGGCAAATATTTGGTTTTGAATATCCACTGTTATGCACCAATTTCAAATTGATATATCTGTACGTCTATTTTCATAGAGTGAGATATACCTTTCTGAAATTATGTCTACGACATTTACCTATATCAGTGGATGGTTAGGTAAGGAGCATTAAACAGCGGTGTAATTCTTCTTAACCATAAGTACAGTTTTCAACCTACGACACACAGTGAATGAGTTATCAGACTCAAGGGACTTATACAGAGTATTGTATGTTGTCCAGTGTCCATTAGGACAGAGGGGTTGGTCCTCGTACTATATTCGGTTTACTTATGACTTCTCTAGTTTTTAGACAAGTGTTTCGTGGAAACACAGGGTCCGAATTTTGAGAAGTTATAGGTATTTGAATAGAGTAGAGAACCAGGTGTAGCAAGTATCGGGATTCTTCAAAGAGATCGAAGATGTAGACACTTGTGTATGGTATTCAGTTGATAGTAACGATAAAGAGATCTTGCTTCTCTTTCAGGTTACTCATAATTGGAAGTATTCCTAAGATTGAGTAACGCTGATCGGCCTCCTTCCATTTAGTTGACATGCGCTGGGGACAGCTGCATGTTTTGAATCTGGTTCAATTAAATCAGTGCCTCTGTTTCTATATTGGATATAGAACAGTTCATATCTTAACGATGTTAAGGTACGGGGAGTTGTCCGGTTTATGATTAAAACCAGACACTGGACAACTCAAGGCACGTTTCTGTAATGGCTGTTTGTGGGTTGACCCAGGCTATGACGCGGGTTGACTTTCTACCATTTGGAAGATCAATAGCAATATTGTTCTTGACTCGCCACAGTTTTAAATTAAAAATGGATTTTTTCAGGAAAACAGTAGTGGGAGTATGGTAGAACTGGAAGTGATTCCAGAACCACAAACGATTACTGAAGATTTGATAAGGAACCTTAAGATTCAATCTGAATTGACATTCCATTGGCCACTCCGCAGATAAGGTAGGTAACTTCAGGCACCCGAGAGGTACTACGGTAGCCTCAAGGACGGTGACAGGGAAGTTCTTGTTTACCCACAATTACCATTGCTGTTGTTCCAGGCTGCGAGACCCGGCGGGAGGATGAGTATAGCGTCATTCTAAACTAGTTTTAGAAGTGCACGTCTATATGACTCTGCCAGAGGGTTGTCGTAGTCAGTGGGAGCAGCGGAAGCATTGGTGGACAGGTAGCTTATGTCTATTTACAGACTGAAACACCAGTAGCGGAGATAGATCATCTATTTCTGACGTGACAGTCATGGGTTTGACTTCATCAGAATAGGGGATGGATCTGTTGAGAAGGTAGTAGGGTGTGATATCCTGGTATTTGGATGACATACACAAAGTAGGAAAGGAAACTCCTATACTACGATCGGTTATACTTTGGTCGTCACACAGTGGTTTCTCCACATGGACTTGGACATTATATCTGACATACTGGTTACTAGATCTATGGTCTTAGATCTAGATTTGGGTGGTTTCCCAATCAGGGTACTTGACAGCATTCTAAGAGTATTTAGGATGGACGACTCCTGGCACGGTAGTGTACCTGCAGGTAACGGAGTCACCCTCTCTAAAGGTGTCTTACAGACTAAAGGGGAGAGGGATGTGCATGATTGGCAGATCACTTGCTTAGGCAATTGAGTCAATCATGAGATGTCAAGTACCACACCAGATATTGTTCTTGCACTAGATGCAATAAGTTGACATTAATCCAATCCTGGAGAAACAGTCGGAAGCAGTTTTAGAACATAAGTGGATGTTCTAGGGATATGATAACGACAGCCTCATTCGGGAAACAGTTATCATTCCAGGCTTCCAAGGTGACATGGACGACAAGGAGGTTGTCAGAGCTATAGTTTTCCTTCTGATGAGGGGCAGTATTTTGGACAGGTCGTCCAAGGCAATACTGAGGGTGGCATGGCGCAGGATACTGATTAAGTTCAGTTGACGATACAGTCTAAGAAGTTTGGATTTGGAGCTCATTTATGAGCTATGTCCCATCAGACATCCAGACACATTCTAAGACAGGTATTGCTCATTTCGGGAGATGGGTTTCTCCGCGAACTTGAGATTTAGAGAGACATGGAAAGAGACAACAAGGCGGATCCACTCACTGAGGCTATTCCTCGAACGCAATAGTTTCGCAAACGAGCTTTGTGAAACTGACTAGTAGAGGAGTTGGGTGTTCGGTATCACACGGGCTGTGAGTATGCGACATCGCAATAATTAGCCTTGAGTGCAAGTGGGAGATTGTTGGAGATAGTGCCCTCAGAGTCAATTATTGGATCACAGGTACGTGATTGCAATGATTGAGGGAGGACCTATCCCGGTAGGACAGTCTTACTCGAGATGATAGTATGCTATCTGGTTTACCTTTATCATCGTGTACTGTTTTAGGTGACCTGACACGTCGCTATTACACGTTGATAGAGCCCCTAGGATTCTTGCTTGACCACCAGCAGTATGAGGGCGATCATATAAGTGGGAGCTGGGGGGTCTATAAGCTTATCCTTAAAAGGTCCCTAGTCGTGGGAGTTTCGAGACTGGGCATCGATACTCCATTAGTAGACTAGTGTATACAGTCGAGACCCCGACGAGGGGCGGTGGCCGGTCTCACAAGCCACTGGTGTCAGTTGGATCACCTAAGATGTATACAGGTGCTCATTGGGTTATGAGTACACCGGACAGGACTCGCCGGGAACATGCTAGTTGGTCATATACCAGACGTCAGATGGCAGTTCCCTGGTGACATGTGTGCAGGTTAGTTCATCGACCTGGGGATCGTCATTTGTCTCGTGTGAGTTCCCACTGTACTTTGATTACTACCCTACCACGGCTCAAAGGAGTCGTGCAAACAGGTTTTAGTTGGGTACAGTCCCGAGCCACATGGAGGCAGTGAGCGTATCTTCAGGGGTTCGTCTCTCCCGGTATTGGGGGTGAGGTCGTGCTGTGTCTAGGAGAGCCATTACACAAAGTCCTTGGCCAAGGCAAGGAGATTTACTGGTAGGTATTCCAGTAGTATCTCAGGGTGTTCTGGGCTACACTCCGACACGACTTGTACCGCTTTTGGGGGTCTGACTTTTACCAACCCCCTAGGCCCGCCATGCGATGCTCATAGACGAACGGACCGGACTGCACGGATATTGTCACTGACAGGCTCAGTTGGGTGTCGGGGTGAGCTTCCTCATCGATGTCCCATTTGGTCAGTACCTGGTAGCCCGTCACGTATTGGCTTATACCTCTGACGTGCTAGTGGTTAAATCCACAACCAAGGTGTTGACGAGTCTTTAGAGTCCCCCACATTCAGTTACTCAGCTTTCGGGCGAAAGGTTGTAGAGGCCGTATGGAGATATGGCAAGGTCCGATCAGATACGTGCGGTATTGCACGGATCAGGATCGGACAGTTTGTACTATAGGCCGTATTGGTATATGGCAGGGTTCGATCAGATACGTGCGGTATTGCACGGATCAGGATCGAACAGATATTACTAGCCGGTTTTGGTATAAGCCGGATCCTAGTATAGTACAGTGTAGATTTTGTCTCATTGCATTTGTATTTCGGTCGAAATACAGATGCGGGTGTGTATGCACAGTATCGGGGTTTTCCTGTAATTTATTACGGGACCAGTTTTTGGAGTTGCCAGTTTGCTTTCCGTTTCGGCCAATTTCCATTGTTCCGTTCATTGGCCGAAGATTGGTGGAGGAGGGTTTATTTGCATTGTTGCAAATAGGCATTTGTGGAGGGGGTCTTTGCATTTTTGTTGTATCATGATAGCACCCTCCTTTGACTTGCTTGACTTCATACTTCATGATGGCTTGACTTTGTTAGCATCATGGTTGTTGGTTGTGTGTGGTTTTTGCTTATGATCATATTCTTTCATGATGCCCTCTTGCATCATTGCTTCCACCCACCCCTTGACCTTGCTCTCTTTTTCTCTCTCCAATCACATATGAAGGAAGGGGGGCCGGCCATTCCTTTAGGGGAGGGGATTGATTTTTCATTTTTGGTGGTGGAAAATGTTACTCTCATTTTGGTATGCTACATTTTCCCCACCTCTCTCCAAGCTCTCTTTTCCTCCACCAAATGGCATCTCCACTACCCCATAAGGAGACACAAGTTCTACTACATATTCTACAACGAATCTTGGGCACGTTGACTAGCCAGCATCGTGCCCGAGTTGCCTCGGCATTGAGGTGGGAGCCCGTATACATAGTAGGCGATGTGGTGCACTTCCGGCGACGAGGAGGAGACGGACGGAGATCCCGCGAGGAGATCGGAGTGGAGATGAAGACCGGAGGACTTGGATCGTCGGTATATCTCTAACCCATCTTGTTTAGTAGCCTAGACTAGTTAATGGTTCGATCCGGAGTTTAGTGCGCGGTGGTGCCGGTTTGCAAAGTCCGCAAAAATTTTAGTTATTCACCGCTTCCGCATTCCGGCGTCGGATTGACGGCCGGGGCGCCGCCGTGCACTTACAGTTTTCGTAGGGGAATATCACCTAGAGTTGACAAATGGACACATTTTAGTTTTGCATAACTGTTTTTGTGTACCTAGTTTGACATGTAATATCATCTCTATATCTTTACAATCTAAAGAAAGTTATGATTTTACATTTGTAAGCAATGTTGTAAACATTCACCTTATTCATGGTTTGATTGGGTCAGGTACACTAGACAACAATATATACATATTAAATCAACACAAGATTTTCAACGTCCAGAACACACTTAAAAGAAAGTATCCAGAATCAAATCAAACTTTCTTATGGCAATGTAGACTAGGTCATATCAATGAAACACGGTTGACGAAGTTACTTATAGAGGGATATGTGGATCCGTTTGAATATTTGCCTTATGCAACTTGTCAATCATGTCTCAAAGGAAAGATAACAAATACTTCGTTCACTAGACATGAAGTAAGAGCCACCGATATCTTGGGACTCATACGTAGCGACGTGTGTGGTCTAATGTCTACACATGCAAGAAGTGGTTATTCCTATTTCATTACTTTTACGGATGATTTCTTAAGGTATGGACAGGTATTCTTAATGAAAAATAAATCTAAGGCCTTTGAGAAATTCCAGGAATACAAGAATGAAGTGGAAAAACAAACAGGAAAAAATATCAAGACACTTCGATCTAAGCGAGGTTGTGAATACTTAAGTGCCGAGTTCCCGGATTATTTATGTTAGTTGTATGTATGCCCTAGAGGCCATTACTGTACATACGATGTATATTGTAGTGGATGCTAGGACATATATAGGGAGGACTTTCTTGCTCGACATGATAGTATGCTATCTGGTTGTACTTTATCTTAACATGTACTCTGATTGTCACTATGTTACATGTTGATAAAGCCCTTAGGATATGTACTCGACTACTGGGACTATGATGAGATCATACTAGTGGGGCCACAGTAGTCGGCGAGTACATCCTATAACTGTTCCTAGTCGAGGGTGTATCGAGACAGGGCATCGATGCACCAGAGTAGACTAGCGTATACGCATCTTGACCCATATGATGGGCGATGGACGATCCCATATCCATCGGTGTTTGACATCAAGGATGGTGTACGGGTGCTCAGTGGAGACTGGGTACACTGGACGGACTCGCCGAGAACTCCCAGATGGTATTATACCATACGTCAGATGGCAGTTCTCTGGTGACACTGGTACAGAGTAGTCTGTTGACCCGAGATCGTCATAGAGTCTTGTGTGATTCCCACTGTGCTTTGATTTCCATCATACCACGTCCAAGAGGGCGTGCAAAAAGGTGGCTTTTGGGTACAGTCCCGAATCACATGGAGGCAATGAGCGATAGGAGGGGATTCGTCTCTCCCGGTATAGGGAGTTGATATTGTGCTGTGTTCGATTGGCTATAACCGGAAATCCCTGGCCAGGGTTGCTGAGATTTACTGGTAAGTGTTATCAGTAGTTTCTCGAACTGTTATAGACCTCATATCGACACGACTTATCGAGCTACTGGGGTCTGACGTTTACCACCCCTAGGCGAGATATGCAACATATCAGACGACGAGACCGGACTGTACGGGAGTGTTACTGTTTGGATTCACAGGAGAAGTTACGGGCTTGCTTGTTGATCTTCTGAGCGCTCAATACCTGGGTAGCTGTTACGTTTAGCTGACCGCTTGCAGCTTGTGGGTGTTTGATATGATCATCACCTACTGCCGGCGTATTGACGATTCTTTAGAGTCCTACACAGTGGTTTCTTGGCTCAGGCAAAACGGAGTAGGAGCACATATGTGATATGTGCGGGACCGAGGATAATGCGATATGTGATACCGTATTATATTCTCGCGATATTTGATATCAGCCGGATCATCGGATCAAGTGTTGATTCGATGAATCGGTACGGATAAATATTAGTCGGTTATATGCGATATAGCCGGATTGTCGGATCAAGTGTTGATTCGATAATTTAATGTATAATAATATATTTGATATATTAAATTGCATTAACTAATATTTGCTCACTAAAAGATTCTTTTTCTCACTCGGGTAATACATTGATATATATGCAATATATGTTAATTGTATTATTTTATTTTGTTGCAATAAATATTGTATATGTGATATATAATGTTGTAACATGATATGATAAATAATGCAAATTATTTAGTGGAGTTTAAACATGATTAGGGTTTGGATTAGGGTTAAACTTTCTAGATGCTTCTAGAAGGTTTTCATTTTGTTTTGTGAAAGATATTTTGAAGTGAGTCATGCTTTAACCAAACCCAAACCCTAACCCTAGTTAATTCTCTACAAGTGTTAGCTTGACCATGGTTGCATAATTCTATCATATTATTCTTTTCCTATTCATCACAAAAGGATAATGAATATTGTTCATCTTCTTCCTTCAATTCTTTCATGAAAAAGCTTACTTGTTTTTCAAAAGGTGATGAATAATTGTGAGAAAAAGATAAATAAATAGAGCAAAAATCCTACTTCATCATCCTCATCTTCCCTTGCCATTTAGATGAGGGTGTTCACATCATTTCATGAGTGTTAGCTTGTGTTAAAGAAACTTCAAGGTAGATCATCTTAGTATCGAAGATCGGAAGCAAAGGTTGCGTCTTTCTCTTCGTGGAACCTCTCGAGAGTCCGGATCCCGATGATCGCAGCGAAGGGACCACAACACGGAGCATATGAAGTGAAGGACCGGATCTACAAAGGTTGTAATCCCTCTCACTTAGTGTTAAAATGTTTAGCATGTTGTTTTCGCCTAATCTCTAGTTTAAAGTTCCGTATTCGGGTTGTTCGGCACGGCTAAATTTTTATTCGGGCATGGTTGATGCCTCGTAGACCCTTGTGCGCGTGCCTAGCAACCCTACAGTGGTATCAGAGCCAAGCTAGAGCTTTAGGCGAAGTCTAGACGAAGTTTAAAGTCCGATCGAAACCCGAAACCCCGTTAAAACCCGCTCTCTGGACTTTTTCTAAAAACTGGGATTTTTCCAAATTAAAAATGCTCAAAAAATTCAGCAGGGAATTCTAAGAATTACGGTACAAATTTTTTTTGATGAACAGTAAAACTCGCGGCGGAACAGCGGCATAATCATGCTTTATGCGGCGGTTCAGCGGCTAAATGCTGACGCCATCAGATACTGTTTGCACAGTAACTTCTATTTAATTATACTGGATTTTCTGGGAATTTTTAATATTTATTCAAGAGTTAAATTTACTGGGGTTGTTTTGGGGATTCGATGTTTCGATCGGAGTATCAGATTTTGTCTATGTGGTTTTCCGGATAAGTTTTAGAAACTGTTAAAAAGTTCGAACGGATATCAATAACTCAATTTTTCCCCTGTCGGAAAATTTTTCAAAAGTTGGATTTTTCCTCATGTTTAAGAATGTTCTAAGTCGTGCAAGTAACTCGATGGACCCTCTAGAAGACAACAAACCTTAACTCGATTATGTGACCGTCTTGAACTGCTCTTTGAACCTTAGGGTTTGGGGCAGTACGGCGTGCCACATGTGAGGCGTTGGCTTGACCCTTCTACGGCTGGACCATTGGTACTGTGGCATGTGATGGACGTTTTTTAAACTGATTTCAAGTGTTGAGATATATTGGGGAAATCTTGGGTACTTGACAATTCGATCGGAAAGTTTAACTTTTTCTATTTATCTGGAATGTGATACAATAATTGGAATCCATAGGTAGTTATGTGATAACTAATTTGAATATTATAAACATAGCAGTTTAGTCTCAGTTGATCGGTTGCCACGGAATTTTGATGTGATCAAAAGTCCGTCGCAATCACGTAGGGTACGCGAATACTCGCCGGGTAAACTTAATAGACAGCTACACCTCTTAGCCCCGACCAAGTGACTGTAGGAGAACCCCGTCGCCGAAAGCATCCGTTCGGGTGCTCGCGGCAGCGGTGTTCCGCCTTAGTGCACTTCGTCGACTGCATCTGGGGGTGCGGCCGTCTACTAAAGTTTGCGACGAGCATTCGATCAGGACGTCGGGAATCTTGTTGAATTGCCCGACTTGAAATTGAAAAGAGTTTTCGATAATGAGACTAAAATGCGGGGTTTATAATTGTTAGGCATGTGATGTCTAAGGAATTCATTTGGTTAGACATACGATGTCTAAGGAGGTTGCGGATTCCAACTGTTGTAGTTTTACACTTTCTTTTCTGTGACCGTAAGCGTAGTATGTGGTGTATCGCCGGCTTCGTTGCTATACATCAACGACAATCGGGATACGCATACTTGCTTACGTTGATGATATGAGATATTATGTGTTGCTGTGATATGTTATATTGGATCGTCGCGTTTGAATAGCCGGGGGTTTTATGTGAGATGAGAGTTTTTCTTTTTCATTCATGTAAAATTCATTTGTATGTAATATTCTTTTATTGGGGCACTTCCAGGTAGCGGAAGCTGTCACCGTTGTATATTATTTTTTTTTCCGCATTATATAGACCCAAGGCGGGGAGCACAAGTAACCGGATTCTAGGGTCCAGTGGGAGACCATCTCGAGGAGTCGAGACCGGGTCTCCTAACCCTAGAATTGGCAGTGTTACTTGCCGCTCTCGTAGGGGTCTAGGGATGTGGGTTTGGCTATTCATCGCGACCGTGGAATCCGTGTTTTATACAGGCTCGTATTGAAAACACGGACGTCCTAGTATATCCAATATTTCATATATGTTCTTCTGCTGCAATGTTCTGTGATGAGATCATATTACTGCCTGAGACGAATGTTTATATTTTATATATATGAGATATATGTTACATTGCAGATTTCGTTTCAAAAGAGATGCTTGTGAAGCATATTAAAATGGGACTTCATTAATGAGATTAATGAAATAAAAGAAACCTAAGATGTTGTAGAATCGAATTTCAAAATAAAACAGGTAGCTACAGTTCTTGCTTTGCACAGCGGTATATATGATATACCCTGCACCTTATTCGATGAGGAAAGGACCGAGATCCCTTCACCGGGAGTGACTCCTTTAGCAATAACTGGCAGATGCTACACACTCGGTTTGTCTTTTGATTGCTTTTAAGTGTTTTTGCTTTGCACAGTGATATATATGATATATCCCGCACCTCATTCGACGAGGAAAGGACCGACGATCCCTTCACCGGGAATGACTCCTTTAGCAAAACTAGAAAAACCTCAAAAGCACTCCATTTTTAAAATCACTCGATTCAACGACGATATCAAGTTCATTACACAAAGGGTTTTCTGAAAAACCCGTCGTAGCCCTCCGTCATTTCAGATAAGTACTTCATAGTATTCGTGCTGCGTTTGTTGACCTTGTCAAGGCGTAGTGTTCGGTAGCTATTTATGCTTATCTGCATAAGCATATGATGCGATTGGATTAGGGTAGTCGTGCGACTTTGTTGACCTTGTCAAGGGTCGTGCGGGTGGGTTTAATTCAATCAGGAAATGACGGGTTGAACTTGACTTGCGGTCTATGGTTTGTTGACCTTGTCAAGGTCATAGATCGCTTGGGGCAAAATATTATTGGGAATTTCAAGTGTTGAAATTTGTAATGAGATTGCATACCTTCTATGAGATAGTTGGATCCCGATACCCGCTGCGAGTAAGAGTTACTCCTGGGAGAGTTTTACACATTACAATTAGCCGATCAAGTAGGTGTCTAGAAAGGTGTTAACGGGGTTACGCCTCTGGGAAAATGAGGTTTACATTAATTAGGTTCGTGCGATAGCACGGGGGACCTCCCTCAAAGTACCGACACTGGCCTGGCTGAAAGATTGGCGAACTTGTAGCGTGTAATTAATCCCGGCTAGTCTTTCCTTTTAGGGTTTGAAGGAAGATTTGACTAAAACAGTGGGAGACATCCTGATTAGATATATTAGATAACCAATCTAATCTTGGAAGAGCATACGCTGAGTGTTTTCTTCTCTCTCTCTCCAGGTAACGACCATATCACGCCTTAATCAAGATAATAATACGGATATATTGACCGAACCCGCTTGTTATACTGAGCTGGGGAACGTTGGTCCCGCTCCAACTTATAATTGTTATAAGACAGAGCAGGAAATTGGGGAATACCAAATTTCCCGTGCCGCCCAAACGAAGAAAGTGCATGCTGATGCATCATCTTCGGGTGTGTTCATTACACAGAACTGTTTCTCAGTATCCTTTACGTCCTGGGTATGTGATACCGGATCATGATCCCGTATATGTAATCTGTTACATGGGCTACAGATAGGTAGAGAACTGAAAACGGGTGATAAGTTTCATGAGACAGAAAACGGTGCAAGTGTTGCTGCCAAGTCTGTTGGTCACTGTCACCCTGTATTACCAGAATACATTGATTCTGAACAAATGTTATTAGATATCGAACCTGATATACAAAATCCTATCAGTCTCTTTATTAGTAAAGAAAGGATATAATTTTGTATTGTTGGATAATGTTTTGAACATTTCCTATATCAAGAGTTGATCGGTTCAGGCACGTTATCTAAAAGCATTGACGTTCTAAATCAAACTACAGTTCTTAGTATAAGGAACATACACAAGAAGAAGAGTTCAGACATGAATGAATCCTTCTTGAGGTATTGTAGACTAGGTCATATCAATGCGACCAGACTGGCTGAAGTTACATATAGATGCATATTTAAATTAGTTTGAATTTACATCTTATGAAACTTGCCAGTCATGTCACAAAGATAAGATGACCATAGCTCTGTTTATTGGAAACAGAGAAAGAGTTAGTGAACTCTTGGGAATTGATACATGCTGATGTATGAAAGTCCCCTGTCTACACATGCCAAGATAGGTTCTTTTTACTTCATTACGTTCTCTGATAATCTCTCAAGATTCAGACATGTGTTCCTGTTGAAACATAAGTCCGAACCTTTTGAGATATTCACAGATTATAAATTAGAAGTAGAGAACCAAAATACGGGTATAAGTATTATGTCCTTTGATGTGATCAAGGAGGAGAATACTTGAGCACGGAATTCCTGGACTATTCTAAAGGAGAATGAGATTCTCTCTCAGCATTACTCCTCCGTATACACCACTGTAGTCGGTGTATCGGGGCGGAGCAATAGCACCCTATGTGATATGGTGTGCTCTATGATGAGTACTACTGAGTTTCCAATTTCCTTTTGGGAGTTGTGCACTTGAGAAGCTGCATACCTATTGAATAGAGTTCAAATCAAATCAGTTGCCTACCACTTCATATGTGATATGGAAAGGGAAGAGCCCATATCTTAAGCTTGTTAAGATTTGGGGTTGTCCGGGCTATGTCTAAAAGCAAAATCCGGACAAGCTCGAGGCAAGGTCTGTTATGTACAACTGGAAATGTTCCAGCTATACAAACTACAGCAGATGATTTGATAGAACCAAAGGATTCAATAGTTACCAACGAACCTCAGCCTCTCCGCCGATCTAGTAGGGTTCCTCACCCACCTGAGAGATACTTTGGTTTCTCTATGACAGTGGGAGCGAGGATTGCATCATGAGATGATGACCCAACTAGTTTCGAGCAGGCCATCAGGAGTGGGACTCTGTAAGAATGGCTGGGTGCTTATCGATCTGAGATGGAATCCTTATACACCAACAAAGTATGGACTTTGGTTGCTTTATCTAAAGGGTTAAATCCCCATCAGGAGCAAGTATATCTTGAGAAGATTACTTGGTGTACATGGAAAAGTTGAGAATTTTCAAAGCTAGACTTGTTAAAGGTTTGCATCATAGACCAGGTATGGATTATGTTGAAACCTTTTTCTAAGGATCTATGCTTAAGTCCATCCAGATCCTACTTGCCACGGCTACATACCATGACTACGATATCTGGTGGTTGGGTGTCATGACTGCTTTTCTAAATGATGTTTTAAAAAAGAGCGTCTATAAGTACACAGCCAGAGGGCTTCGTAGACAGTGGGAGCAGCGGAAACGTGTGCAAGATGTTTTATATGATAAAACAGGCATCGCGAAGTTGGAACATCTGTTTTGATGTGGTAGTCAAAGAGTTTGACTTCATCAAAATGGTAGATGAACCTTGTATATACGAAAAGGTAGTAGAGAGTATGGTGGTGATCCTCGTAGAGTACGTGGATGACATACTCTTGATAGGAAAGCAGTTTCCTATGCTACGCACGGTCAATCTCCGCTTATCACAAGGATTCTCCATATAGGATCAAGGTGATACCTCCTAAATCCTGGGTTTTGGATCTATGAGATAGATCTAATTGGATGTTAGGATACTCACTAGTTATAGTGAAATGGTATCAATCGATCCTAGGGAGAATCACTGGAAAGGTTCCAGGGTGATAAGGACGACTGAATGTCAGTCGCGGGCATTGTCTTTACCCTCAGTGGAGGGACGGTATGTTGGAAGAGTTCCAAGCTAGATACCGTGACATACTAGACGATTAAAGGCAAGATACATCGTTACCAAGGATGCTACCAAAGAGATAGTCTGGATATATTTATAAGTTCATGCGATGAACTTCGTTCCTACCATTGTGTGACAATGGAGTTGTGGCTTATGCCAAGGAACTACCGTCCCATCAGAAATCCAGATATAATTCTTAGGCTGTATCACCTGATCATGGAGATGGTTGATCTCCAAGGAGATCGAGGTTAGGAGAGTAGACACAGAGGACAACAGCGCGGATCCACTCACGAAGGCCTTTTTCCCAGTAGAGACTTTTATGGGATGGTTGAGTATGAGATACTTCAACCACAGCTAATTGTTGGGTATGCGATACCATAACAGATGGCCCTAGTGCAAGTGGGAGATTGTTAGTTGTATGTATGCCCTAGAGGCCATTACTGTACATACGATGTATATTGTAGTGGATGCTAGGACATATATAGGGAGGACTTTCTTGCTCGACATGATAGTATGCTATCTGGTTGTACTTTATCTTAACATGTACTCTGATTGTCTCTATGTTACATGTTGATAAAGCCCTTAGGATATGTACTCGACTACTGGGACTATGATGAGATCATACTAGTGGGGCCACGGTAGTCGGCGAGTACATCCTATAACTGTTCCTAGTCGAGGGTGTATCGAGACAGGACATCGATGCACCAGAGTAGACTAGCGTATACGCATCTTGACCCATATGAGTGGCGATGGATGATCCCATATCCATCGGTGTTTGACATCAAGGATGGTGTACGGGTGCTCAGTGGAGACTGGGTACACTGGACGGACTCGCCGAGAACTCCCAGATGGTATTATACCATACGTCAGATGGCAGTTCTCCGGTGACACTGGTACAGAGTAGTCTGTTGACCCGAGATCGTCATAGAGTCTTGTGTGATTCCCACTGTGCTTTGATTTCCATCATACCACGTCCAAGAGGGCGTGCAAAAAGGTGGCTTTTGGGTACAGTCCCGAATCACATGGAGGCAATGAGCGATAGGAGGGGATTCGTCTCTCCCGGTATAGGGAGTTGATGTTGTGCTGTGTTCGATTGGCTATAACCGGAAATCCCTGGCCAGGGTTGCTGAGATTTACTGGTAAGTGTTATCAGTAGTTTCTCGAACTGTTATAGACCTCATATCGACACGACTTATCGAGCTACTGGGGTCTGACGTTTACCACCCCTAGGCGAGATATGCAACATATCAGACGACGAGACCGGACTGTACGAGAGTGTTACTGTTTGGATTCACAGGAGAAGTTACAGGCTTGCTTGTTGATCTTCTGAGCACTCAATACCTGGGTAGCTGTTACGTTTAGCTGACCGCTTGCAGCTTGTGGGTGTTTGATATGATCATCACCTACTGCCGGCGTATTGACGATTCTTTAGAGTCCTACACAGAGGTTTCTTGGCTCAGGCAAAACGGAGTAGGAGCACATATGTGATATGTGCGGGACCGAGGATAATGCGATATATGATACCGTATTATATTCTCGCGATATTTGATATCAGCCGGGTCATCGGATCAAGTGTTGATTCGATGAATCGGTACGGATAAATATTAGTCGGTTATATGCGATATAGCCGGATTGTCGGATCAAGTGTTGATTCGATAATTTAATGTATAATAATATATTTGATATATTAAATTGCATTAACTAATATTTGCTCACTAAAAGATTCTTTTTCTCACTCGGGTAATACATTGATATATATGCGATATATGTTAATTGTATTATTTTATTTTGTTGCAATAAATATTGTATATGTGATATATAATGTTGTAACATGATATGATAAATAATGCAACTTATTTAGTGGAGTTTAAACATGATTAGGGTTTGGATTAGGGTTAAACTTTCTAGATGCTTCTAGAAGGTTTTCATTTTGTTTTGTGAAAGATATTTTGAAGTGAGTCATGCTTTAACCAAACCCAAACCCTAACCCTAGTTAATTCTCTACAAGTGTTAGCTTGACCATGGTTGCATAATTCTATCATATTATTCTTTTCCTATTCATCACAAAAGGATAATGAATATTGTTCATCTTCTTCCTTCAATTCTTTCATGAAAAAGCTTACTTGTTTTTCAAAAGGTGATGAATAATTGTGAGAAAAAGATAAATAAATAGAGCAAAAATCCTACTTCATCATCCTCATCTTCCCTTGCCATTTAGATGAGGGTGTTCACATCATTTCATGAGTGTTAGCTTGTGTTAAAGAAACTTCAAGGTAGATCATCTTAGTATCGAAGATCGGAAGCAAAGGTTGCGTTTTTCTCTTCGTGGAACCTCTCGAGAGTCCGGATCCCGATGATCGCAGCGAAGGGACCACAACACGGAGCATATGAAGTGAAGGACCGGATCTACAAAGGTTGTAATCCCTCTCACTTAGTGTTAAAATGTTTAGCATGTTGTTTTCGCCTAATCTCTAGTTTAAAGTTCCGTATTCGGGTTGTTCGGCACGGCTAAATTTTTATTCGGGCATGGTTGATGCCTCGTAGACCCTTGTGCGCGTGCCTAGTAACCCTACAATTTAAAAGAGAATAGAATTCTCTCTCAGCTTACTCCTCCATATACACCTCAACACAATGGTGTATCGGAAAGGTGGAACCATGCCTTATTAGATATGGTACGTTCCATGATGGGTAACGCTGAGTTACCGTGATCCTTCTGGTGTTATGCACTAGAATCTGTTGCATATCTTTTGAACAAAGTTCCTACTAAGTCAGTGCCTACCACACCATATGAAATGTCGAGTGGGAAAAAACCTTATCTTAAGTATTTTAAGATATGGGGTTGTCCATCTTTTGTCAAAAAGCAGCATGAGGACAAGATCGAGGCACGATCAGTACTGTGTAAGTTTGTGGAATGCCCAAAGAATTCCAAGGGGTATCTTTTCTATTATGCAGAGGAACAAAAGGTTTTTGTTTCTTGGCATGCCCACTTTCTGGAGACTCAATTTCTTGAAAAAGAAATAAGTGGGAGCACAATAGAACTGGAAGAAATTCCAGAACCACAAACTATTACTGAAAGCATGGTGGAACCAGAAGTTTCAGAAGAACCGGACGTCCCTGCGCCACTCCGCGGATCTAGTACGCAGTCTCATACGCCTGAGAGATACTACGGTTTTCTTATAGATGGAGATAGAGAGGATTGCATCATCAATGATGATGAGCCGACTAGTTTCCAGCAGGCCATTACGAACAGAGACTCAGTAAAGTGGCTGGATGCAATGAGGACCGAAATGGAATCCATGTACACCAACAAAGTTTAGACTTTGGACATTGCACCTCAAGAGGTAAAACCCGTAGGTTACAAATGGATCTTCAGAAAGAAGATTGGTGCAGATGGACAGGTTGAAATCTATAAGGCTAGACTTGTAGCAAAAGGTTTTCGTCAAAAACCTAGATTGGACTATGATGAAATCTTTTCCCCAGTGGCTATGCTTAAATCCATTCGGATACTACTTGCCATTGTTGCCTTCCATGATTATGAAATTTGGAAGATGGACGTAAAGACCGCTTTTCTGAATAGAAATTTGGAAGAGTGTGTTTATATGGATCAGCCAGAGGGTTTCATAGATAGTGGGAGCAGCGGAATAGTATGCAAGTTGCATAAATTCATTTATGGATTAAAGCAGGCATCGCGGAGTAAGAACATCTGCTTTGATGAGATGGTCAAAGAATTTGAATTTATCAAAAATCCACACGAGCCATATATTTATAGTAAGATTGTAGCGAGAACTGTGGTATTCCTCGTCTTATACGTGGATGACATTCTCATGATAGGAAATGACATTCCTATGCTACAATCAGTCAAAAGATTCTTGTCAGAGAAGTTCTCTATGAAAGACCTGGGTGATGGCTCATACATTCTAGGGATCCAGATCTATCGTGATAGATCTAAGAGGATGTTAGGATTTTCACAGTCCATGTACATTGACACCATACTAAAAAGATTTAGTATGGATAATTCCAAGCACGGTAATCTACCGGCTTGTCAAGGGATCGCCCTCTCCAAAGATATGTCTCATAAGACTGATTTGGAAGGGATCGCATGAGTATTATACCCTACGCTTCTGTGGTAAGATCTATAATGTATGCGATATTATGTACCAGACCAGATGTTGCTTACGCACAGAGTGTGGTAAGCAGGTATCTGTCAAATGCTGGGGAGAAGGACTGGATAGCAGTAAAGAACATTCTCAAGTACCTGAGAAGGACTAAGAAGATGTTCTTAGTGTACGGCAGTAAAGACCTCCAGATCGAGGCCTTCGCTGACTCCAGCTTCCAGTGTGACAAGGATGACTCCAAATCCATGTCGGGTTATGTCTTCACCCTCAATGGAGGGGCGGTCTGTTGGAAGAGCTCCAAACAGGATACCGTTGCTGACTCGACGATAGAGGCAGAGTATATCGCTGCATGTGACGCCACGAAAGAAGCAGTCTGGATGAAGAAGTTCATTACAACATTTCAGGCGATTCCGTCCATTGTTGATCCAATACTTTTTTATTATGACAACAACGGGGTTATATCTTTAGCGAACGAACCAAGGTCCCATCAGAAGTCCAGACATATCTTGAGGCGGTATCACCTGATCAGGGAGATCTTGGATCGTCGAGTGATCGAGGTGCGGAGAGTAGACATGGAGAACAACACTGCAGATCCACTCACAAAGCCCATCCCTCAGACACAGTTTGAGAGGCTATTTGAGATGTTAGGTCTGTGATATGCCAATACATGGCCTTAGTGTAAGTGGGAGATTGTTAGTGATATATGCCCCAGAGGCCATTATTGTATAGTACTGGATTGTATATTACATTTTGGAAGCTTGGGATATACACGGATATAATAACGGTCTTTTTCAATATGATAGTATGCTATCTGGTTTGATTCTATCTTAACATGTGTATATATTTCTTTTAACGTATCGCTAATACATGTTGATAGAGCCCTTAGGATCTTTGCTTGACTACCGGCGTTGTGATGGCAGTCACACTAGTAAGAGCTGGATAGTCTATAAGCATATCCTTAAACTTGTCCCTATTCGTAGGATTATCAAGACTGGGTATCGATACTCCAAATTAGACTAGTGTATACGCTTCTTATCCCCGTCATGGGAGGTGGCCTATTGCGCAGCCATTGGTATACAGTACCAAAGATGGTATACAGGTGCTCATTGAGTTATGAGTTACATTAGACAGACTTGCTGGAAACTGTTGGTTGGTATTATACCTATCGTCAGTTAGCAGTTCCCTGGTGACATGGGTACAGGTTAGTCCGTTCACTTGACATAACTATTCGTCTCGAGTGTGTTCTCGCTATACTTAGATTATTACCCAAACACGACTCAAATGAGTCGTGCAAACAGGTAGTAATTGAGTGCAATCCCGAAGCACTTGGAGGAAGTAGAGGATAGAAAGGATTCGTCTCTCCCAGTATTGGGAGTTAATATCTCGCTGTGTACGGTTAGCCAATAAACGTAGTCCCTGGCCAGGGAAAGTGAGATATACTGGTAGGTACACCAGTAGTTTATAAAGGTTTATTTGGTTCCACAATGACATGACTTATTGCGCTATTATGGGTCCGACGTTTACCACCCTTTAGGCCTGATATGCAATACTCTTAGACGAACAGATCGTACTATACGGAGAATGTCACCTATAGGCTCAGTAGGGTTTTGGACGAGTTATCATCTCGATCTTCCCTTCGACAGATACCTTTATAGCCATTACATATAGCTAGTGCCACTGACGTGCTTATGGTTAAATTTACTGCCAGCGTATTGTCGAGTGTTTAGGGTCCCATACAGAGGGTTTCCCGGTTCAGGAGAAATGGTGTAATTTGCGTACGGTTTTACGCAGGGGTGTTCTATTGAACACATGCATTTATGCACATGTTTTAATCGGACAGTTTAGTAGTAGTAGTAGGTTTGAAAGACAGCCAATTTTGATGCTAGTATTATATTGCTCTCTTTTGGGTATTTGTATTTTAACACGAATACGGTATTTATACGAATACGTGTGTTTGTACGAAGACATGTATTTGTGTAAATACGGGTATTTATGTTTTTATACAAAGACATGCATTTCTTTCTAAATATGAATACGCATATTTTGTATTTTCGGTACAAATACAGTATCCGTATTTTGGTAGAAATACGGTATACGTATTTATGCGGTTTGAGTATACTTGCTTATATACATGCATTTGTATTTTTTTATAAGTGTATGTGTATGTATACTTGTAAGATGGCTACACTCTTTCACTTATCTCCTCACCATTTAACATGGAAGTGTGTGGGCTTGTGACTCACCCTAGTGAGTCACCAAGCCCACCTACTTCTTTTGTTTGTGATGAATAGATAAGATGAGAGTGAGAGAGATATTTTTCAAGGCATGGTTGATATTTCTCAAGTAAGGAAATTTTTCTAGTTGCTCCCTCTTCATCTTCTTCCTCAATCCTCTCTCTTGAATTGTGAGGATTAAAAGAGTGCATTTAATTTCACAAACTACACCAATCTAAGAATCTTGTCTTAGCAAGAATTGATTTTTAGTTGTTTCGGATGAAGCTATCGCTTGAATCGACATGCTCGGGTGGATCGTCTTTGACACGGAAGATCGGTTTCGAGTACTCGTTCCAATAACCCAAGGATCTTGAGGAGTCAACTTTCAAGACCCGAAGGACCGTCTACAAAGGTTGTAATTGTTGGGTTACCTACAACGGCAGCAAAGTTTTGGGAGGTATCATCCATGCCAAGTTAAAATTTTGCCATTGAAGATAACCCTAAACCTAGGAACCAATGTTCAAAATAGCGATAACGTGTTGCGTAGCGTTCTATTACTAAATAGCGAAAATGCAAAAAGCGTTGCGCATAGCGTAAGCTACATGAATTATTAATTATTACTATAATCATCTTATTTACAATAAATTATATTATTATAAAGATATAAAATTGTCTTGGGAACATAGAAAAATAAGTAATATAACAATATTTTTTACAGTAGTAGTTTCTCTGCTCCTCGAAATTCCAAAAAAAAATTATTTTCAAAATTTTCAATACTTGAGTTCATATATATGATTCATACTAGATTAAACCTATCGAAAATCAATTAAATAATATCTGTTTGAGAATCATGTCTACTAAATATGATGTCAAATTAAGAGGTTAGAACTTTAATGAATCTGTGTTCGTATAGTTTAGGATTAGATACTGAATTTTAAGAAGTTCAATAGAAAATTTTATATGAAAATAGCGTACACATAGCGTAGCGTATACTATTTATTTATAAGCGTAAGCTATTTGAAGAAAAAACGTAAGCTACTTTTTATTTGAGTTTTTTTCCAAAGTTACGTAGCGAATATACTAAAGTATGCTACGTAGCGCAAAATAGCGAGCTACGTAGCGAGTTATTTTAAACATTGCTAGGAACTTTAACTAGAGAATCAAACAAAACAACAAAGTAAACATCTTTACTTCTAAGAGTTTAGGATTACAATCTCTGTAGTCCGTTCCTTCACTTCATAAGCTCCATGTTGAGGTCCCTTCGCTACGATCATCAAAAACCCAGACTCTAGAGAAGCTCCATAAAGTGAATGAGGCATCTTGCGTGAAGTCTTCCTTTTCTAACATGATCTACCTTGAAGAATCTCAAACCCAAGCTCACACTTCTATAATGAAGGTATTAGTGAAGTGAACACCATAATCTAAGTGGTTAGAATAGATGAGGATGATGAAGTAGGAATTTTGCTCTCTTTTGTTTTCTTAATCTCACTTTAAATCATCACAAGCAAAAAGGTTAGAAAAGCTTTTCAAGAGAGGAAGAAGAAGATGATGTTTCTTTTGTGATGAATAATGAATTGTGTTGTGAGGTTAGAAATGCAACCAAGGTTAAGAATGACAAGCTTAACCCATGTAGAGAATAAACCATAGGCGAGGGTTCAATGGTTAGGTTAACAAATATCTAGATATTATCTAAAGGGTGGACTAAGTCAACATAACAAAAATATCTCATTTTAAATCCACCATTTAGAATTAACCTAAAATGAATGTTAACCCTAATTGAAACCCTAGCATGGTTTAATCTCAAAACCCTAATTGCATTTGTAACCCTAACATGTTACAATATTATATATCAAAGATATAATATATAATGTAACAAAAGAAAATAACACAATTAACATATATCACATATATATCAATGTATTATCCAAGTGAGAAAAAGAATCATTTGAGTGAGCTTATATTAGTTAATGTAATTTAATATATCACACATATAATTATACATTAAATTATTGAATCAACACTTGATCCGATAACCTTGCTATATTACATACAACCGACTAATATAATAAGTACCTTTTCATCGAATCAACACTTGATCCGATCACCCGGCTATATCATATATATCCGGCCGATATCACATATCGCGAGAATCGAATACGGTATCACATACACGTGTTATTCTCGGTCCTGCACATATCACATATGTGCTCCTACTCCGTTTTTCCTGAGCCAGGAAACCTCTATGTAGGACTCTAAAGAATCGTCAATACACCGGCAGTAGGTGATAATCATATCAAACACCTAAAAGCTGCAAGCGGTCAGCTAAACGTAACAGCCACCCGGTATTGAGCGATCAGAAGATCAACAAGAAAGCATGTACATTCTCCTATGAATCCAATCAGTAACACTCCCGTACAGTCTGGTCTCTTCGTCTGATATGTCGCATATCCAGTCTAGGGGTGGTAAACGTCAAACACCAGTAACCGATAAGTCGTGCCGATGTAAGGCTCATAACGGGTCGAGAAACTACTGATAACACTTACCAGTAGATCTTCATAGCAACCCTGGCCAGGGACTTCCAGTTATAGCCTATCAAGCACAACGCAACATCAACCCCTAATACCGGGAGAGACGAAACCCCTCCTATCGCTCATTGCCTTCATGTGATTCGGGACTGTACCCAAAAGCCACCGTTTTGCACGTTCTCTAGAACGTGGTAAGGTGGAAATCAAAGCACGGTGGGAATCACACAAGACTCTATAACGATCTCGGGTCTACATTCTAATCGTACCAGTGTCACCAAAGAACTGCTATCTAACAATAGGTATAATACCATCTAGGAGTTCTCGGCGAGTCCGTTCAGTGTACCCAGTTTCCACTGAGCACCCGTACACCATCTTTGATGTCAAACACCGATGGATATAGCATCATCTATCGCCCATCATAGGGGTCAATATGCATATACGCTAGTCTACTCTGGTGTATCGATGCCCTGTCTCGATACACCCTCGACTAGGAACAGTTATAGGATGTACTCGTTGACTACCCTGGCCCCACTAGTATAATCTCATCATAGTACTAGTAGTCAAGTACATATCCTAAGGGCTTTATCAATATGTGAGAGCAAAACTGTAAACCAATACAAGTCAACATGTTATGACAAAGTGAAACCAGATAGCATACTATCATATCGAGCAAGAAAGTCCTCTCTATATATATCCAAGCATCCACTATAATATACATCATATGTACAACAATGGCCTCTAGGGCATATATTCAACTAACAATCTCCTACTTGCACTAAGGCCAGCTGTTATAGTATCTCATACCCAACATCTCGAAGAGTCTCTCAAATTGTATCTAGGGAATGGACTTCATGAGTGGATCCGCAGTGTTGTCCTTCGTGTCAACTCTCCTGACCTCGATCTCACGGCGATCAACTATCTCCCGGATCAGGTGATACCGCCTCAGAATATGTCTGGACTTCTGATGGGACCTGGGTTGCTTGGCCAAAGCCACAGCTCTATTTTTTTCACAATACAATGGTATTGGATGCTCAATGGGCGGAACTACACCAAGTTCAATGATGAACTTATTCATCCAGACAGCCTCTTTGGCAGCATCGTTGGCAACGATGTATTCAACCTCCATCGTCGAGTCTGCCACGGTTTCCTGTTTGGAACTCTTCCAATACACCGCCCCTCCATTGAGGGTAAAGACAAATCCCGAGTGCGACTTAGAGTCGTCCTTATCACTTTGGAAGCTTGAATCGGTAAAGGACTCCACTTGGAGTTCTCCGTTACTATACACCAAGAACATCTCCTTAGTCCTTCTCAAGTACTTGAGAATGTTCTTCACAGCTGTCCAGTGACCCACTCCTGGATATGCTTGATACCTACTCACTACACTTAGTGAGTATGCTACATCGGGTCTGCTATATAGCACCGCATACATGATAGAGCCTACTGCCGAAGCATAGGGTAACCCTTGCATGCGAGCTCTCTCCAAATCAGTCTTAGGAGACATCTCTTTGGAGAGAGTGAGTCCAGAGATCGTGGGTTGGTTCCCACGCTTGGATTCTTCCATACTAAACCTCTTTAGTATGGTGTCAATGTACGTTGATTGGGACAATCCCATTATCCGTTTAGATCTATCTCTATAGATCCTAATTCCCAAAATGCAGGAGGCATCACCTAGATCTTTCATTGAGAATCTATGTGATAAGAAGAGCTTGACAGAGTGCAGCATAGGAATATCATTTTCTATCAAGAGTATGTCATCCACGTACAATACGAGGAAGACTACCTTACTCTCTGCAACCTTCTTGTATATACAAGGTTCATCTACGTTCTTGATGAAGTCAAACTCTTTGATTACAACATCAAAACAGATGTTCCAACTCCGCGATGCCTGCTTTAACCCGTAGATGGATTTAAGCAGCTTGCACACCTTTCCGCTGCTCCCACTATCTACGAAGCCCTCTGGCTGATTCATGTACACGCACTCCTCTAAATCACCATTTAGAAAGGCGGTCTTAACATCCATCTGCCAGATTTCGTAGTCATGGTATGTGATCAGTCGAAAATATTGCATTTTTAACACATCAATTTCGCTACTCTTTGCAATCATCTAAAGGTGTTTGATACGAATATAGCACATATTAGCAATTTGCCTGCAAAATATCAAATAATATGTGTTATACATTATAACCGGCATTTTGAGGGAAATTGTGTGTTTATTATTGTACGCATGATCTTTGTATATCGCAATACTTGTCTCGAGATTGTGTGCAGGAAATTCCAGGAAAAAGAGCCGGAACTGCTAAAAGTGCTGATAAAATACGTCAAGTCCAAGACTTGTGATCTGGCAGTAAACAAAAAAGTATAAAAATATTCTACATATCAGGAAAGTACCATGAAGCCAACACAAATCAACAAAGAAATTTGCTTGCAGTAACTCCACCAATAGGCCGCGGATCCGCGGCCCAGTTCGTCTATCCGCCGCGGATCTGCGGCCTGTTAGACACGTCACCAGCTCATATTCCTCCACATGCCTTCTTTTAACGGCCAAGCTTCCAGAAGACTTTCAAAGACCACATGGCTTCTTCCAGAAGGCTCTGCATAACAAACTCACTCTAGAATATTCCTTGCGACAACCTTCTTCTAGAAGGCTCCTTATAACAACCTTCTTCTAGAAGCCTCCTTGTAACAAACTCATTTTAGAATATTCCCTTTAACAAACTCATTCTAGAAGGCTCTCTCTAACAACCTAGCTTTGGAAGGAAGATTCAAATGAGGTGGTTATAAAAAGAGATCTAGATCTAAGGTTTAGAGGTTGTTGAATTTGGAGGGAAATCATTTGAGTGGTAAAATTCTAGTGAGATCCAAATCAATTCTAAATAAAATTGAGTGACACAATTTGATCCAAATCAAGATCCACCGAGTACCGAACCAAAGCAAGCCTTCAACGAGCTTTTTGAAGCGACGCCGATGTTCATCCGAGCAAGAGATCTACGACGATCCGCGACTCAAGAAGACGATGCGAAACTAGTTCGACGATCGAGTTCTCTCCTCAATTCTTGTAATCTTTGAGTGAATTGTAACAAAACGTTGATTTATAAAAGGTGAAAATTCTTGATCTTGCTTTTCATTACATTTTAGTATATGAAAAGTTATCAATTCTTGATTGTTATCTTTTTCATGATTTTTGAGTGAAAACTCCGCTTGTGGAGGAATCGAGAAAATAGGTAGATGATGATGACTAAATTCTTGAACGATTCTTAAGTCTTATGAGTTTTGTAAACTTTAGGAAATTGAATCATCGACAACCTAATTTGAGCGAGATGCTTTCTTGAATGTTTTCGTTCCAAATTAGAGATCAATGATCGATGATTGAATTTCCTAGAGACTAGAATTTGAATGCTAATCAATGAAAGGATAAGGGACAGAAGGAGAAACCCTAGTTTCTTCAATAGATCCCTAATCCTCATTGATCGTCATCGATCCAGCAACAAATTATCGATAGATAAGAATTTGTAATCATAAGTATTCATCATCACTATTCATCATCACTAATAATGTTACAAAAGAAAATAATACAATTAACATATATCACATATATATCAATGTATTATCCAAGTGAGAAAAAGAATCATTTAAGTGAGTTTATATTAGTTAATGTAATTTAATATATCACATATATAATTATACATTAAATTATCAAATCAACACTTGATCCGATAACTCGGCTATATTACATACAACTGACTAATATAATAAGTACCTTTTCATCGAATCAACACTTGATCCGATGACCCGGCTATATCACATATATCCGTCCGATATCACATATCGCGAAAATCGAATACGGTATCACATACACGTATTATTCTCGGTCCTGCACATATCACATATGTGCTCCTACTCCGTTTTGCCTAAGCTAGGAAATCTCTGTGTAGGATTCTAAAGAATCGTCAATACGCCGGCAGTAGGTGATGATCATATCAAACACCTAAAAGCTGCAAGCGGTCAGCTAAACGTAACAGCCACCCGGGTATTGAGCGATCAGAAGATCAACAAGCAAGCCTATACATTCTCCTGTGAATCCAATCAGTAACGCTCCCGTACAGTCCGGTCTCTTCGTCTGATATGTCGCATATCTAGTCTAGGGGTGGTAAACGTCAGACCCCAGTAACCTATAAGTCGTGCCGATGTAAGGCTCATAACGGCTGATAACACTTACCAATAGATCTCCATAGCATCTCAGGCCAGGGACTTCCAGTTATAGCCTATCGAGCACAACGCAACATCAACCCCCAATACCGGGAGAGACGAAACCCCTCCTATCGCTCATTGCCACCATGTGATTCGGGACTGTACCCAAAAGCCACCGTTTTCCACGTTCTTTTGAACGTGGTAAAGTGGAAATCAAAGCACAGTGGAATCACACAAGACTCTATGACGATCTCGGCTCTACAGACTAACCTGTACCAGTGTCACTAGAGAACTGCTATCTGACGATTGGTATAATACCATCTAGGAGTTCTCGGCGAGTCCGTTCAGTGTACCCAGTCTCCACTGAGCACCCGTACACAATCTTTGATGTCCAACACCGATGGATATGGGATAATCCATCGCCCATCATATGGTTCAAGATGCGTATACGCTAGTCTACTCTGGTGTATCGATGCCCTGTCTCGATACACACTCGACAAGGAACAATTATAGGATGTACTCGTTGACTACCCTGTCCCTACTAGTATGTTCTCATCATAGTCCTAGTAGCCAAGTACATATCCTAAGGTCTTTATCAACATGTGAGAGCTAGACAGTAAACCAATACAAGTCAACATGTTAAGACAAAGTAAAACCAGATAGCATACTATTATATCGAGCAAGAAAGTCCTCTCTCTATGTATCCAAGCATCCACTATAATATACATCATATGTACAACAATCGCCACTAGGGCATATATACAACTAATAGTAATTTCAACCGAGTAGTTAAAACTCTAGTTAGGGTTTGTTTAGTTTAGTTTTTGGGCTTGTATCCTGGGAATTTTAGTGTATTGTGCTCAAGTTTTAAAGTTTTTGATTCCGCATAGCTGTAGTTGACACGGTAAGGAGCATATATACACTTACAACTCATCTAATGAGCAAATATATACAATCCTCGATGTCAAAAACCAATAGCTGTAGGATCAGTTATCGCCTTCCAACCGGGCCAGGAAACGTACAAACTAGTCTAAACTGGAGTACCAATGCCCAGTCTCGATACTCCTATGACTAGAGACATTTAAGGATGTGCTTATCGACAACCAAGCCCTACTATTATGTTGGGATTCCTTAGCACCCTACCGGGTTTTCACAGAAACTACCATGCCAAATTAAAAAAATTCTAAGGTGCTAATCAATCCTAAGCTAGGATCAAGCTAGAGTAACTAGACAATATAACATGTAATCTACCATTACAAGTAGTGAGCGAGGAATACAACCTTTGTAGACCGATCCATCACTTCTAAAGCTCCGCGTTGATGTCCCTTCGCTGCGATCATGGCATGTGAAGATTTCTCGACCTCTATAATGGTTTCATCGTAGAAATGAACAAGCTTGCACGAAGTCTTCGAGGCCAAAGATGATCTACGTCGAGAAGACTCAAACCCAAGCTACCTCTTCACTAGGTCTAGAACTTTGTGAAGAGAACACCCTTTACTACCCAAGCAAGTGTATATGATGATGAAATAGGAAGTGGCCTCACTTTAGATTTTATTTTCTCACAATATTTCTTCATGTTTCATGGAGCTAGTAAGCAAGAGGAAGAAGATGAAGAAAGCAACCATGAAAAAATGAAGAAGGAAAACTAATGAGGTGAGAATAGAAACCATGGGTGAGTTAGTGTCATATACTAACTATTGTAGAGACTTAACCATGGATTAATTATAATGGTTGGGTTTAAAATATCTTAAGTAAAACAAAATGAGTGGACTTTGGTTAATGGTCTACAAGCTTCATGAAGCTTCAAGCCATGACCAATTTTCCACCTCATTTTGATTTACTAAGATAAATAAAACCCCACATTATACGTAAGCATGGTGTAAGTCACACACACACCCAAGTTTGCATGTATCATCAAGCATGTCACAAATATGTACACAAGTATATATCACATATATACTTAATACATAATCAAGTGAGAAAAACAATCTTAAGTGAACCAATACTGGTTAATGTAAAATAATATATCAAATATATAACTATGCATTAAATCATTAAATCAACACTTGATTTAATGATCCGGTCATATCACATATAACTGACTAATATATTTTGTATCAATTATCGAATCAACACTTGATTCGATAACCAGGCTATATCGCATATAACCGACCGATAACACAAATCGCAAGAATAAAATACGGTATCTCATATACGTATTAATCTCGGTCCCGCACATATCTCATATGTGCTCTTACTCCGTTTCTCCTGAGCTAGGAAACCTCTGTGTAGGACTCTAAAGACTCGTCAATACGGCGGCAGTAGGTGATGATCATATGAAACACCCACAAGCTGCAAGAGGCGTGCTAAACGTAAAGGCTGTTAGTTATATGTATGCCCTAGAGGCCATTACTGTACATTGGATGTATATTGTAGTGGATGCTGGGACATATATAGGGAGGACTTTCTTGCTCGACATGATAGTATGCTATCTGGTTGATCTTTACCTTAACATGTATACTGATTGTCTCTCTGTTACATGTTGGTAAAGCCCTTAGGATGTGTACTTGACTACCTGGACTATGATGCGGATCATACTAGTGGGGACATGGTAGTCCATAAGTACATCCTTCAAGGTCCCTAGTCGTGGGTGTATCGAGACAGGACATCGATATACCAGAGTAGACTGGCGTATACCTTCTCGACCCATACAGATGGGCGATGGATGATCCCATATCCATTGGTGTTTGACATCAGAGATGATATACGGGTGCTCAGTGGAGACAGGGTACACTGGACGGACTCGCCGAGAACTCCCAGATGTTATTATACCTTACGTCAGATGGCAGTTCTCTGGTGACACTAGTACAGGTTAGTCTGTAGACCCGAGATCGTCATAGAGTCTTGTGTGATTTCCACTGTGCTTTGATTTCCACCTTACCACGTCCAAGAGGGCGTGCAAAACGGTGGCTTTTGGGTACAGTCCCGAATCACATGGAGGCAATGAGCGATAGGAGGGCATTCGTCTCTCCCGGTATAGGGGGTTGATGTTGCGCTGTGTTCGATTGGCTATAACCGGAAATCCCTGGCCAGGGTTGCTGAGATTTACTGGTAAGTGTTATCAGTAGTTTCTCGAACTGTTATAGACCTCATATCGACACGACTTATCGAGCTATTGGGGTCTAACGTTTACCACCCCTAGGCGAGATATGCGACATATCAGACGACGAGACCGGACAGTACGGTAAGTGTTACTGGTTGGATTCACAGGAGTATGAGCGGGCTTGCTCTTCGATCTTCTGATCGCTCAATACCCGGGTGGCCGTTACGTTTAGCAGACCGCTTGCGGCTTGCGGGTGTTTGATATGATCATCATCTGCTGCCGGCGTATTGACGAGTCTTTAGAGTCCTACACAGAGGTTTCCTGGCTCAAGCGAAACGAAATAGGAGCGCATATGAGATATGTGCGGGACCGAGAATAATGCGTGTATGTGATACCGTATTCTATTCTCGCGATGAATGTATCGAATGGTTATATGCGATATAACCTAGTTATCGAATCGAGGGTTGATTCGATAAGCCGATACAATGGATACTAGTCGGTTATATGCGATATGACCGGATCGTTAAATCAAGTGTTGATTTAATGATTTAATGCATAATTGTATATTTGATATATTACTTTGCATTAACTAGTATTGGTTCACTTTAAATGGATTTTCTCACTTGGATTGTGCACATTGTATATGTGATATACTTTTGTACACAAGTTTGTATCATGTTTGATGATACTTGCTCAGTTGAGTTAGTGTAAAGATCAAACCATGGTTACATGTTAATGGTTAGGGTTTTGATTTATTCATTTATTTATTTAGTTATTCATTTGGAAAATGATAAGCATTAAGAGAAAATGGTGGCTAACTTTGTTTCTAGTTGAAGCTTCATGAAGCTTTGACCTTAGACACCATTTTGTCTCATTCTTAACCCTAACCATTCCCACTAACCATGATTGATTCTCTACACTTGACCATGGTTTGGTTATGATAAGTATTCTTTTAATTTTCTTTTTGGAATTAACTTATCATAACTTTTTCTTCTTCTTCTTCTTCATCTTCAAGATGAAGAACCTTGCTCCATCAATGGCAACTCTTGAAAATGAGTGAGAAATCCAATTCTAAAGTGAACCCACCTCCTATTTCTTCATCCTCTACCTCTTGCCTAGTAGTATAGGGTGTTTTCTTCACAAGTTTCATGACTTGGTGAAGTGGGAGCTTGATCTTGTGATGCCTCGACGTAGATCATCTTCGGCACGAAGCCGACGACCTTGCCCGCCCATTTCTCCGATGAAGCCGACGCCAGAGCCCGGATTTTGATATGGACAGCGAGGAGACTTCATTGCGGAGCTATGGAGGTGGAGGACCGGATCTACAAAGGTTGTATTTCCGTTTTCCCTTTAGTTAAGCTGTTAACTAGTTGCTTATTCGCCTAGAATTGTAGTTAACGATCCGTATTAGGGTTTCTCTGCACCCGTTAAATTTGAAATTGGCATGGTTGATGCCTTGTGAGACCTCATTAGAGTGCCTAGGAACCCTACAGTGGTATCAGAGCCTAGCTAGAGCCTTAGGCGATGCCTAGACGACGTTTGAAACCCGATCGAACCGAAACCCTAATTCAAAACATGCTCTCTGGACTTTTTCTGAAAAAGTGGTTTTTTCCAAATTAAAAATGCTTAAAAAATTCAGCAGGAAATTCTAAGAATTACGGTGCAAAAATTACCTGATGATCTGTCTAAAGCGCGGCGGATCCGCGGCATTAGCCGCCTATTACGGTGGTTCCGCTCTCATTTAGTCTCTTCAGTCAACCATTTTTGCACAGTAACTTCTTTATTTAAATGCTGAATTTTTTGGGAATTTTTAAAATTTATTCAAGAGTTGAATTTTCTGGGGTGTATTGGGAGTTCGTAGATTCGATCGGATTATCAGATTTTGTCTATGTGGCTTTCCGGATATATTGAATATGTTAAAAAGTTCGACCGGATATAAATACCCACTTTTTCCCCTGCCGGGAAATTTCCAAGTGTTGGATTTTTCCGTGGTTTAAAGACGTTCTAAGTAGTGCAAGTAACGCGATGGACCCTCTAGAAGACAGCAAACCTTAACTCGATTATGTGACCGTCTTGAACTGCCCTTTGAACCTTCGGGTTTGGGGCAGTACGGCGTGCCACATGTGAGGCGTTGGCTTGACCCTTCTACGGCTGGACCGTTGGTACTGAGGCATGAACTGGATGTTTTTAAACTTATTTCATGTGATGAGCTGTTTCGGGAAAACTTGGGTGTTCGATTGTTCGATCGGAAAGTTTAACATTTTCTACTTATCCGGAATGCGATACAATAATTGGAATTCACAAGTAGTTATGAGATAACTGAATGATTGTTATAAACATAGCAGTTTTGTCTCACTTGATTGGTTGCTACGGAATTTTGATGTGATCAAAAGTCCGTCGCAATCACGTAGCGTATGCGGATACTCGCCGGGTAAACTTAATAGACAGCCACGCCCCATAACCCCGACCAAGTGACTGTAGGAGAACCCCGCCGCCGAAAGCGTCCGTTCGGGTGCTCGCGGCAGCGTTGTTCCGCCTTGGTGCACTTCGTCGACAGCGTCGGGGGTGCGGCCGTCTACTAAAGTTTGCGACGAGCATTCGATCAGAATGTTGGGAATCTTGTTGAATTACCCGACTTGACATTGAAAATTGTTTTCGATAATGAGACTAAAATGCGGGGTTTATAATTGTTAGGCATGTGATGTCTAAGTATTTCATTTGATTAGGCATGCGATGTCTAATGAGGTTGTGGATTCCAACTGTTGTAGTTTTACACTTTCTTTTCTGCGACCGTAAGTGTAATATGTGATATCGCCGGTTTCGTTGCTATATGTCAACGACAATTGGGATGCGCATATTTACTTACGTTGATGACATGTGATGTTATGTGTTGCTGGATATGTTATATTGGATCGTCGAGTTTGAATAGCCGGGGATTTTTATATGAGATGAGTGTTTTTCATTTTCATTCATGTAAAAACTTGTATGTAATATTCTTTTATTGGGGCACTTCCAGGTTGCGGAAGATGTCACCGTTTGTATATTATTTACTTTTCCGCACTAGGATAGACCCAAGGAGGGGAGCACAAGTAACCGGGTTCTGGAGTCCAGTGGGAGACCAACTCGAGGAGTCGAGTCCGGGTCTCCTAACTCTAAAATTGGTAGGGTTGCTTGCCGCTCTCGTAAGGGTCTAGGGGTGTGGGTTTGGCTATTCATCGCGACCGTGGAATCCGTGTTTTATACTGGCTCGTATTGAAAACACGGACGTCCTAGTATATCCAATATTTCATATGATTCTTCTGCTGCGATATCCGTGATGTGATCATGCGATTTGTTCTGTGATGGATACAGTATATTGTATATATGATATATTATATAGACGTTACTTATGTTTTGCACCCGCACTAGCCCTGCCCTGCTCTGCCGTTAGTTACCTAACCTAACGGTGCACAAAGGGACATTCAGGCGAATGCGGATGGCATAAGTGTACGTCGTATTTATCTGTGATGTTTAGGTGACTTAAATGATGGGACTTCATTAATGTGATTAATGAAAGAAAAGAAACCTAAGATGTTGGAGAATCAAATTTTAAACAAAACAGGTAGCTACAGTTCTTGTTTTGCACAGCGGTATATGTGATATATCCTGCACCTTATTCGATGAGGAAAGGACCGAGATCCCTTCACCGGGAGTGACTCCTTTAGCAATAACTGGCAGATGCTACACCCCTCGGTTTGTCTTTTAATTGCTTCTATAGTTTCTGCTTTGCACAGTGATATATATGATATATCCCGCACCTCATTCGACGAGGAAAGGACCGACAATCCCTTCACCGGGAGTGACTCCTTTAGCAAAACTAGAAAAGCCTCAAAAGCACTCCATTTCAAAAATCATTTGATTCTACAACGATATCAAGTTCATTACGCAATAGGTTTTCAGAAAAACCTGTCGTAGCCCTCCGTCATTTCAGATAAGTACTAGTTGTTAGTTGTATGTATGCCCTAGAGGCCAGTATTGTACAGATGATGTATATTATATTGGATGCTTGGACATCTATAGAGATGACTTTCGTGCTCGATATGATAGTATGCTATCTGGTTACTCTTTATCTTAACATGTACACTTGTCTCTTTAAACTGTCTTATAGTTACATGTTGGTAAAGCCCTTAGGATGTGTACTTGACTACCTGGACTATGATGCAGATCATACTAGTGGGGACATGGTAGTCCATAGGTACATCCTTCAAGGTCCCTAGTCATGGGTGTATCGAGACGGGGCATCGATATACCAGTGTAGACTAGCGTATACGCTTCTCGACCCATGAGATGGGCGATGGATGACCCCATATCCATTGGTGTTTGACATCAGAGATGGTGTACGGGTGCTCAGTGGAGACTAGGTACACTGGACGGACTCGCCGAGAACTCCCAGATGGTATTATACCTCACGTCAGATGGCAGTTCTCAGGTGACACTTGTACAGGTTAGTCTGCAGACCCGATATCGTCATAGAGTCTTGTGTGATTCCCACTGTGCTTTGATCTCCACCTTAACACGTCCATGAGGGCGTGCAAAACGGTGGTCTTTGGGTACAGTCCCGAGTCACATGGAGGCAATGAGCGATAGGAGGGGTTTCGTCTCTCCCGGTATTGGGGATTGATGTTGCGCTGTGCTCGATTGGCCGTAACAGGGAAGTCCCTGGCCAAGGCTGATCAGAGATTTGCTGGTAAGTGTTACCAGTAGTTTCTCGACCCGTTATGAGCCTCACATCGGCACGACTTATCGATTATTGGGGTCTGACGTTTACCGCCCCAAGACTTGATATGTGACATATCAGACGAACAGACCGGACTGTACGGTAAGTGTTACTGGTTGGATTCACAGGAGTGTGAGCGGGCTAGCTCGTTGATCTTCTGATCGCTCAATACCCGGATGGCCGTTACGTTTAGCAGACCGCTTGCGGCTTGTGGATGCTTGATATGATCATCATCTGCTACCGGCGTATTAACGAGTCTTTAGAGTCCTACACAGAGGTTTCCTGGCTCAAGCGAAACGAAATAGGAGCGCATATGAGATATGTGCAGGACCGAGAATAATGCGTGTATGTGATACCGTATTTCATTCTCGCGATGGATGTATCGAATGGTTATATTCGATATAACCTAGATATCGAATCAAGGATTGATTCGATAAGCCGATACATTGGATACTAGTCAGTTATATGCGATATGACCGGATCGTTAAATCAAGTGTTGATTTAATGATTTAATGTATAATTATATATTTGATATATTACATTGCATTAACTAGTATTGGTTCACTTTATATGGATTTTCTCACTTGATGTGCAAGAAGTATATGTGATATACTTTTGTGCACATATTTGTATCATGTTTGATGATACTTGATCATTTTGTTAAGTGTAAAGAATTAAAACCATGGTTAAATGTTGATTAGGGTTTTGCATATTCATTTATTTATTTATTTATTTATTTGAAAAGGATTATGATGAGAATGGTGGCTTTCTTTGTTTTAAGTTGAAGCTTCATGAAGCTTTGACTTTTGTAACCATTCTTGTCTTCATGCTTAACCCTAACTCATCCAAGTAACCATGGTCTATTCTCTACACTTAACTATAGTTAGCTTATGATAAGTATTGAATTATTATTCATTTTAACTTAATACTTATCATTTTTCTAGCTTGATCTTCTTCTTCATCTTAAAGATAGAAAGCTTGATGCCATCAATGGCAACTTGAGATCTAAAGTGAGAAAACCAATTATAAAGTGAACCCACCTCCTATTTCTTCACCCTCTACCTGTTGCCAAGTTGTTTTGGGTGTTTTCTTCACAAGTTTCACAACTTGGTGAAGTTGGAGCTTGAACTTGTGCAACCTCGACGTAGATCATCTTCGGCACGAAGCCGACGACCCAGTCCGCCCATTTTCCCGATGAAGCCGACGATGAAGTTCGGGATTCAAGATGGACAGCGAGAGGACGCCTACGTAGAGCTAAGGAAGTGGATATCCGGATCTACAAAGGTTGTAGCTCTCTTCTTTTAGTTAAGATGTTAACTAGTTTACCGTTTCGCCTAGAATTCTAGCCAACGATCCATAGTCTAGGGTTTCTCGGCACCGTAAATTTTGAATTTGGCATGGTTGATGCCTTGTGAGACCTCTATAGTGTGCCTAGGAACCCTATAGTGGTATCAGAGCCTAGCTAGAGCCTTAGGCGAAGTCCAGACGGAGTTTGTAGTCCGATCGAACTGAAACCCTAATTCAAAACATGCTCTCTGTACTTTTTTCAAAAATGGGGTTTTTTCCATATTAAAAATATGCAGAGAAATCAGCAGGAGATTGTAAGATTTACTGTGAAATTCGATGGCATAATTCAATTAAACTGCCGCGGTTCCGCGGCACGAGCTTGGTTCGTGCGGCGGTTCCGCGGCCGTACGGCCCCACTGTACAAAACTTTTCACACAGTAATTCTTACTTTGCAGTGCTGGTTTTCCTGGGAATTTTTAATATTTATTCAAGAGTTGAATTTTCTAGGTTGTATTGGGGACTCGGTGTTTCGATCAGATTATCAAATTTGTCTGTGTGGTTTTCCGGATAATTTTAGAATATGTTAAAAAGTTCGACCGGATGTAAATACCCAATCTTTCCCCTACCGGAAAATATCCAAGTGTTGGATTTTTGTGTGGTTTAAGGACGTTCTGAGTAGTGCAAGTAACGCGATGGTCCCTCTAGAAGACAACAAATCTTAACTCGATTATGTGACCGTCTTGAACTGCCCTTTGAACCTTCGGGTTTGGGGCAGTACGGCGTGCCACATGTGAGGCGTTGGCTTGACCCTTCTACGGCTGGACCATTGGTACTGAGGCATGAAGTGAATGTCTTTGAACCTATTTCATGTGTTGAACGGTTTCGGGAAAATTTGGGTGTTCGAATGTTCGATCGGAAAGTTTAATATATTCTATTTATTCGGAATGGGATACAATATTTGGAATTCACAAACAGTTATGAGATAACTGAATGAATGTTATAAATCTAGCAGTTTAGTCCCATATGATATTGAAAAGAGTTTTCGATAATGAGACTAAAATGCGGGGTTTATAATTGTAAGGCATGTGATGTCTAAGTATTTCATTTTGATTAGGCATGTGATGTCTAAAAGGGTTGCGGATTCCAACTGTTGTAGTTTTACACTTTCTTTTCTGTGACCGTAAGTGTAATATGTGATATCGCCGGTTTCATTGCTATATGTCAACGACAATTGGGATACGCATGTTTACTTACGTTGATGACATGTGATGTTATGTGTTGCTGGATATGTTATATTGGATTGTCGTGTTTGAATAGCCGGGGTTTTTATGTGAGATGAGTGTTTTTCATTTTCATTCATGTAAAAACTTGTATGTAATATTCTTTTATTAGGGGCACTTCCAGGTTGCGGAAGTTGTCACCTTTTGTATATTATTTACTTTTCCGCATTAGGATAGACCCAAGGAGGGGAGCACAAGTAACCGGGTTCTGGGGTCCAGTGGGAGACCAACTCGAGGAGTCGAGTCCGGGTCTCCTAACCCTAGAATTGGTAGGGTTACTTGCCGCTCTCGTAGGGGTCTAGGGGTGTGGGATTGGCTATTCATCACGACCGTGGAATCCGTGTTTTATACTGGCTCGTATTGAAAACACGGACGTCCTAGTATATCCAATGTTTCATATGTTTCTTCAGCTGCGATATCTGTGATGTGATCATGTGATGTTCTGTGATAGATTCAGTATATAGTATATATGATATATTATATAGACGTTACTTATGTTTTGCATCCGCACTAGCCCAGCCCTGCTCTGTCGTTAGTTACCTAACCTAACGGTGCACGAGGGGACATCGAGGCGAATGCGGATGGCATAAGTGTACGTCATATCTATCTGTGATGTTTAGGTACTTAAATGATGGGACTTCATTAATGTGATTAATGAAAGAAAAGAAACCAAATGATGTTGTAGAATCAAATTTTAAATAAAACAAGTAGCTACAGTTCTTGCTTTGCATAGAGGTATATATGATATATCCTGCACCTTATTCGATGAGGAAAGGACCGAGATCCCTTCACCGGGAGTGACTCCTTTAGCAATAACTGGCAGATGCTGCACACTCGGTTTGCTTTTGATTGCTTTTGGGTTTTTGCTTTGCACAGTGATATATATGATATATCCCGCGCCTCATTCGATGAGGAAAGGGCCGACGATCCCTTCACCGGGAGTGACCCCTTTAGCAAAACTAGAAAAGCCTCAAAATCACTCCATTTCAAAACTTCATTTGATTCTACAACGATATCAAGTTCATTACGCAATAGGTTTTCAGAAAAACCTGACGTAGCCCTCCGTCATTTCAGATAAGTCCTGTTTAGTATTCGTGCTGCGTTTGTTGACCTTGTCAAGGCGCAGTGTACGGTAGCTAACCAGTATTTATCTGCTTCTGCATATGATGCAGATTGAGTTAGGGTAGTCGTACGGCCTTGTTAACCTTGTCAAGGGTCGTGCGAGTGGGTTTGATTCAATCAAGAAATGACGGGTTGAACTTGACTTACGGTCTATGGTTTGTTGACCTTGTCAAGGTCATAGATCGTTTGGGGCAAAAGCATTATCGGGAATTTCAAGTGTTGAAATTTGCAATGAGATTGCATACCTTCTATGAGATAGTTGGATCCCGATACCCACTGCGAGTAAGAGTTACTCCTGGGAGAGTTTTACACATTACAATTAGCCGATCAAGTGGGTGTCTAGAAAGGTGTTAACGAGGTTACGCCTCTGGGAAAACGAGATTTACATTAATTAGGTTCGTGCGAAAGCACGGGGGACCTCCCTCAAAGTACCGAAACTGGCCTGGCTGAAAGATTGGCGAACTTGTAGTGTGTAATTAATCCCGGCTAGTCTTTCCTTTTAGGGTTTGAAGGAAGATTTGATAAAAACCAGTGGGAGCCATCCTGATTAGATAAGATAATAACCAATCTGATCTTGCACGAGCATACGCTAAAGTGTTTTCTTCTCTCTCTCTCCAGGTAGCGACCATTTCATGCCCTAATGAAGATAATAATATGGATGTATTGACCGAACCCGCATGTTATACTGTGCTGAGGAACGTTGGTTCCGTTCTTTCTTATAAGAGTTATAGGAATGAACAGGATATAGGGGAATACCAGGATTCCCATGCCACCCGAATGAAGAAAGTACATGTTGATGCATTTTCTTCGGGTGTGTTCAATACAGAGAACTGTTTCTCCATTTGCTCTACGTCCTGGGTATTAGATACCGGGTCAGGATCCCATATATGTAATCAGTTACATGGGCTAAGGAAAGGTAAAGAACTTGGAGAAGGTGATAAAGACATTAGAGTTGGAAATGGTGCAATTGTTACAGCTAAAACTGTCGGGGAATATCACCTTGTATTACCAACTGGTAATACATTGGTTCTGAACGAATGCTATTACATGCCGAACCTGATATGCAACATTATATCGGTTTCTTTATTGAGTAAAGAGGGATATAATTTTGTATTACAGGACAATGTTATGAACATTTTCCGTAACCAAAAGTTGGTTGGATGAGGCACGTTGTGTAATGGCATTTATGTTCTAAATCAATCAACAGTTCTGAGCATAACTAACACACACAGGAGGAAGAGTTCTGAACTGAACGAATCCTTCTTGTGGCATTGTAGACTGGGTCACATCAATGCGACACGACTAGCTAAGTTGCATAAGGATGGATATTTAAATCCGTTTGAATTTTCATCTTATGACACTTGCCAGTCATGTCTCAAAGGCAAGATGATCAAAACTCCGTTTACGGGACACGGAGAAAGAGTTACTGAACTCTTGGGACTGATACATAGTGATGTATGCGGTCCCATGTCTACACATGCCAGGGATGGTTCTTCGTACTTCATTACATTCACTGACGATCTCTCTAGATTCGGATATGTGTTCTTGATGAAACACAAATCAGAACTTTTGAGAAATTTAGAGAATATAAACAAGAAGTTGAGAACCAAACCGGAAAAAGTATTAAAATCCTACGATCTGATCGAGGAGGTGAATACTTGAGCAATGAATTCCTGGACTTCCTAAAAGAGAATGGGATTCTCTCTCAGCTGACTCCTCCATATACACCACAGCACAACGGTGTATCAGAACGGAGGAACCGCACCCTATTAGATATGGTGCGCTCTATGATGAGCACAGCCGAGTTACCTATTTCCTTCTGGGGTTATGCGCTGGAGACAGCAGCATACCTATTGAATCAAGTTCCATCTAAATCTGTACCTACCACACCATATGAGATATGGAGTGGGAAGAGACCATATTTTAAACGAGTTAAGATATGGGGTTGTCCAGCCTATGTCAAAAGACAAAATCCGGACAAACTCGAGGCACGGTCAGTTCTTTGCAAGTTTATGGGATATCCAAATAACTCATATGGGTATTTTTTCTACCACGATGAGGAACAAAAAGTGGTTGTTGCTCAACATGACACCTTTTTAGAAAAGGAATTCCTTGAAAAAGAAATTAGTGGCAAAGTGGTAGAGCTGGAAGAAGTTCCAGATACACAAACCGTAACTGAAGATTTAGTGGAACCAGAAGATTCAGTAGCTCCCAATGAACCTCAGCCGCTCCGCCGATCTAGTAGGGTTCCTCACCAACCTGAGAGATACTACGGTTTTCTCATGGATGGTGGGAGCGAGGATTGCATCATGGAGGATAATGACCCAACTAGCTTCGAGTAGGCCATCACGAGTAGGGACTCAGTGAAATGGCTGGATGCTATGCGGTCCGAGATGGAATCCATGTACACCAACAAAGTATGGACTTTGGAAGTTGCTCCTGAAGGGGTAAAACCCATTGGGAGCAAGTGGATCTTCAAAGAAAAAACTTGGTGTAGATGGGAAAGTGGAGACTTTCAAAGCTAGACTTGTAGCAAAGGGTTTTCGTCAAAGACCAGGTGTGGACAATGACGAGACCTTTTCTCCAGTGGCTATGCTTAAATCCATCCGGATCATGCTTGCCATCGCTGCATATCACGATTACGAAATCTGGCAAATGGATGTTAAGACCGCCTTTCTAAATGGTGATTTAGAAGAGTGCGTGTACATGACTCAGCCAGAGGGCTTCGTAGACAGTGGGAGCAGCGGGAAGGTGTGCAAGCTGCTTAAATCCATTTATGGATTAAAGCAAGCATCGCGGAGTTCGAACATCTGCTTTGACGTCGTTATCAAAGAGTTTGATTTCGTCAAAAATCCAGATGAACCTTGTATCTACAAGAAGGTGGCAGAGAGTAAGGTTGTCTTCCTCGTATTGTATGTGGATGACATACTCTTGATAGGAAATGATATTCCTATGCTGCAATCGGTCAAGCTCTTCTTATCACAAAGATTCTCAATGAAAGATCTTGGTGATGCCTCCTGCATATTGGGAATCAGGATCTATAGAGATAGATCCAAACGGATATTGGGATTGTCCCAATCCAGGTACATTGACACCATACTAAAGAGGTTTAGTATGGAAGAATCCAAGCGTGGGAACTTGCCCACGATCTCTGGAGTCACTCTCTCCAAAGAGATGTCTCCCAAGACTGATTTGGAGAGAGCTCGCACGCAAGGGATACCCTATGCTTCGGCTGTAGGCTCTATCATGTATGCGATGCTATGTACCAGATCCGATGTAGCATACTCACTAAGTGTAGTGAGCAGGTATCAAGCTGATCCTGGAGAGAGTCACTGGACAGCTGTGAAGAGCATTCTCAAGTACTTACGAAGGACTAAAGAGATGCTCTTGGTGTATGGTAACGGAGAACTCCAAGTGGAGTCCTTTACCGATTCGAGCTTCCAGAGTGATAAGGACGACTCTAAGTCGCAGTCGGGCTTTGTCTTTACCCTTTACGGAGGGGCGGTTAGCTGGAAGAGTTCCAAGCAGGAAACCGTGGCAGACTCGACGATGGAGGCTGAATACATCGCTGCCAAAGAGGCTGTCTGGATCAAGAAGTTCGTTACTGAACTTGGAGTGGTTCCATCCATTGAGCATCCAATACCTTTGTATTGCGATAACAATGGAGCGGTGGCTTTAGCCAAGGAACCCAGGTCCCATCAGCGATCCAGGCATATTCTGAGGCGGTATCACCTGATCCGGGAGATAGTTGATCGCCGGGAGATCGAGGTCAGGAGAGTTGACACGAAGAACAACACGGCGGATCCACTCACGAAGGCCATTCCCCAGATACAGTTTGAGAGACTCTTCGGGATGCTCGGTATGCGATACTACAGCAGCTGGCCCTAGTGCAAGTGGGAGATTGTTAGTTGTATGTATGCCCTAGAGGCCAGTATTGTACAGATGATGTATATTATATTGGATGCTTGGACATATATAGAGATGACTTTCTTGCTCGATATGATAGTATGCTATCTGGTTACTCTTTATCTTAACATGTACACTTGTCTCTTTAAACTGTCTTATAGTTACATGTTGGTAAAGCCCTTAGGATGTGTACTTGACTACCTGGACAATGATGCAGATCATACTAGTGGGGACATGGTAGTCCATAGGTACATCCTTCAAGGTCCCTAGTCGTGGGTGTATCGAGACAGGGCATCGATATACCAGTGTAGACTAGCGTATACGCTTCTCGACCCATGAGATGGGCGATGGATGACCCCATATCCATTGGTGTTTGACATCAGAGATGGTGTACGGGTGCTCAGTGGAGACTGGGTACACTGGACGGACTAGCCGAGAACTCCCAGATGGTATTATACCTCACGTCAGATGGCAGTTCTCAGGTGACACTTGTACAGGTTAGTCTGCAGACCCGAGATCGTCATAGAGTCTTGTGTGATTCCCATTGTGCTTTGATCTCCACCTTACCACGTCCATGAGGGCGTGCAAAACGGTGGTCTTTGGGTACAGTCCCGAGTCACATGGAGGCAATGAGCGATAGGAGGGGTTTCGTCTCTCCCGGTATTGGGGGTTGATGTTGCGCTGTGCTCGATTGGCCGTAACAGGGAAGTCCCTGGCCAGGGCTGATCAGAGATTTGCTGGTAAGTGTTACCAGTAGTTTCTCGACCCGTTATGAGCCTCACATCGGCACGACTTATCGGTTATTGGGGTCTGACGTTTACCGCCCCTAGACTTGATATACGACATATCAGACGAACAGACCAGACTGTACGGTAAGTGTTACTGGTTGGATTCACAGGAGTGTGAGCGGGCTAGCTCTTTGATCTTCTGATCGCTCAATACCCGGATGGCCGTTACGTTTAGCAGACCGCTTGCGGCTTGTGGATGCTTGATATGATCATCATCTGCTACCGGTGTATTGACGAGTCTTTAGAGTCCTACACAGAGGTTTCCTGGCTCAAGCGAAACGAAATAGGAGCGCATATGAGATATGTGCAGGACCGAGAATAATGCGTGTATGTGATACCGTATTTCATTCTCGCGATGGATGTATCGAATGGTTATATTCGATATAACCTAGATATCGAATCAAGGATTGATTCGATAAGCCGATACATTGGATACTAGTCAGTTATATGCGATATGACCGGATCGTTAAATCAAGTGTTGATTTAATGATTTAATGTATAATTATATATTTGATATATTACATTGCATTAACTAGTATTGGTTCACTTTATATGGATTTTCTCACTTGATGTGCAAGAAGTATATGTGATATACTTTTGTGCACATATTTGTATCATGTTTGATGATACTTGATCATTTTGTTAAGTGTAAAGAATTAAAACCATAGTTAAGTGTTGATTAGGGTTTTGCATATTCATTTATTTATTTATTTGAAAAGGATTATGATGAGAATGGTGGCTTTCTTTGTTTTAAGTTGAAGCTTCATAAAGCTTTGACTTTTGTAACCATTCTTGTCTTCATGCTTAACCCTAACTCATCCAAGTAACCATGGTCTATTTTCTACACTTAACTATAGTTAGCTTATGATAAGTATTGAATTATTATTCATTTTAACTTAATACTTATCATTTTTCTAGCTTGATCTTCTTCTTCATCTTAAAGATAGAAAGCTTGATGCCATCAATGGTAACTTGAGATCTAAAGTGAGAAAACCAATTCTAAAGTGAACCCACCTCCTATTTCTTCACCCTCTACCTCTTGACAAGTTGTTTTGGGTGTTTTCTTCACAAGTTTCACAACTTGGTGAAGTTGGAGCTTGAACTTGTGCAACCTCGACGTAGATCATCTTCGGCACGAAGCCGATGACCCAGTCCGCCCATTTTCCCGATGAAGCCGACGATGAAGTTCGGGATTCAAGATGGACAGCGAGAGGACGCCTACGTGGAGCTAAGGAAGTGGATATCCAGATCTACAAAGGTTGTAGCTCTCTTCTTTTAGTTAAGATGTTAACTAGTTTACCGTTTCGCCTAGAATTCTAGCCAACGATCCGTAGTCTAGGGTTTCTCGGCACCGTAAATTTTGAATTTGGCATGGTTGATGCCTTGTGAGACCTCTATAGTGTGCCTAGGAACCCTACACTAGTTAGTATTCGTGCTGCGGTAGTTTGGCATTCGTCAAGGCGTAGTGTGCGGTAGCTAACTAGTATTTATCTGCTTATGCATATGATGCAGATTGGATTAGGGTATTCGTACGGCGTTGTTTGGCATTCGTCAAGGGTCGTGCGGGTGGGTTTAATTCAATCAAGAAATGTACGGGTTGAACTTGACTAGTGGACTATGGGTTGTTTGGCATTCGTCAAGGTCATAGAACACTAGGGGCAAAATATTATCAGGAATTTCAAGTGTTGAAATTTGCAATGAGATTGCATACCTTCTATGAGATAGTTGGATCCCGATACCCGCTGCGAGTAATTGTTACTCCTGGGAGAGTTTTGCACTTTACAATTAGCCGATCAAGTAGGTGTCTAGAAAGGTGTCAACGGGGTTACGCCTCTGGGAAAACGGGGTTTACTGTAATTAGGTCCGTGCGAAAGCACGGGGAACCTCCCTCAAAGTACCGACACTGGCCTGGCTGAAAGATTGGTGAACTTGTAAAGTGTAATTAATCCCGACTAGTCTTTCCTTTTAGGGTTTGAAGGAAGATTTGATAAAAACAGTGGGAGCCATCCTGATTAGATAAAATAATAACCAATCTATTCTTGCAAAAGCGCACGCTGAGTGTTTTCTTCTCTCTCTCTCCTGGTAGCGACCATATCACGCCTTAATCAAGATAATAATATGGATGTATTGACCGAACCCGCTTGTTATACTGAGCTGGGGAACGTTGGTCCCGCTCCAACTTATAATTGTTATAAGACAGAGCAGGAATTAGGGGAATACCAGAATTCCTATGCAGCCCAAACGAAGAAAGTGCATATGATGCATCTCCTTCGGGTGTATTCATTACAAAGAACTGTTTCTCAGTATCCTCTGCATCCTGGGTATTTGATACCGGATCAGGATCCCAGATATGTAATCTGTTACATAGGGCTACAAAAGGGTAGAAAAACTGAGAACGGGTGATAAGTTTCATGAGACAGAAAACGGGGCAAGTGTTGCAGCCAAGTCGGTTGGTCACTGTCACCCTGTATTACCAATACATTGATTCTGAACAAATGCTATTAGATACCGAACCTGATATACAAAATCATATCAGTCTCTTTATGAGTAAAGAAATGATAAAATTTTGTATTGTTGGATAATGTTTTGAACATTTCCTATATCAAAAGTTGATCGGTTCAGGCACGTTATCTAAAAGCAACGACGTTCTAAATCAAACTACAGTTCTTAGTATACGGAACACACACAAGAGGAAGAGTTCAGAATTGAACGATTCCTTCTTGAGGTATTGTAGACTAGGTCAGATCAATGTGACCCGACTAGCTAAAGTTACATAAAGATGCATATTTAAATTATTTTGAATTTACATCTTGTGAAACTCGCCAGTCATGTCACAAAGATAAGATGACCATAGCTCCGTTTACTGGAAACAGAGAAAGAGTTAGTGAACTCTTGGGATGATACATGTTGATGTATGATAGGTCCCCTGTCTACATATGCCAGGACTGGTTCTTTGTACTTCGTTACATTCTCTGATAATCTCTCAAGATTCAGACATATGTTCCTATTGAAACACAAGTCCGAACCTTTTGAGATATTCACAGAATATGATTTAGAAGTAGAAAACCAAATACGGGTACAAGTATTATGTCTATGATGAGATCAGGGAGGAGAATACTTGAGCACGGAATTCCTGGACTATTCTAAAGGAGAATGAGATTCTCTCTCAGCATTACTCCTCCGTATACACCATAGAACGATAGTATATCGGGGCGGAGCAATAGCACCCTATGTGATATGGTGTGCTCTATGATGAGTACTACTGAGTTTCCTTTTGGGAGTTATGCACTTGAGAAGCAGCATACCTATTGAATAGGGTTCAAATCAAATCAGTTGCCTACCACTTCATATTTGATATGATAAGGGAAGAGCCCATCTCTTAAGTTAGTTAAGATTTGGGGTTGTCCAGCCTATGTCTGAAAAGCAAAATCCGGAGAAGCTCGAGGCGAGGTCTGTAATGTAGAACTGGAAAGGTTCCAGCTATACAAACTACAGCAGATGATTTGATAAAACCAAAGGATTCAATAGTTACTAACGAACCTCAGCCTCTCCGCCGATCCAGTAGGGTTCCTCACCCACCTGAGAGATACTTCGGTTTATCTATGACAGTGGGAGCGAGGATTGCATCATGAGATGATGACCCAACTAGTTTCGAGCTGGCCATCAGGAGTGGGACTCTGTAAGAATGGCTGGATGCTTAGTGATCTGAGATGGAATCCTTATACACCAATAAAGTATGGACTTTAGTTGCTTTATCTGAAGGGTTAAATCCCCATCAGGAGTAAGTATATCTTGAGAAGATTACTTGGTGTACATGGAAAAGTTGAGACTTTCAAAGCTAGACTAGTTAAAGGTTTGCATCATTAACCAGGTATGGATCATGATGAAACCTTTTCTAAGGAGCTATGCTTAAGTCCATTCAGATCCTACTTGCCACGGCTACATACCATGACTACGATATCTGGCGGTTGGGTATCATGACTGCTTTTCTAAATGATGTTTTAGAAGAGAGCGTCTATAAGTACACAGCCAGAGGGCTTCGTAGACAGTGGGAGCAGCGAAAACGTGTGCAAGATGCTTTATAGGATAAAGCAGGCATCGCGGAGTTGGAACATCTGTTTTGATATGGTAGTCAAAGAGTTTGACTTCATCAAAATGGTAGATGAACCTTGTATATACAAAAAGGTAGTAGGGAGTATGGTGATGATCCTCGTAGAGTACGTGGATGACATACTCTTGATAGGGAAGGAGTTTCCTATGCTACGCTCGATCAATCTCCGCTTATCACAATGATTCTCCACATAGGATCAAAATGATACCTCCTAAATCCTGGATTTTGGATCTATGAGATAGATCTAAATGGATGTTAGGATTCTCGCTAGTTGTAGTGAGTTGGTATCAATCGATCCTGGGGAGAATCACTGGAAGTGTTCCAGGGTGATAAGGACGACTGAATGTCAGTCACAGGCATTGTCTTTACCCTCAGTAAAGGGGCGGTATGTTGGAAGAGTTCCAAGCTAGATACCATGGCATACTAGACGATAAAGGCAGGATACATCGCTACTTAAGATGCTACCAAAGAGGATGTCTGGGTGTATATATTTGTTCATGAGATGAACTCTGTTCCTCCCATTGTGTGACAATGGAGTTGTGGCTTATGCCAAGGAACATCCGTCCCATCAGTGATCCAGACATATTCTAAGGCAGTATTACCTGATCATGGAGATGGTTGATCTCCAGGGGATCGAGGTTAGGAGAGTAGACTCAGAGGACAACACGGCGGATCCACTCACGAAGGCCTTTTCCCAGAGAGAAACTTTTATGGGATGGTTGAGTATGAGATACTACAACCACTGCTATCAGATGGCCCTAGTGCAAGTGGGAGATTGTTAGTTATATGTATGCCCTAGAGGCCATTACTGTACATTGGATGTATATTGTAGTGGATGCTGGGACATATATAGGGAGGACTTTCTTGCTCGACATGATAGTATGCTATCTCGTTGATCTTTACCTTAACGTGTACACTGATTGTCTCTCTGTTACATGTTGGTAAAGCCCTTAAGATGTGTACTTGACTACCTGGACTATGATGCGGATCATACTAGTGGGGACATGGTAGTCCATAAGTACATCCTTCAAGGTCCCTAGTCGTGGGTGTATCGAGACAGGGCATCGATATACCAGAGTAGACTGGCGTATACCTTCTCGACCCATACAGATGGGCGATGGATGATCCCATATCCATTGGTGTTTGACATCAGAGATGATATACGGGTGCTCAGTGGAGACTGGGTACACTGGACGGACTCGCCGAGAACTCCCAGATGGTATTATACCTTACGTCAGATGGCAGTTCTCTGGTGATACTGGTACAGGTTAGTCTGTAGACCCGAGATCGTCATAGAGTCTTGTGTGATTCCCACTGTGCTTTGAATTCCACCTTACCACGTCCAAGAGGGCGTGCAAAACGGTGGCTTTTGGGTACAGTCCCGAATCACATGGAGGCAATGAGCGATAGGAGGGGATTCGTCTCTCCCGGTATAGGGGGTTGATGTTGCGCTGTGTTCGATTGGCTATAACCGGAAATCCCTGGCCAGGGTTGCTGAGATTTACTAGTAAGTGTTATCAGTAGTTTCTCGAACTGTTATAGACCTCATATCGACACGACTTATCGAGCTATTGGGGTCTGACGTTTACCACCCCTAGGCGAGATATGCGACATATCAGACGACGAGACCGGACTGTACGGTAAGTGTTACTGGTTGGATTCACAGGAGTATGAGCGGGCTTGCTCGTCGATCTTCTGATCGCTCAATACCCGGGTGGCCGTTACGTTTACCAGACCGCTTGCGGCTTGCGGGTGTTTGATATGATCATCATCTGCTGCCGGCGTATTGACGAGTCTTTAGAGTCCTACACAGAGGTTTCCTGGCTCAAGCGAAACGAAATAGGAGCGCATATGAGATATGTGTGGGACCGAGAATAATGCGTGTATGTGATACCGTATTCTATTCTCGCGATGAATGTATCGAATGGTTATATGCGATATAACCTAGTTATCGAATCGAGGGTTGATTCGATAAGCCGATACAATGGATACTAGTCGGTTATATGCGATATGACCGGATCGTTAAATCAAGTGTTGATTTAATGATTTAATGCATAATTGTATATTTGATATATTACTTTGCATTAACTAGTATTGGTTCACTTTAAATGGATTTTCTCACTTGGATTGTGCACATTGTATATATGATATACTTTTGTACACAAGTTTGTATCATGTTTGATGATACTTGCTCACTTGAGTTAGTGTAAAGATCAAACCATGGTTACATGTTAATGGTTAGGGTTTTGATTTATTCATTTATTTATTTAGTTATTCATTTGGAAAATGATAAGCATTAAGAGAAAATGGTGGCTAACTTTGTTTTCTAGTTGAAGCTTCATGAAGCTTTGACCTTAGTCACCATTTTGTCTCATGCTTAACTCTAACCATTCCCACTAACCATGATTGATTCTCTACACTTGACCATGGTTTGGTTATGATAAGTATTCTTTTAATTTTCTTTTTGGAATTAACTTATCATAACTTTTTCTTCTTCTTCTTCTTCATCTTCAAGATGAAGAACCTTGCTCCATCAATGGCAACTCTTGAAAATGAGTGAGAAATCCAATTCTAAAGTGAACCCACCTCCTATTTCTTCATCCTCTACCTCTTGCCAAGTAGTATAGGGTGTTTTCTTCACAAGTTTCATGACTTGGTGAAGTGGGAGCTTGATCTTGTGATGCCTCGACGTAGATCATCTTCGGCACGAAGCCGACGACCTTGCCCGCCCATTTCTCCGATGAAGCCGACGCTAGAGCCCGGATTTTGATATGGACAGCGAGGAGACTTCATTGCGGAGCTATGGAGGTGGAGGACCGAATCTACAAAGGTTGTATTTCCGTTTTCCCTTTAGTTAAGCTGTTAACTAGTTGCTTATTCGCCTAGAATTCTAGTTAACGATCCGTATTAGGGTTTCTCGGCACCCGTAAAATTTGAAATTGGCATGGTTGATGCCTTGTGAGACATCATTAGAGTTCCTAGGAACCCTACAAAGGCCACCCAGGTATTGAGCGATCAGAAGATCAACAAGCAAGCCTGCTCATAATCCTGCGAGTCCAATCAGTAACACTTACCGTACAGTCCGGTCTCTTCATCTGATATGTCGCATATCCCGTCTAGTGGTGGTAAACGTCAGACCCGAGTAACTCGATAAGTCATGCTGATATGAGGCTCATAACGGGTAGAGAAACTACTGGTAACACTTACCAGTAAATCTCGGAAACAGCCCTGGCCAGAGACTTTTCTGTTATAGCCAATTGAGCACAGCGCAACATCAACCCCTAATACCGGGAGAGAAGAATCCCCTCCTATCGCTTATTGCCTCCATGTGACTCGGGACTGTACCCAAAAACCACCGTTTTGCACGTTCTCATGAACGTGGTAAGGTGGAAATCAAAGCACAGTAGGAATTACACAAGACTCTATGACGATCTCGGGTCGACAGACTAACCTGTACCAGTGTCACCAGAGAACTGCCATCTGACGTGAGGTATAATACCATCTGGGAGTTCTCGGTGAGTCCGTCCAGTGTACCCAGTCTCCACTGAGCACTCGTATATCACCTCTGATGTCAAACACCAATGGATATGGGATCATCCATCGCCCATCTAGAAGGGTCGAGAAGCTATATACTAGTCTACTCTGGTATATCGATGCCCCGTCTCGATACACCCACGACTAGGGACATTAAAGGATGTACTTACCGACTACCTTTGTCTCACTATTATGATCTGCATCATAATCTAGGTAGTCAAGTACACATTCTAAAGGCTTTACAAACATGTAACATAGAGACAATCAGTGTACATGTTAAGATAAAGAGTAACCAGATAGCATACTATCATGTCGAGCAAGAAAGCCCTCCCTATATATGTCCAAGCATCCACTACAATATACATCTCATGTATAATAATGGCCTCTAGGGCATACATATAACTAACAATCTCCCACTTGCACTAGGGCCATCATATAGCAGTGGTTGAAGTATCTCATACTCAACCATCCTATAAAAGTCTCTCTCTGGGAAAAGGCCTTTGTGAGTGGATCCGCCGTGTTTTCCTATGAGTCTGCTCTCCTAACCTCGATCCTCTGGAGATCAACCATCTCCATGATCAGGTGATACTGCCTTAGAATATGTCTGGGTCACTGATGGGACAGGGGTTCCTAGGCCTAAGCCACAACTCCATTGTCACACAATTGTAGGAACGAAGTTCATCTCATGAACTAATCTACACCCAGACTGCCTCTTTGGTAGCATCTTTGGTAGCGATGTATCTAGCCTTTATCGTCTAGTTTGCCACGGTATCCAGCTTGGAACTCTTCCAACATACTGTCCCTCCACTGAGGGTAAAGACAATGCCTTTGATTGACATTCAGTCGACCTTACCATCCTGGAAGTTATCCAGTGATTCTCTCCAGGATCGATTGATACCATCTCACTACACCTAGTGAGAATCCTAATATCCACTTAGATCTATCTCATAGATCCAAAACCCAGGATTTAGAAAGTATCACATTGATTCTATATGGAGAATCCTTGTGATCAGAGGAGATTGACTGAGCGTAGCATAGGAAACACCTTTCCTATCAAGAGTATGTCATCCACGTACAATACAAGGAAGACCAACTTATTCTTTATTACCTTTTTGTATATACAAGGTTCGTCTACCATTTTGATGAATTCAAACACTTTGACTACCACATAAAAACAGATGTTCCAACTCCGTGATGCCTGTTTTAACCCGTAAAGCAACTTGCACACGTTTCCGCTGCTCCCACTGTCTACGAAGTCCTTTGGCTGTGTACTTATAGGCGCTCTCTTCTAAATCACTATTTAGAATAGCAGTCATGATACCCAACCGCCAGATATCGTAGTCATGGTATGTAGCATTGGCAAGTAGGATCCGGATGGACTTAAGCATAGCTATAGGAGAAAAGGTTTTATCATAATCCACACCTGGTCAATGACGAAAACCTTTTACAAATAGTCTAGCTTTGAAAGTCTCAACTTTTCCATCTACACCAAGTAATCTTCTCAAGATATACATCTCCTTATGGGGGTTTAACCCTTTAGATATAGCAACAAAAGTCCATACTTTGTTGGTGTATATAGATTCCATCTCAGATCGCATAGCATCCAGCCATTCTTACAGAGTCCCCACTCTTGATAGTCTGCTCGAAACTAGTTGGGTCATCATCTCATGATGCAATCCTCGCTCCCACTGTCATAGAGAAAACCGAAGTATCTCTCAGGCGGATGAGGAACCCTACCAGATCGGCGGAGAGGCTGAGGTTTGTTGGGAGCTGTTGAATCCTGCAGTTCTACCAAATCATCAGCTGCAGTTTGTATAGCTGGAACTCCTTCCAGTTCTACCTCATGACCACTAATTTCTTAAAAGAAATTCCCTTTCTAAAAGGTGGCATGCTGAGAAACAAAACACCTTTTGCTCCTCAGTGTGGTAGAAGATATTCCCTTGCGTATGCTTGGGTTATCCTACAAACTTCCATAGAACTGACATTGCCTCTAGCTTGTCCGAATTTTGCTTTTGACATAGGCTGGACAACCCTAAATCTTAACATACTTAAGAGATGGGCTCTTCCCATACCATATCTCATATGGAGTGGTAGGCTCCTGATTTGGTTGGAACCCTATTCAATAGGTATGCAGCTTCTCGAGTTCATAACTCCCAAAAGGAAATAGGCTACTCAGTAGTACTCATCATAGAGCGCACCATATCTAATAGGGTGAGATTGCTCCGCCCCGATACACCCACGTGTCGTGGTGTATACGGAGGAGTAATGCTGAAAGAGAATCTCATTCTCCTTTGGAATAGTCCAGGAATTCCGTGATCAAGTATTCTCCTCCCTGATCACATCATAGGTTATAATACTTATACCCGTTTTGGTTCTCTACTTCCAACTTATATTCTTTGAATTTCTCAAAAGGTTTAGACTTGTGTTTCAACAGGAACACATGCGTTAATCTTGAGAGATCATCAGTGAATGTAATGAAGTACAAAGAACTAATCCTGGCATGTGTAGACAGGGGACCTACATACATCATCATGTATCAATCCCAAGAGTTCATCTAACTCTTTCTCTGTTTCCAATAAACGGAGCTATGGTCATCTTATCTTTGTGACATGACTGGCATGTTTTACAAGATGTAAATTCAAACTTATTTAAATATGCATCTTAATGTAACTTAGCTAGTCGGGTCGCATTGATATGACCTAGTCTACAATGCCACAAGAAGAATTCGTTCATTTCTGAACTCTTCCGCTTGTGTGTGTTATGTATGTTGAGAACTGTAGTTTGATTTAGAACGTATATGCTTTTAGATAACGTGCCTGAACCGATCAACTCTTGATATAGGAAATGTTCAAAACATTATCCAACAATACAAAATTATATCCTTCTTTATTAAATAAAGAGACTGATATGATGTTGTATATCAGGTTCGGTATCTAATAACATTCGTTCAGAATCAATGTACTTGATAATACAGGGTGATAACTGCCAACACTTTGGCTGCAACAATTGCACTGTTTCCAATTCTTGAAACTTTATCACCCATTCTCAGTTCTCTACCTATCTGTAGCCCATATAACGGATTACATATATGGGATCCTGATCCGGTATCATATACCCAGGATGTAGAGTATAGTGAAAAATAGTTCTCGGTAATGAACACATCCGAAGAAGATACATCATCATGCACTTTCTTCGTTTGGGAGGCACGGGAATCCTGGTAATACCATATTTCCAGCTCGGTCTTATAACAATTATAAGTTGGAGCGGGACCAACGTTCCCCAGCGCAGTATAACAAGCGGGTTCGGTCAATACATCCATATTATTATCTTGATTAAGGCGTGACATGGTCGCTACCTGGTGAGAGAGAGAAGAAAACACTCAGCGTATGCCCTTGCAAGATTAGATTGGTTATTATTTTATCTAATCAGGATGGCTCCCACTGTTTTTATCAATTCTTCCTCTAAACCCTAAAAGGAAAGAGTAGCCGGGATTAATTACACCATACAATTTCGCCAATCTTTCAGCCAGGCCAGTGCCGGTACTTTGAGGGAGGTTCCCCGTGCTTTCGTACGGACCTAATTAAAATAAACCTCATTTTCCCAGAGGCGTAACCCCGTTGACACATTTCTAGACACCTACTTGATCGGTTAAATGTAATGTGCAAAACTTTCCCAGGAGTAACTCTTACTCACAGTGGGTATCAAGATCCAACTATCTCATAGAAGGTATGAAATCTCATTGCAAATTTCAACACTTGAAATTCCTGATAATATTTTGTCCCTAGCATCCTATGATCTTGACGGAGGTCAACAAACCATAGGCTACTAGTCAAGTTCAACCCGTACATTTCATGATTGACTTAAACCCACCCGCACGACCCTTGACGGAGGTCAACAAGGTCGCATGACTACCCTAACTCAATCGCATCATATGCTTTTGCAGATAAGCATAAATAGCTACAGCACACTACGTCTTGACGGAGGTCAACAAACGTAGCACGAATACTATGAAGTACTTATCTGAAATGACGAAGGGCTACGACAGGTTTTTAAGAAAACCTTTTGCGTAATGAACTTAATATCGTTGTAGAATCGAGTGATTTTCAAAAGGAGTGTTTTTGAGGCTCTTACTAGTTTTCCTAAAGAGGTCACTCCCAGTGAAGGGATCTCGACTCTTTCCTTATCGAATAAAGTACAGGATATTTCACAAATACCGCTATGCAAAGCAAAAACTATAAAACAAATCAAAAGACAAACCGAGTTTGTAGCATCTGCTAGTTTCGCTAAAGAGGTCACTCCCGGCGAAGGGATCTCGGCTCTTTCCTTATCGAATAAGGTGCTGGATATTCTATAAGGAATACCGCTATGCAAAGCAAGAACAAGAGATTCCAGTTTTTAAAACAAGTTTCTACAACATCTTTAGGTTTATTTTCTTTCATTAATCTCATTAATGAAGTCCCATCATTTAAGTTACCTAAGCATCACAGATAAATACAACGTACGCTTATGCCATCCACATTCGCCTCGATGTCCCGTCATGCACCGTTAGGTTATGTAACTAACGGCAGAGCGGGGCAGGGCTAGCGCGGGAGTAAAACATAAGCAACGTCTATATAATATATCATATATACTATATACAGTATCTATCTCAACATATCAAATGATCACATCACAGATATCGCAGCAGAAAACAACATATGAAATATTGGATATACAAGGATTTCCGTGTTTTATATTAAGCCTGTATAAAACAAATATTCCACGGTCGTGGTGAATAGCCAAACCCACATCCCTAGACCCCTACGAGAGCGGCAAGCAACCCTACCAATTCTAGAGTTAGGAGACCCGGACTCGACGCCTCGAGATGGTCTCCCACTGGACTCTAGAACCCGGTTACTTATGCTCTCCTCATTAGGTCTATCCTAATGCGGAAAAGTAAATAATATACAATGGTGACATCATCCTCAACCCGGAAGTGCCCCAATAAAAGAAAATTACATACATGTTTTTACATGAATGAAAATGAAAAACTCTCATCTCACATAAAACCCCCGGCTATTCAAACACGACGATCCAATATAACATATCCCGGTAACACATAACATCACATGTCATTAACGTAAGTAAATATGCGTATCCCAATTGTCGTTGACATATAGCAATAAAACCGGCGATACACCAGATATTACACTTATGGTCGCAGAAAAGAAAGTGAAAAACTACAACAATTGGAATCTGCACTGCCTTTAGACATCTGTTTAGACCATAATATTGCATTATTATATTCCCCATTCTTATTCTTTTTATAAATAAACAGGTACTTTTGACGCATGTCTGCTACATGTTACAGGTTACAGGTTCTTGGAGCGAAAACAGTGAAAAAGACAAAAGACGATGTAAAAAGGGACTTTTGACCAACTAATAGAAGGATCTTGATCAAGCCGACATGAAAGATAAAGTTCACAAAGTACAAGGCAGCGCAAGGTCTAAGATGTCAGTGAACGGTTAAAAGTCTAATACAAGTATTCACTGGAATATCTGGAAGAAACCTGGAAGCCTATTTGAGAAAATTACCAAAGAAACAAGAAGCCCAAAAAGCCCAGAGCCATATGAAGAAAACTCAAGCAGTGATCTCACTATTGGGCCGCGAAACCGCGGCCCAAAGCCTACCCAGGCCGCGGTTCCGCGGCCGTATGGAGCCTGTATGGAATAAATTTTTTACTATAATTCTTTATGTCTTTGACCGGTCTTTCTAAGGCTATTTTTGTAATTATAGACATGCAGATCAAATGTAACCCTAGGGTTTCCTATTCTCTATAAATAGGAACTCTACAGATTGTAATTCTTTATGCTTCCCTTTAATGAATAAAATTTAGAAATCTTTTGGAGAGCATCGGTGTTTCTTCTCCATTCAGAAATTCAGATCTGACAACCCTGCATGGATGATTGGAGGGATGCATCTGTAAGTAATTTAATTTCTTGCCTTAGTGTAGATTTAAATTCCTTGCCCTAGGTAGATTTAATTTCATGCCCTAGGAACTTGTTTAGGGTTTAGCTTTTGGGAAGGATTTTGAGAGATGAGATCTCTCATCCCTTTCTTACCCACCAAATATTTACAATAGGACTCCATGCATACATGCACATACCGCTCCCTACGGCACTCTATCCCTCGAGTTAGCGGTGATACCGTAGTATAAAGGCCCGGGTGTGATGATTTCTATGGAGGTTAGGGTAAGGATCTCTAAAGGAAGGACAAGAACCTAGAGGAAGGAACACCTTCCCGAACGGATCTAATCGAATTTATTGATAATTACCATAACTCCTCATAGATCTTCATTCGGGTATTGAAAGCGGTGAGATTTAATTACATTTCCAAACCATCCCTAAACCTAGCCCTAGCAAGAGTAGATCTAGATAATTGCCCTAGGTTAATTAGATTTTTAGATTTAATAATCAACCGAACACCCTTCGGAATTAATTCGTAAGAACGAATCGGAAATTCACAAAATCCCTGTGGACCGACCCGTACTCACCGGCTAGATTCATGCGACGCCGTTCTTGATTGCGGTTACAAATATTTTTGATCTATCTTTTAGAAAGCGCAAGCACTCTAAATCTCTAAAATCAAATGGCGTCGTTGCCGGGGATGGCATGCTATTTCCTTTTTGCAATTTCGGGTTAATCAAAATTTATATAAAAAAAAATCAGAAAAATCAAAAAAATATAAATATATATATATTTTGTTATTTTTGGAAGGGATACTTTGTTTTTTTGTGAATTTTTGCAGGATCAAATTCGGATCTAGAAATTTACAGAGATCAAAACAGGAAAAAACAGATCGGAACAACAGAAGATCACAAAAACGAGGAACAGAAGAAATTTGGAGGACCCAGTCTACAAGTTAACCGTGGTGATCTGTTCCCAAAAAAAAAAAAAAACTTGCCGAACCGACCAACGCGCGGCGGAACCGCCGCGCCAGCCCCCTTGCGGCCGCGGAACCGCCGCGGCTTGGTCGACTCAGGGCTTGGAAAAAAGGCAGAGCGCCAAAAAGAAAAAAAAAACAGTTCTGCCACTTCAAATTTCTGTGAGTTTTCTCTCTCCTCCTCTGCAAATTTTGATATATCTTCTGTAAATTTGCCTGCATAATTTCTTTACGCTCAAAATTTTTTCCCCCTTCCAAATAACGATCTTGTGCAGGATTTTTGTGCCTTGCTTAAAATGAAATTAGATTGCAAATAATATTTTGCTGTTGCATATCTTGTGTTATAAATCTTTTTGCAACAAATTTTTCCTAATAAAGAGAAAAAGAATAAAAAAAAAGAATAAGGAAAATTTGATAGAAACTTGCAAAGTTTTTTAGCCACAAATAAATGCTTGCACCACAATAAACTTTCCTTCTTTCCCTCTTCTTACAACATGGGTACCCCACATAATAAATCTTTAGCCGAACTTTGGTATGCCGAACCTAATTTTGCGTCGTACGTTAATTTGTTCGGTCAATTTAAAGACGATCCTTCCTTGCCAAAAATATCTTTGAAAGATCAAATAGAGGCGTCTAGGAGAAATAGTTTGACTTTTCAACCCACTTTGTGTCAACCAAGTCAATTTTTACCACCTCTATATGTTGACACCACTTCTTTAAGTCCTTCTGTCACTACTAAGCCGATGTCCATTGCTGAGCATATTGCTCAATCTCGCAGTCGATCTTTCACCCCTCTCCACACATCTAGTTCTAGGGATCAATAAGTCCATTCACCTTTTTATCCATATGTTGACCCTACCCCTGTCCAACCACCCACTTCCTACCAGTCTTACCCGACCTTCCCACCCTCACTAGACACTGTTTCTACACAGCCATTAGGGAGTTTCACATATCCAACCAATTTCGAATCTTTCATCGAAACCCCCTCACCACCTAAGTCTAGTTTGGAAGAGTCGTTGGAAGCTTATATTGCAGCAACAAATAAAATGACTAGGAATGTGGAAGCGTCCGTGGCCGCCCTTATGCAACCTAGTGAACCGGTAGCTAGTTTCCCGCTAGCTCCAAATTTTTCAATGTGTAAGGAGGCGGTTGGACAGAGTGAGAATGAGAGAGGATTTTCAAATCAAACCTACCCTTACCCAATTGAAGCCCACAACTCCTGTTTTCCATCGATTGCCCTTAATAGTTCACCTGTTGAAAATAAAAACGAGTTGTGTGATTTTGTAGTGTTTGATTTGCCAAATTGTGAAGAACCCCTTTCGAGTGAAACAGCACCTAATCAGTTCGATCTTTACACCTCCACTCTAGAACCTACATTGATAAATATCCATGCTTTTGATGAGGTGTCTAAAGAAATTGATTTTCACTTGGTTGAGGATATAGACGCCGGGAATATTTCGGATGATGAACCTGTCGATTTTCTTGAAATTTTATGTTCAAATCATCATCCTGAGTTATTAAATGTTTCTCCCGAATCTCATATGCGTCTAGATTTTGATGATAATGGCATGGATGAGTTGAATATTGAGGATAGTTTTGAGGAGAGTCTTGAGGATAATATTGAGGTTGAATCATTTTTGTTTGATGTGTCTGATTTTCCAATTCATCCTCCTGAACATTTGACTGTTATATCACCCTCCCTCCTTCCCATCGTTCCGACCCCGCTTGAAGACTGTGAGCTTGAAACCTTTTCCTTTGAATCTGACACAATTCACAGACGATAACACCTACGAGTGTTTCACTTTTTCGAACGATGCTGATGACTCACCGCCCGAGTTTGAGTCCTTTACATTTTCAGATGAGCCATCAGACTCGGTTGATTACAGTAGTTTCGAACCATTAATGGAATCTTTCAAGTTCGAGACAGTTTACTACGGTGAGAATGAGGCTATCCTTAATTCATTCCCTTTCGTCTTTCCCATTGTTTCGACTGAACAAATGACCGTTACGCTTTCATCTCCTATACCAAGTTCGGCGTACCCATGTTTTCTTGCGAATCTTGAGGGATTTGACCCCATTTCCCGACGGGTTGATAGGTTAGCGCAATCGCTTATAACATATCGGTCATCACATATTGCGCTAACTTATTCACTCAATTTACACCCTCAAGATCGTACTCCACTTTCTTCTTCTTTTCGCCATTCTTCTCCCCCACCGAGACCATATTCTACCATTCTTCTTTCCACACGGTCTCGCGTGCTTCTCATTTTCTTGCACCAACTATACCATTTCCACGATAAGATTTTTGAATGGTTGGTGCTAACTTTTGGCTTGTGCAAGGCCAAGCTTAAGTTTGGGGGAATCTTTGTATATATGTATATATTTTTTGTTTTCTTTTTCTATAAAAAAAAATTTAAAAAAATTCAAAACATTAAAAATATAAAATAAAAAAAAATTTGTAAATAAATAAACAGGGGAGTGCTGACATTTTGACCCTCTTGGTTTAGTATGACAGTGAGGACACTGTCAAGTTCAAGTTTGGGGGTATGCTCGGTACGTCTTCTTCCTTTGCATTCATTTGTACAGATTTTTGCATTTGCATACTTATTTAAAAACCCATAAAAAATTGAAAAATTTCAATAATTATAAAAATTATTGTATTCAATTTTGGCTATAATTGACTTGAGTTTGATAAATAGGTTAACTGGCTAGGAACAACTAGATCTTAGACTTAGTGAATTAAAAACCCTAAAAATAACAATCCTTAAAGTTTAACGGTAGAAAGTATATGCCTTGTAGTTTATTTAGAAATAGGCAAATTTTGGGTTCACATCTTGGGCTAAGTCGAAATGAGGGAAGAGTATTGATGTTCTTATTAGAGTATAAGTTTGAAAAATAGTTCCTAGCTTAAGTCTAGATTCTGAAAATGTATACCCTACAAAATGCACAATCACGCATCTTGAAACTTGGAATAGTAGAAGAGACCATGAAATGCTCTTATCTAAAGTCCTTAGTACGAAGAAAATAAAAGAAAAAAAGTGTGAATAAAGAATAAAAAAAAATGGACACTGGTTTTTGTGATTACTTAAGGCTGTAAAAATAGAAAAATATTTAGCGAGGGTGCCTCATCACCTAATGCCTTAGACCAACTGGTTTGGGAGTCACTGCTAAAGCCTTGGGTGTTGCAAAACTAGGAAGTACGCTTTAAAGTGCTAACGCATCTTGTAATCGGTTGTTGGTACCTCAAGAAGTATTAATGGTCGCATGAAAGATGTGTAAGCAAAATTCAATTAAAAATTCACCAACTAATTAGTACTTTGGACAACGGACAAGGGTATGATTGCTTGATTTGAATTTCCAAGTGTAGGGGTGATTTATACACACACGTAGGGGTATGTGATTGGGATTTAGATAAGAGAAAGGAATGAAGAATAGAACTTGTATCTCTAGTAGAGTTGATAGAAATTCCTAAGTAGAGATGGAACCCTAGAAGGAAAACTTAAGAAATGCCGAAAGCTAAGTAGGTCTACATAACATATATAATCTTAAGTTAAATAATGAGTAAGTGTGAAGAATGTGGGTGGATAATTTGCGAGTCAAAAGGTAATAGAATTCCTTGTTAGAAAACCTAATTGGAAAACAAAAGTCAATGGGCCGAGTTGATAGGATTTTGTGGGTGTAATCCGCTGAAAACCCTCAGGAGACAACACTCCTCCTACTAGGGACACCTAGAGGTTTAACGGCTTGTTGCACGTGCTCAGTGCAATCGCGTTTCCCTGCGAAAGTGTGGTTAGGATTTTAGTGAGTAAAAATAAGTTTGCTCGAGGACGAGCAAAAGATAAGTTTGGGGGTATTTGTTCAGACCATAATATTGCATTATTATATTCCCCATTCTTATTCTTTTTATAAATAAACAGGCACTTTTTACGCATGTCTGCTACATGTTACAGGTTACAGGTTCTTGGAGCGAAAACAGTGAAAAAGACAAAAGACGATGTAAAAAGGGACTTTTGACCAACTAATAGAAGGATCTTGATCAAGCCGACATGAAAGATAAAGTTCACAAAGTACAAGGCAGCGCAAGGTCTAAGATGTCAGTGAACGGTTAAAAGTCTAATACAAGTATTCACTGGAATATCTGGAAGAAACCTGGAAGCCTATTTGAGAAAATTACCAAAGAAACAAGAAGCCCAAAAAGCCCAGAGCCATAGAAGAAAACTCAAGCAGTGATCTCACTATTGGGCCGCGATACCGCGGCCCAAAGCCTACCCAGGCCGCGGTTCCACGGCCGTATGGAGCCTGTATGGAATAAATTTTTTACTATAATTCTTTATGTCTTTGACCGGTCTTTCTAAGGCTATTTTTGTAATTATAGACATGCGGATCAAATGTAACCCTAGGGTTTCCTATTCTCCATAAATAGGAACTCTACAGATTGTAATTCTTTATGCCTCCCTTTAATGAATAAAATTTAGAAATCTTTTGGAGAGCATCGGTGTTTCTTCTCCATTCAGAAATTCAGATCTGACAACCCTGCATGGATGATTGGAGGGATGCATCTATAAGTAATTTAATTTCTTGCCTTAGTGTAGATTTAAATTCCTTGCCCTAGGTAGATTTAATTTCATGCCCTAGGAACTTGTTTAGGGTTTAGCTTTTGGGAAGGATTTTGAGAGATGAGATCTCTCATCCCTTTCTTACCTACCAAATATTTACAATAGCACTCCATGCATACATGCACATACCGCTCCCTACGGCACTCTATCCCTCGAGGTAGCGGTGATACCGTAGTATAAAGGCCCGGGTGTGATGTTTTCCATGGAGGTTAGGGTAAGGATCTCTAAAGGAAGGACAAGAACCTAGAGGAAGGAACACCTTCCCGAACGGATCTAATCGACTTTATTGATAATTACCATAACTCCTCATAGATCTTCATTCGGGTATTGAAAGCGGTGAGATTTAATTACATTTCCAAACCATCCCTAAACCTAGCCCTAGCAAGAGTAGATCTAGATAATTGCCCTAGGTTAATTAGATTTTTAGATTTAATAATCAACCGAACACCCTTCGGAATTAATTCGTAAGAACGAATCGGAAATTCACAAAATCCCTGTGGACCGACCCGTACTCACCGTCTAGCTTCATGCGACGCCGTTCTTGATTGCGGTTACAAATATTTTTGATCTATCTTTTAGAAAGCGCAAGCACGCTAAATCTCTAAAATCAACATCATAAACCCGGAATATCACATATTCTGGATTTCATGCCTAACAATTCAAATTTTAAATTTAGGTCTCAACCATGAAAACACTTTTCAAAGGAAGTCGGGTAATTCAACAAGATTCCCGATTCCGTCCAAGGCTGAAATGTTAAACTTGCATGCAACTAGATAGATTCCAATTATTGTATCCCATGATATGATATCTGGACGACGTTAAACTTTTCGATCAATTCATCAAAGTCCCACAATTTCCTGACAGCTCAACACTTGAGCACAGTTTTAATAATACCCGGAACATGCCGCAGTACCTATGGACCAACCGCAGGAGGGCAAACCCAAGCCTCACTCATGTCGCCACGGAACTGCGGCAAAACCCTAAGGTATGACCGCAGTTCCGTGATCCAAAATAGTCGAGTTAGGGTTTCATTCTTCTAGAGGGTCCACAGAATTACTTGCATGTTTTTCCGAATACGTTAAACATAGAAAAATGGGATTTTGACATTCGATCGAACTTTTTAACTTCGCCTAGATAACTTGTGAAAACCCAAATACAATGTTAAACTACGAATATGAAACACTCCGAATTGTGTATAGTGTAAGATTACATCTCATGCAAAATTAGCAAAAACAAACAACACCTGAAACACCAAAACCCATGCAATGGAACACTAGAAAAATTTGGAGGGGGTGCTTGGATTTAGCCGATATGGGGGGTCTCACCGGCCAAAAATTGTGCCAATGGCTCCAAATTTCACCAGTGTTCATGTAATCACACATATATGATTCTGCACTTGTTCAAAAAAAATTTAGTGCTCATATAAAATTCGACAGAACCTGGATTTAAGGGTTTCAAGTTTCAGAGTTCATTTCGGTTTCGTAATCCAACAATCTGTCTAATACTCTAGCCTGGCTCTGATACCACAGTTGGGATTCCTTAGCACCTTACTGGGTTTTCACAGCAACTACCATACCAAATTTAAAAAATTCTAAGGTTCTAATCAATCCTAAGCTAGGATCAAGCTTGAGTAACTAGACAATATAACATATAATCTACCATTACAGGTAGTGAGCGAGGAATACAACCTTTGTAGACCAGTCCTTCACTTCTAAAGCTCCATGTTGACGTCCCTTCGGTGCGATCATAGGATGTGAAGATTTCCCGAACTCTAGAAGGGTTTCATCGGAGAAATGAAAAAGCTTGCACGAAGACTTCGAGGCCAAAGATGATCTACGTCGAGGAGACTCAAACCCAAGCTACCTCTTCACTAAGTCAAAGAACTTTGTGAAGAGAACACCCTTTACTACCCAAGAAAGTGTATAGGATGATAAAATAGGAAGTGAGCTCAATTTAGATTTTATTTTCTCAGAATATTTCTTCAAGTTTCATGGAGCTAGTAAGCAAGAAGAAGAAGATGAAGAAAGCAACCATGAAAAAATGAAGAAGGAAAATTAATGAGGTGAGAATTCCAACCATGGGTGAGTTCGTGTCATATACTAACTATTGTACAGACTTAACCATGGATTAATTATAATGGTTGGGTTTAAAATTTCTTAAGTAAAACAAAATGAGTGGACTTTGGTCAATGGTCTACAAGCTTCATGAAGCTTCAAGCCATGACCAATTTTCCACCTCATTTTGATTTACTAAGATAAATAAAACCCCACATTATATGTAATCATGGTGTAAGTCACACACACACCCAAGTTTGCATGTATCATCAAGCATGACACAAACATGTACACAAGTATACATCACATATATACTTAATACATAATCAAGTGAGAAAAACAATCTTAAGTGAACCAATACTAGTTAATGTAAAATAATATATCAAATATATAATTATACATTAAATCACTAAATCAACACTTGATTTAATGATCCGGTCATATCACATATAACCGACTAATATCTTGTGTATCAATTTATCTAATCAACACTTGATTCGATAACCCTGCTATATCGCATATAACCGACCGATAACATAAATCACGAGAATAAAATACGGTATCTCATACACGTATTAATCTCGGTCCCGCAAATATCTCATATGTGCTCCAACTCCGTTTCGCCTGAGCCAGGAAACCTCTGTATAGGACTCTAAAGACTCGTCAATACGCCGGCAGTAGGTGAGGATCATATCAAACACCCACAAGCCGCAAGAGGCATGCTAAACGTAAAGGACACCCGGGTATTAAGCGATCAGAAGATCAACAAGCAAGGCTGCTCATACTCCTGCAAATCGAATCAGTAACACATCTCGTACAGTCCGGTCTCTTCGTCTGATATGTCGCATATCTCGTCCAGGGGTGGTAAACGCCAGACCCCAGTAACTCGATATGTCGTGCCGATATGAGGCTCATAACGGGTCGAGAAACTACTGGTAACACTTACCAGTAAATCTCTGAAACAGCCCTGGCCAGGGACTTTCCTGTTATAGCCAATCGAGCACAGCGCAACATCAACCCCCAATACCGGGAGAAATGAATCCCCACCTATCACTCATTGCCTCAATGTGACTCGGGACGTACCCAAAAACCACAATTTTTCATGTTCTTATGAATGTGGTAAGGTGGAAATCAAAGCACAGTGGGAATCACACAAGACTCTATGACGATCTCGGGTCGACAGACTAACCTGTACCGGTGTCACCAGAGAACAGCCATCTGACGTGAGGTATAATACCATCTGGGAGTTCTCGGAGAGTCCGTCCAGCGTACCCAATCTCTACTGAGCACCCATATATCATCTCTGATGTCAAACACCAATGGATATGGGATCATCCATCGCCCATCTACATGGGTCGAGAAGCTATACGCTAGTCTACTCTGGTATATCGATGCCCCGTCTCGATACACCCACGACTAGGGACATTAAAGGATATACTTACTGACTACCTTTGTCCCACTATTATGATCTACATCATAATCTAGGTAGTCAAGTACACATCCTAAGGGCTTTACCAACATGTAACAGAGAGATAATCAGTGTACATGTTAAGATAAAGAGTAACCAGATAACATACTATCATGTCGAGCAATAAAGTCCTCCCTATATATGTCCAAGCATCCACTACAATATACATCTCATGTACAGTAATGGCCTCTAAGGCATACATATAACTAACATATTATGATCTTCATCATCGTCTTGGTAATTAAGCAAATTCCTAGGGCTTTATCTTATATCTAAACGAAATGTGATTGTGAATAAAACGCATCACATAAAAGATAAAGAAAAACAAGATTGCATACTATAATCTCGAGTAAGATTGTTCTCTCATATAGGTCCTCCTTCAATTACAATAGATGCCTTAAGGGCACCTATATCCAACAACATCATAGAAGCATCACAGCAAAATCAAACACAGTATGGAAATGTGGATAATCAAGGAAAGGTACATTTCAATTGTGCCAAATATGAAATGGAATTTTCCCGATCGTGTGGATAGCCCGTAGTATCAGACCTTAGACCCCTATGAGTATGCCAAGCCACCCTCCAATCTCAGAAGTGAGGCAACCCCAATCAATGAAGTGAGTAGGCCACCCAGCACTTCCAAAATTCGGTAACTTGGACACCCCTCCGCGGGTCAATCCTATACCCCCTACGAGTGCAGCGAATAGCCCATCAATTCTAGAGTAAGACATCCCGGTCTTAACGCCATGAGATAGTGGCTCGTTGCCCTCTAGAACCCGGCTACTAGAGCACTCCACCGTGGGTTAATCCTGGTGCATGTAATGAAAACCTGAATATACAACGGTGACTGCGCCCGCAACCAGGATGCGCCCCAAAGAATAATACAAGCCGCGATGACGGAAGTTCACATATCGGACGCTCGTCACGAAATAATGAATATACATTACATCACATAGAATTACATCTAATACTACATACAACGAGCTATCCTTCGCGACAATCCAACACAAGCATAACCACTAAGCATCATCCATCACAAAACATGCAATCTTGCAAGTATCAATTCTGTAACCTCGTATAATTGATACATATAGAAATTAGATGAAGTTTGACCAAACGTTATGATACATGCAACCATGACTAAGCCTATGACAATCGAATACCGCACACTAAAATCCAACACTTAACTTTTCCAAAACACTGAAAATCAAGTGTGCAAAAACCGGCAAAAATGCGATGCTAAAACCCACTACGGGAGTTCAAAATGAGCTTGGATTGATCCAAAACATCATGGAGGGATCTGGCACAAAATTAACGTCTACCTGGAGGGCACCTGGGGGTACCTACCCCCTAGGCCATCCTAAGGTGGCCAGGGGTAGGCAGACCTGAGCCTGCCTAATGAGGCAGGGCTCGGATCCTTACCCCTCCAAGGCCACCTTACGGTGGTATAAGGGGTGGGCCCTCCCTAGGTCCCTCTGGGGCATCCCAGGGGTCCTTTCACACCTCCCTGCGGCTTCTTGGTCCAAACCGAGAGCCCGTGGGAAGTTTAAACATCAAAATTAGCAAGAATTGTTCACTGATTTTGGACAGTTTTTGTGGAGCAAAAAACGGCAGGATTCAGAAGTCATATCTATCTAGTTTAGGGTGTTTGGGTGGCTCTAATACCATTGAAATTTTCTAGTTCCCTCGCCGCTAACCCGCGGCCGATGCGGAATCCAAAAACAAAAATTTTGATGGCACTAAAAATTTAACCCTAGAATCTACACCAGACACCAAACTAGAAAACAAAAAGAAACAGGGATTTAACTACTCGGTTTTGGTTACAACCTTTGTAGTCGCGCCCTTCATCTTCAATCCTCTTCCTTAGCACCCCGATGCTCCATGATCATGCTTGCAAGCCGGTCCTCCTTCGCCGAAGATGATCCACCCAATAGAACCAAGTTCAAGCTTCAACTTCATCAATGAAGTAACTAAGGATCCTACGATGCTAATTTAGGATGCTTAGTGATATAGTGTGAGTGTTCTATTAATTTTTCTTTCTCTTAATCCTTTTGAATCTCAATTCATGAGAGGGTAGAGGAAGAAGAAGAAGAAGGAGCCATTCTTGGAGAGAGAAGCTAAATGGTTGAATGAAAAAGCATTCCTAATTCAAGCATGCATTTTCTTTCTTTTCTTAAAAGAACTTCACCATTTTAAAATTGCAACCATGCTTGAATAGTATAAGCAAATGAATTAATAATATATTTTCCCATACCCTCCACCATTTCTCTCCTCCGCCTCATTTCACAATTTTTTTCCAAAATAAAATCCTAGAAATAAGGTGTCCTCCTCCTAGAAGTATTCTTGTATGAATACAAGAATGCGTCCCCGCAAATACATGCCCGTATTCATATCAAAATATGAATACCCAAGAGATAGAAAAATACAATGATCATAATAATAGAATATACATATCGAAATGTCGAATTTGACTTTGAAAATGATCAGAAAAGTTTCTGATATGTATGTAAATTATTAGATCAAAACTTGATTTAATAATCCGGCTTAATCCTAAGCTGGATAATATTATCATCCGCCGGATTAAATTCCGTGTGGCTAGCACGCATACCTAATCGGAATCCTGCACGTATCAATATACAGCCACTACATCATTTTGTCTGAACAGGGAAAACCCTCTGTGTGAGACTTTAAAACTCATCAATACGCTAGTAGTAGGTTTAACCACAAGCACATCAGCGGCACTAGCTGTACGTAACGGCTACCCAGGTATTGAGCGAAAGGAAGGCCAATGAGCAAACTCATCCATACCCCTACTGAGCCTGTCTGTGACAATCTCCGTATAGTCTGGTCTCTTCGTCTAAGATAATCGCATACCGAGTCTAAGGGTGGATAACGTCAGACCTCTACTAACCCGATAAGTCATGACGGTCTGAAGCTCATCACCCACTAAGAAACTACTGATATCATATCAGTAAATCTCATCCATCTTGGCCAAGGATTTTACGGTGATAGCCAACCTAACACAGCATGACATCGACTCCCAATACCGGGAGAGACAAATCCCTGACGATTTCTCACTGCCTCCATGTGGCTCTAGACTGTACCCAACTAAAACATGTTTGCATGACTCCTTTCAGTCGTGGTATGGTAGTAATCTAAAAACAATGGGAACTCACACGAGACAAATGAACATCTCAGGTCAAAGGACTAACATGTACTGATGCCACAAGAGAATTTCTATCGGACGATAGGTATAATACCATATAGAAGTTCTCGGTGAGTCCGTCCGGTGTACTCACCTCCAGTGATGAGCTGTATACTATCTTAGGTGACTCAGCACCAATGGCTTGTGAGACCGGCCACTGCCCCTTGTCGGGGTCTCGAAAAGTATACACTAGTCTACTCCGGAGTATCGATGCCCAGTCTCGATACTCTCTCTACTATAGACATTTAAGGATGTGCTTATAGACCATTCAGCTCACACGTATATGATCTCCATCATAATGCTGGTAGTCAAGCAATGATCCTACGGAATTTATCATTATGTATTACCGACACGTAATAACGAGTAAAATATATACACATAATGATAAATACAAACCACATAGCATACTATCATCTCGAGTAAGACCGTTCGTTGTATAGGTCCTTTTTCAATTATCATATTCGCCTACTTGCAATTAAAATAATTGTCTTAAGGGCACTATATCCAACACTGAGATGTTCTATGCATAGATATATTATGATATATTGTGATGCCTATTTAGAATGTGTTGGATTGTCGCAAAATGAATTGCCTCTTGTAGAATCGCAATGTGTTTCATTTCATTTCTTGAAGTCAAATTGTATATTCATTTGTTCAAGACGAGCTCCAACTTGTGGCTGCCATTTCCGCTTTATGTATATTCTTTTACTTTCGGGACGTAGTGGTTAACATATGGTCATAGTCACTGCTTATTGTATTATTTATTTGTCGGGGCGCGACCAAGTCATGCATACCGTTGCAAATAATACAGGTTTAGGTTTCTCCCATGAAGAAATCCATGGGCAACCGAATTCTAGACTTCAGCGGGTGACCATCTCAAGGCGTTGAGACCGGGTCACTCGATTCTAGCATTAGTACTTTGGTGCTAGGGCCACAATGTTTGCAGACCGCGGTGGAATGTAAAATCAAAATTTTATAAAACATAGCACCAAAATAACAACCAAGGTCATTTCATTTACTAATAATTACATAAACAAAGAAACTAGAGAGGAGTTTAATCGGTGCTACAACCTTTGTAGCATGAATGCCTATTCACGGAAGACCTCATCATCGCTCCATGGACTCTAGCTATTCTCTACATGTTCTGGATCAAGCTTGCACGATGATCTCCTTTCCGAATATGATCCACCATGAGATAATTCCAACATAAACTCATACTTCACAATAACATGTATGTGAAGTAAACTAGTAACACTAGATAGCTAGTTTAGTGTTGGAAGATGATGTAGTTATATACTATCTAATTTTTTCTTCTCTTTTATTTTTCCTTTCTCTGAAGAAACAAACTCAAGAGAGAAAGAGAGAGATTAAATTAGAATGAGAACAACACTTTCTGTACTAGCCATCTTTGTCATCTAAGATCATATGAGAAAATATCACACACTTCTTTTAAAAGATGACTCGTTTTGCTTTTTCTTTAAATAAATAAAGAAAAGAAATTGTTCTCATCCAAATCCATCTCCACGTGTTAGTATCATACTGTCATGACCCAGAAAAGGCACTTGAATCATGTGAAGTCTATAGGACCCTACCTAATTCAAGTAAGTCAAAAGCCCAGAAATCTAAATCTTTTTAGCGAAAATAGTGGAGGTGCAGTTTTCAAATAAGGTTACTGAAATCAAGTTCTTTCTACAAAATATAGATAATAGTATACGAAAACACAATGTTTATATTTAACTTGAAAACATTTTCTTCGTTGAAAATTTAGGCAGCACCTCCCTTGTAAAACTTAACCCGAAAACGGTACAAACAATATAATATAAGGCATCCCCAAGCGGGAGCTAGCTCTTCGCCAATTGGCGGAAACAACCACGCAAGTAATGCAAATATACAATGCCGAAGGCGAGGATCAAACTCAAAAATAAAGTAAAGAAAACTAATATCATCAAGATAACCAGAAACAGAAATAAATACACAAGCGCGACTCTAAGGCCGAAAGAATATACAACTGTGGTTTTCTAAGTCTACTAAATATACAAGTCTGGTTGATGGAGCTTTAACTAGATACAACAAAATAAATATACAAGTATAAGGAAGAGATCACGATGCAAGGTGCCCCACCTGTTAAGCAATCACCCAGATAAAAGTGAAGTGCCCGCTACAGAACCTGTACGGCTAAACATGCAAGAAATAGTGGCACAACGGGGGTGAGTTGCCAACTCGTGAGTAGAAGATATCACCGATCAGAAACTGAATGTATGACGATCTCCTAGGTCATACGATACAATACAATAATAATGGTAGCACGAATACAACGAGTAACAGTAGAGGTGATAATATAGACATATGTGTAGGGTCAAGTACTCGTGTTTGTGTCATAAAATAACTACATGTGATATGTATGATATATGCATGCATCACTAAATGAGTATGTCCATCAATGACACAGAAAAATTAGGATAAACCTGAGTGCCAAGTATCGACACTCGAAAATATCATGAAAACCATGTCCATCAGCGACACAAAATCCTCATAAATCTCGGGCCCCCTCAGTCCGGATCGGCCCAAATCATCTGATCACACGACTACGGTCAGTATCCTCCGGATGTCCGCCATGCCAAATATCACCGGTCGGTAGAGCTCCCCTGCCGGGCTCAACGCCTTCTCAATATTTCCATCTCGCCCCGGGGTACCCACTGGGTCCACCATGTACCCGTAAATGGTGCATCCCACTCCTCGAATCGGGTATGTGTACACACGTGGTTCAAGAACCGAGAAAATTCATAGTGGACGCCATACACATCATATCACGAGAAAACCGCAATTTTCTATTTAAAAATTATATAAGTTTTATGAAATTCTTTTGCGGTTTTCCCCAAATCCAGAAATCTTCAAGAGAATCACAATATATGCAGTATACAATGAGATAATAAATAATAGACATAAAGGCAATGATCCGTGCATAACTAGAATGTACGGATGCAATTGCATGTGGTATTCTAAGTAAGAGATACAATGTCTACACTAGCATTTTAATATTATGAATGCAAAACAATGCTACATCTACAGATTAATAGATTATATGAATGGAGTAAAGGTTCTTTAGTGTGTACGTGGCATGGAAATTACCGATGAGGATATGTGTAAGCCGACAAGCAAGTGTACATGCAATATACGCATCATCGGTAATGGTGTTGGTCTCCTAACAGACGAGCTTATAGTAGTTAAAGAAAACACATGTATAAATGCAATGCAAAGAGAACAACATGAGTATAATGGAAAATGAATAGTAAACGCAACATTATAGAATATACATATTTGTATACGAGTCACACGGTTTTAGTGTTTGAAATAGCACGAATCGTAGTTTTTAGAAAAGTAGGGGCTACAGTGTTTTTGTGAAAAAATATGTCCTTTGAAAATCCGTAGCATCTCTCGGATTGCCTTTTGAAAATACTCACGATTCGTTAGTTTTGAAAATAGGTACGACTCGAGCCTAGTCTAGCATCTACTTAATAATTTAAGAAAACTAACTAAAAGCTAAACTAAAACCTGGGTCAAGTAGTGGAAGACTATACGTATCCGAGTCGATATATCTAGTAGTCGGCGATCCAGTCACATATCATCACGTACGGTAATATCTATCGTATGGCATCCTCAAGTCAAGAGTGTGGATCAATCATCATATATACCTCATACGGTAATATCCATTGTACGGCATTCTCAAAATCGAGGGTATGGGTCAAATATCATATATATAAATTATCATTTATACGGTATCATTCATCGTACTATATCAATATCACGGTTACAGATCTAAGGTCTCGTACAATCTAATATCATCAATTCATATATTATCGCATGTCTGAATACATATCGCCCAACGATCCATCATAACATCATGTCATATACAATTTCACGACTCAAATCACATATCAAAATCTCACGGCATCATGCCCGATCATATCGACTCATCTCCACATATCACATACTATCCTCATCACCCGTGTGTATGTATACACATACACACACACATACATACATACATACATATATATATATATATAAACACATATACACATAAAAACAAGTGTGTGTGTCCGCGCGCGTGTGTGTGACTACATATAACCTGCGATTCGCCACCAAGGTAATCATCCTATGGATAGGTCTTTCTAGATCAACCTAATCTATCCTAAGGTCTTCTAAATACCCTATTCGCTAAGTATCCAAATATCGCATCCAAGCGAACTAATATAGTAATGCTCTATTCTACGGTTGCGGGGGTGCTATACGCCATCCACCCAACTTCTCTCATAGATATACATCTACCCACTTCGATCCTTGGTTACTGAAGTAGATGACGCCACTCTCTTCCTTGTTATATGATTTCCTCATGAGGTAGCTACGGTTTTCAATGTGTTATATCGTTACACAAATCGAATACGAAAACCCAAAACGGCACACGAAACACGCATAGGTTAGAACCTATGGTCTACGCATGCAAGAACAACCAACAACCCTCATCGTCGACGTACAAACGTCCAACGATCGAGATAAAACACCAATATCAAGACTCAAGTCATTAAACAATCACGAAACCAAAAAAGCAACTAAGGAAAATAGCTCCAGATTTTTATTCAGGTAATTAAGGTCTAAACAAACAATACAAGGGATAGATCATTAGGTAAGTGAGCTACATCCAAAACCTCTACACCAGTACCTACACTTGGTCCGGCGAGATTTCCTCAAAACCCGGCACCACCGGTCTAAAGTAAAAAGTTTGGGTTCGTCTTCTCTTGGTAGTCTCCTAATGGTCTATCTAGATTAATGTATATGTTTGATTTTCCTATAAGGGTCTCAGGTCGCTTCAGATTTCCTGTAAGCATCACAAACCACAAAATACGATATTGGCTAAATATCATCTGAAGTCTTAGATTGTCTCTGTTTTGTTCTAAAATTCAAGCACAATGAAGGTTGCGGTCCCTAACTAAGCCTCACATCTATCTTCAGAAGTCATAATCATTCCCAAATCTCATCTTGGAAAATTCCATCACAAAATTCCACAAGTTTAACTCTTAACTACACTAAAACATAAGAAAAACTAAGAATTTAACCAAGGGTATAGGAATTACCTCATATGGCAACTCAAGAATTTTCTTGAGTTGCTCAAAGTCTTCAAAATCTTAGCTTAATATCACCAAGGTCTTTGTAGTAATGAGGGGAATTTTTTTTGTGAAGGAAGTATAAGTTTTGAAGTAGTTTTGAGGATGGTTTTGAAGGTGGTAGAGGAGGTAGGAGGAAGAGAAAAATGAGATGAAGAATGGAGGTGAGAAAGATGAAGGGACGAAGAAGGCTATGAGAATGATGTAGAAACTTCTCACACACACACACTCCCCCTCTCATCCACTGTGCTCCCTTGTCCCCACCCTCTAAATATCTTCCCTTTTCTCATTTCTTTGTTTTTAAAACAAAATAAAATCATTTACAAAAGAAGAGAAAATGCCATGGTTCAAAACAATAAAATGTAGCAAGTGTTTTGCAACATGCTATGTTGCATGTCACATGCATAAACAAAATTAATGCATGATTAGTGAAATGTTAATTCTAGTTTAACATAATTACCATATAATTAATTGAGTTTAGTATATAATTAGTTGTATAAATAAATTATGAAATACCCAAATTGACCTAACAACCTCAAAAATCAATAATCATATTTATTTTTCAAATATTTTCCTGTTTATCGGTATGCAGTTATACCATATCATTTAAAACTAATCTCCATAATTTAAAATATTCATAATATTTGTTATTTTAATTATTTAAATTCCAAAAAATAATATTTTATTTTCTGAAATGTTACACATACACACACCAAGCATGTATCAACATACATGTTACAATATATATATATATATATATAAGAATATAAAAGCGAGCATAATATTAGTAAATGTACATTTATATCAATATATAATTATATATTTAATTATTAAATCAATAGTTGATTCAATAATCCGGTTATATCAATATATATACCGGCTAATATCATAAAACGTTTGACTAAAATATGTGTATCAAATACACGTGTTTAATCGAACTCCTGCACGGATCCCTATACGTGCCCTATATCGTTTTTCCTGTGCTAGGAAAGCTCTGTGTGGGAGTCTAAAACTCAACAATACGCTGGCAGTAAGTCAGGATCATATCTGAAACCTACAAGCACGTTAGCGGTACTAGCTGCACAGAACGGCTACACAGGTATTGATCGAAAGAAGGTCAACAAGCAAGCTCATCCAAACATTGCAAAGTCTATCAGTGACGATCATCGTATAGTCAGGTCTCTTCATCTAAGAATGTTGCATACCGGGTCTGGGAGGTGGAAACTGTCAAACTCCCAATAACTCGATAAGTCGTGTCGATCATAAATTCATAACCACCAGAGAAACTACTGATAACACTTATTAGTAAATCTCAATTGCATTGGGCAAAGACTTATGGTTATAGTTGATCTGGCACAGTACGACCTTGACTCCCTACACTGGGAGAGACGAAATCCTTCTATCGCTCACTGCCTTCATGAGCTTCGAGACTGTACCCAACTAATGTAGGGTTAGTTTATCACCTTGTGAAGATTTTGGCAAGCATCAACCATGATACTTTAAAATTTTGGGTTGCTAAACAAACGCTAACCAAGATCTTAACTACAGACTTAGGGTTAAACATGCATGTAAACAACTTTACATTTAAGAGTTAGGAATTACAACCTTTGTAGTCCGTTCCTTCACTTCAGAAGCTCCGTGTTGAGATCTCTTGGCTGCGATCATCAAGTACCCGGACTCTAGAGAGACTCCATGAAGAGAAAGATGCAAGTTTGCTACCAATCTTCAACAACTAAGATGATCTACCTTGAAGAAACTCAAACCCAAGCTCTTGCTTCACTAATCAAGTATTAGCAAAGCAAACACCGTAATCTAAGTGGCTAGAATAGATGAGGATGATGAAGTAGGAATTTAGATCTCTTTTGTTTTCATATTCTCACTTATTATCATCACTTATGAAAAAGCCAGTGAAGCTTCTCATCAAAAAAAGAAAGAAGAAGATGAAGCAATCCTTTTGTGATGAATAATGAAAATCATTGTTGTGATTACAAATCAACCATGGGTTAAGAATGATAGAGTTAACCCTTGTAGAAAATAAACTAGAGGCTAAGGTTTCGGTTGGGTTAATAAATATCAACACAAAATATCAAAGGTCAAAGTCAAACCTTCATGAAGCTTCATGAAAGCTTCATCCAAGCTTAACCCTAATCCAAACCCTAACCATGTTTAAACTCCACAAAACATGTTGCATTTGTAATCCTAACATGTTACAATATTATATATCACATATATAATATATTTTGCAACAAAATTAAATAATACTATTAACATATATCACATATATATCAATGTATTATCCAAGTGAGAAAAAGAATCTTTAAGTGAACTTATATTAGTTAATGTAATATAATATATCAAATATATAATTATACATTAAATTATCGAATCAACACTTGATCCGATAATCCGGCTATTTCACAAATGACCGACTAATATAATCTGTATCAGTTCATCGAATCAACACTTGATCCGATGACCCGGCTATATCACATATACCCGGCCGATATCATATATCGCGAGAATCTAATACGGTATCGCATATACGTATTATTCTCGGTCCCGCACATATCACATATGTGCTCCTACTCCATTTTTCCTGAGCTAGGAAACCTCTGTGTAGGACTCTAAAGAATCGTCAATACGCCGGCAGTAGGTGATAATCATATCAAACACCCACAAGCTGCAAGCGGTCAGCTAAACGTAACAGCCACCCAGGTATTGAGCAATCAGAAGATCAACAAGCAAGCCTGTACATTCTCCTGCGAATCCATTCAGTAACACTCCCGTACAGTCCGGTCTCTTCGTCTGATATGTCGCATATCCAGTCTAGGGGTGGTAAATGTCAGACCCCAGTAACCGATAAGTCGTGTCGATATGAGGTCCATAACAGTTCGAGAAACTACTGATAACACTTACCAGTAAATCTCAGCAACCCTGGCCTGGGATTTCCAGTTATAGCCAATCGAACACAGCGCAATATCAACTCCCTATACCGGGAGAGACGAAACCCCTCTTATCGCTCATTGCCTCCATGTGATTCGGGACTGTACCCAAAAGCCATCGTTTTGCACACCCTCTTGGACATGGTAAGGTGGAAATCAAAGTACAGAGGGAATCACACAAGACTCTATGACGATCTCGGGTCTACAGACTAACCTGTACCAGTGTCACCAGAGAACTGCCATCTGACGTGAGGTTTATTACCATCTGGGAGTTCTCGGCGAGTCCGTCCAGAGTACCTAGTCTCTACTGAGCACCCGTATACTGTCTATGATGTCAAACACCAATGTATATGGGATCATCCATCGCCCATCTACATGGGTCAAGAAGCATACGCTAGTCTACTCTGGTATATCGATGCCCTGTCTCGATATACCTACAACTAGGAACATTTGAAGTATGTACTTAGTAACTACTCAGTCCCCACTAGTATGATCTACATCATAGTCCTGGTAGTCAAGTACTCATCCTAAGGGATTTATCAACATGTAATATAGAGACAATCAGAGTACATGTTAAAATAAAGGGCAACCAGATAGCATCCTATCATGTCGAGCAAGAAATTCCTCCCTATATATGTCCAAGCATCCACTACAATATAAATCGTATGTACAGTAATGGCCTCTAGGGCATACATATCACTAACAATCTCCCACTTGCACTAGGGCCATCTGTTGTGGTATCGCATACCCAACAATCAGTTGTGGTTGAAGTATCTCATACTCAACCATCCCATAAAAGTCTCTACTTGGAAATAGGCCTTTGTGAGTGGATCCACGCTGTTGTCCTCTGTGTCTACTCTCCTAACCTCGATCTCCCTAGAGATCAACCATCTCCATGATCAGGTGATACTACCTAAGAATATGTCTGGATCTTAGATGGGACGGGGGTTCCTATGCATAAGACACAACTCCATTGTCATACAATGGTAGGAACAAAATGCATTTCATGAACTCATATATATCCAGACTGCCTCTTTGGTAGCATCCTTGGTAACGATGTATCTATCCTTTAATCGTCTAGTATGTCACGGTATCTAGCTTGGAACTCTTCCGACATATCATCCCTCCACTAAGGGTAAAGACAATGCCTGTGACTGATAATCAGTCGTCCTTATCACCCTGGAACCTTTTCAGTGATTCTCCCCAGGATCAATTGATACCATCTCACTACAACTAGTGAGAATCCTAACATCCAATTAGATCTATGTCATAGATCCATAACCCAGGATTTAGGAGGTATCACCTTGATCCTATATAGAGAATCTTTGTGATAAGAGGAGATTGACCGAGCGTAGCATAGGAAACTCCTTCCCTATCAAGAGTATGTCATCCATGTACTATACGAGGATCACCACCATACTCCCTACTACCTTTTTGTATATACTCGGTTCATCTACCATTTTGATGAAGTCAAACTCTTTGACTTCTACATCAAAACAGACGTTCCAACTCCGCGATGCCTGATTTATCCCATAAAACATCTTGCACACGTTTTTGCTGCTCCCACTGTCTACGAAGCCATCTGGCTGTGTACTTATAGACGCTCTCTTCCAAATCACTATTTAGAAAAGCAGTCATGACACCCAACCGCCAGATATCGTAGTCATGGTATGTAGCAGTGGCAAGCAGGATCTGGATGGACTTAAGCATAGCTTTGAAAGTCTCAACTTTTCCATGTACACCAAGTAAGATTCTCAAGATATACTTGCTCCTGATGGGAATTTAACCCTTCAGATTAAGCAACCAAAGTCCATACTTTGTTAGTGTATAAGGATTCCATCTCAGATCGCTAAGCATCCATCCATTCTCACAGAGTCCCCACTCCTGATGGCCTGCTCGAAACTAGTTGGGTCATCATCTCATGATGCAATCCTTACTCCCACTGTCATAGAGAAACCGAAGTATCTCTCAGGTGGCTGAGGAACCCTACCAGATAGGCGGAGAGGCTGAGCTTCGTTGGAAACTATTGAATCCTCCGGTTCTACCAAATCATCAGCTGTAGTTTGTTTTAGCTAGAACTACTTCCAGTTCTACCTTTTTGACCACTAATTTCTTCACAAAAAATTCCCTTTCCCAAAGGTGGCATGCTAAGAAAACATCTCTTGTTCCTCAGTTTGGTAGAAGATATTCCCTTGCTAATGCTTAGGATATCTAACAAACTTCCACAGAACTGACCTTGCCTTGAGCTTGTCCGGATTTTGCTTTTGACATAGGCCGGACAACCCCAAATCTTAATTTCTTTAAGAGATGGGCTCTTCCCATACCATATCACATATGGAGTGGTAGGCATCTGATTTGGTTGGAACCCTATTCAATAGGTATGCAACTTCTCAAAAGTATCACCCCAAAAGAAAATAGGCGACTCAGTAGTACTCATCATAGAGCACACCATATCACATAGGGTGCGATTGTTCCGCCCCGATACACGGACTTGCTGTGGTGTATACGGAGGAGTAATGCCGAGAGAGAATCTCATTCTCCTTTAGAATAGTCTAGGAATTCCATGCTCAAGTATTCTCCTCCTCGATCTCATCAAAGGACATAATACTTTTACCCGTTTTTGGTTCTCTACTTCTAACTTATATTCTGTGAATATCATAAAAGCTTCGAACTTGTGTTTCAACAGGAACATATGTCTGAATCTTAAGAGATCATCAGTGAATGTAATGAATTACAAAGAACCGGTCCTGGAATATGTAGACAGGGGACTTTCATACATCAGCATGTATCAATCCCAAGAGTTCAGTAACTCTTTCTCTGTTTCCAATAAACGGAGCTATGGTCATCTTATCTTTGTGACATGACCGGCAAGTTTTACAAGATGTAAATTCAAACTGATTTAAATATGCATCTTTATGTAATTTTAGCTAGTCGGGTCGCATCGATATGACCTAGTCTACAATGCCTCAAGAAGGATTCGTTCATTTTTGAACTCTTCCTCTTGTGTGTGTTCTGTACATTAAGAACTGTGGTTTGATTTAGAACGTCTATGCTTTTACATAATGTGCCTGAACCGATCAACTCTTGATATAGGAAATGTTCAAAACATAATCCAACAATACAAAATTATATCCTTCTTTACTAATAAAGAGACTGATATGATGTTGTATATCAGGTTCGGTATCTAATAACATTCGTTCAGAATCAATGTATTCTGGTAGTACAGGGTGATAACTGCCAACAGACTTGGCAACAACACTTGCATCATTTCCAACTCTTGAAACTTATCACCCGTTCTCAGTTCTCTACCTATCTGTAGCCCATGTAACAAATTACATTTGCGGGATCCTGATCCGGTATCTCATACCCAGGACCTAAAGGATACTGAGAAATTGTTCTCGGTAATGAACAACCCGAAGAAGATGCATCAGCATGTACTTTCTTCATTTGGGCGGCACGGGAATTCTGGTAATCCCTTATTTCCTGCTCTGTCTTATAACAATTATAAGTTTGAGCAGGACCAACGTTCCCCAGCTTAGTATAATAAGCGGGTTCGGTCAATACATCCGTATTATTATCTTGATTAAGGCGGGACATGGTCGCTACCTGTAGAGAGAGAGAAGAAAACACTCAGCGTATACTCTTACAAGATTATATTGGTTATTAATATATCTAATCAGGATGGCTCCCACTGCTTTTTATCAAATCTTCCTTAAAACCCTAAAAGGTAAGATTAGCCGGGATTAATTATACCCTACAAGTTCACCAATCTTTCAGCCAGGTCAGTGTTGGTACTTTGAGGGAGGTTCCCCGTGCTATCGTACAGACCTAATTAAAATAAACCTCATTTTCCCAGAGGCATAACCTCGTTAACACCTTTCTAGACACCTACTTGATCGGCTAATTGTCCTATGTAAAAATCTCCCAGGAGTAACTCTTACTCACAGTGGGTATCAGGATCCATCTATCTTATAGAAGGTATGCAATCTCATTGCAAATTTCAACACTTGAAATTCCCGATAATGCTTTTTCCCCTAACCCCCTACGACCTTGACAAAGGCCAACAAACCATAGGAAGCTAGTCAAGTTCAACCCGTCATTTCTTGATTGAAATAAACCCACTCGCACGACCCTTGACAAAGGCCAACAAGGTCGTACGACTACTCTAATCCAATCGCATCACATGCTTAAGCAGATAAGTACTAGTCAGCTACCGCACACTACGCCTTGACAAAGGCCAACAAATGCAGCACGAATACTAAATAGTCTTTATCTGAAATGACGGATGGCTACACAGGCTTTTCAGAAAACCATGAGCGTAATGAACTCGATATCGTTGTAGAAACAAGTGATTTTCAAAAGGAGTGTTTTTGAAGCTTTTCTAGTTTCGCTAAAGAGGTCACTCCCGATGAAAGGATCTCGGCTCTTTCCTCATCGAATAAGGTGCAGGCTATATCATATATACCGCTACGCAAAGCAAGAACTATAGAAGCAATCAAAAACTAAACCGCGAGTTTGTAGTATCTGCCAGTTTTGCTAAAGAGGTCACTCCCGGTGAAGGGATCTCGGCTCTTTCCTCATCGAATAAGGTGCAGGGTATATCATATATACCGCTATGCAAAGCAACTCTGTAGCTACCATTTTTATAAAGTTTTGATTCTACAACATCTTTTAGGTTTCTTTTCTTTTATTAATCTCATTAATAAAACCCATCAATTATGCTTCCTAAGCATTACAGAAGAAACGAAAGCAGTAATATTTATATATCATCATGTATATATAGTATAAGCATTCGTCTCAGGCAGTAATATGATTTCATCACAGAATATTGTAGCAGAAGATAACATATGAAATATTGGATATATTAGGACGTCCATGTTTTATATCGAGCCTGTAAAAAACACGAATTCCACGGTCGTGATGAATAGCCTAACCCACATCCCTAGACCCTTACGAGAGCGGCAAGCAACACTGCCAATTCTAGGGTTAGGAGACCCGGTCTCGACTCCTCGAGATGGCCTCCCACTGGACCCTAGAAACCGGTTACTTGTGCTCCCCTCCTTGGGTCTATCCTAATGCGGAAAAGTAAATAATATACAATGGTGACATCTTCCTCAACCCGGAAGTGCCCCAATAAAAGAATATTACATACAATGAATTTTATATGAATGAAAATAAAACCCTCATCTCACATAAAACCCCCGGCTATTCAGAACACGACGATCCAATATAACATATCACAGCAACACATAATATCTCATATCATCAACATAAGCAAGTATGCGTATCTCGATTGTCGTTGATGTAGAGCAACGAAGCCGGCGATACACCACATACTACGCTTATGGTCATAGAAAAGAAAGTGTAAAACTACAACATTTAGAATCCACAATCACTTTAGACATCTTAAATCTGAAATATCACATACTTCGCATTTCATGCCTAACTCTATTAATTCCACATATTGTATCACATTCCAGATAAATAGACAATGTTAAACTTTCCGATCGAATAAAAAAACACCCAAGATTTCCCAAATAGCTCAACACTTGAGCGGAGTTCAAAAGGTCCCAGAACATGTCACAGCCGCTATGACCAGCCGTAGAAGGGTCAAACCAATGCCTCACATGTGGCAATGCTAAACTACCACAAACCATTGGTTCAGTGGCGGTTTTGACGGTCACATAATCGAGTTAAGGTTACGTTCTTCTAGAGGGTCCACAGATTCGCTTGCATGTTTTTCTGAAAGTTTTAAACTCAAGAAAAATCCAACACTTGAAAGTTTTCCGACAGGGGAAAAAGTGAGTTATTGATATCCGTTCGAACCTATTAACACGTTCTAAATTACCCGGAAAAACTTAAACGAAGATAAACTATCTGATTGAATCAACGAGTTCCCAATATATCCCAGAAAGCTGAACACTTGAGTAGGACTAAAAGTTTCCAGAAGCATGAAAAAGTACCCAAGAATAAACCCCTGAAGTATTAGCCCACAACTCCCAAAGTTGGCCACAGAACCGCCGCCAAACTCATGGTTTGGCCGCGGTTCCGCCGTCTCTTGAGTGAGTTATGGCTTCAAACTTCACAGTAATCCTTAGAATTCCCTGCATGATTTTCTGAGTATTTTTAATATGAAAATTTTCAAATTTTGAATTTTTTTCCAGAAAGTGGGATTTATCGGGGTTTCGGAGTTTGATCGAACTTCAAACTTCGTCTAAACAACGCCTAATGCCTTAGCTTGGCTCTGATACCACTGTGGGGTTAGCTTATCACCTTGTGAAGGTTTTGGCAAGCATCAATCAAGCCATTTTAATATTTTGGGGTGCTAAACAAACCCTAACCAAGATCTTAACTAGAGACTTAGGGTTAAACATGCATGTAAACAACTTTACATCTAAGAGTTAGATATTACGACCTTTGTAGTCCGTTCCTTCACTTCATAAGCTCCGTGTCGAGTTCCTTGGCTTCGATCATCAAGTACCCGGACTCTAGAGAGGCTCCATAAAGAGAAAGATGCAAGCTTGCTACCAATCTTCAACAACTAAGATGATCTACCTTGAAGAAACTCAAATCCAAGCTCTTGCTTCACTAATCAAGTATTAGCAAAGCAAACACCCTAATCTAATGTTAGTTATATGTATGCCCTAAAGGCCATTACTGTACATTGGATGTATATTGTAGTGGATGCTGGGACATATATAGGGAGGACTTTCTTGCTCGACATGATAGTATGCTATCTGGTTGCTCTTTACCTTAACGTGTATACTGATTGTCTCTCTGTTACATGTTGGAAAAGCCCTTAGGATGTGTACTTGACTACCTGGACTATGATGAAGATCATACTAGTGGGGACAGATAGTCTATAAGTACATCCTTCAAAGTCCCTAGTCGTGGGTATATCGAGACGGGGCATCGATATACCAGAGTAGACTAGCGTATACCTTCTCGACCCATACAGATGGGCGATGGATGATCCCATATCCATTGGTGTTTGACATCAGAGATGATATACGGGTGCTCAGTAAAGACTGGGTACACTGGACGGACTCGCCGAGAACTCCCAGATGGTATTATACCTCACGTCAGATGGCAGTTCTCTGGTGACACTGGTACAGAGTAGTCTGTTGACCCGAGATCGTCATAGAGTCTTGTGTGGTTCCCACTGTGCTTTGATTTCCACCTTACCACGTCCAAGAGGGCATGCAAAACGGAGGTTTTTGGATACAGTCCCGAATCACATGGAGGCAATGAGCGATAGGAGGGGATTCGTCTCTCCCGGTATAGGGAGTTGATGTTGCGCTGTGTTCGATTGGCTATAACCGGAAATCCCTGGCCAGGGTTGCTGAGATTTACCGGTAAGTGTTACCAGTAGTTTCTCGAACTGTTATAGACCTCATATCGACACGACTTATCGAGCTATTGGGGTCTGACGTTTACCACCCCTAGGCGAGATATGCGACATATCAGACGATCAGACCGGACTGTACGGTAAGTGTTACTGGTTGGATTCACTGGAGTGTGAGCGGGCTTGCTCGTCGATCTTCTGATCGTTCAATACCCGGGTGGCCGTTACGTTTAGCAGACCGCTTGCGGCTTGTGGGTGCTTGATATGATCATCACCTGCTGCCGGCGTATTGACGAGTCTTTAGAGTCCTACACAGAGGTTTCCTGGCTCAAGCGAAACGAAATAGGAGCGCATATAAGATATGTGCGGGACCGAGAATGATACCAGTATGTGATACTGTATTCGATTCTCCCGATATGTAACATTGATCGGTTATATGCGTTATAGCCGGGTTATCGGATCAAGTGTTGATTCGATAAGTTGTTACTATTGATATTAGTCGGTTATATGCGATATGACCGGGTCGTTAAATCAAGTGTTGATTTAATGATTTAATGTATAATTATATATTTGATATATTACTTTGCATTAACTAGTATCGGTTCACTTTAAATGGATATTCTCACTCGGATGTGCACATTGTATATGTGATATACTTTTGGGCACTTGATTGTATCATGTTTGATGATGCATGTTTGCTTTGGTTAAGTGTAAAGAATTAAACCTTGGTTAAGTATATGGTTAGGTTTTTATTTATTTATCCATTCATTTATCTATTTATTTTGGATTAATAAAGAGAGAAGAAAACAAAATGGTTGCTTTGATTCATGAAGTTTCTTGAAGCTTCATGCAACTTTGACCATTTTTTCTTCATCTCCTTAACCTAACCATTCACTAACCCTAGTCTATTCTCTACACCTAACTATGGTTGGAATTATGATAAGGATTCATTTTCTTTTCAATTCTAAAAAAACTTATGATAATTCTATCATCTTCTTCCTCTTCTTCTCCTTGAAGAAGAAACCTTCCTCCATCAATGGCAACTCTTGAAAATGAGTGAGAAATCCAATTCTAAAGTGAACCCACTCCCTATTTCTTCATCCTCTACCTCTTGCCAAGTAGTAGAGTGTGTTTTCTTCACAAGTTTCATGACTTGGTGAAGTGGGAGCTTGATCTTGTGATGCCTCGACGTAGATCATCTTCGGTACGAAGCCGACGACCTTGCCCGCTCATTTCTCCGATGAAGCCGACGCTAGAGACCGGGATTGCATTTGGACAGCGGAGAGGACTTCATCATGGAGCCGTGGAGGTGGAGGACCGGATCTACAAAGGTTGTATTTCCGTTCTTTTAGTTTAGGTGTAAACTAGTTGCATCTTTCGCCTAAATTTCTAGTTAACGATCTGTATTAGGGTTTCTCGGCACCCGTAAAATTTGAAATTGGCATGGTTGATACCTTGTGAGACCTCTTGAGAGTGCCTAGGAACCCTACAGTGGTATCAGAGCTTAGCTAGAGCCTTAGGCGATGCGTAGACGAAGTTTGAAACCCGATCGACCCGAAACCCTAATTGGAATTTGCTCTCTGGACATTTTTGAAATTCGGGGATTTTTCAGAATTAAAAATATGCAGAAAAACCAGCAGGAATTTATAAGAATTACTGTGAAGTTCGATGACCTAATTCAATAAAAGTGCGGCGGAACCGCGGCATTAGCATGCTAATGCGGCGGTTCCGCGGCCCTTTTGTCTCTTCTCCCATTAAATTTTGCACAATAATTCCTATTTAGCAGTGATGGTTTTCCTGGGAATTTTTAATCTGAAATCAAGAGTTGAGTATTTTGGGTTGTATTGGGAGTTCGTTTATTCGATCGGATTGTCAAACTCTGTCTATGTGTTTTTCCGGATAATTTTTGAATATGTTAAAAAGTTCGACCGGATATAAATACCCACCTTTTCCCCTGCCCGAAAATTTCCAAGTGTTGGATTTTTCCGTGGTTTAAAGACATTCTAAGTAGTGCAAGTAACGCGATGGACCCTCTAGAAGACAACAAACCTTAACTCGATTATGTGACCGTCTTGAACTGCCCTTTGAACCTTAGGGTTTGGGGTAGTACGGCGTGCCACATGTGAGGCGTTGGCTTGACCCTTCTACGGCTGGACCGTTGGTACTGAGGCACGAAGTGAATGTTTTTAAACAAATTTCATGTGATGAGCTGTTTTGGGAAAACTTGGGTGTTTGCATGTTCGATCGGAAAGTTTAACATTTTCTATTTATCCGGAATGTGATACAATAATTGGAATTCACAATAAGTTATGAGATAACTGAATGAATGTTATAAACATAGCACTTTAGTCTCACTTGATCGGTTGCCACGGAATTTTGATGTGATCAAAAGTCCGTCGCAATCACATAGCGTACGCGGATACTCGCCGGGTAAACTTAATAGACAGCCTCACTCCATAGCCCCGACCAAGTGATTGTAGGAGAACCCCGTCGCCGAAAGCATCCGTTCGGGTGCTCGCGGCAGCGGTGTTCCTCCTTGGTGCACTTCGTCGACGGCGTCGGGGGTGCGGCCGCTTACTAAAGTTTGCGACGAGCATTCGATCAGGATGTCGGGAATCTTGTTGAATTACCCGACTTGATATTGAAAAGAGTTTTCGATAATGGGACTAAAATGCGGGGTTTATAAGAGTTAGGCATGCGATGTCTAAGGAATTCATTTGATTAGGCATGCGATGTCTATGAAGGTTGCGGATTCCAACTGTTGTAGTTTTACACTTTCTTTTCTGTGACCGTAAGTGTAATATGTGATATCGCCGGTTTCGTTGCTATATGTCAACGACAATTGGGATGCGCATATTTACTTACGTTGATGACATGTGATGTTATGTGTTGCTGGATATGTTATATTGGATCGTCGTGTTTGAATAGCTGGGTTTTTTTTATGTGAGATGAGTGTTTTTCATTTTCATTCATGTAAAAACTTGTATGTAATATTCTTTTATTGGGGCACTTCCAGATTGCGGAAGATGTCACCTTTTGTATATTATTTACTTTTCCGCACTAGGATAGACCCAAGGAGGGGAGCACAAGTAACCGGGTTCTGGAGTCCAGTGGGAGACCAACTCGAGGAGTCGAGGCCGGGTCTCCTAACTCCAGAATTGGTAGGGTTGCTTGCCGCTCTCGTAGGGGTCTAGGAGTGTGGGTTTGGCTATTCATCGCGACCGTAGAATCCGTGTTTTATACTGGCTCGTATTGAAAACACGGACGTCCTAGTATATCCAATATTTCATATGTTTCTTCTGCTGCGATATCTGTGATGTGATCATGTGATGTTCTGTGATAGATACTGTATATAGTATATATGATATATTATATAGACGTTACTTATGTTTTACACCCGCGCTAGCCCTGCCCCGCTCTGCCGTTAGTTACCTAACCTAACGGTGCACGAGGGGACATCGAGGCGAATGCGGATGGCATAAGTGTACGTCGTATTTATCTGTGATGTTTAGGTATTTAAATGATGGGACTTCATTAATGAGATTAATGAAATAAAAGAAACCTAAGATGTTGTAGAATTGAATTTCAAAATAAAACAGGTAGCTACAGTTCTTGCATTGCACAGCGGTATATACGATATATCCTGCACCTTATTCGATGAGGAAAGGACCGAGATCCCTTCACCGGGAGTGACTCCTTTAGCAATAACTGGAAGATGCTACACACTCGGTTTGTCTTTTGATTGCTTTTAAGAGTTTTTTCTTTGCACAGTGATATATATGATATATCCCGCACCTCATTCGACGAGGAAAGGACCGACGATCCCTTCACCGGGAGTGACTCCTTTAGCAAAACTAGAAAAGCCTCAAAAGCACTCCATTTTAAAATCATTTGATTCTACAACGATATCAAGTTCATTACGCAATAGGTTTTCAGAAAAACCTGTCGTAGCCCTCCGTCATTTCAGATATGTACTGGTTAGTATTCGTGCTGCGTTTGTTGATCTCTGTCAAGACGTAGTGTGCGGTAGCTGATTAGTGCTTATCTGTATAAGCATATGATGTGATTGATTTAGGATAGTCGTGCGACCTTGTTGACATCTGTCAAGGGTCGTGCGGGTGAGTTTACTTCAATCAGGAAATGACGGGTTGAACTTGACTAGCAGCCTATGGTTTGTTGACCTCTGTCAAGGTCATAGGACGCTAGGGGCAAAATATTATCGGGAATTTCAAGTGTTGAAATTTGCAATGAGATTGCATACCTTCTATGAGATAGTTGGATCCCGATACCTGCTGTGAGTAAGAGTTACTCCTGGGAGAGTTTTACACATTACAATTAGCCGATCAAGTAGGTGTCTAGAAAGGTGTCAACGAGGTTACGCCTCTGGGAAAACGAGGTTTACATTAATTAGGTTCGTGCGAAAGCACGGGGGACCTCCCTCAAAGTACCGACACTGGCCTGGCTGAAAGATTGGCGAACTTGTAGTGTGTAATTAATCCTGGCTAGTCTTTCCTTTTAGGGTTTGAAGGAAGATTTGATAAAAAGCAGTGGGAGCCATCCTGATTAGATAAAATAATAACCAATCTATTCTTGCAAGAGCGCACGCTGAGTGTTTTCTTCTCTCTCTCTCAAGGTAGCGACCATATCACGCCTTAATCAAGATAATAATACGGAATATTGACCGAACCCGCTTGTTATACTGAGCTGGGGAATGTTGGTCCCGCTCCAACTTATAATCGTTATAAAACAGAGCAGGAAATTAGGGATTACCAGAATTCCCGTGCCGCCCAAACGAAGAGAGTGCATGCTGATGCATCATCTTCGGGTGTGTTCATTATACAGAACTGTTTCTCAGTATTCTTTACGTTCTGGGTATGTGATACCAGATCAGGATCCCGCATATGTAATTTGTTACATGGGCTACAGATAGGTAAAGAACTGAGAACGGGTGATAAGTTTCATGAGGCAGAAAATGGGGCAAGTGTTGCAGCCAAGTCTGTTGGTCACTGTCACCCTGTATTATCAATACATTGATTCTGAATGAATGTTATTAGATACCGAACCTGATATACAAAATCATATCTGTCTCTTTGTTAGTAAAGAAACGATAAAATTTTGTATTGTTGGATAATGTTTTGAACATTTCCTATATCAATAGTTGATCGGTTCAGGCACGTTATCTAAAAGCATTGATGTTCTAAATCAAACAACAGTTCTTTAGTATACGGAACACACACAAGAGGAAGAGTTCATAAATGAACGAATCCTTCTTGAGGCATTGTAGACTAGGTCATATCAATGTGACCCGACTAGCTAAAGTTACTTGTAGATGCATATTTAAATCAGTTTGAATTTACATCTTGTGAAACTTGCCAGTCATGTCACAAAGATATAATGACACCAGCTCTGTTTACTGGAAACAGAGAAAGAGTTAGTAAACTCTTGGGATAATACATGTCGATGTATGTAAGGTCCCCTGTCTACATATGCCAGGACTGGTTCTTTGTACTTTGTTACATTCTCTGATGATCTCTCGAGATTCAGACATATGTTCCTGTTGAAACACAAGTCCGAACCTTTTGAGATATTCACAGAATATAAGTTAGAAGTAGAGAACCAAAATACGGGTATAAGTATTATGTCCTTTGATGTGATCAAGGAGGAGAATACTTGAGCACGGAATTCCTGGACTTTTCTAAAGGAGAATGAGATTCTCTCTCAGCATTACTCCTCCGAATACACCATAGCACGATGGTATATCGGGGCGGAGCAGTAGCACCCTATGTGATAAGGTGTGCTCTATGATGAGTACTACTGAGTCACCCATTTCCTTTTGGGAATTATGCACTTGAGAAGCTGCATACCTATTGAATAGGGTTCAAATCAAATCAGTTGCCTACCACTTCATATGTGATATGGAAGGGGTAGAGCCCATCTCTTAAGCTAGTTATGATTTGGGGTTGTCCAGGCTATGTCTAAAAGCAAAAACCGGACAAGCTCGAGGCAAGGTCTGTAATGTAGAACTGGAAAGGTTCCAGCCATACAAACAGCAGATGATTTGATAGAACCAAAGGATTCAGTAGATTCCAACGAACCTCAGCCTCTCCGCCGATCTAGTAGGGTTCCTCACCCACCTGAGAGATACTTTGGTTTCTCTAAGACAGTAGGAGCGAGGATAGCATCATGAGATGATGACCCAACTAGTTTCGAGCTGGCCATCAGGAGTAGGACTCTGTAAGAATGGCTGGATGCTTAGAGATCTGAGATGGAATCCATGTACACCAACAAAGTATGGACTTTGGTTGCTATATCTGAAGGGTTAAATCCCCATCAGGAACAAGTATATCTTGAGAAGATTACTTGGTGTAGATGGAAAAGTTGAGACTTTCAAAGCTAGACTTGATAAATGTTTTCCTCATCGACCAGGCATGGCTAATGATGAAACCTTTTCTGGGGCCTATGCTTAAGTCCATCCAGATCCTACTTGCCACGGCTACATACCATGACTACGATATCTGGTGGTTGGGTGTCATGACAACTTTTCTAAATGATGTTTTAGAAGAGAGAGTCTATAAGTACACAGCCAGAGGGCTTCGTAGACAGTGGGAGCAGCGGAAACGTGTACAAGATGCTTTATAGGATAAAGCAGGTATCGCGGAGTTGGAACATCTGTTTTGATGTAGTAGTCAAACAGTTTGACATCATCAAAATGGTAGATGAACCTTGTATATACAAAAAGGTAGTAGGGAGTATGGTGATGATCCTCGTAGAGTACGTGGATGACATACTCTTGATGGGGAAGGAGTTTCCTATGCTACGCTCGGTCAATCTCCGCTTATCACAATGATTCTCCATATAGGATCAAAATGATACCTCCTAAATCCTGGATTCTGGATCTATGAGATAGATCTAAATGGATGTTAGGATTCTCACTAGTTGTAGTGAGACGGTATCAATTGATCCTGGGGAAAATCACTGGAAAGGTTCCAGGGTGATAAGGACGACTGAATGTCAGTCACAGGAATTGTCTTTACCCTCAGTAAAGGGACGGTATGTTGAAAGAGTTCCAAGCTAGATACCGTGGCATACTAGACGATAAAGGCTGGATACATCGCTACTTCAGATGCTACCAAAGAGGCAGTCTGGATGTATATTGGTTCATGATATGAACTTCGTTCCCCCCATTGTGTGACAATGGAGTTGTGGCTTATGCCAAGGAACGCCGGTCCCATCAGTGATCCAGACATATTCTAAGGCAGTGTCACCTGATCATGGAGATGATTGATCTCCAGGGTGATCGAGGTTAGGAGAGTAGACTCAGAGGAAAACACGGCGGATCCACTCACAAAGGCCTTTTCCCAGAGAGAGACTTTTATGGGATGGTTGAGTATGAGATACTACAACCACTGCTATCAGATGGCCCAAGTGCAAATGGGAGATTGTTAGTTATATGTATGCCCTAGAGGCCATTACTGTACATTGGATGTATATTGTAGTGGATGCTGGGACATATATAGTGAGGACTTTCTTGCTCGACATGATAGTATGCTATCTGGTTGCTCTTTACCTTAACGTGTATACTGATTGTCTCTCTGTTACATGTTGGTAAAGCTCTTAGGATGTGTACTTGACTACCGGGACTATGATGAAGATCATACTAGTGGGGACAGATAGTCTATAAGTACATCCTTCAAAGTCCCTAGTCGTGGGTATATCGAGACGGGGCATCGATATACCAGAGTAGACTAGCGTATACCTTCTCGACCCATACAGATGGGCGATGAATGATCCCATATCCATTGGTGTTTGACATCAGAGATGATATAAGGGTGCTCAGTAAAGACTGGGCACACTGGACGGACTCGCCGAGAACTCCCAGATGGCATTATACCTCACGTCAGATGGCAATTCTCTGGTGACACTGGTACAGAGTAGTCTGTTGACCCGAGATCGTCATAGAGTCTTGTGTGGTTCCCACTGTGCTTTGATTTACACCTTACCACGTCTAAGAGGGCGTGCAAAACGGTGGTTTTTGGGTACAGTCCCGAATCACATGGAGGCAATGAGCGATAGGAGGGGATTCGTCTCTCCCGGTATAGGGAGTTGATGTTGCGCTGTGTTCGATTGGCTATAACCGGAAATCCCTGGCCAGGGTTGCTGAGATTTACTGGTAAGTGTTACCATTAGTTTCTCGAACTGTTATAGACCTCATATCGACACGACTTATCGAGCTATTGGGGTCTGACGTTTACCACCCCTAGGCGAGATATGCGACATATCAGACGATCAGACCGGACTGTACGGTAAGTGTTACTGGTTGGATTCACTGGAGTGTGAGCGGGCTTGCTCGTTGATCTTCTGATCGCTCAATACCCGGGTGGCCGTTACGTTTAGCAGACCGCTTGCGGCTTGTGGGTGCTTGATATGATCATCACCTGCTGCCGGCGTATTGACGAGTCTTTAGAGTCCTACACAGAGGTTTCCTGGCTCAAGCGAAACGAAATAGGAGCGCATATGAGATATGTGCGGGACCGAGAATGATACCAGTATGTGATACTGTATTCGATTCTCCCGATATGTAACATTGATCGGTTATATGCGTTATAGCCGGGTTATCGGATCAAGTGTTGATTCGATAAGTTGTTACTATTGATATTAGTCGGTTATATGCGATATGACCGGGTCGTTAAATCAAGTGTTGATTTAATGATTTAATGTATAATTATATATTTGATATATTACTTTGCATTAACTAGTATCGGTTCACTTTAAATGGATATTCTCACTCGGATGTGCACATTGTATATGTGATATACTTTTGTGCACTTGATTGTATCATGTTTGATGATGCATGTTTGCTTTGGTTAAGTGTAAAGAATTAAACCTTGGTTAAGTATATGGTTAGGTTTTTATTTATTTATCCATTCATTTATCTATTTATTTTGGATTAATAAAGAGAGAAGAAAACAAAATGGTTGCTTTGATTCATGAAGTTTCTTGAAGCTTCATGCAACTTTGACCATGTTGTCTTCATCTCCTTAACCTAACCATTCACTAACCCTAGTCTATTCTCTACACCTAACTATGGTTGGAATTATGATAAGGATTCATTTTCTTTTCAATTCTAAAAATACTTATGATAATTCTATCATCTTCTTCCTCTTCTTCTTCTTGAAGAAGAAACCTTCCTCCATCAATGGCAACTCTTGAAAATGAGTGAGAAATCCAATTCTAAAGTGAACCCACTTCCTATTTCTTCATCCTCTACCTCTTGCCAAGTAGTAGAGTGTGTTTTCTTCACAAGTTTCATGACTTGGTGAAGTGGGAGCTTGATCTTGTGATGCCTCGACGTAGATCATCTTCGGTACGAAGCCAACGACCTTGCCCGCTCATTTCTCCGATGAAGCCGACGCTAGAGCCCGGGATTGCATTTGGACAGCGGAGAGGACTTCATCATGGAGCCGTGGAGGTGGAGGACCGGATCTACAAAGGTTGTATTTCCGTTCTTTTAGTTTAGTTGTAAACTAGTTGCATCTTTCGCCTAAATTTCTAGTTAACGATCCGTATTAGGGTTTCTCGGCACCCGTAAAATTTGAAATTGGCATGGTTGATGCCTTGTGAGACCTCTTGAGAGTGCCTAGGAACCCTACATCTAAGTGGCTAGAATAGATGAGGATGATGAAGTAGGAATTTAGCTCTCTTTTGTTTTCATATTCTCACTTATTATCATCACTTATGAAAAAGCTAGTGAAGCTTTTCATCAAAAAAAAAAGAAGAAGATGAAGCAATCCTTTTGTGATGAATAATGAAAATCATTGTTGTGGTTACAAATCAACCATGGGTTAAGAATGATAGAGTTAACCCTTATAGAGAATAAACTAGAGGCTAAGGTTTGGGTTGGGTTAATAAATATCAACACAAAATATTAAAGGTCAAAGTCAAACCTTCATAAAGTTTCATGAAAGCTTCATCCAAGCTTAACTCTAATCCAAACCCTAACCATGTTTAAACTCCACAAAACATATTGCATTTGTAACCCTAACATGTTACAATATTATATATCATATGTATAATATATTTTGTAACTAAAAAAAATAATACAATTAACAAATATCACATATATATCAATGTATTATCTAAGTGAGAAAAAGAATCTTTAAGTGAGCTTATATTAGTTAATGTAATATAATATATCAAATATATAATTACACATTAAATTATCGAATCAACACTTGATCCGATAATCCGGCTATTTCACAAATGATTGACTAATATAATCTGTATCAGTTCATCGAATCAACACTTGATCCGATGACCCGGCTATATCACATATACCCGGCCGATATCACATATCGCGAGAATCTAATACGGTATCGCTTACACATATTATTCTCGGTCCCGTACATATCACATATGTGCTCCTACTCCGTTTTTCCCGAGCCAGGAAACCTCTGTGTAGGACTCTAAAGAATCGTCAATACGCCGGCAGTAGGTGATGATCATATCAAATATTCACAAGCTGCAAGCGGTCAGCTAAACGTAACAGCCACCCAGGTATTGAGCAATCAGAAGATCAACAAGCAAGCCTATACATTCTCCTGCGAATCCATTCAGTAACACTCCCGTACAGTCCGGTCTCTTCATCTAATATGTCGCATATCCAGTCTAGGGGTGGTAAACGTCAGACCCCAGTAACCGATAAGTCATGTCATTATGAGGTCTATAACAGTTCGAGAGACTACTGATAACACTTACTAGTAAATCTCAGCAACCGTGGCCAGGGATTTCCAGTTATAGCTAATCGAACACAGCGCAACATCAACTCCCTATACCGGGAGAGACGAAACCCCTCTTATCGCTCATTGCCTCCATATGATTCGGGACTGTACCCAAAAGCCACCATTTTGCATGCTCTCTTGGACATGGTAAGGTGGAAATCAAAGTACAGTGGGAAACACACAAGACTCTATGACAATCTCGGGTCTACAGACTAACCTGTACCAGTGTCACTAGAGAACTGCCATCTGACGTGAGGTATAATACCATCTGGGAGTTCTCGGCGAGTCCGTCCAGTGTACCCAGTCTCCACTGAGCACCCGTATACTGTCTCTGATGTCAAACACCAATGGATATGGGATCATCCATCGCCCATCTACATGGGTCAAGAAGTATACGCTAGTCTCCTCTGGTATATCGGTGCCCTGTGTCGATACATCTACGGCTAGGAACATTTGAAGGATGTACTTAGCGACTACTCTGTCCCCACTACTATGATCTGAATCATAGTCCTGGTAGTCAAGTACTCATCCTAAGGGCTTTATCAACATGTAACATAGAGACAATCAGAGTACATGTTAAGATAAAGGGCAACCAGATAGCATACTATCATGTTGAGCAAGAAAGTACTCCCTATATAGGTCCAAGCATCCACTACAATATACATCGTATACACAGTAATGGCCTCTAGGGTATACATATCACTAACAACTAGAACCTGTTTGCACAACTCTTTAAAACCGTGGTAGGGTAGTAATCAAAGTACATTGGGAATACACACAAGGTAGTATGACGATCTTAGGTCTACAGACTACCCTGTACTCATGTCACATGAGAACTGCTATCTGAAAATGGGTACAATACCATCTAGGAGTTCTCAGGTGAGAATTTCGAGTGTAACTCATTCATCTAATGAGCACCTGTATATAATCTATAGTTTCAAACACTAATGGTTATAGGATCAACCATCGCCCCGGTCGAGGTCAAGAAACGTATACACTTGTCTAATCTGGAGTATCAATGCCCAGTCTTGATACTCCTTCGACTAAGGACTTTTAAGGACGTGCTTATAGACAACCCAGGCTCCACTAGTATGATCCATATCATAATCCTAGTAGTCAAGTAAAGATCCTACGGGCTTTATCATTATGTATTAGCGATACGTGATAACAAGTAAAACGTATACACATGAATGATGAAGACAAAACAGATAGCATACTATCATCTTGAGTAAGATTGTTCTCTCATTTAGGTCATCCTTCAATTACAATAATGTAACGTTTTGAAAATCGTTTCGGTGAAATTTCGAAAAATCGGTAAAATAAGTGGGTTTTCTGTAAAAAGTCAAAATACAAATATCTTATTATAAAAATTAAATATACATATTCTAGCTATGTAATTGCTATTATTTCGTGTTTATTGAGCCGCTGGTGAAATTTCAATTTTTCTGAAAAAAATTATTTTATTATTATTTTAAGCCGTCACTAATACATTTAATTAGGGAAAATTACAAATTGGAATGAGTTGAAACAAATTTTGTGCATCATAAAACATTAAATAAAATTTTATCATGTGGTTTTTCGAACGAAATCATTTGCCAAAACGGTTTAGAAATTTTTGAAGAAAAAAGGCTTTTTTTTGTGAATTTTAAGCTATTTTATATTATAATTAGTGCTTTTAATTTTACAAATGAGTGTGTTGGGAGCTTTCTCGATGGTTTGGCGTTTGTACGCCGACATCGAGGGTTTTTGGGTCGATTTGTGAAGCAACCATAGGTTTTGATCTATGTGGGATTCGTGCGTCGTTGTGATCATAAGTCGGATTTTAATGCGATATGGTGCGTTATTATATGTAGGTACCCCATGCGGACTTCGAGATGACAAGCAAGCGCGTGGCGACATCGGCACCGGCGAGCGAGGACCAGGTGAGTAGATTTATATCTACGGGGAGAAGTCGGGTGGATGGCGTATAACACCCCCGCAGTTCGTGGTGATGTATACGGACACATATACACACATATATATATTGTTTATATATTGTTTGAGTTATTGATGATAAATATGGATATTTGGTGTTCTTGGATGATTGAGTGTCGCGAAACCCCAGAGTAGCGGTCGCACCACACATGCACCCACCCACACATACTTGCATATTTTCTTCTTTCATTTGTGCTTATGCGGGATTATATAGTTATGTGTTCACATAGGTATGGGACTGTGTGTTCACATACGGATTTGGGGATAGTACTTGGGATTTATGATGAGTCGATGAAATTTGATTTGAGGTCGTGAGATCGGTGATATAGCAGGGTTCGTATTTGAGATACGACATGACGTTGTAGCGGGTCCTTGACGTAGTTTTTACACACGTGCATGCATACTTAGGCGATATCAGTATTGTACTAGACGTAGATCAGTACCAGATCATGATATTGATAAAGAGGATACCAGGTGAATAGTATGATGAATGTGATATTGACCCGTACCCAGATTTGGGGATGCCGTACGACGGATTTACGTACGAGCTATATTTTGATGATTGATCCGCACTCTTGACTTGGGATGTCTGGTTATGGATATGATATTATTGAGGCGGGATCACCGACTATACATATACAGGTATGTATATGTATCGACTCAGATGATAGACGGTTTCCTTACCTGTAGTCTAGCTTGTTAGCTTAGACCTTTAGTTTAGTTTAGTTGTTAGATTAGATTCGATTCTTACCTATTTCAAAACTAACGAATCGTGGGTATTTTAAAAGACAGCCCAAGGGATCCTACGGATATTTCAAAAAACGTATCTTTTCTTAAAAACACCGTAGCCCCTATTTTCAAAACCCCATGATTCGTGTTATTTCAAAAGGCAGCATTTGTAGGACTTATATTAGATTAGTGCAGATTAGTTATAGTTGCGTCTAGTATTCAGCTCCCGCTCATTTTTACTGTTCGCTCCGCATCGCATACTTATATTATAATTTCTTATTGCATTATTAATATCATGCTGTTAGGACACCAGCACCATTACCGATGACGCGTATGTACCACGTACACTTACTTGCCGGCTCACACACATCTTCATCGGTAATTGACATGTCACGAACACTTTAGAAAATACTATTTCATTTGACATAGGTTATTAGCTAATAGTTTAGACATGATATTAGTGTACTTGCCTTATATGCTAGTTAGACATTGTAGTTATTGCCTACTACTTCATGCATGTTATTATTCACTGTTGTGTCGCATTCATGGATTCTCATGCCTATATTCACTGGTTACATGCTATTGATGACTTGGATTCGGATTTCATGAGATTTCTTGGATTTGGAGGAAAACCGCAAAAATATAAATAAACCTTTTCTCCCTTTTAAAATAAAAAGTGCGGTTTTCCCATGATGTATGAGTCGTCTACCATGAGTTTGCTGATGGATTTCGAGACCCGATTCGAGGAGTGGAGGAACCGTTTCGGGTACATGGTGGGCCCGGTGCGGTACCCCGGGGCAAGAGGAATGTGTTGTTGATGTTGAGCCCGGCAGGGGAGCACTACCGACCGGTGATATTACCCGACGCGTCGGATATCCGGAGGATACCGTCGTGGTCTTGAGATGGATGGTAGGGGCCGGTCTGGACTGACGGCGCCCTAGATATTGAGATTGAGACATTGATATTTCAAGACATTGAGATTTATGTTTTGTGTCGATGCTAGACACTGTTGATACTGATTTCATTTATGATACCTCAGTTTAAAAATACGAAGGAAATCTCACTAATTTATGAAAACAGTTCTTCATTTACATGTATTCTGTTTTCATGCATTCATACCTCATTCATATGACATATTGCTACCTGAGGCACTGACACGGGCACATGAGTTTACACTCGGGTTAGATATTTACCCTAGCCATTGTTATAGGCTGCATGTTTTATACATTTTTGAGGATATATTATGATCATTGACCTAGGTTGCGTTATTTATGCGATTTCTGTGCGTAGATATTTTTCTATTCACGAGTTGGCAACTCACCCCCGTTGTGCCCCAGTTTCTTGCAGGTTTGCCGTACAGGTTTCATTACGGCTTTGCTGGCTCAGTTTCATTCGGGTGACTTGCTAGCAGGTGGGTTTTCTTGTATCGTACCCATCATATTACCTTGTATAATATTATTCAGTTGTATCTAGTAAATTCCATCAACCAAACCTGTATTTATTTTGAGATAGAGACCAGTGATGTTATTCTTTCGACCTTAGAGTCGCGCGTTATACTTCTTGTGGTTTTTGAGTTTCCTTTTGAGTTTTGATCCTCGCCGTTGGCGTTGTATATTATTTTGCTTGTGTGGTTGTGACCGTCGATTGACGAAGAGCTAGCTCCCGCTTGGGGATGCCTTTTTCTTGATTTCGTATACTATTCATGTTGTATCCCGTTTGGGGGCCAGTATTTATAAAGGAGACTCTGCCGAAATTTTCAGTCAATTTTTTGATGTTTTTAAAAACCGCATAATACGGCTTATGCTATTGAAACTACTTGCTTTAAGTTGGTTTTTCCTGCACTCTACTACTTTTCTTGGTTTGTATTTCTGGGTTTTCGGTTTACTTAGATTACGTACGCCTCGAGACGTTCGTAGTTTAAGTGCCGGTCATGTTCCGTACTTTCGGGTCGTGACAAAGTTGGTATCAGAGCGTTAGGTTTTAACCTTCGGAGCGTAGGATGACCCTTGGTTGATGGAATAGGTGACTAAAGTAGAGTGACGTACCGTTGGTATGTTCCGCGGCATATTTACGACACGCCACTCCACTTATGAAGCCTTAGGATGTACATTTCCTTGTTCAGTATTATATTCCTTCCTGATCTAGCCTCATCGGTACCAGTTTGGTTTTGCTGCTACGGTTACGGCAGGGAGAGCTACGGCTAGAGTTGCGGTCAGTACAAGCTCGTCACAAACGAGGACTGACCAGGGCGAATTCCGGCGACACACGATTGCAGAGATGTATCTTTTTACTGTGTTTCCGTGCCACGAGTGTTTGGCGGATCACCTTTATGAGGTTACTCGGAGGCGCTGATCGACACTAGAGAATTGATCCAATGATAGAGGCCAGCCAGATTTTGATGACCGTTGGTGTGTTGCTTACTCCTGACGATTGAGGCACTATTCAGCATGCAGACGAGCGAGCCAGTTGTTGCTGCGAGCGACGAGATATCGCCCCATATGTTGGAGCTATTGCGGGGCGAGTTGTACGAATAGATGATAGAAGGTCGCTAGTCACCCGATGATGAATGACTAGGACAGGTGGTTCGTTCGCTTACCCCGATGCGAGGTCATCAGATTGATTGATTCCAGCTAGAGACGACTTCACGCAGAGACGTGAGGGTCGACAGAGACGATCGAATGTCGGAAACCTATTATTCCAAGTTTAAAGTAGTCGGAAAGACATGCAGGCAATTCTATGGTCCCTCTAGAAGAATGAAACCCTAACTCGACTTAATGACCGTGTGAAAGCCTTTGAACCTTCGGGTTTGCGGCAGTTCTACGGCGCCATTAGTGAGGCTTGGGTTTGCCCTTCTACGGCTGGACCACGGATGCTGTGGTATATATATTCGATACTATTAAACTGTGCCCAAGATGTTGAGCTCTTGGGGGATTATGAGGTTTTGACGAATCGATCGAATGGTTCGACTTCAATCGGATGCTTGGTGGTGAGATGCATTCTTAGGAGACTCCAGATACGAGGATAGTCGTTGGAGCTCAGTCCATGCAGCCGCGACGAGACGAGTCCAAAGCAGACGACATTAGAGAAAAGTGGAGTAAGAGGTTCGCACCAGATCTAGATGAGATGACGTTCCACTCCGCCGACATCAGAGAGGCGATGCGCATGCCGAGGCATGGTACTTGGACTTACCTTCCAGAAGGAGTCGCGATGGGTATGCAGCCGTTCCAGAGCAAGATGCAGATATAGGAAAGGACAATGACTTCCGGACAGTTGGCAGAGACGAGACATGGAAGAGACCGTGAGCAGGATTCCTTCCAGGACACTGCTGCAATGATACTTGCACCCAGGATCAGATGTGTCATGTACATTCAGAGAGCCAGAGCCGACGCCAGTGATATGCTGTCTTACGAGTGGTCGTGATGATTGACCGGGAGATGACAAGAGACGTGCCAGAACTGGATCATCCCCGTTAGCACACCTGACAAGGCCGATGAGCCGATGGACCGAGAGATTGGTAATTCACAGTGAAGACCTTGACCCAGGAGTGGTCATGGTTACGCACACCAGCAGGCCAGAGTTCATGATCATCGACGAGACGTCCCATTAGTGACCGCGCCAGTTGGCCCGAGATTCTTAGAGGATGCGCTTGAGCGGTACTATGCCGCCATTATTGATTGCGATGTTTTGGGTGATTTATTCGCATGATTTGATTTTGATGATTGAGGATTTATGATCTTTGCACGGTGTTGCACTTGATATCGTTTTCGTGCTTGGGTTTCACATGTTTGTGATTTCACGGTTTTAGACATTTGAGTTGATTTTGTGCGTATGCACGCACACGAATTGGTTCCTGCACTCTGTATAGTTATTATATGCTTGCAGTGCAGTGATACGCCTTTCGTGCACTTAGATGCACTGGACTTCGATTTCGATTGTGATACTCGATATTTGTTTTGTGCACCTTGTGCACCTGATTTGATTTTACGCATGTTCGGCGCTTGATATTGGATTTCATGTTTCGTGCACGATGGATGCACCTGATTTGGATTTTCGCGGATGTTGGGCGCATGTTTTGAAGGGTGATTTTGGTGCACACCAGAGGCACTAAATTGAGAATTTTTCGTGCATGTCAGGTGCACCTGATTTTGCTTTCAGGCACACATGTTGCCTACGACAGATGTTTCGTACACACCCGATGCACTTAGATGTTGTTTCTGTGCGCATGTATGGCACATTCATGGATTTTGATTTCCGTGCGCACCAGACGCACGTAGCATTCATATGCATATTTTGGGGATTGATTTCGTATAGAGCAGTACGTTTTTATGATATTGCTATGTGTTTTCGTACTGAGCAGGACTAGTCAGAGGACAGTACCTGAAAATATTTTGCATGCATTGATAGTTATTGAAGGGATTTCCAAAAAAAAAAAAAAAGAGCTATAGCCTCAGTATTTACCTACGTGTCTGATACGACACGAAATGTTTAAAACAAGGAGACCCTTCTAAATTGTTCCAAAACGGCGGAACGTACATTTCAAATGAAGGCATATATGTATATAGTTATTTTCTTATGATAGACGTCCGCCACTGTGCAGTGTTATACGCGTTGCACAGCGACTTAAAGAGATTTGGCATGCATTTCCTTCAGATACTTACATATATATATTCGATATTTACATGTATAGTTTCGAGTTATATCATACTGATTTTCATTTTGGATTTGGACATTGTGTCTTCACCATGACTCCGATGATTGCGGGATGCTGGATGGAGTTTTGATTTGAGTTATATGCTTATTTTTCACGCGCATGCGCTGCGCTACGATTTGTTTTATGTATTTATGATTTCGGAGCCCCGACGACTTGATGGTTTTGCTTAGATGTTTTAGTATTTGGGGGGAGTTTTAATTTAAATTCGGGGACCGAATTTCTTTAAGGGGGGAAGATTGTAACGTTTTAAAAATCGTTTCGGTGAAATTTCGAAAAATCGGTAAAATAAGGTGGTTTTCTGTAAAAAGTCAAAATACAAATATGTTATTATAAAAATTAAATATACATATTCTAGCTATGTAATTGCTATTATTTGGTGTTTATTGAGCCGCTGGTGAAATTTCAATTTTTCTGAAAAAAATTATTTTATTATTATTTTAAGCCGTCACTAATACATTTAATTAGGGAAAATTACAAATTGGAATGAGTTGAAACAAATTTTGTGCATCATAGAACATTAAATAAAATTTTATCCTGTGGTTTTTGGAACGAAATCATTTGCCAAAACGGTTTAGAAATTTTTGAAGAAAAAAGGCTTTTTTTGTGAATTTTAAGCTATTTTATATTATAATTAGTGCTTTTAATTGTACAAATGAGTATGTTGGGAGCTTTCTCGATGGTTTGGCGTTTGTACGCCGACATCGAGGGTTTTTGGGTCGATTTGTGAAGCAACCATAGGTTTTGACCTATGTGGGATTCGTGCGTCGTTGTGATCATGAGTCGGATTTGTAAGTCCACGTTGCGACCCCCGGTTCTTGCGGGGAGGCGGAAACGGTATAAAATCAAAATTTTAACGCAAGAGGCAACATGGACTAAGCTAGGTCGGGATCTTTACCTAAACTAAAACTAGCATACTAAGCTAAAGATATTTAGCTACTCGGATGAAGATGGTTATACCTCAACTTGAACTCCTTCTCTTCAAGCTCCGATGGTGGTTCGATGGCTCCTTCTCGTTGTCTCCGTACGCCGAAGATAGATCCACTTGAAAGCTCCAACCTTTAGCTCCTTCTTCGTTCTTTGAAGAAAACTAGTTCACTTGGTTTGCTAAACCTAGTGAACTAGAATGAGTAGAGATGATTTAGAATGGGATTTTATCTATGGTTCTTGATTCTCAACTCATGAGACAAGAGAACCATAGATCAAGAGAGGGAGCAAGAGGTTGAGGGTGAGAGCAAGAGGAGAGCTCAAGAACAAGAGAGAGAATGAGCAAGAAAGAATGAGCAACTCTTTTGTCTTTCACCCTCTCATAATCCAAAGTGATCATAACTCATCATATCAAAAAAGTCTTATGTGATGGTTAGAAGCAACCATAACCTTATCATGTCATGCACTCATTTTACTCAAATGAGCAAGCAAGAAAAAGTCTTTGGCATGAAATGATAACCATGGTTATCATGATGGTCAACTAGTCAAGCCTAGTCAACCGGTCAACAAGTCAACAAAAGTCAACAAGTCAACAAAGTCAACAAGTCAACAAAAGTCAACAAGTCAACAACCATATCACCATAATACTTAATTAATATAATAGTTAATCACATATCATATTCTCATTAGGGTTGAGCAAAAAGTCAAAAAGTCAACGGTCAACTGTCAACAACCCTAATGAGAATCCGCTGTCTGTGCCTCCCTGTCAACTGTGCATACACACCCGCATCCGCGTTCCGAGGAACACGAATGCAAACTGGATAAATCCAATCCCATAAGGTACACTAGGATCTGGCTTAAACCAAAGCCCGCTAGTGTAAACTGTCCGGACACTGCACGTGCACAAGTGCACGGATGTGACCGAACCCTGTCGCAAAACCATGCGACCTGTCGCAATACCATGCGACCTCTACTCTTTTGCCTAAAGGCGAAAAGCTTTCTGTGTGGGACTCTAAAGACTCGACATTACGCTGGCAGTGGGTTTAACCACAGACCGCAAGCGGCACTAGCTGTGCGTAACGGTCCCCAGGTAATGCCGACAAGAAGACCGACGAGGCGAAACCCATCTGAACTCCTACTGAGCCTGAGTGTGACATTCTCCATACAGTCCGGTCTGTTCGTCTGATACATCGCATGGCGGGCCTAGGGGGCGGTAAACGTCAGTCCCCCAATAGCGGTACAAGTCGTGCCGGAGTGAAGCCCAATACACCCTGAGATAACACTGGAAACCTACCAGTATATCTCGTTTGCCCTGGCCAGGGACTACTCGTGTAATGGCTCTCCTAGACACAGCGCGATGTCAACCCCCAATACCGGGAGAGACGAATCCTGTCTAACCGTCACTGCCTCCAAGTGCTTCGGGACTGCACCCAACCACCACTTGTTTGCACGACTCCTTTGAGCCGTGGTAGGGTAGTGATCAAAGTACAGTGGGAACACACCCGAGGCGAAGTGACAGTGTCAAGTCAGCGGACTAAGCTGTACTCATGTCACCTGGGAACTGATAACTGACGATAGGTATAATACCAACTAGTCAGTTCCCGACGAGTCCTGTCCAGTGTACCCGTAACCTAACGAGCACCCGCATACTATCTCAAGTACGACGTACTGACGGCTGTGGGACAGACCGTCTCCCACACTGGGATGAGAAGCGCATGCGCTGGTCTACTCCGGAGTATCGATGCCCTGTCTCGATAGTCCTGCGACCAGGGACCTGAATAAGGATGTGCTTATAGATTACCCAGCCCCCACTAGTGTGACTGCCATCACAACGCTGGTAATCAAGCAAAGATCCTAAGGGCTCCACTAATGCGTATAAGTGATATACTGAAATAAACACAAGTACACATTGAAGTAGAAACAAACCAAGTAGCATACTACTATTTTGAGTAAGATTGTATATACAAGGTGAATATCCCAAGCATCCATTAAGTAATATACAAACTAGTATGATACAGTAATGGCCTCTAGGGCATATACACTAACAATCTCCCACTTGCACTAAGGCCATGTACTGGCGTATCGAAGACCTATCATCTCGATCAGCCGCTCGAACTGAGTCTGGGGCAGGGCCTTGGTGAATGGATCAGCAGTGTTATCTTCTGAAGCGACTCTCCGAACCTCGATCTCCTGGCGATCTACGATCTCCCTGATCAGGTGATACCGCCTCAAGATGTGCCTGGATCTCTGATGGGACCTGGGTTCCTTCGCTAAAGCTATAGCCCCGTTGTTGTCGCAATACAGAGGTATTGGATCAACAATGGACGGAACCACCTGAAGTTCTTTCAAGAACTTCCTCATCCAGACAGCTTCTTTTGCGGCATCAGATGCAGCGATGTATTCCGCTTCCATCGTCGAGTCTGCAACGGTTTCTTGTTTGGAACTCTTCCAACACACCGCCCCTCCATTGAGGGTAAAGACAAAACCCGACATGGACTTGGAATCATCCTTGTCACTCTGGAAGCTGGAGTCAGCAAAGGCCTCGATCTGGAGGTCTTTTCCGCCATACACCAAGAACATCTCCTTAGTCCTTCTCAGGTACTTGAGAATGTTCTTTACCGCTATCCAGTGTTTCTCCCCAGGGTTTGACTGATACCGGCTTACCACACTCAGTGCATAAGCTACATCCGGTCTGGTACACAACATCGCATACATTATAGAGCCTACCGCAGAAGCGTAGGGTATAATAGACATGCGATCCCTCTCCAAATCAGTCTTGGGAGACATCTCTTTAGAGAGGGTGATCCTGTAAATCCCCGTTCTCCATCTACAAGAATTTTCCCTGTATTTTCCAAATTCTTGAGATTAACCTTGCCTTGTAGATATTCTGTTGAAGGTGGTTGCTTGAATCCCAAAGTTTATATTTTTCCTTAACTCTAAAAGTCAAAACCCGGAATTTAAAATCAAAAACCAACACTAATAAAACCAATTTAATTTAACCATTATTTTCCCTAATCCCTCAGCCCAATCTTATTTTCCTAAACAATTCCTTAAACCAAGTTTTAAAGCCCTGGCCCATCCCCTTAAAATTCTTTCAGCCCACACATCCTAAATTAATAAAATTTCCTGTTAAAAATTACCCTCAGCCCATTTCTTTTTTATTTTGTCACCAGCCCACTTCTTTAGAACTAATAGTTTTTATTTTACCGGCCCGTTTCTTTTTGAAGCCCACGAGATTTTTAAGGGAAAATAAACCCTTGCAGCCCACTCCCCCAACCCTCCACTGTTCTTCTTCCTTTCAAAAAATAAAATCCCAACGGCTACTCCATTAACGCGCGCGCGAGACACGCCTCCCTCGCCGTCGCCCACGCCTTCGCCCGACCGTTGCCCCCACGTGGTCAATCTCGTCGCCCTCAACTCTCTCGTACTCACAAACTCCTCACCTCTCTCCTTTGCTTTCACCGAGCTCAAAAATCCACCGAGCACCCAAAAATTTTCTCTGGAACCCATTGCCACCTCCACGCCGGCGATCGTATCACCTCGTCGCTCGACCCACGTCGACGACAGCCACTCAAATCCCCCTCCTTCTCCTTCCACGACTCCTCCCTTCATCACCCGAGCCCCACTAGTCCTCACCTGCACACTAACCCATTTCAACTTAACTCGGCCACCTTGCCTCTCGACGCCGGCGAACTCCCCACCACATCGCCGACCTTCCCACAACATCCACACCCTCAGCATCACCCTCACCTCTCCAGACCCGACCCCCACTGCTCCCCATCTCTCTAAATCTCAAAACCCATTTCTTTTTCCCTCACTGTGAGCTGCTCCGTACTCGCTGCCGGAGCGACGCCGTCTACCGTCGGCAACCCCAATACACTCGCAGTGGATCGTCAAATATCCATCAACGTCTAGTGGCTGCGCAAAGGACTCCGGACAACCCGACGCGAGATCCACATCAAGATCGAGGCTCGCGGGAATTCGATACGTGGCGTGTACCGCGCGTTCGCGACGACGCTGTTGCCGTACGACCCCGAGGCATTCTCCAGGCAAGTATTTACTTGCTTCATGCTATAATAATAGGGTTAACCACCTAGATAATGTAGTTTACAACTTACCGATTTCCTATACATGTTAAAACCTAAGTGCTCGATGTTAGTTACTAATAGAAATATTTGTCTAAATTGACGGCAACCTATACCTTCTGTTGGCCCTTTTAATGATGTATGATGTGTGAGAAATTCGCTGGAAAACACGATCGTTTGTAACAAAAATCGATACCCCCAAACATGTTGTTTAAAACTGGAATTCTCTCGTAACTGAAAATGCATAAAATCACTATAAATCATACACATATTGGAAAGATGCGTTCGAGGGCTTAAATCGAAGCCAACTCGATGAACTTTAACCCTATGTAGAATTTTAATGTTTTCTGTTCTGAAACCATGAAGATAAGTGGATTGGAACACGACTCTGGACTGCAGTCCAGAGCGTTTCCGATTAGTGCGTTCTGTCTAAAGTCCTGCGTCCCCGTATTTCCTGAAATCGCATGATACGGAACTTTCAGTAGTTATAAGATATACCTGTTAGTGAAAGAAAACAAGTGGTTTCATTCCGATTCATCGCAGTTTGTTATTTTAAACTTATTTTAAAAGAGCAGAACATAAAGCTGTCCAGAACACTTTCTGGAATGACATTTGAGATTAAACTGTATATAACTTTCAGCGTACAGATGCGATTGAGGATCCGTCTGTTGCGTTGAATACTTTATCGAAAACCCTAGATTTCATCTAACTGTGTCATCGCTAAATTTTGAGCCCAACTGGGTGCAATTCGTGTTGCGAAACAGAAGTTCAGCTCTGAAATTGAAATTCCAGCCGTGAACACTTAAACTGAAACAGTTATATCTTGAAAACCGAAACCCCGATTGGACTGAAACAAATTTTGATGAATTACTGACTGATTGTTCTATATATCTTACCTACATCATTTCTGCTGAATTTGTAATATATTAATTTGTGCAATATACTTAAATTCATGACGTGCATGCTAATTCATAACATACCGTGTTTATTGGTAGCATACAATACATATATCATACCCTTGTCATTTACACAGTGTTAGTGCGTGTGGACATTGCATTATCGTGCGTGATAGGTGTTGATTTAGGAGTGACGAGTACACCAATGGAAAGTGAATAATCGTGATAGTGATTGGTACAGTGGACAGTGATTGATATAGTGGACAGTGATGAAACCGTGACATTGGTATACTCGTACACAAATAGATCAATATCTTAAATAGTGTAACCTGGGGAAAAAGGGGAAATCAAAGTGGAAAGAGTATCTTATTTAGCGGGACCGTGTTTAGAGGATGATCATTCGAACTGTGATACTTATTCGTGTAGGACAGGATCTGGCGATCCGGCTGACAGGGTTATGTCCCGGGCGTGTGGGCCGTGGTCTCGGGTATGTACGAGACTCCTGTTAAACATGATCCTCCTTCCACTATGTGATTTCAAACATGACGTAGAGACCGATAGGGACACTTAACATATTCTGCATCATACTGTGATATAGTGTTCACTTGCATTATTCTCATACCAGTAATACCTCATTTACCTGTTTCATCTGCTTATAATAAAATTATTATTTGTGTCGTTCTGACGACCTGAGTATGCATGCTCAGATTCCGCGCGAGGACCGGCACCGGAGACGGATCTATCCTTCGAGTTCACGGAGATATAGTTGGTGTTCCTTCTTCATTTACTGCTTTCCATAAAAGAGATTGTGAGATCGAACTTGGTTAGTTATTGTTCTTGTTATCTGTAAAATTGTGAACAATGGGATTTTAATGTAATAAATTAGTGATGTGATTCCTTTAATACTGTGCTTTAATTACTGATTACCATGTAGTGCTAGAAGCCGAAGTGTGACTACGGCAGGATGATTCCTTGACCGTAGGAGCATGGCTGGCCTAGTCGTACCTCGTTTTCCGTATTTTGGGAAGCGGGGCGTGACATGGTTTAGTTGGTATCAGAGCCTGTGTTTAGTATCAAGGGATGACATTAACTAAACTGTATTACGTTATTCTTGTTTCACTATTCTTGATTTCTATCCTTGAATCTGAACCTATTCTTTTGAATCTTCCAGTGATATGACGTCCTCGAACGACCCCTCCTCGGACTCCAGCTCTCAGGACCGCACGGAAAGAATACTCAGTGCACTGACCACTCTCGCGGAAGCTCAGGAGAGGAAGACAGATTTGCTTACTGAGGGACTCAGAGCGATTACCGCTGCAGGAGGACCCTCCGCACTTATTACCGCCCCCGAGGGCGCTACTCCACCAGCTTATCAGGCTAGGGCTGGTACTGTGTCAGACTTCCGACGGTTACACCCAGCTGCGTTTACAGGGCTAGCTGAACCACTTGAAGCTGAGCAATGGCTGGTAAACATGGAGAATTTATTGGCAGCCGCCAGGGTTCCAGAGGAAGACAGAGTGAATGTGATAAAGATACAATTAGAAGACGAGGCTCGTACATGGTGGTCGGTAGAAGAAAGCAGACTTGAAGAGCCGATTGAATGGGACAAGTTTAAGGAGTGCTTCTTAGATCACTATTTTCCTCCCACAGCCAAGGCAGAAATGGAGGAAAAGTTTATTCTTCTGAAGCAGAATGGACGCCCAGTGGACGTTTATGCGGCAGAGTTCAACCGTCTGAGCCGCTTTGCTCCATACATGGTCAAATCAGAAGTCACCAGGGCTAGGCGTTTCCTTCAGGGATTAGATTTTGAGTTGCAGCAGCTGATCGCATCGTTAGATCTACAGACTTTCGCACAGGTACTCAACGCAGCGAGAGTTCAGGAGCAATTGATTAACAAGTTCAGGAGACCCCCAGTCGTTCCAGCACGTACCCACGTGCCTTCTCGAGGAGCCATACCGGTTCACAGAGCAGGGACAACTCAGATGAAGCGCCCGTTTGTACCACAGCATCGCCCCCAGAGAAAGGGCGTAACTTGCGGCTATTGCGGTAGAGGAGGGCATACCCAGAAGGACTGTCGCCGTGCTAAGGGACAGTGTTTGATTTGCGGTTCCAGTCAGCACAGGATTGACAGTTGTCCTGAGCGAGCAGAAATACAGAGAGGTTCTGGACCGTCACAGCAGAGGCCGCAGGAACAGAGACAGCCATTTACAGGTCGCGGTCAGGGACGGGCTTTCACCTTGACCGCCGAGCAGGCAGAGGCATCAGGAGACGTAGTCACAGGTACTCTACTTGTACATTCATTGCCAGCTAGAGTACTATTTGATTCGGGAGCATCGCATTGTTTCTTGTCTGAGCATTTCACCAATACACACTCAATACCATATGAACCACTAACCAAGGGATGGGAAATTCATACGGGTAATGGCATTATTATATCTAGTCGGGAATGTAGATTATGCCCGGTTGTAGTGTGTGGCAGGGAATTCTATGCGAATTTCCTCCTAATTGGGACAGGCAGTTACGACGCAATTCTCGGGATGGATTGGATGAGAACTTTCCATGCAGTTATCGACTGTCATGCAAGGAAGGTGATCTTCCGCATTCCCAATCACCCGGAGTTTATTTTTGAGGGCGGAAGCGAATCTTTGGAACCAGCTAAATACAGAGCAAAGCCTAAGGAACTGACAGCTATGGAGATTGATAAGAGCCCAGCCCCAGAAATTGTTCGGGACTTTCTAGACGTATTTCCTGAAGATCTACCAGGTCTACCACCCCCTCGAATCTTGGAGTTCTCGATCGATTTGATCCCAGGTACAGCCCCAGTATCCAGGGCCCCATACAGAATGGCACCAGTGGAGTTGGCGGAATTGAAGAAACAGGTTGAAGAATTATTGGAGAAGGGATTTATTCGGCCAAGCGCTTCACCGTGGGGTGCACCAGTTCTATTGGTGAAGAAAAAGGATGGATCGTTGCGAATGTGCATAGATTACCGGGAGCTGAACAAGGTCACAATAAAGAACAAGTACCCAATCCCGCGTATCGATGACCTATTCGATCAGCTAAGTGGAGCCAAGGTTTTCTCGAAGTTGGATCTCCGTTCTGGATATCATCAAATCAGAGTAGCAGCCGAGGATGTATGCAAGACGGCTTTCAGGACCCGATACGGACATTACGAGTTTCTTGTGATGCCGTTCGGCGTTACCAACGCCCCAGCTATATTCATGGACTTGATGAACAGGGTGTTCGCAAAGTACTTGGACACGTTTGTCGTTGTGTTTATTGACGACATACTTGTCTACTCGAAGACTCGGGAAGAGCACGCTGAACACTTGCGCACAGTTCTACAAATTCTTCGGGAAGAGAAGCTGTATGCGAAGCTAAGCAAGTGTGAGTTCTGGCTCGACAAGGTACAGTTTTTGGGACATATTGTTTCAGACGAAGGCATCTCAGTGGACCCGGCAAAGATAGAATCTGTCAGAGATTGGCCGACGCCGAAATCAGTAGCAGAGATCAGGAGCTTTCTGGGATTGGCAGGTTATTATCGGAGATTCGTTCAAGATTTCTCAAGGATCGCGGAACCATTGACACGGCTGACACGGAAGGACGTGCCGTTTACATGGACAGAAGAGTGCACTCAGGCATTCGACACTCTGAAGCAGAAGTTAACCACAGCACCTATACTTACAGTACCAGATAATTCCGGTGGTTTGGTGATACACAGTGATGCCTCAGGGAAGGGTTTAGGCTGTGTTTTGATGCAGCACGGCCGAGTGGTTGCTTACGCCTCTCGACAATTGAGAAACCACGAGAAGAACTACCCTACACATGACTTGGAGTTAGCTGCGGTAGTCTTTGCGTTGAAGATTTGGAGGCACTATCTATTAGGAGAAAAAGTGGAGGTATACACCGATCACAAAAGTTTGAAGTATGTTTTCACTCAGAAGGAACTGAACATGAGGCAGCGCCGATGGCTAGAGCTAATGGCAGATTATGACTTGGACCTTCAGTATCACCCGGGGAAGGTCAATGTTGTACCAGACGCACTCAGTCGCAAACCAGCGGTCATGATGTTGACCGATCAGAGGAGTATTATTGAGGATTTCCAGAGACTTGAACTTGAGGTCGTTACTCCGAACGCACTCAGTCAATTTTGGCAACTACAGGTGCAATCTTCCTTGGTGGATCGCATCAAGATTGCACAAGCGGATGATCCTCGATTACAAAAGTTCAGAGAGCAAGTGGAAGCTGGATTGAGAACGGATTTGATTATACATGAAGATGGCTCTCTGAGATTCGGTAGCAGACTCTGCGTACCTAAAGGTGATGTACGAGAAGAAGTTTTGACTGAAGCACACAGTTCAGCTTATTCTGTGCATCCAGGAGGTACAAAAATGTATCAGGACCTAAAGCAGCACTTTTGGTGGAACGGAATGAAGCGGGAGATTGCGAGGTTCGTATCCAGATGCTTGGTATGTCAACAGGTGAAGGCGGAACATCAGAGAACAGCAGGATTATTACAACCATTGCCGATACCTGAATGGAAGTGGGAGCACATTACTATGGATTTTGTGACGGCCTTACCACGGAGCCCTAGAGGCAATAATGCTATTTGGGTTATCGTCGATCGCCTCACAAAGGTGGCACACTTTCTACCTTTCCGAGTGGGACAGTCGACTGAATCACTGGCAGAAAGATATATGCAGGAGATTGTGCGACTTCACGGTGTTCCAGTCAGCATTGTGTCAGACCGGGACACGAGATTCTTGTCACACTTTTGGAAGAGCTTACAGGAGAGTTTGGGAACCCGCCTCAAATTCAGCACAGCTTATCACCCACAGACGGATGGACAATCCGAGCGTACAATTCAGACACTCGAAGATATGTTGAGAGCCTGTATGTTGGACTTTCAGGGTTCCTGGGAGGACCATCTGCACCTAGTCGAGTTCTCTTACAACAACAGTTATCAGGCTAGTATTCAGATGGCTCCTTTTGAAGCACTATATGGGCGGAAGTGTCGATCCCCAGTATGTTGGGATGATGTGGGAGAACGAAGATTATTAGGCCCCGAACTCATCGTTCAGACAGTTGACAAGGTCCAAATGATCAGACAACGTATTAAGACGGCTCAGGATCGACAGAAGAGTTGGGCAGATACCAGCAGAAGGGCACTTGAGTTCGAAGTCGGAGATCATGTGTTCTTGAAGATTTCCCCTACTCGTGGAGTTATCAGATTCGGAAGTCGGGGAAAACTTAGTCCCCGTTTTATCGGACCTTTTGAGGTGCTAGAGCGAGTAGGAGAGGTGGCCTATCGAATTGCCTTGCCTCCATCGCTAGCTGGTGTGCACAATACCTTTCACGTGTCACAGTTGCGGCGTTACGTTCGAGATGAGAACCATGTTCTGGACCATTCAGAGTTAGTTTTGGGGACCGATCTGTCATACGAGGAGCAGCCTACTACCATCCTCGACCGCAGAGAGAAAGTGCTGAAGAATAAAGTCATTCCGTTAGTCCGAGTGTCTTGGGGCGGTCGTTCCCCAGGAGAATCCACCTGGGAGCGGGAGGAAGACATCCGTGATCGTTATCCACATCTTTTTGTTTAGTACATTGTACTCTTGTATCTTTGTTAAATTTCGAGGACGAAATTTTTGTTAAGGGGGGTATGATGTAAATCCCCGTTCTCCATCTACAAGAATTTTCCCTGTATTTTCCAAATTCTTGAGATTAACCTTGCCTTGTAGATATTCTGTTGAAGGTGGTTGCTTGAATCCCAAAGTTTATATTTTTCCTTAACTCTAAAAGTCAAAACCCGGAATTTAAAATCAAAAACCAACACTAATAAAACCAATTTAATTTAACCATTATTTTCCCTAATCCCTCAGCCCAATCTTATTTTCCTAAACAATTCCTTAAACCAAGTTTTAAAGCCCTGGCCCATCCCCTTAAAATTCTTTCAGCCCACACATCCTAAATTAATAAAATTTCCTGTTAAAAATTACCCTCAGCCCATTTCTTTTTTATTTTGTCACCAGCCCACTTCTTTAGAACTAATAGTTTTTATTTTACCGGCCCGTTTCTTTTTGAAGCCCACGAGATTTTTAAGGGAAAATAAACCCTTGCAGCCCACTCCCCCAACCCTCCACTGTTCTTCTTCCTTTCAAAAAATAAAATCCCAACGGCTACTCCATTAACGCGCGCGCGAGACACGCCTCCCTCGCCGTCGCCCACGCCTTCGCCCGACCGTTGCCCCCACGTGGTCAATCTCGTCGCCCTCAACTCTCTCGTACTCACAAACTCCTCACCTCTCTCCTTTGCTTTCACCGAGCTCAAAAATCCACCGAGCACCCAAAAATTTTCTCTGGAACCCATTGCCACCTCCACGCCGGCGATCGTATCACCTCGTCGCTCGACCCACGTCGACGACAGCCACTCAAATCCCCCTCCTTCTCCTTCCACGACTCCTCCCTTCATCACCCGAGCCCCACTAGTCCTCACCTGCACACTAACCCATTTCAACTTAACTCGGCCACCTTGCCTCTCGACGCCGGCGAACTCCCCACCACATCGCCGACCTTCCCACAACATCCACACCCTCAGCATCACCCTCACCTCTCCAGACCCGACCCCCACTGCTCCCCATCTCTCTAAATCTCAAAACCCATTTCTTTTTCCCTCACTGTGAGCTGCTCCGTACTCGCTGCCGGAGCGACGCCGTCTACCGTCGGCAACCCCAATACACTCGCAGTGGATCGTCAAATATCCATCAACGTCTAGTGGCTGCGCAAAGGACTCCGGACAACCCGACGCGAGATCCACATCAAGATCGAGGCTCGCGGGAATTCGATACGTGGCGTGTACCGCGCGTTCGCGACGACGCTGTTGCCGTACGACCCCGAGGCATTCTCCAGGCAAGTATTTACTTGCTTCATGCTATAATAATAGGGTTAACCACCTAGATAATGTAGTTTACAACTTACCGATTTCCTATACATGTTAAAACCTAAGTGCTCGATGTTAGTTACTAATAGAAATATTTGTCTAAATTGACGGCAACCTATACCTTCTGTTGGCCCTTTTAATGATGTATGATGTGTGAGAAATTCGCTGGAAAACACGATCGTTTGTAACAAAAATCGATACCCCCAAACATGTTGTTTAAAACTGGAATTCTCTCGTAACTGAAAATGCATAAAATCACTATAAATCATACACATATTGGAAAGATGCGTTCGAGGGCTTAAATCGAAGCCAACTCGATGAACTTTAACCCTATGTAGAATTTTAATGTTTTCTGTTCTGAAACCATGAAGATAAGTGGATTGGAACACGACTCTGGACTGCAGTCCAGAGCGTTTCCGATTAGTGCGTTCTGTCTAAAGTCCTGCGTCCCCGTATTTCCTGAAATCGCATGATACGGAACTTTCAGTAGTTATAAGATATACCTGTTAGTGAAAGAAAACAAGTGGTTTCATTCCGATTCATCGCAGTTTGTTATTTTAAACTTATTTTAAAAGAGCAGAACATAAAGCTGTCCAGAACACTTTCTGGAATGACATTTGAGATTAAACTGTATATAACTTTCAGCGTACAGATGCGATTGAGGATCCGTCTGTTGCGTTGAATACTTTATCGAAAACCCTAGATTTCATCTAACTGTGTCATCGCTAAATTTTGAGCCCAACTGGGTGCAATTCGTGTTGCGAAACAGAAGTTCAGCTCTGAAATTGAAATTCCAGCCGTGAACACTTAAACTGAAACAGTTATATCTTGAAAACCGAAACCCCGATTGGACTGAAACAAATTTTGATGAATTACTGACTGATTGTTCTATATATCTTACCTACATCATTTCTGCTGAATTTGTAATATATTAATTTGTGCAATATACTTAAATTCATGACGTGCATGCTAATTCATAACATACCGTGTTTATTGGTAGCATACAATACATATATCATACCCTTGTCATTTACACAGTGTTAGTGCGTGTGGACATTGCATTATCGTGCGTGATAGGTGTTGATTTAGGAGTGACGAGTACACCAATGGAAAGTGAATAATCGTGATAGTGATTGGTACAGTGGACAGTGATTGATATAGTGGACAGTGATGAAACCGTGACATTGGTATACTCGTACACAAATAGATCAATATCTTAAATAGTGTAACCTGGGGAAAAAGGGGAAATCAAAGTGGAAAGAGTATCTTATTTAGCGGGACCGTGTTTAGAGGATGATCATTCGAACTGTGATACTTATTCGTGTAGGACAGGATCTGGCGATCCGGCTGACAGGGTTATGTCCCGGGCGTGTGGGCCGTGGTTTCGGGTATGTACGAGACTCCTGTTAAACATGATCCTCCTTCCACTATGTGATTTCAAACATGACGTAGAGACCGATAGGGACACTTAACATATTCTGCATCATACTGTGATATAGTGTTCACTTGCATTATTCTCATACCAGTAATACCTCATTTACCTGTTTCATCTGCTTATAATAAAATTATTATTTGTGTCGTTCTGACGACCTGAGTATGCATGCTCAGATTCCGCGCGAGGACCGGCACCGGAGACGGATCTATCCTTCGAGTTCACGGAGATATAGTTGGTGTTCCTTCTTCATTTACTGCTTTCCATAAAAGAGATTGTGAGATCGAACTTGGTTAGTTATTGTTCTTGTTATCTGTAAAATTGTGAACAATGGGATTTTAATGTAATAAATTAGTGATGTGATTCCTTTAATACTGTGCTTTAATTACTGATTACCATGTAGTGCTAGAAGCCGAAGTGTGACTACGGCAGGATGATTCCTTGACCGTAGGAGCATGGCTGGCCTAGTCGTACCTCGTTTTCCGTATTTTGGGAAGCGGGGCGTGACAGATCCCGTGACAAGCCGGTAGGTTACCGCGCTTGGAATCTTCCATACTGAATCTCTTCAGTATGGTGTCGATGTACCTGGACTGTGAAAGTCCTAATATCCTCTTGGATCTGTCACGGTAGATCCGGATACCCAGAATGTACGAGGCATCACCCAGGTCTTTCATGGAGAACCTGTGTGACAAGAACCCCTTGACAGATTGTAGCATAGGAATGTCATTTCCTATTAAGAGAATGTCATCCACGTATAAAACGAGGAATACTACAGTTCTCGCTACAAATCTACTATAGATGCATGGTTCATCTGGATTTTTGATAAAGCCAAATTCTTTGACTGTCTCATCAAAGCAGATGTTCCAACTCCGCGATGCCTGCTTTAGTCAATAGATGGACTTAAGCAACTTGCACACCTTTCCGCTACTCCCACTCTGATTGAAACCCTCTGGCTGGTCCATATAGACACACTCCTCTAAATTTCCATTTAGAAAAGCTGTCTTTACGTCCATTTGCCAGATCTCATAATCGTGGAAGGCAGCAATGGCAAGAAGGATCCGAATGGATTTCAGCATGGCTACTGGAGAAAAGGTTTCGTCGTAGTCCAAGCCAGGTCTTTGACGAAAACCCTTTGCTACCAGCCTAGCTTTATAGGTCTCAACCTGTCCATCTACACCAATCTTCCTTTTGAAGATCCACTTGCATCCTACAGGTTTTACCCCGTCTGGAGCAATGTCCAACGTCCATACCTTGTTGGTGTACATGGACTCCATTTCGGTCCGCATTGCATCCAGCCATTTCACTGAGTCAACGCTCTGAACGGCCTGCTGGAAGCTAGTAGGCTCATCATAATCTATGATGCAATCCTCTCTATCCCCGTCTATGAGAAAACCGCAGTATCTCTCGGGCGGATGAGACTGCCTACTACTCCTGCGGAGTGGCGCAGGAATGTCCTGTTCTGTTGAACCCTCTGGTTCCACTAAGCTTTCAGTAACAGTCTGTGGTTCTGGAACTTCTTCCAGTTCTATTGTGTTTCCACTTATCTGGGTTTCCAAAAACTCAGTTTCCAAGAAGCGGGCATGCTGAGAAACAAAGACCTTTTGTTCCTCAGCTGAATAGAAAAGATACCCCCTGGAGTTTCTTGGGTATTCCACAAACTTACACTGTACTGAACGTGCCTCAAGCTTGTCCGCATGCTGCTTTTTTACAAAAGCTGGACATCCCCATACCTTAAGATACTTAAGACAGGGTTTCTTCCCAGTCCACATCTCATATGGGGTGGTAGGCACAGTCTTGGTGGGAGCCTTGTTCAAGAGATACGCAGCTGCTTCTAGTGCATATCCCCAGAATGATCGCGGTAACTCAGCGTTACTCATCATGGACCGAACCATATCCAATAGGGTTCGGTTCCGTCTCTCCGATACACCATTATGTTGCGGAGTGTATGGAGGAGTAAGCTGAGAGAGAATACCATTCTCTTTTAAGTAATTCAGGAATTCGGCACTTAAGTATTCTCCACCTCGATCCGATCTTAGAATCTTAATACTTTTGCCGGTCTGTTTCTCTACTTCATTCTTATACTCCTGGAATTTTCCAAAGGCCTCGGACTTATGTTTCATCAAGAAGACATAACCGTACCTTGAGAAGTCATCCGTAAAAGTAATGAAGTAAGAATGTCCGCTTCGGGCATGTGTAGACATTGGACCGCACACGTCACTGTGTACGAGTCCTAAGAGCTCGCTCGCTCTTACTCCTTGTCCAGTAAACGGAGTCTTTGTCATCTTTCCTTTGAGACAAGATTGACAAGTGGCATACGATTGATATTCGAACGCATTCAAATATCCTTCTGTATGTAACTTAGTCAACCTTCTCTCATTGATGTGACCCAATCTACAATGCCATAAGAAAGTCTGATTCATTTCCGGAGACTTTCTTTTGTGTGTATTCTGGACGTTGAAAATCTGTGGTTGGTTTAACACGTATATACCATTACTCAATGTACCTGACCCAATCAAAACTTGATTAAGGTGAATGTTTACAACATTACTTACAAACGCAAATTCATAACCTTCTTTAGAAACTAAAGATACAGAAATGATATTACAAGTTGCGTTGGGTACAAAAAAGCAATTACGCAAAACCAAAACATGTCCATCTGACATTCCCAGGTGATAGTCCCCCACTGCTTTAGCATCCATGCTAGCTCCGTTCGCAACTTTGAGGGTCATGTCACCTGCCTTCAAAACACTACGGTTTCTCAACGCCTGCAAAGAATTACAGATATGAGATCCTGATCCGGTATCCAATACCCAGGAAGTAGAGTTTATTGAAAGACAGTTTTCAATAACATACACACCTGAAGCTGAAGCTGCAACCTGCTTCAATTCCTGTGTTCTGGCCTTCCAGGCCCTGCAATCATTCTTCCAGTGTCCTTTCTTATGACAATAGAAGCATTCTTCCTTATCCACAAGCTTCCCCGCTATCTTTGTTGCTTTTGCTTTTCCCTTCGTATCCACTTTACTAACACCGCCCCTTGGTTTGGCGGGGGCCTTCTTCTTCTTTCCCTTGGCTTTCGCCTTGGACCTAGAAGAAGATGATCCTCCTACAAACAAAGTGGATGTTTCCCTACCTTTCTGTAGGGTGCCCTCTGCGCTCCTCAGCATGTTGAGGAGCTCTGAAAGTTCAACCTCTTTTTCTTGTAGGTTGGAGTTCAGTATGAACTGGGCGTAAGTGGAAGGAAGGGACTGGAGAACTATATCCGTATATAGCTCACTCTCCAATGTGATCCCTAGGTCAGCGAGCTCCTCAATGAAGCCGATCATCTTTAGCACGTGCTCGGCTACTGATGATCCGACGGCCATTCTTGTCGAAAATAACTTTTTCGACGCTTCGTATCTTGCGATACGTGATTGCTCTCCATACAGTTCTTTTGTATGGAGCAATATGGACTCCATGTCCATATTCTCATGCCCCCTCTGATGTTCGTTGTCCATCGAGGCAAGCAGGAGGCATTTGGCCTTCGCGCTATCAATCTCCCAAGTCTTACGGATTTCCTTATCCGCGACGCTGGAAGTTGGACCAGGGACAGGGGGAGCTTTGGTGGTAAGAAGATACCCCAGCTTGTCATAAGTGATTGCTATCTTGACATTCCTGAGCCAATCTTTGTAGTCTGGCCCTGTCAGTTTGTTTTTATCTAGGAGTAACTTAAGTCCAGTCATGTTGATTGGTCGCTGCAATTAGGAGAGAGAAGAAGAAACACTCAGCATGATGCTCTTGCAAGTTTAGAGTGGTTTTTAGTTTGTCTAAACAGGATGGCTCCCACTGTTTCTCGAATCCCTCCTCAAACCATAAAGGAAGAATTAGTCAGGATCAATCCCACCGTACAATACTTGCTTAACCGTTCAGCCAGGCCGGTGTCGGTACTTCGAGGGAGGTTTTCCAACGCTTTCGCGAAGTTCCTTAATTAGAGAACCTCTTTTCCCTGGGGGCGTAGCCCCGCTAACACCTTTCTAGGCACCTACTAGGTTTATAGCATTGATCGTTAAGTGAGAAATTTCCCGAGGAGTAGCATATACTCACAGTAGGATCGGGATCCAAATATCATCGCGTGACGAAACTGAAGGAATCCTAACAGAATCATCACACTCCAAATGGTATGCAAATCTAGCAAGTTTCAGTACTTATGAAACTCCCGATGTGGATTTTTGCTCCATGCTCTTATGACCTTGACGAAGGTCAACAAATCATAAGTCACATGTCAAGTCCTGCCCGTCATTATCCAGGTTAATTTGAATCCACCCGTATATACCCTTGACGAAGGTCAACAAGGTAATGCGAATGTCCCAAACCAACGCATCTATCTATGCTACATATGAATACCCAATAGCTACCAATCACTATGCCTTGACGAAGGTCAACAAACACAGCTTGAATACTATTGAATATTCATACGAAACGACGGAGGGCTACGAATGGGTTTGGCAAAACCGTGAACGTAGTGAACTTGATTTGGTCGATGGAACGAGATAGCTTTTAAAAGGAGTGGCTCAAGCTCCGCATTTAAAAGTTGGTTTTGAAAAGAACCGAGTGGTTTTTCAAAAGTGTTCCAACGACTATAACTTGGTTTATTATCTTGCATTAGTTCTTTTAATGCGCGATATTCTTGCATTAGTTCTTTTAATGCGTCCCATCATTTAAACCTACCATTGCAGAAAACAACCAAAATATGACGTACGCTTATGCCATTCGCATTCGCCACGGGGCCCCGTCATTACCCGTTAGGTTACTTAACTAACGACAGAGCGGGGGCTGGGCTAGCGCGTCTGTAAAACATAAGCAACGCCTAAATAATATCATATATAGATATACTGCAATGATAAACATTTCAGATCACAGATAAATACATTGGATATACTAGGAATCTGTAATTTGTACGAGCCTGTAACAAAAACAGATTACACGGTCGCGGTGAATAGCCAATACCCCACCCAAGACCCCTACGGGTGCGGCAAACTACCCGCCAAGTACCCGAAGCGTAGCAACCTCCCTCATCTCCATGAGTAGGCCACTCGACACTTCGGCATACCCGGTAGTTTGTGCACCCCTCCATGGGTCTATCCTAGGAGCAAAAACAGTAAAAAGAAATTATACAATGACGGCTACAACCCCGACCCGGTTGTGCGGCCATACAAATAATTATTACATCAATATACAAATTTACATGAATTGCAAGAAAGGAAAAATCTCGTCTCACAACCCCCGGCTATTCACCCGCGACAATCCAACATATTTATATACACATTCCAGCACATTACAGATCATGTATAACCCCGACCAATCGACTTATAGCGATTGGCCGACGTTCAATACATGCAAACATCACAGATATAACCATCATAGTCAAAGTGCAGTGAAGTTCGGAAAAATACGGAATTATAGGACCCCAAAAGGAAATTTCTTTTCTGGAAAATCTGGGCACATATAATATATTTCAAAAATCCCAAAACCAACACAGACACACACTGCATGAAAAACGATGCAGAGAAGACGACAAACCGCGGCGCTTCCGCGGCACATGCCTACCTCATGCGGCGGAAGCGCGGCGGTTTGAACGAATTAGGGCAACGTTTTTCTTGGGTGTTCACACAAAACCCTGAGCCGAATTTACAAGTGTAACGTTTTTCATTTTGAGCCAAAAAAATTTCAACAGAAACTCAGTTTTTGTAAAAGTTTGGTTTTTTTGGATTTTTCCGGTTCCGAACTTCGTTACACTTCACTACCAAGCTAGTTTAAGTTTAGTTAGGCTCTGATACCACTGTAAGTCCACGTTGCGACCCCCGGTTCTTGCGGGGAGGCGGAAACGGTATAAAATCAAAATTTTAACGCAAGAGGCAACATGGACTAAGCTAGGTCGGGATCTTTACCTAAACTAAAACTAGCATACTAAGCTAAAGATATTTAGCTACTCGGATGAAGATGGTTATACCTCAACTTGAACTCCTTCTCTTCAAGCTCCGATGGTGGTTCGATGGCTCCTTCTCGTTGTCTCCGTACGCCGAAGATAGATCCACTTGAAAGCTCCAACCTTTAGCTCCTTCTTCGTTCTTTGAAGAAAACTAGTTCACTTGGTTTGCTAAACCTAGTGAACTAGAATGAGTAGAGATGATTTAGAATGGGATTTTATCTATGGTTCTTGATTCTCAACTCATGAGACAAGAGAACCATAGATCAAGAGAGGGAGCAAGAGGTTGAGGGTGAGAGCAAGAGGAGAGCTCAAGAACAAGAGAGAGAATGAGCAAGAAAGAATGAGCAACTCTTTTGTCTTTCACCCTCTCATAATCCAAAGTGATCATAACTCATCATATCAAAAAAGTCTTATGTGATGGTTAGAAGCAACCATAACCTTATCATGTCATGCACTCATTTTACTCAAATGAGCAAGCAAGAAAAAGTCTTTGGCATGAAATGATAACCATGGTTATCATGATGGTCAACTAGTCAAGCCTAGTCAACCGGTCAACAAGTCAACAAAAGTCAACAAGTCAACAAAGTCAATAAGTCAACAAGTCAACAACCATATCACCATAATACTTAATTAATATAATAGTTAATCACATATCATATTCTCATTAGGGTTGAGCAAAAAGTCAAAAAGTCAACGGTCAACTGTCAACAACCCTAATGAGAATCCGCTGTCTGTGCCTCCCTGTCAACTGTGCATACACACCCGCATCCGCGTTCCGAGGAACACGAATGCAAACTGGATAAATCCAATCCCATAAGGTACACTAGGATCTGGCTTAAACCAAAGCCCGCTAGTGTAAACTGTCCGGACACTGCACGTGCACAAGTGCACGGATGTGACCGAACCCTGTCGCAAAACCTTGCGACCTGTCGCAATACCATGCGACCTCTACTCTTTTGCCTAAAGGCGAAAAGCTTTCTGTGTGGGACTCTAAAGACTCGACATTACGCTGGCAGTGGGTTTAACCACAGACCGCAAGCGGCACTAGCTGTGCGTAACGGTCCCCAGGTAATGCCGACAAGAAGACCGACGAGGCGAAACCCATCTGAACTCCTACTGAGCCTGAGTGTGACATTCTCCGTACAGTCCGGTCTGTTCGTCTGATACATCGCATGGCGGGCCTAGGGGGCGGTAAACGTCAGTCCCCCAATAGCGGTACAAGTCGTGCCGGAGTGAAGCCCAATACACCCTGAGATAACACTGGAAACCTACCAGTATATCTCGTTTGCCCTGGCCAGGGACTACTCGTGTAATGGCTCTCCTAGACACAGCGCGATGTCAACCCCCAATACCGGGAGAGACGAATCCTGTCTAACCGTCACTGCCTCCAAGTGCTTCGGGACTGCACCCAACCACCACTTGTTTGCACGACTCCTTTGAGCCGTGGTAGGGTAGTGATCAAAGTACAGTGGGAACACACCCGAGGCGAAGTGACAGTGTCAAGTCAGCGGACTAAGCTGTACTCATGTCACCTGGGAACTGATAACTGACGATAGGTATAATACCAACTAGTCAGTTCCCGACGAGTCCTGTCCAGTGTACCCGTAACCTAACGAGCACCCGCATACTATCTCAAGTACGACGTACTGACGGCTGTGGGACAGACCGTCTCCCACACTGGGATGAGAAGCGCATGCGCTGGTCTACTCCGGAGTATCGATGCCCTGTTTCGATAGTCCTGCGACCAGGGACCTGAATAAGGATGTGCTTATAGATTACCCAGCCCCCACTAGTGTGACTGCCATCACAACGCTGGTAATCAAGCAAAGATCCTAAGGGCTCCACTAATGCGTATAAGTGATATACTGAAATAAACACAAGTACACATTGAAGTAGAAACAAACCAAGTAGCATACTACTATTTTGAGCAAGATTGTATATACAAGGTGAATATCCCAAGCATCCATTAAGTAATATACAAACTAGTATGATACAGTAATGGCCTCTAGGGCATATACACTAACAGGATTTTAATGCGATATGGTGCGTTATGATATGTAGGTACCCCATGCGGACTTCGAGATGACAAGCAAGCGCGTGGCGACGTCGGCAACGGCGAGCGAGGACCAGGTGAGTAGATTTATATCTACGGGGAGAAGTCGGGTGGATGGCGTATAACACCCCCGCAGTTCGTGGTGATGTATACGGACACATATACACACATATATATATTGTTTATATATTGTTTGAGTTATTGATGATAAATATGGATATTTGGTGTTCTTGGATGATTGAGTGTCGCGAAACCCCAGAGTAGCGGTCGCACCACACATGCACCCACCCACACATACTTGCATATTTTCTTCTTTCATTTGTGCTTATGCGGGATTATATAGTTATGTGTTCACATAGGTATGGGACTATGTGTTCACATACGGATTTGGGGATAGTACTTGGGATTTATGATGAGTCGATGAAATTTGATTTGAGGTCGTGAGATCGGTGATATAGCAGAGTTCGTATTTGAGATACGACATGACGTTGTAGCGGGTCTTTGACGTAGTTTTTACACACGTGCATGCATACTTAGGCGATATCAGTATTGTACTAGACGTAGATCAGTACCAGATCATGATATTGATAAAGAGGATACCAGGTGAATAGTATGATGAATGTGATATTGACCCGTACCCAGATTTGGGGATGCCGTACGATGGATTTACGTACGAGCTATATTTTGATGATTGATCCGCACTCTTAACTTGGGATGTCTGGTTATGGATATGATATTATTGAGGCGGGATCACCGACTATACATATACAGGTATGTATATGTATCGACTCAGATGATAGGCGGTTTCCTTACCTGTAGTCCAGCTTGTTAGCTTAGACCTTTAGTTTAGTTTAGTTGTTAGATTAGATTCGATTCTTACCTATTTCAAAACTAACGAATCGTGGGTATTTTAAAAGACAGCCCAAGGGATCCTACGGATATTTCAAAAAACGTATCTTTTCTTAAAAACACCGTAGCCCCTATTTTCAAAACCCCATGATTCGTGTTATTTCAAAAGGCAGCATTTGTAGGACTTATATTATATTAGTGCAGATTAGTTATAGTTGCGTCTAGTATTCAGCTCCCGCTCATTTTTACTGTTCGCTCCGCATCGCATACTTATATTATAATTTCTTATTGCATTATTAATATCATGCTGTTAGGACACCAGCACCATTACCGATGACGCGTATGTACCACGTACACTTACTTGCCGGCTCACACACATCTTCATCGGTAATTGACATGTCACGAACACTTTAGAAAATACTATTTCATTTGACATAGGTTGTTAGCTAATAGTTTAGACATGATATTAGTGTACTTTCCTTATATGCTAGTTAGACATTGTAGTTATTGCCTACTACTTCATGCATGTTATTATTCACTGTTGTGTCGCATTCATGGATTCTCATGCCTATATTCACTGGTTACATGCTATTGATGACTTGGATTCGGATTTCATGAGATTTCTTGGATTTGGAGGAAAACCGCAAAAACATAAATAAACCTTTTCTCCCTTTTAAAATAAAAGGTGCGGTTTTCCCATGATGTATGAGTCGTCCACCATGAGTTTGCTGATGGATTTCGAGACCCGATTCGAGGAGTGGAGGAACCGTTTCGGGTACATGGTGGGCCCGGTGCGGTACCCTGGGGCAAGAGGAATGTGTTGTTGACGTTGAGCCCGGCAGGGGAGCACTACCGACCGGTGATATTACCCGACGCGTCGGATATCCGGAGGATACCGTCGTGGTCTTGAGATGGATGGTAGGGGCCGGTCTGGACTGACGGCGCCCTAGATATTGAGATTGAGACATTGATATTTTGAGACATTGAGATTTATGTTTTGTGTCGATGCTAGACACTGTTGATACTGATTTCATTTATGATACCTCAGTTTAAAAATACGAAGGAAATCTCACTAATTTATGAAAACAGTTCTTCATTTACATGTATTCTGTTTTCATGCATTCATACCTCATTCATATGACATATTGCTACCTGAGGCACTGACACGGGCACATGAGTTTACACTCGGGTTAGATATTTACCCTAGCCATTGTTATAGGCTGCATGTTTTATACAATTTTGAGGATATATTATGATCATTGACCTAGGTTGCGTTATTTATGCGATTTCTGTGCGTAGATATTTTTCTATTCACGAGTTGGCAACTCACCCCCGTTGCGCCCCAGTTTCTTGCAGGTTTGCCGTACAGGTTTCATTACGGCTTTGCTGGCTCAGTTTCATTCGGGTGACTTGCTAGTAGGTGGGTTTTCTTGTATCGTACCCATCATATTACCTTGTATAATATTATTCAGTTGTATCTAGTAAATTCCATCAACCAAGCCTGTATTTATTTTGAGATAGAGACCTGTGATGTTATTCTTTCGACCTTAGAGTCGCGCGTTATACTTCTTGTGGTTTTTGAGTTTCCTTTTGAGTTTTGATCCTCGCCGTTGGCGTTGTATATTATTTTGCTTGTGTGGTTGTGACCGTCGATTGACGAAGAGCTAGCTCCCGCTTGGGGATGCCTTTTTCTTGATTTCGTATACTATTCATGTTGTATCCCGTTTGGGGGCCAGTATTTACAAAGGAGACACTGCCGAAATTTTCAGTAAATTTTTTGATGTTTTTAAAAACCGCATAATACGGCTTATGCTATTGAAACTACTTGCTTTAAGTTGATTTTTCCTGCACTCTACTACTTTTCTTGGTTTGGATTTCTGGGTTTTCGATTTACTTAGATTACGTATGCCTCGAGACGTTCGTAGTTTAAGTGCCGGTCATGTTCCGTACTTTCGGGTCGTGACAAATAATTTCCTTGACGGCACCTATATCCAACAATCCTCTACTTGCACTTAAGGCTAATTATTATGGTATCGCATACCCAACTTCTATACTAACAGTTTCACAAACTGTATTCGAGAAACGGCCTTAGTGAGTGGATCTGCTGTAATGAATTTATCTTTATCTCTCTATATCTCAACCTGATGAAGATCAACTATCTCCCGAATTGAGCGATACCTGCCCTTGAATTTGCCTGGATAAATGATGGGACAAAATTCATAAATGAATAATTTTATCTAGCAACTTCTTGGGTTGTATCCACAGCTGATTCATAATCAACACCCAGCGCCATGACTACCCCAGTATCCTGCTTGGAACTCTTTCCAATATACTTCTCCCACTAAAGAGAGTAAACTTATAGCTTGTGATAGACACTCAGTCTTTCATGTCACCTTAGAAGCCAGAATCGGTAACTGCCTCCAGATAGAAGCGGTTTTTACCCTACACCAAGAACATCCGTATATGTTCTTCACTGGTTTCCTTTGTTTTCCCATGATTGGATTCATATCTACTTATTACAGCAAGTGTAAAAAGCAACATCTGGTCTTGGTACATGACATTGCATGATTGACCCAACTACCGAAGCAAATGAAATGTCATTCATGCGAGACTCTCTCCTCATCAGTCCAAAAGGCATCTCTTTATAGAGGGTGACTCTTCTACATGCGAGTACACTACCATGCTTATGAGTCGTCCATTTTAAACAGTTTTAGAATGGTATCATCTTACCTGAGTTAGGACAATCCCAAAAACTCCTGCTAGATCTATCTATATAGACCTAGTTACTAGAATCAGTTGATATATTATCCAAATCCTATATGGAGAGACATTTGTGACAACAATAATTTGACCGAACTGTGGTATAGGAACTTCACTTCCTATCATGAGTTTGTCATCCACATACATTATGAAGAACATGACAGTACTCCCTACACCCTTTTTACAAATACCAAGTTCATCTATCAAACACTTTGATCGTGAAATCAAAACAGATGATCCATTTCTGCTATGCCTGCTTTAGTTTATAAATAGACGTAAGCTATCTGTACACCTTCTGCTTCTCCTACTGATTATGATAACCCTATGGTAGAGTCATATACACGCATACTTCTAAATCCCTATTTAGAAAGTCGTTCTATTCATCCATCTACAATATATCATAGTCATGGAAAAACGGCAATAGCAAGTTATATCTGTATGGACTTCAACACAGACACTGAAGTAAGGTTTCATCATAATCCACTCCGGGTATTTAATTGAAAACTTTTACTAAAATTCTAGCTCGCTCAAGATGAGTCTTAGGAAGTGCCTTTGTGAGTGGGTCCGGCATGTTGTTCTTTGTATCTACTCTCAAGACCTCGATCGCCCGGCGATTTATGATCTCCTTGATCAGGTGATACTGCCTCAAGATGTGTATGGATTTCTGATGGGACCATGGTTCCTTCGCTAATACTATAGCCCCATTCTTGTCACAATACAAAGGTATTAGATCAACAATAGAAAGAACAACCTCAAGTTCATAAATGAATTCTTCATCCAGACAGCCTCTTTTGCGGCATCGCAAGAAGTAATGTATTCAGTCTCCATCGTCGAGTCTGCTAAGGTGACCTGTTTAGAACTCTTCCAATAGACTGCCCCTCTATTGAGGGTAAACACATAATCTGAGACATACATGATGTCATCCTTTTCACTTTGGAATCTTTAATCAGTAAAGGACTCCTTCTGGAGGTCTCCATTACCATACACTAAAAACATATCTTTAGTCCTTCTAAGGTACTTCAGAATGTTCTTCACAGTTGTCCAATGTTTCTCCCCTGCGTTTGACTGAAACCTTCTTACCATGCTAAGTGCGTAAGCTACATCTGGTCTGGTAATAATATCACATATATTATAGATCTTACCGCCAAAGCATAGAGTATAATTCTCACGCGAGCCTCTCTTCATCAGTCTTGAGAGATATCTCTTTGGAAAGGGTGATTCCGTGACAAGCGGGTAAATTACCGCGCTTGGAATCTTCCATACTAAACCACTTTAGTATGGTGTCAATGTACCTGGACTGTGAAAATCCCAACATCCTCTTAGATCTATCACGATAGATCTTGATCCCTAGAATGTAGGAGGCATCACTCAGGGTCCTTTATGGAGAACTTCTGAGACAAGAACAGCTTGACCGACTGTAGTATAGGAATATCATTTCCTATTAGGAGAATGTCATCGACGTACAATACGAGGAATACCACAGTTCTCCTCACAATATTCTTGTAAATACAAGACTCGTCTATGTTTTTGATGAAGTCAAATTCGTTGACTGTCTCATCAAAACTGATGTTCCATCTCTGCGATGCCTGTTTTAATCCATAAATGGATTTAAACAACTTGCACACCTTCCCGTGCTCCCACTGTCTACGAAGCCCTCTGGCTGATCCATAAAGACACACTCTTCTAAAGCACTGTTTAGAAAAAGGGTCTTTACGTCCATCTACCAAATCTCATAGTCATGGAAGGCAACAATGGCAAGTAGGATCCGAATGGATTTCAGTATAGCCACTGGAGAAAAGGTTTCGTCATAGTCCACACCTGGTCTTTGATGAAAACCTTTTACAAAAATTCTAGTTTTATAGGTTTCAACCTATCCATCTGCACAAATATTCTTCTTGAAGATCTATTTGCAGCCGACGGATTTCACCCCTGGCAGTGCAATGTCCAAAGTCCAAACTTTGTTGGTGTACATGGACTCTATTTAGGATCTCATAGCATCTAGCCATTTCACAGTGTCCCTACTGGTAATGGCCTGCTCGAAACTAGTAGGATCATCTTCTTCCAACATGCAATCCTCTCGATCCCCGTCTATAAGAAAACCATAGTATCTCTCTGGCGGATGAGAAATGCTACTAGATCTACGGAGTGGCTGAGCTTCTTCCATGGAAATTGAATCTTAGGGTTCAACCAAGTCCTCAGCAGTAGTTTTTGGTTCTGGAATTTCCTCCAATTCTACCGCGCTCCCACTAATTTTTTTTGCAAGAAATTTGCTTTCTAAAAGACAATGTGGCGAGAGACAACACCTTCTATTTCTCGGTATAGTAAACAAGATATCCTTTTGAATTCTTAAGGTATCCCACAAACTTGCACAATACTGATCGTGTCTCGAGTTTATCTGGGTTCTTCTTTTTAACAAAACAAGGACATCCCCATATCTTAATGTTATTAAGATATGGTCTCTTCCCACTCTATATTTCATATGGAGTGGTAGGCACTGATTTGGTCGGAACTCTATTCAATAAATATACAGCTGATTCAAAGGCATATCCCCGAAATGAAAAAGGTAGATCACCACTCATCATGGAACGAACCATATCCAATAGGGTTCGGTTTCTCTGCTCTGATACACCGATGTGCTGTGGTGTATACAAAGGAGTAAGCTGGGAGATAATTTCATTCTCTTTTAAGAAGTTGAGGAATTCCGTGCATAAGTACTCCCCTCCTCTAACAGATCGGAGGATTATGATACTTTTGCCAGTCTGGTTCTCTACTTCTTTTCTACATTCTTTGAATTTCTAAAAAGCTTCAGATTTGTGTTTCAAAAAAACACATATCCGAACCTAGAGAGGTAGTCAGTGAATGTGATGAAGTATGAGAATCCACCCCTTACATGTATAGACATTAGACCACACACATCTCTGTGCATGAGTCTTAGGAGCTCTGTAGCTCTTTCTCCATGTCCGGTGAGCAGATATTGGTCATGTTTCCTTTAAGACAAGACTGGCAAGTTTCGTAAGATGTAAATTCAAAATATCCATCTTTATGCAACTTATCTAGTTTGGTCTCATTATTATGACCAAATCTACAATGATACAAGTAGGTTTTGTTCGTATTTGAACTTTTTCTCTTGCGCGTATTTCGTACATTAAGAACTGTGTTTTGATTTAGAACATAAATACCATTACACAATATACCTTCTGCAACCAATACTTGATTAAAATAAATGTTCATGATATTTCTATCTAGAACAAAATTATATCCATCTTTATCAAGTAAAGAAACGGAGATGATGTTGCAAAGCATGGAAGGTACATAGTAGCAGTTGTTCAAAATCATAGTATTGTCGCTTGGCAATACTAGGTAATATTCACCGACGGCAGCAGTATCAACTTGTGCTCCGTTCCCTACTCTGAGGGACATCGCCAGGTCCAACTATCCTACCTTTTCTCAGTCCCAGTAATAAATTACAGATATGATATCTTGATCCGGTATCTAGTACCCAGGAGGTAGGACTGGCCGAAAAATAATTCTCAATAAGAACAATACCTGAAGGAGATAAAATAGTAAGCTTCTTCTTCACCGGGGTCATCAAGGAATTCATGCAATCCTCTTTCTCTTGCTCATGCTCATGACATTTGTCACAAGTCAAACCGAACCAGCGTTCCCCAGCCCCGAATAAGAATCTGGGTTGATCAAGTCACACATTATATTATCTTAATAAAGGCGTAACATAGTAGCTGCAATTAGGGGAGAGAAAAGAAACACTCAGCGTATGCTCTTTTAAGTTTAGATTGGTTATGATTTTGTATAAACATGATGGCTCCCACTGTTTTCTCGAATTCTCCTTCAAATCTTAAAAGGAGAACTAGTCGGGATCATGTACGCTCCACAAGTTTTCTAACCGTTCAGCCAAGCAAGTGTTGGTACATCGAGGGGCTCCTCGTGCTTCACACGGACCTAATTAAATAACCCTGTTTCCGCAGAGGAATTATAAGTTCATAGTGCTTGTGTCGTGTCAACTACAGTGTTTGCGGAACCAAAAACTTTAAATTTTACTTGATCACTATAAACTATAACCATAGAAATCTAATCCAAACACTAAGCTGGCAAAACATAAAGAGATTGGCTACTATGTTAAGGACTACAACCTTTGATATCGTGTCTTTCGAATCTTTTGTGGTCCTCTTCTTAGACTCCTAGGGTTGTTGGATCGAGCTTGCAAGGTAGTCTTCCTACGTCAAAGATAATCCACCCGAGAATGCCGGTTCAAGCTCTAACTTCTAATTATAAGCAAAGAAGCAACTAAAGATCAAGACTTGCTAAGTAATGATATTTAGAGGTGTAGTAGTAATGTCAAGATGCTCTCTTTATTTTCCTCAAAAAACTCTAAAGAGAAGATGAGGAAGAAGATGAACTAAAGAAATGGCTAAGGATATTGATAGAATAATATCACACTCTTCTCTCTTATCTCTTCATATAATATTTTAAAACAAATAATGTGAGTGGGTTTGTGACTTACAAGTGTGAGTCACAAGCCCACACACATCTAAATAAACCTAGAAAAGATGAGAGAAAGAGATATGTCACCTCACAAGTATACACATATACATACATATATATATACACACACATACACACAACCATATATACCCGTACTTATAATAAATGCATATACTCATATTTCTACAAAAATACGAATACCATATTTGTATCGAAAACACAAAATACGCGTATTCATATTAAGAAATAAATACATGTATTTGTATCAAGACACAAATACCCATATTCATACAAATACACGTATTCGTATAAATAACGTATTCGTGTTAAAATACAAACACTTAAAAGAGACCAATATATTACTAGTTCCATAGCTGGCTATCTTTTAAACCTACCAGTATTACCAAAATTTCCGATTAAAGCACGTGTATTAAATACACGTGTTTTAACGAACACCCGAGCATATCAAAATACACATACTGCACCATTTCGCCTGAACCGGGAAACCCTCTGTGTGGGACTCTAAAGACTCGACAGTACGCTAGCAATGGGTTTAACCACAAGCATATCTGTGGCACTAGCTGTACGTAACGGCTACCCAGTTATCTATCGAAAGTAAGGCTGACAAGCAAACTCGTCTGTATCCCTACTGAGCCTAACTGTGACAATCTCTATACAGTCCGGTCTATTCATCTAAGAGTATCGCATATCAAGTCTAGAAAGGTGGAAAACGTCATACCCCTAATAACCTGATAAATCATGTCGATGTGGCTAAAGACCATTCGAGAAACTACTGATCTAACTATTAGTAAATCTCAACTGCCCTGCCCAGGGTCTTGTGGTTTCGGCCAACTGTACACATCGCGACATCAACTCCGTATACCGGGAGAGACGAATCCCTGACAATCACTCACTGCCTCCATGTGGCCCGGGACTATACGGAACTAAAATCTATTTGCACGACTCGGTAGAGCTGTGGTAGGGTAGTAATCAATGCACAGTAAGAACTCACTCATGACAAGTGACGATCTTAGGTCGACAAACTAACCTGTACGTATGTCACCTGAGAGCTGCTATCTGACGTTAGGTATAATACCATCCAGCAACTCCCGACGAGTCCGTCCAGTGTAACTCATAACTTAATGAGCACATGTATACTATCTTTGATGTCGTACACCAATGGCTGTGGAACCGGCCATATCCCCAGATGGGAATAAGAAACGTATACACTAGTCTACTCTGGGCAATATTAAAGATGTGCTTATAGACTACCCAGCCCCCACTAGTATGATTGCCATCACAATGCTGGTAGTCAAGTGATTAGTCGAAAATATTGCATCTTTTAACCGGCAATTTCCCTATCATTCGCATTCATATAGAAGTGTTCGGCATTCATATTTCACATATTAGCAAATCTGTCGCAAAATATCAGATTACATGTGTTAGACCTTAAAACCGGCATTTCTAGGGAAATTGACTGCATTTCATAACATGGCATCATTTCTATATATCGCAACCCGTGTTTCGAAGTCTGTGCAGGAAAAATCAAAAGCTTGCTCAAATCTACACCGCTAAAAGATACGCCAACACAATGATTTCAGTTCCGGTATCAATCCAAAGGGACAAATACAAATCAACACATCAGATAAAGCCCCAAATGTCAGCCCAAGCAGGCACCAGAAGTTTCAAATCCCAAGCCTCCAACATGGCCGCGGAACCGCGGCCGGAGCCGGCTTGCGCCGCGGTTCCGCGGCAGATCTGCCACGTCAGCACCAAAGCTTTGCACCAAAATTCTTCATTCAGGACCCACATTCAGCTCATGTACTTCAAGTTCCAGAAGACTCCAGAGACTTCTGCCAGATCAGCAAACTAGGGTTTATAAGGTTAATTAATCCTAGCTTAAAGCCTAAGCTAAACTCTTAACAAACTATCTTCTAGAAGCCTCAACAAACTTTAGGAGGGAATTGTAATTTCAAACCTAGACCTAGGGTTTGGGAGATCTATAAATAGGACCCTAGGCTCACTTGTAAAGAGATTATGGATTGATCCCCAATTTTAGTATCAATCTAAATTCACTCTCTTTCCACAAGTCTAGTGAGAAGGCTTGTGTGAAACCCTAACCCTAATTCCAATCAAAAGCCAAGATCCCGAGTACCCCATCAAGCAAGAAGCCTTGCAACCTTTTATGAGCGGAGCCGATCTTCAACAGAGCAAGTGGTCCAAGCCGATCTACGACTCATGGAGCCGAGCGACGCCAGATCGACAATTTAGTTCTTCCTCTTATAGTTCTTGAGCGACTGTAATCAAATTGTTGATATAAATAAAAGGTGATATTCTTTTATCTTGTTTTCTTTAAATTCTTGCATCATGATTCGATCTAAATTTCTAGTTGTAATTCTTGTTGTGATGTTTGAGTAATACTCCGCTCGTCGAGGAGTCAAGACGATCAATAGAATGATGATGTAATTTATCTTAAATCGATTCTTGAATCCTACGAGTTTTGTAAACCCTAGCAAGTTCAAGAACCGACAACCCAATTCATTGCGATGCTTTCTTGAATGATATCGCTCGAGATTGGGGAGTTACGATCGATTCTTGAAATTGCTAGAGGCTAGAATGTGAATGATATCAATGAAAGAACAAGGGTTAAACGATGAAACCCTAGTTTCACGAGAAAGCCCTAACTCTCATCGATTATCATCGATCTAGTATCAATCCTTCGAAGGACAAGAACACTAAATCTTGAGATTACATCACGTCTATAGATCCGATCGATTCCTACGAGCCTCACTTAGATTCTTGACATTTGGTTGGAAATATCATCGAAACCCGATTCTTGATTGTTTATCTTTTTCTTGATTCTTGAATAGAATAGTGACACTTGAAACATTTGATAAATGTTTAATCATGCTTTCTTTTCTTCGCAATTAACTTTTCAATTCAAACAAATTAAACATAGAAACGAATCGCACAATCCCTGTGGACGATCCGCACTCGCTTACGATCTACAACTGACACCGTAATTGATTGCGGTCAAATATAATTCTTTGATTGTGAATCTTATTCAATATTACCGACGCATAGAAACTTATTCGCTTTATTCGATTTACACAAACAACAACTTCTTTTCAATCAAATGAAACCGTTATCAGGGATCATTTGAGTTGATTTACTTACACAGTCTCGAATTTTACGAACAATCAAATGGCGCCGTTGCCGGGGATCGCGCGCTAATTCGTTTCATATTAAAGTTGAATTGAAAGATTTATTCCATTGTGATTTTTAGATCAAAATTCGTGCAAACCCTAAACGATTTGTTGTGGTTCATTGCAAGGAAATCTGGAGCTGTTTGGCAATTGAAGAAAATTTTTGGAAAATTCCAGAGAGCTGGAGTTATCAACAGGAAGCTTCTGTTGAATTTTTGCGAAGTGATCAGCACATAGGACCGCGGAAGCGCGGTGGGAGCCCCCTATTGCGGCGGAACCGCGGCTTGGTGAAGCGATCACTGTGAAATTTTTCTCTCTGGTACTTTCTTACCTTCTCCTCTCTCCTCTTTTAGCTCCAACTAATAATTTTCTGCAGGTTTCTTTGCAAATAAATCGCAGCGCCGCAAATTGCAAAATTAAATTTGTGCGTGACTTTGTTTCTTGGTTGTTTGCATTCTAATACGGATATTAAGAGGCACGGCCAAATCCAAATTAGGTGGGGAGTTCATTACCCTTCCTAGGCCCTAAAAATCACAAAACTTGCATCCGTATTGACCCACATTAACTAAAAAATATCTAGAGATGACTCTAAGGACCGTCGCGCTCAATTAGGACAGAAGAAGGCCGTGGGTAATTCATTGCTTATCCGCGTTTTCTTGTGGTGTCTAAGGCGAGTGTGTCTAAAGCTAGTGGTTTTTAATTAGGCCCACTACTTACGTAGTGGAGTACCTTCCCACTTACCTGGCACTTAACCGGCCACAGGGGGACAAAGAGGCAGTGGAGGATTCTATCCTGTGACTTGTCTTTTTGCAGTTAGGAGCGGTCTAGAGCCGGACCTAGGTGACCACTAGATTCTAGGGTTTTTGTGTGCTGCATTTGTTGTGTCGCAACATTTTTTAAAAAATCCGTCCCTTTTTCAAAGCAAACACCGCATTCATTCATACCCCTAATTATAAGTCAACGCTGCCACTTGTACTAACCTCTTTTAGTGCAAGAGAGGCTGGACACAGGATTCTAGTGCCCGTTTAGTCCGCGTACCCTTTATCGACTCCGAAGTCGATATTTCTCCATTTACCTTTTCTTTACCCACTACCACACCCACTCCGATGGATCCAAATCCATCGAACTTCTTAAACCCTAATTTGCCGTCGTCCGTTGGTGCGCAGAATCCACCCCGCATCTCTCTCCAGGAGAGGTGCTACCCTATTCGAGGTCCTCTTTCGACCTGCTTATCCACACCACCAGCCAACGGGGATAACTTTGAGATTAAGCCCCAGTATATCAATCTTTTACCCAAATTCCACGGACTCGAGACTGAGGACGCTTACGTTTTCATTACCAAATTTGAAAACGTATGCGCAATGATGGGTACGTCACAACTTTCAGTGGATGCTATGCGTCTACGACTTCTTCCATTTAGTTTGTGCGATATAGCCGAGAAGTGGCTATATAACACTACTGCACACTCTATCACGAATTGCGAAGAATTTTTCGCTGCATTCCTTAAGAAATTTTACCCAATACAAAAGACGGCTCGAATCCGTAGCGAACTGAATCAATTTGCCCAGCTCCCAACAGAACCATTTTCAAAATGCTTTGAACGTTTCAAGGATCTATTGGTTCAGTGTCCTCATCACGGCATCCCGAGATGGGAGCTTTGCCAAATCATTTATTAGGGCATTAATGTTGGAGATAGTGCCCTCGGAGTCAATTATTGGATCACAGGCACGTGATTGCAATGATTGAGGGAGGACCTATCCCGGTAGGACAGTCTTACTCGAGATGATAGTATGCTATCTGGTTTACCTTTATCATCGTGTACTGCTTTAGGTGACCTGACATGTCGCTATTACACGTTGATAGAGCCCCTAGGATTCTTGCTTGACCACCAGCAGTATGAGGGCGATCATATAAGTGGGAGCTGGGGTCTATAAGCACATCCTTAAAAGGTCCCTAGTCGTGGGAGTTTCGAGACAGGGTATCGATACTCCAGAGTAGACTAATGTATACAGTCGAGACCCCGACGAGGGGCGTTGGCCGGTCTCACAAGCCACTGGTGTCAGTTGGTTCACCTAAGATGTATACAGGTGCTCATTGGGTTATGAGTACACCGGACAGGACTCGCCGGGAACATGCTAGTTGGTCTTATACCTGATGTCACATAGCAGTTCCCTGGTGACATGTGTAAAGGTTAGTTCATCGACCTGGGGATCGTCATTTGTCTCGTGTGAGTTCCCACTGTACTTTGATTACTACCCTACCACGCTCAAAGGAAACGTGCAAACAGGTTTTAGTTAGGTACAGTCCCGAGCCACATGGAGGCAGTGAGTGGATCTTCAGGGGTTCGTCTCTCCCGGTATTGAGGGTGAGGTCGCGCTGTGTCTAGGAGAGCCATTACACGAAGCCCTCGGCCGAGGCAGGAGATTTACTGGTAGGTATTCCAGTAGTATCTCGGGGTGTTCTGGGCTACACTCCGACACGACTTGTACCGCTTTTGGGGGTCTGACTTTTACCAACCCCCTAGGCCCGCCATGCGATGCTCATAGACGAACGGACAAGACAGTACTGATATTGTCACTGACAGGCTCAGTAGGGTGTCAGGATGAGTTCGCTCATCGACGTCCCTTTTTGTCAATACCTAGTAGCCCGTTACGTATTGGCTTATACCTCTGACGTGCTAGTGGTTAAATCCACAACCAAGGTGTAGACGAGTCTTTAGAGTCCCCCACATTCAGTTGCTCAAGTTTTCGGGCGAAAAGCTGTAGAGGCTTTATGGAGATATGGCAGGGTTCGATCAGATACGTGCGGTATTGTACGGATCAGGATCAGACGGATAATACTAGCCGGCTTTGGTTTAAGCCGGATCCTAGTATAGTACAGTGTAGATTTTGTCACATTACATTTGTATTCGGTCGGAATACAAATGCGGGTGTGTATGCACAGTAGCGGGGTTTTCCTGTGATTTATTACGGGACCAGTTTTCAGGAGTTGCCAGTTTGCTTTCCGTTTCGGCCATATTTCTTTGTATCCTTCATTGGCCGAAGTTTGGTGGAGGAGGGCTTATTTGCATTTGTGCAAATAAGCATTTGTGGAGGGGGTCTTCGCATATTTTTGTATCATGATTATTCCTCCACCATTTGACTTATTCATTTCATCATGGCTTGACTTTGGAGCAATCATGGTTGTTGTTGATTAGTTGGTGGATTGTGGATTTGTTAGTGATCATTGCTTGACTTTCTTTGCCATCATGCTTTTGATGATGGTTGAATATGATAACCATTTCCTTTCACTTGCTTATTCTGGTGGCTATCCTTTTTCACTCACTCCATTCTTACTCTCCCATCACCATAGCCATGGCCGGCCAAGCTCCAAGGGGGCTGTCCCAATTTTGTGCAAGGGGATTTCATCTCTTTTGGCTTTGGAAAAATCATATAGCCCCACAAAAATTCCATGTATCATCCCTCCACCAAAAATGGCAACCTCCATGAACCCCAAAATGAGACGTGGTTCTACACGTATCCTACAGCAAACCTTGGGCACGTCGACTCGCCAGCTTCGTGCCCGAGTTGCCTCGGTATAGAGGTGGGGGCCCGTAAAAGAAGCAGGCGAGGAGGTGGAGACCGGACATTCCGCGGGAGATCGGGACGACGACGAGAAGACCGGAGGATACGGATCGCTCGGTATATCTCTCTTCCCCATCTAGTAGTTAGCTAGGACTAGTTAATGGCCCGATCCGGGTTTTAGTGCGCGGTGGTGCCGGTTCAAGAAAAATTAAAGTTAACCATCGCTTCCGCATTTGGCCTCGGGATGGAGGCCGGGGCGCCGCCGTGCACTTACAGTGGTATCAGAGACTCGCCATTAACATAGTCTAGCTTTGTCTAATGTGTTTTACATTTCCGATCGAACAAATGTTCCAAAACCGTGTTTTTCAAAACAGCAGTTTTCTGTCGAAATTTTTTTGTCTCGAAATTTTTTTCAGGTAGTCTCAGAATACTGTGCATGGAAGTATAAGCCTACTGTAAAAATTTGGTCACGAGATCTCATTACTCGACCGCGGAACCGCGGCCAAACCCATGCTTGGGCCGCGGTTCCGCTGCAGTTTTGAGAGATCAGTACACCAATTTTTTCCAGAGGCCTTCTGGGTTGAAAACAGGGTTTTTGGAATATTAATTTTGGGCCTAGAATTTCTTGATGAGTTACAGTAGTACTTGGGGCCCACTTGTTATAATTTTGATCGATTGGATATTATAAACACATTATTTCACAGTATTTACATTATATCTGCGACCGTGAATGTCACTTGATCGGTAAATCCTGTCTAACTGCTATAGCCCGGTTAGACGGATTTGCGAACGTGACTTTCATGTTGATGTTCTATGTATTGCTGTGATGTTGCGGATCGGTCGTGGGGGATAGCCTGGATGCAATGCTAGTACAGTTTTTTGTTGTATTATGTACATTTGATATTGCTGGGCAAGCGTCCGACATGTGGACAGCCGTCACTGCCTGTTTGTATTATTATTTTGGGGCACGACCAGGTTGCGGTCGATGTACCCATTGTATGTATATTTTACTTTCTGTACTAGGATTTCCCCGCGGAGGGGTGCACGGGTAGCCGGATTCTAGAAGGCAATGGGCCCGCATCTCATGGCATTGAGACGGGAGGGGCTTTACTCTAGAATTGGCGGGCTATTCGCCGCACTCGTAGGGGGTACAGGTTGATCCAGGAGGGGTGCCCAAGTTACCGGATTCCGTGAAGTGCTGGGTGGTCCATTCACGTTGCTGAAGGGGGCTGCCTCGCTTCAGGTTTTGGCGGGTAACTTGCCGCACCCGTAGGGGTCTAGGATTTCATTGCACAGGCTATCCACACGACCAAGGGAACGTCGGGTTTCAGTAGTGGCTCTGTGAAACCCGGGGATCCCAGATATCTGTATTGTTCTGTGATGCTGTACATTTCTGTGATGTTGCATTTTTTTTCACGCCTTGAGCGAAATATAATATATTGGTATATATATTAGTAGATGTTGTATATGTTTTGCATCCGCGCTAATCCAGTCCCCGCTCTGTCGTTAGTTAGCTAACCTAACGGGTAATGACGGGACCCAGTGGCGAATGCGGATGGCATATACGTACATCAGTATATTTTCGTTCTTTTGTGATCAATTGATGGGACCGCGTTGATTCGGATCAATGCAAGTTAAACAAACCTAATCTGATGTTGTTGGAACACTTTTCAAAAAGCTTTGCAAGGACGTTCTCTTTTGTTTTGCATCGTGGTATTCAGTTGGAATATCCTGCTCCTCAGTCGACGAGGCAAGGGTCGAGATCCCTTCACCGGGAGTGACCCCTTGGACAAAAAGTTTGCGTCAGGGGAATGACTTCACTATAGCCGATTACTTTTGCTTTGCACCGTGATATTCAGTTGGAATATCCTGCACCTCATTCTACGGGGAAAGAGCCGAGATCCCTTCACCGGGAGTGACTTCTTTAGCTACGGTTTTCGTCACTATATTTTTATAAAGCTATCAGTTCCTTCAACGATATCAAGTTCATTACGTTAAAGGTTTTCGCCAGAAACCATTCGTAGCCCTCCGTCGTTTCATATGGGTGGTCAATAGTATTCAAGCTGTGTATGTTGGCCAAAGTCAAGGCACAGTGATTGGTAGCTATTGGGGTATTCATATGCAGCATAGATAGATGCGTTGGTTTGGGACAGTCGTACTGCCATTTTGGCCAAAGTCAAGGGTAGGTACGGGTGGATTCAAATTAACCTGGAGAATGACGGGTAGAACTTGACATGTGACTTATGATATGTTGGCCAAAGTCATGGTCATAAGAGCATGGGGCAGAAATCTCATCGGGAGTTTCTAAAGAAACTGAAACTTGCCAGATATGCGCATACCTTTTGGAGTGTGATGACGTGAGCGGATTCCGTCATGTTATCATGCGATGATAGTTGGATCCCGATTCCCACTGATGAGTTGGTTTACTCCTCGGGTGATCCCGACTAATTCTTCTTTTAGGTTTGGAGGTGAATTTGACGGTACAGTGGGAGGTTTCCAGATTAGATAAATTGGTAACCATTCTGATCTAGGTTAGAGTGCACGCTCAGTGTTTCTTTTCTCTCTCTCTTTGGCAGCGACCATTGACCCGACCCTAAGACTATGACTCAGAGACCAAGTTGACCGAACCTTCTTAAAACACTGGCTTTTGGATTATCAGAGTTGCAAACCTCATTGCCACTCCTACTTTTACCCTTTTCTCCAGGACACCCCGTATTACTACGAACGTCCACTTCCATTGGACAAAACCATCGTATGGTTAGATACGAACTCGAAGGAATTAATTCGAGGATGGTTTCCGGTTCTGGAGAAAACGGATAGGACTATTCAGTTGTTTTTTCCTTTTCCCTTCTCTCAGGTTGCGAGTACTCCTTGGTTTAGGAGTAGTACACCTATTACGCAAATTGGATAGTCTTCTTCCAAACCATAGGCTGGTGCCGACCGGTAGGGAGTGAAGAAAACCAATTAGCATAACGATGGTGTGCAGAAGGTATTAAGTAAAGACATAACAAGGGATTAGTAAGAGGGCAAAGTAAATTGCGACTGCTATTCACGACCAAACCAAGTATTTCTTCACCAATCCTAAATCACCTTTGTATTTCTCCAGAACACTCCGTATCACTACGAAGATCCACAGTTTATTGGATACTCCATCGTATGGTTATATACGAACTCGAAAGGAACTTGTTCCAGTTCGGGGATGGATTCTGGTTTAGGAGAAATAGGAATAAGGTTTATTCGGTTGTCTTTTATCTTCTCCTTCTCTCGTATTGCGAGTGTTCCTAGGATTGGGACAGTACACCCATTATGCTTATTGGATAGTCTTCTTCCAAACCATAGGCTGGTGCCGAACGGTAGGGAAGGAAGAAAACCATTTGGCCTAAAGGGGTGTACATAAGGTAATGACTAAAGACATATGAAGGGATTTGGAGAGGTGGCAAAGAATTATACGGTTACAGTCGTGAATCTGGAAGAGGCATTACTAGGAATACCGGGATACCCCATCGAAATATTTCAATGTTTCAGTTTCACTGTGTACTGTTAAAGGAAAACTGATTTCCTAATTAGTCCTTACTCCAGGGTATATATTTACCAGGTATGGTTCTCACATCTGTATGGTTTTACAGATGATGAGTGGGAGTAGGTTAGTGGGAATTAGGTGATCATCCTCATTATATCGGGATTCGTTGTAATCGGTGATATTTGAGGAAGTCACCTGGGTTGTTTGCCGGACGACAAATATTTGGTTTTGAATATCCGCTGTTGTGCACCAATTTCAAATTGATATATCTGTACGTCTATTTTCATAGAGTGAGATATACCTTTTTGAAATTATGTCTATGACATTTACCTATATCAGTGGATGGTTAGGTAAGGAGCATTAAACAGCGGTGTAATTCTTCTTAACCATAAGTACAGTTTTCAACCTACGACACACAGTGAATGAGTTATCAGACTCAAGGGACTTATACAGAGTATTGTATGTTGTCCAGGGTCCTTCAGGACAGAGGGGTTGGTCCTCGTACTATATTCGGTTTACTTATGACTTCTCTAGTTTTTAGACAGGTGTTTCGTGGAAACACATGGTCCGAATTTTGAGAAGTTACAGGTATTTGAATAAAGTAGAGAACCAGGTATTGCAAGTATCGGGATTTTTCAAAGTGACCAAAGATGTAGATACTTGTGTATGGTATTCAGTTGATAGTAATGATTAAGAGAACTTGCTTCTCTTTCAGGTTACTCATAATTGGAAGTATTCCTAAGTTGAGTAACGCTGATCGGCCTCCTTCCTTTTAGTTGACATGCACTGGAGACAGCTGCATGATTTGAATCTGGTTCAATTAAATCAGTGCCTCTGTTTTTATATTGGATATAGAACAGTTCATATCTTAACGATGTTAAGGTACGGGGAGTTGTCTGGCATATGCTTAAAAACCAGACACTGGACAACTCAAGGCACGTTTCTGTAATGGCTGTTTGTGGGTTGACCCAGGCTATGACGAGGGTTGACTTTCTACCATCTGGAAGATCAATAGTGATATTGTTCTAGACTCGCCACAGTTTTAATAAAAATGGATTTTTTCAGAAAACAGTTGTGGGAGTATGGTAGAACTGGAAGTTATTCCAGAACCACAAACGATTACTGAAGATTTAATAGGAACCTAAAGATTCAATCTGGTTTGACATTCCATTGGCCACTCCGCAGATTTGGTGGGTAACCTCAGGCACCCGAGAGGTACTCCGGTAGCCTCAAGGACGGTGACAGGGAGGTTCTTGTTTACCCACACTAGCCATTGCTGATGTTCCAGACTATGAGACCCGGCAGGAGGATGAGTATAGCGTCGTTCTAAACTTGTTTTAGAAGTGTACGTGTATATGACTCTGCCAGAGGGTTGTCGTAGTCAGTGGGAGCAGCGGAAGCATTGGTGGACAGGTAGCTTATGTCTATTTATAGACTAAAGCAGATATAGCGGAGATAGATCATCAATTTCTGATGTGACAGTCATAGGTTTGACTTCATCAGAATAGGGGATGGATCTGTTGAGAAGGTAGTAGGATATGATGTCCTGGTATTTGGATGACATTCACAGAGTAGGAAAAGAAATTCCTTTACTACAATCGGTTATACTTTGGTCGTCACACAGTGGTTTCTCCACATTGGACTTGGATATAATATCAGACATTCTGGTTACTAGATCTATGGTTTTAGATCTAGATTTGGGTGGTTTCCCAATTAAGGGTACTTAGACAGCATTCTAAGGGTATTTAGAATGGACGACTCCAGGCATGGTGGTGTACCTGCAGGTGATGGAGTCACCCTCTCTAAAAGTGTCTTACAGACTAAAGGGGAGAGGGATGTGCATGATTGGCAGATCACTTGCTTAGGCAATTGAGTCAATCATGAGATGTCAAGTACCACACCAGATGTTGTTCTTGCACTACATCCAATAAGTTGACATTGATCCAATCCTGGAGAAGCAGTCGGAAGCAGTTTTAGAACATAAGTGAATGTTCTAAGGATATGATAACGACGGCCTCATTCGGGAGACAGTTATCATTCCAGGCTTCCAAGGTGACCTGGACGACATGGAGGTTGTCAGAGTTATTGTTTTTCCTTCTGACGAGGGGCAGTATTTTGGACAGGTGGTCCAAGGCAATACTGAGGGAGGCATGGCGCAGGATACTGATTGAGTTCAGTTGACGATACAGTCTAAGAAGTTTGGATTTGGAGTTCGTTTATGAGCTAGGTCCCATCAGACATCCAGACACATTCTAAGACAGGTATTGCTCATTTCGGGAGATGGCATTCTCCGCGAACTTGAGATATAGAGAGACATAGAAAGAAACATCAAAGCGGATCCACTCACTGAGGCTATTCCTCGAACGCAATAGTTTCGCAAACAAGTTTTGTGAGACTGACAAGTAGAGGAGTTGGGTGTTCGGTATCACACGGGCTGTGAGCATGCGACATCGCAATAATTAGCCTTGAGTGCAAGTAGGAGATTGTTGGAGATAGTGCCCTCAGAGTCAATTATTGGATCACAGGCACGTGATTGCAATGATTGAGGGAGGACCTATCCCGGTAGGACAGTCTTACTCGAGATGAAAGTATGCTATCTGGTTTACCTTTATCATCGTGTACTGCTTTAGGTGACCTGACATGTCGCTATTACACGTTGATAGAGCCCCTAGGATTCTTGCTTGACCACCAGCAGTATGAGGGTGATCATATAAGTGGGAGCTGGGGTCTATAACCACATCCTTAAAAGGTCCCTAGTCGTGGGAGTTTCGAGACAGGGCATCGATACTCCAGAGTAGACTAATGTATACAGTCGAGACCCCGACGAGGGGCGGTGGCCGGTCTCACAAGCCACTGGTGTCAGTTGGTTCACCTAAGATGTATACAGGTGCTCATTGGGTTATGAGTACACCGGACAGGACTCGCCGGGAACATGCTAGTTGGTCTTATACCTGATGTCAGATAGCAGTTCCCTGGTGACATGTGTACAGGTTAGTTCATCGACCTGGGATCGTCATTTGTCTCGTGTGAGTTCCCACTGTACTTTGATTACTACCCTACCACGCTCAAAGGAGACGTGCAAATAGGTTTTAGTTGGGTACAGTCCCGAGCCACATGGAGGCAGTGAGCGGATCTTCAGGGGTTCGTCTCTCCCGGTATTGGGGGTGAGGTCGCGCTGTGTCTAGGAGAGCCATTACACGAAGCCCTCGGCCGAGGCTGGAGATTTACTGGTAGGTATTCCAGTAGTATCTCAGGGTGTTCTGGGCTACACTCCGACACGACTTGTACCGTTTTTGGGGGTCTGACTTTTACCAACCCCCTAGGCCCGCCATGCGATGCTCATAGACGAACGGACCGGACTGTACGGATATTGTCACTGACAGGCTCAGTAGGGTGTCAGGATGAGTTCGCTCATCGACGTCCCTTTTTGTCAATACCTAGTAGCCCGTTACGTATTGGCTTATACCTCTGACGTGCTAGTGGTTAAATCCACAACCAAGGTGTAGACGAGTCTTTAGAGTCCCCCACATTCAGTTGCTCAAGTTTTCGGGCGAAAAGCTGTAGTGGCTTTATGGAGATACGGCAGGGTTCGATCAGATACGTGCGGTATTGTACGGATCAGGATCGGACGGATAATACTAGCCGGCTTTGGTTTAAGCCGGATCCTAGTATAGTACAGTGTAGATTTTGTCTCATTACATTTGTATTCGGTCGGAATACAAATGCGGGTGTGTATGCACAGTAGCGGGGTTTTCCTGTGATTTATTACTGGACCAGTTTTCAGGAGTTGCCAGTTTGCTTTCCGTTTCGGCCATATTTCTTTGTATCCTTCATTGGCCGAAGTTTGGTGGTGGAGGGCTTATTTGCATTTGTGCAAATAAGCATTTGTGGAGGGGATCTTTACATATTTTTGTATCATGATTATTCCTCCACCATTTGACTTATTCATTTCATCATGGCTTGACTTTGGAGCAATCATGGTTGTTGTTGATTAGTTGGTGGAGTGTGGATTTGTTAGTGATCATTGCTTGACTTTCTTTGTCATCATGCTTTTGATGATGGTTGAATATGATAACCATTTCCTTTCACTTGCTTATTCTGGTGGCTATCCTTTTTCACTCACTCCATTCTCACTCTCCCCTCACCATAGCCATGGCGGGCCAAGCTCCAAGGGGGCTGTCCTAATTTTGTGCAAGGGGATTTCATCTCTTTTGGCTTTGGAAAAATCATATAGCTCCACAAAAATTCCATGTATCATCCCTCCACCAAAAATGGCAACCTCTATGAACCCCAAAATGAGACGTGGTTCTACACGTATCCTACAGCAAACCTTGGGCACGTCGACTCGCCAGCTTCGTGCCCGAGTTGCCTCGGTATAGAGGTGGGAGCCCGTAAAAGAAGCAGGCGATGTGGTGCCCTTCCGGCGAGGAGGTGGAGACCGGACATTCCGCGGGAGATCGGGACGACGACGAGAAGACCGGAGGACACGGATCGCTCGGTATATCTCTCTTCCCCATCTAGTAGTTAGCTAGGACTAGTTAATAGCCCGATCCGGGTTTTAGTGCGCGGTGGTGCCGGTTCAAGAAAAATTAAAGTTAACCATCGCTTCCGCATTTGGCCTCGGGATGGAGGCCGGGGCGCCGCCGTGCACTTACAATTAACCCAAACACTAAACAGAGCCTTGAAAACATGTGTCAAGGTACTTTTATGACCAAAGATGATGGGGAAGCTTGGAAGTATTTAGAAGAGTGCGCTGAAAAATCACTACAGTGGGAAAGTGGAACCCAACCATTGAATAGGGGTGGCGTACACCAAATAGATGTGTCCATACGTGTTCGAGCTGAGATGGCAGCAATGCAAAAGAAGCTCGACGCTATGGAACATAAATTTGCAGCAGCCTCCCTAAATCCAATGTCACTCCCCAAAACTTTTTGTGGGTGCCGTTCTGATCCGTCTCACTTAACGGAAGAATGTCCATTAAACTCTACGTTTCAAGGTCACGAGCATTCTAATGCCGCATTTCAAAGACCTCGAAACGATCCATATTCTTCCACGTACAATCAGGGTTGGAGAAATCATCCGAATTTCGCTTGGAACCAAAACCAATCTCAAAACACGGTTCCAAACACGAATAATTTTCAAAGGGCTCTTCCTCCACCACAACAACCCCTTCAACTCACTCAGCACCCCTATCAGTCACAAAACTTCTAAAATCAGGTCAACACTCCTGCACAGTCTAATTCTATGACCTGTTCTGACAAGTTCTCTCAATTCACTCAAACCATGAAATCACTTTTGTCAAATTTCATAGAGGTTTCGGCTGAGGTTAGATCTTCCGTCGGTGAGATAAAGAAAAACTCAGCGTCCCAAGCTGAGAGTATCAGAACGATGGAAGCTGAAATCGCAGGACTTAAAGCCGAAATGAGTGCAAGAGAAAAAGGGAAACTTCCCTCTCAACCCCTACAGAATCCTGGGCATTACAATGTAAATGCCATCACAACGTTGAGATCGGGAAGAGTGCTGAACAACCATGTTGGGGAAGAAATTGATGATACTGAAAATCATATCAACGCCCCGACTGAGACCTTTCCACACACACACACTTCTCCTTCTGATCCTTCTTCTTCTACCACACCACCTTCTCGCGAGTCTATTCTCCATTTCCCACTAGCCTCGACACCTCAGTATAGCTCTTCTAGTTCTCCACAGACGATCCCCACACCTCTTTTGGGATCTCGTCTACCCCCTCTTCCTTCTCCTATGATGGACCCGACGCTCATTGCGAAAGCACCTTACCCGAATCGGTTAAGGGGTAATAGAACGAGTCCACATATGGAGAAAATAATAGAAATGTTCAAACAGGTTAACATCAACATCCCTCTCCTAGATGCGATTCAGCAAGTCCCCGCTTATGCGAAAATTCTTAAGGACTTGTGCACTAGGAAGAGGAAGACTCAAGTGCCGAAGAAGGTCTTTATGTCTAATAACATTAGCACTGCTTTTATCCCCCAGCTACCAAAGAAACGTAAGGACCCAGGATGTCCTACAATATCGATTTCTATTGGGGGTAAAAACATAAATCGTGCTCTTTTAGACCTTGACGCAAGTGTTAACCTACTTCCATATTCTGTATATGAGCAATTAGGGATGGGAGAGTTGAAACCTGCTCACTGCACTCTCCAAATGGCAGACCGTTCAATCACCAAACCAAGGGGTGAACTAGAGGTTGTGTTGATAAAGGTTGGGGAATTTGTTTTCCCTGTAGACTTCATTGTACTCGATACATAGCCTGTAGCAAACCCCCGGGGCCAAATTCCGGTGATTCTGGGTCGTCCTTTCCTTGCCACTTCCAATGCTGTTATAAACTGTAGAAATGGTTCAATGAACTTATCATTTGGAAATATGACCATTGAACTAAACATCTACAAAGTTGGAAGTCAGCCATCAGAACCCTCTGCTCATATTCTACATGTGTGCTCTGTCCACGAGATCGCTCCCGATAGTTGCGGAGCTGAGGATCTTTGCTTTCTAGATCTCGACGACATTACCACATCTTTGCTTGATCTCACACATGATCTTAGTGAGGAAACTTTTCCTACACTTGAGTCCTGCACTCCTGACTTTACTCCACCCGAGTCTGTATCTTTCACAGGCTCTGAGCTTCTTTGTAACTCCAAAAATCATTCGATGATCCCACCTTCTATTATTTCTCCGCCCACATTAGATCTCAAAATTTTACCTTCTCACCTTAAATATGCATATCTTTGTGAGAATGAGTCTTTACTGGTTATCATTTCCGCTTCTCTTGCATCAGAGCAAGAGAATGCACTTTTATCGGTATTGAGATCTAATAAAGAGGCGTTCGGTTGGACCATGGCGGACATCAAAGGGATTAGTCCCTTGATGGTTGAACATCATATACATGTGATGGATGATGCCAGACCAACCCGAGAACCACAGAGACGGTTAAATCCCGTCATGAAGGAAGCGGTGATGAAAGAGATCATCAAATGCCTAGATAATGGTATTATATACTCCATCTCCGATAGCCAATGGGTGAGTCCTATACATGTCGTTCCTAAGAAATCCGGCATCACTGTTATAACCAATGAGGCAAATGAGTTGATTCAGACATGCACCCAAACTAGGTGGCGTGTATGTATTGATTATAGAAAACTCAATGCTGCCACGAGGAAAGACCACTTTCCTCTACCATTCATTGATCAATTACTGGAACGCTTAGCAGGACGAGGGTATTATTGCTTTATGGACGGGTACTCAGGCTATAATCAGGTCCCCATCGCCAAAAAGGATCAAGATAAAACCACTTTTACTTGTCCTTTTGGTACCTTTGCTTACAGTCGCATGCCCTTTGGGTTATGCAATGCTCCCGCTACCTTTCAGCGGTGTATGATAGGGATATTCTCTGATATGGTAGAGAATTTTCTGGAGATCTTTATGGAAGATTTCTCGATTTTTCGAGACTCTTTTTCTGATTGCCTATCGAATCTTGACGCTGTTCTTACTCGTTGCAAAGAGAAGAACTTGACTTTGAACTGGGAAAAATGCCATTTCATGGTCCAAGAAGGAATTGTACTTGGACATGTTATTTCACAGAAAGGCATTGAGGTTGACAGAGCTAAGATAGATGTCATTCAAAACCTCCCTCATCCCAAAAGCATCAAAGATATTCGATCTTTCCTTGGCCATGCGGGCTTTTATAGGAGATTCATTAAGGACTTTAGCAAAATTGCTAGACCTTTAACTCTTCTCCTGGCCAAGGATACGACCTTCCACTTTGACTCGGACTGCGAGACAGCTTTCGACTCACTTAAACACTCACTCACTTCAGCCCCCGTTCTATCGTCTCCAAATTGGAACTACCCCTTTGAGCTGATGTGTGATGCATCCGACTTTGCAGTAGGTGCAGTCTTAGGACAACACATTGAAAAGATGCCACACGTGATCTACTATGCAAGTAAGACCCTGAACGATGCACAAATCAACTATACAACCACCAAGAAAGAACTTTTAGCGGTTGTATTTGCATTAGAAAAATTCAAGCCTTACTTAATTGGCTCACCTATAGTTGTGTACACTGACCATTCCGCCTTAAAACATCTTTTGGCGAAGAAAGATGCAAAAGGTCGACTAATACGTTGGATCCTACTGTTACAAAAATTTGATCTTGTTATCAAAGATAAGAAAGGATGTGAAAACGTTGTAGCCGACCATCTTTCACGCATCTCTTCTTCCCCTGTGACTCTGCCGATCAATGACTCATTCCCTGATGAACAACTCTTGAGCGTATCCAATGAACCATGGTTCAGGGATATTGTGAACTATCTTGTCACGGGACTTATACCGAGCGATTGGTCAAAACAGGACAAATATCTTTTTCTATCCCAAGTAAAACACTTTTACTGGGATGATCCATATTTGTTTAAATATTGTCCTGATCAGATCATTCGCCGGTGTGTCCCGAAAAAAGAGTTCAAGAGTGTTCTTTCTTTTTGTCATGATCAGGCCTGTGGGGGTCATTTCGGTCCTAAAAAGACGGCAGAAAAGGTTTTGCAATGTGGATTTTATTGGCCGACCTTATTCAAGGACGCAATTGACTATTGCAAAACCTGTACACAGTGTCAGTACACGGGTAGAATATCCCGGAGAAATGAAATGCCTCTGCAACCCATTCTGGTTGTTGAAATCTTCGATGTTTGGGGCATTGATTTTATGGGTCCTTTTCCCAACTCCTTTGGGAATTTGTACATACTGTTGGCGGTTGATTATGTCTCCAAGTGGGTAAAAGCCATTCCATGTCACACTAATGACAAGAAAGTTGTCATTAAGTTCTTGAAAGAGAATATCTTTTCGCGATTTGGACACCCACGCGCTATCATTAGCGATAATGGGACACATTTCTGCAAAAGATCCTTCGAGACTCTGATGCGGAAATACGCAATCAACCACCGACTTTCTACACCCTATCATCCCCAAACGAGTGGGCAGGCTGAAATTTCGAATAGACAGATCAAACTTATCCTGGAGAAGACTGTTGCTAAGAATAGAAAAGACTGGTCGACCAAATTGACGGATGCTCTTTGGGCATTCAGGACTGCATATAAAACCGACCTAGGGATGTCTCCATATAGGATAGTGTTTGGGAAGGCATGTCATTTACCCGTCGAGATAGAGCATAAAGCATTGTGGGCTATAAAGGAAATAAACTTTGATCTAAAAGAAGCCTGCAACTTTCGGAAGTTGCAACTTAATGAGCTAAGCGAACTCCGCGATGAAGCTTATGATAACAATGTAATTGTAAAGAATAGGACTAAGGTTTTTCACGATAAAAACATTTTGAGGAAAATATTTTCACCTGGTCAACAAGTCCTTCTTTACGATTCACGATTACACCTTCACGCAGGTAAGCTCCGATCTCGATGGAAGGGACCTTTTATTGTGCGGTCTGTATACCCGCACGGAGCAGTAGAAGTAGAAAATGTTAAAAACGACACATTTTTCAAAGTAAATGGACATAGACTAAAGCCGTATTTTTCCACTGACCCCACGGAGGAGCTCTTGTTCTTACAAGAGCCAGTTTATTTGGATTAAAATTCCTCCGTCTCACCTTCATATCCTGTATATCACTGCATCATGTTTTGAATGAAGGTGAATGAAAAGAGTATGTTTGGGGGAAGTTCTTCACTTATATATTTTGCCCCCACTAATAATTCCCCCCAGGCTTACAGTTGTTGTAGGTATAGCGATTGGCAACAGTGAGGACACTGTTGAAATCAAGTTTAGGGGAGGTTTGTGCTTATTTTTGCATCATTTGCATATCATCTGCATAAGCATAAAACATTTCTTTTAAAAATCTATAAAAATTTAAAAATTTTCAAAACCCACAAAAATTTAAAAATTTTCAAATATAAAAATATTTTAATATTTACATTCTTTTTTGTATATAAATAAGATAATAAAAGTTTAGATAGTGAAAAATTACATCCATGAGATTAGAAAAATTTAAGAAAACTAAGAAAATTAGAAGTTTTCTTGTACGAACTAGTAATAAGTAGTTATGAGCCGTTGTCCCAAGGGTTAGTAAGATGAAGGACGTCACTAATCTGAGGATAAAAATAAGTCTGAAAAATAGTTTCTATTCTGGAAGCCAAACATTTTGAACGTTGCTACCCTCCTATTCGCACTTACACACGTCTTGAAGCCTTGGATAGTAGAGGATACCTTGAAATGCTCTTGTCTTAAAGCCGATGTATGAAGGAAATAAAAAGAAAAAAATGAATATAAAAAAATATATATATATATATAAAGTGGTGAGAAAAATGGACACTGGTTTTGTTATCACCGAGGGCAATAAAAATGTATAGCGAGGGTACTTCTTCACCTAGTGCCCTAAGGCCAACTGGTCTGGGAGTCACTGCTATGCCTGAGGTGGTGCAAGACGAGGAAAATACACCAAGTAAGCAAGCACGGGAGTAATCGGTCGGTTAGTACCTCAAGAAGTATTAACGGTCGCATGAAAGTGTGTAAGCAATCTTATCTAAATATTCATTAATTAAAAAGTACTGAGGCTGATGGGTAAGAGTATGATAGCTTGAATTGAATTCTCCGGGTGTAGGGAAGTCTTTTACATACACGCAGGGTTATATGATCGATGTTTTGGAAGAAAGATAGGAATGAAGAATAAGACGATGTTTTATTGAGGGAGGACGTGATTTCTAACATCTTTTCATGACCATTAAGATAGGGCTCATGACAACCGAAAAGCTAGCTTAGTTGGAAACCCTAATTTTCAAAGCTTTTCTTTTACGATTCTTTTCTTTAAATGTAATATTCATGATCTTTCTTTTATTATTGGATTTTGTGGGTGTAATCCGCTGAAAACCCTCAGGAGACAACACTCCTCCTACTAGGGACACCTAAAGGTTTAAAGGCTTGTTGCACGTGCTCAGTGCAATCGTGTTGCCTACGAAAGTGTGCTAGTTAGTTTTTTCTCTTTCTTTATTTTCTCCTTCTCTTATTAATAAAACAGTTCGCTCGAGACGATCGAAATTAAGTTTGGGGGAATTTGATTAGTCGAAAATATTGCATCTTTTAACCGGCAATTTCCCTATCATTCACATTCATATAGAAGTGTTCGGCATTCATATTTCACATATTAGCAAATCTGTCGCAAAATATCAGATTACATGTGTTAGACCTTAAAACCGGCATTTCTAGGGAAATTGACTGCATTTCATAACATGGCATCATTTCTATATATCGCAACCCGTGTTTCGAAGTCTGTGCAGGAAAAATCAGAAGCTTGCTCAAATCTACACCGCTAAAAGATACGCCAACACAATGATTTCAGTTCCGGTATCAATCCAAAGGGACAAATACAAATCAACACATCAGATAAAGCCCCAAATGTCAGCCCAAGCAGGCACCAGAAGTTTCAAATCCCAAGCCTCCAACATGGCCGCGGAACCGCGGCCGGAGCCGGCTTGAACCGCGGTTCCGCGGCGGATCTGCCACGTCAGCACCAAAGCTTTACACCAAAATTCTTCATTCAGGGCCCACATTCAGCTCATGTACTTCAAGTTCCAGAAGACTCCAGAGACTTCTGCCAGATCAGCAAACTAGGGTTTCTAAGGTTAATTAATTCTAGCTTAAAGCGTAAGCTAAACTCCTAACAAACTATCTTCTAGAAGCCTCAACAAAATTTTGGAGGGAATTGTAATTTCAAACCTAGACCTATGGTTTGGGAGATCTATAAATAGGACCCTAGGCTCACTTGTAAAGAGATTATGGATTGATCCCCAATTTTAGTATCAATCTAAATTCACTCTCTTTCCACAAGTCTAGTGAGAAGGCTTTGTGTGAAACCCTAACCCTAATTCCAATCAAAAGCCAAGATCCCGAGTACCCCATCAAGCAAGAAGCCTTGCAACCTTTTATGAACGGAGCCGATCTTCAACAGAGCAAGTGGTCCAAGCCGATCCACGACTCACGGAGTCGAGCGACGCCAGATCGACAATTTAGTTCTTCCTCTTGTAGTTCTTGAGCGACTGTAATCAAATTGTTGATATAAATAAAAGGTGATATTCTTTTATCTTTTTTTCTTTAAATTCTTGCATCATGATTCGATCTAAATTTCTAGTTGTAATTCTTGTTGTGATGTTTGAGTAATACTCCGCTCGTCGAGGAGTCGAGACGATCAATAGAATGATGATGTAATATATCTTAAATCGATTCTTGAATCCTACGAGTTTTGTAAACCCTAGCAAGTTCAAGAACCGACAACCCAATTCGTTGCGATGCTTTCTTGAATGATATCGCTCGAGATTGGGGAGTTACGATCGTTTCTTGAAATTGCTAGAGGCTAGAATGTGAATGATATCAATGAAAGAACAAGGGTTAAACGATGAAACCCTAGTTTCACGAGAAAGCTCTAACTCTCATCGATTATCATCGAGCTAGTATCAATCCTTCGAAGGACAAGAACACTAAATCTTGAGATTACATCACGTCTATAGATCCGATCGATTCCTACGAGCCTCACTTAGATTCTTGACATTTGGTTGGAAATATCATCGAAACCCGATTCTTGATTGTTTATCTTTTTCTTGATTCTTGAATAGAATAGTGACACTTGAAACATTTGATAAATCTTTAATCATGCTTTCTTTTCTTCGCAATTAACTTTTCAATTCAAACAAATTAAACATAGAAACGAATCGCACAATCCCTGTGGACGATCCGCACTCGCTTACGATCTACAACTGACACCGTAATTGATTGCGGTCAAATATAATTCTTTGATTGTGAATCTTATTCAATATTACCGACACATAGAAACTTATTCGCTTTATTCGATTTACCCAAACAAGAACTTCTTTTCAATCAAATGAAACCGTTATCAGGGATCATTTGAGGTTATTTACTTACACAGTCTCGAATTTTACGAACAATCATCAAGCAAGAATCCTACGGGCCTCATCAACATGTATTAGAGATATGAAATAACTAGTAGAACATATACATATGTTAAGATAAAGAAAAACCAAATAACATACTATCATATCGGTCAAGATTGTCCAGTACATATATATCCCCAGCATCTTGTACAATAAAGACCTCTAGGGTATATATATATCCTAACAATCTCCCACTTGCACTAAGGCCTTTTATTGGCGTATCGACTACCCAATGTTGGCGCTAAAGACAGTCTTTGGCATATCGTATACCCAATATCTCGAAAAGCCTCTCGAAATGTGCTTGAGGGATAGCCTTGGTGAATGGATCTACAGTGTTGTTCTCCGTATCTTCTCTCCACACCTCGATCTCCTGGCGATCTATGATCTCCCTGATCAGGTGATACCGCCTTAAAATATGTCAAGATTTCTGAAGTGACCATAATTCCTTTACTAAAGTAATAGCCCCATTGTTGTCGCAATACAAAAGTATTGGACCAATAATGAATGGAACCACCTGATGTTCAGAAATGAACTTCTTTATCCAGACCGTCCCTTTTGTGGCATCATTAGCAGCGATGTACTTAGCCTCCATTGTCGAGTCTGCTATGGTGTCATGTTTGAAACTCTTCCAATAGACTGCCCCTCCATTGAGGGTAAACACATAACCCGACTTTGATTTAGAGTCATCCTTGTCACTCTGGAAGCGAGTCTGTGAAGGCCTCGGCCTGGAGGTCTCCATTGCCATATACTAAGAACAATTCATTAGTCCTTCTCAGGTACTTGAGAATATTCTTTACGGCTATCCAGTGCTTCTTCCCTGGGTTTGACTGATACCGGCTTACCATGCTGAGTGCGTAAGCTACATCTGGTCTGTTATATAATATCGCATACATTATAGATCCTACCGCCGAAGCGCGGAGTATAATCCTCATGCGAGCCCTCTCCTAATCAGTATTGGGAGACATCTCTTTGAAGAGAGTGATCCCTTGACAAGAGGGTAAATTACCGCGCTTAGAATCTTCCATACTAAATCTCCTTAGTATGGTGTCAATATACCTGGACTGTGAAAGTCCCAACATTCTCTGAGATCTATCACGATAGATCTTAATCCCCAGAATGTACGAAGCATCACCCAGGTCATTCATGGAGAACTACTGTGACAAGAAGTTTTTGACTGATTGTAGCATAGGAATGTCATTTCCTATCAAGAGAATGTCATCCACGTACAAAACGAGGAATACCAAAGTTTTCGCTACAATTTTCTTATAAATGCATAGTGCATATATATTTTTGATAAAGTCAAATTCCTTGACCGTTTCATCAAAGCACATGTTCCAACTCCTTGATACCTGCTTTAATTCATAAATGGATTTAACCAGCTTGCACACCCTTCCGCTGCTCCTACTCTCTGTGAAGCCCTCTGGCTAGTCCATATAAACACACTCTTCCAAACTTCCATTCAGAAAAGCGGTCTTTACGTCCATTTTCCAGATCTCATAGTCATGAAAGGCAGCAATGGCAAGTAGGATCTGAATAGATTTAAGCATAGCCATTGGAGAAAAGGTTTCATCATAATCTAAACCTGGTCTTTGACGAAAACCTTTTGCTACATGTCAAGCTTTATAGGTTTCAACCTTTCCATCTGCACCAATCTTCTTTTTGAAGATCCATTTGCATCCTACGGGTTTTACCTCTGGAGATGCAACGTCCAAAGTCCAAACTTTGTTGGTGTACATGGATTCCATCTCGGACCGCATAACATCTATCCACTTCACCGAGTCTCTGCTTATGATAGCCTGCTAAAAACTAGTAAGCTCATCATCATCGATGATGCAATCCTCTCGATCCCCGTCTACGAGAAAACCATAGTGTCTTTTGGGCGGATGAGACTGCCTACTAGATCTACGGAGTGGCATAGGTACGTCCAGTTCTATTGATTGAGCAGCTAGAGGAATCGGCATTCGCATTGGCTTCTTAAAAGAATCGGCATTAGCTTTCTTTGTCAGCCCGGCAAGTCGTTCCTGTCCTGTAGTTCCAGGAATTCATCCTAAAGTATGTGGCATAGGCTGACCACATGAGTAGATCTGGCAGGTCTCGGGTTCCACTAAGCTTTCAACAATAGTTTGTGATTCAGAAATTTCTTCCAGTTCTATCGCGCTCCCACTAATTTCCTTTTCAAGAAATAGAGTTTCCATAAAACGGGCATGTTGAAAAACAAAAACCTTTTGTTCCTCAACATAATAGAAACAATACCCCTTAGAATACTTTGGGTGTCCCACAAACTTACACAATACTAAACGTGCCTCGAATTTGTCCGGATGATACTTTTTGACAAAAGCTGGACACTCCCAAATCATAAGATGCTTAAGACGGAGTTTCTTCCCACTCAACATTTCATATGGAGTGGTAGGCAAAGACTTAGTTGGAACTTTGTTCAATAGGTATGCAGCAGATTCTAGTGCAAAACTCCAGAAGGATAGCGGCAACGCAGCATTGCTCATCATGGAACGCACCATATCAAGTAAGGTGTGATTCCGTCTTTCTGATACACCGTTGTGTTGTGGTGTGTATGGAAGAGTAAGCTGAGAGAGAATTACATTCTATTTTAAATATTGCAGGAACTCGGTACTTAAATATTCTCCACCTCGATCAGATCGAAAAATCTTGATACTTTTTCTCATTTGTTTTTCCATTTCATTCTTATACTCCTTGAATTTCTCATAGGCCTCGAATTTATGTTTCATCAAGAATACATATCCATACCTTGAGAAATCATCGGTAAAATTAATGAGTAGGAATAACTACATCTTGCATGTGTAGACATCGGACCACACACGTCGTTGTGTATGATTCCCAGGAGCTCACTGACTCTATCTCCATGTCCAGTGAATGGAGTTTTGGTCATCTTTCCTTTGATACATGATTGACAAGTTGCATAGGATAGATATTCAAACAGATCTAAATTTCCATCTTTATATAACTTAGTTAATCTTGTTTCATTGATATGACCTAGTTTACAATACCGTAAGAAATCTTGATTTGATTCTGGAGTCTTTCTTTTTAGTGTGTTTTGGACGTTGAAAACTTGATGATGATTCAGTATGTATATTCCGTTATCTAGTGTACCCGACCCAATCATTTCATGATTTAGGTGAATGTTTATAACATTGCTTTCAAGTGCAAAAGTATATCCTTCATTAGATAACAAAAATACAGATATAATATTACACATCATGCTGAGTACACAAAAGCAGTTACGGAAAACCAAAGTATGTCCACTCATCATCCCGAGGTGATATTCTCTGTAACATTTCAGAAATATAAAATATTATTTTTGAAATTTAAATAATAAAATAATAAATTTTATGAATATTATAAAAGTATGGAAAATTAGTTTTATTGAAATGGTATAATTATATACATATAATTTGGAAAAAATAATTGGAATTTTAAAATGAATTATTAATTATGGAAGCTTTTATTGGATTTGGGCTTTTATAATTTTTATACAATTATTTACATACAATTTATGCTAAACTTTATTAGTATTTTACTAATTATGTATTAACCATGTTTATGTTTCATGACATGCTACATTTCATATTGTGACATTGGTCCATATTTATTGCCATGGTTTCTTTTTTGAGTTTGCTTTTAATTTGTTTGTTTTTTTTTAAAAAGAAAAGAAAAATAGAATGAGAGGGGACAAGGAAGTATGGTTGAGGGGAGAGAGGGAGAGAAGGTTCTACACTTCTCCTAGGCTTTTCCTCATCTCCTTATTTTCTTCATCTTCTTTCTCTTCTTCATCTCCTCCTCCATTTTCTTTATCTCCTCCACCACCCTTTCTACCACCATACAACCCTTCCAAAACTTCATCAAAATCTCATGTTCCCTTCACAACTAATGCTCCTCATATCACTACAAGCATCATAGTAGGATCAAATTCTAGTCTTGAGCTTAATTATCCATCTTAGAATTTTCTTGAGTTTCTTTTTTAAGGTAATTCCCTCACTTTTAGTTAAGTGTTTAAGTTTTCTAACCTCCTATGCTAGTTTAGAGTTAAACAAGTTACGTTTAGTGAACTTGGAAAATTCTAGAGTGATCTTTAGTAGGTTTAATTAGTAGTAGAGATATAGTAGAGAGTTTAGAGAGTGACTACTAGCCTTTAGTGGTAAAATCCCTAGACTAAGTGGGTTTAGAAGTCCCGAAACATGAACTTAGAATTTTTTGACATCGGGTGTTTTGTTGAATTGTGGCGTTCTAATGAAATCCGGAATGACTCGAGAGATCTGAAAAATAAATTGCATATACAGAGAGATGTGCAGGCACTTAGGAAGCTACCCCTGAAGCCCGAGCCCCCATCTTTTATTCTTGGCCGCCAAAATATCCGTATTGGCCGTAATTTGTGGCCTGAACTTAAAGTTAGGATTCGGTTCTTGGTCCATAGCTCAAACATCTGATATCTAGGCCTACCCTATATGCAGAATGTCCTAATTTCACCTTAGATAAAATCTGTAAGTGTTTTTCTAAGTTGCTGATTTCGTTTTTGCAACGTTTGAAACTAGATTTTTGATATTGAGTTTTGACTCGGTTGTTTGACGTTCATACGTCAACGTCGGGAGTTGTTTGGTTATTCTTTCATGCGTTGACCATTGGTTCTAACCTATGTACGTCTCGCTTGATGTATCGGTTTTCGGATTTGATTTTTGATGACGATACGATATGCGTTGAATTGTAGGTACCTTCGTGTGAACTTACGGGACGACAAAGAAGAACAATGCGTCCGTCGACTTCTGCTATAGAGAGAATAGTAAGTGAGTAGATATATATCTACGGGGGAAGTCGGGTGGATGGCGTATAGCACCTCCACAACCGTAGTATTAGGTTACTTATATATAGTTACATATATATAAATATTAGATATGTATACTTAGCTAATAAGGTTCTAGGAGAGTATAGGCGATAATAAGTGTACTCGTAAGGTGGTATGTCCTTAGTGCTTATTTTCTTAGCTTTGAGCCATTGGTATATACGTTGTACACACACAGAGATGTGTGTGTGTGTGTGTGTGTGTGTGTTATATATATGTATGTATATGTTATATATATGTATATGTACAAGTAAGTTTGAGGATAACTTCGACATAACATCACGAGATGAGGATATGACAAGTTATAATGATATGAGTCGATATGATCAGACCCGATGTCACGAGGCTATGTTACAGGATATAAGATTATATAGGAGGATATGATATGATATATTATATTATATAAAGATTAGGCGATATATATGTTCATAATACGATACGAGATAATATAACATGTGACGATATGGGACTAGATGATTGAGCCACACACTTGATTTGATGATATCGTACGATGGATTATACCGTACGTAATATGATTTACATGATGATTGAGCCACACACTTGATTTAAAGATATCGTACGATGGATTATACCGTACGCGATATGATATACATGATGATTGATCCGCACTCTTAACGTGATAATATCGTACGTGATACTATGAGGCGGGATCGCCGACTTATGGATGTATCGACTCGGAAAATTATTGTTTTCTAATCACTTACGTAGGTATTAGGATATAATTCGAGACATACCTATTTTCAAAAACTAACGAATCATTATGCATTTTTAAATGTCAACTTTAAGGGACGCTACGGATTTTCAAATGGTATCTTTTTCTCAAAAACACCGTAGCCCATATTTTTCTAAAAACAACGATTCGTACTATTTTAAACTATAATTGTATGGCTCATATGTAGCTATGTACTTTATACTGTTGCGTTTACTTTTTCCTTTTTCTACTATGCTCGCATTATTCGTTTTCTTGAAGTATACATGCCGCGTTCCTTTCCTTATCTTGTATGACATCGTCTACTAGGACACACGCACTATTACGGATGATGCGCATGTTGCACGTACACATACTCGCCGGCTCACACACTCATCATCGGTAATTGTTGTGCCTCGTACACATTAAAGATTGCTACTTTTCTATATAACCTGATAACCTGAAGTTTTTATGTATTGTTTAGTACTCATTACCGCACATGCTAGTTTAGATATTGCATTTTCTTACCTAGTTAGATGCCACGTTTATATATACACTCTGGTTATGCACTATAGATTTTTTTATGCCGGTACTCATTGTTTCATTATTGTTTCATGCTTATGAGATTCGGTTTTCATGAGATTTCTGAATTTGAGAAACCGCAGATACATTTTGAAAACTTATGATTGTTTTAAAAACACGGTTTCACTTGATATGATGTGTGGCGTCCACCATGAGTTTTCTCGGTTCTGAGCTATGTATATACCCGATTCGAGGAGAGAGAAGAGACCGTCTGCGAGTACATAGTGTACCCGGTACGGTACCCCGGGGCAAGAAGATCGTATAGAGAGACGTTGAGCCCGGAAAGGGAGTACTACCGACCGGTGATAGTTTTGGCTCGGCGGATATCCGAAGGATACTGACCGGAGTCGTGTGATCAGATGGATTTGAGGGTCGTTCCAATGAGACGGCGCTCGAGATATGATGATTTACGTGTCGATACTGGACACGGGTTTTATGATGTTTTCGAGCGTCGATACTGGGCACTCAGGCTTTTATGATGATTTGTTGTGTCGTTGATAGACATACGTTGGATGATACACCTATACACATATATATGATACAGATGACATGGTACCACATTATGACACAGACACGATTATATTAGTATTATTATACATATGTTTACACTATCACCCTTGTTACCACTCGATATTATTATATTATTATATTACTATATGATCTAGTTGATCGTCATACATTCGATTTCTACTTGTGATGTCTTCTACTCACGAGTTGGCAACTCATCCCCGTTGTTCCACAGTTTTCTTGCAGGATCGACCGCACAGATTCAGTAGCGGCTTGCTGGCACACAGTTTTCTTCTGGGTGATTTGCATTGGTAGGTAGGGTACACTTTGGATATTGACAACTATTTGTATACATTATTATTCAGTTGTATCTAGTTAAAAGCTCCATCAACCAGACTATATATATTTGGTAAACTTAGAAACCACAGATTGTATATTCTTTCGGACCTAGAGTCACCGATATGTAATTATTCTTTATTTTTTGTTTCCTTGATGATGTTTTGGTTTCTTTACTTTCTTTTCTATATTTGATCTTCGCCATGGGCGTCGTATATTTGTATTCGTGTGGTTGTTTCAGCCAATTGGCGAAGAGCTAGCTCCCATTTGGGGATGCCTATTATTATTGCTATGTATTGGTTTTGTATTTAAAATTTATAAAGGATGTGCTGCTCAGATATCAAATGCAACACCTTAGGATGTGTTTAGTGACTATTATATTTAAATAAAGGGTTTTTAATAAAAAGTTTACCAAATTGTGTTTCAAGTATTTTTCAAAATTTAATAAATATTTTTCTAGAATTTTCCTAGGCTTGCACACACATGTGCATGTAAACTAGGGTTTTTAAAATGAGGTAATACCATGATTAGCAACCATGGTGGGTTTAATCATGGGGATTAAGTCTTTTGGGTGTTAATTAAGTTTAATTAGTTGTTTAATGGTTGCTTTAATTTGAATTTCCTTTGGGTGTTGACTTGAGAGAGAGAGAGAGAGAGAATGCATCATGGCAAAAGCCATGCTTGCATTTAATGAAGAGAGAGAGTAGAGGGGTTGAAAATTAGGGTTATGATTCCTCTCATTCTTTTGTTCTTTTTCTCTCTACCTCACTCACACACACACACCCACTTACCTCCACAGCAGCAGCAGCAACAACCATCTCAGCAGCTGAAGCAAGCACAGCAGCAGCCAGAAGCAGCAACAGCAGCAACAGAGAGCAGCAACAGCAGCAACAGTGAGCAGCAACACCATCAGTGAGCAGCAGCAACAGCACAACTTCGACTGTAGCTCCTTCCCTCCACTTCTTCTTCTTCCTCCAGCTCCCTAGGGTCGAGTGTGGGGTATATTTCCTGAACTTACTCCCTAGTTTGCTTGTTTAGTGTAGTTTTGCTTCGGTTAGTGTTTTTGGTGCAATCTAGTGCGATATGTGGTGATTAGTGGGAACCTTGAGCAAGTGATGTATGTTCTGGTGTTAGTAAGTTGCTGGAGTGTTGTTAGGGCCTTATTAACCCAACTTAGCCCCCAATTGCACTAAAATACCACCAGATTCCTAATTGATGCGAATTCATCGTTTTTAAGCAATATTTGAGTTTCTGTAAACTGCTATCGACCCGGTGAGTTCAGAATAATTTTGAGAAGACCGTAGCATAGTGGTTAGGAGCTGATAACCCTGGTAGAACCCGACCCACTTAGGACTTGTTCCGGTCGCCGAAAAATTCGATATAGCCGCAATTTGCGGCCATATGGGGAGGGTTTGGGTTGGGGTTTGGTCCTATAGGTGTCTACTGCAACCCCTTGTCTCCTGGCATGTATAATTTTATTTGATTCTTGCTGTAGAAAAATCTGGGGCTAAATACCTGTTTTTCCGTATTTCTAAACCTTCGCGACACGCATGATACGTGTGTGGGTTTGGGGTTTCTGCGTATCGCGACGCGTCAGGGTAGTTTCAGGCGCGTGATCACACGTTTTAGCGTATCGCGCGCACGCGCGATTGGTTTGCGACACGGGTTTCTAGTTTGACCTTAATAATCACATTTTGTGGATTTGAGCTTATATGTGATATATTGTGTGATTTTAGGTTCGCAGGCGAGTGAGACGGACGCTGCGAAGAAGGGGAAGCAAGTCGTTGGCTACACTTAGCGCGAGACTTCGGTGAGTAGATTTAACATTTATGGGGATATCGCCCGCATGGCGTTATGCGTCGGGGCTGATATGACCTTATTATTATATGTTGCATTTACCTCATGGACTGTCATTGCATATTGCATTCCCTGCTGTATGTATGCTTAGAATTGATAGAACACCGCACTATTACTAACGGTTCATGTTGCACGAGCACTACTATGCATGTTACACACACACCGTTAGTAATTGCCATGACACACTCACTGTAGAACTGCCATGATTATATTGCTGTAGTTCATCTCATATGTGTTTCGATATGATTTTTAAGGAAATTGGGATCTGCATGATATCTTTAAAAACGGAAACTATATATTTTTTTTAAAAGCGGTTTTCCCTTATACCTATATCATGGATTGATGTACATAGCACATCGCATTGGATTTATTTCTTGGTGTTGGATTTTCATGTGATTTCTGGTTTTGAGGACCGAGGGAATTTTTAAGAAAGATGCAATATTTGAAAACCCGGTTTCCTCGTGATAAGATATTTTGGTGCGTCCACAACGCGTTTTCTCGGTGCTGAGTTGTGTGCTTGAAACCCGATTCGAGGAGTTGGATGATCCGTTTGCGGGTTCTTGGTAGACCCGGTATGGTTCCCCGGGGCGAGAAATGTTTTTCGTGGAGTAGACGATGAGCCTAATAGGGTGGCGAGTACCTACCGGTGATTGGTTGGACCTGGCGGTTATCCGGAGGATACTGACCAGAGTCGAGAGATGGATGCGGGATGATCCGCACTGCCGGGGCCTAGGGCCGATACCGCAGACGGAGCCCGTGGACAGATCCGGACTGACGGAGCCCGATATATGAGGATTTGCATGTCGATGCTGGACACGAGTATTTTATGATATTTTGAGTGCCGATGTTGGGCACTCGTGATTTCTCAGAGATTTACAGGATTTGAGTGCCGATGGGTGTGCCGGCGCCTGAGTTATTTGGGATTTGGGTGCAGTTGTGGGCACCGATTATTTTGCACATTGATATTCCATGTAGATGTTGTTTATCCCATACTCAGCATTGATTGTCATATATCTCATCCTGTAGTTATTTTACCTGACAGAGCATTTGCATGATTATTGCACCTACTGCTTGTCGCATATAGATCTTACTTGCTGGCATTTGATAGAGTAGCGCAGTACGTGCATGCTCGCGATTACCTTTATATGTTATCTCTATTCACGAGTTGGCAACTCACCCCCGTTGTGCCACAGTATTTGCAGGTTGCCCTTCAGAGTAGTCGCGGCAGGCTGCCTGTTGCATCTTTTGGCTACAGATACCACTACAGTTGGTGTGAGAGCTGTTTTGTACTTTAGGTGGGTTGTGGTATCTGATTAGTTTTATTGTACTCCTTTTGTATCTAGTATTCTCCATCTACCATTTATGTACTGGACTTAGATACTGTGTGAGGACGATGATGTATATTTTGTATTCTGGTGTCGAGCTCGTGGGAGCCGACTGTTTTTATATGCAGTTTATATTCTGTGATGTTTACTTATTGCTCATTCTTCGCTACGGCGTCGTATATTACTCTTGTGTTGATGGTTTCCGCCGTTGGGCGTGATTGCTCCCGTTTGGGAATGTTTTGTTTCATTATATCTCATTTTCACTCATATCCTCTTTTATACCCGGTCTCGGGGCTACTTTTACAAAGGAAATGCTGCCAAAATTATTTAAATGGTTAAGTAACTTTAAAAAGAACGTATTGAATTATTTAAGGTTTTCTAAATGCTTTAACTAAATGTTTTCAACACTCACTATTTTTTTAAATGGGTTTTGATTTCTGGGTTCGGCTTACTTAGTGGCGTTACGCCTGTAGACGTAGCGTGGTTAAGTGCCGGTCACGAGTCGAAATATTTGGGTCGTGGAAAAGTTGGTATCAAAGCGTAGGTTTTACCTTCGGAGTGTAGGATGACCCTGGTATGATGGAGTAGGTAGCTGCAGCAGGATAGCGTAGCGTGTGTATGTTCCGCGGCATACTCACGACACGGTACTCCGCCTACGCGACCTTAGGAATTATTGATTTACAATTCCTTCTTGAATACATACATTCTTGCGATTCGATTTCCGTATTCTTATCGGATCCTACTTTCCTTTTCAGCCACTATGCCGCCAAAGACTACTAGGGCGCAGAGAGCGGCCGCGAGGGCCGAGATTCGAGTGGACTCGTCCGAGACGAGGACTGATCCGGGCAGTGTTGTTCATATCATAATATTGCAATTTATATTCCCCAATTCTTATTCGTTTTATAATTAAACAGGTGCTTTTGACGCATGTCTGCTGCATATTACAGGATACAGGTTCTTGGGGCGAATACAGTGAAAAAGACAGAAAACGATACAAAAGAGTGACTTTTGACCAACAAGTAGAGGGATCCTAGTCAAGCCTAGATGAAGAATAGTGCAAGGTCCAAAATGTCAAGGCAAACGGTTAAAAGATCGCTACAAGTTTTCACTGAAAGATCTGGAGAAGAATAAGAAGCCACACAGAGAAAAGAATTATGGAAATAAAAAGCCCAAAGTGTAAAGAACCAGCCCAGGAAGTTTGGTGAGATGATCTCACCAAAGGGCCACAGAACCGCGGCCCAAGCCCACTAATGCCGCGGTTCCGCGGCCATTTAAAGCCCGTGTCGGTGGATTTTTCTCGTGTCGGTGCGTCGGTGCGGGTGTTGGGATTTTTCGTGGGCATATCTGTAATTGCACATGCGCGAGACTCTGTAACCCTAGTTTTCATGATTTCCTATAAATTGTAATTACAGATCTGTAAAACGGATGCCTCTTTTTAATCAATAAAATTCAGAATTGCTGGGAGTTTATTCAGATCTGTTCTATATTACTTGGAGGGTGCCATCAAACTAGTAAGTAATTTTATTTCTTTGCTTTTTATTCTCTTTTAATTAGTATGTTTGTTCATCCCCTAATGAGCGAGTAATCTCCTCGCTTGTTAGGGTTAGCCTTAGGGAAAGGTTTGAGAGATGAGATCTCTCACCCCTTTCATGCCCCTTCACAAGAATTAGAACTCCGTGCATACACGCACAACCGCTCCCTACGGCACCCTACCCCTCGAGGTAACGGTGACACCGTAGTATAAAGGCCCGGTTGCGCGTGTTTTCCATGGGGGTTAGGGTAATTATCGATAAAGGAAGAAGAAGAATCTAGAGGAAGAAACATCTTCCCAAAAGATTCTAATTCACTTTAGTGATAATTACCACAACATCTAATAGATCAAAAATAGGGCAATGAAAGCGGTGAGGAAACCTTTAATCTCCAAACTTCCCCTAAACCTAACCCTAGCAAAACTTTAATTTAGATTAATTTAGTTTAGTGATATATCTAGTTTTTAGATTTAATCAATCCAATACAACATTTGGAATCAACTCGTAAGGACGCATTAAGATAATTACCCATCTCTGTGGATCGACCCGTACTCACCGGCTAGCTGCAAAGCGACGCCGTTTCTGATTGCGGTTAACACAAATTTTCATATTAATCAAATGGCGCCGTTGCCGGGGATGGCGTAAAATTTCTTTCTGTGTAATTTCGGGTTGATATAAATTTTAAAAATTATAAAAATCTGAAGAAAAAAAATTATCAATTTTTATCTGTTTGAAGGGTGTATCTTTTGAATTTTGCAGAAATAGCGAAGAGTCTCGGATCTGGAATTTTACAGAGGGCAAACCAGAAAAAATCATATCAGAACAGAGGAGAAATATAACAACAGAGATGTAGAAATTTTTTGGAGCTCTGATCGCTCCATTCCACCGCGCTTCCGCGGCGAAAGTGGGCCCCGAACAGCGGTTCCGCCGCGTGGCTGCCACGTCAGCACCTCAAATTTGCTCTGTTTGTTTTCTAATCCCTTCCTCTGCAACCTACCATATATCTTTTGTGAAAATTTTCTGCAGGAATTCTTTGCGCTAAAAATCTTCTCTCCCCTTCTAAATAACAGATTTTCTGCAGGTTTCTTTGCGCCGCGCTAAAAATTGATTGCATGTGAATTTTAATGTTTTGCATATTTAATCGGACTTTAAGGGGCTAATTGACCAAACTCAGATTGGGTGGGGATTTCATCACCCTTCCCAGGACCCAGAAAACACCTAAAGCATTTGCATTGACCACAATTAATTAAAAAATACTACACTCAGACCTAAGGACATCGAGCTTAATAGGAAAAGGACTAGTATAGGCATCGACTGTTTATCCTAACTGACTTTGCGCTGTCTAGGCTAGTGGTTTTTAATTAGGCCCACTATTGTGGTTCCTTCCCACTTACCTGGCCGTACTTGCCGGTGAAGAGGCGGTTTGAGGTCCTATTTCTAGCCCTAGTTAGGAGCTGTCTAGCAGACCTAGGCGACCCTAGATCTAGGCCTGATTGTGCATGTGTGGTTGATAGCAATTGTGTCACGAGTCTCTTTTCAAAACTTCTTTGCAAAACTCACACAAAAAAAAAAGAAAAAGAAAAAATCTTTTCAAAACTTGCAACTTGTCGCTAAGAAAACTTGCAACTCACTTCCACCACTTCCCTTCACTGATGTTATCTTACCCCCACATTCTGTCTTTCTTTTTTCTGGCTACACTACCCCTTTTAGTGTATGTCATTTTGGACTTGGGATACTAACGCCCGATTAGTCCGTGTTTCGTTGGTACCGACCGACGATCCTTTCGACACCGAAGTCGAAATTCCCTCCATTTCCTTACCTCCACCTTCAATTTCTTTCGAAGGTATGTCGGGACACGACCCCAACGATACCTTACCGACAGGAATGATTCCACCTCCGTTAGGTGCGAATAACCCGAATCTTCCGCCTGTTGTAGCGCCCGCACGAGTTGCGCTCCAGGATCTATTCTACCCCATCCGCACTTCTTTACCTACATGTCTTTCACCCCCACCGGCAAATGGGGACAACTTTGAAATAAAACCACATTTCATCAATATGCTGCCAAAATTTCATGGTTTGGAATCCGAAGATGCATATATTTTTATTAATAAATTCCAAAATGTGTGCGCTATGATGAGAACGACCCAATTAAGTGATGACGCTATAAGGCTAAGGGTCATTCCTTTTACCTTATGTGACCTAGCCGAGAAGTGGCTATACAGCACCGCATCACATTCCATTAGAAATTGGGACGAGTTTGTGAGAGCTTTTCTGAAAAAGTTCTATCCTCATCACAAAACTGCTAGAATCCGTAACGAGATTATACAATTTTCACAGCTTCCTTCCGAACCATTTTGGAAGTGCTTCTTGAGATTTAAAGACCTACTCGTTCAATGCCCTCATCATGGGATCGAAAGTTGGCAACTCTGCCAAACATTATACGAGGGATTGAACTCGGCAACGAAGCAGTTGCTAGAAACCATATGTCAAGGTCATTTTCTCTCCAAGTCTAGCGACAAAGCTTGGCAGTTTCTTGAGGATCTTAGTGAGCAAACAATTCAGTGGGAGAGTACCAAGACCACATCATCTTCTTCTGTTGGTCAATCTAGGGCAGGCATACATCAAGTAGATATGTCGATTGCTATGAAGGCCGAAATGGCCGCACTTATGAAAAAGCTAGAAGCCATTGAGACCAAAATCTCATCGTCTTCTCCTGCCCCTGTTTTACCCACACGAACTGTTTGTGCTTGTTGTTCGAATCCATCGCATCTAACCGAAGAGTGTCCTTATAATGCACCTATTCAAGAACAAGATCAAGTCAATGCTGCTTTTCAGCAACGACAAAGAAATGATCCGTACTCTTCGACATACAATCCGGGGTAGAGGAGTCACCCAAATTTCGCTTGGAACCAAAATCAACAAGTCCAAGGAAATAACAATTTTCAAAGACCTCCTCCTCCACAACAACAACAAGCACCTTCACAAACTCAAAACCAGCAACCTTTCCAACAACAACCTTATACAAATCAAACGAACAATTTGGTTCAACCAAATGATGATAAGGTTATCTCGCTAGAAAAAAGTCTAGATGCATTTCTCAAGCAATCTACAGAATCCGCAGCAAGATTTGAAAATTATGTTCAGTCTTTGATGCATAACAATGCCTCACACGATCAAAGTATCAAATCTATTGAGGCACAAATTGCACAATTAACTGCTGCATTGAGCAAGAGAGAAAAGGGAAAGCTTCCGTATCAACCAATGCCAAATCCCGGTCACACACAAAACGCATTTCATAATCACAATGTAAATGCGGTGACCGCGTTGAGATCCGGAAGAGAGTTGCAAAATAATGTGGGAACTAATGATGACATCCTCGCCGGTGGTTCTTCTTCTTCTTTTTCTTCTTCTTCTCCATCGTCACCTTCCCCTTCTTCATTTTCTTCACCTTCTTCTTCACATTTTTCCTTGAAGCCTATTCTCCACCCTTCACATGGCTCTACTTCTTCTAACTCGAACGGACCCATTTCTTACAACACGTACACATCCACACTGGGATCCGTTCCTACTCCACATTCTACTCCAAAGACATTTGACTCAACAAATTTTCAAAATGCTCCATTTCCAAACAGGTTGTGTCCCAATAAACCAACTGCACAAGTGGAGAAGATTGTGGAATTATTTAAGCAGGTTAGCATAAATATACCTCTCTTGGATACTATCCAACAAGTCCCTTCATACGCGAAAATCTTAAAGGGCTTATGCACCTCGAAGAGAAAGGCATCTCAAGTATCCAAGAAAGTGCTAGTGGCTAGTGCAGTGAGCAATGCCATTAACCACACTCAAACCTTACCCCAAAAACGAAAGGACCCCGGCTGTCCTACGATTTCAATCACAATTAGGGATAAGAACATTAATCGAGCACTTTTAGATCTTGGGTCTAGTGTTAACCTGATTCCCTACTCCGTGTACGAACAATTAGGGGTTGGAGAGTTGAAACCCACCCGTTGTACTCTCCAAATGGCTGATCGATCAATCACCCATCCAAGGGGTCAGCTAGAGGATGTGTTGATCAAAATTGGGGAGTTCATATTTCCCGTTGATTTTATTGTTATGGATACACAACCTGTTGCTAACCCACGGAACCAAATTCCGGTGATCCTCGGTCGACCATTTTTGGTCACTTCCAATGCTGTAATAAACTGTCGCAATGGCTCCATGACTCTATCCTTTGGGAAGATGTCTAGTGAGTTCAATATTTATAAGATGGGAAGTCTACCCCCCGTGCCAAAAACTAGTACACGAGAAGTTTGCTCTGTTCACGAAATCACGCAGGAGGACTGCGAGCTTGAAAGATTCTTGTTTGATGAAAACAGTTTTGACGCTACTAGTGCGTCCCTCCTTGAGCCTACCACCATTGACACAACCGATATGGATTATGAATGTTTCACTTTTTCGGATGATGACGACTCACAGCCCGAATATGAGTCTTTTGAATTTGTGGATGAGTTAGTTGAACCATCCGAATCGGTTGTTTGCAGTGATTTCGAACCTGTGTTGGAGTCCTTTGAGTTCGAGGTAGATTCCGCAATGATTCTTTCGCCTCCGAAACTCGAACTCATGTCCTTACCGCCTCACCTTAAATATGCTTACATAGGTGAGAATGAGACTTTTCCCATTATAATATCATCATCTCTAGCCTTCGAGCAAGAGAACGCTATTTTAAAAGTCTTACAAGAGAGGCGGTAAGTTTTCGGTTGGACTATGGCGGACATCGAGGAGATCAGTTCCATTATAATTGAATATCATATGCAATTGATGGATGATGCCAAGTCAATAGAGGACTCACAGAAACATTTTGGGGGTATTGTGGTTAGTCAACCTCCTCCTTTAGAAGTTGACCCACCCCCATTTCTTTTAAAAAGCTACGAGAATGCCAACATTCCACTGATTGCTGATCATTCGCATTCTCGTTTTGATTCATCACCACCTCCTGTCTATTCACCTCCATACCTTCCATACCACCACTTTTATCTTCCCCAATTCTTTTTGGACCGCCACAACTTATTCTTCCACCAACCATTACTCTTTACTGATAAATTTTTCAACTGGTTGGTGTTGACGTTTGGTCTATGCAAGGTTTGGCAGTAATGTCTAACATAGTTTAAATGAAGTTTGGGGGAGGGCCTTTCTGTATATATTTTTGTTTTCCTTAACAATAAACAAATATATATAAAAAAAATTTATAAATAAATAAACAGGGGAGTGCCGGTATTTTCACCCTCTTGGTTTAGCATGACAGTGAGGACACTGTCAAGTTCAAGTTTGGGGGTATGCTCGGTACGTCTTCTTCCTTCGCATTCATTTGTACATATTTTTGCATTTGCATATTTATTTGAAAACCCATAAAAATTTCAAAAATTTCAAAAAAATTATAAAAATAATTGTATTCAATTTTGGCTAATTGACTTGAGTTTGACTAACAGGTTAACTGGTTAGGAACAACTAGATCTTAGACTTAGTGAATTAAAAACCCTAAAGATAACCTTCTTCAAAGTTTAACGGTAGAAAGTATATGCCTTGTAGTTTATTTAGAAATAGGCAAATTTTGGGTTCACTTCTTGGGCTAAGTCAAAACAAGGGAAGAGTATTGATGTTCTTATTAGAGTATAAGTTTGAAAAATAGTTCCTAGTTTATGTCTAGATTATGAAAATGTATACCGTACAATTTGCACAATCACGCACTTTGAAACTTGGAATAGTAGAAGAGACCTTGAAATGCTCTTGTCTAAAGTCCTTGGTACAATGAAAATAAAATAAAAAAAAGTGAATAAAAAAAAATGGACACTGGTTTTCGTGATTACTTAAGGCTGTAAAAAAATAGAAAAATATTTAGCGAGGGTGCTTCATCACCTAGTGCCTTAGACCAACTGGTTTGGGAGTCACTGCTAAAGCCTTGGGGGTTGCAAAACTAGGAGGTACGCTTTAATGTGCAAACACGTTTTGTAATCGGTCGTTGGTACCTCAAGAAGTATTAACGGTCGCATGAAGGATGTGTAAGCGAAATTCAATTAAAAATTCACCTACTGATAAGTACTTTGGACAACGGACAAGGGCATGATTGCTTGATTTGAATTTCCAAGTGTAGGGGTGATCTATACACACACGTGGGGATATGTGATTAGAGTTTAGATAAGAGAAAGGAATGAAAGATAAAACTTGTATCTTTAATAGAGTTGATAGAAATTCCTAAGTGGAGATGAAACCCTAGAAGGAAACCTTAAGAGATGCCGAAGGCTAAGTAGGTTTACATAACATATATAATCTTAAGTTAGATGATTAGGAAGTGTGAAGAATGTGGGTGGATGATTCGCGAGTCAAAAGATAATAGAATTCCTTCTTAGAAAACCTAATTGGTGAACAAAAGTCAATGGGCCGAGTTGATAGGATTTTGTGGGTGTAATCCGCTGAAAACCCTCAGGAGACAACACTCCTCCTACTAGAGATACCTAGAGGTTTAACGGCTTGTTGCACGTGCTCAGTGCTATCGCTTTTCCCTGCGAAAGTGCGGTTAGGATTTTAGTGAATAAAATAATAAGTTTGCTCGAGGACGAGCAAAAGATAAGTTTGGGGGTATTTATTCATATCATAATATTGCAATTTATATTCCCCAATTCTTATTCGTTTTATAATTAAACAGGTGCTTTTGACGCATGTCTGCTGCATATTACAGGATACAGGTTCTTGGAGCGAATACAGTGAAAAAGACAGAAAACGATACAAAAGAGTGACTTTTGACCAACAAGTAGAGGGATCCTAGTCAAGCCTAGATGAAGAACAGTGCAAGGTCCAAAATGTCAAGGCAAACGGTTAAAAGATCGCTACAAGTTTTCACTGAAAGATCTGGAGAAGAATAAGAAGCTACACAGAGAAAAGAATTATGGAAATAAAAAGCCCAAAGTGTAAAGAACCAGCCCAGGAAGTTTGGTGAGATGATCTCACCAAAGGGCCGCGGAACCGCGGCCCAAGCCCACTAATGTCGCGGTTTCGCGGCCATTTAAAGCCCGTGTCGGTGGATTTTTCTCGTGTCGGTGCGTCGGTGCGGGTGTTGGGATTTTTCGTTGGCATATCTGTAATTGCACATGCGCGAGACTCTGTAACCCTAGTTTTCATGTTTTCCTATAAATTGTAATTACAGATCTGTAAAACAGATGCCTCTTTTTAATCAATAAAATTCAGAATTGCTGGGAGTTTATTCAGATCTGTTCTATATTGCTTGGAGGGAGCCATCATACTAGTAAGTAATTTTATTTCTTTGCTTTTTATTCTCTTTTAATTAGTATGTTTGTTCATCCCCTAATGAGCGAGTAATCTCCTCGCTTGTTAGGGTTAGCCTTAGGGAAATGTTTGAGAGATGAGATCTCTCACCCCTTTCATGCCCCTTCACAAGAATTAGAACTCCGTGCATACACGCACAACCGCTCCCCACGGCACCCTACCCCTCGAGGTAACGGTGACACCGTAGTATAAAGGCCCGGTTGCACGTGTTTCCATGGGGGTTAGGGTAATTATCGATAAAGGAAGAAGAAGAATCTAGAGGAAGAAACATCTTCCCAAAAGATTCTAATTCACTTTAGTGATAATTACCACAACATCTAATAGATCAAAAATAGGGCAATGAAAGCGGTGAGGAAACCTTTAATCTCCAAACTTCCCCTAAACATAACCCTAGCAAGACTTTAATTTAGATTAATTTAGTTTAGTGATAGATCTAGTTTTTAGATTTAATCAATCCAATACAACATTTGGAATCAACTCGTAAGGACGCATTAAGATAATTACCCATCTCTGTGGATCGACCCGTACTCACCGGCTAGCTGCAAAGCGACGCCGTTTCTGATTGCGGTTAACACAAATTTTCATATTAATCAAGTGCACCCGTTGTACCCGAGCAGACCGTCCCTCTTATGACAGATCAGATCGCCACGCTAGGGGCTGGTATGCAGGAGATGCGCCAGATGATAGGATCGCTAGTTGAGACACTTCGAGCACAGCGACCAGAGGTAGCTCCACCCGCCGCAGGTACTGCGATGGTACCGACCGCACAGCCAGTTGCCCCTGCAGCCACGGAGGTGATTACTGTATCGTTATCAGAGTTTATGAGGCAGAAGCCTCCGGTCTTCACAGGCACCGATACAGCCGAGGACCCCCAGTCCTTCATTGATAGGATGGCCCAGATATGTCGTTCCCTCAGATGCGCAGATGCGAGATGGGTCGAGTTCGCGAGCTTTCGCCTGGAGGGTCTTGTGCAGAAGTGGTGTGATTCAGTTGAGAAGAGCAGAGCAGTAGGTCTTCCTCCTATGACCTGGACGGAGTTCGTGACAGTATTTCTAGCCCGTTTCCTTCCCCAGAGTGTTAGGGATGCCCGAGCACGCAGATTTGAGTCCTTGCGCCAGACGCCAGAGATGACAGTGGCAGAGTATGACGTGCTGTTTACAGAGCTAGCAGCTTATGCCCCGTATTTAGTGGCTACCGAGGAGTTGCGAGTCAAGAGATTTGTTCGAGGCCTGCTTACACCATTGTTCCTTGCGATCAGCGCGCAGCACTACGAGACTTACGCAGCAGCTGTAGATGCAGCCTTATTGGTCGAGGAGCGCCTGGCTGAGACTTCGGCAGTTCTAGAGCCGAAGAGAGTTCGTACTGGTATATCCGCACGGAGACAGACATTCAGACGCCGCGACAGGTATCGATCAGGTACGGGTAGTGGCAGAGATTCGGGACGGGGCCAGATGTTTAGTTCATATCCACGAGAGAGTCAGCAGTCGTCGCGGGGTTTCTTTAGATGCGGCAGTATACTTCTCCTCGTTAGAGATTGTCCCGAGACACACCGGAGGGAGGCAGCAGCACCGCATGTTACTTTACCACCTTCACCACCCTAGAGGGCGTTGCCTGTTGTACCTACCGTTGCTCCGCGCCAGACTCATACACAGAGAGGTCGTGGTCGTGGTGGAGTTGCTCAGAGAGGGCGAGATGACCGAGGCAGAGGGCAGTCAGTCACAGGTGGAGGACAGGCGCGGGTTTTTGCCTTGACGCATCAGGACGCGCAGGCGTCCAATGCGGTGGTTTCAGGTATCCTTCCAGTATGTTCAGTTGATGCACACGTATTGTTCGATCCCGGATCCACGCACTCGTACGTATCCACACACTTCGTGCCGAGTTTGGGTAGAGAGTCCGGTTTGCTTGATCAGCCGCTTGTTGTGACCACTCCTGTGGGAGAGTCGTTTGTTGCTAGGCACGTGTTCCGATCCTATACCGTCTGTATTGGCGAGAGAAAGTTGCCTGTCGACTTGATCCTTCTCGAGATGTTGGACTTCGACGTTCTTTTGGGCATGGATTGGTTAGCCACGTGCTATGCTTCCGTAGACTGCCGTGAGAAGACAGTTAGATTCTGCTTTCCCGGCGAGTCGGTTTTTGTTGTGTTGGGGGACCGTGGTGTCGCCCCTCACAGTGTGATTTCTTCTTTTCGCGCTGCACAGCTTTTAAGGAAGGGATGTTAGGGATTTCTCGCCTATGTTTGCGATGCTCGCGCTACGGAGGTTCAATTGGATCAGGTTCCGGTTGTTAGCGAGTTTCCTGATGTGTTCCCTGACGAGCTTCCTGGGTTACCGCCCGAGCGCGACATTTCTTTCTGTATTGATTTGGTTCCTGGCTCGGGGCCTATTTCCATACCGCCTTATCGGATGGCCCCGGCGGAACATCGAGAATTGAAGGGTCAGTTGCAAGATTTGCTGGATAAAGGACTTATTCGACCCAGTGTTTCTTCTTAGGGTGCTCCAGTCCTGTTTGTCAAGAAGAAGGACGGCAGTTTGCGTCTATGTATCGACTACCGCCAGCTGAACAGGGTGACAGTGCGGAACAGGTATCCTTTGCCGCGCATCGACGATTTGTTCGACCAGCTTCAGGGGGCAGGATACTTTTCGAGGATCGATTTACGATCGGGCTATCATCAGCTGCGGGTTCGATAGGAGGACATTCCCAGGACAGATTTTCGTACGTGCTACGGCCATTATGAGTTTTTGGTGATGTCGTTCGGACTCACCAATGCGCCAGCAGCATTCATAGACTTGATGAACCGTATTTTCCGGCCATATTTGGATCTGTTCATCATAGTCTTCATTGACGATATCTTGGTGTATTCCCGGAGTAGTGAGGAGCACGAGCAGCACCTGCGGATTACACTGCAGACTTTGAGGGAGCACCGGTTATTTGTGAAATTTTCCAAGTGTGCTTTCTGGATGGACAGCGTAGACTTCTTGGGGCATGTGATTTCACGAGACGGTATATGTGTGGACCCGAGGAAGATCGAGGCCGTGCAGCGTTGGCCCAGACCCATATCGGTTACGGAGATTCGCAGCTTTTTGGGGTTGGCCGGTTACTACAGGCGCATTGTGCAGGACTTCTCCAGTATTGCTACCCCTTTGACCGGGTTGACCCGGAAGGGAGTTCCTTTCGATTGGACGGAGGAGTGCGAGCACATTTTTCAGCAGCTACGGACTCGGCTGACGACGGCACCGGTGTTATCATTACCTTCAGGATCAGGCGGATTTGTGGTCTATTGTGATGCTTCTCGAGTGGGGCTAGGGTGCGTTTTGATGCAGCATGACAGGGTGATCGCGTATGCTTCGCGACAATTGAAGAAACATGAACAGAACTACCCCACTCATGATTTGGAGATGGCTGCAGTGGTCTTTGCACTTAAGATCTGGCGACATTACCTATACGGCGAGTCGTGCCAGATATTCACTGATCACAAGAGTTTAAAGTATATATTTCAGCAGCGAGACCTGAACCTTAGACAACGCCGATGGATGGAGTTAGTGAAGGATTACGACTGCGAGATATTGTATCACCGGGGCAAGGCGAATGTGGTGGCGGATGCTTTGAGCAGGAGGCCCGGGGGTAGTCTATCTTGTTTGAGCGCAGTACAGGGGCAGTCATCGGCAGATTGGCCGATATTATGCGACAGCCGGATACAGTTCGAGTTCACGCCGATTGGAGGACAGATCGCGCATGTTCGTGCACGCCTACAGTTACTTGACCGCATACTTGAGGCACAGCGCAGTGATGACCGATGTTCGGAGATAATGGCACAGATTGGACAGGGCAGATTTTCCGAGTTCGTGATCGATGATCAGGGGGTACTACGATTTGGAGTTAGACTGTGCGTACCAAATGCTGAGGGACTGCGGCGCGAGATTCTTGAGGAGGCACATCGATCGGTGTACAGCGTCCATCCCGGTTCCACCAAGATGTATCATGATATGAGAGATGTTTACTGGTAGGAAGGAATGAAGAGGGACATCTCAGATTTCGTGTCGAGATGCCTGACTTGTCAGCAAGTCAAGGCTGAGCACCAGAGGCCCGCGGGAGAGCTACAGCCGTTACCCATTCCGGAGTGGAAATGGGAGCACATTTCGATGGATTTCGTTGTGGGTCTACTCAGGACTAGGCGAGGGTATGACTCCATCTGGGTGATCGTGGATCGTTTGACGAAAGCAGCTCACTTCCTACCAGTGAAGACGACTTTCGGGTTTACTCAGTATGCCCAGATCTACATCGACGAGATTGTGCGACTGCACGGAGTCCCGACGTGTATTGTGTTCGACAGAGGCACCCAGTTTACCAGCCGGTTATGGCAGAGGCTTCAGGAGGCTTTGGCTACTCGCTTGTGTTTCAGCACAGCATTTCATCCGCAGACCGACGGACAGTCAGAGCGGACTATTCAGACTCTCGAGGACATGCTCAGAGCTTGTGTATTAGATTTCGGAGGTAGCTGGGATCATCATTTCCCCTTAGTAGAGTTCTCCTACAATAACAGCTACCAGGAGACCATTCAGATGGCACCATTTGAGGCTCTTTATGGGAGGAAATGCAGGTCGCCCACTTGTTGGACAGAGCTCAGTGAGAGCAGTATCTTAGGGCCACAGATTGTTGAGGAGACGACCGCGAAGATCCAGTTGATTCGCGATAGGATGAGAGCATCCCAGAGTAGGCAGAGATCTTATGCGGACCGTCGGCGACGCAGACTTGAGTTTTCTGTCGGTGATCATGTTTTCTTGAGGGTCTCCCCAATGAAAGGTGTGATGAGGTTTGGGAAGAAGGGGAAGCTCAGTCCCAGATATGTGGGCCCCTTCGAGATCCTCGAGCGTGTTGGTGCAGTTGCGTACCGGTTAGCCCTTTCGCCCAGTTTTCCAGATGTGCACCCCGTATTTCACGTTTAGATGCTCCGTAGATACCTTCATGATCCTTCGCATGCGATTCAGCACCCGACGATCCAGCTTGAGCGCGACCTTTCCTATGCAGAACAGCCGGGGATGATCTTGGATCGACAAGTGAAGAAATTGAGATCAAAGGACATTCCATCAGTCAAGGTACTTTGGCGTGGTCAGGGTAGTGGGGAGGTCACTTGGGAGACCGAAAGCGAGATGAGGAAGAAGTACGCCCGTCTTTTCGAAGGTACGTGTAGTTAGATTTTGAAATTCGGGGACGAATTTCTTTAAGGGGGAGAGATTGTAACACCTTAGGATGTGTTTAGTGACTATTATATTTAAATAAAGGGGTTTTAATAAAAAAGTTTACCAAATTGTGTTTCAAGTATTTTTCCAAATTTAATAAATATTTTTCTAGAATTTTCCGAGGCTTGCACACACATGTGCATGTAAACTAGGGTTTTTAAAATGAGGTAATACCATGATTAGCAATCATGGTGGGTTTAATCATGGGGATTAAGTCTTTTGGGTGTTAATTAAGTTTAATTAGTTGTTTAATGGTTGCTTTAATTTGAATTTCCTTTAGGTGTTGACTTGAGAGAGAGAGAGAGAGAATGCATCATGGCAAAAGCCATGCTTGCATTTAATGAAGAGAGTGAGTAGAGGGGTTGACAATTGGGGTTATGATTCCTCTCATTCTTTTGTTCTTTTTCTCTCTACCTCACTCACACACACACACCCACTTACCTCCACAGCAGCAGCAGCAGCAACCACCTCAGCAGCTGAAGCAAGCACAGCAGCAGCCAGAAGCAGCAACAGCAGCAACAGAGAGCAGCAGCAGCAGCAACAGTGAGCAGCAACAGCATCAGTGAGCAGCAGCAACAGCACAACTTCGACTGCAGCTCCTTCCCTCCACTTCTTCTTCTTCCTCCAGCTCCCTAGGGTCGAGTGTGGGGTATATTTCTTGAACTTACTCCCTAGTTTGCTTGTTTAGTGTAGTTTTTCTTCGGTTAGTGTTTTTGGTGCGATCTAGTGCGATATGTGGTGATTAGTGGGAACCTTGAGCAAGTGATGTATGTTCTGGTGTTAGTAAGTTGCTGGAGTGTTGTTAGGGCCTTATTAACCCAGCTTAGCCCCCAATTGTACTAAAATACCACCAGATTCCTAATTGATGCGAATTCATCGTTTTTAAGCAAAATTTGAGTTTCTGTAAACTGCTATCGACCCGGTGAGTTCAGAATAATTTTGAGAAGACTGTAGCATAGTGGTTAGGAGCTGATAACCCTGGTAGAACCCGACACCCTTAGGACTTGTTCTGGCCGCCGAAAAATTCGATATGGCCGCAATTTGCGGCCATATGGGGAGGGTTTGGGTTGGGGTTTGGTCCTATAGGTGTCTACTGCAACCCCTAGTCTCCTGGCATGTATAATTTTATTTGATTCTTGCTGTAGAAAAATCTGTGGCTAAATAACTGTTTTTCCGTATTTCTAAACCTTCGCGACACGTGTGATACGTGTGTGGGTTTGGGGTTTCTACGTATCGCGACGCGTCAGGGTAGTTTCAGGCGCGTGATCACACGTTTTAGCGTATCGCGCACACGCGTGATTGGTTTGCGACACGGGTTTCGAGTTTGACCTTAATAATCACATTTTGTGGATTTGAGCATATATGTGATATATTGTGTGATTTTAGGTTCGCAGGCGAGTGAGACGGACGCTGCGAAGAAGGGGAAGCAAGTCGTTGGCTACACTTAGCGCGAGACTTCGGTGAGTAGATTTAACATCTACGGGGATATCGCCCGCATGGCGTTATGCGTCAGGGCTGATAGGACCTTATTATTATATGTTGCATTTACCTCATGGACTGTCATTGCATATCGCATTCCCTGCTGTATGTATGCTTAGAATTGATAGAACACCGCACTATTACTAACGGTTCATGTTGCACGAGCACTACTATGCATGTTACACACACACCGTTAGTAATTGCCATGACACACTCACTGTAGAACTGCCATGATTATATTGCTGTAGTTCATCTCATATGTGTTTCGATATGATTTTTATGGAAATTGAGATCTGCATGATATCTTTAAAAACGGAAACTATATATATTTTTAAAAGCGGTTTTCCCTTATACCTATATCATGGATTGATGTACATAGCACATCGCATTGGATTTATTTCTTGGTGTTGGATTTTCATGTGATTTCTGGTTTTGAGGACCGAGGGAATTTTTAAGAAAAGATGCAATATTTGAAAACCCGGTTTCCTCGTGATATGATATTTTGGTGCGTCCACCACGCGTTTTCTCGGTGCTGAGTTGTGTGCTTGAAACCCGATTTGAGGAGTTGGATGATCTGTTTGCGGGTTCGTGGTAGACCCGGTATGGTTCCCCGGGGAGAGAAATGTTTTTCGTGGAGTAGACGATGAGCCTAGCAGGGTGGCGAGTACCTACCGGTGATTGGTTGGACCTGGCGGTTATCCGGAGGATACTGACCAGAGTCGAGAGATGGATGCGGTATGATCCGTACTGCCGGGGCCTAGGGCCGATACCGCAGACGGAGCCCGTGGACCGATCCGGACTGACGGAGCCCGATATATGAGGATTTGCGTGTCGATGCTGGACACGAGTATTTTATGATATTTTGAGTGCTGATGTTGGGCACTCGTGATTTCTCAGAGATTTACAGGATTTGAGGGCCGATGGGTGTGCCGGCGCCTGAGTTATTTGGGATTTGGGTGCAGTTGTGGGCACCGATTATTTTCCACATTGATATTCTGTGTTGATGTTGTTTATCCCATGCTCAGCATTGATTGTCATATGTCTCATCCTGTAGTTATTTTACCTGACAGAGCATTTGCATGATTATTGCACCTACTGCTTGTCGCATATAGATCTTACTTGCTGGCATTTGATAGAGTAGCGCAGTACGTGCATGCTCGCGATTACCTTTATATGTTATCTCTATTCACGAGTGGGCAACTCACCCCCGTTGTGCCACTGTATTTGCAGGTTGCCCTTCAGAGTAGTCGCGGCAGGCTGCCTGTTGCATCTTTTGGCTACAGATACCACTACAGTTGGTGTGAGAGCTGTTTGGCACTTTAGGTGGGTTGTGGTATCTGATTACTTTTATTGTACTCCTTTTGTATCTAGTATTCTCCATCTACCATTTATGTACTGGACTTAGATACTGTGTGAGGACGATGATGTATATTTTGTATTCTGGTGTCGAGCTCGTGGGAGCCGACTGTTTTTATATGCAGTTTATATTCTGTGATGTTTACTTATTGTTCATTCTTCGCTACGGCGTCGTATATTACTCTTGTGTTGATGGTTTCCGCCGTTGGGCGTGATTGCTCCCGTTTGGGAATGTTTTGTTTCATTATATCTCATTTTCACTCATATCCTCTTTTATACCCGGTCTCGGGGCTACTTTTACAAAGGAAATGCTGCCAAAATTATTTAAATGATTAAGTAACTTTAAAAAGAACTTATTGAATTATTTAAGGTTTTCTAAATGCTTTAACTAAATGTTTTCAACACTCACTATTTTTTTAAATGGGTTATGATTTCTGGGTTCGGCTTACTTAATGGCGTTACGCCTGTAGACGTAGCGTGGTTAAGTGCCGGTCACGAGTCGAAATATTTGGGTCGTGGCAAAGTTGGTATCAAAGCGTAGGTTTTACCTTCGGAGTGTAGGATGACCCTGGTATGATGGAGTAGGTAGCTGCAGCAGGATAGCGTAGCGTGTGTATGTTCCGCGGCATACTCACGACACGGTACTCCGCCTACGCGACCTTAGGAATTATTGATTTACAATTCCTTCTTGAATACATACATTCTTGCGATTCGATTTCCGTATTCTTATCGGATCCTACTTTCCTTTTCAGCCACTATGCCGCTAAAGACTACGAGGGCGCAGAGAGCGGCCGCGGGGGCCGAGATTCGAGTGGACTCGTCCGAGACGAGGACTGATCCGGGAAGTGCACCCGTTGTACCCGAGCAGACTGTCCCTCTTATGACAGATCAGATCGCCACGCTAGGGGCTGGTATGCAAGAGATGCGCCAGATGATAGGATCGCTAGTTGAGACACTTCGAGCACAGCGACCAGAGGTAGCTCCACCTGCCGCAGGTACTGCGATGGTACCGACCGCACAGCCAGTTGCCCCTGCAGCCACGGAGGTGATTACTGTATCGTTATCAGAGTTTATGAGGCTGAAGCCTCCGGTCTTTACAGGCACCGATACAGCCGAGGACCCCCAGTCCTTCATTGATAGGATGGCCCGGATATGCCGTTCCCTCAGATGCGCAGATGCGAGATGGGTCGAGTTCGCGAGCTTTCCCCTGGAGGGTCTTGCGCAGAAGTGGTGTGATTCAGTTGAGAAGGGCAGAGCAGTAGGTCTTCCTCCTATGACCTGGACGGAGTTCGTAACAGTATTTCTAGCCCGTTTCCTTCCCCAGAGTGTTAGGGATGCCCGAGCACGCAGATTTGAGTCCTTGCGCCAGACGCCAGAGATGACAGTGGCAGAGTATGACGTGCTGTTTACAGAGCTAGCAGCTTATGCCCTGTATTTAGTAGCTACCGAGGAGTTGCGAGTCAAGAGATTTGTTCGAGGCCTGCTTACACCATTGTTCCTTGCGATCAGCATGCAGCACTACGAGACTTACGCAGCAGCTGTAGATGCAGCCTTATTGGTCGAGGAGCGCCTGGCTGAGACTTCGGCAGTTCCAGAGCCGAAGAGAGTTCATACTGGTATATCCGCACGGAGACAGACATTCAGACGCCGCGACAGGTATCGATCAGGTACGGGGAGTGGCAAAGATTCGGGAGGGGGCCAGATGTTTATATTGTATCCACGAGAGAGTCAGCAGTCGTCGCGGGGTTGCTTTAGATGCGGCAGTATACTTCACCTCGTTAGAGATTGTCCCGAGACATACCGGAGGGAGGCGGCAGCACCGCATGTTACTTTACCACCTTCACCACCCTAGAGGGCGTTGCCTGTTGTACCTACCGTTGCTCCGCTCCAGACTCATACACAGAGAGGTCGTGGGCGTCGAGGAGTTGCTCAGAGAGGGCAGTCAGTCACAGGTGGAGGACAGGCGCGGGTTTTTGCCTTGACGCATCAGGACGCGCAGGCGTCCAATGCGGTGGTTTCAGGTATCCTTCCAGTATGTTCAGTTGATGCACACGTATTGTTCGATCCCGGATCCACGCACTCGTACGTATCCACACACTTCGTGCCAAGTTTGGGTAGAGAGTCCGGTTTGCTTGATCAGCCGCTTGTTGTGACCACTCCTGTGGAAGAGTCGTTTGTTGCTAGGCACGTGTTCCGATCCTGTACCGTCTGTATTGGCGAGAGAAAGTTGCCTGTCGACTTGATCCTTCTCGAGATGTTGGACTTCGACGTTCTTTTGGGCATGGATTGGTTAGCCACGTGCTATGCTTCCGTGGACTGCCGTGAGAAGACAGTTAGATTCTGCTTTCCCGGCGAGTCGGTTTTTGTTGTGTTGGGGGACCGTGGTGCCTCCCCTCACAGTGTGATTTCTTCTTTTCGCGCTGGACAGCTTTTGAGGAAGGGATGTCAGGGATTTCTCGCTTATGTTTGCGATGCACGCGCTACGGAGGTTCCATTGGATCAGGTTCCGGTTGTTAGCGAGTTTCCTGATGTGTTCCCTGACGAGCTTCCTTGGTTACCGCCCGAGCGCGACATTTCTTTCTGTATTGATTTGGTTCCTGGCTCCGGGCCTATTTCCATACCGCCTTATCGGATGGCCCCGGCGGAACTTCGAGAATTGAAGGGTCAGTTGCAAGATTTGCTGGATAAAGGACTTATTCGACCCAGTGTTTCTCCTTGGGGTGCTCCAGTCCTGTTCGTCAAGAAGAAGGACGGCAGTTTGCGTCTGTGTATCGACTACCGCCAGCTGAACAGGGTGACAGTGCGGAACAGGTATCCTTTGCCGCGCATCGACGATTTGTTCGACCAGCTTTAGGGGGCAGGATACTTTTCGAGGATCGATTTACGATCGGGCTATCATCAGCTGCGGGTTCGACAGGAGGACATTCCCAGGACAACTTTCCGTACGCGATACGGCCATTATGAGTTTTTGGTGATGTCGTTCGGACTCACCAATGCGCCAGCAGCATTCATGGACTTGATGAACCGTATTTTCCGGCCATATTTGGATCTGTTCATCATAGTCTTCATTGACGATATCTTGGTGTATTCCCGGAGTAGTGAGGAGCACGAGCAGCACCTGCGGATTACACTGCAGTCTTTGAGGGAGCACCTGCTATATGTGAAATTTTCCAAGTGTGCTTTCTGGCTGGACAGCGTAGACTTCTTGGGGCATGTGATTTCACGAGACGGTATATGTGTGGACCCGAGGAAGATCGAGGCCGTGCAGCGTTGGCCCGGACCCACATCGGTTACGGAGATTCGCAGCTTTTTGGGGTTGGCCGGTTACTACAGGCGCTTTGTGCAGGACTTCTCCAGTATTGCAACCCCTTTGACCGGGTTGACCCGGAAGGGAGTTCCTTTCGATTGGATGGAGGAGTGCGAGAACAGTTTTCAGCAGCTACGGACTCGGCTGACGACGACACCGGTGTTATCATTACCTTCAGGATCAGGCGGATTTATGGTCTATTGTGATGCTTCTCGAGTGGGGCTAGGGTGCGTTTTGATGCAGCATGACAGGGTGATCGCGTATGCTTCGCGACAATTGAAGAAACATGAACAGAACTACCCCACTCATGATTTAGAGATGGCTGCAGTGGTCTTTGCACTTAAGATCTGGCGACATTACCTATACGGCGAGTCGTGCCAGATATTCACTGACCACAAGAGTTTAAAGTATATATTTCAGCAGCGAGACCTGAACCTTAGACAGCGCCGATGGATGGAGTTAGTGAAGGATTACGACTGCGAGATCTTGTATCACCCGAGCAAGGCGAATGTGGTGGCGGATGCTTTGAGCAGGAGGCCCGGGGGTAGTCTATCTTGTTTGAGCGCAGTACAGGGGCAGTCGTCGGCAGATTGGCATATATTATGCGACAGCCGGATACAGTTCGAGTTCACGCCGATTGGAGGACAGATCGCGCATGTTCGTGCACGCCCACAGTTACTTGACCGCATACTCGAGGCACAGCGCAGTGATGACCGATGTTCAGAGATCATGGCACAGATTGGACAGGGCAGATTTTTCGAGTTCGTGATCGATGATCAGGGGGTACTACAATTTGGAGTTAGACTGTGCGTACCAGATGCTGAGGGACTGCGGCGCGAGATTCTTGAGGAGGCACATCGATCGGTGTACAGCGTCCATCCCGGTTCCACCAAGATGTATCATGATATGAGAGATGTTTACTGGTGGGAAGGAATGAAGAGGGACATCGCAGATTTCGTGTCGAGATGCCTGACTTGTCAGCAAGTCAAGGCTAAGCACCAGAGGCCCGCGGGAGAGCTACAGCCGTTACCCATTCCAGAGTGGAAATGGGAGCAGATTTCGATGGATTTCGTTGTGGGTCTACCCAGGACTAGGCAAGGGTATGACTCCATCTGGGTGATCGTGGATCGTTTGACGAAAGCAGCTCACTTCCTACCAGTGAAGACGACTTTCGGGTTTACTCAATATGCCCAGATCTACATCGACGAGATTGTGCGACTGCACGGAGTCCCGACGTGTATTGTTTCCGACAGAGGCACCCAGTTTACCAGCCGGTTATGGCAGAGGCTTCAGGAGGCTTTGGGCACTCGCTTGAGTTTCAGCACAGCATTTCATCCGCAGACCGACGGACAGTCAGAGTGGACTATTCAGACTCTCAAGGACATGCTCAGAGCTTGTGTATTAAATTTCGGAGGTAGCTGGGATCATCATTTTCCCTTAGTACAGTTCTCCTATAATAACAGCTACCAGGAGACCATTCAGATGGCACCATTTGAGGCTCTTTATGGGAGGAAATGCAGGTCGCCCACCTATTGGGCAGAGCTCAGTGAGAGCAGTATCTTAGGGCCACAGATTGTTGAGGAGACGACCGTGAAGATCCAGTTGATTCGCGATAGGATGAGAGCATCCCAGAGTAGGCAGAGATCTTATGCGGACCGTCGGCGACGCAGACTTGAGTTTTCTGTCGGTGATCATGTTTTCTTGAAGGTCTCCCCAATGAAAGGTGTGATGAGGTTTGGGAAGAAGGGGAAGCTTAGTCCCAGATATGTGGGCCCCTTCGAGATCCTCGAGCGTGTTGGTGCAGTTGCGTACCGGTTAGCCCTTCCGCCCAGTTTTCCAGATGTGCACCCCGTATTTCACGTTTCGATGCTCCGTAGATACCTTCATGATCCTTCGCATGCGATTCAGCACCCGACGATCCAGCTTGAGCACGACCTTTCCTATGCAGAACAGCCGGTGATGATCTTGGATCGACAAGTGAAGAAATTGAGATCAAAGGACATTCCATCAGTCAAGGTACTTTGGCGTGGTCAGGGTAGTGAGGAGGTCACTTGGGAGACCGAAAGCGAGATGAGGAAGAAGTACCCCCGTCTTTTCGAAGGTACGTGTAGTTAGATTTTGAAATTCGGGGACGAATTTCTTTAATGGGGAGATATTGTAACACCTTAGAATGTGTTTAGTGACTATTATATTTAAATAAAGGGTTTTTAATAAAAAGTTTACCAAATTGTGTTTCAAGTATTTTTCCAAATTTAATAAATATTTTTCTAGAATTTTCCTAGGCTTGCACACACATGTGCATGTAAACTAGGGTTTTTAAAATGAGGTAATACCATGATTAGCAACCATGGTGGGTTTAATCATGGGGATTAAGTCTTTTTGGTGTTAATTAAGTTTAATTAGTTGTTTAATGGTTGCTTTAATTTGAATTTCCTTTGGGTGTTGACTTGAGAGAGAGAGAGAATGCATCATGGCAAAAGCCATGCTTGCATTTAATGAAGGGAGAGAGTAGAGGGGTTGACAATTGGGGTTATGATTCCTCTCATTCTTTTGTTCTTTTTCTCTCTACCTCACTCACACACACACACACCCACTTACCTCCACAGCAGCAGCAGCAGCAACCATCTCAGCAGCTGAAGCAAGCACAGCAGCAGCCAGAAGCAGCAACAGCAGCAACAGAGAGCAGCAGCAGCAGGAACAGTGAGCAGCAACAGCATCAGTGAGCAGCAGCAACAGCACAACTTCAACTGCAGCTCCTTCCCTCCACTTCTTCTTCTTCCTCCAGCTCCCTAGGGTCGAGTGTGGGGTATATTTCCTGAACTTACTCCCTAGTTTGCTTGTTTAGTGTAGTTTTGCTTCGGTTAGTGTTTTTGGTGCGATCTAGTGCGATATGTGGTGATTAGTGGGAACCTTGAGCAAGTGATGTATGTTATGGTGTTAGTAAGTTACTGGAGTGTTGTTAGGGCCTTATTAACCCAGCTTAGCCCCCAATTGCACTAAAATACCACCAGATTCCTAATTGATGCGAATTCATCGTTTTTAAGCAAAATTTGAGTTTCTGTAAACTGCTATCGACCCGGTGAGTTCAGAATAATTTTGAGAAGACTGTAGCATAGTGGTTAGGAGCTGATAACCCTGGTAGAACCCGACCCCCTTAGGACTTGTTCTGGCCGCCGAAAAATTCGATATGGCCGCAATTTGCGACCATATGGGGAGGGTTTGGGTTGGGGTTTGGTCCTATAGGTGTCTACTGCAACCCCTAGTCTCCTGGCATGTATAATTTTATTTGATTCTTGCGGTAGAAAAATCTGGGGCTAAATACCTGTTTTTCCGTATTTCTAAACCTTCGCGACACGCGTGATACGTGTGTGGGTTTGGGGTTTCTGCGTATCGCGACGCGTCAGGGTAGTTTCAGGCGTGTGATCACACGTTTTAGCGTATCGTGCACACGCGCGATTGGTTTGCGACACGGGTTTCTTGTTTGACCTTAATAATCACATTTTGTGGATTTGAGCTTATATGTGATATATTGTGTGATTTTAGGTTCGCAGGCGAGTGAGACGGACGCTGCGAAGAAGGGGAAGCAAGTCGTTGGCTACACTTAGCGCGAGACTTCGGTGAGTAGATTTAACATCTACGGGGATATCGCCCGCATGGCGTTATGCGTCAGGGCTGATAGGACCTTATTATTATATGTTGCATTTACCTCATGGACTGTCATTGTATATTGCATTCCCTGCTGTATGTATGCTTAGAATTGATAGAACACCGCACTATTACTAACGGTTCATGTTGCACGAGCACTACTATGCATGTTACACACACACCGTTAGTAATTACCATGACACACTCACTGTAGAACTGCCATGATTATATTGCTGTAGTTCATCTCATATGTGTTTCGATATGATTTTTATGGAAATTGGGATCCGCATGATATCTTTAAAAACGGAAACTATATTTTTTTTTAAAGTGGTTTTCCCTTATACCTATATCATGGATTGATGTACATAGCACATCGCATTGGATTTATTTCTTGGTGTTGAATTTTCATGTGATTTCTGGTTTTGAGGACCGAGGGAATTTTTAAGAAAAGATGCAATATTTGAAAACCCGGTTTCCTCGTGATATGATATTTTGGTGCGTCCACCACGCGTTTTCTCGGTGCTGAGTTGTGTGCTTGAAACTCGATTCGAGGAGTTGGATGATCCGTTTGCGGGTTCGTGGTGGACCCGGTATGGTTCCCCGTGGCGAGAAATGTTTTTCGTGGAGTAGACGATGAGCCTAGCAGGATGGCGAGTACCTACCAGTGATTGGTTGGACGTGGAGGTTATCCGGAGGATACTGACCAGAGTCGAGAGATGGATGCAGGATGATCCGTACTGCCGGGGCCTAGGGCCGATACCGCAGACGGAGCCCGTGGGCCGATCCGGACTGACGGAGCCCGATATATGAGGATTTGCGTGTCGATGCTGGACATGAGTATTTTATGATATTTTGAGTGCTGATGTTGGGCACTCGTGATTTCTCAGAGATTTACAGGATTTAAGGGCCGATGGGTATGCCGGCGCCTGAGTTATTTGGGATTTGGGTGAAGTTGTGGGCACCGATTATTTTCCACGTTGATATTCCGTGTAGATGTTGTTTATCCCATGCTCAGCATTGATTATCATATATCTCATCCTGTAGTTATTTTACCTGACAGAGCATTTGCATGATTATTGCACCTACTGCTTGTCGCATATAGATCTTACTTGCTGGCATTTGATAGAGTAGCGCAGTACGTGCATGCTCGCGTTTACCTTTATATGTTATCTCTATTCACGAGTTGGCAACTCACCCCCGTTGTGCTACAGTATTTGCAGGTTGCCCTTCAGAGTAGTCGCGGCAGGCTGCATGTTGCATCTTTTGGCTACAGATACCACTACAGTTGGTGTGAGAGCTGTTTTGCACTTTAGGTGGGTTGTGGTATCTGATTACTTTTATTGTACTCCTTTTGTATCTAGTATTCTCCATCTACCATTTATGTACTGGACTTAGATACTGTGTGAGGACGATGATGTATATTTTGTATTCTGGTGTCGAGCTCGTGGGAGCCGACTGTTTTTATATGCAGTTTATATTCTGTGATGTTTACTTATTGCTCATTCTTCGCTACGGCGTCGTATATTACTCTTGTGTTGATGGTTTCCGCCGTTGGGCGTGATTGCTCCCGTTTGGGAATGTTTTGTTTCATTATATCTCATTTTCACTCATATCCTCTTTTATACCCGGTCTCGGGGCTACTTTTATAAAGGAAATGCTGCCAAAATTATTTAAATGATTAAGTAACTTTAAGAAGAACTTATTGAATTATTTAATGTTTTCTAAATGCTTTAACTAAATGTTTTCAACACTCACTATTTTTTTAAATGGGTTTTGATTTCTGGGTTCGGCTTACTTAGTCGCGTTACGCCTGTAGACGTAGCGTGGTTAAGTGCCGGTCACGAGTCGAAATATTTGGGTCGTGACATCAAATGATGAAAATGTTTCAACAATAGATATAACCCACTTGTATTTTCATATAACATTACTTATAGTTTTAAAGAAAGAACATGATTTTATTATACTTTTATTTCAAAACTTCACCTCTGCTATTTTCCGAAAAGGTTTAGACTTCTGGGCTTTTGGCTTACTTGGGTACAGTGGGGTCCTTTAGACTTCACGTGATTCAAGTGCCAGTCACGTTCCAGTTCCGGGTCGTGAATTTTTCCCACTGCAACAGCATCCACACTTGTTCTGTTGCTAACTCGTAGGGTCATATCACCTTTCCCCAAAACTCTACGGTTTCTCAGGGCCTACAAAGAATTACAGATGTGAGATCCTGACCTATTATCCAATACCCAGGAAGTAAAGTTAATAAAGAAACAGTTTTCAATCACGAACATACCTGAAGCCGAAACCACAACTTATTTCATGTCCTGATTCTTGGTTTTCAAAGCCCGGCGTTCTTCTTTCTGTGACAGTAGAAACATTCCTCCTTTATTGCAGTTTTCCCCTAATCCTTTCTTTTCCCTTCCCCTGCACCTTATTTACACCACCTTTCGGTTTGGTGGGGGCCTTCTTCTTCTTTCCCTTGACCTTAGCATTTGATTTAGAGGAAGAAAATTCCCCAACAAGTAGAGCGGGTGTCTTCCTGAATTTCTTTAGGGTGCCCTCTGTAGTCCTCAACATGTTAAAGAGTTCTGGAAGTGTAACTTCCTTTCGTTGCATATTGAAATTCAATATGAACTGGGCATAGGTGGAGGGTAGGGACTGTAGAATCAAGTCGGTATATAACTCGTTCTCTAACGTGGTCCCGAGGTCTATGAGAATGAGACTGGTCATCTTCAACACGTGGTCCCCAACAGATGAGCCGATGGCTTACCTCGCTTGAAATAATTTTCTCGAGGTATCGTATCTTGCGATACGAGATTGCTCTCTATATAAATCCTTGGTATGGAGGAAGACAGAAGCTAGGTCCATCTTCTCATGCCGCCTCTGATGTTTATTATCCATGGAGGCTAACACGAGATACTTGGCTTTTATGCAATCAAGATCCCAAGTCTTCCGGACCTCAATGTCCGCAACTGTAGAATCAGGACCTGGGACAGCGGGGGCTTTAGCCATAAGGACATATGCCACCTTGTCATAAGTAAGGGCCATTTGGACATTCCGTAGCCAATCTTTATAATTTGGCCATGTCAGTATGTTTTCTATCTAGTAGCAACTTATTTCCAGTCATGATGGTCGCTGCAATTAGGAGAGAGAGAAGAAACACTCAGCATATGTTCTTGAAAGTTTAGATTGGTTATTAGTTTATCTAAATAGGATGGCTCCCACCGTTTCTTCAAATTATCCTTCAAACCCTAAAAGATGAATTAGTCGGGATTAATTGCACCCTACAAGTTCGCTTATCTTTCAGTCAGACCAGTGTTGGTACTTCAGAGGGAGGTCCCCTGTGCTTTCGCATGGACCCAATTAAATAACCCCATTTTCCCAAAGGCATATCCCTGTAAAAACCTTTCTAGACACCTACTTGATAAGCTAATTGTAAAGTGAAAAATTTCTTAAAGAGTAGCCGATACTCACAGTAGGATCAGGACCCAACTATCATCGTATGATAATTTTGAAGGAAGCCAACCAAAATACCACACTCCACAAGGTATGCAACACTAGCAAGTTTCCCGTATGTTTGAAACTCCCGATGTGAATTTTGCCCCAAGCGCTTATGACCTTGACGAAGGTTAAAACATCATAAATCGCAAGTCAAGTTCAACCCATCATTGTCCTGATTAATCTAGACTCATTCGTACTAGCTTTTGGCAAATGTGAAAACAGCTATACGCCTATCCTAGATTAATATATCTATCTATACTACAGATAAGTACCCACTAGCTACCAAACACTATACCTTGGCGAAGTTCAATACACATAACATGAATACTAGTGAATACCTATCTGAAATGACGGAAGGCTACGGCTGGTTTTGGCGAAAACCGTGAACGTAATGAACTTGATATCATCAAAAGAACCGAATAGCTTTCAAAAGGAGTGGTATAAGCTCTGCATTTAAAAGTTATTTTTAAAGAAAATCGAGTGGTTTTATAATTGTTCCAACGATGTCAAATATTAGATTTATTTCTTTGCATTAATTAGGATTACTCATCAAATAACCTTATCATTGCAGAAGAAACGAAAATAGAACGTATGCTTATGCCATCCGCATTCACCACAGGGTCCCGGGTCTTCAACGTAAGATTACTTAACTTACGGCTGGGTGGGGACAGGACTAGCGCGGATGCAAAACCTGAGCAATGTTTATATATATAGATATATATATATATATATATATATATATATATATATAATATCACATTCATCGCACGCAATAATATCCATCACAGATCACAGAAGAAGCAACACAAATGAAATAGAAGATATACTAGGATTTCAGTGTTTTCGTTTAAACCATCTACGAAAATGCGGATTCCACGATCATGATGAATAGCTTAGAACCTATACCCCTAGAACCCTATGAGTGCGGCAAGCAACCCTACTGATCCTAGGTTAGGTGACCCGTTCTCACTGTCCGAGATAGTCACCCTTTAGACTCTAGAACTTGGTTACTTGAGTACTCCGCCTTGGGTCTATCCTAGGTACAGAAAAGTAAATAATAATACAACGGTGGCTACAAGCTCAACTCGGAAGTGCCCTGCAAAAGAATAATATTACATCACTTTGAATATTACATGAATGAAAAAGAAAACACTCTCTCACATATAAAAACCCTAGCTATTCCATCACGATGATCACATATATTCCATATCCATAACCACAACACAAACAAGATATGTGCAACCCTACAAATCAACGTATAGCAATTAATCGACATTTAAAAACACATATACAAATGAAAAGAGAAGCAACGATGTTAAAATTTCGATTTAGAAATACTCTGTATTGCCCATACACAAAGATAACATAAAATGAAATCTGGACAACAACAAATAATACTAAAAACCCTAAATCCAAGTATACAAGAGACCACAAGAAGCATGAGACTTAACTCAACAATAAAACCGCTAATAGAGGGTATTTTGGAAAAACCGGCAGTCGAACTTAGGAGTAAGGTCACGTTCTTATCTGGTCCTCATCTAACATCATAAAGAGCACTCTACAATTGTTTAAAAAAATTTTAGAGGCTCATAAAAATTCGACAGAAACTAGGATTCACGGTTAATCAAATACAGAGTTATTTCGGTTTCAAAACTCTAACATCGTCTAGAATTAGTTTAAGTGTTTGGGCTAGCTCTGATACCAATGTAAATTCATAGTACTTGTGCCGTGTCAACTACGGCGTTTGCGGAATCAAAAAATTTAAATTTTACTTGAGCATTATAAACAATAACCCTAAAAATAGAATCCAGACACTAAACTAACAAAACTAAAAGAGATTAGCTACCATGTTAAAGACTACAACCTTTGATGTCGTGTCCTTCGGGTCTTTTGTGGTCCTCTTCTAAAGTTCCTATGGTTGTTGGATCGAGATTGCAAGGTAGTCTTTCTATGTCAAAGATGATCAACCCGAGGATGCCAATTCAAGCTCTAGTTTCTAGTAATAAGCAAAGAAGCAACTAAAAATCAAGACTTGCTAAGTAAAGTTGCTTAGAGGTGTAATAGTAGTGTCAGATGCTCTCTTTATTTTCCTCAAAAAAACTCTAGAGAGAAATTAAGGAAAAAGATGAACTAGAGAAATGGCTAAGGATATTGATGAATAATATCACACTCTACTCTCTTATCGCTTCATATAATATTTTAATAAAAATAATGTGAGTGGGTTTGTGGCTCACTAGTGTGAGTCACAAGACCACACACATCTAAATAAACCTAGAAGGGATGAGAGAAAGAGAGATGCCTCCTCATAAGTGTACACATATACATATATATAAATATACACACACACAACCATATATACCCATATTTATAATAAATGCATATACTCGTATTTCTACCAATATACGAATACCGTATTTGTATCAAAACTACAAAATACACGTATTCATATTAAGAAAGAAATACATGTATTTATATCAAGACAAAAATACCCATATTCAAATAAATACACGTATTCGTATAAATACCGTATTCATGTTAAAATACAAATACCTAAAGGATAGCAATATAATACCGGTTCCATATCTGGCTATCTTTCAAAGCTGCTAGTATTACCAAAATGTCCGATTAAAGCATGTGTATAAAATACATGTGTTTTATCGAACACTCGAGCGTATCAAAATACGCATACTACACTATTTCGCCTGAATCGGGAAACCCTCTGTGTAGGAATCTAAAAGCTCGATAATACGCTGGCAGTGGGTTTAACCACAAGTACGTCAGTGGCATTAGCTGTACGTAATGGCTACCCAGGTATCTGTCGAAAGGAAGGCTGACATGCAAAATCGTTTGTATCCCTACTGAGCCTAACTGTGACAATCTCCATACAGTCCGGTCTGTTCTTCTAAGAGTGTCGCATATCAAGTCTGGGGGTGGAAAACGTCAGACCCTTAATAACCTGATAAGTCGTGTCGATGTGGCTCAAGACCATCCGAGAAACTACTGATCTAACTATCAGTAAATCTTAACTGCCCTAGCCAGGGTCTTATGGTTTTGGCCAACCGTACACATCGAGACATTAACTCCCTATACCGGGAGAGACGAATCCCGACAATCGCTCCCTTCCTCCATGTGGCTCAGGACTGTACCCAACTAAAACCTGTTTGCACGACTCAGCAGAGCCGTGGTAAGGTAGTAATCAAAGCACAGTAGGAACTTACACAAGACAAATGACGATCTCCGGTCGACAAACTAACCTATACTTATGTCACCTAAGAGCTGCTATCTGATGTTAGGTATAGTACCATCAACTCCTGACGAGTCCATCCATTGTTACTCATAACCTAATGAGCACCTGTATACTATCTTCGGTGCCATGCACCAATGGCTGTGGGACCGGCCATCTCCCAGACGGGAATAAGAAATTTATATACTAGTCTACTTTGATGTATCGATGTACAGTCTTGATAATCCTACTACTAGGGACAATTTTAAGGATTTAGTTATAAACTACCCAGTCCCCACTAGTATGATTGCCATCACAATGCTGGTAGTCAAGCTAGAATCCTACGGGCTTTATCAATATGAATTAGGGATATAAAATAACTAGTAGAACATATACACATGTTAAGATAAAGATAAATCAAATAGCATACTATTATATTGAGCAAGATTATCCTGTACATATATATTCCCAGCATCCTGTACAATAAAGATCTCTAGGGCATATATATCCTAACAGGTATAACCCCGTTAATATCTTTTTAGACATCTAATGGGTTAGCTAGTTGTGTAGTGAAAATCTCATGGAAGTAATCATACTCATCAGTGGGATCAGGACCCAACTATCATTGTATGATAACCTAGATGGAAGACACTCTAGTTACCACACTCCAAAAGGTATGCAACACTAGCAAGTTTCCTGTATATTTGAAACTCCCGATATAATTTTTGCCCCATGCACTTATTACCTTGATTTTAGCCAACAAATCATAACACGCAAGTCAAGTTCTACTCGTCATTATCCAGATTAATTTAGACCTACCCATACTCATCCTTGACTTAGGCCAACAAGGCGGTATGACCGTCCTAAACCAATGCATCTATCTATACTACGGATAAGCTGTTAGTTATATTTATGCCCTAGAGGCTATTACTGTACATATGATGTATATTGTAATGGATGCTTGGACATATATAGGGAGGACTTTCTTGCTTGACATGATAGTACGCTATCTGGTTGTACTTTATCTTAACATGTACTCTGATTGTCTCTATGTTACATGTTGATAAAGCCCTTAGGATATGTACTCAACTATTGGGACTATGATGAGATCATACTAGTGGGGCCACAGTAGTCGACGAGTACATCCTATAACTGTTCCTAGTCGAGGGTGCATCGAGACAGGGCATCGATGCACCAGAGTAGACTAGCGTATACGCATCTTAACCCATATGATGGGCGATGGATGATCCCATATCCATCGGTGTTTGACATCAAGGATGGTGTACGGGTGCTCAGTAGAGACTGGGTACATTGGACGGACTCGCCGAGAACTCCCAGATGGTATTATACCTCACGTCAGATGGCAGTTCTCCGGTGACACTGGTACAGAGTAGTCTGTTGACCCGAGATCGTCATAGAGTCTTGTATGATTTCCACTGTGTTTTTATTTCCATCATACCACGTCCAAGAGGGCGCACAAAAAGGTGGCTTTTGGGTACAGTCCCGAATCACATGGAGGCAATGAGCGATAGGAGGGGATTCGTCTCTCCCGGTATAGGGAGTTGATGTTGTGCTGTGTTCGATTGGCTATAACTGGAAATCCCTGGCCAGGGTTACTGAGATGTACTGGTAAGTGTTATCAGTAGTTTCTCAAACTGTTATCGACCCCATATCGACACGACTTATCAAGCTACTGGGGTCTGACGTTTACCACCCCTAGGCAAGATATGCGACATATCAGACGACGAGACCGGACTGTACGGGAGTGTTACTGATTGGATTCGCAGGAGAATGTACAGGCTTGCCTGTTGATCTTCTGATCGGTCAATACCTGGGTGGCTGTTACGTTTAGCTAACCGCATGCAGCTTGTGGGTGTTTGATATGATCATCACCTACTGCCGGCGTATTGACGATTCTTTAGCGTCCTATACAGAGGTTTCTTGACTCAGGAAAAACGGAGTAGGGCATATATGTGATATGTGCAGGACCGAGGATAATGCGATATGAGATACCGTATTCTATTCTCGCGATATTTGATATCAGCCGGGTCATCGGATCAAGTGTTGATTCGATGGATCGGTAAATGTTATATTAGTCGGTTATATGCGATATAGCCGGATTGTCGGATCAAGTGTTGATTCGATAATTTAATTTATAATAATATATATGATATATTAAATTTCATTAACTAATATAAGCTCACTAAAAGATTCTTTTTCTCATTCGGGTAATACATTGATATATATGCGATATATGTTAATTGTATTATTTCATTTTGTTACAATAAATATTATATATGTGATATATAATATTGTAACATGATGTGGTTATTAATGCAACATGTTTTGTGGAGATTAAACATGGTTAAGGTTTGATTTGGGTTAAGTTTTTCTAGAAGTTTCTAGAAGCTTTCTTCTTTTGTTTTGGAAAAGATATTTGTGTTGATATTTTAAGTGACTCATCTTTCACTCAACCCAAAACCCTAGCCCTAGTTAAATCTCTACAAAGGTTAGTTTGACCATGGTTGCATTTCTAACCTTATCATAACTTTCATTATTCATCACAAAAGGATTACTATTGTTCTTCTACTTCCTTCTTCTTTCCTTGATGGAAAAGCTTTCTAGGTTTTTCCTAAGTGATGAAAATGAGTGAGAAATAGAAAACAAGTGAGAGAAAAAATCCTACTTCATCATCCTCATCTATCCTTTCCATTTAGATGAGGGTGTTCACTTCATTTTGTGAGTGAGAGCTTGTGTTAATGAAACTTCAAGGTAGATCATCTTTGTTATCGAAGATCGGAAGCAAGTTTGCATCATTCTCTTCGTGGAGCCTCTCTAGAGTCCGGAACACGATGATCGCAGCGAAGGGACCTCAACACGGAGCTTAAGAAGTGAAGGACCAGATCTACAAAGGTTGTAATCTCTCTCACTTAGTGTTAAAGTGTTTAACATGCTTGTTTTCGCCTAATCTCTAGTTTAAAGATCTTGTTTAGGGTTGTTCGGCACGTCTAATTTTTAATTCGGGCATGGTTGATGCCTTATAGACCCTTGTTCGTGTGCCTAGCATCCCTACAGTGGTATCAGAGCCAAGCTAGAGCTTTAGGCAAAGTCTAGGCGAAGTTTAAAGTCCGATCGAACCCCGAAACCCCATTTAACCCTAGTTTCTGGAAAATTTTCAAAACTGTTGATTTTTTCATATTAAAATACTCAAAAAAATCAGTAGGGAATTATATGGACCTCTGTGAAAAACGAGCCTGTAAATCCATTACATAGCCGCGGAACTACGGCAAATACATGCCATTGGCGGCGGTTCCGCGGCGCAAAAGTGGACTTAAGGTATCATTTTTCTACAGTTGAACCGTAGGTACTTCCTGATTCTTCTGGGTATTTTTAATTATACTCAAGTGTTGAGTTTTCTGGGTTGTATTGGGGACTCGTTGATTCGATCGGATAATTTAGATTCGTTTATTTTTTTTCCGGGTAATTTTAGAAACTGTTAAAAAGTTCGAACGGATATCAATAACTCACATTTTCCCCCTGTCGAATTTTTTTTCAAAAGTTGGATTTTTTCTCGAGTTTGAAACTTCAGGAAAATCATGCAAGTAACGCGGTGGACCCTCTAGAAAACAACAAACCTTAACTCGATTATGTGACCGTCTTGAACTGCCTCTAAACCTTAGGGTTTGGGGCAGTACAGCGTTGCCATATGTGAGGCATTGGCTTGACCCTTCTATGGCTGGACCATCGGTACTGTGGCATGTGATGGATATTTTTTGAACTCCGCTCAAGTGTTGAGCTATTTGGGAAATCTTGGGTGTTTGTTTATTCGATCGGAAAGTTTAACATTGTCTATTTATCTGGAATGTGATACAATATGTGGAATCCACAGGTAGTTATGAGATAACTAATTTGAATGTTATAAATCTAGCAGTTCAGTCTCAGATGATCGGTTGCCACAGAATTTTGATGTGATCAAAATTCCGTCGCAATCACGTAGTGTACGCGGATACTCACCGGGTAAAACTTAATAGACAGCCACGCCCCATAGCCCCGACCAAGTGACTGTAGGAGAACCCCGTCGCCAAAAGGATCCGTTCGGGTGCTCGCGGCAACGGTGTTCTGCCTTAGTGCACTTCGTCGACAGCATCGGGGGTGCGGCCGTCTACTAAAGTTTGCGATGAGCATTCGATCAGGATGTCGGGAATCTTGTTGAATTTCCCGACTTGATATTGAAAAGATTTTTCGATAATGAGACTAAAATGCGGGGTTTATAATTGTTAGGCATGTGATGTCTAAGGAATTCATTTGGTTAGGCATGCGATGTCTAAGGAGGTTGCGGATTCCAACTGTTGTAGTTTTACACTTTCTTTTCTGTGACCGTAAACGTAGTATGTGGTGTATCGCCGGCTTCGTTGCTATACATCAACGACAATCGGGATACGCATACTTGCTTACGTTGATGATATGAGATATTATGTGTTGCTGTGATATGTTATATTGGATCGTCGCGTTCTGAATAGCCGGGGGTTTTATGTGAGATGAAAGTTTTTTCTTTTTTATTCATGTAAAATTCATTTGTATGTAATATTCTTTTATTGGGGCACTTCCGGGCTGAGGATGATGTCACCATTGTATATTATTTACTTTTCCGCATTAGGTAGACCCAAGGCGGGGAGCACAAGTAACCGGGTTCTAGGGTCCAGTGGGAGACCATCTCGAGGAGTCGAGACCGGGTCTCCTAACCCTAGAATTGGCAGTGTTGCTTGCCGTTCTCGTAGGGGTCTAGGAATGTGGGTTTGGCTATTCATCGCGACCGTGGAATCCGTGTTTTATACAGGCTCGTATTAAAACACGGACGTCCTAGTATATCCAATATTTCATATAGTTTCTTCTGCTGCAAAGTTCTGTGATGAGATCATATTACTGCCTGAGACGAATGTTTATATTATATATATGAGATATATGTTATATTGCAGATTTCGTTTCAAAAGAGATGCTTGTGAAGCATATTAAAAATGGGACTTCATTAATGATATTAATGAAATAAAAGAAACCTAAGATGTTGTAGAAACTTGTTTAAAAACTGGTAGCTCTAGTTCTTGCTTTGTATAGCGGTGTTCCTTGTAGAACATCCAGTACCTTATTCGATAAGGAAAGAGCCGAGATCTCTTCACCGGGAGTGGCCTCTTTAGTGAAACTAGCAGATGCTACAAACTTTGTTTGTCTTTTGATTGCTTATATAGTTTTTGCTTTGCATAGTGGTATTTGTGAAATATCCTGCACCTTATTCGATGAGGAAAGAGCCGACAATCCCTTCACCGGGAGTGACCTCTTTAGCAAAACTAGAAAAGTCCTCAGAAACATTCCATTTAAAATCACTCGATTCTACAATGATATCAAGTTCATTACGCAAAGGGTTTTCTTAAAAACCTGTCGTAGCCCTCCGTCATTTCAGAAAAGTATTTCATAGTATTCGTGCTACGTTTGTTGGCCTGCGTCAAGGCGTAGTGTTCGGTAGCTATTTTTGCTTATCTGTAAAAGCATAAGATGCGATTGAGTTAGGGTAGTCGTGCGACATTGTTGGTCTGCGTCAAGGGTCGTTCGGGTGGGTTTAATTCAATCGGGAAATGACGGGTTGAACTTGACTGGCGGACTATAGTTTGTTAGCCTGCGTCAAGGTCATAGGACGCTAGGGGAAAAATATTATTGGGAATTTCAATTGTTGAAATTTACAATGAGATTGCATACCTTCTATGAGATAGTTGGATCCCGATACCCGCTGCAAGTAAGAGTTACTCCTGGGAGAGTTTTACATATTACAATTAGCCGATCAAGTAGGTGTCTAGAAAGGTGTCAACGGGGTTACGCCCCTGGAAAAACGAGGTTTACTTTCATTAGGTCCGTGCGAAAGCATGGGGAACCTCCCTCAAAGTATCGGCACTGGCCTGGCTGAAAGATTGGCGAACTTGCAGAGTGTAATTAATCCCGGCTAGTCTTTCCTTTTAGTGTTTGAAGGAAGATTTGACTAAAACAGTGGGAGACATCCTAATTAGATAAATTGATAACCAATCTAATCTTGTAAAAGCGCACGCTGAGTGTTTTCTTCTCTCTCTCTCCTGGTTACGACTGTGTTACGCCTTAATCAAGATAAAAATACGGATGTATTGACCGAACCCGCTTGTTATACTGCGCTAGGGAACGTTGGTCCCGCTCCAACTTATAATTGTTATAAGACAGAGCAGGAAATAGGGGATTACCAAAATTCCCGTACCACCCAAACGAAGAAAGTGCATGTTGATGCATCTTCTTCGGGTGTGTTCATTATAGAAGACTGTTTCTCAGTATCCTTTACGTCATCGGTATGAGATACCGGATCAGGATCCCACATATGTAATTTGTTACATGGGCTACAGATAGGTAGAGAACTGAGAACGGGTGATAAGTTTCATGAGATAGAAACGGTGCAAGTGTTGCAGCCAAGTCTGTTGGTCACTATCACCATGTATTACCAGAATACATTGATTCTGAATGAATGTTATTAGATACCGAACTTGATATACAACATCATATCAGTCTCTTTATTAGTAAAGAAAGGATATAATTTTGTATTGTTGGATAATGTTTTGAACATTTCCTATATCAAGAGTTGATCGGTTCAGGTACGTTATCTAAAATCATAGACGTTCTAAATCAAACTACAGTTCTTAGTGTACAGAACACACACAAGAGGAAGAGTTCAGAAATGAATGAATCCTTCTTGAGGCATTGTAGACTAGGTCATATCAATGCGACCCGACTAGCTAAGTTACATTCAGATGCATATTTAAATTTGTTTGAATTTACAACTTGTGAAACATGCCGGTCATGTCACAGAGATAAGATGACCACAACTCTGTTTATTGGAAACAGTGAAAGAGTTAGTGAACTTTTGGGATTAATACATGATGATGTATGTAAGGTCCCATGTCTACAAATGCCAAGACCGGTTCTTTGTACTTTATTATATTCACTGATAGTCTCTCAAGATTCGCACATGTGTTCCTGTTGAAACACAAGTCTGAACCTTTTGAGAAATTCAATGAATATAAATTAGAAGTAGAGAACCAAAAACGGGTATAAGTATTATGTCCTTTGATGAGATCAAGGAGGAGAATACTTGAGCACAGAGACCCTGGACTATTCTAAAGGAGAATGCGATTCTCTCTCAGCATTACTCCTCCGCATACACCACAGCACGTCGGTGTATCGGGGCGGAGCAATCACACCCTATATGATATGGTGCGCTCTATGATGAGTACTATTGAGTTTCCTATTTCCTTTTGGGAGTTATGCACTTGAGAAGTTGCATAGCTATTGAATAGGGTTCCAATCAAATCAGTTGCCTACCACTTCATATGTGATATGGAATGGGAAGAGCCCATATCTTAAGTATGTTAAGATTTAGGGTTGTCCAGCCTATGTCTAAAAGCATAATCCGGACAAGCTCGAGGCAAAGTCGGTTCTATAGAAGTTTGTTGGATATCCCAAGCATTCGCAAGGGAATATCTTCTACCTAACCGAGGAACAAAAGATGTTTTGTTTCTCAGCATGCCACCTTTGTAAAAAGGGAATTTCTTGTGAAGAAATTAGTGGTCATGAGGTAGAACTGGAAAGAGTTCCAGCTATACAAACTGCACCTGATGATTTGGTAGAACCAAAGGATTCAATAGTAACCAACGAAACTTAGCCTCTCCGCCGATCTAGTAGGGTTCCTCACCCACCTGAGAGATACTTCGGTTTCTCTCTGACAGTGGGAGCGAGGATTGCATCATGAGATGATGACCCAACTAATTTCGAGCAGGCCACCAGGAGTGGGACACTGTGAGAATGGCTGGATGCTTATCGATCTGAGATGGAATCCTTATACACCAACAAAGTATGGACTTTGGTTGCTTTATCTGAAGGGTTAAATCCCCATCAGGAGCAAGTATATCTTGAGAAGATTACTTGGTGTACATGGAAAAGTTGATACTTTCAAAGCTATGCTTAAGTCCATCCAGATCCTACTTGCCACGGCTATATACCATGACTACGATATCTGGCGGTTGGGTGTCATGACTACTTTTCTAAATGTTGATTTGAAAGAGAGCATCTATAAGTACACAGCCAGAGGGCTTCGTAGACAGTGGGAGCAGCGGAAACGTGAGCAAGATGTTTTATGTGATAAAACAGGCATCGCGGAGTTGGAACATCTGTTTTAATGCTGTAGTCAAAGAGTTTGACTTCATCAAAATGGTAGATGAACCTTGTATATACAAAAAGATAGTAGGGAGTATGGTGGTGATCCTCGTAGAGTACGTGGATGACATACTCTTGATAGGGAAGGAGTTTCCTATGCTACGCTCGGTCAATCTTCGCTTATCATAAGGATTCTCCATATAGGATCAAGGTGATACCTCCTAAATCCTGGGTTTTGGATCTATGAGATAGATCTAATTGGATGTTAGGATTCTCACTAGTTGTAGTGAGATGGTATCAATCGATCCTGGGGAGAATCACTGGAAAAGTTCCAGGGTGATATGGACGACTGAATGTCAGTCGCAGGCATCGTCTTTACCCTCAGTGGAGGGACGGTGTGTTGGAAGAGTTCCAAGCTAGATACCGTGACTTACTAGACGATTAAAGGCAAGATACATCATTACCAAAGATGCTATCAAAGAGGCAGTCTGGATATAAATATAAGTTCATGAGATGAACTTCGTTCCTACCATTGTGTGACAATGGAGTTGTGGCTTATTCCAAGGAACCCCCGTCCCATCAGAAATCCAGATATAATTCTTAGGTAGTATCACTTGATCATGAAGATGGTTGATCTCTAGGGAGATCGAGGATAAGAGAGTAGACACAGAGGACAATAGTGCGGATCCACTCACAAAGGCCTTTTTCCCAGTAGAGACTTTTATGGGATGGTTGAGTATGAGATACTTCAACCACAGCTAATTGTTGGGTATGTGATACCACAACAGATGGCCCTAGTGCAAGTGGGAGATTGTTAGTTATATGTATGCCCTAGAGGCCATTACTGTACATATGATGTATATGTTAGTGTATATGCCCTAGAGGCCATTACTGTATCATACTGGTTTTTATATTACTTGATGGAAGCTTGGGATATTCACAGTTGTATAGACAATCTTGCTCGAAATAGTAGTATGCTACTTGGTTTGTTTCTACTGTAATGTGTGCATGTGTTTCTTTTAGCATATCACCTATACACATTAGTGGAGCCTTTAGGATCTTTGCTTGATTACCAGTGTTGTGATGGCAGTCACACTAGTGGGGGCTGGGTAATCTACAAGCACATCCTTACACAGGTCCCTAGTCATAGGATTATCAAGACGGGGCATCGATACTCCGGAGTGGACTAGCGTATGCGCTTCTCATCCCAGCAGGGGAGACGGTCTGTCCCACAGCCGTCAGTACGTCGTACTTGAGATAGTATGCGGGTGCTCGTTAGGTTACGAGTACACTGGACAGGACTCGTCGGGAACTGTTGGTCGGTACTATACCTATCGTCAGTTATCAGTTCCCAGGTGACATGAGTACAGCTTAGTCCACTGACTTGACACTGTCACTTCACCTCGAGTGTGCTCCCACTATACTTTGATTACTTCCCTACCACGGCTCAAAGGAGTCGTGCAAACAGGTAGTAGTTGGGTGCAGTCCCGAAGCACTTGGAGGCAGTGACGGTTAGACAGGATTCGTCTCTCCCGGTATTAGGGGTTGATATCGCGCTGTATCTAGGAGAGCCATTACAGAAAGTCCCTGGCCAGGGCTAGCGAGATATACTGGTAGGTTTCCAGTTATATCTTAGGGTGTTCTTGTAGGGTTCCTAGGCACACAGTAGAGGTCTCACAAGGCATCAACCATGCCATTTTACAAAAATATGGTGCCGAGAAACCCTAGTTAACGGATGGTTGCTAGAAATCTAGGTGAAAAGTAAACTAATTAACACTTAACTACTAGAATATGGAAATTACAACCTTTGTAGATCCGGATATCCACCTCCACGGCTCCGCAACGAAGTCTCCTCGCTGTCCAAGTCGAACTCCGGGCTCTAGCGTCGGCTTCATCGGAGAATGAACGGGCTTGGTCATCGACGACGATGCCGAAGATGATCTACGTCGAGGCATCGCTAGATCAAGCTCCCACTTCACAAAGTGATGAAACTTGTGAAGAAAACACACTCTACTACTTGGCAAAAGGTAGAGGATGAAGAAATAGGAGGTGGGTTCTCTTTAGAATTGGATTTCTCACTCTCAAGCTCAAGTTGCCATTGATGGCCTCAAGGTTTCAAACTTGAAGATGAAGAAGAAGATGAGCTAGAATTATGATAAGTCTATTTTAAAATGAAAAGAAAAACAATACTTATCATAATCAAACTAAGGTTAAGTGTAGAGAGCAAACCATGGTAAGTGGGAATAGTTAGGGTTCAGCATGAAGACAAAATGGTCTTTGAGTCAAACCTTCATGAAGCTTCATCAAGCTTCATGACAAAAAGAAAACCATTTTGTTTTCATAAAATTATTTAAATAAAAAGGAATGGATAAATAAATGAGTGATTAAAACAAAACCCTAATTATCTACTTAACCATGGTTTTATTCTTTATACTTAACCATATAAACATGCATCATCAAATATGATACATACAAGTGCACAAAAGTATATCACATATACATCATGCACACCAAGTGAGAAAATCCATATAAAGTGAACCAATACTAGTTAATGCAAAGTAATATATCAAATATATAATTATACATTAAATCATTAAATCAACATTTGATTCAATGATCCGGTCATGTCGCACATAACCGACTAGTATTCAATGTATCGATTTATCGAATCAATGATTCGATAACAAGGTCATATCGAATATAACCAATCGAAACATTTATCGCGAGAATGAAATGCGGTATCACATACACGCATTATTCTCGGTCCTGCACACATCTCATATGCGCTCCTATTTCGTTTCGCTTGAGCCAGGAAACCTCTGTGTAGGACTCTAAAGACTCGTCAATACGCCGGTAGTAGATGATGATCATATCAAGCACCCACAAGCCGCAAGCGGTCTGCTAAACGTAACGGCCATCCGGGTATTGAGCGATCAGAAGATCGACGAGCTAGCCCGCTCACACTCCTGTGAATCCAACCAGTAACACTTACCGTACAGTCCGGTCTGTTCGTCTGATACGTCGCATATCAAGTCTAGGGGTGGTAAACGTCAGACCCCAATACTCGATAAGTCGTGCCGATGTGAGGCTCATAACGGGTCGAGAAACTACTGGTAACACTTACCAGCAAATCTCTGATCAGCCCTGGCCAGGGACTTCCCTGTTACGGCCAATCGAGCACAGCGCAACATCAACCCCCAATACCGGGAGAGACGAAACCCCTCCTATCGCTCATTGCCTCCATGTGACTCGGGACTGTACCCAAAGACCACCGTTTTGCACGCCCTCATGGACGTGGTAAGGTGGAGATCAAAGCACAGTGGGAATCACACAAGACTCTATGACGATCTTGGGTCTACAGACTAACCTGTACAAGTGTCACCTGAGAACTGCCATCTGACGTGAGGTATAATACCATCTGGGAGTTCTCGGCGAGTCCGTCCAGTGTACCCAGTCTCCACTGAGCACCCGTACACCATCTCTGATGTCATACACCAATGGATATGGGATCATCCATCGCCCATCTCATGGGTCGAGAAGCGTATACGCTAGTCTACACTGGTATATCGATGCCCCGTCTCGATACACCCACGACTAGGGACCATGAAGGATGTACTTATGGACTACCATGTCCCCACTAGTATGATCTGCATCATAGTCCAGGTAGTCAAGTACACATCCTAAGGGCTTTACCAACATGTAACTATAAGACAGTTTAAAGAGACTAGTGTACATGTTAAGATAAAGAGTAACCAGATAGCATACTATCATATCGAGCAAGAAAGTCATCTCTATATATGTCCAAGCATCCAATATAATATACATCATCTGTACAATACTGGCCTCTAGGGCATACATACAACTAACAATCTTCCACTTGCACTAGGGCCAGCTGCTGTAGTATCGCATACCGAGCATCCCGAAGAGTCTCTCAAACTGTATCTGGGGAATGGCCTTCGTGAGTGGATCCGCCGTGTTATTCTTCGTGTCAACCCTCCTTACCTCGATCTCCCGGCGATCAACTATCTCCCGGATCAGGTGATACCGCCTCAGAATATGCCTGGATCGCTGATGGGACCTGGGTTCCTTGGCTAAAGCCACCGCTCCATTGTTATCGCAATACAAAGGTATTGGATGCTCAATGGATGGAACCACTCCAAGTTCAGTAATGAACTTCTTGATCCAGACAGCCTCTTTGGCAGCATCGTTGGCAGCGATGTATTCAGCCTCCATCGTCGAGTCTGCCACGGTTTCCTTCTTGGAACTCTTCCAGCTAACCGCCCCTCCGTAAAGGGTAAAGACAAATCCCGACTGCGACTTAGAGTCGTCCTTATCACTCTGGAAGCTTGAATCGGTAAAGGACTCCACTTGGAGCTCTCCGTTACCATACACCAAGAACATAGCTCTAGTCCTTCGCAAGTACTTGAGAATGCTCTTCACAGCCGTCCAGTGACTCTCTCCAGGATCAGCTTGATACCTGCTCACTACACTTAGTGAGTATGCTACATCGGGTCTGGTACATAGCATCGCATACATGATAGAGCCTACTGCCGAAGCATAGGGTATCCCTTGCATGCGAGCTCTCTCCAAATCAGTCTTGGGAGACATCTCTTTGGAGAGAGTGACTCCAGAGATCGTGGGCAAGTTCCCACGCTTGGATTCTTCCATACTAAACCTCTTTAGTATGGTGTCAATGTACCTGGATTGGGACAATCCCAAAATCCGTTTGGATCTATCTCTATAGATCCTAATTCCCAATATGCAGGAGGCATCACCAAGATCTTTCATTGAGAATCTTTGTGATAAGAAGAGCTTGACCGATTGCAGCATAGGAATATCATTTCCTATCAAGAGTATGTCGTCCATGTACAATACGAGGAAGACAACCTTACTCTCTGCCACATTCTTGTAGATACAAGGTTCATCTGGGTTTTTGACAAAATCAAACTCTTTGATAACGACGTCAAAGCAGATGTTCCAACTCCGCGATGCTTGCTTTAATCCATAAATGGATTTAAGCAGCTTGCACACCTTGCCGCTGCTCCCACTGTCTACGAAGCCCTCTGGCTGAGTCATGTACACGCACTCTTCTAAATCACCATTTAGAAAGGCGGTCTTAACATCCATTTGCCAGATTTCGTAATCATGATAAGCAGCGATGGCAAGCATGATCCGGATGGATTTAAGCATAGCCACTGGAGAAAAGGTCTCGTCATAGTCCACACCTGGTCTTTGACGAAAACCCTTTGCTACAAGTCTAGCTTTGAAAGTCTCCACTTTCCCATCTACACCAAGTTTCTTCTTGAAGATCCACTTGCTCCCGATGGGTTTTACCCCTTCAGGAGCAACTTCCAAAGTCCATACTTTGTTGGTGTACATGGATTCCATCTCGGACCGCATAGCATCCAGCCATTTCACTGAGTCCCCACTCGTGATGGCCTGCTCGAAGCTAGTTGGGTCATCATCCTCCATGATGCAATCCTCGCTCCCACCATCCATGAGAAAACCGTAGTATCTCCCAGGTGGGCGAGGAACCCTACTAGATCGGCGGAGAGGCTGAGGTTCGTCGGAAGCTACTGAATGCTCTGGTTCCACTAAATCTTCTGTTGTGTTTTGTTCTGCTGGAACCTCTTCCAGTTCTACCTCAGAGCCACTAATTTCTTTTGCAAGAAATTCCTTTTCTAAAAAGGTGGCATGTTGAGCAACAAATACTCTTTGTTCCTCACTGTGGTAGAAGATATACCCTCGCGAATGTTTGGGATATCCAACAAACTTACACAAAACAGATCTTGCCTCGAGTTTGTCCAGTTTTTGTCTTTTGACATAGGCCGGGCAACCCCATATCTTTATAAAATTAAGATATGGTCTCTTCCCTTCCCATATCTCATATGGTGTCGTAGGCACAGATTTGGTGGGAACCCTGTTCAGTAGGTATGCTGCCGTTTCCAGTGCATATCCCCAGAAGGAAACAGGTAACTCAGCTACACTCATCATAGAGCGCACCATATCTAATAGGGTGCGGTTTCTCCGCTCCGATACACCATTGTGCTGTGGTGTATATGGAGGAGTTAGCTGAGAGAGAATCCCATTCTCTTTTAGGAAGTCCAGGAATTCAATGCTCAAGTATTCTCCTCCTCGATCAGATCGTAGGATTTTAATACTTTTTCCGGTTTGGTTCTCAACTTCTTATTTATATTCTCTAAATTTCTCAAAAGCTTCTGATTTGTGTTTCATCAGGAACACATATCCGAATCTAGAGAGATCGTCAGTGAATGTAATGAAGTACGAAGAACCATCCCTGGCATGTGTAGACATGGGACAGCATACATCACTATGTATAAGTCCTAAGAGTTCGGTAACTCTTTCTCCGTGTCCCGTAAACGGAGTTTTGGTCATCTTGCCTTTGAGACATGACTGGCAAGTGTCATAAGATGAAAATTCAAACGGATTTAAATATCCATCCTTATGCAACTTAGCCAGTCGTGTCGCATTGATGTGACCCAGTCTACAATGCCACAAGAAGGATTCGTTGAGTTCAGAACTCTTCCTCTTGTGTGTGTTTGTTATGCTCAGAACTGTTGATTGATTTAGAACATAAATGCCATTGCATAACGTGCCTGATCCAACCAACTTTTGGTTACGGAAAATGTTCATAACATTGTCCTGTAATACAAAATTATATCCCTCTTTACTTAATAAAGGAACCGATATAATGTTGCATATCAGGTTCGGCATGTAATAGCATTCGTTCAGAACCAATGTATTACCAGTTGGTAATACAAGGTGATATTCCCCGACAGTCTTAGCTGCAACAATTGCACCATTTCCAACTCTAATGTCTTTATCACCTTCTCTAAGTTCTCTACCTTTCCTAAGCCCATGTAACTGATTACATATATGGGATCCTGACCCGGTATCTAATACCCAGGACGTAGAGCAAATGGAGAAACAGTTCTCTGTAACGAACACACCCGAAGAAAATGCATCAACATGTACTTTCTTCAATCTGGTGGCATGGGAATCCTGGTATTCCCCTATTTCCTGTTCATTCCTATAACTCTTATAAGATAGAACGGAACCAACGTTCCCCAGCATAGTATAACATGCGGGTTCGGTCAATACATCCATATTATTATCTTTATTAGGGCATGAAATGGTCGCTACCTGGAGAGAGAGAGAAGAAAACACTTTAGCGTATGCTCGTGCAAGATCAGATTGGTTATTATCTTATCTAATCAGGATGGCTCCCACTGCTTTTTATCAAATCTTCCTTCAAACCCTAAAAGGAAAGACTAGCCGGGATTAATTACACACTACAAGTTCGCCAATCTTTCAGCCAGGCCAGTGTCGGTACTTTGAGGGAGGTCCCCCGTGCTTTCGCACGAACCTAATTAATGTAAACCTCGTTTTCCCAGAGGCGTAACCCCGTTGACACCTTTCTAGACACCTACTTGATCAGCTAATTGCAATGTGTAAAACTCTCCCAGGAGTAACTCTTACTCGCAGTGGGTACGGGATCCAACTATCTCATAGAAGGTATGCAATCTCATTGCAAATTTCAACACTTGAAATTCCCGATAATATTTTGCCCCAAGCATCCTATGACCTTGACGGAGGTCAACAAACCACAGGGTGCAAGTCAAGTTCAACCCGTCATTTCTTGATTGAATTAAACCCACCCGCACGACCCTTGACGGAGGTCAACAAGGTCGTACGACTACCCTAATCCAATTTGCATCACATGCATAAGCAGACAAATACTAGTTAGCTACCGTACACTACGCCTTGACGGAGGTCAACAAACGTAGCACGAATACTAAGTAGGATTTATCTGAAATGACGGAGGGCTACGTCAGGTTTTTCTGAAAACCTATTGCGTAATGAACTTGATATCGTTGTAGAATCAAATGAAGTTTTAAAAATGGAGTGATTTTGAGGCTTTTCTAGTTTTGCTAAAGGGGTCACTCCCGGTGAAGGGATCGTCGGCCGTTTCCTCGTCGAATGAGGTGCGGGATATATCATATATATCACTGTGCAAAGCATAAACTATAGAAGCAATCAAAAGCAAACCGAGTGTGTAGCATCTGCCAGTTATTGCTAAAGGAGTCACTCCCGGTGAAGGGATCACGGTCCTTTCCTCATCGAATAAGGTGCAGGATATATCACATATACCGCTGTGCAAAGCAAGAACTGTAGCTACCTGTTTTATTTAAAATTTGATTCTACAACATCTTAGGTTTCTTTTCTTTCATTAATCACATTAATGAAGTCCTATCATTTAAATACCTAAACATCACAGATAGATATGACGTACACTTATGCCATCCGCATTCGCCTCGATGTCCCCTCGTGCACCGTTAGGTTAGGTAACTAACGACAGAGCAGGGCAGGGCTAGCGCGGGTGTAAAATATAAGTAACGTCTATATAATATATCATATATACTATTTACTATATCCATCACAGAATCACAACACAGATATCGCAGCAGAAGAAACATATGAAATATTGGATATACTAGGACGTCCGTGTTTTCAATACGAGCCAGTATAAAACACGGATTCCACGGTCGTGATGAATAGCCAATCCCACACCCCTAGACCCCTACGAGAGCGGCAAGCAACCCTGCCAATTCTAGGGTTAGGAGACCCGGACTCGACTCCTCGAGTTGGTCTCCCACTGAACCCCAGAACTCGGTTACTTGTGCTCCCCTCCTTGGGTCTATCCTAATGCGGAAAGGTAAATAATATACAAAGGGTAACAACTTCCGCTACCTGGAAGTGCCCCAAATAAAAGAATATTACATGCAAGTTTTTACATGAATGAAAATGAAAAACACTCATCTCACATAAAAACCCCCGGCTATTCAAACACGACGATCCAATATAACATATCCAGCAACACATAACATCACATGTCATCAACGTAAGTAAGTATGCATACCCCAATTGTCGTTGACGTATAGCAACGAAACCGGCGATATGAACATACTACACTTACGGTCACAGAAAAGAAAGTGTAAAACTACAACAGTTGGAATCCACAACCTCTTTAGACATCGCATGCCTAATCAAATGAAATACTTAGACATCACATGCCTAACAGATATAAATCCCGCATTTTAGTCTCATTATCGAAAACTCTTTTCAATATCATGTGGGACTAAACTGCTAGATTTATAACATTCATTCAGTTATCACATAACTATTTGTGAATTCCAATTATTGTATCACATTCCAGATAAACAGAAAATGTTAAACTTTCCGATCGAACATCCGAATACCCAAGTTTTCCCGATACAGCTCAACACATGAAATAAGTCTAACAACATTCAGTTCGTGCCTCAGTACCGACGGTCCAGCCGTAGAAGGGTCAAGCCAACGCCTCACATATGGCACGCCGTACTGCCCAAAACCCGAAGGTTCAAAGGGCAGTTCAAGACGGTCACATAATCGAGTTAAGGTTTGTTGTCTTCTGGAGGGTCCATCACGTTACTTGCACTACTTAGAACGTCGTTAAACTACGGAAAAATCCAACACTTGGAAATTTCCCGACAGGGGAAAAATTGGGTATTTATATCCGGTCGAACTTTTTAACATATTCTGAAAATTATCCGGAAATACACAAAAGACGAAATTTGATAATCCGATCGAAATACCGAATCCCCAAAACAACCCTGGAAAATTCAACTCTTGAATGAATATTAAAAATTCCCAGGAAAACCACCACAGAAAAATGAGAATTACTGTGAAAATTAAAATGCACAAAACGACAAAAGCGCAGCGCATCCGCCGCACGAGCCATGCTCGTGCCGCTGATCCGCGGCTCTTTGATGGAATTAGTCCATCGAAATTCACAGTAACTCTTAGATTAGCCTGCTGATTTTTCTGCATATTTTTAATGGGGAAAAATCCCCGATTTTAGAAAAAGGACAGAGAGCATGTTTGGTTTGGGGTTTCGGGTTCGTTCGGGCTTCAAACGCCATCTAGACTTCGCCTAAGGCTATAGCTAGGCTCTGATACCACTGTAGGGTTCCTAGGCACACAGTAGAGGTCTCACAAGGCATCAACCATGCCATTTTACAAAAATATGGTGCCGAGAAACCCTAGTTAACGGATGGTTGCTAGAAATCTAGGCGAAAAGAAAACTAGTTAACACCTAACTACTAGAATATGGAAATTACAACCTTTGTAGATCCGGATATCCACCTCCACGGCTCCGCAACGAAGTCTCCTCGCTGTCCAAGTCAAACTCCGGGCTCTAGCGTCGGCTTCATCGGAGAATGAACGGGCTTGGTCATCGACGACGATGCCGAAGATGATCTACGTCGAGGCATCGCTAGATCAAGCTCCCACTTCACAAAGTGATGAAACTTGTGAAGAAAAAACACTCTACTACTTGGCAAGAGGTAGAGGATGAAGAAATAGGAGGTGGGTTCTCTTTAGAATTGGATTTCTCACTCTCAAGCTCAAGTTGCCATTGATGGCCTCAAGGTTTCAAACTTAAAGATGAAGAAGAAGATGAGCTAGAATTATGATAAGTCTATTTTAAAATGAAAAGAAAAACAATACTTATCATAATCAAACTAAGGTTAAGTGTAGAGAGCAAACCATGGTAAGTGGGAATAGTTAGGGTTTAGCATGAAGACAAAATGGTCTTTGAGTCAAACCTTCATGAAGCTTCATCAAGCTTCATGACAAAAAGAAAACCATTTTGTTTTCATAAAATTATTTAAATAAAAAGGAATGGATAAATAAATGAGTGATTAAAACAAAACCCTAATTATCTACTTAACCATGGTTTTATTCTTTATTCTTAACCATATAAACATGCATCATCAAATATGATACATACAAGTGCACAAAAGTATATCACATATACATCATGCACACCAAGTGAGAAAATCCATATAAAGTGAACCAATACTAGTTAATGCAAAGTAATATATCAAATATATAATTATACATTAAATCATTAAATCAACATTTGATTCAATGATCCGGTCATGTCGCACATAACCGACTAGTATTCAATGTATCGATTTATCGAATCAATGATTCGATAACTAGGTCATATCGAATATAACCAATCGAAACATTTATCGCGAGAATGAAATGCGGTATCACATACACGCATTATTCTCAGTCCTGCACACATCTCATATGCGCTCCTATTTCGTTTCGCTTGAGCCAGGAAACCTCTGTGTAGGACTCTAAAGACTCGTCAATACGCCGGTAGCAGATGATGATCATATCAAGCACCCACAAGCCGCAAGCGGTCTGCTAAACGTAACGGCCATCCGGGTATTGAGCGATCAGAAGATCGACGAGCTAACCCGCTCACACTCCTGTGAATCCAACCAGTAACACTTACCGTACAGTCCGGTCTGTTCGTCTGATACGTCGCATATCAAGTCTAGGGGTGGTAAACGTCAGACCCCAATACTCGATAAGTCGTGCCGATGTGAGGCTCATAACGGGTCGAGAAACTACTGGTAACACTTACCAGCAAATCTCTGATCAGCCCTGGCCAGGGACTTCCCTGTTACGGCCAATCGAGCACAGCGCAACATCAACCCCCAATACCGGGAGAGACGAAACCCCTCCTATCGCTCATTGCCTCCATGTAACTCGGGACTGTACCCAAAGACCACCGTTTTGCACGCCCTCATGGACGTGGTAAGGTGGAGATCAAAGCACAGTGGGAATCACACAAGACTCTATGACGATCTCGGGTCTACAGACTAACCTGTACAAGTGTCACCTGAGAACTGCCATCTGACGTGAGGTATAATACCATCTGGGAGTTCTCGGCGAGTCCGTCGAGTGTAACCAGTCTCTACTGAGCACCCGTACACCATCTCTGATGTCATACACCAATGGATATGGGATCATCCATCGCCCATCTCATGGGTCGAGAAGCGTATACGCTAGTCTACACTGGTATATCGATGCCCCGTCTCGATACACCCACGACTAGGGACCATGAAGGATGTACTTATGGACTACCATGTCCCTACTAGTATGATCTGCATCATAGTCCAGGTAGTCAAGTACACATCCTAAGGGCTTTACCAACATGTAACTATAAGACAGTTTAAAGAGACTAGTGTACATGTTAAGATAAAGAGTAACCAGATAGCATACTATCATATCGAGCAAGAAAGTCATCTCTATATATGTCCAAGCATCCAATATAATATACATCATCTGTACAATACTGGCCTCTAGGGCATACATACAACTAACAGTTCTGGGCTACACTCTGGCACGACTTGTACCGCTATTAGGGGACTGACGTTTACCACCCCCGTAGGCCCGCCATGCGATATTCTCAGACGAACAGACCGGACTGTACGGAGATTGTCACATCAGTAGGAATTCAGATGGGTTCACCTCATCAGTCTTCTTATCGGCATCTACCTGGGGACCGTTACGTACAGCTAGTGCCGCTTGCGGTCTGTGGTTAAACCCACTGCCAGCGTAGTGTCGAGCCTTTAGAGTCCCACACAAAGGGTTATTCGTCTTTGGGCAAAACAGAGTAGAGGTCGCATGGTTTTGCGACGGGGTTTGTTCACATCCGCGTACTTGTGCACGTTTGGTGTCCGAACAGTAATTACTAGCGGACTTTGGTTTAAGCCAGATCCTAGTATATGTTTTGGGGTTACTTTTATCTCATTGTATTCGTGTTCCTCGAAACATGGATGCGGGTGTGTATGCACAGTTGACTGAGGCAGAGGTAGAGGATCCTCATTAGGGTTGATGACGGTTTTCATTTTCCAAACCCTAATGAATATATGAAATATCAATTTATAATATTAATTAAAGGAAATTGTGTTATGGTTAGGGTTGTTGACCTTTTGACCAAGGTTGACTTGTTGACCAAGGTTGAAAAGTTGACCATCATCATTTCAAGCAAAGATGCTCTTTGATCTTTGCAAAACTCATTAAATGTGAAATGATAATGGTCTTTTCAACCTACCATCACCTTTTTATTTTTGATTAATATTGTTAATTTGATAATTCACATATATTTGCATATGGTAGCAAAATTCATTTCATTATCTCATTCTCATTCTCTCTCATCCTTTGCTCTTCCTTTTCCTCTAGCTCAAGGAAAATCCCTCTCATGAGTTGAGAACCATTTCCTTTAAGATAAAACACAAAATCCACTCTCTACTCATCCTAAGGTTGAAGTTTTGGTAAACCTAACACTTTAGTTACCTCAAGATCGAGGAAGGAGCTCAAGGTAGAGGCCCTCGGGTGGATCTTTCTTCGGCAAGAGAAGGCGACCAGGATAATCATCCGACCACCACAAGGAGACGAAGAGAAGGAGTTCAAGTTAAGGTATAACCCCCTAACCGAGTAGGTAAAGCTCATGTTAGTTTCTAGTGTGTTGCTTAGCAAAGATCCGGCTTTTTAGTCCATGTTACCCTAAACCCTAAAATCGTTTTTCACCGTTTCCGCAACTCCGAAAGAACCGGGATAGTTAACGTGGACTTACAGTGGTATCAGAGCCTAGCTTAACACACACTAGCATGTTAGCAAAGTATTTAGAATTTCGTTCGGAGAAAAAACCGCAAAACACCCCGAATATGCTAACTTTCTGCCAATTTTGTTTTCTGCTCAAAAAATAATAAATCATGTACTAGAAATCGGCTCAGGGTTTTTAAAGATCACCTAAGAAAAACGATCCAGTGAGTCGACCAACTCACCGCGGAACCGCGGCAGAGCTTGCTCCTGCCACGGATCCGCGGCCGAGTTGACTCGGCCGTGGGTCGTTTCTCCTACAGTGTTCTTATAATGGTGTTTTGTGATTTTTAGTATGGTTTGTTTCTGCCCAGAATTTCCAGAGAAAAAATTTATTTTTGGGGTGTTTACAAATCCGTATTTTGATCAAATTTCTGTAGACTTTGGTTAATGGGTTATATCTGTGATGTTATATATGTATTGAACATCTGCTAATCGCTATACGTCGATTAGTGGGGGTTATACATATCTGTGTTCTGTAATGTTGATGGTTTATGTATATGAATTCGTTGGATTGTCGCGAATGAATAGCCGGGGGATTGTGAGATGAAAGTTTTCTTTATCTTTCAATTCATGTAATATGTAATTTGATGTAATATTATTTGTATGGCCGCACATCCGGGATGAGGTTGTAGCCGCCACTGTATAATTTCTTTTTACTGTTTTTACTCCTAGGATAGACCCAAGGTGGGGTGCACAAACTACTGGGTATCTCGAAGTGCCGAGTGGCCTGCTCACGTTGTTGAGGGAGGTTGCTTCGCTTCAGGTACTTGGCGGGTAGTTTGCCGCACCCGTAGGGGTCTAGGGTGGGGTATTGGCTATTCATCGCGACCGTGTAATCCGCTTTTCGTTGCAGGCTCGAACGAATCGCGGATTCCTAGTATATCCAATGTGTTCATCTGTGATCTGGAATGGCTATCATTGCATCTGACGAATGTGTATATATCTATATATGATATCTATTTAGGTGTTGCTTATGTTTTGCATCCGCGCTAGTCCAGCCCCCGCTCTGTCGTTAGTTAAGTAACCTAACGGGTGATGACGGGGCCCCGTGGCGAATGCGGATGGCATAAGCGTACGTCATATTTTCGTTGTTTTCTGCAATGGTAGGATTAAATGATGGGACGCATTAAAATTAATGCAAGAAAATAAACCAAGTAAAGTCGTTGGAACACTTTCAAAACCACTCGGTTCTTTTCAAAAACCAACTTTTAAACGCGGAGCTTGAACCACTCCTTTTAAAAGCTATCTCGTTCCATCGATTATATCAAGTTCACTACGTTCACGGTTTCGCTAAAACCATTCGTAGCCCTAAGTCATTTCATATGGATAGTCAATAGTATTCAAGCTGTGTTTGTTGGCCAAAGTCAAGGCACAATGATTGGTAGCTATTGGATATTCATATGCAGCATAGATAGATGCGTTGGTTTGGGACAGTCGTACTGCCTTGTTGGCCAAAGTCAAGGGTAGGTACGGGTGGGTTCAAATTAACCTGGAGAATGACGGGTAGAACTTGACATGTGACTTATGATTTGTTGGCTAAAGTCAAGGTCATAAGAGCATGGGGCAAAAATCCACATCGAGAGTTTCAAAAGAAACTGAAACTTGCTAGTGCTGCATACCATTTGGAGTGTGATGATTCTGGTTGGATTCCTTCAGTTTTGTCACGTGATGATATTTGGATACCGATCCTACTGTGAGTATATGCTACTCCTCGGGAAATTTCTCACTTAACGATCAATGCTATAAACCAAGTAGGTGTCTAGAAAGGTGTTAGCGGGGCTACGCCCCCAGGGAAAAGAGGTTATTTAATTAAGGAACTTCGCGAAAGCGTTGGAAAACCTCCCTCGAAGTACCAACACTGGCCTGGCTGAACGGTTAAGCAAGTATTGTACGGTGAGATTGATCCCGACTAGTTCTTCCATTTTGGTTTAAGGAGGGATTCGAGAGACAGTGGGAGCCATCCTGTTTAGACAAACTAAAAACCACTCTAAACTTGCAAGAGCATCGTGCTAAAGTGTTTCTTCTCTCTCTCCTAATTGCAGCGACCAATCGACATGACCGGACTTAAGTTACTAATAGATAAAAATATACTGACATGGCCAAACTACAAAGATTGGCTCAGGAATGTCAAAATGGCAATAACTTATGACAAGTTGGGGTATCTCCTTACGACCAAAGCTCCCCCTGTCCCAGGTCCCACCTCCAGCGTCGCAGATATAGAAATCCGTAAGACATGGGAGATCGACTGCGCGAAGGCCAAGTGCCTCGTTCTTGCCTCTATGGACAATGAAAATCAGAGGAGGCACGAGAATATGGACCTAGAATCCATATTTCTTCATACAAAAGAACTGTATGGAGAGCAATCCCGTATCGCCAGATACGAAGTCTCGAAAAAGTTGTTTTCAGCGAGATTGTCCATCGGATCATCCGTAGCGGAACACGTGCTTAAGATGATTGGCTACATTGAAGAGCTCACGGACCTAGGGACCACGTTGGAGAATGAACTCTACATTGACTTGATTCTGCAGTCCCTTCCTTCCACTTACGCCCAGTTTATCCTGAACTTCAACATGTAAGGAAAGGAGGTTGAACTTTCCGAACTTCTGAACATGTTGAGGAGTGCAGAGGGCACCCTACAGAAAGGTAGGGAAACATCCACTTTGTTTGTTGGAGGACCTTCCTCTTCTAGGTCCAAAGTGAAAGCCAAGGGAAAGAAGAAGAAAACCCCCACCAAACCAAGGGGAGGTGTTAGTAAAGTGGAAACGAAGGGAAATGCGAAAGCAACAAAGGTAGCGGGAAAGCTTGTGGGAAAGGAAGAGTGCTTTTACTGTCACAAGAGTGGACACTGAAAAAAGGATTGCAGGGCTTGGAAGGCCAGAAACCAGGACCCGAAGCAAGTTGTGGCTTCGGCTTCAGGTGTGTATGTTATTGAAAACTGTCTTTCGATAAACTCTACTTCCAGGGTACTGGATACCGGATCAGGATCTCATATCTGTAATTCTTTGCAGGCACTGAGAAGGCGTAGGGTTTTGAAGGCAGGTGGTATGACCCTTAGAGTTGCAAATGGAGCTAGCATGGATGCTGAGTCCGTGGGGGACTATCACCTGGGATTGTCAGATGGACACGTTTTGGTTTTGCATGATTGTTATTTTGTACCTAATGCAACTTGTAATATCATTTCTGTATCTTTAATATCTAAAGAAGGTTATGAATTTGCATTTGTAAGTAATGTTGTAAACATTCACCTTAATCAAGTTTTGATTGGGTCGGGTACATTAAGAAATGGTATATACGTATTAAACCAACCACAGATTTTCAATGTCCAGAATACACACAAAAGAAAGTCTCCAGAAATAAATCATGCTTTCTTATGGCATTGTAGACTGGGTCACATCAATGAGAGAAGGTAGAATAAGTTACATACAGAAGGATATTTGGATCCGTTCGAATATCAATCATATGCAACTTGTCAATCCTGTCTCAAAGGAAAGATGACAAAGACTCCGTTCACTGGACACGGAGTAAGAGCGAGCGAGTTCTTAGGGCTCGTACACAGTGATGTGTTCGGTCCAATGTCTACACATGCGCGAAGTGGTTATTCTTACTTCATTACTTTTACGGATGACTTTTCAAGGTACGGATATCTCTTCTTAATGAAACATAAATCTGAAGCCTTCGGAAAGTTCCAGGAATACAAGAATGAAGTAGAAAAACAAACAGGCAAAAGTATCAAGACACTGAGATTTGATCGAGGTGGTGAATACTTGAGTGTCGAGTTCCTGGATTAGCTAAAAGAGAATGGAATTCTCTCTCAGCTTACTCCTCCATACACTCCACAACATAACGGTGTATCGGAGAGAAGGAACCGAACCCTATTGGATATGGTACATTCCATGATGAGTAACGCTGAGTTGCCGCGATCATTCTGGGGATATGCACTAGAATCAGCTGCATACCTTTTGAACCGAGTTCCCACTAAGACTGTGCCTACCACACCATATCAGATGTGGTGTGGGAAGAAACCCTATCTTAAACATATTAAGACATGGTTATGTCCAGCTTTTGTCAAAAAGCAGCATGCGGACAAGCTCGAGGCACGCTCAGTACAGTGCAAGTTTGTGGGATATCCAAAGGACTCCAAGGGATATTTCTTCTATTGCGGAGAGGAACAAAAGGTTTTTGTTTCTCGTCATGCCTACTTCTTGGAAACTGAATTTTTGGAAAATCAGATAAGTGGGAGCGCAATAGAACTGGAAGAAATTCCAGAACCACGAGCTATTACTGTTAGTTGTATGTATGCCCTAGAGGCCAGTATTGTACAGATGATGTATATTATATTGGATGCTTGGACATATATAGAGAGGACTTTCTTGCTCGATATGATAGTATGATATCTGGTTACTCTTTATCTTAACATGTATACTTGTCTCTTGATACTGTCTTATAGTTACATGTTAGTAAAGCCCTTAGGATGTGTACTTGACTACCTGGACTATGATGCAGATCATACTAGTGGGGACAGTGTAGTCCATAAGTACATCCTTTAATGTTCCTAGTCGTGGGTGTATTGAGACAGGGCATCGATATACCAGTGTAGACTAGCGTATACACTTCTCAACCCATGAGATGGGCGATGGATGATCCCATATCCATTGGTGTTTGACATCAGAGATGGTATACGGGTGCTCAGTAGAGACTGGGTACACTGGACGGACTCGCCGAGAAGTCCCAGATGGTATTATACCTCACGTCAGATGGCAGTTCTCTGGTGACACTTGTGCAGGTTAATCTGTAGACCCGAGATCGTCATAGAGTCTTGTGTGATTCCCACTGTGCTTTGATTTCCACCTTACCACATCCATGAGGGCGTGCAAAACGGTGGTTTTTGGGTACAGTCCCGAGTCACATTGAGGCAATGAGCGATCGGAGGGGTTTCGTCTCTCCCGGTATTGGGGGTTGATGTTGCGCTGTGCTCGATTGGCCATAACAGGGAAGTCCCTGGCCAGGGCTGAGTTAGAGATTTACTTGTAAGTGTTACCAGTAGTTTCTCGACCCGTTATGAGCCTCACATCGGCACGACTTATCGGTTATTGGGGTCTGACGTTTACCACCCCTAGACTTGATATGCGACATATCAGACGAGGAGACCGGACTGTACGGGAAGTGTTACCGGCAGGCTTTTACAGGAGTTGGAGCGGGCTTGCTTGCTGATCTTTTGATCGCTCAATACCCGGGTAGCCGTTACGTCCAGCTAGTACAGCTGACGTCTTGTGGGTGCTTGATGTGATCATCACCTACTGCCGGCGTATTGACGAGTCTTTAGAGTCCTACATAGAGGTTTTACTGGCTCAGGCAAAACGAAATAGGAGCACGTATGTGATATGTGCGGGACCGAGAATAAAGCGTGTATGTGATACCGTATTCTATTCTCGCGACTTTTTGTATCGGTCGGTTATATATGATATAGCCGGGTTATCGAATCCAGTGTTAATTCGATAAGTCGATACAATGAATATTAGTCGGTTATATGAGATATGACTGGATTATTAAGTCAAGTGTTGATTTAATAATTTAGTGTATAATTGTATATTAGATATACTAGTTTACATTAACTAACACTTATTCACTTAAGGATTTTTCTCACATGTGCACAAATTTAATATATATGTGATATATATTAAAATGTGTTTTCTTTTTGTATCATGGTTGATGATACATCATACATGGGTGTGCAAGACATACACCATTCTATTTTAAATGGTGGTTTATATTTATTTAGGGTAATTACAAATTAGCGGAGCTTAGGTCAAAAGCATGAAGCTTGTAGAATCTTGTGGATGCTTTGACAAAGTCCACTAACTTTGTTTTACTTTAGATTTTTATTAACCTAACCATTTTAGATTAGCTATGGTTATGTCTCTACAAGAGTTAGTATATGATACTCACTCACCATGAGTAGCTCACTCACTTGATCATTATCCTCATCCTTTTTCTTTTGTTCATCTTCTTCTTCTTAAAGAAAAAAGAAAAAGCTTGGTAGGGTTTTAAAAAGAGAGTGAAAGAATGTGAGAAATAAAATTCTAAAGAGAACCCACTTCCTATTTCTCCATCCTCTACTAGACTAGCACTTTAGTATAGGGTGTTTGCTTCACTAATTCTCAAGTTAGTGAAGTAGTTGCTTGAGTTGATATTCCATCGACGTAGATCATTTTCGGCCTCGAAGACTTCAAGCAAGGACGCTTCTTTCGCCTCGTGAAGCCATGCAAGAGTCCGGTAGAACTACGATCGCAGCGAAGGGACTTCAACAAGTAGCTAATGAAGTGAAGGACCGATCTACAAAAGTTGTATTTCGTATTCACTTAGTCGTAAATGCTTTTTACTTGAATGTGAAACCCTAATTTTCTAGCAAAGATCTTGTTTAGGGTTGTTAGGTACGGCTAAAATTTTAATCGGGCCTGGTTAATGCTTTCTTAACCCTTGTTAGAGTGCCTAGTAACCCTACAGTGGTATCAGAGCCTAGCTAGAGCATTAGGTGACGTGTTTACGAAGTTTAAACTCCGATCGAACCCCGATACGACAAAGTAGACCCCCTCTCTGGAAAATTTTCAAAACTGTGATATTTTCATAATTAAAAATTCCTAAAAAAATCAGCAGGGAAATATAAGAATTGCAGTGAAAAACAAGAGGTTGATCCGTACAAACCGCCGCAGAACAGCGGCCGTACCGCTCTTGTGTCGCGGATCCGCGGCAGTAAAGAGGAATTATGCACTCAGTTTTGCACAGTAATTTCTATTTCTGTGATTTATATTTTCTGGGTATTTTTAATCTGACTCAAGTGTTGAGTATTCTGCGGTTTATTTTGTATTCGTTGATTCAATCGGAATATTTAATTTCATGTTGTTTTCCGGATATTTAGAAACTGTTAAAATGTTCGAACGGATATCATTAACTCATTATTTCCCGGCACGAAAAACTTTCTAAGTGTTGAATTTTTCTTGAGTTTAGATCTTTCGGAAAACCGTGCAAGTAACGCGATGGACCCTCTAGAAGACAACAAACCTTAACTCGATTATATGACCGTCTTGAACTGCCTTTTGAACCTTAGGGTTTGGGGCAGTACGGCGTGCCACATGTGAGGCGTTGGCTTGACCCTTCTACGGGTGGACCGTTGCTACTGTGACGTATTCTGGAATTTTTGAACTCCGCTCAAGTGTTGAGCTATTAAGGAAATCTTGGGTATTTGATTATTCGATCCGAAAGTTTAATACTGTCTATTTATCTGGAATGTGATACAATATGTGGAATTCATATAGTTAGGCATGAAATGCGAAGTATGTGATATTTCGGATTTACGATGTCTAAAGAGAATGTGGATTCCAAATGTTGTAGTTTTACACTTTATTTTCTGCGACCGTAAGTGTAATATGTGATATCGCCGGTTTCGTTGCTATATGTCTACGACAATTGGGATGCGCATATTTATTTACGTTGATGACATGTGATGTTATGTGTTGCTGGATATGTTATATTGGATCGTCGCGTTCTGAATAGCCGGTTTTTTTTTATGTGAGATGAGGGTTTTTATTTTCATTCATGTAAAATTAAATGTATGTAATATTCTTTTATTGGGGCACTTCTGGGATGAGGTCGATGTCACCATTTGTATATTATTTACTTTTCCGCACTAGGATAGACCCAAGGAGGAGAGCACAAGTAACCAGGTTCTAAAGTCCAGTGGGAGACCAACTCGAGGAGTCGAGTCCGGGTCTCCTAACTCTAGAATTGGAAGGGTTGCTTGCCGCTCTCGTAGGGGTCTAGGGGTGTGGGTTTGGCTATTCATCGCGACCGTGGAATCCGTGTTTTATAAAGGTTCAAAATAAAACACGGACGTCCTAATATATCCAATGTTTCAAATGTTTCTTCTACTGCGATATAAATGATATGATCATTTGATGTGTTGTGATAAATACTGTATATAGTATATATGATATATTATATAGACGTTACTTATGTTTTACACCCGCGCTAGCCCTGACCCGCTCTGCCGTTAGTTACCTAACTTAGTGGTGCACGAGGGGACATCGAGGCGAATGCTGATGGCATAAGTGTACGTCGTATTTATCTGTGATGTTTAGGTGACTTAAATGATGGGACTTCATTAATGTGATTAATAAAAAAAAAGAAACCTAAAAGATGTTGTAGAATCAAATTTTCAAAAAAGGGTAGCTACAGTTTTTGCTTTGCATAGAGATATATATGATATATCCTGCACCTTATTCGATGAGGAAAGAGCCGAGATCCCTTTACCGGGAGTGACCTCTTTAGCAAAACTGGCAGATGCTACAACACTCGGTTTGTTTTTTATTGCTTTTGGAGTTTTTTGCTTTGCATAGTGATATATATGATATGTCCTGCACCTTATTCGATGAGGAAAGAGCCGAGATCCCTTAACCGGGAGTGACCTCTTTAGCAAAACTAATGAAAGCCTCAAAATCACTCTATTTCAAAATTTCACTTGATTTTACAACAATATCAAGTTCATTATGCAATAGGTTTTCAGAAAAACCTGTCGTAGCCCTCCGTCATTTTAGATAAGTTGTATATGGTATTCGTGCTGCATTTGTTGGCTTTCGTCAAGGTGTAGTGTGCGGTAGCTATATGCTGCTTATCTGCTGCATATGATGCGATTGGATTAGGGTAGTCGTACGGCTTTGTTGGCTTTCGTCAAGGGTCGTGCGGGTGGGTTTAATTCAATCAAGAAATGTACGGGTTGAACTTGACTAGCGGGCTATGGTTTGTTGGCTTTCGTCAAGGTCATAGCACGTTAGGGGCAAAAATATTATCGGGAATTTCAAGTGTTGAAATTTGCAATGAGATTGCATACCTTCTATGAGATAGTTGGATCCCGATACCCACTGCGAGTAATTGATACTCCTGGGAGAGTTTTACACAGGACAATTAGCCGATCAAGTAGGTGTCTAGAAAGGTGTCAACGGGGTTACGCCTCTAGGAAAACGAGGTTTATTTTAATTAGGTCTGTGCGAAAGCACGGGGAACCTCCCTCAAAGTACCGACACTGGCCTGGCTGAAAGATTGGCGAAATTGTAGGGTGTAATTAATCCCGGCTAGTCTTTCCTTTTAGGGTTTGAAGGAAGATTTGATAAAAACAGTGGGAGCCATCCTGATTAGATAAAATAATAACCAATCTGATCTTGCAAGAGCATACGCTAAACTGTTTTCTTCTCTCTCTCCAGGAAGCGACCATATCATACATTAATAAAGATAATAATATGGATGTATTGACCGAACCCGCATGTTATACTATGCTGAGGAACGTTGGTTCCGTTCTTTCTTATAAAAGTTCTAAGACTGAACAGGATATAGGGGAATACCAGGATTCTCATGCCACCCGAATGAAGAAAGTACATGTTGATGCATTTTTTTCGGGTGTGTTCGTTACAGAGAACTGTTTCTCCATTTGCTCTACGTCCTGGGTATTAGATACCGGGTCAGGATCCCATATATGTAATCAGTTACATGGGCTTAGGAAAGGTAGAGAACTTGGAGAAGGTGATAAAGACATAAGGGTTGGAAATGGTGCAATTGTTGCAGCTAAAACCGTCGGGGAATATCACCTTGTATTGCCAACTGGTAATACATTGATTCTGAACGAATGTTATTACATGCCGAACCTGATATGAAACATTATATCGGTTTCTTTGTTGAGTAAAGAGGGATATAATTTTGTATTACAGGATAATGTTATGAACATTTTCCTTAACCAAAAGTTGGTTGGATCAGGCACGTTGTGCAATGGCATTTATGTTCTAAATCAATCAACAGTTCTGAGCATAACAAACACACACAAGAGGAAGAGTTCAGAACTGAACGAATCCTTTTTGTGGCATTGTAGACTTGGTCATATAAATGCGAAACGGCTAGCTATGTTGCAAAAGGATGGATACTTGAAACCGTTCGAATTTTCATCTTATGACACTTGCCAGTCATGTCTCAAAGGCAAGATGACCAAAACTCCGTTTACGGGACACGGAGAAAGAGTTACCGAACTCTTGGGACTGATACATAGTGATGTATGCGGTCCCATGTCTACACATGCCAGGGATGGTTCTTCGTACTTCATTACATTCATTGACCATCTCTCAAGTTACGGACATGTGTTCTTGATAAAACACAAGTCTGAAGCTTTTGAGAAATATAGAGAATATAAACAAGAAGTCGAGAACCAAACCGGGAAAAGTATTAAAATCCTTCGATCTGATCGAAGAGGTGAATACTTGAGCAATGAATTCCTAGACTTCCTAAAAGAGAATGGGATTCTCTCTCAGCTGACTCCTCCATATACACCACAGCACAACGGTGTATCAGAACGGAGGAACCGCATCCTATTAGATATGGTGCGCTCTATGATGAGCACAGCTGAGTTACCTATTTCGTTCTGGGGGTATGCGCTAGAAACAGCCATACATCTATTGAATATGGCCCCCACCAAATCTGTGCCTACCACTCCATATGAGATATGGAAAGGGAAGAGACCATGTCTTAACTATGTAAAGATATGGGGTTGTCCAGCCTATGTCAAACGACAAAATCCGGACAAACTCGAGGCACGGTCTGTTCTATGCAAATTTGTAGGATATCCCAAGAATTCATAAGGGTATATCTTATACCACACTGAGGAACAAAAGGTGTTTGTTTCTCGACATGCCACCTTTTTAGAAAAGGAATTTCTTGCAAAAGAGATTAGTGGTCATGAGGTAGAACTGGAAGAGGTTCCAGCTACAAAAGCTGCAACAGAAGATTTGGTGGAACCAGAGGATTCGGTAGTTCCCGATGAACCCCAGCCACTCCGCCGATCTAGTAGGGTTCCTCACCCACCTGAAAGATACTACGATTTTCTCATGGATTGTGGGAGCGAGGATTGCATCATGGAGGATGATGACCCAACTAGCTTTGAGCAGGCCATCACGAGTGGGGACTCAGTGAAATGGCTGGATGCAATGTGGTCCGAGATGGAATCCATGTACACCAACAAAGTATGGACTTTGGAAGATGCTCCTGAAGGGGTAAAACCCATTGGGAGCAAGTGGATCTTCAAGAAAAGACTTGGTGTAGATGGGAAAGTGGAGACTTTCAAAGCTAGACTTGTTGCAAAGGGTTTTCATCAAAGACCAGGTGTGGACTATGACGAAACCTTTTCTCCAGTGGCTATGCTTAAATCCATCCGGATCATGCTTGCCATCGCTGCATATCATGACTACGAAATCTAGCAAATGGATGTTAAGACCGCTTTTCTAAACGGTGATTTAGAAGAGTGCGTGTACATGACTCAGCCAGAGGGCTTCATAGATAGTGGGAGCAGCGGGAAGGTGTGCAAGCTGTTAAATCCATTTATGGATTAAAGCAAGCATCGCGGAGTTGGAACATCTGCTTTGACGTAGTTATCAAAGAGTTTGATTTCGTCAAAAACGTAGATGAACCTTGTATCTACAAGAAGGTGGCAGAGAGTAAGGTTGTCTTCCTCGTATTGTACGTGAACGACATACTCTTGATAGGAAATGACATTCCTATGTTGCAATCGGTCAAGCTCTTCTTATCATAAAGATTCTCAATGAAAGATCTTGGTGATGCCTCCTGCATATTGGGAATTATGATCTATAGAGATAGATCTAAAAGGATATTGGGATTGTCCCAATCCTGATACATTGACACCATACTAAAGAGATTTAGTATGGAAGAATCCAAGCGTGGGAACTTACCCACGATCTCTGGACTCACTCTCTCTAAAGAGATGTCTCCCAAGACTGATTTGGAGAGAGCTCGCATGCAAGGGATACCCTATGCTTCGGCTGTAGGCTCTATCATGTACGCGATGCTATGTACCAGACCCGATGTAGCATACTCACTAAGTGTAGTGAGTAGGTATCAAGCTGATCCTGGAGAGAGTCACTGGACAGCTGTGAAGAGCATTCTCAAGTACTTACGAAGGACTAAGGAGATGCTCTTGGTATATGGTAATGGAGAACTCCAAGTGGAGTCCTTTACCAATTCGAGCTTCCAGAGTGATAAAGACGACTCTAAGTCGCACTCGAGATTTGTCTTTACCCTTTTCGAAGGGGCGGTTAGCTGGAAGAGTTCCAAGTAGGAAACCGTGGCAGACTCGACGATGGAGGCTGAATACATCGCTGCCAACGATGCTGCCAAAGAGGCTGTCTGGATCAAGAAGTTCATTACTGGACTTGGAGTGGTTACATCCATTGAGCATCCAATACCTTTGTATTGTGATAACAATGGAGCGGTGGCTTTGGTAATGGAACCCAGGTCCCATCAGCGATCCAGGCATATTCTGAGGCGGTATCACCTGATCCGGGAGATAGTTGACCGCCGGGAGATCGAGGTCAGGAGGGTTGACACGAAGAACAACACTGCAGTTCCACTCACGAAGGCCATTCCTCAGATACAGTTTGAGAGACTCTTCGGGATGCTAGGTATGCGATACTACAGCAGCTGGCCCTAGTGCAAGTGGGAGATTGTTAGTTGTATGTATGCCCTAGAGGCCAGTATTGTACAGATGATGTATATTATATTGGATGCTTGGACATATATAGAGAGGACTTTCTTGCTCGATATGATAGTATGCTATCTGGTTGCTCTTTATCTTAACATGTATACTTGTCTCTTGATACTGTCTTATAGTTACATATTGGTAAAGCCCTTAGGATGTGTACTTGACTACCTGGACTATGATGCAGATCTTACTAGTGGGGACAGTGTAGTCCATAAGTACATCCTTTAATGTTCCTAGTCATGTGTGTATCGAGACAGGGCATCGATATACCAGTGTAGACTAGCGTATACGCTTCTCGACCCATGAGATGGGCGATGGATGATCCCATATCCATTGGTGTTTGACATCAGAGATGGTATACGGGTGCTCAGTGGAGTCTGGGTACACTGGACGGACTCGCCGAGAAGTCCCAGATGGTATTATACCTCACGTCAGATGGCAGTTCTCTGGTGACACTTGTGCAGGTTAGTCTGTAGACCCGAGATCGTCATAGAGTCTTGTGTGATTCCCACTGTGCTTTGATTTCCACCTTACTGTTAGTTATATGTATGCCCTAGAGGCCATTACTGTACAAAGGATGTATATTGTAGTGGATGCTGGGACATATATAGGTAGGACTTTCTTGCTCGACATGATAGTACGCTGTCTGGTTGCTCTTTATCTTAACATGTATACTTTCTGTCTCTCTGTTACATGTTGATAAAGCCCTTAGGATATGTACTCGACTTCCAGGACTATGATGTAGATCATACTAGTGGGGCCTGGGTAGTCCATGAGTACATCCTTCAATGTTCCTAGTCGTGGGAATATCGAGACGGGGCATCGATATTCCAGAGTAGACTAGCGTATATCTTCTCGACCCATGTGATGGGCGATGGATGATCCCATATCCATTGGTGTTTGACGTCAAAGATGGTATGCGGGTGCTCAGTGGAGACTGGGTACACTGAACGGACTCGCCGAGAACTCCCAGATGGTATTATACCTCACGTCAGATGGCAGTTCTCTGGTGACACTGGTACAGCTTAGTCTGTTGACCCGAGATCGTCATAGAGTCTTGTGTGTCTCCCATTGTACTTTGATTTCCACCCTACCACGGCTCTACTGAGTCATGCAAACAGGTGGTTTTTGGGTACAGTCCCGATTCACATGGAGGCAATGAGCAATAGGAGAGGATTCGTCTCTCCCGGTATTGGGGGTTGATGTTGCGCTATGCTCGACTGGCCATAACTGGAAATCCCTGGCCAGGGTTGCAGTGATATACTGGTAAGAGTTATCAGTAGTTTCACGCTTGTTATGGACCTTACATCGGCATGACTTATCAAGCTACTGGGGTCTAACGTTTACCACCCCTAGGCGAGATATACGACATATCAGACGAACAGACCGGACTGTACGGTAAGTGTTACTGGTTGGATTCACAGGAGTGTGAGAGGGCTTGCTCGTTGATCTTCTGATCGCTCAATACCCGGGTGTCCATTACGTTTAGCAGACCGCTTGCGGCTTGTGGGAGTTTGATATGATCATCACCTACTGCCGGTGTATTGACGAGTCTTTAGAGTCCTACACAGAGCTTTCCTGGCTCAAGCGAAACGAAATAGGAGTGCATATGAGATATGTGCGGGACCGAGAATAATACCAGTATATGATACTGAGTTCTATTCTCGTGATTTGTATCATCGGACGGTTATATAAGATATAGCCGGGTTACCGAATCAAATGTTGATTCGATATATTGATACACTTGATATTAGTCGGTTATATGCAGTATGACCGGATCATTAAATCAAGTGTTGATTTAATGATTTAATGTATAATTATATATTAGATATATTACTTTACATTGACAAGTATTGTTCACTTAAGATTTATTTTCTCACTTGATGTGCACAAGTAGTATATGTCATATATGTTTGTGCACTAGTTTGTATCATGTTTGATGATACATGCAAACTTGGGTGTGTGTATGCTTTATACCATGTTTAGGTTAATGGTTAGGGTTTTATTTTGTTTATTTATTTTGGTTAAAAACTAAATGGTGGCTTTTCTTACTTTGCTAGAAGTTTCATGATACTTCAAGCAACTTTGACAAAGTCTTAACCATTTTGTTTTTATCCTTTGACCTAACCATTTACCTAAACTATGGTTTGCTCTCTACATGAGTTAACTTCACCCATGGTTGCATTATGATAAGTCTTCATTTGATTTATTATTTTCAATAATTCTTTTTCTTTTGCTTCTTCTTCATCTTCTTCATGAAGAAGAAAAACCCTTCTTGAAAATTCCAAGTGTTGAAATCAAGTGAGAAATCCAAATCCAAAGTGAACCCACTTCCTATTTCTTCATCCTCTACCACTTGCCATGTTGTATAGGGTGTTTTCTTCACAAGGTTCATGACCAAGTGAAGATGGAGCTTGAGTTTGAGTCGCCTCGACGTAGATCATCTTCGGCACCGAAGTCAACGACCTAGCCCGCTCATTTCTCCGACGAAACCATAGCTAGAGTCCGGGATCCCGATGATCGCAGCAGAGGGACATCATCACGGAGCTAAAGAAGTGGAGGACCGGATCTACAAAGGTTGTAATCCCTTTCACTTGTAGTTAAAGTAGTTAACTTGCTATGTTTCGCCTTACCTCTAGTTAACGATCTAGCATTAGGGTTCTTTGGCACATGGAAAATTTGATTTTTGCATGGTTGATCAGTTGTAGAACCTCATGAGTGTGCCCAGGAACCCTACACTTACCATGTCCATGAGGGCATGCAAAACGGTGGTTTTTGGGTACAGTCCCGAATCACAAGGAGGCAATGAGCGATAGGAGGGGTTTCGTCTCTCCCGGTATTGGGGGTTGATGTTGCGCTGTGCTCGATTGGCCATAACAGGGAAGTCCCTGGCCAGGGCTGAGTGAGAGATTTACTGGTAAGTTTTACCAGTAGTTTCTCGACCCGTTATGAGCCTCACATCGGCACGACTTATCAGTTATTGGGGTCTAACGTTTACCACCCCTAGACTTGATATGCGACATATCAGACGAGGAGACCGGACTGTACGGGAAGTGTTACCGGCAGGCTTTTACAGGAGTTGGAACGGGCTTGCTTGCTGATCTTCTGATCGCTCAATACCCGGGTAGCCATTACGTCCAGCTAGTACCGCTGACGGCTTGTGGGTGCTTGATGTGATCATCACCTACTGCCGGCGTATTGACGAGTCTTTAGAGTCTACATAGAGGTTTTACTGGCTCAGAAAAAATGAAATAGGAGCACGTATGTCATATGTGCGGGACCAAGAATAATGCGTGTATGTGATACCATATTCTATTCTCGCGACTTTTTGTATCGGTCGGTTATATATGATATAGCCGGGTTATCGAATCAAGTGTTGATTCGATAAGTCGATACAATGGATGTTAGTCGGTTATATGAGATATGACTGGATTATTATGTCAAGTGTTGATTTAATAATTTAGTGTATAATTGTATATTAGATATACTAGTTTATATTAACTAACACTTGTTTACTTAAGGATTTTTCTCACATGTGTACAAATTTAATATATATGTGATATATATTAAAATGTGTTTTCTTTTTGTATCATGGTTGATGATACATCATGCATGGGTGTGCAAGACATACACCATTCTATTTTAAATGGTGGTTTATATTTATTTAGGGTAATTACAAATTAGTGGAGCTTAGGTCAAAAGCATGAAGCTTGTAGAAGCTTGTGGATGCTTTGACAAAGTCCACTAACTTTGTTTTACTTTAGATTTTTATTAACCTAACCATTTTGGATTAGCTATGGTTATGTCTCTACATGAGTTAGTATATGATACTCACTTACCATGGTTAGCTCACTCACTTGATCATTATCCTCATCCTTTTTCTTTTGTTCATCTTCTTCTTCTTGGAGCAAAAAGAAAAAGCTTGCTAGGGTTTTAAAAAGAGAGTGAAAGATTGTAAGAAATAAAATTCTAAAGAGAACCCACTTCCTATTTCTCCGTCCTCTACTAGACTAGCACTTTAGTATAGGGTGTTTGCTTCACTAATTCTCAAGTTAGTGAAGTAGTAGCTTGAGTTGATATTCCCTCGACGTAGATCATCTTCGGCCTCGAAGACTTCAAGCAAGGACGCTTCTTTCGCCTCGTGAAGCCATGCAAGAGTCCAGGAGAACCACGATCGCAGCGAAGGGACTTCAACAAGGAGCTAATGAAGTATAGGACCGATCTACAAAGGTTGTATTTCGTATTCACTTAGTCGTAAATGCTTTTTACTTGCATGTGAGACCCTAATTTTCTAGCAATGATCTTGTTTAGGGTTGTTAGGCACGGCTAAAATTTTAATCGGGCATGGTTGATGCTTTCTTAACCCTTGTTAGAGTGCCTAGTAACCCTACAATTACTGAAAGCTTAGTAGAACCAGAGGGTTCGAAAGAACAGGACATTCCTACGCCGCTCCGCAGGAGTAGTAGGCTGTCTCATCCGCCCGACAGATACTACGGTTTTCTCATAGACGGGGATAGAGAGGATTGCATAATTGATAATGATGAGCCGACTAGCTTCCAGCAGGACATTTAGAGCGTTGACTCGGTAAAATGGCTGGATGCAATACGGACCAAAATGGAGTCCATGTACACCAACAAAGTATGGACTTTGGACGTTGCTCCAAAAGGGGTAAAACCCGTGGGATGCAAATGGATGTTCAAGAGGAAGATTGGTGTAGATGGACAGGTAGAGACCTATAAGGCTAGACTTGTTGCAAAGGGTTTTCATCAAAGACCTGGTTTGGACTATGACGAAACCTTTTCTCCAGTGGCTATGCTCAAATCCATTTGGATCCTTCTTGCCATTGTTGCCTTCCACGATTATGAGATTTGGCAGATGGATGTAAAGACCGCTTTTCTAAATGGAAATTTAGAGGAGTGTGTCTATATGGACCAGCCAGAGGGTTTCATTCAGAGTGGGAGCAGCGGAAAGGTGTGCAAGTTGCTTAAGTCCATTTATGGACTAAAGCAGGCATCGAGGAGTTAGAACATCTGTTTTGATAAGACGGTCAAAGAATTTGGCTTTATCAAAAATCCAGATGAACCATGCATCTATAGTAGATTTGTAGCAAGAACTGTCGTATTCCTCGTTTTATACGTGGATGACATTCTCTTGATAGGAAATGACATTCCTATGCTACAATCTATCAAAGGGTTCTTGTCACACAGGTTCTCCATGAAAGACCTGGGTGATGCCTCTTACATTCTGGGGATCCGGATCCATCGTGATAGATCCAAAAGGATATTAGGACTTTCACAGTCTAGGTACATCGACACCATACTGAAAAGATTCAGCATGGAAGATTCCAAGCGCGGTAATCTACCGGCTTGTCACTGGATCACTCTCTCCAAAGAGATGTCTCCCAAGACTGATTTGGAAAGGGATCGCATGTCAATTATACCCTACGCTTCTGCGATAGGCTCTATAATGTATGTGATGTTGTGTACCAGACCAGATGTTGCTTATGCACTGAGTGTGGTAAGACGATATCAGTCAAACCCTGGGTAGATGCACTGGATAGCGGTAAAGAACATTCTCAAGTACCTAAGAAGGACTAAGGAGATGTTCTTGGTGTATGGCGGAAAAGACCTCCAGATCGAGGCCTTTGCTGACTCCAGCTTCCAGAGTGACAAGGATGATTCCAAGTCCATGTCGGGATATGTCTTTACCCTCAATGGAGGGGCGGTGTATTGGAGGAGTTCCAAACAGGAAACCGTTGCTGACTCGACGATGGAAGCGGAATATATCACTGCATCTGATGCCGCAAAAGAAGCTGTCTGGATGATGAAGTTCTTGACTGAACTTCAGGTGGTTTCGTCCATTATTGATCCAATACCTCTGTATTGTGACAACAACGAGGCTATAGCTTTAGTGAAGGAACCCAGGTCCCATCAGAAATCCAGACACATCTTGAGGCGGTATCACCTGATCAGGGAGATCGTGGATTGCCGGGAGATCGAGGTTCGGAGGGTTACAACGGGAGATAACACTACAGATCCACTCACGAAGGCCTTACCCCAGACTCAGTTTGAGTGGCTGATCGAGATGATAGGTCTTCGATACGCCAGTACATGGCCTTAGTGCAAGTGGGAGATTGTTAGTGTATATGCCCTAGAGGCCATTACTGTACCATACTAGTTTGTATATTACTTGATGGAAGCTTGGGATATTCACAGTTGTATAGACAATCTTGCTCGAAATAGTAGTATGCTACTTGGTTTGTTTCTATTTTAATGTGTGCATGTGTTTCTTTTAGCATATCAGCTATACACATTAGTGGAGCCCTTAGGATCTTTGCTTGATTACCAGCATTATGATGGCAGTCACACTGGTGGGGGCTGGGTAATCTACAAGAACATCCTTACACAGGTCCCTAGTCATAGGATTATCAAGATGGGGCATCGATACTCCGGAGTAGACTAGCGTATGCGCTTCTCATCCCAGTAGGGGAGACGGTCTGTCCTCCAGACGTCAGTACATCGTACTTGAGATGGTATGCGGGTACTCGTTAGGTTACGAGTACACTGGACAGGACTCGTCGGGAACTGTTGGTTGGTACTATACCTATCATCAGTTATCAGTTCCCAGGTGACATGAGTACAATTTAGTCCGCTGACTTGACACTGTCACTTCGCCTCGAGTGTGTTCCCACTGTACTTTGATTACTACCCTACCACGGCTCTAAGGATTCATGCAAACAGATAGTAGTTGGGTGCAGTCCCGAAGCACTTGGAGGCAGTGACGGTTAGACAGGATTCGTCTCTCCCGGTATTGGGGGTTGATATCGCGCTGTGTCTAGGAGAGCCATTACACAAAGTCCCTGGCCAGGGCTAGCGAGATATACTGGTAGGTTTCCAGTGATATCTCAGGGTGTTCTGGGCTACACTCCGGCATGACTTGTACTGCTATTAGGGGACTGACGTTTACCACCCCCTAGGCCCGCCATGCGATATTCTCAGACGAACAGACCGGACAGTATGGAGATTGTCACATACAGGCTCAGTAGGAGTTCGGATGGGTTAACCTCATCAGTCTTCTTATCGGCATCTACCTGGGGACCGTTACGTACAGCTAGTGCCGCTTGTGGTCTGTGGTTAAACCCACTGCCAGCGTAGTGTCGAGTCTTTAGAGTCCCACACAGAGGGTTATTCGCCTTTGGGCAAAACAGAGTAGAGGTCGCATGGTTTTGCGACGGGGTTTGTTCACATCCGCGTACTTGTGCACGTTTGGTGTCCGGACAGTAATTACTAGCGGACTTTGGTTTAAGCCAGATCCTAGTATATGTTTTGGGGTTACTTTTATCTCATTGTATTCGTATTCCTCGGAACATGGATGCGGGTGTGTATGCACAGTTGACTGAGGCAGAGGTAGAGGATCCTCATTATGGTTGATGACGGTTTTCATTTTCCAAACCCTAATGAATATATGAAATATCAATTAATAATATTAATTAAAGGAAATTGTGTTATGGTTAGGGTTGTTGACCTTTTGACCAAGGTTGACTTGTTGACCAAGGTTGAAAAGTTGACCATCATCATTTCAAGCAAAGATGCTCTTTGATCTTTGCAAAACTCATTAAATGTGAAATGATAATGGTCTTTTCAACCTACCATCACCTTTTTCTTTTTGATTAATATTGTTAATTTGATAATTCACATATATTTGCATATGGTTGCAAAATTCATTTCATTATCTCATTCTCATTCTCTCTCATCCTTTGCTCTTCCTCTTCCTCTAGCTTAAGGAAAATCCCTCTCATGAGTTGAGAACCATTTCCTTTGAGATAAAACACCAAAGCCACTCTCTACTTATCCTAAGGTTGAAGGTTTGGCAAACCTAACACTTTAGTTACCTCAAGATCGAGGAAGGAGCTCAAGGTAGAGGCCCTCGGGTGGATCTTTATTCGGCAAGAGAAGGCGACGAGGAGAATCATCCGACCACCAAAAGGAGTCGAAGAGAAGGAGTTCAAGTTAAGGTATAATCCCCTAACCGAGTAGGTAAAGCTCATGTTAGTTTCTAGTGTGTTGCTTAGCAAAGATCCGGCTTTTTAGTCCATGTTACCCTAAACCCTAAAATCGTTTTTCACCGTTTCCGAAACCCCGAAAGAACCGGGACAGGTAACGTGGACTTACAGTATATTGTAATGGATGCTTGGACATATATAGGGAGGACTTTCTTGCTCGACATGATAGTACGCTTTGTGGTTGTACTTTATCTTAACATGTACTCTGATTGTCTCTATGTTACATGTTGATAAAGCCCTTAGGATATGTACTCGACTACTGGGACTATGATGAGATCATACTAGTGGGGCCACGGTAGTCGACGAGTACATCCTATAACTGTTCCTAGTCGAGGGTGTATCGAGACAGGGCATCGATACACCAGAGTAGACTAGCGTATACGCATCTTGACCCATATGATGGGTGATGGATGATCCCATATCCATCGGTGTTTGACATCAAGGATGGTGTACGGGTGCTCAGTAGAGACTGGGTACACTGGACGGACTCGCCGAGAACTCCCAAATGGTATTATACCTCACGTCAGATGGCAGTTCTCCGGTAACACTGGTACAGAGTAGTCTGTTGACCCGAGATCGTCATAGAGTCTTGTGTTATTCCCACTGTGCTTTGATTTCCATCATACCACGTCCAAGAGGGCATGCAAAAAGGTGGCTTTTGGGTACAGTCCCGAATCATATGGAGGCAATGAGCGATAGGAGGGGATTCGTCTCTCCCGGTATAGGGAGTTGATGTTGTGCTATGTTCGATTGGCTATAACTGGAAATCCCTGTCCAGGGTTGCTGAGATTTACTGGTAAGTGTTATCAGTAGTTTCTCGAACTGTTATAGACCTCATATCGACACGACTTATCAAGCTACTGGGGTCTAACGTTTACCACCCCTAGGCGAGATATGTGACATATCAGACGACGAGACCGGACTGTACGGGAGTGTTACTAATTGGATTCGCAGGAGAATGTACAGGCTTGCTTGTTGATCTTCTGATCGCTCAATACCTGGGTGGCTATTACGTTTAGCTGATCGCTTGCAGCTTGTGGGTGTTTGATATGATCATCAGCTACTGCCGGCGTATTGACGATTCTTTAGAGTCCTACACAGAGGTTTCTTAACTCAGACAAAACGGAGTAGGGGCACATATGTGATATGTGCAGGACCGAGGATAATGCGATATGAGATACCGTATTCTATTCTCGCGATATTTGATATCAGCCGGGTCATCGGATCAAGTGTTGATTCGATGGATCGGTAAATGTTATATTAGTCGGTTATATGCGATATAGCTTGATTGTCGGATCAAGTGTTGATTCGATAATTTAATGTATAATAATATATATGATATATTAATTTACATAAACTAATATAAGCTCAGTAAAAGATTCTTTTTCTCACTCGGGTAATACATTGATATATATGCGATATATGTTAATTGTATTATTTTATTTTGTTACAATAAATATTATATATGTGATATATAATATTGTAACATGATGTGGTTATTAATGCAACATGTTTAGTGGAGATTAAACATGGTTAGGGTTTGATTTGAGTTAAGTTTTTCTAGAAGTTTCTAGAAGCTTTCTGTTTTGTTTTGGAAAAGATATTTGTGTTGATATTTTAAGTGACTCATCTTTCACTCAACCCAAAACCCTAGCCCCAGTTAAATCTCTACAAAGGTTAGTTTGACCATGGTTGCATTTCTAACCTTATCATAACTTTCATTATTCATCACAAAAGGATTACTATTGTTCTTCTTCTTCCTTCTTCTTTCCTTGATGGAAAAGCTTTCTAGGTTTTTCCTAAGTGATGAAAATGAGTGAGAAATAAAAAACAAATGAGAGCAAAAATCCTACTTCATCATCCTCATCTATCCTTGCCATTTAGATGAGGGTGTTCACTTAATTTTGTGAGTGAGAGCTTGTATTAATGAAACTTCAAGGTAGATCATCTTTGTTATCGAAGATCGGAATCAAGTTTGCATCATTCTCTTCGTGGAGCCTCTCTAGAGTCCGGAAAACGATGATCGCAGCGAAGGGACCTCAACACGGAGCTTAAGAAGTGAAGGACCGGATCTACCAAGGTTGTAATCTCTCTCACTTAGTGTTAAACTGTTTAACATGCTTGTTTTTGCCTAATCTCTAGTTTAGGGTTGTTCGGCACGTCTAATTTTTAAATCGGGCATGGTTGATACCTTATAGACCCTTGTGCGTGTGCTTAGCATCCCTACATAAGCAACATATAACTACCATTCACAATACCTTGACTTTGGCCAACAAACACCGCATGAATATTATGTGCTACTTATGTGAAATGACGAAGGGTTACAGATGGTTTTTGGCAAAAAACCGTGAACGTATTGAACTTGATATCGTTGAAGGAATCTAGTAATTTCGAAACAAGTGGTTCAAGCTCAATTTTGAAAACATTTGGTTTTGTGAAAAACCGAGTAGTTTTGAAAAGAACCGAGTAGTTTTGAAATTTGATTCCAACAACATCTTTTTAGGTTTATTTTCTTGCATTAATTAGAATCAATGCAGCCTCATCAATTAAGCCTATACATCACAGAAAACAACCAAAATACAATGTACGTATATGCCACCCGCATTCGCCACAGGGTCCGAGGACTTCACTGTAAGGTTACTTAACTTACGACAGTGTATGGGCAAGGCTAGCATGGGTGCAAAACATATACAACATTTATATATATCATCATCACAGGCAGGTAATAAATATCACAGGCATGCGAAAAATAAAATGGAATAGTGGATAAACTAGGAGCCCCGTGTTTCGTTTGAGCCGTAAACGAAAACCAACGTTCCCCAGTCGTGTGGGTAGCTCGAACATCGCCTAAAACAAAGACCCTTACGAGCGCGGTAAGTTACCCGTCAATTCTTGAAGTGAGGCAACCATCACTTAATGAAATGAGTGGGCCACCCGTCACTTCATGCAATCCGGCAACTTGAGCACTCCACCATGGGTCTATCCTAAACACCTACAAGTGCAGCGAATAGCCCGCCAATTCGAGAGCGAGGCGGCTCGAACTCATCACTATGAGACGACCACCTAGAACACACTAAAACCCGGCTATTCGAGCACTTCTCCATGGATTATCCTAATACAAGAATGAATGAATATACAATGCGAACATCGACCACAATCCAGTCATGTTCCAATTAAAAAATATACAAAAAGCGGTAATGACGGCCACAATCCGGCGGCCCACCCCGAATAAAAAGATATACATTCAATTTTACAATGAGAGGCTATCCACCAGGACTATCTGGAAAAACCATCACAAGATATACAATACAACAGTATAAGCAAGTATTTGCAACCCCGTCTAATCGACCTATAGCAATTAGACGACGTTTACAAACACATATAAGAACTAAAAGATAATCAACGATGTAAAAGTTTCGAATTTAAAACTTTCCATGTTTCCCGTATACAAAGATAACAGTAAATGAAATCTGGGCAAAAAAGAAGTTTACCAAAAATTCCAATTTCCAAAACCCAAGACATGCTACAAAGACGAGGCCAAAAAGAGTTAAACGGGCTACAAATTGCAGCCAATACAAATATTTTGGTAGCCAAAAAGTTTCAGATTGAGGTCGTCTTCGTACAGTGTCATATACATAAAAAAAATTCGAGACCAAAAAAATTTAACAGAAACATAAAGATAAAGATTTTTGGAAAAACAAAAATTTGTTGGTTTCAAAACATAAACATCGTCTAAACTAGTTTACCTGTTTGGATGGCTCTGATACCATGTAAGTAAACGCTCATGCTCGTGCCGCTAACTTGCGGTAAAGGAAAAATACAAAACAAAGATTTCTAAAACAAGAGCACGAATTTCTACGACCTAAAATCGATTCCAAACACTAAACTAGTATACTAGAAGAAGTTAACTACTCGGTTAGGTATTAGCAAATTTTGTAGTCATGTCCTTTATCTTCTTTCCATATCTTTTGCTCCAAGGTCCATCGGGAACAAGCTCGGGGTCAGTCTTCCTTATCGAAAATGATCCATCCGAGAGAACCCTAATTTAGTCTTTAACTTCACACTAAATAAAAAAAATGAACCAACTAGTGAACAAAACTTGCTAAGACTTGATCACTAGGATGTAGTAGTGGCTAATCTCTAAACGTTTCTCTCTTTTCTTTTTTCTTTCTCTATTTTAAAAAACTCAAGAAAGAAAGGAAGAAGAAGCTAATAGTGATCATGAAGCAAGCATGGCAAATGAAAACTTATCTCTTCATTTTATTTTTATCTTTTCTTTTATGTTTGAATGGGTGGAATTCTGACTCACCATGGTGAGTCACAAATCCACACCATTCTCACACAATCAAGAAGAGATGAGATGAGAAGAGAAGCCACAACTACAAATAGGGGTTTCCCTTATGAATAAATCCGCAGGAGCAAACCACTGCCCCTACGGCTATATTCGTAGGGGAACAAAAATACACCGTAGGTGCACACGCCTCAGGTGCAAGTCTTAGCCTCAAACATTCCCCTATGGAGTAATTATTGCCCCTACGGCTTAATGCATAAGTCTATATGTCCCTATGGATTAAACCGTAGGGAAAAAATATTTATTTAATTTATCGGTTTATAAAATAAAATAGTTGCCCCTCCGGATAACTCCATAGGGACAAATACCTGCCCATACGGCTTAATCCGTAGGTCCAAATATAACCCTCCGTAGGTCCATATTCATGCCCTTGTAGAGATAAATGTGTAGGGGAAAAATATCAGGTATCCTGATATTTTTTCCCTACGGATAAATGTGTAGGGGTAAAGCTTATGTCCCTACGGATTACTCCATAAGGACAAGTCTAACACCTGTTACTAAGTCCATAGGGGCAAAATATCAGGGATCCTGATATTCTATCCCTACGGATAAATTTATAGGGGCAAAGTTGGACCCTACGGATTAAACAGTAGGTGCAACATTTGTCCCTACGGATTAATCCGCAGGGACAGATTATCAGGTTTTTTTTATAAAAAAGGGATGCTTGTTTTTTCCTCGCCATGTGCACAATAATATATACATCATATATGAAAGTAATCAACAAGCAGAATATATACCGTAGTATTCATAATCAACATCTCACGCATAATATATAAAAGAAATCAACAAGCAGAATACGATATCAATCTAAATCAATATGAACACGCAAACACCACCAATATCATCCAAAATATATACAATATGTAACATATAAGTATATACATGTTTAAAATATAAAATCAAAAAGCTGCCTTAGCTCAATCCAGCTCCACCCCTGATAATCGCCGTAAACTGGCGCATCTGCTCCTCGGATAAACCCTGAGTCAAGAACTCGACCAATGCGGAAGTCTGAGCGGGCTATGGAGCTGTAAGAGTGGTCTGCGCAACCACAGCCGAGGTAGTGGCTTGCGGAGCCGCAACTGCGGGAGTCTGAAAGGGCTGTGGAGCTGTAGGAGTGGTCTGCACAACCGCGGCCGAGGTAGTGGCTTGCGGAGCCACAGCCGAAGGAGATGCATGTGGAGCCGCAGCCGAAGGACATGCATGTGGAGGCTCAGCCGAAGTACCCTGTCGCGTCTATTCAGTTTTGTGTGTAATACACGAGTAAGAACTGTGTATTAGTCGAATTCGTATCATTATCAGGTTATTGCGAAACCCCAATCTATGAATACTTAGGGACTTAGGCCTCGTTTGGATATCTAGTTTGGAAAACCGTAGTTTATTTTAATTAGACAATTTTATGTATGTATGATTAATCAAAGCTAAGTCTACAACCAAATAAGCTCAGGCTATGTATTAATATTGGATATGTTGCTATCTATAATATGATATAATATTTTACTATTAAGTAATATACATACATATTAGTTATATGTATGCCCTAGAGGCCATTACTGTACATACGATGTATATTGTAGTGGATGCTTGGACATATATAGGGAGGACTTTCTTGCTCGACAAGATAGTATGCTATCTGGTTGCTCTTTATCTTAACAAGTACACTGATTGTCTCTATGTTACATGTTGATAAAGCCCTTAGGATGAGTACTTGACTACCAGGATTATGATGCAGATCATACTAGTGGGGACAGTGTAGTCAGTAAGCACATCTTTCAAATGTTCCTAGTCGTAGGTGTATCGAGATAGGGCATCGATATACCATAGTGGACTAGCGTATAGCTTCTCGACCCATGTAGATGGGCGATGGATGATCCCATATCCATTTGTGTTTGACATCAGAGACAGTATACGGGTGCTCAGTGGAGACTGGGTACACTGAACGGACTCGCCGAGAACTCCTAAATGGTATTATACCTATCATCAGATAGCAGTTCTCTGGTGACACTGGTACAGGTTAGTCTATAAACCCGAGATCGTCATAGAGTCTTGTGTGATTCCCACTGTGCTTTGATTTCCACCTTACCACATTCAAGAGAACGTGCAAAACGGTGGCTTTTGGGTACAATCCCAAATCACATGGAGGCACTGAGCGATAGGAGGGGTTTCGTCTCTCCCGGTATTGGGAGTTGATGTTGCGCTGTGCTCGATTCACTATAACAGGAAGTCCCTGGCCAAGGTTGCTTTAGAGATATACTGGTAAGTGTTATCAGTAGTTTCTCGACCCGTTATGAGCCTCACATCGGCACGACTTATCGAGTTAATGGGGTCTAACGTGTACCACCCCAAGATGAGATATGCGACATATCATACGAAAAGACCAGACTGTACGGTAGTGTTACTGATTGGATTCGCAGGAGTATGAGCAGGCTTTCTTGTTGATCTTCTGATCGTTCAATACCCGGGTGGCCGTTATGTTTAGCAGACCGCTTTCGGGTTGTGGGTGTTTTATATGATCATCACCTACTGCCGACGTATTGACGAGTCTTTAGAGACCTACACAGAGGTTTCCTGGCTCAAGCAAAACGGAGTAGGAGCACATATGTGATATGTGCGGGACCGAGATTAATACGATATCTGATACCGTATTCTATTCTCGCGATATGTGACATCGGTTAGTTATATGTGATATAGCCGGGTTATCGAATCAAGTGTTGATTCGATAAGTTGTTACATTTGATATTAGTCGGTTATATATGATATAACCGGATTATTAAATCCAGTTTTGATTTAATAATTTAATGTATAATTATATATTTGATATATTAAATTACATTAACTAATATTTTCTCACTTATGATTTCCTTTCTCACTTGATGTGCACATTGTATATATGTGATATGTATATTTGTGTACATGATTGTGTCATACTTGATGATACATGAAACTTGGGTGTGTGTATGACTTACACCATGCTTGGTTTAATCTTAGGGTTTTTAATGGATTAAGTAATTCAAAAACTAAATGATTTTGTCATGGCTCATAAGCTTTTAGAAGCTTGTTGTATGCATTGACCAAGTCCACTCTTTTGTTTTGCCTAAGATATTTATTAATCCAACCAATTAAACCTAACCATGGTTAACTCTCTACAAAGGTTAGTATATGATACTAACTCACCAAAGGTTGCCATTATCCTTTGGATAATTATCATGAGATTTTTCTTCTTCTTCTTCCTCTCAAGCTTTCTAGCTTCAATGGAGATGAGAGAAAATATGTGAGAAAATCAAATCTAAAGTGAGCCCACTTCGTACTTCATCATACTATACTACTTGCCATTTAGTATAGGGTGTTTGCTTCACTAATTCCATAATTAGTGAAGAGATAGCTTGAGCTAGTGTCTCCTCGACGTAGATCATCTTTGGCCTCGAAGACTTCGATGCAAGCTTGTTCATTTCTTCATGGGAGCCTCTCAAGAGTGGGGAGCTCATGATCGCAGCGAAGGGACTGCTACATGGAGCTATTGAAGTGAAGGACCGGTCTACAAAGGTTGTATTCCTTGTTCACTTTACTTGCAAAGTTGGTTGCATTCATTTCGTCACATTTTCTAGTATACGATTCTATGTTAGGATTAGCTAGAATGGCTAAAACTTTTAATATGGCATGAAAGATGCCTCCGAAACCTTGCTGCCGTGCTAAGCAATCCAACAGTGGTATCAGAGCCATGCTAGAAAATTAGACGTATTTTACTAGGATTAAAAAATCGAAACAACTCTGAAACACCCGATATTCTGACCAAGTTTCTGTCGAAATTTTAAAAGAGTCAAAAAAAATTTTAAAACAGTTGCAGAATGTTGTATGAGATGCAACATGAACACAGTGAAAAATTTAGCCCATTCCACTAAAAAAAACGGTAGCTTCCCTATTAAAACCGGCCACCTCGGGTGAACAGCATTTTTTAGGACTGAATGTTTTGGTGTGTTCCAGTATCTGGGTTTTGGTGTTTCAGGTGTTGTTTGTTTTTCCAGATTTTCCATGTGATATCAATTCTCTGTAAAGTCAATTAGGAGTGCTTCGTATTCATAATTCTAACATGTTTCGTGTTTTCGAATATTTTCTAGGCGAAGTTAAAAAGTTCGATCGAATGTCAAAAACCCATTTTTCCAAGTTTAGCGTATTCGGAAAAACATGCAAGTAATTCTGTGAACCCACTAGAAGAATGAAACCCTAACTCGACTTTTTGGATCGCGGAACCGCGGTCATACCTTAGGGTTTGCCGCGGTTCCATGGCGACATGAGTGAGGCTTGGGTCTGCCCTTCTACCGCTGGTGCATATGTACTGTTGCATGTTCTGTGTATTATTAAACTGTGCTTAAGTGTTGAGCCGTCGGGGAATTATGGGGCTTTGATGAATCGATCGAAAAGTTTAACGTAGCCCGGGTATCATGTGATGGGATACAATACTTGGAATCAAAACTAATTTGAATTTTATAAATGTAGCAATTTATTCTCATTTGATCGGTTGCCACGGAATTTTGATGTGATCAAAAGTCTGTCGCAATCACGTAGCGTACGCGGAAACTCACAGGGTAACATTATTAGATAGCCATGCTCCGTAGCCCCGACCAAGTGACTTTAGGAGAACCCCGTCGCCATAAGTATCTGTTCAGGTGCTCGCGGCCACGGTGTTTAGCCTTAGTGCACTTCGTCGACGGCATCGGGGGGTGCGGCCATCTACTAAAGTTTCCGACGAGCATTCGATCAGGTTATCGGGAATCTTGTTGAATTGCCCGACTTGAGATTAAAAAGTGTTTTCAATATCGAGACTAAAATGCGGGGTTTATAATTATTAGGCATGCGATGTCTAAGGAATTCATTTGCTTAGGCATGAAATCCGGAATATGAGATATTTCGGGCTTATGATGTCGAAGGTGGTTGCGGATTCCAACTGTTGTAGTTTTTCACTTTATTTTCTGCGACCGTAAGTGTAATATGTAGTGTATCACCGGTTTCGTTGCTATATGTCAACGACAATTGGGATACGCATATTACTTATGTTGATGACATGTGATATGACGTGTTGCTGAAATATGTTATATTGGATCATCGTGTTTGAATAGCCGGGGGGTTTTATGTGAGATGAGAGTTTTTCATTTTCATTCATGTAGAAACTTGTATGTAATATTTTTTTATTGAGGCACTTCCGGGTTGAGGAAGATGTCACCGTTGATGTATATTATTTATTTTTCCGCATTAGGATAAACCTAAGGCGGGGAGCACAAGTAACCAGGTTCTAGGGTCCAGTGGGAGACCATCTCAAGGAGTTGAGACCGGGTCTCCTAACTCTAGAATTTGTAGGGTTGCTTGCCACTCTCGTAGGGGTCTAGGGATGTGGGTTTGGTTATTCATCGCGAAAATGGAATCCGTGTTTTATACAGGCTTAATTTAAAACACGGAAATCCTAGTTTATCCAATATTTCATATGTTATTTTCTGCTACTCTGTGATGTGATCACTGTGATATGTTCAGAAGAATGCCTATATTATATATATGAGATATAATTAATATTGCTGGTTTCATTTCATATGTGATGCTTGGGAAGCATAATAAATGGGACTTCATTAATGAGATTAATGAAACAAAAAGAAACCTAAAGATGTTGTAGAAACTTGTTTAAAACTGGTAGCTCTAGTTCTTGCTTTGCATAGTGGTATTCCTAATAGAATATCCAGCACCTTATTCGATAAGGAAAGAGCCGAAATCCCTTCACCGGGAGTGACCTCTTTAGCGAAACTAGCAGATGCTACAAACTCGGTTTGTCTTTTGATTGCTTTTATAGTTTTTTGCATTGCATAGTGGTATTTGTGAAATATCCTGCACCTTATTCGATAAGGGAAGAGCCGAGATCCCTTCACCGGGAGTGACCTCTTTAGAAAAACTAGTAAAAGCCTCAAAAACACTCCTTTTAAAATTCACTCGATTCTACAACGATATCAAGTTCATTATGCAAAAGGTTTTCTTAAAAACCTGTCGTAGCCCTCCGTCATTTCAGATAAGTACTTCATAGTATTCGTGCTACGTTTGTTGGCATGCATTAAGGAGTAGTGTGTGGTAGCTATTTATGCTTATCTACTAAAGCATATGATGCGATTGAGTTAGGGTAGTCGTGCGACTTTGTTGGCCTGCATCAAGGGTCGTGCGGGTGGGTTTAATTCAATCGAGAAATGTACGGATTGAACTTGACTAGCGGACTATGATTTGTTGGCCTACGTCAAGGTCATAGGACGCTAGGGGCAAATTATTATCGGGAATTTCAAGTGTTGAAATTTGCAATGAGATTGCATACCTTCTATGAGATAGTTGGATCCCGATACCCACTGCGAGTAAGAGTTACTCCTGGGAGAGTTTTACACATCACAATTAGCAAATCAAGTAGGTGTCTAGAAAGGTGTTAACGGGGTTATGCCTCTAAGAAAACGAGGTTTATTTTAATTAGGTCCGTGAGAAAGCACGGGGAACCTCCCTCAAAGTACCAACACTGGCCTGGCTAAAAGATTGGCAAACTTATAAAGTGTAATTAATCCCGGCTAGTCTTTCCTTTAAGGGTTTGAAGGAAGATTTGACTAAAACAGCGGGAACCATCCAGATTAGATAAAATTATAACCAATCTAATCTTGCAAGAGCATACGCTGAGTGTTTTCTGTAGGGTTCCTAGGCACACTCAAGAGGTTCTACAAGGCATCAACCATGCCAAAATCAAAATTTTATGTGCCTAACAACTCTATGCAAGATCGTTAACTAGAGATTAAGCGAAACAACAAGCAAGCAAACAACTTTGCTAATAAGTGAATGGGATTACAACCTTTGTAGATCCGGTCCTCCACTTCTTTAGCTCCGTGTTGACGTCCCTCCGCTGCGATCATCGGGATCCCGGACTCTAGCGTTGGTTTCATCGGAGAAATGAGCGGGCTAGGTCGTTGACTTCGATGCTGAAGATGATCTACGTCGAGACGACTCAAACTCAAGCTCCATCTTCACTTGGTCATGAAACTTATGAAGATAACACACTCTACTACATGGCAAGTGGTAGAGGATGAAGAAATAGGAAGTGGGTTCACTTTGGATTTGGATTTCTCACTTGGATTCATCACTTGGAATTTTCTAGCAATGGTTTTCTTTCTTCATGAAGAAGAAGAAGAAGAAAGAAAAGAATGAATAATCATCATAATAGAAAATCAAGTGAAGCCTTATCATATTGCAACCATGGGTGAGTGTAACTAATGTAGAGAATAAACTAGGGTTTGGGCAAATGGTTAGGTTAAGGATAAAACAAAATGGTAGACTTTTTCAAAGATGCTAGAAAACAACATGAAGCTTCTAGCAAAGAAAAGAAAGAAAGCCACCATTTTGTTTTAACTAAATAAATAAAATAAATAAAGAAAACAAAACCCTAACCATTAAACTAAACAAGGTTTAAAGCATACACACACCCAAGTTTGCATGTATCATCAAACATGATACAAACAAGTGCACAAAAATATATCACATATACAACTTGTGCACATCAAGTAAGAAAATCAATCTTAAGTGAACAAATACTAGTTAATGTAAAGTAATATATCAAATATATAATTATACATTAAATTATTAAATCAACACTTGATTTAATGATCCGGTCATACTGCATATAACCAACTAATATCAAGTATATCATTATATCGAATCAACACTTGATTCGGTAACCCGGCTATATCTTATATAACCGTCCGAGGATACAAATCACGAGAATAGAATTCAGTATCACATACTGGTATTATTCTGGTCCGCACATATCTCATATGCGCTCCTATTTCGTTTCGCTTGAGCCAAGAAACCTCTATGTAGGACACTAAAGACTCATCAATACGCCGGCAGTAGGTGATGATCATATCAAACACCCACAAGCAGTCTGCTAAACGTAACAGCCACCCGGGTATTGAGCGATCAGAAGATCAACGAGCAAGCCCGCTTACACTCCTGTGAATCCAACCAGTAACACTTACAGTACAGTCCGGTCTCGTCGTCTGATATGTCGCATATCTCGCCTAGGGTGGTAAACGTCAGACCCCAGTAGCTCGATAAGTCGTGTCGATATGAGGTCTATAACAGTTCGAGAAACTACTGGTAACACTTACCAGTAAATCTCAGCAACCCTGGCCAGGGATTTCCGGTTATAGCCAATCGAACACAGCGCAACATCAACTCCCTATACCGGGAGTGACGAATCCCCTCCTATCGCTCATTGCCTCTATGTGATTCGGGACTGTACCCAAAAACACCATTTTGAACGCCCTCTTGGACGTGGTAAGGTGGAAATCAAAGCACAGTGGGAATCACACAAGACTCGATGACGATCTCGGGTCTACAGACTAACCTGTACCAGTGTTACCAGAGAACTGCCATCTGACGTGAGGTATAATACCATCTGGGAGTTCTCGGCAAGTCCGTCCAGTGTACCCAGTCTCTACTGAGCACCCGTACACCATCCTTGATGTCAAACACCGATGGATATGGGATCATCCATCGCCCATCATATGGGTCAAGATGCGTATACCCTAGTCTACTTTGGTGCATCGATGCCCAGTCTCGACACACCCTCGATTAGGAATAGTTATAGGATGTACTCGTCGACTACCGTGACCCCACTAGTATGATCTCATCACAGTCCCAGTAGTCGAGTACATATCCTAAAGGCTTATCAACATGTATTAGAGACAATCAGAGTACATGTTAAGATAAAGTACAACCAGATAGCATACTATCATGTCGAGCAAGAAAGTCCTTCCTATATATGTCCCAGCATCCACTACAATATACATCGTATGTACAGTAATGGCCTCTAGGGCATACATATAACTAACAATCTCCCACTTATACTAGGGCCATCTGTTGTGGCATCACATACCCAACAATTAGCTATGGTTGAAGTATCTCATACACAACTATCCCATAAAAGTCTCTACTGGGGAAAAGGCCTTTGTGAGTGGATCCGCGCTGTTGTCCTCTACGTCTGCTCTCCTAAGCTCGATCTCCCTGGAGATCAACCATCTCCATGATCAGGTGATACTGCCTAAGAATTATATCTGGATTTCTGATGGGACGGGGGTTCCTTGGCATAAGCCACAACTCCATTGTCAAACAATGGTAGGAACGAAGTTCATCTCATGAACTTATATATATCCAGACTGTCTCTTTGGTAGCATCTTTGGTAACGATGTATCTTGCCTTTAATCGTCTAGTAAGTCACGGTATCTAGCTTGGAACACTTCCAACATACCGTCCCTCCACTGAAGGTAAAGACAATGCCTGCGACTGACATTCAGTCGTCCTTATCATCCTGGAACCTTTCCAGTGATTCTCCCCAGGATCGATTGATACCTTCTCACTACAACTAGTGAGTATCCTAACATCCAATTAGATCTATCTCATAGATCATAACACAGGATTTAAGAGGTATCACTCTGATCCTATGTGGATAATCTTTGTGATAAGCGGAGATTGATCGAGTGTAGCATAGGAAACTCCTTCCCTATCAAGAGTATATCATCCATGTACTATACGAGGATCACCACTATACTCCCTACTACCTTTTTGTATATACAAGGTTCATCTACCATTTTGATGAAGTCAAACTCTTTGACTACCACATCAAAACAGATGTTCCAACTCCGTGATGCCTGCTTTATCCTATAAAGCAACTTGTACACGTTTCCGCTGCTCCCACTGTCTACGAAGCCCTCTGGCTGTGTACTTATAGACGCTCTCTTCTAAAACATCATTTTAGAAAAGCTGTCATGACACCCAACCACCAGATATCGTAGACATGGTATGTAGCCGTGGCAAGTAGGATCTGGATGGATCTTAAGCATAGGCCCTAGAAAAGGTTTCATCATTAGGCACAATTGGTCTATGATGCAAACCTTTAACAAGTCTAGTTTTGAAAGTCTCAACCTTTCCATGTACACCAAGTAATCTTCTCAAGATATACTTGCTCCTGATGGGGATTTAACCCTTCAGATAAAGCAACCAAAGTCCATACTTTGTTGGTGTATAAGGATTCCACCTCAGATCGCTAAGCATCCAGCCATTCTTACAGAGTCCTACTCCTGATGGCCAGCTCGAAACTAGTTGGGTCATCATCTCATGATGCAATCCTCACTCCAACTGTCATAGAGAAATCGAAGTATCTCTCGGGTGGGTGAGGAACCCTACTAGATCGGCGGAGAGGCTGAGGTTCGTTGGTAACTATTGAATCCTTTGATTCTATCAAATCATCTGCTGTAGTTTGTATAGCTGGAACCTTTCCAGTTCTACATAACAGACCTTGCCTCGAGCTTGTCCGGATTTTGCTTTCAGACATAGCCCGGACAACCCCAAATCTTAACCAACTTAAGATATGGGCTCTTCCCTTTCCATATCACATATGAAGTGGTAGGCATCTGATTTGATTGAAGACCTATTCAATAGGCATGCAGCTTCTTAAGTGCATAAGTTCCAAAAGGAAATAGGAAACTTGGTAGTACTCATCATAGAGCACACCATATAACATAGGGTGCTAATGCTCCGCCCCGATACACCGATGTGCTGTGGTGTATACGGAGGAGTAATGCTGAGAGAGAATCTCACTCTCCTTTAGAATAGTCCAGGATTTCCGTGCTCAAGTATTCTCCTCCCTGATCACATCATGGGACATAATACTTATACCCGGATTTTGGTTCTCTACTTCTAACTTATATTCTGTGAATATCTCAAAAGCTTCGGACTTATGTTTCAACAGGAAAATATGACTGAATCTTGAGAGATCATCAGAGAATGTAATGAAGTATAAAGAACCGGTCCTGGCATGTGTAGACATGGGACCTTACAAACATCATCATGTATCAGTCCCAAGAGTTCACTAACTCTTTCTCTGTTTCCAATAAACAGAGCTATGGTCATCTTATCTTTGTGACATGACTGGCAAGTTTCACAAGATGTAAATTCAAACTAATTTAAATATGCATCTAAAATGTAACTTGAGCTAGTCGGGTCACATTGATATGACCTAGTCTACCAATACCTCAAGAAGGAATCGTTCATTTCTGAACTCTTTTTCTTGTGTGTGTTCTGTATACTAGGAACTGTAGTTTGATTTAGAACGTCAATGCTTTTAGATAACGTGCCTGTACCGATCAACTTTTGAAATAGGAAATGTTCAAAAGATTATCCAACAATACAAAATTATATCCTTCTTTAATAAATAAAGAGATTGATATGATTTTGTATATCAGGTTCGGTATCTAACAACATTCGTTCAGAATCAATGTACTGGTAATACTGGGTGACAGTGACCAACAGACTTGGCTGCAACACTTGCACCGTTTTCTGTCTCATGAAACTTATCACCCGTTCTCAGTTCTCTACCTTTCTGTAGCCCTATGTAACAGATTACATATCTGGGATCCTGATCCGGTATCATATACCCAGGACGTAAAGCATACTGAGAAACAGTTCTCTGTAATGAACACACCCGAAGATGATGCATCAGTATGCACTTTCTTCGTTTGGGCGGCACGTAAATTCTGGTATTCCCCAATTTCCAGCTCTATCTTATAACAATTATAAGTTGGAGCGGGACCAACGTTCCCCAGCTCAGTATAACAAGCGGGTTCGGTCAACATATCCGTATTATTATCTTGATTAAGGCGTGATATGGTCGCTACCTGGAGAGAGAGAGAAGAAAACACTCAGCGTATGCTCTTGCAAGATCAGATTGGTTATTATTTTATCTAATCAGGATGGCTCCCACTGTTTTTATCAAATCTTCATTCAAACCCTAAAAGGAAAGACTAGCCGGGATTAATTACACGCTACAAGTTCGCCAATCTTTCAGCCAAGCCAGTGCCAGTACTTTGAGGGAGGTCCCCCGTGCTTTCGCACGAACCTAATTAATGTAAAGCTCATTTTCCCAGAGGCGTAACCCCGTTGACACCTTTCTAGACACCTACTTGATCGACTAATTGTACTGTGTAAAACTCTCCCAGGAGTAACAATTACTCGCAGTGGGTATCGGGATCCAACTATCTCATAGAAGGTATGCAATCTCATTGCAAATTTCAACACTTGAAATTCCCGATAATTTTGCCCCAAGCCTCCTATGATCTTGACAAAGGCCAACAAATCATAATCTGCTAGTCAAGTTCAACCCGTCATTTCTTGATTGAAATAAACCCACCCGCACGGCCCTTGACAAAGGCCAACAAGGTCGCACGACTACCCTAATCCAATCTGCATCATATGCATAAGCAGATAAGCACTAGTCAGCTACCGCACACTACGCCTTGACAAAGGCCAACAAACGCAGCACGAATACTAACTACTACTTATCTGAAATGAAGGAGGGCTACGACAGGTTTTTCTGAAAACCTATTGCGTAATGAACTTGATATCGTTGTAGAATCAAATGATTTTAAAATGGAGTGTTTTGAGGCTTTTCTAGTTTTGCAAAAGGGGTCACTCCCGGTGAAGGGATCGTCGGCCCTTTCCTCGTCGAATGAGGTGCGGGATATATCATATATATCACTGTGCAAAGCAGAAACTATAGAAGCAATCAAAAGACAAACCGAGTGTGTAGCATATGCCAGTTATTGCTAAAGGGGTTACTCCCGGTGAAGGGATCTCGGCCCTTTCCTCATCGAATAAGGTGCAGGATGTTCTGCAAGGAATACCGCGATGCAAAGCAAGAACTGTAGCTACCTGTTTTTGAAAATTCGATTCCACAACATCTTTTAGGTTTCTTTTATTTTCATTAATCATATTAATGAAGTCCCATCATATAAGCACCTAAACATCACAGATAAATACGACGGACACTTATGCCATCCGCATTCGCCTCGATGTCCCCTCGTGCACCGTTAGGTTAGGTAACTAAGGGCAAAGCGGGGCAGGGCTAGCGCGGGTGTAAAAAATAAGTAACGTCTATATAATATATCATATATACTATATACAGCATTTATCATAGAACATCAAATGATCACATCATAGATATCGCAGCAGAAGAAACATATGAAACATTGGATATACTAGGACGTCCGTGTTTTATTTTGAGCCTTTATAAAACACGAATTCCACGGTCGCGATGAATAGCCAAACCCACACCCCTAGACCCCTACGAGAGCGGCAAGCAACCCTACCAATTCTTGAGTTAGGAGACCCGGAGTCGACTCTTCGAGTTGGTCTCCCTCTGGACCCTAGAACCCGGTTACTTGTGCTCCCCTCCTTGGGTCTATCCTAGTGCGGAAAAGTAAATAATATACATCAACGGTGACATCTTCCGCAACCTGGAAGTGCCCCAATAAAAGAATGTTACAAACAAGTTTTTACATGAATGAAAATGAAAAACACTCATCTCACATAAAAAAAAAACCCGGATATTCAAACACGACGATCCAATATAACATATCCTGCAACACAAAACATCACATGTCATCAACGTAAGTAAATATGCCCATCGCAATTGTCGTTGACATATAGCAACGAAACCGGCGATATCACATATTACACTTACGATCGCAGAAAAGAAAGTGTAAAACTACAACAGTTGGAATCCGCAAACTCTTTAGTCATCGCATGCCTAATTAAATGAATTCCTTAGACATCGCATGCCTAACAATTATAAACCCCGCATTTTAGTCTCATTATCGAAAACTCTTTTCAATATCAAGTCGGGCAATTCAACAAGATTCCCGACATCCTGAACGAATGCTCGTCGCAAACTTCAGCAGACGGCCGCACCCCCGGATGCCGTCGACAAAGTGCACCAATGTGGAACACCGCTGCCGCGAGCACCCGGACGGATGCTTTCGGCGACGGGGTTCTCCTACAGTCACTTGGTCGGAACTATGGGGTGTAGCTGTCTATTAAGTTTACCCGGCGAGTATCCGCGTACGCTACGTGATTACGACGGACTTTTGATCACATCAAAATTCTGTGGCAACCGGTCAAGTGAGACTAAACTGTTAGATTTATAATATTCAAATCAGTTATCTCATAACTACTTGTGGATTCCAAATATTGTATCACATTCCAGATAAATAAAAAATGTTAAACTTTTCGATCGAACAATCAAACACCCAAGTTTTCCCGAAACAGCTCAACACATGAAATAAGTGTAAAAACATTCACTTCATGCCACAGTACCAACGGTCCAGCCGTAGAAGGTTCAAGCCAACGCCTCACATGTTACACGCCGTACTGCCCCAAACCCTAAGGTTCAAAGGGCAGTTCAAGACGGTCACATAATCGAGTTAAGGTTTGTTGTCTTCTAGAGGGTCCATCGCGTTACTTGCACTACTTCGAACGTCTTTAAACTATGGAAAAATCCAACACATGGAAATTTCCCGGCAGGGGAAAAATTGGGTATTTATATCTGGCCGAACTATTCAACATGTTCTAAAATTACCCGGAAAAACACATAGACAAAGTTTAACAATCCGATCGAAACATCGAGTCCCCAATACAACCCAAAAAACTCAACTCTTGAGTAAAATTTAAAAATTCCCAGAAAACACAGCAATTCCAGAAATAAATTACTGTGCAAACCACGTGGCCTAACTCACCAATATGGCCGCGGAACCGCCGCGGAAGCCAGGGTGGGGCCGCGGTTCCGCGGCGCATCGATCGAGTTGGGGTCACGTACTGCACAGTAACTCCTACAATTCCCTGCTGAATTTTTTGGATATTTTTAATTCACAAAATTCCACAGTTTCAGAAAAAGTACAGAGATGGGTGTAATTTAGGGTTTCGGGGTTCGATCGGGTTTCTAACATCGTCTACATTTCGCCTAAAGCTCTACCTAGGCTCTGATACCACTGTAGGGTTCCTAGGCATACTCAAGAGGTTCTACAAGGCATCAACCATGCCAAAATCAAAATTTTATGTGCCTAACAACTCTATGCAAGATCGTTAACTAGAGATTAGGCGAAACAACAAGCAAGCAAACAACTTTGCTAATAAGTGAATGGGATTACAACCTTTGTAGATCCGGTCCTCCACTTCTTTAGCTTCGTGTTGACATCCCTCCGCTGCGATCATCGGGATCCCGGACTCTAACGTTGATTTCATCGGAGAAATGAGCGGGCTAGGTCGTTGACTTCGATGCCGAAGATGATCTACGTCGAGGCGACTCAAACTCAAGCTCCATCTTCACTTGGTCATGAAACTTGTGAAGATAACACACTCTACTACATGGCAAATGGTAGAGGATGAAGAAATAGGAAGTGGGTTCACTTTGGATTTGGATTTCTCACTTGGATTCATCACTTGGAATTTTCTAGTAATGGTTTTCTTTCTTCATAAAGAAGAAGAAGAAGAAAGAAAAGAATGAATAATCATCATAATAGAAAATCAAGTGAAGCCTTATCATATTGCAACCATGGGTGGGTGTAACTAATGTAGAGAATAAACTAGGGTTTGGGCAAATGGTTAGGTTAAGGATAAAACAAAATGGTAGACATTTTCAAAGATGCTAGAAAACAACATGAAGCTTCTAGCAAAGAAAAGAAAGAAAGCCACCATTTTGTTTTAACTAAATAAATAAAATAAATAAAGAAAACAAAACCCTAACCATTAACCTAAAAAAGGTTTAAAGCATATACACACCCAATTTTGCATGTATCATCAAACATGATACAAACAAGTGCACAAAAATATATCACATATACAACTTGTGAACATCAAGTGAGAAAATCAATCTTAAGTGAAAAAATACTAGTTAATGTAAAGTAATATATCAAATATATAATTATACATTAAATCATTAAATCAATACTCGATTTAATGATCCGGTCATACAACATATAACCGACTAATATCAAGTGTATCATTGTATCGAATCAACACTTGATTCGGTAACCCGGCTATATCTTATATAACCGCCCGATGATACAAATCGCGAGAATAGAATTCAGTATCACATACTGGTATTATTCTCGGTCCCGCACAAATCTCATATGCGCTCCTATTTCGTTTCGCTTGAGCCAGGAAACCTCTGTGTAGGACTCTAAAGACTCGTCAATACGCCGGCAGTAGGTGATGATCATATCAAACACCCACAAGCCGCAAGCGGTCTGCTAAACGTAACGGCCACCCGGGTATTGAGCGATCAGAAGATCAACGAGCAAGCCCGTTTACACTCCTGTGAATCCAACCAGTAACACTTACCGTACAGTCCGGTCTCGTCGTCTGATATGTCGCATATCTCGCCTAGGGGTGGTAAACGTCAGACCCAAGTAGCTCGATAAGTCGTGTCGATATGAGGTCTATAACAGTTCGAGAAACTACTGGTAACATTTACCAGTAAATCTCAGCAACCCTGGCCAGGGATTTCCGGTTATAGCCAATCGAACACAGCGCAACATTAACTCCCTATACCGGGAGAGACGAATCCCCTCCTATCGCTCATTGCCTCCATCTGATTCGGGACTGTACCCAAAAACCACCGTTTTGCACGCCCTCTTGGACGTGGTAGGGTGGAAATCAAAGCACAGTGGGAATCACACAAGACTCTATGACGATCTCGGGTCTACAGACTAACCTGTACCAGTGTCACCAGAGAACTGCCATCTGACGTGAGGTATAAGACCATCTGGGAGTTCTCGGTGAGTCCGTCCAGTGTACCCAGTCTCCACTGAGCACCCGTACACCATCCTTGATGTCAAACACCGATGGATATGGGATCGTCCATCGCCCATCATATGGGTCAAGATGCGTATACGCTAGTCTACTTTGGTGCATCGATACCCTGTCTCGACACACCCTCGATTAGGAACAGTCATAGGATGTACTCGTCGACTACCGTGGCCCCACTAGTATGATCTTATCATAGTCCCAGTAGTCGAGTACATATCCTAAGGGCTTTATCAACATGTATTGGAGACAATCAGAGTACATGTTAAGATAAAGTACAACCAGATAGCATACTATCATTTCGAGCAAGAAAATCCTCCCTATATACGTCCCAGCATCCACTACAATATACATCATATGTACAGTAATGGCCTCTAGGGCTTACATATAACTAACATTTTCTTCTCTCTCTCTACAAGTAGCGACCATGTCACGGCTTAATCAAGATAATAATATGGATGTATTGACCGAACCCTCTTGTTATACTGAGCTGGGGAACGTTGGTCCCGCTCCAACTTATGATTGTTGTAAGACCGAGCAGGAAATAGAGGATTACCTGAATTTCCGTGTCGCCCAAACGAAGAAAGTGTATGTTGATACATCTTCTTCGGGTGTGTTCATTACCGAGAACTGTTTCTCTGTATCCTTTACGTCCTGGGTATGAGATACCGGATCAGGATCCTACATATGTAATCTGTTACATAGGCTACAGATAGGTAGAAAACTAAGAATGGGTGATAAGTTTTAAGAGTTAAAAACGGGGCAATTGTTGCAGCCAAAGCAGTTGGCAGTTATCACCCTGCATTACCAAATACATTTATTCTGAACGAATGTTATTAGATACCGAATCTGATATACAATATCATATCAGTCTCTTTATTAAGTAAAGAAGGATATAAATTTTGTATTGTTGGATAATATTTTGAACATTTCCTATATCAAGAGTTGATCGGTTCAGGCACGTTATCTAAAAGCATATACGTTCTAAATCAAACCACGGTTCTTAACGTACAGAACACACACAAGAGGTAGAGTTCAGAAATGAATGAATTCTTCTTGAGACATTGTAGACTAGGTCATATCAATACGACCCGACTAGCTAAGTTATATTAAGATGCATATTTAAATCAGTTTGAATTTACATCTTATGAAACTTTCCAGTCATGTCACAAAGATAAAATGACCATAGCTCCGTTTATTGGAAACAGAGAAAAAGTTAATGAACTCTTGGGATTGATACATGATGATGTATGTAGGTCCCTTGTCTATACATGCCAGGACTGGTTCTTTATAATTCATTACATTCACTGATGATCTCTCAAGATTCGCACATGTGTTCCTGTTGAAACACAAGTCTGAAGATTTTGAGAAATTCAAAGAATATAAGTTAGAAGTAGAGAACCAAAATGGGTATAAGTATTATGTCCTTTGATGTGATCAGGGAGGAGAATACTTGAGCACGGAGTTCCTGGACTATTCTAAAGGAGAATGAGATTCTCTCTCAGCATTACTCCTCCGTATACACCACAGCACGTTGGTGCAGTATCGGGGCGGAGCAATCGCAACCTATGTGATATGGTGTGCTCTATGATGAGTATTACTAAGTTGCCTATTTCCTTTTGGGGGTTATGAATTTGAGAAGCTGCATACCTATTGAATTGGGTTCTAACCAAATCAGGTGCCTACCACTCCATATGTGAGGTATGGGAAGAACCCGTCTCTTAAGGATGTTAAGATTTGGGGTTGTCTGGCCTATGTCTAAAAGAAAAATCTGGACAGGCACGAGGCAATGTCGGTTCTGTGGAAGTTTGTTGGATATCCCAAGCATTCGCAAGGGAATATCTTCAACTGCACCGAGGAACAAAAGGTGTTTTATTTCTCGGCATAACCACCTTTTCAGAAAAGGAATTTATTTTGGAAACAAATTTGTGGTCATGAGGTAGAACTGGAAGGAGTTCCAGCTATATAAACAGTAGCTGATGATTTAGTAGAAGCGGAGGATTCAATATTTCCCAACGAACCTCAGCCTCTCTGCCGATCTAGCAGGGTTCCTCATCCACTTGAGAGATACTTCGGTTTTCTCTATGACAGTGGGATCAAGGATTGCATCATGAGATGATGACCTAACTAGTTTCGAGCAGGCCATCAGGAGTGGGGACTCTGTGAGTATGGCTGGATGCTAAGCGATCTGAGATGGAATCCACATACACCAACAAAGTATGGACTTTGGTTGCTTTATCTAAAGGGTTAAATCCCCATCAGGAGCAAGTATATCTTAAGAAGATTACTTGGTGTACATAGAAAAGTTGAGACTTTCAAAGCTAGACTTATTGCAGAAGGTTCTCATCATCGACCAGGTGTCGTTAATGATGAAACCTTTTCTAGTCCCTATACTTAAGTCCATCCGGATCCTACTTGCCATTGCTACATACCATGACTACGATATCTGGCGGTTGGGTGTCATGACTGCATTTCTAAATAGTGATTTAGAAAAGAGCGTCTATAAGTACACAGCCAGTGGGCTTCGTAGACAGTGGGAGTAGCGGATACGTGTGCAAGTTGCTTTATGGGTTAAAGCAGGCATCGCAGAGTTGGAACATCTGTTTTGATGTGGTAGTCAAAGTATTTGACTTCATCAAAATGGTAGGTGATCCTTGTATATACAAAAAGGTAGTAGGGAGTATGGTGGTGATCCTCGTATTGTACGTGGATGCCATACTCTTGATAGGAAAGGAGTTTCTTATGCTACACTCTGTCAATCTCCTCTTATCATAAAGATTCTCCATATAGGATCAAGGTGATACTTCCTAAATCCTGGGTTTTGGTTCTATGAGATAGATCTAAGTGGATGTTAGGATTCTCACTAGGTGTAGTGAGATGGTATCAATCAATCCTGGGGAGAATCACTGGATAGCTTCCAGGGTGGTAAGGACGACTGAATGTCAGTCACAGGAATTGACTTTACCCTCAATGAAGGGACGGTATGTTGGAAGAGTTCCAAGCTAGATATCGTGGAAAAATAGACGATAAAGGCTGGATACATCGCTACCTACGATACTACCAAAGAGGCAGTCTGAGTGTATAAAAGTTCATGAGATGAACTTCGTTCCTACTATTGTGTGACAATGGAGTTGTGGCTTAGGCCTAGGAACCCCCGTCCCATCAGTGATACAAACATATTCTTAGGTAGTATCACCTGATCATGGAGATGGTTGATCTCCAGGAAGATCGAGGACAGTGGAGTAGACATAGAGGACAACACGGAGGATCAACCTACAAAGGCCTTTTCCCAAGAGAGACTATTATGGGATGGTTGAGTATGAGATACTACAACCACTGCTGATTGTTGGGTATGTGATACGACAACAAATGGCCCTAGTGCAAGTAGGAGATTGTTAGTTATATGTATGCCCTAGAGGCCATTACTGTACATACGATGTATATTGTAGTGGATGCTTGGACATATATAGGGAGGACTTTCTTGCTCGACAAGATAGTTTGCTATCTGGTTGCTCTTTGTCTTAACATGTACATTGATTGTTTCTCTATTACATGTTGATAAAGCCCTTAAGATGAGTTCTTGACTACCAGGATTATGATGCAGATCATACTAGTGGGGACGGTGTAGTCGGTAAGTACATCCTTCAAATATTCCTAGTCGTAGGTGTATCGAGACAGGGCATCGATATATCAGGGTAGACTAGTGTATAGCTTCTCGACCCATGTAAATGGGCGATGGATGATTGATTGATCATTTCATGTCGTGTTTTGAAAAGTGTAAAAGATCACAACCAAAAATTTTTTTAACCGCAATCAATTAACAGTGTCTATTAAAGTTTCGTTAGCGAATACGGATCGTCCACTGAGATTGTGTGAATTTGTTTGAATTTGTTTTAGTTGAGTTGATAAGAAAAGATAAAAGAAAATGATTCAATATTTGTGAGATTTAGTTTCAAGAGACATAAAGAAATAGATATAGAATCAAGAATTGATAAAGATCAAGAAAATGTCCAAATCGATTTAATTATCAAGATTTGAAGAATAGCTTGTAAGAATCGATCAAATAAGTAGTGATCATGAAAACTAAAGATAACGAAATCTTATCTATTGAGGATTTGTTGCTAAATTGATGATGATCAATGAAGATTAGGGATCTATTGAAGAAACTAGGGTTTCTCCTTCACTATCCCTTGTCTTTTCATTGATTATCATTCAAATTCTAGCCTCTAGCAAAGAAAATCACCGATCGTTGATCTCTAATTTGGAGCGAAAATATTCAAGAAAGTGATCTCACTCAAAATTAAGTCATCGATGATTCTTTTTCCTAGAGTTAACAAATCTCATAAGACTTAAGAATCGTTCAAGAATTTCATCATCATCTACATATTCTCTCGATTCCGCTACAAGCGGAGATTTCACTCAAATATCATGAAAAATGAAAGAATCAAGAATCGATAAATTTTCATAATGCAAGAATTTAAAGAAAATAAGATTTACAATTTTCACCTTTATTAATCGACGATTTGGTACACATTCACTCAATTCGAGGTTACAAGATTTGAGGAGGTAAATAGATCCATCGAAATTAGCTTCGCATCGATCTTCTTGAGTCGTGGAACGGTAGCGATCACTTCCTCTTGATGAAGACTCGCGTCGCTACAAAGGATCGTTGATAGCTTGCTTGATTCGCTTCTCGATATATCTTGATTTGGCTTTAGAATTGGATTTGGGCTAGGGTTTTGAGTTACAAGTTGTGTCACTCTGAGTTACAAGTTGTGTCACTCAACTTGTGGATTTTGTTCAATATTCAACAACTCAACAACCTTCGTAAAGAAACCATAGGTCCTTTTTTATAGTTCTTCCTCTATCTTCTCCTAGAAGCTAGGTTGTTATGAGGCTTGCATAAGAAGCTAGGTAGGTACCAAGCTTACACTAGAAGCTTGGCTTTTGGAGAGAAGCTTCTGGAGATTTCTTGGGACTTTGAAGCGTCTTGAAGAAATTTGGCCGTTAAAAGAGAGCCTCTGCAAAAAGTTTCTACCACCGACGATTCGAATCGGCCGATGATCCTCGGCGGATCGGCCTGGATCGGCCGCAGATCCGTGGCCATATAGTTGGCTTGATGGCTGAAATCTTCAGGGGTATTTTGTGTTATCTTTTGGATACTTTTCTGATGCCTGGAATATTATAATTCTTTCTTGATTACTGCCAGATCTCAAGTATTTGACTTGCTGTATTTTATCTGCACTTTTAGCAATTCCAGTTCTTTGACCTGAAGAATTTCTGCACAAAATCTTGAGACAAGTGTTGAGATATACAAAAATCATGTGTGTGGTAATAAACACTCAATTTCCCTCTAGAATGTCGATTATAACTATAACACAGGGTATTTGGTATTTTCCAGATGAATTCGAAATCTGTGTTATATTTATAATAAACACCTTTATAAGAGTAATAAGTGTAGGGAAATTAACGTGTTGAGATTGCAATATTTTTGACTGATCAAATTCCCCCAAACTTTATTTTGGTCATCTCGAGCAAACATCTTTTATTTTTAAGAGAAGGAGAAAATAAAGAAAAAGAAAAACTAACTAGCACATTTTCGTAGGCAACACGATTGCACTGAGCACGTGCAATAAGCCTTTATACCTCTAGGTGTCCCTAGTAGGAGGAGTATTGTCTCCTGAGGGTTTTCAGCGGATTGCACCCACAAAATCCCATAATAAAAGGAAGACTGTGAAAGTTACATGTAAAAATAAGAATTATAAAAGAATGACTTTGAAAATCAGAGTTTCCAACTACACTAGCTTTTCTGTTGTCATGAGCCCTATCTTAATAGTCATGAAAAGAAGTTAGAAATCATATCATCCCTCAATAAAACATCGTCTTTATTCTTCATTCCTATCTTTCTTCCAAATACCGATCATATACCCCTATGTGTGTGTATAGAACATCCCTACACTCGAAGAATTCAATTCAAGCTATCATACTCTTGTCCATCTACCTCGGTATTTTTTAGTCGGTGAATATTTAGATGGATTTGCTCACACATTTTTCATGCGACCGTTAATACTTCTTTAGATACTAACCGACCGATTACTTATGTGCTTGCTTATTAGGTGTATTAGTATTTTCCTCATCTTGCAGCACCTAAGACTTAGCAGTGACTCCCAAACCAGTTGGTCTAAGGCACTAGGTGATGAAGCACCCTCGCTATATTTTTTTATGTTGCCTTGGTGATTTCAAAACCAGTGTTGATTTTTCTTCACCATTTTATCTTTTTATGCTTTATTTATTATTTTCTTTGTACTTTGGCTTTTAGACAAGAGCATTTCAAGGTATCCTCTACTATCCCGAGTTTCAAGACGTGTGTAAGTGCGTATAGTAGGGTATCAATGTTCAAATGTTTGGCTTCCAGAATAGGAACTATTTTTCAGACTTATTTTTATCCTCAGATTCGTGACTTCTTCATCTTACTAACCCTTGGGACAATGGCTCATAACTACTTATTACTAGTTCGATTAAGAAAACTTCTAAGTTTCTAGGTTCTCTTAAATTTTTCTAATCTTTTAAATTTAATTTTTCATTATCTAATCATTTATTATCTTATTTATGTACATTTTTTGTATTTATTTATATGTTTTTTGCTTATGCAAAGTATGATGCAAAATGATGCGTAAATAAGCAAAAACCTCCCCCAAACTTGTTTACAACAGTGTCCCCACTGTTATCATTTGTTAAATCTCGAAAACCTGTAGGCTTAGGAGGAGAATTTATTAACGGGGACATGAAATATGAACGTGAAAATCCTCCCCCAAACTTTTTTTTTGCTCACCATTTTGAGTAAAAATTTTATTTTCAAGAGCCTGATTATAAACCCCCCCAAACTTGAGTTAAACAATGTTAATCTTTTTAAAATCATAAGAGGGATTATTGGTCAATGCCAAGCTTTGCAAAGACCAAAAGCCAACACCAACCATTCGAAGATTTTATCAGTGAAATGCACAGGTTGGAGGAAGATCATGTTGTATAGAGCCAGGAAGAAGTAGGGAAAAGACAAGTGGTGTGATGGAATGGGTTTGCGTCTCAATTTGGAGAGACGACACAGTGATTGTGATGATGGATTACTTGCATCCTTGTGATTGTCAAGAAGAAGGGGTGGAGGTTCAATTTCTTTGTTTTGGAGATGATTCATCTCAACACCCGTGTCTTTTAAAAATCCAAGTTCATCAGCGAAAATGTCCTCAAAGCTTTCATCGATACCATGAAGAATAATGTCATCAAAAAGAGTCGGATGATCTATAGACTCCATAAAAGATTCATAATCAGCGTTAGATGTGACCCGGACAACTCAATGGAAGAGTCCGTATGTGTATAATACATAGTTGGGTCAAACAACAACATATGAAAAGAGTCTAGATCGGTATCATGAGGCTGATCAAATTCGCTGCTGTCAACATCCATTAATTCGACAGAACATGCTTGAGCAGAAGGTTCGGAGGGTACACTTCCCAACTTGTAAATGTTAAGCTCTATTGACATCTTCCCGAAGGATAAGGTCATAGAGCCATTACGGCAGTTGATTACAGCATTGGAAGTGGCCAAAAAGGGTCGACCTAAAATCACCGGAATTTGGTTCCGTGGGTTCGCTACAGCTTGTGTATCTAGAACAATAAAGTCCACAGGAAATACAAATTCCCCGACTTTTATTAACACATTCTCAAGCTCCCCCCTAGGTTTGGTGATTGATCGGTCGACCATCTGGAGAGTTGTGTTCGAGGGCTTTAACTCTCCGATCCCTAACTGCTCATAAACTAAGTAAGGAAGCAGGTTAACACTTGCGCTAATGTCAAGTAGAGCACGGTTAATGTGTTTACCCCCAATAGAAATAGAAATAGTAGGATAGCCAGGGTCCTTACGTTCCTTGGTAATTGTTGGGGAAAAGCTGTGTCTACAGTACTTGACATGAACACCTTTTTTGGCACTTAAGTCTTCCTTTTCCTAGTGCACAAGTCCTTGAGAATTTTGGCATAAGCCGGGATTTGTTGTATAGCATCTAGGAGAGAGATATTGATGTTAACATGTTTAAAGATTTCAGTGATCTTCTCCATTTGCGGACTTGGTCTGTTTCCCCTTAACTGATTCGGATAAGGCGCTTTAGCAATAATAGCGGGGTCCAACATTGAAGAAGATCGTGTGGGTAGGAAAGATCCCAGAATAGGAGTGGGGATCGTCTTTGGTGAACTAGAAGAAGTGTGTTGAGGGTTCGAGCCTTGGGAAAAACAGAGAATAGGCTCGGAAGAAGGCGGTGGGGTAGACGAACTGGGGTCAGAATTAGAAGTAGAAGTGGAAGGAAAAGTCTCAGCCTGGGTATCATTGATTGATTCCTCACCATCAATCTCTTCACCGACATGGTTGTCTAGCACTCTTCCATATCTCAACGTGGTAATAGCATTCACATGATGTGAATAGCCAGGATTCGGTACAGGTTGAGCTGGAAGTTTCCCTTTCTTTCTAGCACTCATTTCGGCTTTTAATTGTGCAATTTGTGCTTCCATCGATTTAAAACTCTAACCTTGGAAGGCAGAGTTCTTCTTTATGTCATCGACAGAAGACTTCATCTCAGCCGAAACTTGCATGAAATTTGTCAGAAGCAAATTCATGGTTTGTTCGAGTGAAGAAGAGTTATCAGTACCGACCGTTTGGAAAGAATTATTCCCAGGTGCAGAATTTATGACCGGATTTTGAAAAGTTTGTGTTTGGTAGGGGTGCTGACTCAGTTGAAGTGGTTAATGTTGTGGTGGAGGGCCCATTTGGAAATTATTGTGGTTTGGAACCATGTTTTGAATTTGTTGTTGGTTCCAAGCAAAGTTAGGGTGATTCCTCCAACCCTGATTATAACTGGAAGAATACGGATCGTTTCTAGGTCTTTGTTGGAAAGCATCATTGGTATGCTCTTGACCTTGAAACTGAGAATTCAAAGCACATTCTTCCATAAGATGTGATGGATCAGAACAACATCCACAGACAGTTTTGGTGAGTGACATCTGATTTAGGGAGGCTACTAAAAATTTATGTTCCATAGCTTCGAGTTTCTTTTGCATTGCTGCCATTTCAGCTCTAACTCCTATGGAAACATCAGATTGTTGATTACCACCCCAAGACGATGGTTGACTTACACTCTCCCACTGTAAAGATTTTTCAGCGAAATCTTCTAAAAATCTCCAGGCTTCACCATCATTTTTATTCATGAAGGTGTCTTGACACATGGATTCAAAGGTTTGTTTTGCTGTAGGATTAATACCCTCATATATGATTCTACACAGATCCCATCTATGGATTCCATGGTGAGGACATTGAACTAACAGATCCTTGAAGTGTTCAAAACACTTCGAGAATGGTTCATTTGGAAGCTGGGTAAATTGATTTATTTCGCTACGGACTCGAGCTGTTTTATGATTAGGGTAGACTTTCTTTAGGAAATCTGTTACGAATTCTCCCCAGTTTGAGATAGAATGTGCGGCTGTGTTATAAAGAAATTTTTTGACTATATCGCACAAAGTGAAGGGGAGAAGACGTAATCTCATAGTATCCACAGACAGCTGTGAAGTACCCATCATAGCGCATACATTTTCAAATTTGGTAATAAAGACGTATGCGTCTTCAGACTCGAGACCATGGTATTTAGGTAAAAGATTGATATATTGAGGTTTTATTTCAAAGTTGTACCCATTGGCTGGTGGAATGGTGGGACAGGTCGAAAGAGGACCTCGCATAGGGTAGAATCTCTCTTGGAGAGAGATGCGGGGCGGATTCTGCACACCTGCGGACGGTGGCAGAGTAGTGTTAAAGAAGTTCGATGGAGAACCGTCCATCGAAATGGGTGCGGTAGTGGGTGAAGAAAAAGTAGACATAGAATTACCGACTTCGGAGTCGATAGGAGGAACGCGGACAAGACGGGCACTAGAATCCCATGTCCAGCCGAGCATGCACTAAATGGTTTAGCACAAGTGGCAGCGTTGTGATAATTAGGGGAAAATTGGTTTGGTGTTTGTTTTGAAAAAGAAAATACGGATTTTTGAAAAATTCACACAAGCAACCCTAAATCTAGTGGCCACACAGGTCAAGGCTCTAGACTGCTCCTAGACTTCCAGAAGACAAGTCGCAAGATAGATCCTCTACTGCCTCTTTTTCCCTTTTGTGGCCAAGGAAGTTCTAGCTAAGTGGGAGGTTCTCCGCTACGTAAGTAGCGGGCCTAATTAAGTAACCACTTGCCTTAGACACACTTTCTTAGACACCACAAAAGAAACGAAGATAAACAGTAGATTACCCACGACCTTCGTCTGTCCTTAATGAGCGCGACGGTCCTTAAAGTCTTGTCTAGATCTTTTTTAATTAATGAGGGTGATGCGGATGCAATTTTGTGATTTCCGGGGCTTAGGAAGGGTAATGAAATCTCTACCTAATCTGAAGTTGGTCTTTACCCCTTAATTTCCGTGTTAAAATATGCAAACAACCAAGATCAAACACGCAACAAATTATTTTTCTTTTTGCGGCGCTGCGAATTTTGCAAAGAATCCTGTAGAAATTTGTTAAAGGACAAGAGTATGCAGGAGATAAGAAAGTACAGAATATACCAGAGAAGTTTGAAGCACTGAAGTGTCAAGATCGCCGCGGTTCCGCCGCAAAACACCTAATATGGCCGCGATTCAGCGGTCTGCTGATGAGATCTCTGCACAAAAAATTCTATAGAAACTCATGGTTCTTCACTGAAATTCCAGAGATGATCTGAATATTTTTCCTCTTGCTCCAATGATTCCAGATTCTCTTGCAAAAACCACAATAAATCGTTAAGCACTTGTTGCGATTTTGATCTAAAAAATTCTGATGAAATAATAAAAATTTCAACTCAAATTGCAAAAACGAAAAAATTAGCACACGATCCCCGGCAACGGCGCCATTTGATTGATCATTTCGTGTCGTGTTTTGAAAAGTGTAAAAGATCACAACCAACAAAATTTTTAACCACAATCAATTAACGGTGTCTATTGAAGTTTCGTTAGCGAATACGGATCGTCCACTGAGATTGTGTGAATTTGTTTGAATTTGTTTTAGTTGAGTTGAAAAGAAAAGATAAAAGAAAATGATTCAATATTTGTAAGATTTAGTTTCAAGAAACATAAAGAAATAGATCTAGAATCAAGAATTGATAAAGATCAAGAAAATGTCTAAATCGATTTAATTATCAAGATTTGAAGAATAGCTTGTAGGAATCGATCAAATAAGTAGTGATCATGAAAACTAAAGATTACGAAATCTTATCTATTGAGGATTTGTTGCTAGATTGATGACGATCAATGAAGATTAGGGATCTATTGAAGAAACTAGGGTTTCTCCTTCACTATCCCTTGTCTTTTTATTGATTATCATTCAAATTCTAGCCTCTAGCAAAGAAAATCACCGATCGTTGATCTCTAATTTGGAGCGAAAATATTCAATAAAGTGATCTCGCTCAAAATTAGGTCATCAATGATTCTTTTTCCTAGAGTTAACAAACCTCATAAAACTTAAGAATCGTTCAAGAATTTCATCAACATCATCTACCTATTCAATCAATTCCGCTACAAGCGGAGATTTCATTCACATATCATGAAAAATGAAAGAATCAAGAATCGAAAATTTTTCATAATGCAAGAATGTAATGAAAACAAGATTTACAATTTTCACCTTTATTAATCGACGATTAGGTACACATTCACTCAATTCGAGGTTACAAGATTTGAGTAGGTAACTAGATCCGTCGAAATTAGCTTCGCATCGATCTTCTTGAGTCGTGGAACGGTAGCGATCACTTGCTCTTGATGAATACCGGTGTCACTAAAAAGGATCGTTGATGGCTTTCTTGATTCGCTTCTCGATGGATCTTGATTTGGCTTTGGAATTGGATTTGGGCTAGGGTTTTGAGTTACAAGTTGTGTCACTCAACTTGTGGATTTTGTTTAATGTTCAACAACTCAACAAACTTTGTAATGAAACCATAGGTCCCTTTTATAGTTTTTCCTCTATTTTCTCCTAGAAGCTAGGTTGTTATGAGTCTTGCATATGAAGCTAGGTAGGTACCAAGCTTACACTAGAAGCTTGGCTGTTGGAGAGAAGCTTCTGGAGATTTCTAGGGACTTTGAAGCGCCTTGAAGAAGTTTGGCCATTAAAAGAGAGCCTATGCAAAAAGTTTCCACCGCCGACGAGTCAAATCGGCCGCGGATCCACGGCGGATCGGCCTGGATCGGCCGCGGATCCACGGCGGATTGGCCTGGATCGGCCGTAGATCCGCGGCCATATAATGGGCTTGATGGCTGAAATCTCCAGAGGTATTTTGTGTTATCTTTTGGATACTTTTCTTATGCCTGGAATATTATAATTCTTTCTTGATTGCTTCCAGATCTCAAGTATTTGACTTGCTGTATTTTATCGGCACTTTTAGCAATTCCAGCTCTTTGACCTGAAGAATTTCGGCACAAAATCTTGGGATAAGTGTTGAGATATACAAAAATCATGTGTGTAGTAATAAACACTCAATTTCCCTCTAGAATGTCAATTATAACTATAACACAGGTTATTTGGTATTTTCCAAATGAATTCGTAATCTGTGTTATATTTATAATAAACACCTTTATAAGAGTAATAAGAGTAGGGAAATTGACGTGTTGAGAATGCAATATTTTCGACTGATCAATGATGCAATATCCATTGGTGTTTGACATCAGAGACGTTATACGGGTGCTCAGTGGAGACTGGGTACACTGAACGGACTCGTCGAGAACTCCTAGATGGTATTATACCTATCGTCATATAGCAGTTTTCTGGTGACACTGGTATAAGTTAGTCTGTAGACCCGAGATCGTCATAGAGTCTTATGTGATTCCCACTGTGCTTTGATTTCCACCTTACCATGTTCAAGAGAACGTGCAAAATGGTGGCTTTTGGGTACAGTCCCGAATCACATGGAAGCAATGAGCTATAGGACGGGTTTCGTCTCTCCCGGTATTGGGAGTTGATGTTGCGCTATGCTCGATTGGCTATAACAGGAAGTCCCTGGCCAGGACTGCTTTAGAGATGTACTGGTAAGTGTTATCAGTAGTTTTTCGACCCGTTATGAGCCCCACATCGGCACGACTTATCGAGTTACTTGGGTCTGACGTTTACCACCCCTAGACGAGATATGCGACATATCATACGAAGAGACCGGACTGTACGGTAGTGTTACTAATTGGATTCGCCGGAGTATGAGCGGGCTTGCTTGTTGATCTTATGATCGCTCAATACCCGGGTGGCCGTTACGTTTAGCAGACCGCTTGCGGCTTATGGGTGTTTGATATGATCATCACCTACTGCCGGCGTATTGACGAGTTTTTAGAGTCCGACACAGAGGTTTCCTTGCTCAAGCGAAACGAAGAAGGAGCACATATATGATTTGTGCGGGACCGAGATTAATACGATATGTGATACCGTATTCTATTCTCGCGATATGTGACATCGGTCGGTTATATGTGATATAGCCGGGTTATCGAATCAAGTGTTGATTCGATAAGTTGTTACATTTGATATTAGTCGGTTATATATGATATAACCGGATTATTAAATCAAGTGTTGATTTAATGATTTAATGTATAATTATATATTTGATATATTAAATTACATTAAATAATATTTGCTCACTTATGATTTCCTTTCTCGCTTGATGTGCACATTGTATATATGTGATATGTATATTTGTGTACATGATTGTGTCATGCTTGATGATACATGCAACTTGGGTGTGTGTTTTACTTACACCATGCTTGGTTTAATCTTAGAGTTTTTAATGGATCAAGTAACTCAAAAACTAAATGATTTTGCCATGGCTCATAAGCTTGTAGAAGATTGTTGTATGCATTGACCAAGTCCACTCTTTTGTTTTGCCTAAGATATTTATTAACCCATCCAATTAAACCTAGCCATAGTTAACTCTCTACAAAGGTTATTATATGATACTAACTCACCAAAGGTTGCCATTATCCTTTGGATAATTATCATGAGATTTTTCTTCTTCTTCTTCCTCTCAAGCTTTCTAGCTTCAATAGAGACGAGAGAAAATATTTGAGAAAATCAAATCTAAATTGAGCCCACTTCCTACTTCATCATCCTCTACTACTTGCCATTTAGTATAGGGTTTTTGCTTCACTAATTCCACAATTAGTGAAGAGACAACTTGGGTTAGTGTCTCCTCGACGTAGATCATCTTCGTCCTCGAAGACTTCGATGCAAGCTTGTTCATTTCGTCATGGTAGCCTCTCAAGAGTCGGGAGTTCATGATCGCAGTGAAGAGACTACTACACGGAGCCATTGAAGTGAAGGACCGGTCTACAAAAGTTGTATTCCTTGTTCACTTTACTTGCAAAGTTGTTTGCATTCATTTCGTCACATTTTTTAGTATATGATTCTATGTTAGGGTTAGATAGAATGGCTAAAACTTTTAATATGGAATGAAAGATGCCTTCCGAAACCTTGCTGCCATGCTAGGAAACCCAACAATACCATCATCTCCTTCAACTCCTGGACGGTGGCCTTCAAGGTGTCAAGTTCTTGCTCTAGACGTCGCTCACGGGAGATAGAGGAAGTAACCGCCAGAGTGGAGTCCAACCTCATATGGGCCCTACTAGGACCCAGTCCCCGGCCTCTCTCCCAACCTCCGTGGTGCCCTCCGTGTGCGGCGTCTAGGACTGGGGTCAGCAGCATCGGATCGTTATGTCCAGTAAAATCGATCCCCGATGCCTCCGCCTGCTCAACCACCCGCTCCTACACCTACATTAACCAGTAAAATATAAGTATATCATTAAATTTGAAACTTTCAAAACAAAAATTTTAAATAGGGGTTGAATAAATATTAACACTTACGCAATACTCCTGGGTAGCGGTGTCAGGGTATCGAAGCTCGCCCATGGAGGGATCTGTCGAGTTGTCGTGGACGACAAGATATGCGGACAGCATGCTCGGTGTACTACCCTACGACAGGGTCTGAGCTCTCTGCAATTCGCAAAAAATTTACATATATTAGAAAATAACTCTTAATATTACATTATATCATAGTAGGTCTATTGTAATTTACCGATAACTCCATGGCACAAGTAATATTTCTCGAGCCACCTGTATAAGTGGGGCGACCCCTCTTTGCCGACTTCCTATTCACTTTATTTTGATCGGCTTGTTTCTGCACAATACATTCAGATTTAGTTTTCTAATTAAGTAACACAAAAAAATAAATTATATACTAAATAATGAATTACATTTAAAATGCATACCTGTTTGCGCTGAGAGTCTAAATATTGGTGCAATAGAGGCCATGTATTTACGTCGACTCTCGCAAAGGCCGGAGTATGTAGGAGGGCCGTTCTCTCTGCCTCGGAGGTCACCATCCACAGGGAATAGAAGTCGATCTTCAGCTCATTCCTATTGTATCGGACCTTTGATTGCATGTTCTTCATCAGGCCATGGTACAGTGCGTGAAGATCGAGCACCCTTCCATGGTGATCAGGGTCGGGTACAGGCTGAAAATCGTAATCCAGCTGCAAATACAAAAAAACAATGTTATTAAATTGCAAGTGTTAATAATAAATATATTGGATAAATAAAATGAAAATATACATTAATACCTGATCCTGATCCCAGAAGAGGGTGAATGAGCGCCGGTGCAAGTCGCCCCACTCAACGTGATGTGGATATTTCTTCACGAGGCGGCTCTCATCTCCCATATACCGACCGAACCTCTCGGCATAATCACCGGTATAGCGATAATCAGGGGTAAAGAAGAGGGGGAATGCTTCCTCCCTCCTAGCTCTGTCGGGCCTCAGCCTGTGGGACTGATTCGGGCCTCGAGTCCCCCTCTCGGGATGGGGATGCCCCGCGTCTACAAGAAATATCAAGACAATCAATATTAAGAGAAAGTGGTATTAAGAAATCAAGTTTTAACGAAAATTGAAGTGTGATATATACCTCCGGCGACAGAAGCACGAGCCTGGGCCCGGGCAGCAGCACGAGCGGGACGATAGTTCCTCCGGTGAGGAATAGCCGGCGACCCGGACATGGACGCATCTCCAAGTAGAAAATAAACATCGATAAAATAACATGAATTTCATGTTTATTCTTAAAGGATATATAAAATGAATAAATATTTTATATTTATTCATACAAATCTGCAGACTGAGCGGAGGGTATGGAAGTGATGGGAGTAGCCCCTATACCAGACATGGACGCACCAACTATAATTAGACAATCAAACATTGACTATATAAGTAATTGCAAAAAGAATGTGTATATCAATAATATAAAATTCTAAATCAACAAGTATACACTATAGGATATATAAACATACCCGCTGCGGTGGTGGGCTCTGCCGGAGATGTGGAGGCACCACCTACAGTACGAGATGTAAGTACTTAAGAGCAAAAAGAATGTATGTATATTTATGATATAACATTCTAAATCAATATACATGCACTATGTGATATACAAACATACCTGGAGGTGTGGGAGTGGCCTCTGTCCGTGATGTGGACACATCACCAACAGCTAGACAATGTAAGTAATTTTGACATGAATATGCATGTATATCTATAATATTACATCCAAAATGAATATGCGTGCAATATACCTGGATGTGTGGCAAAGTCCACACGGAAGGAGGCATCTGAAGGGGTCTCCGATCGGGGTGCAAGACCGGCCCTCTAAAGCTCCCTAAGCAGCTCTCCGGGCGGCAGAACCGCTCTTCCTCTGCCTCTACCTCTGCCGGTGTCGCGGCTGGAGCTCTTGCCGTCCCTCATTGCTCTCGTCATCGTCATCAAATCTAGATAAAACGGTTCGTGGATGAATTAGACAATCATTACAAACATTTGCTATATATGTATAGATCGTAAAATGTGAAGTAATAATATAACATTACTGATAACCTTTTTCGTTTCGTGGACGCATTAGACATATCTACTTGGATTTCATCATCGATATCATTTCTAACCCACGTAACTTCATGATCAGCCGAAGATAACCCGTCTTTCGAAACAGACGGTCAGAGCACTCTAAGTCTTCTCTCTTCTTCATCCTTATCGCTGTTCTCGAATTCCGGGACATCATAAACATCCCTGGGTTTCCAACGGCATACGACACTCCATCCTGGATGCTTCAAACACTGTGAGTAGTATACTTGGAACGCTTGGTTCAGAAAGATAAACGAATCGTCCTGACCGTAAAATCGAAGTGTGTTCACACTGGTCAATCCATATTCATCTTTCCAAGTCCCGAGATTGCTTCTCCACTTATCCGTATCGGTTCGTGTATCGTACCAAGTACACTGAAATATATAAAACGGTTCTGATCGTCCGGGATATTGGATGCCAAGTATACAATTTAAGTATCCATAATAAATCACACCATCCGATCCTACCGTCGCAATCCCACTATTCTGAGTGGTTCTAGATGTTTCTATGTCCTTAACTTCAAATTTGTATCCAAGGACACCGAATCCTTTATAATATGCAACCTCCATAGTAGGAAACTGAGCTAAACATCTTGAATCACTCTCTACTGATGTAGACAAGTTCGGATCGTGGATCTAACAAAGAAATTTTACGAAAAATACATAACGATATAAGTTTAGATTAAAACCGATAGCAATAATATGTTATTCGAATAACTTACATGATCTGCAACCCAATCGCAAAAATTATCCTGGTGATATTTTTCCAATCGTTCATCGTTCCAATCAGGATGCCCCTCACGTACCTCATTAAAATGAATTCTGTTCTCGACAATTAATTATGACATTAATATTATATCATTTCATATACACACAAACACAAATATAACAATAAATCCAAAAAAAACTTACTCTCTAATTTTTTCAAGACATGCGCTATTGAGGAGGATAAACCGGTATATCTTGTTGATAAACATAGTGTCTACCCGCTTATAATCGTCTTTACCATATGGCCCGTCCTGAATTCTTCGAGACCGGTTAATTCTCGTCTCAATGTTCTCGTCCAGATAGCGGGAACAAAATGTGGTTGCTTCATCTAGAAGATAACCTTGCATGATAGAACTCTCTGGTCGATTTCTATTGCGTATATACTTTTTAAGAGTGTAGAGGTACCTAAAGAAAAATATGTTAAATAAATAAATACGGGAATATATGACAACAATAATTTTACAAATTGCGCGAAACGAAAAATTCCGCGTACCTCTCGATGGGATACATCCATCGATATTGTACCGGTCCGGCTAACTTAGCCTCAGTTGCAAGATGAACCATCAAGTGTATTATGATATCGAAGAATGAAGGTGGGAAAATATGTTCAAACTTGCAAAGTATCAACGCAATAGATTTTTCTAGTTTCTCCAGCATCACAACATCCAGTGTTTTAGCGCATAATTGTCTGAAAAAACAACAGAGGTCATTGATTACTAGACCAACCGATTCGGGAAGGGAAGTCCTGAGGGCTAATGGGAGAAGGTGATCCATAATAACATGGTGATCATGACTTTTCATCCCATCGATCTTGCCTTTCATAATTTTTATCTTCTTGCTGAATGATCCTGAGAAACCTGTGGGATCTTTCAAATCATGCAACACCTGCAGGAATCTTTTCTTCTCCGATTGTGACATATGATACGTGGCATTGGGAAGTACAAACTTGTCTGGTTTACCCGCTACCGGTTTAGGATGCAATTCACTTCTAATTTTCCAGTCCTGTAGATCTATCCGAGCATTGAGGTTGTCTTTCGATTTCCCGTCTTTACAAAGAAGCAAGTTGAGTACGTGCTCGGATACTCCCTTCTCTATGTGCATGACGTCCAGACAATGACGTATTAAATTTGTTGACCAGTACGGAAGCTCAAAGAAAATGCTTAACTTCTTCCAGAATGGTGGTTTGACTTGTTTTGTCGGATCCATCCTGAAGGTCACATTATTGTAACCATCCCACTGAGCAGTTACGTTGTCTCCGTACAATGGGGCTGGAGATCCAAGAAGCTCCTGATGACCATCAAAGTGAACAGCGTCTAACCTGTAGAGGTGATCTAGAGGCAGGAAACGTCAATGGCCGCAATAACAAACCTTCCTGCTAAAATTCAAGAATTTCGATGTTGTATGTTGATGGCAATAAGGACATGCTTTGTGACCATGTACGGACCAACCTGATAGCATTCCATACGCAGGAAAGTCATTAATTATCCACATTAAATACGAACGCAGTATGAAGGTTGTATTTTTGTTTGCATCGTAAGTCTCTACACCATCAATGAATAAAGATTTTAACTCCTCGATCAGAGGTCGGAGATAGACATCGATATTGTTTCCCGATGAGTTTGGTCCGTCAATAAGAAGAGGCATCATAAAGTATGATTGGTCCATAGCCAACCAAGGAGACAGATTATAAACTATCATTACAACGGGCCATGTGCTGTGGCTTCCAGCCATATAGTTGAATGGGCAGAAGCCAACACTAGCGAGTCCGAGCCTGACATTGCGAGAATCGCTACTGAATATTTCGTGCCTCCTATCGAAATCCTTCCATGCCGGTAAATCTCTTGGATGACTCATTTTTCCATCTTCACTTGGAAGAGCACGGTGATGCCAAATCATTGCCTCGGCTGTTTTCTTGCACCTGAATAGCCTCTGCAGCCTCTGTGTTATGGGAAAGTATCGTGCTATATTGACAGGTATATCAGGCTTCTTATCAGAATCTTTCGGCTTATACCTGGCCACTCCGCATGTTGGACACTCTTTCAAATCTGAATTCTCTTTCCGGTACAACACGCAATTTTTAGGACATACTTGAATCTTCTCACACTTCATACCCAAATCAGACATCATCTTCTGGGCTCCATACCAGCTATCGGGCACGTTATTTCCCGGGGGGATAGAATCTTTCAAGAACGAAAGAAGCATTGTGAATGACTTGTTGCTCCATCCATTTAGGCACTTAATCTGGAAAAGTTGAACGAACCATGAGAGGTGGAATACTTTGCATTCTCATAAATTGGTTTTCTAGCATCATTCATGAAATTTTCATACTTATCCGCACGCGGTCCTTGACCGGAAGGAATGTCATCTTCGGTACGAATAGATTCACCTAGGGCAGCCTCTATCATATCCTCCATTTCTTCTCCTGAAAAGAAATTACCGTCTTCTTCTTCTACTGCATTACCGTCTTCTTCTTCTTCTGCCGCATTACCGTCTTCTCCTTCTTCTTCTGCCGCATTACTGTGTTCTTCTCCTTCCCCGTGATATAGCCAAGTTGTATAAAATCTAGTAAAACCATGTTTAATGATATGAAGCTCTGCAAATTCTACCTTCTGCCAGTACTTATTCCCACATCTATCGCACGGGCAAAGAATCTTCCCTATCACGATCTTATTATGTGCACGTGCAAATTCAATAAGAGCAGCAACTTCTGCGAAAAACTTAGGTTGCATACGTTGTTGCCAATCCACATGCATCCAGTCCTTAACTCTGACGTACTCATAGGCCATGTTAGACTGTATAACATATAAATTGTAGGTTATGATGACTATATTGAGAAATCTAAGAACGGGATGGTTACTGACAAAGGAGAAAGTCCGTGTATATGCTTTGTGTGTGCGTTTGTTGCTAAAAAGAATAAATTATCAATAATCAAAGTTAGATTTGAGGATACCCATGTATGAGTTGTATTCTATATATGTGTGTTTCAATTTATGATTTCGTTTAAGTGTAGGGTTGTTAGTGTGTATGTGATGTATGTGCGTTTGTTGTGTATTCGTGTTGTATGTGTGTGTTTCAGCTATCAGAGGTAAGGCTTCTATCCCATTAAGAATATATAGAGCAGACACCTATTCTCTTGTGCTTTCAACCATTTCGAGTAAATTTCGGCAGCACCTCCCCGTCGTTTTCCGAGTACACTGTAATAGAATAAATAATCATTTCAAAGCTATGAAACAACGTTGAAATGAACATCTAATCTATCTTTGTACACAGAGAACCAGCGGAAAAGTACCGACGAAATAACTCGAAACGAATGAAAATACAAGTGAATGCAGGTGTTTGCTTTATACATTCCTAACTTGTCCACACTGGACAAATCTATCGGTTATCATACGATTGAATCTTCTCGTCACAAAGACTACATGACGGTTGTTAGTACCGAACTATACCATCTGATATTTAACAACCTTTGTATAGTTCTATGTCAAGGCGAGCATCGAACGTATGTTAACCGATAGACGGGGACTAGGTGGCGCTTTGATTTCATATATGAGTAACCCTGAGAATATGAAAGTTTCATGTTATCATCGAGTACCATATATTGGTTTTAACTTGAACATTTAACTTGAATATGTTTTACGTTTACGTTTCGTTATTAAGGGTTCGAAGTTTTTAGTTTAGGGTAAATTTTTCTTGTGTTTACGGTAAACTTGTACGTATACGTTATCATCGAGTATCCTACTGAATGAACTAGTGCACCCTAAAACCCTAACCCTAAATAACCAAAATTAATCTAATTAACCACAATTAACCATGATCATTACCCTAACACAAATTATCCCTAATTAACCTAAATTTAACCCAATTTACCCAAATTAAGCCAATTAACCCTAATCAACCCAAACTTAACCCAATTTACCCAAATTAACCTAATTAACCCAAATCAACCCAAACTTAACCCAATTTACCCAAATTAACCTAATTAACCCTAATCAACACCCTAACCCTTTCAAATTATCAATAATTAACCCTAGCCTCTAATTAACCTAAATTAACCCTAGCCTCTAACCCTAACCCTAAACCTGAACCAAACCCTAACCCTAACCATACACTGAACCCTAACCCTAACGCTAGCCCAAGTCTTACCCTAACCCTAACCCCAACTAAATACCCTAACCCTAACCCTAACTGAACCGAACCTAACCCTAACCCTAACCCTACCCTCAACTAAACCCTAACCAACCCTACCCTCAACTGAACCCTAACCCTCCCATTAACCCTAACCCCAACTAATTAATCCTAACCCTAACCCTAACTGAACCGAACCTAACCCTAACCCTACCCTCAACTAAACCCTAACCCTAGCCTCAACTAAACCATCAACTGAACCCTAACCCTCCCCCTAACCGAACCCTGAACCATAACCCTAGCCCAAGTAGCAACCCAATAATCAACAAAAACAGAAATTAATAGCATAATTAGAAGTAAAACTATGAAATTTACTAACCTGTACGTAGCTAGGACGGCGATGGAGGAGACTGGAGACGGTCGACGACGCAATCGGTGATGAGTCGTGGGCGGTGGCGACGAGGAAGTCGATGAGGAAGTCGACAAGTCGCGGAAGGGCGGTGGTGACGAGGCGTGGGCGGTAGCGACGAGGCGCGGGCGATAGCGACGAAAGACGCAGGATATCGAGTGATCGATGAGAGAGAGTTCTTTTTGGGAACGAGGACTTTTCTGTGTTTATTTTCTTATTAATAAACCATATACATGCCCCTACGGATACATCCGAAGGGCCTTCTTTTGCAGTTTCGTAGGGCCAAGAAACAAATTACGTTTTAATATCTTTAAATTAATCCGTAGTACCGTAGGGGCAACCATGGGGACCTACAGATTAATCCGCAGGGGTAATAAAAAGTTTCCCCTATGGATTCATGTAGCCGTAGGGGCAACCCCTTATTGTAGTAGTGAGCCACCTCATATGTGTACATATGTGTGTGTGTGAATACATATATAAATAAGCTAATATAAGTATATGCTACAAATACATACACCCGTATTCGTATCAAAATATATACATCGTGTTCGTATAAAATACGAATATCCGTATTTGTATTAAGATACCAATACCCGTATTTATATCAAGACACAAATACATGTATTTATACAAATACTCATATTCATATAAATACTGTATTCTGTCAAAATACAAATACCAAAAGAGATATATAATACTAGCTCACATTTTATCCAAATATGATAATCTGGTTATCTTTCAAACCGGCTGGTATTAACAAAATGTCCGATTTAAAGTATGTGTACAAAAACACGTATTTAATACAACCTAAGTACGTATCAAAATACGCACACTACATCGTTTCGCCTGAGCCGGGGAACCCTCTGTATGGGACTCTAAAGACTAGACAATACGCTGGCAGTAGGTTTAACCACAAGCACGTCAGAAACACAAGTTGTACATAACGGTTGCCTAGGTATTAAACGAAAGGAAGGTCGACAAGAAAACGCGTATGTATCCCTACTGAGCCTAAAAGTGACAATCTCTATACAATCTGGTCTCTTAGTATTAAAGTATCGCATATCGGGTTTAGGGGATGGTAAACGTCAGACCTCTAATAACCTGATAAGTCGTGTCGATATGGCCCAACACCATCCCGAGAAACTGCTAATCTCGCTATCAGTAACTCTCATCTATCTTGGCCAAGATCTTATGGTGATGGCCAATCAAACACGGTGCGATATTGACTCCTTATACCGGGAGAGATGAATCCCTTCTATCGCTTGCTGCCCCTCCTAAGTGCTTCAGGACTGTACCCAACTAAAACTGTTTGCATGGCTCTTTGAAGCCGTGGTAGGGTAGTAATCTAAGTACAGTGGGAACACACTCGAGACTAATGACGATATCTGGTCTAAAGACTAACCTGTACCTATGTCACCAGAAAACTGCTATCAGACGATAGGTATATTACCATCTAGAATTTCTCGGTCAGTCCGTCCAGGATAACTCATAACGTAATGAGTATCTATATACTATCTTTGGTGTCTTACACCAATGGCTGTGGGACAGACCACCTTCCCTCATGGGAATAAGAAACTTATACACTAGTCTACTCCGGTGTATTGATACCTGTCTCGAAACTCCAACGACTAGGACAATTAAGGATGTGCTTATAGACTACCTAGACCCCATGAGTGTGATCGCCATCACAACTCTAGTAGTCAAGCAATGATCCTATGGGTTTCACCAACATGTATTCGAGATACATAATATAAATAGAATATATACACATGTAAAGGCATAGACAAACCAGATAGCATACTATCATATTGTAGGGTTGCTAGGCATGCGCACAAGGGTCTACGAGGCATAAACCATGACCGATTAAAATTTTAGCCGTGCCAAACAACCCAAAGCCGGATCTTTAAACTAGGGTTTAGGCGAAAACTAGCATGTTAAACACTTTAACACTAAGTGAGAGGGATTACAACCTTTGTAGATCCGGTCCTTCATTTCTAAAGCTCCGTGTTGAGGTCCCTTCACTGCGATCATCGTGTTCCGGACTCTCGAGAGGCTCCGCGAAGAGAAAGATGCAAGCTTGCTTCCGATCTTCGATAACAAAGATGATCTACCTTGAAGTTTCGTTAACACAAGCTCTCACTCATGAAATGATGTGAACACCCTCATTTAAATGGCAAGGGTAGATGAGGATGATGAAGTAGGATTTTTGCTCTCTTTTATTTTCTTATTCTCACTCATTTTCATCACTTGGAAAAAAGCTAGAAAGGTTTTTCCATGAAAGAAAGAAGAAGGAAGAAGATGAATGAAATCAATTAGAATCCTTTTGTGATGAATAATGAAGGATAAAGATGATCAATAATGCAACTATGGTTGACTAAACCATTGTAGAGAATTAACCAAGGCTAGGGTTTGGGTTAGGTCAAGAATGAGTCACTTGAAAATATCTTTTCCAAAACAAAAGAAAACCTTCTAGAAACATCTAGAAAGCATTAACCCAAATCAAAACCTAATCTTGTTTAATCTTTACTAAACATGTTGCATTAGTTATCATAACATGTTACAATATTATATATCACATATATAATATTTATTGTAACAAAAAAAAATAATACAATTAACATATATCAATGTATTACCCGAGTGAGAAAAAGAATCTTTTAGTGGGCTAATATTAGTTAATGTAATTTAATATATCATATATATTATTATACATTAAATTATCGAATCAACACTTGATCCGACAATCCGTCTATATCGCATATAACCGACTAATATCTCATTTACCGATTCATCGAATCAACACTTGATCCGATGACCCGGCTGATATCAAATATCGCGAGAATAGAATACGGTATCTCATATCGCATTATCCTCGGTCCCGCACATATCACATATGTTCCCCTACTCCGTTTTTCCTGAGTCAAGAAACCTCTGTGTAGGACTCTAAAGAATCGTCAATACACTGGCAGTAGGTGATGATCATATCAAACACCCACAAGCTGCAAGCGGTCAGCCAAACGTAACAGCTACCCAGGTATTGAACGCTCAGAAGATCAACAAGCAAGCCTGTACTTTCTCCCGTGAATCCAATCAGTAACACTCCCGTACAGACCGGTCTCGTCGTCTGATATGTTGCATATCTCGCCTAGGGGTGGTAAATGTCAGACCCCAGTAGCTTGATAAGTCGTGTTGATATGAGGTCTATAGCAGTTCGAGAAACTACTGATAACACTTACCAGTAAATCTCAGCAACCCTGGCCAGGGATTTCCAGTTATAGCCAATCGAACACAGCACAACATCAACTCCCTATACCGGGAGAGATGAATCCCCTCCTATCGCTCATTGCCTCCATGTGATTCGGGACTGTACCCAAAATCCACCTTTTTGCACGCCCTCTTGGACGTGGTATGATGGAAATCAAAGCACGGTAGTAATCACACAAGACTCCATGACGATCTCGGGTCAACAGACTACTCTGTACCAGTGTCACCGGAGAACTGCCATCTGACGTGAGGTATAATACCATCTGGGAGTTCTCGGCGAGTCCGTCAAGTGTACCTAGTCTCTACTGAGCACCCGTACACCATCCTTGATATCAAACACCGATGGATATGGGATCATCCATCGTCCATCATATGGGTCAAGATGCGTATACGCTAGTCTACTCTGGTGCATCGATGCCCTGTCTCGATACACCCTCGACTAGGAACAGTTATAGGATTTACTCGTCGACTACTGTGGCCCCACTAGTATGATCTCATCATAGTCCCAGTAGTCGAGTACATATCCTAAGGGCTTTATCAACATGTAACATAGAGACAATCAGAGTACATGTTAAGATAAAGAGCAACCAGATAGCGTACTATCATGTCGAGCAAGAAAGTCCTCCCTATATACGTCCAAGCATCCACTACAATATACATCGTATGTACAGTAATGGCTTCTAGGGCATACATATAACTAACAATCTCCCACTTGCACTAGGGCCATCTGTTGTGGTATCACATACCCAACAATTAGCTGTGGTTTAAGTATCTCATACTCAACCATCCCATAAAAGTCTCTACTGGAAAAAAGGCCTTTGTGAGTGGATCCGCGCTGTTGTCCTCTGTGTCTAATCTCCTGACCTCGATCTCCCTGGAGATCAACCATCTCCATAATCAGGTGATACTGCCTAAGAATTATATCTGCATTTCTGATGGGACGGGGGGTTCCTTGGTATAAGCCATAACTCCATTGTCACACAATGGTAGGAACGAAGTTCATCTCATGAACTTATATATATCCAGACTGCCTCTTTGGTAGCATCCTTGGTAACGATGTATCTTGCCTTTAATCGTCTAGTAAGTCACGGTATCTAGCTTGGAACTCTTCCAACATACCGTCCCTCCACTAAGGGTAAAGACAATGCCTGCGAATGACATTCAGTCGTCCTTATCACCCTGAAACTATTCCAGTGATTCTCCCCAGGATCGATTGATACCATCTCACTACAACTAGTGAGTATCCTAACATCCAATTAGATCTATCTCATAGACCCAAAACCCAGGATTTAGGAGGTATCACTTGATCCTATATGGAGAATCATTGTGATAAGCGGAAATTGACCGATCGTAGCATAGGAAACTACTTCCCTATCAAGAGTATGTCATCCACGTACTCTACGAGGATCACCACCATACTCCTTACTACCTTTTTGTATATACAAGATTCATCTACCATTTTGATGAAGTCAAACTCTTTGACTACCACATCAAAACAGACGTTCCAACTCCGCGATGCCTGCTTTATCACATAAAACATCTTGCATATGTTTCCGCTGCTCCCACTGTCTACGAAGCCCTCTGGCTGTGTACTTATAGACGCTCTCTTCCAAAACATTATTTAGAAAAGCAGTCATGACACCCAACCGCCAGATATCGTAGTCATGGTATGTAGCCGTGGCAAGTAGGATCTGGATGGACTTAAGCATAGCTTTGAAAGTCTCAACTTTTCCATGTACACCAAGTAATCTTCTCAAGATATACTTGCTCCTGATGGGGATTTAACCCTTCAGATAAAGCAACCAAAGTCCATACTTTGTTGGTGTATAAGGATTCCATCTCAGATCGATAAGCATCCAGCCATTCTTACAGAGTCCCACTCCTGATGGCCTGCTAGAAACTAGTTGGGTCATCATCTCATGATGCAATCCTCGCTCCCACTGTCATAGAGAAACCGATGTATCTCTCAGGTGGGTGAGGAACCCTACTAGATCGGCAGAGAGGCTGAGGTTCGTTGGAAACTATTGAATCCTTTGATTCTACCAAATCTTCAGCTGCAATTTGTATAGCTGGAACTTTTTCCAGTTCTACCTCATGACCACTAATTTCTTCACAAGAAATTCCCTTTCACAAAGGTGGCATGCTGAGAAACAAAACATCTTTTGTTCCTCGGTTAGGTAGAAGATATTCCCTTGCTAATGCTTGGGATATCCAACAAACTTCCACAGATCTGTCTTTGCCTCGAGCTTGTCCGGATTTTGCCTTTTAGACATAGGTCGGACAACCCCAAATCTTAACAAACTTAAGATATGGCCTCTTCCCTTTCCACATCACATATGAAGTGGTAGGTAACTGATTTGATTTGAACCCTATTCAATAGGTATGCAGCTTCTCAAGTGCATAATTCCTAAAAGGGAATAGGAAACTCAGTATTACTCATCATAGAGCACACCATATCACATAAGGTGCTATTGCTCCGCCCCGATATACCATCGTGCTATGGTGTATACGGAGGAGTAATGCTGAGAGAGAATCTTATTCTCCTTTAGAATAGTCCAGGAATCCCGTGCTCAAGTATTCTCCTCCCTGATCTCATCAAAGGAAATAATACTTATACCCGTTTTTGGTTCTCTACTTCTAACTTATATACTGTGAATATCTTAAAAGCTTCGGACTTGTGTTTCAACAGGAACATATGTCTGAATCTTGAGAGATCATTAGAGAATGTAATGAAGTACAAAGAACCGGTCTTGGCATGTGTAGACAGGGGACTTTCATACATCAGCATGTATCAATCCCAAGAGTTCACTAACTCTTTCTCTGTTTCCAATAAATAGAGCTGTGGTCATCTTATCTTTGTGACATGACCAGCAAGTTTCACAAGATGTAAATTCAAACAATTTAAATATGCATCTTAATGTAACTTTAGCTAGTCGGGTCGCATTGATATGACCTAGTCTACAATGCCTCAAGAAGGATTCGTTCATTTCTGAACTTTTCCTCTTGTGTGTGTTCTGTACGTTAAGAACTCTGGTTTGATTTAGAATGTCAATGCTTTTAGATAACGTGCCCGAACCGATCAACTCTTGATATAGGAAATATTCAAAACATTATCCAACAATAAAAAATTATATCCTTCTTTACTAATAAAGAGACTGATATGATGTTGTATATCAGGTTCGCTATCTAATAATATTTGTTCAGAATCAATGTATTCTGGTAATACAGGGTGATAGTGACCAACAGACCTGGCTGCAACACTTGCACCGTTTCTATCTCATGAAACTTATCACCCGTTCTCAGTTCTCTACGTATCTGTAGCCCATGTAACAGATTACATATGCGGGATCCTGATCCAGTATCACATACCCAGGACGTAAAGGATACTGAGAAACAGTTCTCTGTAATGAACACACCCGAAGATGATGCATCAACATTCACTTTCTTCGTTTGGGCGGCACGGGAATCTGGTATTCCCCAAATTCCTGCTCTGTCTTATAATAATTATAAATTGGAGTGGGACCAACGTTTCCCAGCTCAGTATAACAAGCGGGTTCGGTCAATATATCCGTATTATTATCTTGATTAAGGCGTGATATGGTCGCTACCTGGAGAGAGAGAGAAGAAAACACTCAGCGTATGCTCTTGCAAGATTAGATTGGTTATCTATTATATCTAATCAGGATGTCTCCCACTGTTTTAGTCAAATCTTCCTTCAAACCCTAAAAGGAAAGACTAGCCAGGATTAATTACACGCTACAAGTTCGCCAATCTTTCAGCCAGGCCAGTGCCGGTACTTTGAGGGAGGTCCCCCGTGCTTTCGCACGAACCTAATTAAAATAAACCTCATTTTCCCAGAGGCGTAACCCCGTTAACACCTTTCTAGACACCTACTTGATCGGCTAATTGTAATGTGTAAAACTCTTCCAGGAGTAACTCTTACACGCAGCGGGTATTGGGATCCAACTATCTCATAGAAGGTATGCAATCTCATTGCAAATTTCAACACTTGAAATTCCCAATAATATTTTTCCCCAAGCGTCCTATGACCTTGACAGAGATCAACAAAGCATAGGCTGCTACTCAAGTTCAACCCGTCATTTCCTGATTGAAGTAAACCCACCCGCACGACTCTTGACAGAGGTCAACAAGGTCGTACGACTACCCTAAATCAATCACATCATATGCTTATACAGATAAGCATTAATCTGCTACCGCACACTACGCCTTGACAGAGGTCAACAAACGCAGCACGAATACTAACCATTACTTATCTGAAATGACGGAGGGCTACGACAGGTTTATAAGAAAACCCTTTGCGTAATGAACTTGATATCGTTGTAGAATCGAGTGATTTTAAATGGAGTGTTTTTGAGGCTTTTCTAGTATTGCTAAAGAGGTCACTCCCGATGAAGGGATCGTCGGCTCTTTCCTCATCGAATAAGGTGCGGGATATTTCACAAATACCACTATGCAAAGCAAGAACTATAGAAGCAATCAAAAGACAAACCGAGTTTGTAGCATCTGCCAATTTCACTAAAGAGGTCACTCCCGGTGAAGGGATCTCGGCTCTTTCCTTATCGAATAAGGTGCTGGATGTTCTACAAGGAACACCGCTATGTAAAGCAAGAACTAGAGCTACCAGTTTTTAAACAAGTTTCTACAAAATCTTAGGTTTCTTTTATTTCATTAATCTCATTAATGAAGTCCCATTTTATTATGCTTCACAAGCATCAGATATGAAACGAAATCAACAATATATTATATATCTATATAATATAAACATTCGTCTCAGGCAGTAATATGATCTCATCACAGAACATTGCAGCAGAAGAACATATATGAAATATTGGATGTACTAGGATGTCCGTGTTTTCAATACGAGCATGTATAAAACACGGATTCCACGGTCGCGATGAATAGACAAACCCACATCCCTAGACCCCTACGAGAGCGGCAAGCAACACTGCCAATTCTGGGGTTAGGAGACCCGGTCTCGACTCCTCGAGATGGTCTCCTACTGGACCCTAGAACCCGGTTACTTGTGCTCCCCGCCTTGGGTCTACCTAATGCGGAAAAGTAAATAATATACAATGGTGACAGCATCCTCAGCCCGGAAGTGCCCCAATAAAAGAATATTACATACAAATGAATTTTACATGAATGAAAAAGAAAAACTCTCATCTCACATAAAAACCCCGGCTATTCAAACGCGACGATCCAATACAACATATCACAGCAACACATAATATCTCTTACGGTCACAGAAAAGAAAGTGTAAAACTACAACAGTTGGAATCCGCAACCTCTTTAGACATCGCATGCCTAACCAAATGAATTCCTTAGACATCGCATGCCTAACTATTATAAACCCCGCATTTTAGTCTCATTATTGAAAACTCTTTTCAATATTAAGACGGGCAATTCAACAAGATTCCCGACAACCTGATCGAATGCTCGTCACAAACTTTAGTAGACGGCCGCACCCCCGGATGCCGTCAACAAAGTGCAGTAAGGCGGAACACCGCTGCCGCGAGCACCCGAACGGATGCTTTTGGCGACGGGGTTCTCCTACAGTCACTTGGTCGGGGCTATGGGGCATGGCTGTCTATTAAGCTTACCCGGCGAGTATCCGCGTACGCTACGTGATTGCGACGGACTTTTGATCGCATCAAAATCACGTGGCAACCAATCAATTGAGACTAAAGTGCTATGTTTATAATATTCAAATTAGTTATCTCATAACTATCTTGTGGATTCCAAATATTGTATCACATTTCAGATAAATAGACAATGTTAAACTTTCCGATTGATATGAGGTTGGTACACTTTAACACTAAGTGAGAGGGATTACAACGTTTGTAGATCCGGTCCTTCACTTCTAAAGCTCCGTGTTGAGGTCTCTTCGCTGCGATCATCGTATTACGGACTCTCGAGAGGCTCCGCGAAGAGAAAGATGCAAGCTTGCTTCCGATCTTCGATAACAAAGATGATCTACCTTGAAGTTTCGTTAACACAAGCTCTCACTCATGAAATGATGTGAACACCCTCATCTAAATGGCAAGGGTAGATGAGGATGATGAAGTAGGATTTTTGCTCTCTTTTATTTTCTTATTCTCACTCATTTTCATCACTTGGAAAAAAGCTAGAAAGGTTTTTCCATGAAAGAAAGAAGAAGGAAGAAGATGAATGAAATCAATTAGAATCCTTTTGTGATGAATAATGAAAGGATAAAGATGATCAATAATGCAACCATGGTTGACTAAACCATTGTAGAGAATTAACCAAGGCTAGGGTTTGGGTTAGGTCAAGAATGAGTCACTTGAAAATATCTTTTCCAAAACAAAAGAAAACCTTCTAGAAACATCTAGAGAGCATTAACCCAAATCAAAACATAATCTTGTTTAATCTCTACTAAATATGTTGCATTAGTTATCATAACATGTTACAATATTATATATCACATATATAATATTTATTGTAACAAAATAAAATAATACAATTAAGATATATCGCATATATATCAATGTATTACCCGAGTGAGAAAAAGAATGTTTTAGTGAGCTAATATTAGTTAATGTAATTTAATATATCATATATATTATTATACATTAAATTATCGAATCAACACTTGATCCGACAATCCTTCTATATCGCATATAACCGACTAATATCTCATTTACCGATTCATCGAATCAACACTTGATCCGATGACCCGGCTGATATCAAATATCGCGAGAATAGAATACGGTATCTCATATCGCATTATCCTCGGTCCCGCAAATATCACATATGTGCCCCTACTCCGTTTTGCCTGAGTCAAGAAACCTCTGTGTAGGACTCTAAAGAATCGTCAATACGCTGGCAGTAGGTGATGATCATATCAAACACCCACAAGCTGCAAGCGGTCAGCCAAACGTAACAGCTACCCAGGTATTGAGCGCTCAGAAGATCAACAAGCAAGCATGTACTTTCTCCCGTGAATCCAATCAGTAACACTCCCGTACAGTCCGGTCTCGTCGTCTGATATGTTGCATATCTCGCCTAGGGGTGGTAAACGTCATACCCCAGTAGCTTGATAAGTCATGTCGATATGAGGTCTATAGCAGTTCGAGAAACTACTGATAACACTTACCAGTAAATCTCAGCAACCCTGGCCAGGGATTTCCAGTTATAGCCAATCGAACACAGCACAACATCAACTCCCTATACCAGGAGAGACGAATCCCCTCCTATCGCTCATTGCCTCCATGTGATTCGGGACTGTACCCAAAAGCCACCTTTTTGCACGCCCTCTTGGACGTGGTATGATGGAAATCAAAGCACAGTGGGAATCACACAAGACTCCATGACGATCTTGGGTCAACAGACTACTCTGTACCAGTGTCACCGGAGAACTGCCATCTGACGGAGGTATAATACCATCTGGGAGTTCTCGGCGAGTCCGTCCAGTGTACCCAGTCTCTACGGAGCACCCGTACACCATCCTTGATGTCAAACACCGATGGATATCGGATCATCCATCGCCCATCATATGGGTCAAGATGCGTATACGCTAGTCTACTCTGGTGCATCGATGCCCTGTCTCGATACACCCTCGACTAGGAACAGTTATAGGATATACTCGTCGACTACCGTAGCCCCACTATTCTGATCTCATCATAGTCCTAGTAATCGAGTACATATCCTAAGGGCTTTATCAACATGTAACATAGAGACAATCAGAGTACATGTTAAGATAAAGAGCAACCAGATAGCGTACTATCATGTCGAGCAAGAAAGTCCTCCCTATATACGTCCAAGCATCCACTACAATATACATCGTATGTACAGTAATAGCCTCTAGGGCATACATATAACTAACACATATCGAGCAAGATTTTCCTATACATATATATCCCAAGCATCCATATGTAATATACAATCCTGTACTATATAATAATGGCCTCTAAGGCATACATATTCATCATCCTTCTTAGGGTCAAGAAACGTATACACTAGTCTACTCTGGAGTGCCTATGTCCTGCCTCGACACTCTTACAATTTGGAACACTTTAAGAATGTGCTAAGTAACTGACCATGCCTCACTATTATGATCTCATCATAATCCTGGTAGACCCGTAATATTCTAAGGACTTTATCATTATGTATTAGCAATATGTAATAACAATTAAAACATATACATATAAATGATAAAGCAAACAAAATAGCATACTATCATTTTGAACAAAATTGTTTTATCTATATAAAAGTTCTTGTACAATTACAATAATTGTTTTCAGAGCACCTATATCTAACACTGTCTATCCAAGAGAACATGTTCGCTTAAACTAATCGATTTAATCCATGCAAAAATATTGCAAACAAGTGGTTTTATGTTTAAACCCATTGTTTCAAAATTGTTAAACACCCTAATATTTAGAAACTCTAATGTTTTTCAAGCTAATATGTATTCAGATTGAGATATTTTTATAAAGTACCAGCATCACCCTTTTTCAAGCTAACACAATCTAATTTTAGTAATTTTATTTACTTAACTATATAACTTTCATTATCAAATCATATCACTACTTATCAAACCGTAGAATTTTTGTCATTTCATCACATTATTTATCCTACTATAAATTTATTTATCAAATCATAACGCATATTTTATCAAACCTTAAAAGAGTGTTATTGGCAATATATACACAAATACGATATAAATCAAGGTTTGGTTTTTAAAAGTTCAATAATATATTTTGGGTTTATCCCTAATTTTGGGACATTTTAGGTTTGAGAATAAATCAAGTTAAGAAATAGCACTCATAAATAATTTTCCTTGAAAAGAAAAATAATTGTTAAAATCCACCCATCAAACTTATGGTCGCTCCAGGTAATTTCTCAGGAACAACACCCAAGAGTGGGTTTCTTCGAATCAATCAAATTCCCCATTCATTCAAGTAGGCCCCATCCCCAAAACAAAAAGAACTAGATGTACAGCAACTGGGTCCAATCCGGCAAAAGAGTCCCGATTAGAAAATAATAGCTCGATGCACTGCTAGGATCTGGGCCACACATCCTAATTGCAAAGCTGTCACGGCCCAGAAATGACACATGACCGGTGATTGAATGATTCTCGGTGTGTAGGTAGAAAATGTATAGAAATCACAACCAAAGAAAAATTTGACCGCAATCAATAACTGTGTCGATGTAGCGCGTTAGTGAATACGGATCGTCCTTAGGGAAAGTGTGATCCGTTCGAATTTGATTTAGATGAATTGAAAATTAAAGAAAAGAGAAAAAGACAATTCAATTCAAGATTATAAAAGTGAATTTCAAGAATTATCTAGATCTAAATCTAATATCAAGAAAACATTAAAATCAAGAATCAAGAATTGATGATATCCAATCGAATTAGGTTTCAAGAATTGAAGTGAGGCTCGTAGGAATCGATCGACTATATAGACGTGATGAAAACTAGTGATTACGTTTTCTTATCCATTAATGATTTTTTGCTAGATCAATGACGATTAATCGAGGTTTAAGGATCTTTTGAAGGAACTAGGGTTTCTTCATCTCATCCTTTGTCCTTTCGATGAATCTCATTGAAAAGCTAGCCTCTAGTAAATTGAATCACCAATCATCGATCTCTAGTTACGAGCGAAAACATTCAAGAAAGCGTTTCGCTCGAAACTAGATTGTCGATGATTCAATCTAAAAGAGTTTACAAAACTTATAGGAATTAAGAATCGTTTCAAGATCTAATCATCATCTATTGATTCTCTCGACTCCTCCACGAGCGGAGTTTTACTCAAGCATTATAACAAAGAACACAATCAAGAATCTAGATCTAATTATAATGCTCAAATAGAAAGATAAGCAAGATATAGAAATTTCACCTTTTATTTATCAACAATTTTGTTACAATTCTCTCAAGATCTACAAGAGGAAAGAACTCGATCGTCGATTTCGCTCTGCACCGTCTCCGTGAGTCGTGGATCTCCTTGGATCACTTGCTCCGTTGAAGTCCGGTGTCGCTTCTAAAAGGTTGAAGCCTTCTTGCTTGATTTGTACTCAAAGATCTTGAATTTTGGCTTTAGTGATTGGATTAGGGTTAGGGTTTGAATGCACAAGTTGTGTCACTCAACTTGTAGGTGGAAATTGATCAACAATCAACAACCTTTAGATAGAAGCTTTAGGGTCCTTTTTATAGCCTTAGGATTGGGATTAGCTTCCTTTAGAAGCTAGGTTAAGTTTAGCTTCACTTGTAAGCTTGGTAGTTAGGTAGAAGGTTCTAGAGTTAGTTAGTTAGGGCTAGCTTCCTTCATAAGCTTGGAGGATAGGGAGAAACTTCTAGGCTTAGGTATTTATTTGAGAGGCTTGCTTGAGAAGCTTGAGAGTGTTTAGCTTGAACAAAGTGCTTTGCTGTTCCGACAGATGTTTTTTGAGATCTCTGGAATTTGCATTGGCTTGTAGAAGTGTGGGCCCTGAAATAAGAAACCTGACATGAAGCCCTGCTGATTACGTGTCTTTATGGCCGTCTCCGGCCGTGGATCCGCGGCCCATTGGTGGCCGTTTTGCATGGAATTTCCTTTGATGCATTGTGCTGGCTGTAGCTGTATTTTCTGATGTGTGGAATCTTATAATTCTCTCTAGTTCACTGCCAGATCTCAAGTCTTGGACTTGGCGTATTTTTCTCAGCACTTTTAGCAGTTTCGGCTCTTTTCCTGGAATTTCCTGCACAGATTCTCGAGACAAGTGTTACTCTACACAAAAGATTATGCGTGCAATGATAAACACTCAATTTCCCTCAAAGTGTCGGTTATAATACATAACACAAGTTATTTGGTATTTTACGGTCAATTTGCTAATATGTGCTATAATCATTCCGAACACCTTTAGATGATTGCAAATAATAGGGAAATTGATGTGTTAAAAATGCAATATTTTCGACCGATCAAATTCCCCCAAACTTATTTTTGGTCGTTTCGAGCAAACTGTTTTATTAAAACGAGAAGGAGAAAATAAAGAAAAAGAAAAACTAACTAGCACACTTTCGTAGGCAACACGATTGCACTGAGCACGTGCAACAAGCCTTTAAACCGCTAGGTGTCCCTAGTAGGAGGAGTGTTGTCTCCTGAGGGTTTTCAGCGGATTGCACCCAAAAAATCCAATAATAAAATGAAGTCCGTGAAAGTTACATATAAAGATAAGAATTGTAAAATAAAGACTTTGAAAATTAGAGTTTCCAACTATACTAGCTTTTCGGTTGTCATGAGCCCTATCTTATTAGTCATGAAAAGATATTAGAAATCACATGTCCATCTGCCTCAGTACTTTTTAATTGATGAATATTTAGATTTGCTTACACATTTTCATGCGACCGTTAATACTTCTTGAGGTACTAACCGACCGATTACTCATGTGCTTTTTTATACGGTGTTTTAGTATTTTCCTCGTCTTGCACCCCCTAAGCCTTAGCAGTGACTCCCAGACCAGTTGGTCTAAGGCACTAGGTGATGAAGCACCCTCGCTATATTTTTTTATTGCTGCCTTGGCAATAACAAAACCAGTGTTCATTTTTCTTCACCATTTTATATTTTATTCAAATTTTTTATTTCCTTCATACTTTGTCTTTTAGACAAGAGCATTTCAAGGTATCCTCTACTATCCCGAGCTACAAGACGTGTGTAAGTGAGTATAGTAGGGTATCAACGTTCAAATGTTTGGCTTCCAGAATAGGAACTATTTTTCAGACTTATTTTTATCCTCAGATTAGTGACTTCCTTCTTCTTACTAACCCTTGGTACAACGGCTCATAACTACTTATTACTAGTTCGTTTAAGAAAACTTCTAATTTTCTTGGTTTTCTTAAATTTTTCCAATCTTTTGGATGTAATTTTTCACTATCTAATCTTTTATTATCTTATTTATGTACAAAAATTAAATATTAAATATTTTTATCTTTTGAAATTTTTTAAATTTTTATAGGTTTTAAAATAATGTTTTGCGCTTATGCAAAGTGATGTGCAAATGATGCGAAAATAAGCACAAAACTCCCCCAAACTTGTTTTCAACAGTGTCCTCACTGTTGCCATCTGCTAGAATACAAAAACCTGTAGGCCTGGGAGGAAATTTATTAATGGGGGCAATAAATATGATCGTGAAAATCCTCCCACAAACTTATTCTTTTCACTCACCTCCATTAAAAAGATTATACAGTAATTTACAGGACATGGAGGTGAGACGGAGGAATTTTAATCATGATAAAATGGCTCCTGTAAGATAGGAGTTCCTCCGTGGGGTCAGTGGAAAAATATGGCTTTAATCTATGTCCATTCACTTTGAAAATGTACCGTTTTTAACATTTTCTACCTCAACTGCCCCGTGCGGGTATACAGACCGCACAATAAAAGGTCCTTTCTAACGAGATCGTAGCTTACCCGCGTGAAGGTGTGGTCGTGAATCATAAAGAAGGACTTGTTGACCAGAAGTAAATGTTTTCCTCAAAATGTTTTTATCGTGAAATACCTTAGTCCGGTTCTTTACAATTACAGCATTATCATAAACTTCATTGCGGAGTTCGCTTAGCTCATTTAATTGCAGCTTCCGAAAGTTGCAGGCTTGATTTAAGTCAAAGTTGATTTCTCTAATGGCTCACATTACTTTGTGTTCTATCTCGACCGGTAGGTGACAAGCCTTCCCAAACACTAACCTATAAGGAGACATCCTTAGATCGATTTTATATGCAGTTCGGAATGCCCAAAGAGCATCCGTCAATTTGGTCGACCAATCTTTTCGATTTTTCGAAATAGTTTTCTCCAGAATTTGTTTGATTTGTCTATTAGAAATCTCAGCCTGCCCGCTCGTTTGGGGATGATAGGGTGTGGAAAGTTTGTGGTTGATTGCATATTTCCGCATCAAAGTCTCGAAAGACCTGTTGCAGAAATATGTCCCGTTATCGCTAATGATAGCGCGTGGGTGTCCAAATCACGAAAAGATATTTTCTTTTAGAACTTAATGACAACCTTTTTGTCATTAGTGCGACAAGGAATAGCTTCAACCCACTTTGAGACATAATAAACCGCAAGCAGTATGTACAAATTCCCAAAAGAGTTGGAAAAATGACCCATAAAGTCAATGCCCCAAACGTCAAAAATTTCAACCACTAAGATGGGTTGCTGCGGCATCTTATTTCTCCGGGAAATCCTACCCGTGTGTTTGTTAGTTATATGTATGCCCTAGAGGCCATTACTGTACATTGGATGTATATTGTAGTGGATGCTGGGACATATATAGGTAGGACTTTCTTGCTCGACATCTATCTGGTTGCTCTTTATCTTAACATGTATACTTTCTGTCTCTCTGATTACATGTTGATAAAGCCCTTAGGATGTGTACTCGACTTCCAGGACTGTGATGCAGATCATACTAGTGGGGCCTGGATAGTCCATGAGTACATCCTTGAAATGTTCCTAGTCGAGGGAATATCGAGACGGGGCATCGATATTCCAGAGTAGACTAGCGTATATCTTCTCGACCCATGCGATGGGCGATGGATGATCCCATATCCATTGGTGTTTGACATCGGAGATGGTATGCGGGTGCTCAGTGGAGACTGGGTACACTGAACGGACTCGCCGAGAACTCCCAGATGGTATTATACCTCACGTCAGATGGCAGTTCTCTGATACCACTGTAGGGTTCCTAGGCACTCTAATGGAGTCTCCCAAGTGATCAAACATGCACAAATCAAAAATTCCTAGTGCCTAGAAAACCTAGAACGGATCATTAACTAGATATATAGGCGAAGTAAGCAAGTATACGGAAATATAGCTAAATGGAAGGGGCTACAACCTTTGTAGATCCGGTCCACCACATCCTAGACTCCGTGACGAGGTCCCTCCGCTGTCCAAATCAAATCCATGACTCTGGCATCGGCTCCATCAGAGAATGGGCGGGCTTGATCGTCGGTTCGATGCCGAAGATGATCTACGTCGAGGCATCACAAAACTCGAGCTCCGCCTTCGCCAAGTCAAGAAACTTGTGAAGACAACACACTCTACTACATGGCAAGTAGTAGAGGATGAAGAAATAGGAAGTGGGTAGACTTTAGATTAGGATTTCTCACTTGATTTGGCTAGTTGCCATTGAAGGTGCAAGCTTTCTTCAACTTGAAGATGAAGAAGAAGATGATAAAGAATTATGATAAGTATTAAGTAAATGATAAATAAATCAATACTTATCATTTACTAACCCTTGGTTAGTTGTAGAGAATGGACCATGGTTAACTTGAATGGTTAGGGTTAAGGATGAGATAAGAATGGTGGACTAATTCAAAGCTTCAAGAATCTTCAACTAGCAAACAAAACTAGCAACCATTCTTTTTCTCTTTACCTTTTTCTTTTTCCAAAATAAACAAAAGAATAAATAAATGAATAAGTAAATAAAAAGAAAACCCTAATCATAAACCTAACCATGGTCTAATTCTTTACACTAACCCTAGCTTGCATGTATCATCAAACATGATACAATCATGTGCACAAAATATATCATATATACAATGTGCACAAACCAAGTGAGTAAATCCATTTAAAGTGAACCAATACTAGTTAATGCAAAGTAATATATCAAATATATAATTATACATTCAATCATTAAATCAACACTTGATCCAATGATCCGGTCATATCGCATATAACCGGCTAGTATCCAATGTATCGGCTTATCGAATCAATTCTTGATTCGATAACTAGGTTATATCGCATACAACCATTCGACACATTCATCGCGAGAATGAAATACGGTATCACATACACGCATTATTCTCGGTCTCGCACATATCTCATATGCGCTCCTATTTCGTTTCGCTTGAGCCAGGAAACCTCTGTGTAGGACTCTAAAGACTCGTCAATACGCCGGTAGCGGATGATGATCATATCAAGCACCCACAAGCCGCAAGCGGTCTGCTAAACGTAACGGCCACCCGGGTATTGAGCGATCAGAAGATCGATGAGCAAGCCCGCTCACACTCCTGTGAATCCAACCAGTAACACTTACCGTACAGTCCGGTCTGTTCGTCTAATATGTCGCATATCTCGCCTAGGGGTGGTAAACGTCAGACCCCAATAGCTCGATAAGTCATGCCGACGTATGGGGGGTTCTCACTGTGTGACAGTGTGGCGAAGCATAGGCTCTTACCCCCAGGGTGTCCCGAGACTGGAAGGTGTTCCGGCGGGTTGTAGTCCTCGTGAGGGGGCATGCGTAAAAAGTAGTTGCTGAGGGACCCGTTGGTGCCACGGCGACCCCATTGGATGGGGTGGCTGCCTGACCTACAGTGGTATCAGAGCCTAGCTAGAGCCTTAGGCGAAGTCCCGACGGAATTTGATGTCCGAACGACCCGGAAACCCAACCCTAAATATGCTCTCTGTACTTTTTTTAATTTCGAGGATTTTTCTATATTAAAAATATGCAGAAATATCAGCATGAAAATATAAGAGTAACTGTGCAATTCGTAACCCTAATTCCATCAAACTGCCGCGGTTCCGCGGCACGAGCTTGGCTCGTGCGGCGCTTCTGTGGCTATTTTGTCGTATATTGTATTGAATTTGGCACAGTAACTCATATTTGACAGTGCTGGTTTTCCTGGGAATTTTTAATATTTATTAAAGAGTTGAAATTTCTGGGTTGATTTGGGGACTCGGTGTATTCGATCGGACTGTCTAATTTTGTCGGTGTGCCTTTCCGGGTAATTTTAGAATATGTTAAAAAGTTCGACCGGATATAAATACCCACTTTTTCCCCTGTCGGGAAATTTCCAAGTGTTGGATTTTTCCGTAGTTTAACGACGTTCTAAGTAGTGCAAGTAACGCGATGGACCCTCTAGAAGACAACAAACCTTAACTCGATTATGTGACCTTCTTGAACTGCCCTTTGAACCTTCGGGTTTGGGGCAGTACGGCGTGCCACATGTGAGGCGTTGGCTTGACCCTTCTACGGCTGGACCATTGGTACTGAGGCACGAACTGAATGTTGTTAGACTTATTTCATGTGTTGAGCTGTATCGGGAAAACTTGGGTGTTCGATTGTTCGATCGAAAAGTTTAGCATTTTCTATTTATCCGGAATGTGATACAATAATTGGAATTCACAAGTAGTTATGAGATAACTGAATGAATGTTATAAATCTAGCGGTTTAGTCTCACTTGATCGGTTGCCACGGAATTTTGATGTGATCAAAAGTCCGTCGCAATCACGTAGCGTACGCGGATACTCGCCGGGTAAACTTAATAGACAGCCTCACTCCATAGCCCCGACCAAGTGACTGTAGGAGAACCCCGTGGCCGAAAGCATCCGGTCGGGTGCTCGCGGCAGCGGTGTTCCGCCTTGGTGCACTTCGTCGACGGTATCGGGGGTGCGGCCGCCTGCTAAAGTTTGCGACGAGCATTCGATCAGAATGTCGGGAATCCTGTTGAATTGCCCGACTCGATATTGAAAAGATTTTTCGATAATGAGACTAAAATGCGGGGTTTATAATTGTTAGGCATGCGATGTCTAAGGAATTCATTTGGTCAGGCATGCGATGTCTGAGGTGGTTGCGGATTCCAACTGTTGTAGTTTTACACTTTCTTTTCTGTGACCGTAAGTGTAATATGTGATGTCGCCGGTTTCGTTGCTATATGTCAACGACAATTGGGATGCGCATATTTACTTACGTTGATGACATGTGATGTTATGTGTTGCTGGATATGTTATATTGGATCGTCGTGTTTGAATATCCGGGGGTTTTTATGTGAGATGAGTGTTTTTCATTTTCATTCATGTAAAAACTTGTATGTAATATTCTTTTATTGGGGCACTTCCAGGTTGCGGAAGTAGTCACCATTTGTATATTATTTACTTTTCTGCACTAGGATAGACCCAAGGAGGAGGGCACAAGTAACCGGGTTCTGGAGTCCAGTGGGAGACCAACTCGAGGAGTCGAGTCCGGGTCTCCTAACTCTAGAATTGGTAGGGTTACTTGCCGCTCTCGTAGGGGTCTTGGGGTGTGGGTTTGGCTATTCATCACGACCGTGGAATCCGTGTTTTATACTGGCTCGTATTGAAAACACGGACGTCCTAGTATATCCAATATTTCATATGGTTTTTTTTTTCTGCTGCGTTATCTGTGATGTGATCATGCGATGTTCTGTGCTCTGTGACAGATATTATAGTATATATGATATATTATATAGACGTTACTTATGTTTTACACCCGCGCTAGCCCTGCCTCGCTCTGCCGTTAGTTACCTAACCTAACGGTGCACGAGGGGACATCGAGGCGAATGCGGATGGCATAAGTGTACGTCATATCTATCTGTGATGTTTAGGTAATTTAAATGATGGGATATTCATTAATGAGATTGATGAAAGAAAATAAACCTAATTGATGTTGTGGAATCGAATTTCAAAATAAAAACAGGTAGCTACAGTTCTTGCTTTGCATCGTGGTGTTCCTTGTAGAACATCCTGCACCTTATTCGATAAGGAAAGGACCGAGATCCCTTCACCGGGAGTGACTCCTTTAGCAATAACTGGCAGATGCTACACACTCGGTTTGTCTTTGATCGCTTGTATAGTTTCCGCTTTGCACAGTGATATATATGATATATCCCGCACCTCATTCGACGAGGAAAGGGCCGACGATCCCTTCACCGGGAGTGACCCCTTTAGCAAAACTAGAAAAGCCTCAAAAACATTCCATTTAAAAACCATTTGATTCCGCAACGAGATCAAGTTCAAAGCGTTAATGGTTTTCACAAAAACCAGCCGCAACCCTCCGTCATTTTAGGAAGTAGAGTACTTAGTATTCGTGCTGTGTTTGTTGACCATAGTCAAGGCACAGTGTACGGTAGCTAAGTGATGTCTTCCTACACCGCACATGATGCGATTAGTTAGGACAGTCGCGTGACTTTGTTGACCTTAGTTAAGGATCATGTGGGTGGGTCTAATTAATCACGAAATGACGGGTAGAACTTGACTAGTACTTTTGATTTGTTGACCATAGTTAAGGTCATAAGTGCTAGGGGTAAAAACCATTATCGGGAGTTTCAAGTGTTGAAATTTGCAATGAGATTGCATACCTTCTATGTGATAGTTGGATCCCGATACCCACTGCGAGTAATTGTTACTCCTGGGAGAGTTTTGCACTTTACAATTAGCCGATCAAGTAGGTGTCTAGAAAGGTGTCAACGGGGTTACGCCTCTGGGAAAACGAGGTTTACTGTAATTAGGTCCGTGCGAAAGCACGGGAAACCTCCCTCAAAGTACCGACACTGGCCTGGCGGAAAGATTGGCGAACTTGTAGAGTGTAATTAATCCCGGCTAGTCTTTCCTTTTAGGGTTTGAAGGAAGATTTGATAAAAACAGTGGGAGCCATCCTGATTAGATAAAATATATAACCAATCTGATCTTGCAAGAGCGCACGCTGAGTGTTTTCTTCTCTCTCTCTCCAGGTAGCGACCATATCACGCCTTAATCAAGTAATAATATGGATGTATTGACCGAACCCGCTTGTTATACTGAGCTGGGGAACGTTGGTCCTGCTCCAACTTATAATTGTTATAAGACAGAGCAGGAAATAGGGGAATGCCAGGATTCCCATGCCGCCCAAACGAAGAAAGTGCATGAGAAGCATCTCCTTCGGGTGTGTTCATTACAAAGAACTGTTTCTCAGTATCCTCTGCATCCTGGGTATATGATACCGGATCAGGATCCCAGATATGTAATATGTTACATAGGGCTACAAAAGGGTAGAAAAACTGAGAACGGGTGATAAGTTTCATGAGGCAGAAAATGGGGCAAGTGTTGCAGCCAAGTCTGTTGGTCACTGTCACCCTGTATTACCAATACAATGATTCTGAACAAATGCTATTAGATACCGAACCTGATATACAAAATCATATCAGTCTCTTTATTAGTAAAGAAATGATATAATTTTGTATAGATGGGTAATGTTTTGAACATTTCCTATATCAAAAGTTGATCGGTTCAGGCACGTTATCTAAAAGCATTGACGTTCTAAATCAAACTACAGTTCCACGTATACAGAACACACACAAGAGGAAGAGTTCAGAAATGAACGAATCATTCTTGAGGCATTGTAGACTAGGTCATATCAATGCGACCCGACTGGCTGAAGTTACATTTTAGATGCATATTTAAATCAGTTTGAATTTACATCTTGTGAAACTTGCCAGTCATGTCACAAAGATAAGATGACCATAGCTCTGTTTATTGGAAACAGAGGAAGAGTTAGTAAACTCTTGGGACTGATACATATGTAAGGTCTCCTGTCTACACATGTCAGGACTGGTTCTTTATACTTCATTATATTCTCTGATAATCTCTCAAGATTCAGTCATATGTTCCTGTTGAAACATAAGTCCGAACCTTTTGAGGTATTCACAGAATATAAGTTAGAAGTAGAGAACCAACAACCGGGTATAAGTATTATGTCTTTTGATGAGATCAAGGAGGAGAATACTTGTGCATGGAATTCCTGGATTATTCTAAAGGAGAATGAGATTCTCTCTCAGCATTACTCCTCCAAATAACCATAGCACATTGGTGTATCGGGGCGGAGCAATCACACCCTATATGATAAGGTGTGCTCTATGATGAGTACTGCTGAGTTACCTGTTTCCTTTTTGGGAGTTATGCGCTTGAGAAGCTGCATACCTATTGAATAGGGTTCGAATCAAATCACTGCCTACCACTCCATATAAGATATGGTGTGGGAAGATCCTATCTCTTAAGTAAGTTAAGATTTGGGGTTGTCCGGCCTATGTTTAAAGCAAAATCCGGACAAGATCGAGGCAGGATCAGTTCTGTAGAACTGGAAAGGTTCCAGATATACAAAACTGCAGTTGATGATTTGACAGAACCATAAGATTCTATAGTTCCCGACGAACCTCAGCCTCTCCGCCGATCTAGTAGGGTTCCTCATCCGCCTGAGAGATACCTCGGTTTCTCGATGACAGTGGGAGCAAGGATTGCATCATGAGATGATGACCCAACTATTTTCGAGCAGGCCATCGAGAGTAGGGACTCTGTAAGAATGGCTGGATGCTTAGCAATCTGAGATGGAATCCATGTACACCAGCAAAGTATGGACTTTAGCTGCTATATCTGAAGGGTTAAATCCCCATCAGGAGCAAGTATATCTTGAGAAGATTACTTGGTGTAGATGGAAAAGTTGAGACTTTCAAAGCTAGACTTGTTAAAGGTTTTCGTCATCGACCAGGTGTGGATAATGATGAAACCTTTTTCCAGTAGCTATGCTTAAGTCTATCCAGATCCTACTTACCACGGCTACATACCATGACTACGATATCTGGTGGTTGGGTGCCATGACTGCTTTTCTAAATACTGATTTAGAAGAGAACGTCTATAAGAACACAGCCAGAGGTCTTCGTAAATAGTGGGAGCAGCGGAAACGTATGCAAGTTGCTTTACATAATGAAGCAGGCATCGCGGAGTTGGAACGTCTGTTTTGATGTGATAGTCAAAGTGTTTGACTTCATCAAAATGGTAGACGAACCTTGTATATACAAAAGGGTAGTAAAGAGTAATGTGGTCATCTTCGTATTGTACGTAGACAACATACTCTTGATAGGAAAAGAGTTTCCTATACTACGATCGATCAATCTCCTATTATCACAAGGATTCTCCAAATAGGATAAAGATGATACCTCCTAAATCCTGAGATTTGGACCTATGAGATAAATCTAAATGGATATTAGGGTTCTCACTAGGTATAGTGAGATTGTATCAATCGATCCTGAGGAGAATCACTGGAAGTGTTCCAGGGTGATAAAGACGACTGAATGTCAGTCACAGGCATTGTCTTTACCCTCTGTAAAGGGACGGTATGTTGGAAGAGTTCTAAGCAAGATACCGTGGCAAACTAGACGATAAAGGCTGGTAACATCGCTATTAAAGATACTACCAAAGAGGCAGTTTGGGTGTATATTGGTTCATAGGATGAACTAGGTTCCTACCATTGTGTGACAATGGAACTGTGGCTTTGGCCCTGGAACCCTGGTCCCATCAGTGACCCAGACATAATCTAAGGCAGCATCACCTGATCATGGAGATAGTTGATCTCCAGGGTGATCGAGGTTAGGAGAGTAGACTCAGAGGACAACACGGCGGATCCACTCACGAAGGCCCTTTTCCCAAAGAGAGATTTTTAGGGGATGGTTGAGTATGTGATACTGCAACCACTGCTACAGATGGCCCTAGTGCAAGTGGGAGATTGTTAGTTATATGTATGCCCTAGAGGCCATTACTGTACATTGGATGTATATTGTAGTGGATGCTGGGACATATATAGGTAGGACTTTCTTGCTCGACATGATAGTACGCTATCTGGTTGCTCTTTATCTTAACATGTATACTTTCTGTCTCTCTGATTACATGTTGATAAAGCCCTTAGGATGTGTACTCGACTTCCAGGACTGTGATGCAGATCATACTAGTGGGGCCTGGATAGTCTATGAGTACATCCTTGAAATGTTCCTAGTCGAGGGAATATCGAGACGGGGCATCGATATTCCAGAGTAGACTAGCGTATATCTTCTCGACCCATGCGATGGGCGATGGATGATCCCATATCCATTGGTGTTTGACATCGGAGATGGTATGCGGGTGCTCAGTGGAGACTGGGTACACTGAACGGACTCACCGAGAACTCCCAGATGGTATTATACCTCACGTCAGATGGCAGTTCTCTGGTGACACTGGTACAGCTTAGTCTGTTGACCCGAGATCGTCATAGAGTCTTGTGTGTCTCCCACTGTGCTTTGATTTCCACCCTACCACGGCTCTACTGAGTTGTGCAAACAGGTGGTTTTTGGGTACAGTCCCGATTCACATGGAGGCAATGAGCGATAGGAGGGGATTCGTCTCTCCCGGTATTGGGGGTTGATGTTGTGCTATGCTCGACTGGCCATAACAGGAAATCCCTGGCCAGGGTTGCAGTGATATACTGGTAAGAGTTATCAGTAGTTTCACGAATGTTATGGACCCTACGTCGGCATGACTTATCGAGCTATTGGGGTCTGACGTTTACCACCCCTAGGCGAGATATGCGACATATCAGACGAACAGACCGGACTGTACGGTAAGTGTTACTGGTTGGATTCACAGGAGTGTGAGCGGGATTGCTCGTCGATCTTCTGATCGCTCAATACCCGGGTGGCCGTTACGTTTAGCAGACCGCTTGCGGCTTGTGGGTGCTTGATATGATCATCATCCGCTACCGGCGTATTGACGAGTCTTTAGAGTCCTACACAGAGGTTTCCTGGCTCAAGCGAAACGAAATAGGAGCGCATATGAGATATGTACGGGACCGAGAATAATGCGTGTATGTGATACCGTATTTCATTCTCGCGATGAATGTGTCGAATGGTTGTATGCGATATAACCTAGTTATCGAATCAAGAATTGATTCGATAAGCCGATACATTGGATACTAGCCGGTTATATGCGATATGACCGGATCATTGGATCAAGTGTTGATTTAATGATTGAATGTATAATTATATATTTGATATATTACTTTGCATTAACTAGTATTGGTTCACTTTAAATGGATTTACTCACTTGGTTTGTGTACATTGTATATGTGATATATTTTGTGCACATGATTGTATCATGTTTGATGATACATGCAAGCTAGGGTTAGTGTAAAGAATTAGACCATGGTTAGGTTTATGATTAGGGTTTTCTTTTTATTTACTTATTCATTTATTTATTCTTTTGTTTATTTTGGAAAAAGAAAAAGATAAAGAGAAAAAGAATGGTTGCTAGTTTTGTTTACTAGTTGAAGATTCTTGAAGCTTTGAATTAGTCCACCATTCTTATCTCATCCTTAACCCTAACCATTCAAGTTAACCATGGTCCATTCTCTACAACTAACCAAGGGTTAGTAAATGATAAGTATTGATTTATTTATCATTTACTTAATACTTATCATAATTCTTTATCATCTTCTTCATCATCTTCAAGTTGAAGAAAGCTTGCACCTTCAATGGCAACTAGCCAAATCAAGTGAGAAATCCTAATCTAAAGTCTACCCACTTCCTATTTCTTCATCCTCTACTACTTGCCATGTAGTAGAGTGTGTTGTCTTCACAAGTTTCTTGACTTGGCGAACGCGGAGCTCGAGTTTTGTGATGCCTCGACGTAGATCATCTTCGGCATCGAACCGACGATCAAGCCCGCCCATTCTCCGATGGAGCCGATGCCAGAGTCATGGATTTGATTTGGACAGCGGAGGGACCTCGTCACGGAGTCTAGGATGTGGTGGACCGGATCTACAAAGGTTGTAGCCCCTTCCATTTAGCTATATTTCCGTATACTTGCTTACTTCGCCTATATATCTAGTTAATGATCCGTTCTAGGTTTTCTAGGCACTAGGAATTTTTGATTTGTGCATGTTTGATCACTTGGGAGACTCCATTAGAGTGCCTAGGAACCCTACAGTGTTGACACTGTGTACAGGTTTTGCAATGATCAAATGCATCTTTGAACAAAGTCGGCCAATAGAAACCGCATTGCAGAACCTTTTCCGCCATCTTTTTAGGACCAAAGTGACCCCCACATGCCTGATCATGACTAAAAGATAGAACACTCTTGAATTCCTCATTCGACACACCGGTGAATAATCTGATCAGGACAATACTTAAACAGATAGGGTTCATCCCAGTAAAAGTGTTTTACTTGGGATAGAAATCAATGTTTGTCCTGTTTTGACTATTCGCTGGGGATAAGTCCTGTGACAAGATAGTTCACAATATGCCTGAACCAAGGTTCATCGGATACGTTCAAGAGTTGTTCGTCTGGAAAAGAATCATTGATCGGCAGAGTCACAGGTGAAGAAGAGATGCGCGAAAGATGGTCGGCTACAACGTTTTCACATCCTTTCTTATCTTTAATAACAAGATCAAATTCTTGTAATAGAAGGATCCAACGTATTAGCCTACCATTATCATCTTTCTTCGCCAAAAGATGTTTCAAAGCGGAGTGGTCAATGTACACAACAATTGGTGAGCCAATCAAGTAAGGCCTGAATTTTTCTAATGCAAATACAACTGCTAAAAGTTCTTTCTCAGTAGTTGTATAGTTAATTTGAGCATCGTTCAGGGTCTTACTTGCATAATAGATCACGTGTGGCATCTTTTCTATGTGCTGTCCTAAAACTACACCAACTGCAAAATCTGATGCATCACACATAAGCTCAAACGGGTGGTTCCAATCTGGAGACGATAAAATGGGGCCTGTAGTGAGAGAGTGTTTGAGTGAGTCGAATGCTGCCTCACAATCCGAGTCAAAGTGGAAGGTCGTGTCCTTGGCCAAGAGAAGAGTTAAAGGTCTAGCAATTTTGCTAAAATCCTTAATGAATCTCCTGTAAAAACCTGCATGGCCAAGAAAAGATCGGATATCCTTGACGCTTTTGTGATGAGGAAGGTTTTGAATGACATCTATTTTAGCTTTGTCAACCTCAATGCCTTTTCGTGAAATAACATGTCCAAGCACGATTCCCTCTTGGACCATGAAATGGAATTTTTTCCAATTCAAGGTTAATTTCTTCTCTTTGCAACGAGTAAGAACTGCGTCAAGATTCGATAGGCAGTCAGAAAAAGAATCTCCGAAAATCGAGAAATCGTCCATGAAAACTCCAAAAAATTCTCGACCATGTCCGAGAATATCCCCATCATACACCGCTGAAATGTAGCGGGAGCATTGCATAACCCAAAGGGCATGCGTCTATAAGCAAAGGTACCAAAAGGACAAGTAAATGCGGTTTTATCTTGATCCTTTTTGGCAATAGGGACCTGATTATAGCCTGAGTATCCGTCCATAAAGCAATAGTACTCACGTCCAGCTAAGCGTTCTAGCATCTGGTCAATGAAAGGTAGAGGAAAGTGGTGTTTCCTCGTTGCGGCATTGAGTTTTCTATATTCAATACATACACGCCACCCAGTTTGAGTGCGTGTTTGGATTAACTCGTGTGCCTCATTGGTAATGACTGTGATGCCAGATTTCTTAGGGACGACATGAATAGGACCTACCCATTGGCTATCGGAGATTGGGTAAATGATACCATTGTCAAGGCATTTGACGATTTCTTTCTTCACCGCATCCTTCAGGACGGGGTTTAACCGTCTCTGTGGTTCTCGGGTTGGCTTGGCTTCATCCATCAAATGTATATGATTTTCTACAATCAAGGGACTAATCCCTTTGATGTCAGCCATGGTCCAACCAAATGCCTGCCTATTAGATCTCAGTACCGTCAAAAGCGCATTCTCTTGCTCTGATGCTAGAGAAGCGGATATGATCACTGGTAAAGACTCACTCTCACCTAAATATGCATATTTAAGATGAGAAAGAAAAAGTTTGAAATCTAATGCTGGCGGAGAAATAATAGAAGGTGGGATCATCGAATGATTTTCGAAGTCACAAAGAAGCTCATAGCCTGTGAAAGATACAGACTCGGAAAGTGATGAGTCAAGAGTGTCGGACTCAAGCGTGGAAAATGTGTCCTCACTAAGATCTGCAAGATCAAACATTGATGTGGTAGTGTCGTCGAGATCTTCAAAGAAAAGTTCATCAACTTCGCAATTTTCAGGAGCAATCTCGTGGACAGAACAAATATCAAGTATATGAGCAGAGGGTTCAGATGGCTGACTTCCAATTTTGTAGATGTTCAGTTCAATTGTCATTTTTCCAAAAGATAGGTTCATTGAACCGTTTCGACAGTTAATGACAGCATTGGAAGTGGCAAGGAATGGTCGACCAAAAATCACCGAAATTTGATTCCGTGGGTTTGCTACAGGTTGTGTATCTAGAACAATGAAGTCCACAGGGAATACAAATTCCCCGACTTTTATTAACACATCCTCCAGTTCACCCCTAGGTTTGGTGATTGAACGGTCTTCCATTTGGAGAGTGCAGTGAGCTGGTTTCAACTCTCCAATCCCTAACTGCTCGTAGACCGAATATAGAAGCAGGTTAACACTTGCGCCAAGGTCAAGAAGAGCACGGTTGACGTTTTTACCTATGACGGGGCATCGAATATCGTAGGACATCCTGGGTCCTTAGGTTTCTTTGGTAACTGTGGGGTAAAAGCTGTTAGTGTATATGCCCTAGGGGCCATTATTGTATCATACTAGATTGTATATTACTTAATGGAAGCTTGGGATATTCACACTTGTATTGACAGTCTTTCTAAACATAGTAGTATGCTACTTGGTTTTGTCTACTTTAATATGTGCATATGTTTCTTGTAACGTATCATTTATACATATTAGTAGAGCCCATAGGATCTTTGCTTGATTACCAGCGTTGTGATGGCAATCACACTAGTGGGGGCTAGGTAGTCTATAAGCAACATCCTATACGGGTCCCTGGTCGTTGGATTATCGAGACAGGGCATCGATATTCCGGAGTAGACTAGTGTGTACGCTTCTCATCCCAGTTGGGGAAATGGTCTGTCCCACAGCCATCAGTACGTCGTACTGCAGATAGTATACAGGTGCTCGTTAGGTTACGGGTACACCGGACAGGACTCACAGAGGAACTGTTGGTTGGTATTATACCCGTCATCAGTTAACAGTTCCAAGGTGACATGAGTACAGCATAGTCCGCAGACTTGACACTGCTACTTCGCCTCGAGTGTGTCCCACTGTTCTTAGATTGCTACCCTACCACGGCTCAAAGGAGTCGTGCAAACAGGTAGCAGTTGGGTGCAGTCCCGAGCACTTGGAGGCAGTGGTGGTTAGACAGGACTCGTCTCTCCCAGTATTGGAAGTTGATATCACGCTGTGTCAGAGAGCCATTACGCAAAGTCCCTGGCCAGGGCAAGCGAGATTTACTGGTAGGTTCGAGTAGTTTCCCAGGGTGTAATGGGCTACGCTCCGACACGACTTATACCGCTATTAGGGGACTGAAGCTTGCCGTCCCCTAGGCTCGATATGTGATAGTCTTAGACGAACAGACCGGACTGTACGGAGATTGTCACATCAGGCTCAGTAGGAGTTCGGATGGGTTTCCTCATCGGCCTTCTTATCGACATCTACCTGGGGACCGTTACGTACAGCTAGTGCCGCTTGCGGTCTGTGGTTAAACCCACTACCAGCATAGTGTCGAGTCTTTAGAGTCCCACACAAAGAGTTTCCCTGCTCCAGGCAAAACGATATAGAGGTCGTATGGTTTTACGACAAGGGTTTGGACGTATACGTGTTTAAACGCATGTACGACGTTCGGACAGTTTTTTCTGGTCGGCTTCGGTTTAAGCCAGATTCTAGTATCAGGTTATTGGATTTATACAGTCTAAAGTTTTTCCGTGTTTTCACGGATAGGAGGGGCATTCTCGTAATTTGTTGGGAAGCTTCTAGAAGGATGATGACTTGGAGGGTAAGGTGGCATTAGCAATTAATGATCTAGTGACTCATTTAGATGAATCATTCAAGTGAGTTAATGAAGCATTTATTGCTTAATGACTCACTTGATGATTCATTGAATATATTTAATGAAGCATGATAATAATGCATTTGATTTATTCATTTGATAATTTCTTATGCTTCATTATATATTAGAAGTGAGAAGCTTTTTCATTCATAACTTATGCTCACCTTCTCTCTCCTCAAGCTCTCTCTTGAAACCCTAATCCTCCCCTCTCATGTGTTGAGATCAAGGATTAGATAGACTAATTAATCCATAACCTCACTCTATATCACCTAGGTCACTTTGATTAGCAACTAAAGAAACCTAGTTATCTCAAGTTAGAGATCAAGCTTGGAGTAGGAACTCTCGAATGGATCGTCTTTGACTCGAGGAGGCCGTTGAGGTGCCGACGTTCCAAAGATCCTACGAGGAGTGCAGGACAGCGATGAAGACCCGAAGGACAAGTAACGTTAGGTATAACTTCGAATCCGAGTAGTTAAACCTTTCGTAGTTTGCTAGTAACGGTTTAGACACGATTCATGCGCTCAAGTCCGTGTTACGAAGCTTTGATAATCGTTTTTCATATATTCCGCCTCCCCTCAAGTTCGTGGGGTGCGTGACATGGACTTACAGTGGTATCAGAGCCAACCAAACCTTTACTAGCTTGTTAGCAACTAATTAGAACTTCAATCGTCAGAAAAAACGCGAAAACTTAACCCGGACCCCTATCGGTTTCTGTTAATTTTAAACGTGTCGAAAAAATATATTTGATATGCCTTAAAATTCACAGCTGGGGATTATAAGAATTCTGGGAAAATACGAAGACCTAACTCGGCAAGACGGCCGAGGATCCGCGGCAATATGGTGCTTTTGGCCGCGAATCCGCCGCCGAGTCAACCCCGAGTTGACTCGGAGTTTCACAGAAATTCATATTTTATGGTGTTTTATTTTCCTGTATATTCTGTTTCTGCCCAGGTTACTTCTGTGCTGGTTTGCTTTTGGGGTAGACACGGAAAAAGATAGTCGATCGATATTCTAAATTATTTGCTAATCGGGTTTTTATCTGTAATGTTTAATGTGTTCGTAAACCTCCCCTAACTGCTAGTATGTCGGTTGGCAGGGGGTTGCACATTTCTGTAATGTTTACTGTTTGTGTATATGAACTGTATTGGACTGTTGTGATGATTAGCCGGGGTTTGAGATGGGTTATTATATTCATTCATTCGATGTAATTGTAATATATTGTAATATTATTTTGCGGGGCACATCCAGGTTGCGGTTGTAGCCACCGTTATATTATTTCATTTTACTGTTTTTGCTCCTAGGATAGACCCATGGTGGGGTGCACAAACTACCGGGTATTTTGAAGTGTTTAGTGGCCTACTCACGTTGTTGAGGGAGACCGCTTCACTTCGGATACTTGGTGGGTAGTTTGCCGTACCCGTAGAGGTCTAGGGTGGGGTAATGGCTATTCATCACAACTGTGTAATCCGTACTTTGTTGCAGGCTCAAAGCAAACGCGGATTGCTTGCATATCCAATAAAGTTCATCAGTGATCTGGAATGCCTATTATTGCGTCTGACGAATGTACAATATCTATATATGATAGCTATTAGACGTCACTTATGTTTTACACCCGCGCTAGCCCAGCCCCCGCTCTGTTTTTAGTTATGTAACCTAACGGGTGATGACGGGACCCAGAGGCGAATGCGGATGGCATAAGAGGACGTGGTATTTTCGTTGTTTTCTGCAATGATGGGACGCATTATTATAATGCAAAGAAAATAAACCAAAAATGAGTCGTTGGAACAAATTTAAAAGAAACCACTCGGTTATTTTAAAAGAGCAGAATTTTTAATTGCGAAGGTTTAACCACTCCTTTTAAAAAGCTATCAGGTTCCTTCGATTATATCAAGTTCACTACGTTCACGGTTTTGCCAAAACCATTCGTAGCCCTCCGTCATATCGTATGAATATTCAATAGTATTCAAGCTATGTTTGTTGACCTTCGTCAAGGCATAGTAATTGGTAGCTGTTGGGTGTTCATATGTAGCATAGATAGATGCGTTGGTTTAGGACAGTCGTATTACCTTGTTGACCTTGGTCAAAGGTATATACGGGTGGGTTCAAATTAACCTGGACAATGACGGGTAGAACTTGATATGTGACTTATGATTTGTTGACCTTCGTCAAGGTCATAAGAGCATGAGGCAAAAATCCACATCGGGAGTTTCTAAAGAAACTGAAATTTGCAAAGAGTTGCATACCATTTGGAGTTTGATGAATGTTTGTAGGATTCCTTCAACATTATCATACGATGATATTTGGATTCCGATCCTACTGTGAGTACAAGCTACTTATCAGGAGATTCGTCACTTAACGATCAATGCTATAAACCAAGTAGGTGTCGAGAAAGGTGTCAGCGGGGCTACGCCCCCGGAGAAAAGAGGTTATTTAATTAAGGAACTTCGCGAAAGCGTTGGAAAACCTCCCTCGAAGTATCGACACTAGCCTGGCTGAACGGTTAAGCAAGTATTGTATGGTAAGAATTGTCCTGGCTAATTCTTCTTTTATGGTTTGAGGAAGGATTCGAGAAACAGTGGGAGCCATCCAGTTTAGATAAACTAAAAACCAATCTAAACTTGCAACAGCATCATGCTAAAATGTTTTCTTCTCTTTCTCTCATTGCAGCGACCTTGTGACCACGACTAGGTTACATCTAGATAACGAATTGACTGAATCTGACTTATATGACTGGCAAAGGTCTGTCCAGATGTCCATTGCCTATGACAAGCTGGACCACCCTATTACTACTCACGATCCCGCCGTCCCAGGTCCAGTTTCCACCGTCGCGGATATGGATATCCGTCAGACAAGGGAAAAGGATAAAGCGAAAGCTAAGTGCCTCGTGTTAGCTTCAGTTCATGGTGTATACCAGAAGCAGCATGAGAAGATGGACTTAGTTTCCATCTTTCTCCATAACAAAGATTTATATGGAGAGCAATCTTATATCGCAAGATATGAGACCTCGAACGAATTAATTCAAGCGAGGTTGGCTGTCGGGTTATCTGTAGGTAACGACGTCCTTACAATGACTAGCTATATTGATGAGCTCAAGGACCTGGAGACTACGTTGGGAAACAGGTCATATGTTGACTTATTTCCACAGTCCCTACCCTCTACTTACACCAGTAAAGTAGGAGGAAAGGGAAGATCAAAAGTTTCGGGACTTGGTGTAGCTAAAGAGGGATGTTCCTATTGTTATGAAAGCGGGCATTGGCAGAAAGATTGCAGGGCTTTGGAAGCCAGTAGCCAAGATACGAAGCATGTTGTGGCTTCGGCCTCATGTGTGTTTGTAATTGAGAATTGTTTGTCTATTAACTCTACTTCCTGGGTACTAGATACCGGAGCAGGATATCATATCTGTAATTCATTACATGCTTTGAGAAACCGTAGAGTTATAAAGATAGGTGATTTGTCTTTCAGAGTTGCAAACGGAATGAGCGTGGACGCTGAATCCGTGGGAGAATATCGCCTAGGTTTGACAAGTGGGCAGATATTGATTCTACGTAACTGTTTGTATGTACCAAGTTTGACTTGTAATATCATATCAGTATCCTCACTTTCGAGAGAGGGATATGATTTTACATTCGTAAGCGATGTAGTTCACATCCACCTAAATCAGGTTCTGATTGGGTCCGGTACATTAGATGACAGTATATACGTATTGAGTCAAGCTTAGGTTTTCAATGTCCAGAATACACTCAAAAGAAAGTCTCCAGAAATAAATCAGGCTTTCTTATGGCATTGTAGACTAGGTCACATCAATGAAACACGATTAACTAAGTTACATAAACAAGGATATTTGAATCCGTTCGAATATCAATCTTATGCTACTTGTAAATCTTGTCTCATGGGAAAGATGACAAAGACTCCGTTTACTGGACACGGAGTAAGAGCAAGCGAGCTCTTGGGACTCGTACACAGTGATGTGTGCGGTCCAATGTCTACACATGCACGAGGTGGTTATTCCTACTTCATTACTTTTACGGATGATTTTTCTAGGTATGGATATGTCTTCGTAATAAAGCATAAATCCGAGGCCTTTGAGAAATTCCAGGAATACAAGAGTGAAGTGGAAAACCAAACAGGCAAAAGTATCAAGACACTGAGATCTGATCGAGGTGGTGAATACTTAAGTGCCGAGTTCCTGGGTTACTTAAAAGAGAATGGAATTCTCTCTCAGCTTACTCCTCCATACACACCACAACACAACGGTGTTTCGGAAATGAGGAATCGAACCCTATTGGATATGGTTCGTTCCATGATGAGTAAGGCTGAGTTACCACGATCTTTCTGGGGTTATGTACTAGAAACAGCTGCATATCTCTTGAACAAGGCTCCAACCAAGACTGTGCCTGCCACCCCATATCAGATGTGGAGTAGGAAGAAACCATGTCTTAAGTATCTTAAGACATGGGGATGTCCAGCTTTTGTAAAGAAGCAGCATGCGGACAAGCTCGAGGCATGCTTAGTACTGTGTAAGTTTATGGGATACCCAAAGAACTCCAGGGGGTATCTTTTCTATTCTGAAGAGGAACAAAAGGTTTTTGTTTCTCAGCATCCCCACTTCATGGAAACTGAATTTTTAGAAAATCAGATAAGTGGGAGAGCAATAGAACTGGAAGAAATTCCAGAACCACCAACTACTACTGAAAGTTTGGTAGAACCAGAAGTTCAAGAAGAACATGACATTCCCGCACCCCTCCGCATGAGTAGTAGGCCGTCTCATCCGCCTGAGAGATACTACAGTTTTCTCATAGATGGGGATAGAGAGGATTGCGTCATTGATGATGATGACCCTACTAGCTTCCAGCAATCCATTCAGAGTGGCGACTCGGTAAAATGGCTGGTTGCAATGCGGACCGAAATGGAGTCCATGTACACTAACAAAGTATGGACTTTGGACTTTACTCCAGATGGGGTAAAACCCGTAGGATGCAAATGGATCTTCAAAAAGAAGATTGGTGTAGATAGACAGGTTGAAACCTATAAGGCTAGACTTGTTGCAAAGGGTTTCCGTCAAAGACCTGGTTTGGACTATGACGAAACCTTTTCTCCAGTGGCTATGCTCAAATCCATTCGGGTCCTTCTTGCTATTGCTGCCTTCCACGATTATGAGATCTGGCAGATGGACATAAAGACGGCATTTCTAAATGGTAATTTGGAAGAGTGCGTCTATATGGATCAGCCAAAGGGATTCATTCAGAGTGGGAGCAGCGGTAAAGTATGCAAGTTGCTTAAGTCCATTTATGGACTAAAGCAGGCATCGCGGAGTTAGAACATCTGTTTTGATGATGCTGTCAAAGAATTCGACTTTATCAAAAATCCAGATGAACCATGCATATACAGTAAGATTGTAGGGAGAGCTGTAGTATTCCTCGTCTTGTATGTGGATGACATTCTCCTAATAGAAAATGATATTCCTATGTTATAGTCATTCAAAAGATTCTTATCACAGAAATTCTCCATGAAAGACCTGGGTGATGCCACCTACATTCTGGGGATCCGGATCTATCGTGATAGATCAAAAAGGATGTTGGGACTTTCGCAGTCCAGGTACATAGACACCATATTGAAGAGATTCGGTATGGATGATTCTAAGCGCGGTAATCTACCGGCTTGTTACGGAATCACCTTCTCCAAAGAAATGTCTACCAAGACTGATTTGGAAAGGGATCGCATGTCGATTATACCCTACGCTTCTGCGGTAGGCTCTATAATGTATGCGATATTATGTACCAGACCAGATGTAGCATACGCATTGAGCGATGTAAGCCGGTATCAGGCAAACCTAGGGGAGAAGCATTGGATAGCAGTAAAGAACATTCTCAAGTACCTGAGGAGGACTAAGGAGATGTTCTTGTTGTATGGCGGAAAAGACCTCCAGATCGAGGCCTTTGCTTACTCCAGCTTCCAGAGTGACAAGGATGACTCCAAGTCCATGTCGGGTTATGTCTTTACCTTCAATGGAGGGGCGGTCTGTTGGAAGAGTTCCAAACAGGAGACCGTTGCTGACTCAACGATGGAAGCGGAGTACATAGCTGCTTGCGATGGCGCAAAAAAAGCTGTCTGGATAAAGAAGTTCCTCACAGAACTTCAGGTGGTTCCTACCAGTGTTGGTCCAATACCTCTGTATTGCGACAACAACGGCGCTATAGCTTTAGCGAAGGAACCCAGGTCCCATCAAAACTCCAGACACATCTTAAGGCGGTATCACCTGATCAGAGAGATCGTAGATCGCCTGGAGATCGAGATAAAGAGAGTAGAAACGGAGAATAACATTGCTGATCCATTCAAAAAGGCCAATCCTCAGACGCAGTTCGAGAGGCTATTCGAGATCATAGGTCTGCGATATGCCAGCTCATGGCCCTAGTGCAAGTGGAAGATTGTTAGTGTATGTGCCCTAGGGGCCATTATTGTATCATACTAGATTGTATATTACTTAATGGAAGCTTGGGATATTCACACTTGTATTGACAGTCTTGTTATACATAGTAGTATGCTACTTGGTTTTGTCTACTTTAATATGTGCATATATTTATTGTAACGTATCATTTATACATATTAGTAGAGCCCATAGGATCTTTGCTTAATTACCAGCGTTGTGATGGCAGTCACACTAGTGGGGGCTGGGTAGTCTATAAGCAACATCCTATACAGGTCCCTGGTCGTTGGATTATCGAGACAGGGCATCGATATTCCGGAGTAGACTAACGTGTATGCTTCTCATCCCAGTTGGGGAAATGGTCTGTCCCACAGCCATCAGTACGTCGTACTGGAGATAGTATACAGGTGCTCGTTAGGTTACGGGTACACCGGACAGGACTCGCAGAGGAACTGTTGGTTGGTATTATACCCGTCGTCAGTTAACAGTTCCAAGGTGACATGAGTACAGCATAGTCCGCAGACTTGACACTGCTACTTCGCCTCGAGTGTGTCCTACTGTTCTTAGATTTCTACCCTACCACGGCTCAAAGGAGTCGTGCAAACAGGTAGCGGTTGGGTGCAGTCTCGAGCACTTGGAGGCAGTGGCGGTTAGACAGGATTCATCTCTCCCAGTATTGGAAGTTGATATCGCGCTGTGTCAGAGAGCCATTACGCAAAGTCCCTGGCCAGGGAAAGCGAGATTTACTGGTAGGTTCCAGTAGTTTCTCTGGGTGTAATGGGCTACGCTCTGACACGACTTATACCGCTATTAGGGGACTGACGCTTGCCGCCCCTTAGGCTCGATATGCGATAGTCTTAGACGAACAGACCGGACTGTACGGAGATTGTCACATCAGGCTCAGTAGGAGTTCGGATGGGTTTCCTCATCGGCCTTCATATCGACATCTACCTGGGGACCGTTACGTACAGCTAGTGCCGCTTGCGGTCTGTGATTAAACCCACTGCCAGCGTAGTGTCGAGTCTTTAGAGTCCCACACAGAGAGTTTCCCTGCTCCAGGCGAAACGATATAGAGGTCGTATAGTTTTACGACAAGGGTTTGGACGCATACGTGTTTAAACGCACGTACGACGTTCGGACAGTTTTTTCTAGTCGGCTTTGGTTTAAGCCAGATTCTAGTATCAGGTTATTGGATTTATACAGTCTAAAGTTTTTCCGTGTTTTCACGGATAGGAGGGGCGTTCTCGTAATTTGTCGGGAAGCTTCTAGAAGGATGATGACTTGGAGGGTAAGGTGGCATTAGCAATTAATGATCTAGTGACTCATTTAGATGAATCATTCAAGTGAGTTAATGAAGCATTTATTGCTTAATGACTCACTTGATGATTCATTGAATATATTTAATGAAGCATGATGATAATGCATTTGATTTATTCATTTGATAATTTCTTATGCTTCATTATATATTAGAAGTGAGAAGCTTTTTCATTCATAACTTATGCTCACCTTCTCTCTCCTCAAGCTCTCTCTTGAAACTCTAATCCTCCCCTCTCATGTGTTGAGATCAAGAATTAGATAGACTAATTAATCCATAACCTCACTCTATATCACCTATGTCACTTTGATTAGCAACTAAAGAAACCTAGTTATCTCAAGTTAGAGATCAAGCTAGGAGTAGGAGCTCTCGGGTGGATCGTCTTTGACTCGAAGAGGCCGTTGAGGTGCCGACGTTCCAAAGATCCTACGAGGAGTGCAGGACAGCGATGAAGACCCGAAGGACAAGTAACGTGAGGTATAACTTCGAATCCGAGTAGTTAAACCTTTCGTGGTTTTCTAGTAACGGTTTAGACACGATTCATGCGCTCAAGTCCGTGTTACGAAGCTTTGATAATCGTTTTTCATATATTCCGCCTCCCCGCAAGTTCGTGGGGTGCGTGACATGGACTTACAGTGGTATCAGAGCCAACTAAACCTTTACTAGCTTGTTAGCAACTAATTAGAACTTCGATCGTCAGAAAAAACGCGAAAACTTAATTTTGTTGTTAGTTCCAAGCAAAGTTAGGGTGATTCCTCCATCCCTGATTATATGTGGAAGAATATGGATTGTTTCTAGGTCTTTGTTGAAAAGCTGCATTGGTATGCTCTTGACCTTGAAATGGAGAATTCATTGGACATTCTTCCGTGAGATGTGATGAATCAGAACAGCATCCACATACAATTTTGGGGAGTGACATTGGGTTTAGGGAGGCTGCTAAAAATTTATTTTCCATAGCTTCGAGCTTCTTTTGCATTGCTGCCATTTCAGCTCTAACTCCTATGGAAACATCAATTTGGTGAATGCCACCCCTAGACGATGACTGGTTTACACTCTCCCACTGTAAGGATCTTTCAGCGAAATCTTCTAAGAATTTCCAAGCTTCGCCATCATCTTTGGTCATGAAAGTTCCTTGACACATGGATTCAAGGTTCTGTTTAGTTATAGGATTAATGCCCTCATATATGATTCTGCACAGATCCCATCTAGGGATTCCATGATGTGGACATTGAACCAACAGATCCTTGAAGCGTTCAAAACACTTCGAGAATGGTTCATTTGGAAGCAGGGTGAATTGATTTATTTCGCTACGGACTTGAGCTATTTTATGATTGGGGTAGAATTTCTTAAGAAATGCTGCGACAAATTCTTCCCAATTTGAAATGGAATGTGCGGTTGTGTTATACAGCCACTTCTCGGCTATATCGCACAAGGTAAATGGAAGAAGACGAAGACGCATCGCATCCACAGAAAGCTGTGAAGTACCCATCATTGCGCATACATTTTCAAATTTTGTAATAAAGACATATGCGTCTTCAGACTCAAGACCGTGATATTTGGGTAGAAGATTGATGTATTGGGGTTTTACTTCAAAATTGTCCCCGTTGGCTGGTGGAATGGTGAGACAGGTCGAAAGAGGACCTCGCATAGGGTAACATCTCTCTTAAAGAGAGATGCAGGGTGGATTCTGTGCACCTGCGGACGGTGGTAAAGAAGTTCGATGGAGAAGCGTCCATCGAAGTCGGTGTGGTGGTGGGAAAAGAAGTAGTAGACGTAGAATTACCGACTTCGGACTCGATCGGGGGAACGCAGACTAAACGGGCACTAGAATCCCGTGTCCAGCCAAGCATGCACTAAAGGGTTTAGCACAAGTGGCAGCGTTAAGATAATTAGAGAAAATGATAAGTTGGTGTTTGTTTTGAAAAAGATACGGATTTTTTTTTTGAAAAAAAAATGCAAATCACAACAAATGCACAAGCAACCCTAGAATCTAGTGGTCACCTAGGTCAAGTCTCTAGACCGCTCCTAACTGCCAGAAGACAAATCGCAGGATCAATCCTCTACTGCCTTTTTGTCTCTCCTGTGGCCAGGTAAGTGCCAGGTAAGTGGGAGGTTCTCCACTACGTAAGTAGTGGGCCTAATTAAGTAACCACTTTCCTTAGACACACTTGCCTTAGACACCACAAAAGAAACGCGGATAAGCAATAGATTACCCACGACCTCCTACTGTCCTAAGTGAGCGCGACGGTCCTTAGAGTCAAGTCTAGATTTCTTTTAGTTAATGAGGGTAATGCGGATGCAGTTTTGTGATTTTTGGGGCTTAGGAAGGGTAATGAACTCCCCACCTAATCTGAATTTGGTCTTTGCCCCTTAATTTCCATATTAAAATATGCAAACAACCAAGATCAAACACGCACAATTTTTGCTTTTTGCGGCGCTGCGAATTTTTGCAAAGAATCCTGCAGAAATTGGTTAATGGAGCAGATCAAGGAGGAGATAAGAAAGTTAGGAATTCACCGAGAAATTTTCGTGCAGCGAAGCTCTGGATACGCCGCGGAACTGCCGCGGGAGGCTAGCAATGGCTGCGGAAACGCGGTCCAGTGAGGAGATCTCTGCATAAATTTTCCAAGAACTGTTCCTGTTCACTGCCTGAGCTCTCTGGAATATTCAGAAAAAAAATTCTCTCGCTCCACTGATTCCAGATTTCCTTGCAACAAATCACAACGAATCGTTTAGTGTTTGCGCGAATTTTGATCTAAAAATTCTGATGGAATAAATTTTTCAACTCAAATTTCAAAAACGAACAAATTAGCACACTATCCCCAGCAACGGCGCCATTTGATTGAATGATTTGCGGTGTGTAGGTAGAAAATGTATAGAAATCACAACCAAAGAAAATTTTGACCGCAATCAATAACGGTGTCGACGTAGCTGATTTGATCTCAAAAACTATCTATAACCGCAATCAAGAATGGCGTCGCATGAAGCTAGCTGGTGAGTACGGGTCGGTCTACAGGGATTTTGTGAATCTCCTAATCGGGCTAACGAGTTAATTCCGAAGGGTGTTCGGATTGGTTATTAAATCTAAAAACCTAATTATTCTACCTAGGGCAATTAATTGAAAGTTATAACTAGGGCAGATAAATAAAATCTATACTAGGGCAGGAAAATAAATTTAATCTAGGGCAGGAATTGAAATTATCTAGGGCAAGGAAATAAATAAATCTACTTACTTTATAGATGGATCTCTCCAACCATTTACGCAGGGTTGTCAGATCTGAATAGATGAATTGAAGAGAGGCACCGATGCTCTCCATAAAGAAATTTGTATTTTATTAAAAGGAGGCATAAAGAAAATACAATGTTTTGGGTTCCTATTTATAGAGAATAGGAAACCCTAGGGTTACATTTGACCCGCGTGTCTACATTTACACAAATACCCCTAGGTAGACCCATTCAGCGCCACACAAGACTTGGTAAAATTTTCTGCCATCAAATCCTCAGACCCACCGCGGAACCGCGGCCCCAGCCAGGGTTTGGCCGCGGTTCCACGGCCAAACTAGAGAGTTGGGCTCTGGGCTTTTGAGTCTTGATTTCTGGATCTTTGGTCTTCTGAATTCTATGGTTCTTTTCTGAATTTGGCTTCTGATTCTATCCCAGATTTTCCAGTGAACATTGTTGTGGATTTTAACCGTTTCTTCGAGACGAAAACTTGGACCTTGCGTTGCCTTGTAGTTTATGAACTGATCTTTATGTAGGCTTGATCAAGATCCTTCTATTTGTTGGTTGCAGTTCCACTTTTGCATCGTCTTTTCTCTTTTTCACTGTTTTCTGTCCAAAAGCCTGTAACCTGTAATATGTAGCAGACATGCGTCAAAAGCACCTGTTTATTTATAAAAAGAATAAGAATGGGGAATATAATAATGCAATATTATGGTGTGAACAAATACCCCCAAACTTATCTTTTGCTCGTCCTCGAGCAAACTTATTTTTATTCACTAAAATCCTAACCAAGCCACACTTTCGCAGGGAAACGCGATTGCACTGAGCACGTGCAACAAGCCGTTAAACCTCTAGGTGTCCCTAGTAGGAGGAGTGTTGTCTCCTGAGGGTTTTCAGCGGATTACACCCACAAAATCCTATCAACTCGGCCCATTGACTTTTGTTCTCCAATTAGGTTTTCTAACAAGGAATTCTATTATCTTTTGACTCGCAAATTATCCACCTATATTCTTCACACTTCCTCATCATCTAACTTAAGATTATATATGTTCTATAGACTTATTTAGCTTTCGGCATCTCCTAAGTTTTCCTTCTAGGGTTACATCTCCACTGAGGAATTTCTATCAACCCTACTAAAGATACAAGTTTTATTCTTCATTCCTTTCTCTCATCTAAACTCTAATCACATATCCCCACGTGTGTGTAAATATCACCCCTACACTTGGAAATTCAAATCAAGCAATCGTACTCTCGTCCATTGTCCAAAGCACTTATTAATTAGTGAATTTTTTAAATGAAATTTGCTTACACATCCTTCATGCGACCGTTAATACTTCTTGAGGTACCAACAACCGATTACAAGATGTGTTAGCACTTTAAAGCGTACTTCCTAGTTTTGCAACACCCAAGGCTTTAGCAGTGATTCCCAAACCAGTTGGTCTAAGGCACTAGGTGATGAGGCACCCTCGCTAAATATTTTTCTATTTTTACAGCCTTAAGTAATCACAAAAACCAGTGTCCATTTTTTTATTCTTTATTCACACTTTTTTTCTTTTATTTTCTTCGTACTAAGGACTTTAGACAAGAGAATTTCAAGGTCTCTTCTACTATTCCAAGTTTCAAGATGCGTGATTGTGCATTTTGTAGGGTTCACGTTTTCAGAATCTAGACTTAAGCTAGGAACTATTTTTCAAACTTATACTCTAATAAGAACATCAATACTCTTCCCTCATTTTGACTTAGCCCAAGAAGTGAACCCAAAATTTGCCTATTTCTAAATAAGCTACAAAGACATATACTTTCTACCGTTAAACTTTAAGGAATGTTATTTTTAGGGTTTTTAATTCACTAACTCTAAGATCTAGTTGTTCCTAACCAGTTGACCTATTTGTCAAACCAAAGTCAATTAGCCAAAATTGAATAAAATAATTTTTATAATTTTTGAAAATTTTCAATTTTTTATGGGTTTTCAAATAAGTATGCAAATGCAAAAATATGTACAAATGAATGCGAAGAAAGAAGACTTACCGAGTATACCCCCAAACTTGAACTTGACAATGTCCTCACTGTCATGCTAAACCAAGAGGGTCAAAATATCGGTACTCCCCTATTTATTTATTTATAAAAAAAAATTATATTTTTTTAATGTTTTGAATTTTTTTTTTATAGAAAAAGAAAACAAAAAATATATACATATATACAACAAGGTCTCCCCAAACTTAAGCTTGGCCATACACAAGCCAAAGGTTAGCACCAACCATTCAAAAATCTTATCGTTGTAATGATCTAGTTGGTGAAAGAATGGGGTGGAAAGGAAAGAAATGAGAAACACGCGAGACCGTGTGGAAAGAAGAATGGTAGAATATGGTCTCGGTGGGGGAGAAGAAGAGCGGAAAGAAGAAAGAAGGATCGCGCGAACTTGAGCGTGTAGATCGAGTGAATAAATTAGCGCAATATGTGATGATCGATATGTTAAAAGCGCTTGCGCTAACCTATCAACCCGTCGGGAAATGGGGTCAAATCCCTCAAGGTTCGCAAGAAAACAAGGGTACGCCGAACTTGGTATAGGAGATGAAAGCGTAACGGTCATTTGTTCGGTCGGAACAATGGGAAAGAGGGAGGGTGATATAACAGTCAAAGGTTCAGGAGGATGAATTGGAAAATCAGACACATCAAACAAAAATGATTCAACCTCAATATTATCCTCAAGACTCTCCTCAATACTATCCTCAATATTTAACTCATCCATGCCATTATCATCAAAATCTAGACGCATATGAGATTCGGGAGAAACATTTAATAACTCAGGATGATGATTTGAACATAAAATTTCAAGCAAATCGACAGGTTCATCATCCGAAATATTCCCGGCGTCTATATCCTCAATCAAGTGAAAATCAATTTCTTTAGACACCTCCTCAAAAGCATGGATGTTTATTAATGTAGGTTCTAGAGTGGATGTGTAAAGGTTAAACGGATTAGGTGTGGTTTAACTCGAAAGGGGTTCTTCACAATTTGGCAAATCAAGCACTACAAAATCACACAACTCATTTTTATTTTCAACAGGTGAACTATTTAGGGCAATCAATGGAAAACAGGAGTTGTGGGCTTCAATTGGGTATGGGTAGGTTTGATTTGGAAATCCTCTCTCATTCTCACTCTGTCCAACCGCCTCCTCATACATTGAAAAATTTGGAGCTAGCGGGAAACTAGCTACAGGTTCACTCGGTTGCATAAGGGTGGCCATGGACGCTTCCACATTCCTCACCATTTTGTTTGTTGCAGCAATATAAGCCTCCAACGACTCTTCCAAACTAGACTTAGGTGGTGAGGGGGTTTCAGTAAAAGATTCAAAATTGGTTGGATATGTGAAACTCCCTAATGGCTGTGTCGAAACAGTGTCTAGTGAAGGTGGGAAGGTCGGGTATGACTGGTAGGAAGTGGGTGGTAAGATAGGGGTAGGGTCAACATATGGGTATGAAGGTGAATAATCGTGCGGATCCCTAAAACTAGATGAGTGAAGTGGGGTGAAAGATCGACTGCGAGATTGAGCAATATGCTCAGCAATGGACATCGGCCTAGGAGTGACAGAAGGACTTGAAGAAGTGGTATCAACATATGTAGGTTGTAAAGGTTGACTCGGTTGACACAAAGTGAGTTGAAAAGTCAAACTATTTCTCTTAGACGCCTCTATTTGATCTTTCAACGAAATTTTTGGCAAGGAGAGATCGTTTTTAAATTGACCGAACAAATTGACGTACGACGCAAAATTAGGTTCGGGATACCAAAGTTCGGCTAATGATTTATTGTGTGGGGTACCCATGTTAGAAGAAGAAAGGTGACAAGAAGGAAGGTTGGGTCGTGCTAGGATTTATTTCGGGCTAAAAAATTTTTGCAAGTTCTATAAAATATTTGTCCTTTTTATTTTCATTTTTCATTGATTTTTTCTTTCTCTTTATTTGGAAAAATTTTGTTGCAAAAAGATTTTAGAGAAAAGATATGCAACAGCAAAATATTTTATAGAAAAGACATGCAACAGCAAAATATTACTTACAATCTATTTTATTTCAAGTGGGGCCCAAAAATCCTGCACAAGACTGTTATATGGGAGGGAATATATTTTTAAAGTGCACAGAATCTTGCAGGAAATTTAACAAAAGATATATATCGAAACATTCAGAGGAGAGATCAGAAGACTTACAGAGTTTTTTTTTTTTTTAACCGTAGAGGAAGTTTGGGGATCTGATCCTCTGGTATGACCGCGGAACCGCCGCGTATGGCAGCCTCAGACCGCGGATCCGCCGCGGTTTGGTGGCTTCGACCGTTTTTCTTTTTTTTTTTTTTTGCTCTCCAGATCTCCACGGTTCTTCTTGTTTTGCTTTCTGGAAATTTCCAGATCCGTCTCGATTGTATATCCTGCAAGATTCAAACAACAAAGTACCCTTTCCAAAAATAACAGATAATATATTTTTATATTTTTTATGATTTTTCAGATTTTTATGATTTTTTTAATTTTGTGATTAACCCGAAATTGCGAAAAGGAAAGTTCTACGCCATCTCCGGCAACGGCGCCATTTGATTTGATCTCAAAAACTATCTATAACCGCAATCAAGAACGGCGTCGCATGAAGCAAGCTGGTGAGTACGGGTCGGTCCACAGGGATTTTGTGAATCTCCTAATCGCGCTAACGAGTTAATTCCGAAGGGTGTTCGGATTGGTTATTAAATCTAAAAACCTAATTATTCTACCTAGGGCAATTAATTGAAAGTTATAACTAGGGCAGATAAATAAAATCTATACTAGGGCATGAAAATAAATTTAATCTAGGGCAGGAATTGAAATTATCTAGGGCAAGGAAATAAATAAATCTACTTACTTTATAGATGGATCTCTCCAACCATTTACGCAGGGTTGTCAGATCTGAATAGATGAATTGAAGAGAGGCACCGATGCTCTCCATAAAGAAATTTGTATTTTATTAAAAGGAGGCATAAAGAAAATACAATGTTTTGGGTTCCTATTTATAGAGAATAGGAAACCCTAGGGTTACATTTGACCCGCGTGTCTACATTTACACAAATACCCCTAGGTAGACCCATTCAGCGCCACACAAGACTTGGTAAAATTTTCTGCCATCAAATCCTCAGACTCACCGCGGAACCGCGGCCCCAGCCAGGATTTGGCCGCGGTTCCGCGGCCAAACTAGAGAGTTGGGCTCTGGGATTTTGAGTCTTGATTTCTGGATCTTTGGTCATCTGAATTCTGTGGTTCTTTTCTGAATTTGGCTTCTGATTCTATCCCAGATTTTCCAGTGAACATTGTTGTGGATTTTAACCGTTTCTTCGAGACGAAAACTTGGACCTTGCGTTGCCTTGTAGTTTGTGAACTGATCTTTATGTAGGCTTGATCAAGATCCTTCTATTTGTTGGTTGCAGTTCCACTTTTGCATCGTCTTTTCTCTTTTTCACTGTTTTCTGTCCAAAAGCCTGTAACCTGTAATATGTAGCAGACATGCGTCAAAAGCACCTGTTTATTTATAAAAAGAATAAGAATGGGGAATATAATAATGCAATATTATGGTGTGAACAGTAGCGCGTTAGTGAATACGGATCTTCCTCAGGGAAAGTGTGATCCGTTCGAATTTGATTTAGATGAATTGAAAATTAAAGAAAAGAGAAAAAGACAATTCAATTCAAGATTATAAAAGTGAATTTCAAGAATTATCTAGATCTAAATCTAATATCAAGAAAACATTAAAATCAAGAATCAAGAATTGATGATATCCAATCGAATTAGGTTTCAAGAATTGAAGTGAGGCTCGTAGGAATCGATCGAATCTATAGACGTGATGAAAACTAGTGATTACGTTTTCTTATCCGTTAATGATTTGTTGCTAGATCGATGACGATTAATCGAGGTTTAAGGATCTTTTGAAGGAACTAGGGTTTCTTCATCTCATCCTTTGTCCTTTCGATGAATCACATTCAAAAGCTAGCCTCTAGTAAATTGAATCACCAATCGTCGATCTCTAGTTACGAGCGAAAACATTCAAGAAAGCGTTTCGCTTAAAACTAGATTGCCGATGATTCAATCTAAAAGAGTTTACAAAACTTATAGGAATTAAGAATCGTTTCAAGATCTAATCATCATCATCTATTGATTCTCTTGACTTCTCCACGAGCGAAGTTTTACTCAAGCATTATAACAAAGAACACAATCAAGAATCTTGATCTAATCATAATGCTCAAACTGAAAGATAAGCAAGATATAGAAATTTCACCTTTTATTTATCAACAATTTTGTTACAATTCTCTCAAGATCTACAAGAGGAAAAAACTCGATCGTCGATTTCGTTCCTCACCGTCTCCGTGAGTCGCGGATCTCCTTGGATCACTTGCTCCGTTGAAGTCCGGCGTCGCTTCTAAAAGGTTAAAGGCTTCTTGCTTGATTTGTACTCAAAGATCTTGAATTTTGGCTTTGGTGATTGGATTAGGGTTAGGGTATGAATGCACAAGTTGTGTCACTCAACTTGTGGGTGGAAATTGATCAACAATCAACAACATTTAGATAGAAGCTTTAGGCTCCTTTTTATAGCCTTAGGATTGGGATTAGCTTCCTTTAGAAGCTAGGTTTAGTTTAGCTTCACTTGTAAGCTTGGTAGTTAGGTAGAAAGTTCTAGAGTTAGTTAGTTAGGGCTAGCTTCCTTCATAATCTTGGAGGTTAGGGAGAAGCTTCTAAGCTTAGGTAGTTATTTGATAGGCTTGCTTGAGAAGCTTGAGAGTGTTTAGCTTGAACAAAGAGCTTTGCTGTTCGGACAGAAGCTTCTGGAGATCTCTGGAATTTGCATTGGCTTTAAGAAGTGTGGGCCCTGAAATAAGAAACCTGACATGAAGCCATGCTGATGACGTGTCTTTATGGCCGCGGATCCGCTTCGCAAGGGGTGCTCCGGCCGCGGATCCGCGGCCCATTGGTGGCCGTTTTGCATGGAATTTCCTTTGATGCTTTGTGCTGACTGTAGCTGTATTTTCTGATGTGTGGAATCTTATAATTCTCTCTAGTTCATTGACAGATCTCAAGTCTTGGACTTGGCGTATTTTTCTTAGCACTTTTAGCAGCTTCGGCTCTTTTCCTGGAATTTCCTGCACAGATTCTCGAGACAAGTGTTGCTCTACACAAAAGATTATGCGTGCTATAATAAACACTCAATTTTCCTCAAAGTGTCGGTTATAATACATAACACAAGTTATTTTTTATTTTACGGTCAATTTGCTAATATGTGCTATAATCATTCCGAACACCTTTAGATGATTGCAAATAATAGGGAAATTGATGTGTTTAAAATGCAATATTTTCGACTGATCAACCGGCTTTTGAATCACGTGAAAACTATATGACCCTACCGTAATCCAAGCAAGCCAAAAAGAAGGAATCTAAACCTTTTTAAGAAAATAGTGGAGGTGAAGTTTCGGAAAAATGGGTATAAATGAAATCAAGTTTCTCTTTTTAAATTATAAGTAAAGTTCGTTGAAATGCAAGTGGGTTTTAGACTAAAATTTGAAAATATTTTCGTCATTTGAAATTTTGGCAGCACCACCTTTGTAAATTTTGATAAAAACAGTACATATACATAAATATAACATCAGCATCCCCATCGGAAGCTATCTCATCGCCCAAACAGCGGAATCATAACCAGGCAGTATATACGACGTGCAAGGCGAAGATCAACACAAGAAGAAGTAAAAGAAAACATCATCAACTCAACTATAAAGAATAACATACAAGTCTCGCCTCTAAGTCCAAAAGAATATACAAGTTTGGTTTCTAAGTCCACAAAAAATACAAGTCTGGTCGATGAAGTTTGTAATTAGATTACAAATGAATATAAATATATAAGCGACGGTTACGATCTATAATGTAACTCACCTACCAAGAAATCACCCAAAAGAAAAAACGTGCCAAAAAGACGTTAGTGATCCGAGCGGTCGGTTCTATAAGAAAACTATGGCACAACGAGAGTGAGTTGCCAACTAGTGAGTAGAAGACATTATTAGATAGAAATCGAATGCATAACGATCTACTTAGATCATACTGTATAATAATATCATACTATGCGATAACGAATATGAACGTGTATATATAATATCGTGTTGGTATCAATATATGGAAATATGTTGTCAATAACATATATATTTATCATCCAAAGAGTGTCTATCAACGACACTCGAAATCCTTATAAAAACAACTGAGTGTCCAGTATCGATATTTGAAATCCTCATAAATTCCGTGTCCAATATTGACACTCAAAATCCTCATATCTCATGTGTCGTCTCTCAGATCAACCCTCTCTCAGGTGCCGTCTCATCGGATCGGCCCTAAAATCCATATGAATCATATAACTCTGGTCGGTATTCTTCGGATATCCATCGAGTTTCCATACTATCACCGGTAGGTATCACTCGCAGCCAGGATCAACACCTTTCTATACGATCTTCTTGCCCGTGGGTACCGTACCAGGTCCACCATGTATTCGCAATCGGTTCCTCCCCCTCCTTCGATTCGGATAATACTTATATCTCAGCACCCAGAAAACTCATGGTGGATGCCAAATATTATATCAAGAGACAAGCACATTTTTAAAACATTCATAAGTTTTATAAAATCGTATTCGCGGTTTCTTAAATCTCAGAAATCCAATGGAAACGTTATCTCATAAAAATATGGTAATAATAGAACAACATATAACAGTACAGAACAGTAATATAATACATGTTGATGTGAAATGAGCAGTAATTTAAGATCCTGGCTGGAATATAGTACGATGCGAAATAGCGATGTGTACGTGAAACATACGAGTCAATGTACTACAAGCGTGTTCATATAAGCAATGTAATGAATAATGCTAATAAGGTACAGTATGATACGGGTGATATAGCAAATCCTATAAGTGTCACGCCCCGCTTCCCAAAATACAGAATACAAGGGGTTGATAAGGTCAGCCATGCTCCTATGGTCGAGGAAACATCATGCCGTAGTCACACTTCGGCTTCTAGCTTTACGTGGTAAAAAGTAATCAAGGCACAGGTAACGAGAAATGCATTCACTAAATCAAAACAGATACAAAAACGAACCAGATAGAGATCAATGAAAGATGGCGCTGTCGTCGCTGATCTAGATGTCCGCAATATCCTCAAGGTACGACAGGTGCTGATCCAAGCTAAATCCACTTCTCACTCTGAGCATGCATACTCAGGTCGTCAGAACGACACAATAGCAATATATACAAATACAAATATAAACACGTGCAATGATGAAGAACATGAAACAGTAAGCATGGAGTAATAACATGAGCATGAAGTAGCCAGTACAGGTAAACAGTAAAGCAGGTAAACAGTAAGGCAGGTGTATCGAATCAGTAATCAATGCATGTCACTAAACCTATCAGTCTCTAAGTCTCACTATCCAGGTCGCTAAACCTATCGTCAGTCCAAGTGTGAGAGTCAACCACGCAGGAGTATCCCTCACCCAAGGGTAAAGCCCTAGGGGCAAGGGAACACGGGCCCGAGACGCTCGCTAATAATCAGTAATATCACCCATATGACTCCCAGAATCGCTGTATGTGCCGGAAATGGGACTCCCGAAATTATGTTGAATTCACACTCAAACTACCCTACACCCCGTGGTCTACATCAAACACCAACCATAAACTCAAATACTAGTCGGTCCATGACAAGTTTACACGAGAACTGGAGACAGGATCCCCATTAAGCATGTCTCAACTGGTATCCAAGATACATGGACAATGTTTGGTGCCTTACCTATAACACTAATATGAGTGCTCCATAACCGTCCCATTCCATTTATAGTTATACTTATATATGTCCCATAGACGTCGACAATACAATAAATCAACCGGCTCCGCTGATTGTGTACAAGTACGTGTCACTTCCACTTATTCATTCATGCTTTAACACTAACGTACTTGCCACAATCAAAACACTAATATCTAACACTGGGTAATGTACACGATCACTAGGTTACCAATGCATATGACCTCTACATGATATGATGAGAATGCAATAATTATGATATGGATAAAATATCATCAGCCAGTTTCGTACCACTTGCATAATTTACTAAAAATCATACATGCAGAATTAAAAAAAACAATGAAAAAGGGGGTAAGCAGTATGTTTAATTAGATATCCGTAAAAATTGGTTTCGCGTCAATCGGGTTTAAGGTTTTCCAGTTGTGGCCATTTCAATTTAAGTGTTAACTGCTGGAAATCCAGTTTCAGAACTGAAAGTCCGTTTCGTGACACGTTTTACTCCCAGTTGGGAGTATAATTAGGCGACTCTACAGTTGGATAATATTTAGATTTAACAGTTAGGTTACCAACGCATCCAAAGGATCAGTAACGTCCGCTGTGTGCTGTAAGATATGTTCAATTTAATGTCAATGTGTACAAATTGTCACTGCAGAAAACTGCAGGACACAACGGTATTCTAAAATATGAATTAAATATCAAACGGCAGTGAAACGACATGGGAATAGATTCATGTTTTAGAAAATACAATTATATACGCAACCATATGGGGCTCTGTGCATTTTCAGTTTAAGGAAGGGGTGTACAGGTGTTCCAAAGTCAGGTATTCAAAATGAACGCTGCCTCAGACTGCAGTTCAAGGCCGCGAATTGCCTCAGAATTCATTTTTATAACTTGTCAAAATGCAAATATGAACTATGGGGTGCTGAAGGTTTATCCATTGGATTCGATACGAGCCATAGAATGCTAAGATCCGATATGTAAATGATTTATTAGGATTTTAACGATCTAACATGTCCAGGAAAATTCAGATTTCGTAAGGGTTATCAGGATGTCATTTCATAGTGATAATCTCGATATTTTGCGTCCAAACTTCTACATGGTATTCATTAATAGTAAAGTGGTTCATTTATCTCAAATAAAGGTGTTTTAAAAAAGGTTATGGTTTAGGGTTTAACATCGAACATGTAGCACGTATATACATAGGTTCACCTTCATCCAATATACTAACTCATAATTAACCAATTATAATATATTTAACATGGTTATAGCAAGTGAAAGGGGGTTCACTTGATTTTAGTCGCTTGATATAGAAGCGACGCCGCTACAGAGTTTGTCTCGACACATGAGACAGCGCGATGCTGGACACGGCGCGTGGCACAGGCGCGATGCGTGGAGATCCGGTACTGGGAGCGGTGGCGACGCGGAAGTGATACGGTAGTGGACCTGGTGATGACGCGAGCGTGACACGGTGCTGGGCATGGTGATGATGCGAGTGTGACACGGTAGTGGGCGTGGTCCTGGCTTGGTGCGTGACACGGCACAACACGGTACCGAGCACGGTCTGGACTCGGGACGTGGTGCGGGAGCGGCACGGCGTGTGCACTGGATCGGGCACGGTGTAGCATGGGGGCTGGCACGTCGTGGCACGAGAAGTGAGTCCGACGTGGCACGGGGAGTGGGTACGGGGCGCGACACGTGAATGGGTCTGATGATGGCATGGTGGTTCTGGGACAGAGGCGAGGGGTGAAGACGACGAGTTGTGGGTCACCGGCGATGGGGGTTTTCCGGCGAGGCGGTGGGGTATTGCGGGTTTCTTGATGTCGGGGTGATGGTATGCAGGGTTCTTGCACAGAGGAGAGAGGCTTGGGTCTGGGGAGCTTGGGGCTTTAGAGGATCGGTGCAGTGGGCTCTGGCGAGGTCGGCTGAGGCGTGGAGGCGACGGGGTCGGAGCTCAGATGAGGGCGCAGGGAACGAGGGTGTTTGTTGCTCGGAGCTCGCAGCTCGGAGGTGTGGAGAAGAGGAGGTTAGGAGGTGGTGACAAGTGGTGCTGAGGGAGAGGAAGAGGATGTTTGCGAGGGTTGAGGCCGACGAGATTGGAGCTCCAGAGACGGTGCAGCGACGAGAGTAGGGGCCTGGCGTTGGGTTCATGTTGTTGCAGCGAGGTCGGGGTTCATCGGAGTTCCGGCGGTGGGGCAGTGAAGGGTTCGGTTAGGAAGATAGAGATAATGAGAGAGAGAGTGAGTGAATAGGGAGAACAAGAGTGAGGGGAAGAGGAGAGGGTGTGTATACGTCGGTGAGTGGGCGCGGGGAGTGGGGAGAAAGACATTGTGAGGAGGGAGGAGTCGTGGGGGTTTGTTGGGCGAAGAGGGGGGAGCTCGCCGCGAGGGAGTTGAGGTTGGGCGAGAGAAGCACGCGAGGAGCGGGTGAACGGGCGCGGGTCGTGGGCGCGAGAGAAGCGGGGGCGAGGAGGGGAAATGAGCGGGAAGGTGAAAACGAGGGAGGAAGCGGGTCGGGTTGGGGGAGTTGGGCCGGGCTTTGGGCTAAGGGGTTTGGGTTATTTAAAAAAAAGAAAAAAAACAAAATAAAATGAAAGGATTTAAGGAAGCCGGGCTGGGGTTTGGGTTTGGATTTGGTATGGATTAGGTTTAAAGGTTAGGGTTTTAAAATAAATAAAATAATTATAAATATAAATAAACAAATTTTGTAAGCAACACTTTATATAAATACGGATATTGGCGTACAAAAAGAGCTGGGTATTACATCATACCACCCTTACAAAAATTTCGTCCTCGAAATTTAAAATAAACGATAAGCTATAAAATAATATGCGAAAAGCCACAAAATCAAACACTAACATATAGTGATTCACTTAAAGCAGCTAGATAAAAATCCAAGGTCTATATATGTATAAGAAATAACGCAACTAAGAGAATAGGCCTAAGTAAGCACAAGGCAGAACCATCTATAATGATAAACTATATGCACAATACTAGAAAATAAAATGACAACAACAAACAATAGTGAAGGATTTGCCGATAGGCCAAAATATTTTAGAATAAATATATCGATCAAACAATTTAAAATAACTTGAGAAGACCCATATGGCGAAACAATAGATAATAATACAAAACAGTATGTGTGATATATGTTTGCGCCATTGAAAATATGAAGAATAGTAAAGCATTTAAAATGAGTAAAACGGAAGTAGTTAATAACACGCAATTTTTTTCGATAAACACAAAATAGTGAAAACTAAATTTCGAATAATGATGTCTCTGAATTGTTGGATATAGTGCCCTCAAGAGTCAATTATTGGATCACAGGCACGTGATTGCAATGATTGAGGGAAGACCTATACCGGTAGGACAGTCTTACTCGAGAGGTTTGTATACTATCCGGTTTGTCTTTATCATCGTGTACATGCTTTAGGTGACATTGTAGTTCACTATTACACGTTGATAGAGAATAATATGCTACCATGGTTTGCCTTTATCATCGTGTACTGCTTTAGGTGACCTTACAGGTCACTATTACACATTGATAGAGCCCTTAGAATCCTGCTTGACTACCAGCAGTATGATGGCGATCATATATGTGAGAGTTGGGTAGTCCATAAGCACATCCTTAAAAGTGGTCCCTAGTCGTGGGAGTTTCGAGACAGGGCATCGATACTCCGGAGTAGACTAGTGTATACAGTCGAGACCCCGACGAGGGGCGGTGGCCGGTCTCACAAGCCACTGGTGTCAGTTGGTTCACCTAAGATGTATACAGGTGCTCATTGGGTTATGAGTACACCGGACAGGACTCGCCGGGAACATGCTAGTTGGTATTATACCTGACGTCAGAAAGCAGTTCCCTAGTGACATGTGTACAGGTTAGTTCATCGACCTGAGATCGTCATTTTTCTCGTGTGAGTTCCCACTGTACTTTGATTACTACCCTACCATGGCTCAAAGGAGTCGTGCAAACAGGTTTTAGTTGGGTACAGTCCCGAGCTACATGGAGGCAGGGGATTCGTGTCACATCCCGAAGGTATGGAACATGACCGGCACTTAAACTACGAAACGTCTCGAGGCGTACGTAATCTAAGTAAGCCGAAAACCCAGAAATCCAAACCAAAAAAATGGTAGAGTGAAGGAAAACCAATTTAAATCAAGTAGTTTTAATAGCATAAGCCGAATTATGCGTTTTTAAAAACATCAAATATTTCCTGAAAATTTCGGCAGAGTCTCCTTTGTAAATACTGGCTCCCAAACGGGATACAATATGAATAGTATACGAAATCAATAAAAGGCATCCCCAAGCGGGAGCTAGCTCTTCGTCAATCGAAGGTCTCAACCACACAACCAATATAATATACAACGCCAAGGGCGAGAATCAAAACTCAAAAGGAAACTCAAAACAACAAGAAACCCACAGAAATATAACGCGCGACTCTAAGGTCGAAAGAATAACATCACTGGTCTTTATCTCAAAAATAAATACATGTTTGGTTGATGGAACTTCTAGATACAACAGAATAATAATATACAAGATATAATGATGGGTACGAAACAAATAAACCCACCTACTAGCAAATCACCCGGAATGGAAATTGTAGGGTTACTAGGCACACTAACAAAGCTCTATAGGGCATCGACCATGCCAAAATTAAATTTTTATGTGCCGAACAACCCTAAGCAAGATCGTATACTAGAGATTAGGCGAATCAAATAGCAAGTGAACAACTTTAATACTAAGGGTATGCGAAATACAACCTTTGTAGATTGGTCCTTCACTTCTAAGGCTCCTTGTCGTAGTCCCTTCGCTGCGATCATGGTTCTCCTGGGCTCTTGCATGGCTTCACGAGGCGAAAGACACGTCCTTGCTTGAAGTCTCCGAGGCCGAAGATGATCTACGTCGAGGGAACACCGACTCAAGCTACTACTTCACTAACTAGAGAATTAATGAAGCAAACACCCTAAAATAAAGTGACAGTCTAGTAGAGGATGGAGAAATAGGAAGTGGGTTCTCTTTGGAATTTTATTTCTCACAATGATTCTCACTTTTTGATCAAACCCTAGCAAGCATTTTCTTTTTAACCAAGAAGAAGATGAACAAAAGAAAGAGAAGAGGATAATGATCAAGTGAGAAAGTTAACCATGGTGAGTGAGTATCATATACTAACTCATGTAGAGACTTAACCCATGGCTAATTGTTATGGTTGGGTTAATAAATATCCATAGTAAAAACAAACTCAAGTGGAATTAGTCAATGCATCCACAAGCTTCATGCATTTTCTAATCCTCCACTTGATTTTGTAATTACTTTAAATATTAAAAACCCAACATAATAGATAGCATGGTGTAAGTCTCATACACCCAAGTCATGTGTATCATCAACCATGATACATAAAGATAACACATTTTAATATATATCATATATATAGTAAAGACGTGTACATGTGAGAAAAAACCCTAAGTGAACATATGTTAGTTAATGTAAACTAGTATATCAAATATACAATTATACAATAAATTATTAAATCAACACTTGACTTAATAATCCGGTCATATCACATATAACCGACTAACATCCAATGTATCGACTTATCGAATCAACACTTGATTCGATAACCCGGCTATATCATATATAACCGACCGATACATAAAGTCGCGGGAATAGAATACGGTATCACATACACGCATTATTCTCGGACCCTCACATATCACATATGCGCCCCTATTTCATTTTGCCTGAGCCAGTAAAACCTCTATGTAGGACTCTAAAAACTCATCAATACGCCGGAAGTAGGTGATGATCACATCACGCACCCACAAGCCGTCAGCGGTACTAGCTGGACGTAACAGCTACCCAGGTATTGAGCGATCAGAAGATCAGCAAGCAAGCCCGCTCCAACTCCTGTAAAAGCCTGCCGGTAACACTTCCCGTACAGTCCGGTCTCCTCGTCAGATATGTCGCATATCAAGTCTAGGGGTGGTAAACGTCAGACCCCAATAACCGATAAGTCGTGCCGATGTGAGGCTCATAACGGGTCGAGAAACTACTGGTAACACTTACCAGTAAATCTCTAAATCAGCCCTGGCCAGGGACTTCCCTGTTACGGCCAATCGAGCACAGCGCAACATCAACCCCCAATACCGGGAGAGACGAACCCCTCCTATCGCTCATTGCCTCCATGTGACTCGGGACTGTACCTAAAAACCACCTTTTTGCACGCCCTCATGGACGTGGTAAGGTGGAAATCAAAGCACAGTGGGAATCACATAAGACTCTATGACGATCTCGGGTCTACAGACTAACCTGCACAAGTGTCACCAGAGAACTGCTATCTGACGTGAGGTATAATACCATCTGGGACTTCTCGGCGAGTCCGTCCAGTGTACCCAGTCTCCACTGAGCACCCGTATACCATCTCTGATGTCAAACAACAATGGATATGGGATCATCCATCGCCCATCTCATGGGTCGAGAAGCGTATACGCTAGTCTACTCTGGTATATCGATGCCCTGTCTCGATACACCCACGACTAGGAACATTAAAGGATGTACTTATGGACTACCATGGCCCCACTAGTATGATCTACATCACAGTCCAGGTAGTCAAGTACACATCCTAAGGGCTTTATCAACATGTAGCTATAAGACAGTATAAAGAGACAAGGATACATGTTAACATAAAGAGCAACCAGATAGCATACTATCATATCAAGCAAGAAAGTCCTCTCTATATATGTCCAAGCATCCAATATAATATACATCATCTGTACAATACTGGCCTCTAGGGCATACATACAACTAACAATCTCCCACTTGCACTAGGGCCAGCTGCTGTAGTATCGCATACCGAGCATCCCGAAGAGTCTCTCAAACTGTATCTGGGGAATGGCCTTCGTGAGTGGATCCGCTGTGTTGTTCTTCGTGTCAACCCTCCTGACCTCGATCTCCCGGCGGTCAACTATCTCCCGGATCAGGTGATACCGCCTCAGAATATGCCTGGATCGCTGATGGGACCTGGGTTCCTTGGCCAAAGCCACCGCTCCATTGTTATCGCAATACAAAGGTATTGGATGCTCAATGGATGGAACTACTCCAAGTTCAGTAATGAACTTCTTGATCCAGACAGCCTCTTTGGCAGCATCATTGGCGGCGATGTATTCAGCCTCCATCGTCGAGTCTGCCACGGTTTCCTGCTTGGAACTCTTCCAGCTAACCACCCCTCCGTAAAGGGTAAAGACAAATCCCGAGTGCGACTTAGAGTCGTCCTTATCACTCTGGAAGCTCGAATCGGTAAAGGACTCCACTTGGAGTTCTCCATTACCATACACCAAGAGCATCTCTTTAGTCCTTCGTAAGTACTTGAGAATGCTCTTCACAGCTGTCCAGTGACTCTCTCCATGATCAGCTTGATACCTACTCACTACACTTAGTGAGTATGCTACATCGGGTCTGGTACATAGCATCGCGTACATGATAGAGCCTACTGCCAAAGCATAGGGTATCATTTGCATGCGAGCTCTCTCCAAATCAGTCTTGGGAGACATCTCTTTGGAGAGAGTGAGCCCTGAGATCGTGGGTAAAAACCCACGTTTGGACTCTTCCATACTAAACCTCTTTAGTATGGTGGCAATGTACCTGGATTGGGACAATCCCAATATCCTTTTAGATCTATCTCTATAGATCATAATTCCCAATATGAAGGAGGCATCACCAAGATCTTTCGTTGAGAATCTTTGTGATAAGAAGAGCTTGACCGATTGCAGCATAGGAATGTCATTTCCTATCAAGAGTATGTCGTCCACGTACAATACGAGGAAGACAACCTTACTCTCTGCTACCTTCTTGTAGATACAAGGTTCATCTACGTTTTTGACGAAATCAAACTCTTTGATAACGACGTCAAAGCAGATGTTCCAACTCCGTGATGCTTGCTTTAATCCATAAATGGATTTAAGCAGGTTGCACTCCTTCCCTCTGCTCCCACTATCTACGAAGCCCTCTGGCTGAATCATGTACACGCACTCTTCTAAATCACCGTTTAGAAAGGCGGTCTTAACATCCATTTGCCAGATTTCGTAGTCATGATATGCAGCGATGGCAAGCATGATCCGGATGGATTTAAGCATAGCCACTGGAGAAAAGGTATCGTCATAGTCCACACCTGGTCTTTGACGAAAACCCTTTGTAACAAGTCTAGCTTTGAAAGTCTCCACTTTCGCATCTACACCAAGTGTTTTCTTGAAGATCCACTTGCTCCCAATGGGTTTTACCCCTTCAGGAGCAACTTCCAAAGTCCATACTTTGTTGGTGTACATGGATTCCATCTCGGACCGCATTGCATCCAGCCATTTCACTAAGTCTCCACTCGTAATGGCCTGCTCGAAGCTAGTTGGGTCATCATCAACCATGATGCAATCCTCGCTCCCACCATCCATGAGAAAACCATAGTATCTCTCAGGTGGGTGATGAACCTTACTAGATCGGCGGAGTGACTGGGGTTCATCGGGAACTACCGAATCCTCTGGTTCCACCAAATCTTCTGTAGCAGCTTTTGTAGTTGGAACCTCTTCCAGTTCTATCTCATAACCACTAATCTCTTTTGCAAGAAATTCCTTTTCTAAAAAGGTGGCATGCCGAGAAACAAACACTCTTTGTTCCTCAGTGTGGTAGAAGATATACCATTATGAATTCTTGGGATATCCTACAAACTTGCATAGAACAGACCGTGCCTCGAGTTTTTCCGGATTTTGTCGTTTGACATAGGCTGGACAACCCCATATCTTAACATAGTTAAGACATGGTCTCTTCCCTTTCCATATCTCATATGGAGTGGTAGGCACAGATTTGGTGGGGGGCATATTCAATAGATGTATGGCTGTTTCTAGCGCATACCCCCAGAAGGAAATAGGTAACTCAGCTGTGCTCATCATAGAGCGCACCATATCTAATAGGGTGCGGTTCCTCCGTGCTGATACACCGTTGTGCTGTGGTGTATATGGAGGAGTCAGCTGAGAGAGAATCCCATTCACTTTTAGGAAGTCTAGGAATTCATTGCTCAAGTATTCACCTCCTCGATCAGATCGAAGGATTTTAATACTTTTTCCGGTTTGGTTCTCGACTTCTTGTTTATATTCTCTAAATTTCTCAAAAGCTTTAGATTTGTGTCTTATCAAGAACACATGTCCGTATCTTGAGAGATCATCAGTGAATGTAATGAAGTACGAAGAACCATCCCTGGCATGTGTAGACATGGGACCGCATACATCACTATGTATCAGTCCCAAGAGTTCGGTAACTCTTTCTCCGTGTCCCGTAAACGGAGTATTGGTCATCTTGCCTTTGAGACATGACTGGCAAGTGTCATAAGATGAAAATTCGAATGATTTCAAGTATCCATCCTTATGCAACTTGGCTAGCCGTGTCGCATTTATATGACCGAGTCTACAATGCCACAAGAAGGATTCTTTTAGTTCTGAACTCTTCCTCTTGTGTGTGTTTGTTATGCTCAGAATTGTTGATTGATTTAGAACATAAATGCCATTGCACAACGTGCCTGATCCAACCAACTTTTGGTTAAGGAAAATATTCATAACATTATCCTGTAATACAAAATTATATCCCTCTTTACTTAGTAAAAAACCAATATAATGTTGCATATCAGGTTCGGCATGTAATAACATTCGTTCAGAACCAATGTATTACCAGTTGGCAATACAAGGTGATATTCCCCGACGGTTTTAGCTGCAACAATTGCACCATTTCCAACCCTTATGTCATTATCACCTTCTCCAAGTTCTCTACCTTTTCTAAGCCCATGTAACTGATTACATATATAGGATCCTGACCCGGTATCTAATACCCAGGACGTAGAGCAAATGGAGAAACAGTTCTCTGTAACGAACACACCCGAAGAAAATGCATCAACATGTACATTCTTCACACGGGTGGCATAGGAATCCTGGTATTCCCCTATATCCTGTTCAGTCCTATAACTCTTATAAGAAAGAACGGAACCAACGTTCCCCAGCACAGTATAACATGCGGGTTCGGTCAATACATCCATATTATTATCTTGATTAAGGCATGATATGGTCGCTACCTGGAGAGAGAGAGAAGAAAACACTTTTGCGTATGCTCTTGCAAGATCAGATTGGTTATTATTTTATCTAATCAGGATGGCTCCCACTGTTTTTATCAAATCTTCCTTCAAACCCTAAAAGGAAAGACTGGCCGGGATAAATTACACCCTACAACTTCGCCAATCTTTCAGCCAGGCCAGTGTCGGTACTTTGAGGGAGGTTCCCCGTGCTTTCGCACCGACCTAATTAAAGTAAATCTCATTTTCCCAGAGGCGTAACCCCGTTGACACCTTTCTAGACACCTACTTGATCGGCTAATTGTCCGGTGTAAAACTCTCCCAGGAGTAACAATTACTCGCAGTGGGTATCCGAATCCAACTATCTCATAGAAGGTATGCAATCTCATTACAAATCTCAACACTTGAAATTCCCGATAATATTTTTCCCCTAACGTGCTATGACCTTGACGAAAGCCAACAAACCATAGCCCGCTAGTCAAGTTCAACCCGTACATTTCTTGATTGAATTAAACCCACCCGCACGACCCTTGACGAAAGCCAACAAAGCCGTACGACTACCCTAATCCAATCGCATCATATACAGCAGATAAGCAGCATATAGTTACCGCACACTACACCTTGACGAAAGCCAACAAATGCAGCACGAATACTATATACAACTTATTTGAAATGACGGAGGGCTACGACAGGTTTTTCTGAAAACCTATTGCGTAATGAACTTGATATCGTTGTAGAATCGAGTGAATTTTGAAATGGAGTGATTTTGAGGCTTTTATTAGTTTTGCTAAAGAGGTCACTCCCGGTGAAAGGATCTCGGCTCTTTTCTCATCGAATAAGGTGCAGGACATATCATATATATCACTTTGCAAAGCAAAACTCCAAAAGCAATCAGAAACCAAACCGAGTTTTGTAGCATCTGCCAGTTTTGCTAAAGAGGTCACTCCCGGTGAAGAGATCTCGGCTCTTTCCTCATCGAATAAGGTGCAGGGTATATCATATATACCGCTATGCAAAGCAAAACTGTAGCTACCCTTTTTGAAAAATTTGATTCTACAAAATCTTTTAGGTTTCTTTTCTTTCATTAATCACATTAATGAAGTCCCATCATTTAAGTCACCTAAACATCACAGATAAATACGACGTACACTTATGCCATCCGCATTCGCCTCTATGTCCCCTCGTGCACCGTTAGGTTAGGTAACTAACGGCAGAGCGGGGCAGGGCTAGCGCGGATGTAAAACATAAGTAATGTCTATATAATATATCATATATACTATATACAGCATTTATCACAGCACATCAAATGATCACATGACAGATATCGCAGCAGAAGAAACATATGAAACATTGGATATACTTGGACGTCCGTGTTTTATTTTGAGCCTCTATAAAACACGGATTCCACGGTCGCGACGAATAGCCAAACCCACACCCCTAGACCCCTACGAGAGCGGCAAGTAACCCTACCAATTCTAGAGTTAGGAGACCCGGACTCGACTCCTCGAGTTGGTCCTCCCACTGGACTCTAGAACCCGGTTACTTGTGCTCTCCTCCTTGGGTCTATCCTAGTGCGGAAAAGTAAATAATATACAAATGGTGACATCAACCTCATCCGGAAGTGCCCCAATAAAAGAATATTACATACATTTAATTTTACATGAATGAAAATAAAAACCCTCATCTCACATAAAACCCCCCGGCTATTCAGAACGCGACGATCCAATATAACATATCCAGCAACACATAACATCACATGTCATCAACGTAAGTAAATATGCGCATCCCAATTGTCGTTGACATATAGCAACGAAACCGGCGATATCACATATTACACTTACGGTCGCAGAAAAGAAAGTGTAAAACTACAACATTTGGAATCCATAATCTCTTTAGACATCGTAAATCCGAAATATCACATATTTCGCATTTCATGCCTAACTGTATGAATTCCACATATTGTATCACATTCCAGATAAATAGACAGTATTAAACTTTCCTATCGAATAATCAAATACCCAAGATTTCCATAATAGCTCAACACTTGAGCGGAGTTCAAAGATTCCAGAATACGTCACAGTAGCAACGGTCCAGCCGTAGAAGGGTCAAGCCAATGCCTCACATGTGGCACGCCGTACTGCCTCAAACCATAAGGTTCAAAAGGCAGTTCAAGACGGTCACATAATCGAGTTAAGGTTTGTTGTCTTCTAGAGGGTCCATCGCGTCACATGCACGTTTTTCCGAAAGATTTAAACCCGAGAAAAATTCAACACTTGAATGTTTTTCGTGCCGGGAAAAATTGAGTTAATGATATCCGTTCGAACATTTTAATACTTTCTAAATTATCCGGAATAACATAACAAAATTAAATTCTCCGATCGAATCGACGATTACAAAATAAACTCCAAAATACTCAACACTTGATTCAGATTAAAAAAATATCCAGAAAATACCCTAACAGAACTAAACTTCACTGTACAAACACAAAAGCACAATGTCACTGAACGGCCGCGGTTCCGCGGCACAAGCAGGGTATTGCCACGGAACCGCGGTAGTTAGTACGATTTAGGTGCTCGTTTTGCACAGTGATGCTTAGAAAACCCTGCTGAATTTTTTAGGTATTTTTAATTCAGAAAAAACACAGTTTTGAAAAAATGTCCTGAGAGGGGGTTAACTTTGACGTTTTCGGGTTCGATCGGGGTTTTAACTTCGTTAACACATCGCCAAATGCTCTAGCTAGGCTCTGATACCACTGTAGGGTTATTAGGCACACTAACAAGGCTCTACAAGGCATCGACCATGCCAAAATTAAATTTTTATGTGCCGAACAACCCTAAGCAAGATCGTATACTAGAGATTAGGCGAATCAAATAGAAAGTGAACAACTTTAATACTAAGGGTATACGAAATACAACCTTTGTAGATCGGTCCTTCACTTCTAAGGCTCCTTGTCGTAGTCCCTTCGCTGCGATCATGGTTCTCCAGGGCTCTTGCATGGCTTCACGAGGCGAAAGACACGTCCTTGCTTGAAATCTCCGAGGCCGAAGATGATCTACGTCGAGGGAATACCGACTCAAGCTACTACTTCACTAACTAGAGAATTAGTGAAACAAACACCCTAAACTAAAGTGCTAGTCTAGTAGAGGATGGAGAAATAGGAAGTGGGTTCTCTTTGGAATTTTATTTCTTACAATGATTCTCACTTTTTGATCAAACCCTAGCAAGCATTTTCTTTTTAACCAAGAAGAAGATGAACAAAAGAAAGAGAAGATGATAATGATCAAGTAAGAAAGTTAACCATAGTGAGTGAGTATCATATACTAACTCATGTAGAGACTTAACCCATGGCTAATTGTTATGGTTGGGTTAATAAATATCCATAGTAAAAACAAACTCAAGTGGAATTAGTCAATGCATCCACAAGCTTCATGCATTTTCTAATCCTCCACTTGATTTTGTAATTACTTTAAATATTAAAAACCCAACATAATAGATAGCATGGTGTAAGTCTCATACACCCAAGTCATGTGTATCATCAACCATGATACATAAAGATAACACATTTTAATATATATCATATATATAGTAAAGATGTGTACATGTGAGAAAAAACCCTAAGTGAACATGTGTTAGTTAATGTAAACTAGTATATCAAACATACAATTATACAATAAATTATTAAATTAAGACTTGACTTAATAATCCGGTCATATCATATATAACCGACTAATATCCAATGAATCGACTTATCGAATCAACACTTGATTCGATAACCCGGCTATATCATATATAACCGACCGATACATAAAGTCACGAGAATAGAATACGGTATCACATACACGCATTATTTTCGGTCCCGCACATATCACATATGCGCCCCTATTTCATTTTGCCTGAGCCAGTAAAACCTCTATATAGGACTCTAAAGACTCGTCAATACGCCGGCAATAGGTGATGATCACATCACGCACCCACAAGCCGTCAGCGGTACTAGCTGGACTTAACGGCTACCCAGGTATTGAGCGATCAGAAGATCAGCAAGCAAGCCCACTCCAACTCCTGTAAAAGCCTGCCGGTAACACTTCCCGTACAGTCCGGTCTCCTCGTCAGATATGTCGCATATCAAGTCTAGGGGTAGTAAACGTCAGACCCCAATAACCGATAAGTCGTGCCGATGTGAGGCTCATAACGGGTCGAGAAACTGCTGGTAACACTTACCAGTAAATCTCTAAATCAGCCCTGGCCAGGGACTTCCCTGTTACGGCCAGTCGAGCACAGCGCAACATCAACCCCCAATACCGGGAGAGACCAAACCCCTCCTATCGCTCATTGCCTCCATGTGACTCGGGACTGTACCTAAAAACCACTGTTTTGCACGCCCTCATGGACGTGGTAAGGTGGAAATCAAAGCACAGTGGGAATCACACAAGACTCTATGACGATCTCGGGTCTACAGACTAACCTTTACAAGTGTCACCAGAGAACTGCCATCTGATGTGAGGTATAATACCATCTGGGAGTTCTCGACGAGTCCATCCAGTGTACCCAGTCTCCACTGAGCACCCGTATACCATCTCTGATGTCAAACGCCAATGGATATGGGATCATCCATCGCCCATCTCATTGGTCGAGAAGCGTATACGCTAGTCTACTCTGGTATATCGATGCCCTGTCTCGATACACCCACGACTAGGAACATTAAAGGATGTACTTATGGACTACCATGGCCCTACTAGAATGATCTGCATCACAGTCCAGGTAGTCAAGTACACATCCTAAGGGCTTTATCAACATGTAGCTATAAGACAGTATAAAGAGACAAGTATACATGTTAAGATAAAGAGCAACCAGATAGCATACTATCATATCGAGCAAGAAAGTCCTCTCTATATATGTCCAAGCATCCAATATAATATACATCATCTGTACAATACTGGCATCTAGGGCAAACATACAACTAACAGAAATAGTGCCAGCAAGCCGTAATGAAACCTGTACGGCAAAGCCTGCAAGAAACTGTGGTACAACGGGGGGTGAGTTTCCAACTCGAGAGTAGAAAAACATCTACGAACAGAAACCGCAAGAACAACGCAATCCTAGGTCAAAGATCATAATATATCCTCAAATATATATGACATGCAGCCTATAACAATGGCTAGGGTAAATATCTAACCCGAGTGTAATCTCATGTGCCCGTGTCAGTGCCTCAGGTAGCAATATATCATATGGATGATGTATGAATGCATGAAAACAGAATACATGTACTAAAGAAACTGCTTTCATAATTTAGTGAGATTTCCTTTGTATTTTTAAAATGAGGTATCATAATGAAATCAGCATAAACAGTGTCTAGCATCAACACAAAACATAAATCTCAATGTCTCAAAATCTCAGGCTCCGGCTATCCGGACTGGCCTGTATCATCAAATCTCAGTACCTCAATATCTCGAAATCTCAATGTCTCAATCTCAATATCTAGGGCGCCGTCAGTCCAGACCAGCCCCTACTATCCATCTCAAGACCACGACGGTATCCTCCGGATATCCGACGCGTCGTAAAATCACCGGTCGGTATTGCTCCCCTGCCAGGCTCAACGCCGTCATCTGCGATCCTCTTGCCCCGGGGTACCGCACCAGGTCCACCATGTACCCGAAACGGTTCCTCCACTCCTCGAACTCGGGTCTCGAAATCCATCAGCAAACTCATGGTGGATGACTCATACATCATTGGAAAACCACACTTTTTATTTAAAAGAGAAAAAAGAAGTTTATATAAGTTTTGCGGTTTTCCCCCAAATCCAGAAAATCTCATTGAAATCCGAATCCAAAACCTCAATAACACGTAAAATAGTGAATATATGCATGAGAATCCATGAATGCGGCATAACAATGAATAATAACATGCATGAAGTAGCAAATAATAACTACAATATCTAAACTAGCATATAAGGCAAGTATACTAATATCATGTCTAAACTATTAGCTAACAACCTATGTCAAATGAAATAGTATTTTCTAAAGTGTTCGTGACATGGCAATTACCGATGAAGATGTGTGTGAGCCGGCAAGTAAGTGTACGTGGTACATACGCGTCATCGGTAATGGTGCTGGTGTCCTAGCAGCATGATATCAATAACGGCATATGAATCACAAAAATAAGTATGTGATGCGGAGCGAACAGTAATAATGCGCGGGAGCTGAATACTAAACACAATGATAACTAATCCGCATTTAATGAAATATGAGTTCCACAGTGGTGCCATTTGAAATAACACGAATTGTGGGGTTTTGAAAATAAGGGCTACGGTGTTTTTAAGAAAAGATACGTCTTTTGAAATATCCGCAGAATCCCTTGACCTGTCTTTTAAAATACCCACGATCCGTTAGTTTTGAAATAGGTAGGAATCTAACCTAGTCTAACAACTACACTAAACTACACGGCTAAACTAACAAGCTAACTGAAGGTAAGGAAACCGCCTAACATCTGAGTCAATACATACATATATATATATATATATATTAGTCGGTGATCCCGCCTCGATGATATCACATCCGATACCATATCTATAATCAGATATTCCCAAGTCAAGAGTGCGGATCAAACATCAATATATAGCTCGTACGTAAATCCGTCGTATGGCATCCCAAATCTGGGTAGGGTCAATATCACATTCATCAAACTATTCATCTGGTATCCTCTTTATCAAATATCATGATCGGGGTACTGATCTAAGTCTAGTACAATACCGATACCAATCTAAGTAAATGCATGCGTGTATATGAAAACACCATGTTAAAGGACCCGCTAAAACATCATGTCGTACCTCAAATACGAACCCTGTCATATCACCGATCTCACGGCCTCAAATCCAATCTCATCGACTCATCTCCAATCCCAAGTACTATTCTCATAATCCAGTATATGTACACATAGTCCCATACCCATGTGAATACATATACACATATCCCCATATACGCACATGAAAAGGAATGAATGTAATCAAGTGTGTGCGCGTGTGTGGGTGCAACAACTACTCTAAGGTTTCGCGAGTAACACTACAATCCATGAACACATAACCATATCCTAAATAACAGCCACGTATGATAAACCACATATATATATCCATTATATAAGCTATATTACGAACTGCGGGGGTGCTATACGCCATCCACCCGACTTCTTCCCGTAGATATAAATCTACTCACCTGGTCCTCGCTCGCCGGTGCCGACGTCGCCACGCGCTTGCTTGTCGTCTCGAAGTCCACCTGGGGTACCTACATGTCACCACGTATCGTAACGCATAAAAACCAAATCCGAAGTCGAAACGGTATACGAAAACCAATTCGGCACGCGTATCACGCATAGGTCAAAACATATCGTCTACGCATGCAAGAATATCCAAACCAACCCTCAATGTCGATGTACCAAAGTCAAACCATCAAGAAAACCCAAACACACCAATCGTGATTTCAAAACTCACTAATTATATAAGAAATAGGGTTTAATTCATCAAAACCATAAAATTAGACAAATCGTTTTTTTTCCAAAAACCTAGTTAGCACAAATTCCCATATCGGTTCAAAACTTGATGTTTTACCCAAACTAAATATTTTAACGATTCCAATAGACAAAATGCTCACTTAATATCATAATTAGGTCATACAAATCACCTCCATATTTTTAATCTCACTAATTATCATTAACTCAAAATTCAAGTTTGCAACAAATATCGATTTTAACACTTTTTAAAGCAAAATTCATGATTTTACAATTAAGCTTGGTTTTGCATATACTAAAGTGTTTAAACCACACATTATAATGTTAATAAAGCCATGAAACCCTAATTACAATTTTATCTCACCAAAATATATATATTTCTAAAACCTAGTTTGCAATTTATATAATTATCACAAATTTAAATTAACAAAAATGCAACTAGCAACTAGATTTGATTTAGCATAACATTAATATGTCAAAAACATCACATAACCATAATCTCACAACATAAAACCCTAACTTGCATTCAAAACCCTTTCTTCAAAGTTAAATCTTTAATATCAAAACCACAATTAACTCCTAATTAAACACATAATAGCTAGATTCAAGTAATCAAACAATAACTTATGCAAAATGCTAAGATTATACCTCACAAAATTAGAGATCTAGCACCAAAATCTTGGCCTCCAAATTGCTCTCTTGATCCATGATCCACACTAGAATAGGTCAAAAGGAAATGGGTAGAGATTGGATTTTGATTTTGTGGGATTTTTGTGTTGATTTTTGGGCATTTTGTGGGATTTTTTGTGGTGAAAGAGGGGAGAACAAGGGGAGGGCTGCTACTGATTTGGGGAGAGGGGGGCTCGGCTAGGAGATGGGGAGAGGAGAGAGAGAGCGTGGGTTGATTGAATGATACAATTTCCAAGTCAACAAGTCATGCTCCATTCTTTATTAATTCCATTTTCTTTTCTTTGACTTTTTCTTTAAGTGGGGCCAACTTTAGGGATTGGGACAGCCCATTTTTGGCCAGAAAAAGGGGGAGGGGGAGGTGGTGTGTGTGTGTGAAGCAATGAACACCAAACACCAATTCAATATGCATCAAAACCCTTTTATTTTCACAAAATAAGCATTTTTCTTCAGTGTTTTCTAAAACCGATTAACAACTTCATTTCATTTCAAAAACAATATGTTAAAATTTTGTTCAATTTTTTATGATGCACAAAATTTGTTTCAACCCATTCCAATTTGTAATTTTCCTTAATTAAATGTATTAGTGACGGCTTAAAATAATATTAAAATAATTAATTTCGGAAAAAATTTCAGAAAATTTGAAACTTCACCAGTGGCTCAATAAACACCAAATACTAGCAATTACATAGCTAGAATATGTATATTTAATTTTATATTAATGATATTTATATTTTGAATTTTTACAGAAAACCCTCTTATTTTACCGATTTTCCGAAATTTCACCGAAACGATTTTCAAAACGTTACAATCTTCCCCCCTTAAAGAAATTCGGTCCCCGAATTTAATCTAAAACTCCCCCCAAATACTAAAACATCTAAGCAAAACCATCAAGTCGTCGGGGCTCCGAAATCATAAATACATAAAACAAATCGTTGCGCATGAAAAATGAGCATATAACTCAAAATCAAAACTACGTCAAGCATCCCGCAATCATCGGTGTCATGGGGAAGACATCAATGTCCAAATCCAATACGAAAACCAATATTATATACATCAACACTATACATATAAACATCTGAAGAAAATGCATGCCAAATATACTCAGGTAATGTCCTCTGACTAGTCCTGCTCGGTACTAAACCAAATAGCAAGCATCATAAAATATACTGCTCCAAAAGAAATCAATCCCAAAATATATGAATTCCACGCGCGTCTGGTGCGCACGGAAATCGAAATCCGTGAATGTGCCATACATGTGCACCAAAAACCAAATCTAAGTGCAACGGGTGTGCACGAAAACACCTGTCAAGGGCAACGTGGTGCCTGACAGCAAAATCAGGTGCATCTGATACGCACGAAAAATCTCGATTTAGTGCATCTGGTGTGCACCTAAATCGCATCAAGTGCTTTAGGTATGCGCAAAATCCAAATAAAGTGCACAATGCGCACGAAAACGAATATCGAATATCACAATCGAAATCGACGGTATACAACACACTTCAATCAAAATCCCAATCAAGTATACCGTGGTATAAAATCTCTCCATCCTATGCATCGGCGTGCACAAAATCCAATCAAATACTAAAAGTGCATGAAAACTATGCCGAAAGTATAAGTCAAATCATATGCATGCCCTAGGCATGAAATCAAATATCATGAAACTCGGTCATCAAAACTCAATCATGAAATAAATCACCCGCAAATACTGAAATCCTATATGACGGCTACGTGATAGTCAATCACAAAACCACAAATCATAAATGTTGTCGTTGATATGTCCGTCCTTAAAGTCGAGAAGGTGTCGGTGCATCCAAACTAGCAGAGCAAGATATCTACTTGCCTTCTGATCATGGCCTGTCGCCTAGTGCCCTTAGGCCTTCGTCTCTCACTGCAGATTGCTAAGTATATAGCTCCTCGGCTGAACGGTCCACTATAGAAACGATAACGGAAGCAGTCCGCCCTGACACATCCTCTAAAGATCTCTGGCCTACTAGGTGTGCGTCATATGACCGCTCCTGCGTCCAGGTCTTCTCGTTCAGTATTTCCAGAAAGGTCCTGTCAAAGTCTCTCCCAAGTATCGTTTCTGTCGAACTGTATGGAAGTTATCATCCTTTTACTATATCTATTTCTTATTCCAGAACGGCTGCATACTCATCACGACTCCTCCTGGAATATATATCCATAGTCAACACTCCTGCTTGCGTATCACATCTCTTATGTCGGCGGAGTAGAACGTCACCTCATCAAGATCTCGTACGAACCTCTTACTCCACTTTTCTCTAATGTTGACTGCTTCGGACTCGCCTCGTCGTGGCTGCAGGGTCTGAGCTCCAACGGCTATCCTTGTATCTGGAGTCTCCCAAGAAGTGCATCTCACCACCTAGCATCTGAATGAAGTCGAACCATCCGATCGATTTGTTAAAACCTCATAATCCCCCAAGAGCTCAACATCTTGGGTACAGTTTAATAGTATCGAGTACATACGACAGTATCGGTGGACCAGCCGTAGAAGGGCAAACCCAAGCCTCACTAATGGCGTCGCGGAACTGCCGCAAACCCTAAGGTTCAAAGGCTTTCACACGGTCATTATGTCGAGTTAAGGTTTCATTCTTCTAGAGGGTCCAAAGAATTTCCTGCATGTCTTTATGAATACTTTAAACTTAGAAGAATAGGTTTCTGACATTCGATCGCCTCTGTCGACTCTCAACATCTCCGCGTGAAGTCGTCTCTAGCTGGAATCAATCTATCCGTTGACCTCGCATCGGGGTAGCGAACGAACTACATGTCCTAGTCATTCACCCTCGGTGACTAGTGACCTTCTATCATCTCTTAGTACAACTCGTACTGCAATAGCTCCCGCATCTGGGCGATATCTCGTCGTTCGCAGCAACAACTGGCTCACTCGTCCGCACGCTGAACAGTGCCTCAATCATCATGAATAAGCAATACATCAACGGTCATCAAAATCTAGCTGGCCTCTATCAGTGGCCCCGTCCTCTGGTGTAGATCCGCACGTCCGAGTAACCTTATACAGTGATCCACCAAACGCTCTTGGCGCGAAAACACCATCAAAAGACACATCTCTAAAATCGTGTGTCGCCGGAATTACGCCCTGGTCAGTCCTCGTTCGTGACGAGCTTGTGCTGACCGCAACTCTAGCCATAGCTCTCCCTACCCGTAATCGTGGAAGCAAAACCATAACTGGTACCGATGAGGCTAGATCAGGAATGAATATAATATTGAGCAAAGAAATGTACATCCTAAGGCTTCTTAAGTGGAGTAGCGTATCGTAAATATGCCACGGAACATACGTACGGTACGTCAGTCTACTCAAGCTACCTATTCCATCAACCAAGGTCATCCTACGCTATGAAGGTAAAACCTAACGCTCTGATACCAACTTTGTCACGTCCCGAAGATACGGAACATGACCGGCACTTAAACTACGAAACGTCTCGAGGCGTACGTAATCTAAGTAAGCCGAAAACCCAGAAATCCAAACCAAAAAAAAATGGTAGAGTGAAGGAAAACCAATTTAAATCAAGTAGTTTTAATAGCATAAGCCGAATTATGCGTTTTTAAAAACATTAAATATTTCCTGAAAATTTCGGCAGAGTCTCCTTTGTAAATACTGGCTCCCAAACGGGATACAACATGAATAGTATACGAAATCAATAAAAGGCATCCCCAAGAGGGAGCTAGCTCTTCGTCAATCGACGGTCACAACCACACAAGCAGTATAATATACAACGCCAAGGGCGAGGATCAAAACTCAAAAGGAAACTCAAAACAACAAGAAACACACAGAAATATAACGCGCGACTCTAAAGTCGAAAGAATAACATCACTGGTCTTTATCTCAAAAATAAATACATGTTTGGTTGATGGAACTTCTAGATACAACAGAATAATAATATACAAGGTATAATGATGGGTACGAAACAAATAAACCCACCTACTAGCAAATCACCCGGAATGGAAATAGTGCCAGCAAGCCGTAATGAAACCTGTACGGCAAAACCTGCAAGAAACTGTGGTACAACGGTGGTGAGTTGCCAACTCGTGAGTAGAAAAACATCTACGAACAGAAACCGCATGAACAACACAATCCTAGGTCAACGATCATAATATATCCTCAAATATATATGACATGCAGCCTATAACAATGGCTAGGGTAAATATCTAACCCGAGTGTAATCTCATGTGCCCGTGTCAGTGCCTCAGGTAGCAATATATCATATGGATGATGTATGAATACATGAAAACAGAATACATGTACTAAAGAAACTTCTTTCATAATTTAGTGAGATTTCCTTTGTATTTTTAAAATGAGGTATCATAATGAAATCAGCATAAACAGTGTCTAGTATCGACACAAAACATAAATCTCAATGTCTCAAAATCTCAGGCTCCGGCTATCCGTACTGGCCTGTATCATCAAATCTCAGTATCTCGATATCTCGAAATCTCAATTTCTCCATCTCAATATCTAGGACGCCGTCAGTCCAGACCGGCCCCTACTATCCATCTCAAGACTACGACGGTATCCTCCGGATATCCGACGCGTCGGGTAAAATCACCGGTCGGTAGTGCTCCCCTGCCAGGCTCAACGCCATCATCTGCGATCCTCTTGCCTCGGGGTACCGCACCGGGTCCACCATGTACCCGAAACGGTTCCTCCAGTCCTCGAACTCGGGTCTCGAAATCCATCACCAAACTCATGGTGGACGACTCATACATCATGGGAAAACCACACTTTTTATTTAAAAGAGAGAAAAGAAGTTTATATAAGTTTTGCGGTTTTCCCCCAAATCCAGAAAATCTCATGGAAATCCGAATCCAAAACCTCAATAGCACGTAAAATAGTGAATATATGCATGAGAATCCATGAATGCGGCATAACAATGAATAATAACATGCATAAAGTAGCAAGTAATAACTACAATGTCTAAACTAGCGTATAAGGCAAGTATACTAATATCATGTCTAAACTATTAGCTAACAATCTATGTCAAATGAAATAGTATTTTCTAAAGTGTTCGTGACATGGCAATTACCGATGAAGATGTGTGTAAGCCGGCAAGTAAGTGTACGTGGTACATATGCGTCATCGGTAATGGTGCTGGTGTCCTAGCAGCAAGATATCAATAACGGTATATGAATCACAAAAAGAAGTATGCGATGCGGAGCGAACAGCAATAATGTGCGGGAGCTGAATACTAAACACAATGATAACTAATCTGCATTTAATGAAATATGAGTTCCACAGTGGTGCCATTTGAAATAACACGAATCGTGGGGTTTTGAAAATAAGGGCTACGGTGTTTTTAAGAAAAGATACGTCTTTTGAAATATCCGTAGAATCCCTTGACCTGTCTTTTAAAATACCCACGATCCGTTAGTTTTGAAATAGGTAGGAATCTAACCTAGTCTAACAACTACACTAAACTATACGGCTGAACTAACAAGCTAACTGAAGGTAAGGAAGCCGCCTAACATCTGAGTCGATACACACACATATATATATATATATTAGTCGGTGATCCCGCCTCGATAATATCACATCTGATACCATATCTATAATCAGATATTCCCAAGTCAAGAGTGCGGATCAAACATCAATATATAGCTCGTACGTAAATCCGTCATATGGCATCCCAAATCTGGGTACGGGTCAATATTACATTCATCATACTATTCATCTGGTATCCTCTTTATCAAATATCATGATCGGGGTACTGATCTACGTCTAGTACAATACCGATACCAATCTATTTAAATGCATGCGTGTATATGAAAACACCATGTTAAAGGACCCGCTAAAACATCATGTCGTACCTCAAATATGAACCCTGTCATATCACCGATCTCACGGCCTCAAATCCAATCTCATCGACTCATCTCCAATCCCAAGTACTATTCTCATAATCCAGTATATGTACACATAGTCACATACCCATGTGAATACATATACACATATCTGTAAGTCTACGTTAGCGCCTCGGCCGTCAAACTGACGCCAAATGCGGAACAAAAACTTTTATAACTGGCGCTATCGCATACTATAACCCGGATCTGCCATTAACGCTAAACTAACAAACTACAAAGAGGGTAGAAAGGTTATACCGAACGATCCGAGTCCTTCATGTTAGTTATATGTATGCCCTAGAGGCCATTACTGTACATTGGATGTATATTGTAGTGGATGCTGGGACATATATAGGTAGGACTTTCTTGCTCGACATGATAGTATGCTATCTGGTTGCTCTTTATCTATAATGTATACTTTCTGTCTCTCTGTTACATGTTGGTAAAGCCCTTAAGATGTGTACTCGACTTCCAGGACTATGATGCAGATCATACTAGTGGGGCCTGGGTAGTCCATGAGTACATCCTTCAATGTTCCTAGTCGTGGGAATATCGAGACGGGGCATCGATATTCCAGAGTAGACTAGCGTATATCTTCTCGACCCATGTGATGGGCGATGGATGATCCCATATCCATTGGTGTTTGACATCGGAGATGGTATGCGGGTGCTCAGTGGAGACTGGGTACACTGAACGGACTCGCCGAGAACTCCCAGATGGTATTATACCTCACGTCAGATGGCAGTTCTCTGGTGACACTGGTACAGCTTAGTCTGTTGACCCGAGATCGTCATAGAGTCTTGTGTGTCTCCCACTGTGCTTTGATTTCCACCCTACCACGGCTCTACTGAGTCGTGCAAACAGGTGGTTTTTGGGTACAGTCCCGATTCACATGGAGGTAATGAGCGATAGGAGGGGATTCGTCTCTCCCGGTATTGGGGGTTGATGTTGCGCTATGCTCGACTGGCCATAACTGGAAATCCCTGGCCAGGGTTGCAGTGATCTACTGGTAAGTGTTATCAGTAGTTTCACACATGTTATGGACCTTACGTCGGCATGACTTATCAAGCTATTGGGGTCTGACGTTTACCACCCCTAGGCGAGATATGCGACATATCAGACGAACAGACCGGACTGTACGGTAAGTGTTACTGGTTGGATTCACAGGAGTGTGAGCGGGCTTGCTCGTCGATCTTCTGATCGCTTAATACCCGGGTGGCCGTTACGTTTAGCAGACCGCTTGCGGCTTGTGGGTGTTTGATATGATCATCACCTGCTGCCGGCGTATTGACGAGTCTTTAGAGTCCTACACAGAGGTTTCCTGGCTCAAGCGAAATGAAATAGGAGTGCATATGAGATATGTGCGGGACCGAGAATAATGCGTGTCTGTGATATTGTATTCTATTCTCGCGATGAATGTATCGAACGGTTGTATGCGATATAACCTATGTAAGTCTACGTTGCCCACCCCGGTACTTGCGGGGAGGCGGAAAACGGAATAAAAATCAAATTTTTATCAACTTAGGCAACATGGACTAGACAAAGAAGGATCTTTGCTAAACAAAAACAAGCTAAAGCTAACTAGAAACTAGCTAAGTGTTAGAAAGGTTATACCTAGGGCTTTATGTCCTTCTCTCCTTGCTCCTTGGAGTAGTGGAAAGAGGTCACCTTTGTCGTCTTCTCACGTCGAAGAAAGATCCACCCGAAAGCCTCAACCTTTGGCTTCAACTCCAAGCTAGAAGTAACTAGGGTGCAAGAAGTGCTAATCCTTGAACCCTAGATGAGAGTAGAGATTATCAAGAAGAGGTTTTTCTCAAGCTCAAGTGTTTCTCAACACATGAGAGGGGAGAGCTTGAGGGAGAGGAAGAACAAGAGAAAGAAAGGAAATAATAGAATGAGAGAAAATATGAAGCATTCTCTCATATATGTGTGAATTATTGTAATTAGATAATTAGCTAGATAATTGTCATGGTTAATCAAGACATGACCATTATCATTTCATTTTTAATGCAATTTGCAAGGATCGATGAGCATCTTCTAAATGAAATGATGATGGTCAAAGTGTCAACCTAGGTCAACAAGTCAAGGAGGTCAAATGGTCAACAACCATAACCATGCACAATTAATTAAACTAATATCAATTAACCATAATACACATATAAGCATTAGGGTTAAAAAAAATGACAATAGTCGTTAACCCTAATCAAAGTCCTCTCCCTCTGTCTCAAACAACTGTGCATACGCAACCGTATTCGTGATCCGAGGAACACGAATACAAAAAGATAAAACCAATCCCAAATCATATACTAGGATCCGGCTTAAACCAAAGCCCGCTAGTATAAGCTGTCCGGACAGCAAATTGCACAAGTGCACGGATGTGAACGAACCCTGTCGCAAAACCATGCGACCTCTACTCATTTTGCCTAAAGGTGAATAGCTCTCTGTGTGGGACTCTAAAGACTCGACACTACGATGGCAGTGGGTTTAACCACAGACCGCAAGCGGCACTAGCTGTACGTAACGGTCTCCAGGTAGATGTCGATAAGAAGACTGACAAGGTGAACCCCATCTGAACTCCTACTGAGCCTGTATGTGACAGTCTCCGTACAGTCCGGTCTGTTCGTCTGATACATCGCATGGCGGGCCTAGGGGGCGGTGAACGTCAGTCCCCTAATAGCGGTACAAGTCGTGTCGGAGTGTAGCCCAGAACACCCTGAGATAACACTGGAAACCTACCAGTATATCTCGCTTGCCCTGGTCAGGGACTACTCGTGTAATGGCTCTCCTAGACACAGCGCGATGTCAACCCCCAATACCGGGAGAGACGAATCCTGTCTAACCGTCACTGCCTCCAAGTGCTTCGGGACTGCACCCAACTACTACCTGTTTGCACGACTCCTTTGAGCCGTGGTAGGGTAGTAATCAAAGTACAGTGGGAACACACTCGAGGCGAAGTGACAGTGTCAAGTCAGCGGACTAAGCTGTACTCATGTCACCTGGGAACTGATAACTGACGATAGGTATAATACCAACCAACAGTTCCCGACGAGTCCTGTCCTGTCCAGTGTAATCGTAACCTAACGAGCACCCGCATACTATCTCAAGTACGACGTACTGACGGCTGTGGGACAGACCGTCTCCCACGCTGGGATGAGAAGCGCATACGCTAGTCTACTCCGGAGTATCGATGCCCTGTCTCGATAGTCCAACGACTAGGGACCTGTATAAGGATGTGCTTATGGATTACCCAGCCCCCACGAGTGTGAGCGCCATCACAACGCTGGTAATCAAGCAAAGATCCTAAGGGCTCTACTAATATGTATATAAGCGATATGCTAAAAGAAACACATTCACATATTGAAGTAGAGACAAACCAAGTAGCATACTACCATTTCGAGCAAGATTGTATATACAACTGTGAATATCCCAAGCTTCCATCAAGTAATATACAAACTAGTATGATACAGTAATGGCCTCTAGGGCATATACACTAACAATCTCCTACTTGCACTAAGGCCATGTACTGGCGTATCGAAGACCTATCATCTCGATCAGCCGCTCGAACTGAGTCTGGGGCAAGGCCTTGGTGAATAGATCTGCTGTGTTATCTTCTGAAGCAACCCTCCGAACCTCGATCTCCTGGTGATCCACGATCTCCCTGATCAGGTGATACCGCCTTAAGATGTGTCTGGATTTCTGATGGGACCTGGGTTCCTTTGCTAAAGCTATAGCCCCGTTGTTGTCGCAATACAGAGGTATTGGGTCAACAATGGACGGAACCACCTGAAGTTCTTTCAAGAACTTCCTTATCCAGACAGCTTCTTTTGCGGCATCAGATGCAGCAATGTATTCCGCTTCCATAGTCGAGTCAGCAACGGTTTCCTGTTTGGAGCTCTTCCAACACACCGCCCCTCCATTGAGGGTAAAGACAAAATTCGACATGGACTTGGAATCATCCTTGTCACTGTGGAAGCTGGAGTCAGCAAAGGCCTCAATCTGGAGGTCTTTTCCGCCATACACCAAGAACATCTCCTTAGTCCTTCTCAGGTACTTGAGAATGTTCTTTACTGCTATCCAATATTTCTCCCCAGGGTTTGACTGATACCTGCTTACCACACTCAGTGCATAAGCCACATCCGGTCTGGTACACAATATCGCATACATTATAGAGCCTACCGCAGAAGCGTAGGGTATAATGGACATGCGATCCCTCTCCAAATCTGTCTTGGGAGACATCTCTTTGGAGAGGGTGATCCCGTGACAAGCCGGTAGATTACCGCGCTTGGAATCTTCCATACTGAATCTCTTCAGTATGGTGTCGATGTACCTGGACTGCGAAAGTCCTAATATCCTCTTGGATCTGTCACGGTAGATCCGGATACCCAGAATGTATGAGGCATCACCCAGGTCTTTCATGGAGAACCTGTGTGACAAGAACCCCTTGACAGATTGTAGCATAGGAATGTCATTTCCTATTAAGAGAATGTCATCCACGTATAAAACGAGGAATACTACAGTTCTCGCTACAAATCTACAATAGATGCATGGTTCATCTGGATTTTTGATAAAGCCAAATTCCTTGACCGTCTCATCAAAACAGATGTTCCAACTCCGCGATGCCTGCTTCAGTCCATAAATGGACTTAAGCAACTTGCACACCTTTCCGCTGCTCCCACTCTGAATGAAACCCTCTGGCTGTTCCATATAGACACACTCCTCTAAATGTCCATTTAGAAAAGCTGTCTTTACGTCCATCTGCCAAATCTCATAGTCGTGGAAGGCAGCAATGGCAAGAAGGATCCGAATGGATTTCAGCATAGCTACTGGAGAAAAGGTTTCGTCATAGTCCAAACCAGGTCGCTGACGAAAACCCTTTGCTACCAGTCTAGCTTTATAGGTCTCAACCTGTCCATCTATACCAATCTTCCTTTTGAAGATCCACTTGCATCCTACGGGTTTTACCCCATCTGTAGCAATGTCCAACATCCATACTTTGTTGGTGTACATGGACTCCATTTCGGTCCGCATTGCATCCAGCCATTTTACCGAGTCGACGCTCTGAATGGCTTGCTGGAAGCTAGTAGGCTCATCACAATCTATGATGCAATCCTCTCTATCCCCGTCAATGAGAAAACCGTAATATCTCTCGGGCGGATGAGACTGCCTACTACTCCTGCGGAGTGGCATGGGAATGTCCTGATCTTTCGCACCCTCTGGTTCTACTAAGCTTTCAGTAATAGCCTGTGGTTCTGGAATTTTTTCCAGTTCTATTGCGCTCCCACTTATTTCTTTTTCTAAGAACTGATGTTCCAGAAAATGGGCATTACGAGAAACAAGGACTTTTTGTTCCTCTGCGTAATAGAAAAGATACCCCCTGGAGTTCTTTGGGTATCCCACAAACTTGCACAGTACTGAGCGTGCCTCTAGTTTATCCGCATGCTGCTTTTTGACATAAGCTGGACATCCCCAAATCTTCAAGTATTGAAGATAGGGTTTCTTCCCACTCCATAACTCATATGGTGTGGTAGGCACAGTCTTAGTGGGAACTCGGTTCAAAAGGTATGCAGCTGTTTCTAGCGCATATCCCCAGAATGATCGCGGCAACTCAGCGTTACTCATCATGGACCGTACCATATCCAATAGGGTTCGGTTCCGTCTCTCCGATACACCGTTATGTTGCGGAGTGTATGGAGGAGTAAGCTGAGAGAGAATTCCATTCTCTTTTAAGTAACCCAGGAACTCGGCACTCAAGTATTCACCACCTCGATCAGATCTTAGTGCCTTGATACTTTTGCCTGTTTGTTTTTCTACTTCATTCTTATATTCCTGGAATTTTTCAAAAGCTTCGGATTTATGCTTCATCAAGAAGACATGCCCGAACCTTGAGAAATCATCCGTAAAAGTAATGAAGTAAGAATAACCACTTCGCGCATGTGTAGACATTGGACCGCACACGTCGCTGTGTACGAGTCCCAAGAGCTCGCTCGCTCTTACTCCGTGTCCAGTGAACGGGGTCTTTGTCATCTTTCCCTTGAGACAGGATTGACAAGTTGCATACGATTGATATTCGAACGGATCCAAATATCCTTCTGTATGTAACTTAGTCAATCTTCTCTCATTGATGTGACCTAGTCTACAATGCCATAAGAAAGTTTTATTGATTTCTGGAGACTTTCTTTTGTGTGTATTCTGGACATTGAAAATCTGTGGTTGGTTTAACACGTATATACCGTTGTTCAATGTACCTGACCCAATCAAAACTTGATTAAGGTGAATGTTCACTACATTACTTACAAATGCAAATTCATAACCTTCTTTAGATAATAAAGATACAGAAATGATATTACAGGTTGCATTTGGTACATAATAACAACTACGCAAAACCAAAAAGTGTCCATCCGACAATCCCAGGTGATAGTCCCCCACGGCCTCAGCATCCATGCTAGCACCGTTTGCAACTCTGAGGGTCATGTCACCTGCCTTCAAAACTCTACGCTTTCTCAACGCCTGCAAAGAATTACAGATATGAGATCCTGATCCGGTATCCAATACCCAGGATGTAGAGTTTATTGATAGACAGTTTTCAATAACATACACACCTGAAGCTGAAGCCGCAACTCGCTTCAAATCCTGTGTTCTGGCCTTCCAAGCCTTGCAATCCTGTTTCCAGTGACCACTTTTGTGACAGTAGAAGCATTCTTCCTTCCCCACCAGCTTTCCCGCTACCTTTGTTGCTTTTCCTTTTCCCTTCGTATCCACTTTACTGATACCGCCTCTTGGTTTGGCGGGGGCTTTCTTCTTCTTGCCCTTGGCTTTCAACCTGGACCTAGAAGAGGAAGATCCTCCTACAAACAAAGTGGATGTCTCCCTACTTTTCTGTAGGGTGCCCTCTGCACTCCTTAGCATGTTGAGGAGCTCTGAAAGTTCAACTTTTTTTTCCTGTAAGTTGAAGTTCAGGATGAACTGGGCATAAGTGGAAGGAAGGGACTGGAGAATCAAGTCCGTATAGAGCTCATTCTCCAACGTGGTCCCAAGTTCTGCGAGCTCCTCTATGTAGCCAATCATCTTAAGCACGTGTTCCGCTACCGATGATCCGACGGCCAACCTTGTCGAAAACAACTTCTTCGACACTTCGTATCTGGCGATACGAGACTGCTCTCCATACAGTTCTTTTGTATAAAGAAATATGGACTCTAGGTCCATATTCTCGTGCCTCCTCTGATGTTCGTTGTCCATCGAGGCAAGTACGAGGCATTTGGCCTTCGCGCAATCTATTTCCCAGGTCTTATAGATTTCCCTATCTACGACACTGGTTTTGGGACCTGGGACAGGGGGAGCTTTGGTGGTAAGGAGATACCCCAGCTTGTCGTAAGTGATTGCCATCTTGACATTCCTGAGCCAATCTTTGTAGTTTGGCCCTGTCAATATGTTTTTATCTAGTAATAACTTAAGTCCGGTCATGTTGAATGGTCGCTGCAATTAGGAGAGAGAAAAGAAACACTTTAGCATGATGCTCTTGCAAGTTTAGAGTGGTTTTTAGTTTGTCTAAACAGGATGGCTCCCACTGTCTCTCGAATCCCTTCTCAAACCGTAAAGAAAGGATTAGTCAGGATCAATCTCACCGTACAATACTTGCTTAACCGTTCAGCCAGGCCAGTGTCGGTACTTCGAGGGAGGTTTTCCAACGCTTTCGCGAAGTTCCTTAATTAAGTAACCTCTCTTTCCTGTGGGCGTAGCCCCGCTAACACCTTTCTAGACACCTACTAGGTTTATAGCATTGATCGTTAAGTGAGAGTTTTCCCGAAGAGTAGCATATACTCACAGTAGGATCGGGATCCAAATATCATTGCGTGATAAAACCGAAGGAATCCTACCAGAATCATCACACTCCAAATAGTATGCAGCGCTAGCAAGTTTCAGTACTTATGAAACTCCCGATGTGGATTTTTGCCCCATGCTCTTATGACCTTGGCGTGAGGTCAAAATGTCATAAGTCACATGTCAAGTTCTTCCCATCATTATCCCGGTTAATTTGAACCCACCCGTACCTACCCTTGACGTAGGCCAAAATGGCAGTACAACTGTCTCAAACCAACGCATTCTATCTATGCAACAGATAAATATCCGACAGCTACCAATCACTATGCCTTGGCGTGAGGTCAAAATACATAGCTTGAATACTACCGAATATTTAACTGAAATGATGGAGGGCTACGGATGGTTTTGGCGAAACCGTGAACGTAGTGAACTTGATATAATCGATGGAACGAGATAGCTTTTAAAAAGAGTGGTTCAAGCTCTGCGTTTAAAAGTTTAGTTTTGAAAAGAACCGAGTGGTTTTCAAAGTGTTCCATTCGACTTTTACTTGGTTTATTTTCTTGCATTAGTTCTTTTAATGCGTCCCTGTTAGGTCCACGTTACCTCTCCCGGTACTTTCGGGGTTGCGGAAACGGTAAATCAAAATTTTTCTAAACTTTGTAACATGGACCGTAAAAGCCGGATCTTTGCTAAACTAAACTAGCATACTTGCAAAGAAGAGTTAACTACTATGCAAAGTGGTTATACCTCAACTTGAACTCCTTCTCTTCTTGTTGTTGTTCTTCTTTCTTGTTCTTTGTAGTAGCTTGAATGGCTTCCCCTCCTCGTCTCCTCTTTGCCGAAGATAGATCCACCTGAGGGCTTCATCCTTTGGGCTCTTCCTCGATCTTTGAGTGAACTAGGATTTCCGGCTTGCTAAACCTTGAACCCTAGAGAGAGTAGAGAGTGTCTAGGGGTTGTTTTCTTTTCAAGATGAAGGATTCTCAACACATGAGAAGGAATCACCTTGAGCTAGAGGAAGAAGAAGATGAAGTGAGGAGAGAGAATCAATATGATAGAATGAGCTAGCTTTTTCTTTCTTGCAACCATAATGCCAAAAGAAAAAGAATTATCTAAATGATAATAATTCAAAATGAGAATAGTTGATGGTAATTTAGAATGACCACTATCATGCTTCATTAAATGAAATGTAAGCATGAATCAAGGAGGATCTTTACAAAGCATGATGGTGGTCAACATTCAACCATGGTCAACAAGTCAACCATGGTCAACAAGTCAACAAAATCAACCATAACAAAATTCTCATTTAATTACTATTATTAATAGATATCTCACTAATTCATTAGGGTTTGGAAAAAGACGACTGTCGACTGTGCATACGCACCCGTTCCGAAAACCCTAATGAAAAACCTCATCCTCTGCCTCAAACAACTGTGCATACACACCTGCATTCTCATTCCGAGGAACAAGAATACCGAGAGATAAAAGCAACCCCAAAACATATACCAGTATCCGGCTCAAACCAGAGCCCGCTGGCAATATCCGTCCGGACTCCAAACGTGCACAAGTGCGCGGTGAGAACGAACCCTGTCGCAAAACCATGCGACCTCTACTCTGTTTTGCCCAGAGGCGAATGCCCTCTGTGTGGGACTCTAAAGACTCGACACTACGCTGGCAGTGGGTTTAACCACAGACCGCAAGCGGCACTAGCTGTGCGTAACGGTCCCCAGGTAGATGCCGACAAGAAGGCTGACGAGGTGAACCCCATCTGAACTCCTACTGAGTCTGAATGTGACATTCTCCGTACAGTCCGGTCTGTTCGTCTGATACATCGCATGTCGGGCCTAGGGGGGCGGCAAGCGTCAGACCCCTAATAGCGGTACAAGTCGTGCCGGAGTGAAGCCCAGAACACCCTGAGATAGCACTGGAACCTACCAGTATATCTCGCTTGCCCTGGCCAGGGACTACTTGTGTAATGGCTCTCCTAGACACAGCGCGATGTCAACCCCCAATACCGGGAGAGACGAATCCTGTCTAACCGTCACTGCCTCCAAGTGCTTCGGGACTGCTCCCAACTACTACCTGTTTGCACGACTCAGAAGAGCCGTGGTAGGGTAGTAATCAAAGAACAGTGGGAACACACTCGAGGCGGAGTGACAGTGTCAAGTCAGCGGACTAAGCTGTACTCATGTCACCTGGGAACTGATAACTGACGATAGGTATAATACCAACCATCAGTTCCCGACGAGTCCTGTCCAGTGTACTCGTAACCTAACGAGCACCCGCATACTATCTCAAGTACGACGTACTGACGGCTGTGGGACAGACCGTCTCCCGTGCTGGGATGAGAAGCGCATACGCTAGTCTACTCCGGAGTTTCGATGCCCTATCTCGATACTCCCACGACTAGGGACGTGTAAAAGGATGTGCTTGTAGATCACCCAGCCCCCACGAGTGTGATCGCCATCACAACGCCGGTAATCAAGCAAGGATCCAAAGGGCTCTACTAATGCGTATAGGTGATATAATAAATAAACACACAAGTACACATTAAAGCAGAGACAAACCAAGTAGCATACTACTATATTGAGCAAGATTGTCTGTACAACTATGAATATCCCAAGCTTCCATTAAGTAATATACATACTAGTATGATACAGTAATGGCCTCTAGGGCATATACACCAACAATCTTCCACTTGCACTAAGGCCATGTACTGGCGTATCGAAGACCTATCATCTCGATCAGCCGCTCGAACTGAGTCTGGGGTAAAGCCTTTGTGAATGGGTCCGCAGTGTTGTCCTTTGTGTCCACTCTCCGCACCTCGATCTCCTGGCGATCAATGATCTCCCTGATCAGGTGATACCGCCTTAAGATGTGCCTGGATTTCTGATGGGACCTTGGTTCCTTCGCTAAAGCTATAGCCCCATTGTTATCGCAATACAAAGGTATTGGGTCAACAATGGACGGAACCACCTGAAGTTCACTAATGAACTTCTTAATCCAGACCGCCTCTTTTGCGGCATCGCTTGCAGCAATGTATTCAGCCTCCATCGTCGAGTCTGCGACGGTATCCTGCTTGGAACTCCTCCAACATACCGCCCCTCCGTTGAGGGTAAACACAAAACCCGAGACAGACTTGCTGTCATCTTTGTCACTCTGGAAGCTTGAATCGGTAAAGGACTCGACCCTGAGGTCTCCATTACCGTAAACCAGGAACATCTCCTTAGTCCTTCTCAGGTACTTGAGAATGTTCTTCACTGCTGTCCAGTGGTCCTCCCCTGGGTCTGACTGATACCGGCTTACCGTGCTCAACGCGTAAGCTACATCTGGTCTTGTACATAGCATCGCATACATTATAGATCCTACCGCCGAAGCGTAGGGTATAGTGCTCATGCGAACCCTCTCCTCGTCAGTCTTAGGAGACATCTTCTTGGAGAGGGTAATTCCGTGCAATGCGGGTATGTTACCGCGCTTGGAATCCTCCATACTAAATCTCTTTAGTACGGTCTCTATGTACCTGGACTGCGAAAGTCCCAATAGTCTCTTGGATCTATCTCTATAGATCTTGATCCCCAGAATATACGAGGCATCACCCAGGTCCTTCATGGAGAACCTTTGTGACAAAAACAGCTTGACCGATTGTAGCATAGGAATGTCATTTCCTATCAAAAGAATGTCGTCCACGTACAAGACTAGGAATACGACAGTTCGTCCTACAATCTTCTTATATACACAGGGTTCATCTTCGTTCTTGATGAAATCAAATTCCTTGATTGCCTCATCAAAACAGATGTTCCAGCTCCGCGATGCCTGCTTTAATCCATAAATGGATTTAACCAACTTGCACACCTTTCCGCTGCTCCCACTGTCTACGAAACCTTCTGGTTGATCCATGTAAACGCACTCTTCCAAACAACCGTTTAGGAAAGCCGTTTTAACATCCATCTGCCAGATTTCATAGTCATGGAAGGCAGCAATGGCAAGTAGGATCCGAATGGATTTGAGCATAGCCACCGGAGAAAAAGTTTCATCATAGTCCAAACCAGGTCTTTGACGAAAACCTTTTGCAACGAGTCTAGCTTTATAGGTTTCCACCTGCCCATCTACACCAAGTTTCCTTTTGTAGATCCATTTGCATCCAACGGGTTTTACCCCAGGTGGAGCAATATCCATGGTCCACACTTTATTGGCGTACATGGACTCCATTTCGGATTGCATTGCTTCCTGCCACTTATCAGAGTCCCTACTGATAATGGCCTGCCTGAAACTGGTAGGGTCATCTTCTTCCAAGATGCAATCCTCTCGATCCCCGTCTATGAGAAAACCGTAGTATCTCTCGGGCGGATGAGAAATCCTACCAGATCTGCGGAGTGGCTGAGGTTCGTTTGGGGTTATTGAATCTAGCGGTTCCTCCAAATTTTCTGTTAAAGCTTGTGTTTCTGGAATTTCATCCAGTTCTACCGTGCTGCCACTAATGTTTTTAACAAGAAATTCTTTTTCTAAAAATGTGGCATTTCTTGAAACAATTATCTTCTGTTCCTCTGCATGGTAGAATAGATACCCACTTGAATCTTTTGGGTATCCCACAAACTTACACAAAACTGCCCGTGCCTCAAGTTTGTCTGGGTTCTGCTTTTTGACATAAGCTGGGCAACCCCAAATCTTAATACGTTTAAGATACAAACTTTTACCACTCCATATCTCATACGGAGTCTTAGGCACGGATTTGGATGGAACTTGATTCAATAGATGTGCTGCAGTTTGAAGTGCATATCCCCAGAATGAAAGAGGTAACTCAGCACTACTCATCATGGAGCGAACCATATCCAATAGGGTACGATTCCTCCGCTCCGATACACCGTTGTGCTGTGGTGTATAAGGAGGAGTAAGCTGAGAGAGAATACCATTCTCTTTTAAGTAATCTAGGAATTCCGTGCTTAAGTACTCCCCTCCCCTATCAGACCGGAGGATCTTGATACTTTTGCCTGTCTGGTTCTCTACTTCGTTTCTGAATTCCTTGAATTTCTCAAAAGCTTCAGATTTGTGTTTCATCAGATACACATATCCGAACCTAGAGAGATCGTCAGTGAATGTGATGAAGTACGAGAACCCACCCCTTGCATGTATAGACATCGGACCATATACATCACTATGTACGAGTCCCAAGAGCTCTGCTGCTCTTTCTCCATGTCCGGTGAACGGAGATTTGGTCATCTTCCCTTTGAGACAAGACTGACAAGTTTCATAAGATGAAAACTCGAACGCATCCAAGAGTCCATCTTTATGCAACTTACTCAGTCTTTTCTCTCCGACATGACCAAGTCTACAATGCCACAAGTAGGATTCATTCGTATCTGAATTCTTCCTCTTGCGTGTGTTTTGTATATTGAGAACTGTATTCTGATTTAGAACGTAGATACCATTAAACAGTGTACCCTCTGCAACCAGTACCTTATCAAGGTAAATGTTCATGATATTCTTTTCAAGAACAAACTTATATCTATCTTTATCGAGTAAAGAAACTGATATGATGTTGCAAACCATGGAGGGTACATAGTAGCAATCGTTCAAAATCATAGTCTTGCCATTTGGCAATACTAGGTGATATTCACCGACGGCTGCCGCATTAACTTGTGCTCCGTTCGCTACTCTGAGCGACATATCACCCGGTGCAACTTTCCTACTTTTTCTCAGTCCCTGCAATAAATTACAGATATGAGATCCTGATCCGGTATCAAGTACCCAGGAGGTAGGGCTGACCGTAAAACAGTTCTCAATTACAAGAACACCTGAAGTAGATGCAAAACCATGCTTCTTCTTCGACTGGGTATCCTGGAAATCCATACAATCCCCTTTCCCATTCTCATACTCATGACTGTTGTCACAAGTTAGAGCTGAACCAACTTTCCCCAGTCCTGAATAAGAATTCGGATCGGTCAAGCGATACATTTTATTATCTTGATTAGGGCGTGAAAAGGTTGCTGCCTGGAGAGAGAAAAGAAACACTCAGCGTATGCTCTTGCAAGATTAGATTGGTTTATTAATTTATCTAACCAGGATGTCTCCCACTGTTTACTCAAATTCTTCTTAAAACCTTTTTAAAAGAAGAACTAGCCGGGTTTTAATTCACGTCACAATACTTGCTTTAACCTTTCAGCCAGGCTAGTGTCGGTACTTCGAGGGAGGTTTTCCAACGCTTTCGCGAAGTTCCTTAATTAAAGAACCTCTTTTCCCTGGGGGCGTAACCCCGCTAACACCTTTCTAGACACCTACTAGGTTTATAGCATTGATCGTTAAGTGAAATAATCTCCCGAGAGTAAACCAACTCATCAGTGGGATCGGGATCCAACTGTCATTGTGTGATAACCTAGATGGAATCCACTCTAGTCACCACACTCCAGAAGGTATGCTAAATCTGCAAGTTTCAGTTCTTTTGAAACTCCCGATGTGGTTTTTGCCCCTAGGACTCAAGTGATCTTGACACAGTCAACAAATCAAAAAGTCCTAGTCAAGTTCATCCCGTCGTTGTCTTGATTGCATTAAACCCACCTGCATAACCCTTGACACAGTCAACAAGGTTACACAAATGTCCTAACCAATCACATTGTATCCAGCAAATAAGCAACACTTAGCTACCGTTCACTGCGCCTTGACACAGTCAACAAACGCAGCACGAATACTAAGTATAACTTATAAGAAACGAAGGAGGGCTACGGCTGGGTTTTTGGCGAAAAACCCGTTAACGTAATGAACTTGATGTCGTTGAAGGAACGTGATACACCTTTTGAAAATATAGTGGCGAAAAACTTTTTGCTAAAGAGGTCACTCCCTGTGAAGGGATCTCGGCTCTTTCCTCGTCGAATGAGGTGCAGGATATTACAAAATGAATACCTCGATGCAAAGCAAGAATAATCGACTATAGTGAAGTTATTACCCTGACGCAAACTTTTGTCCAAGGGGTCACTCCCGGTGAAGGGATCTCGGCCCTTGCCTCGTCGACTGAGGTGCTGGGTATTCATAACCGAATACCGCGATGCAAAACAAAAATGAACGTCCTTGCAATAACAGCTTTTTGAAAAACTTGTTCCAACAACGTCTTTTAGGTTTATTTTCTTGCATTAGTTCTTTTAATGCGTGATATTCTTGCATTAGTTCTTTTAATGCGTCCCATCATTTAATCCTACCATTGCAGAAAACAACCAAAATATGACGTACGCTTATGCCATTCGCATTCGCCACGGGGTCCCGTCATCACTCGTTAGGTTACTTAACTAACGACAGAGCGGGGGCTGGGCTAGCGCGGCTGTAAAACATAAGCAATGCCTAAATAGAAAGCAATGATAGACATTACAGATCACAGATGAATACATTGGATATACTAGCAATCCGCAATCCTTTCGAGCCTGCAACGAAAAGCGGATTACACGGTCGCGGTGAATAGCCAAATACCCCACCCAAGACCCCTACGGGTGCGGCAAACTACCCGCCAAGTACTTGGCAGTTTCTACACCCCTCCATGGGTCTATCCTAGGAGCAAAAACAGTAAAAAGAATTATACAATGACGGCTACAACCCCGACCCGGTTGTGCGGCCAAACAAATAATATTATTACATCAATATACATTTACAATGAATGAAAGAAAAACAAAAGCTCATCTCACATCCAGCCCGGCTATTCACCCGCGACAGTCCAACACATTCATATACACATTCCAATATCAAACACAGATCATGTATAACCCCGACCAATCGTCTTATAGCGATTAGCCGATGTTCAATACATGCAAACATCACAGATATAACCAACATAGCCAAAGTGTAGCGAAGTTCGAAAAAATACGGAATTATAGGACCCCAAAAGTAAATTTCAGTTCTGGAAAATCTGGGCACATATAATATATCTGAAAAATCCCAAAATCCCACCAGAAGAACACTGCACGAAAAACGATGCAGAGAGGAAAATAAACGGCGGCGGTTCCGCGGCACATGCCTACCTCGTGCCGCGGAACCGCGGCGGTTTGAATGAATTAGGGCATCGTTTTTCATGGGTGTTCACACAAAACCCTGAGCCGAATTTACAAGTATAAAGTTTTTCATTTAGAGCAGAAAAAAATTCAACAGAAACTTAGGGTTTTAGTTTTTCCGGTTTTGCGATTTTTCGGTTTCGAACTTCCATACACTTCGCTACCAAGCTAGTTTAAGTTTAGTTAGGCTCTGATACCACTGTTAGGTCCACGTTACCTCTCCCGGTACTTTCGGGGTTGCGGAAACGGTAAATCAAAATTTTTCTAAACTTTGTAACATGGACCGTAAAAGCCGGATCTTTGCTAAACTAAACTAGCATACTTGCAAAGAAGAGTTAACTACTATGCAAAGTGGTTATACCTCAACTTGAACTCCTTCTCTTCTTGTTGTTGTTCTTCTTTCTTGTTCTTTATAGTAGCTTGAATGGCTTCCCCTCCTCGTCTCCTCTTTGCCGAAGATAGATCCACCTGAGGGCTTCATCCTTTGGGCTCTTCCTCGATCTTTGAGTGAACTAGGATTTCCGGCTTGCTAAACCTTGAACCCTAGAAAGAGTAGAGAGTGTCTAGGGGTTGTTTTCTTTTCAAGATGAAGGATTCTCAACACATGAGAAGGAATCACCTTGAGCTAGAGGAAGAAGAAGATGAAGTGAGGAGAGAGAATCAATATGATAGAATGAGCTAGCTTTTTCTTTCTTGCAACCATAATGCCAAAAGAAAAAGAATTATCTAAATGATAATAATTCAAAATGAGAATAGTTGATGGTAATTTGGAATGACCACTATCATGCTTCATTAAATGAAATGTAAGCATGAATCAAGGAGGATCTTTACAAAGCATGATGGTGGTCAACATTCAACCATGGTCAACAAGTCAACCATGGTCAACAAGTCAACAAAATCAACCATAACAAAATTCTCATTTAATTACTATTATTAATAGATATCTCACTAATTCATTAGGGTTTGGAAAAAGACGACTGTCAACTGTGCATACGCACCCGTTCCGAAAACCCTAATGAAAAACCTCATCCTCTGCCTCAAACAACTGTGCATACACACCTGCATTCTCGTTCCGAGGAACAAGAATACCGAGAGATAAAAGCAACCCCAAAACATATACCAGTATCCGGCTCAAACCAGAGCCCGCTGGCAATATCCGTCCGGACTCCAAACGTGCACAAGTGCGCGGATGAGAACGAACCCTGTCGCAAAACCATGCGACCTCTACTCTGTTTTGCCCAGAGGCGAATGCCCTCTGTGTGGGACTCTAAAGACTCGACACTACGCTGGCAGTGGGTTTAACCACAGACCGCAAGCGGCACTAGCTGTGCGTAACGGTCCCCAGGTAGATGCCGACAAGAAGGCTGACGAGGTGAACCCCATCTGAACTCCTACTGAGTCTGAATGTGACATTCTCCGTACAGTCCGGTCTGTTCGTCTGATACATCGCATGTCGGGCCTAGGGGGGCGGCAAGCGTCAGACCCCTAATAGCGGTACAAGTCGTGCCGGAGTGAAGCCCAGAACACCCTGAGATAGCACTGGAACCTACCAATATATCTCGCTTGCCCTGGCCAGGGACTACTTGTGTAATGGCTCTCCTAGACACAGCGCGATGTCAACCCCCAATACCGGGAGAGACGAATCCTGTCTAACCGTCACTGCCTCCAAGTGCTTCGGGACTGCTCCCAACTACTACCTGTTTGCACGACTCAGAAGAGCCGTGGTAGGGTAGTAATCAAAGAACAGTGGGAACACACTCGAGGCGGAGTGACAGTGTCAAGTCAGCGGACTAAGCTGTACTCATGTCACCTGGGAACTGATAACTGACGATAGGTATAATACCAACCATCAGTTCCCGACGAGTCCTGTCCAGTGTACTCGTAACCTAACGAGCACCCGCATACTATCTCAAGTACGACGTACTGACGGCTGTGGGACAGACCGTCTCCCGTGCTGGGATGAGAAGCGCATACGCTAGTCTACTCCGGAGTTTCGATGCCCTATCTCGATACTCCCACGACTAGGGACGTGTAAAAGGATGTGCTTGTAGATCAACCAGCCCCCACGAGTGTGATCGCCATCACAACGCCGGTAATCAAGCAAGGATCCAAAGGGCTCTACTAATGCGTATAGGTGATATAATAAATAAACACACAAGTACACATTAAAGCAGAGACAAACCAAGTAGCATACTACTATATTGAGCAAGATTGTCTGTACAACTGTGAATATCCCAAGCTTCCATTAAGTAATATACATACTAGTATGATACAGTAATGGCCTCTAGGGCATATACACCAACAGTCCCATCATTTAATCCTACCATTGCAGAAAACAACCAAAATATGACGTACGCTTATGCCATTCCCAATCGCCACGGGGCCCCGTCATCACCCGTTAGGTTACTTAACTAACGACAGAGCGGGGGCTGGGCTAGCGCGGCTGTAAAACATAAGCAACGCCTAAATAGTTATCATATATAAATATATAGCAATGATAGACATTACAGATCATAGATGAATACATTGGATATACTAGGAATCCGCAATCCGTTCGAGCCTGCAACGAAAAGCGGATTACACGGTCGCGGTGAATAGCCAAATACCCTACCCAAGACCCCTACGGGTGCGGCAAACTACCCGCCAAGTACCCGAAGTGAAGCAACCTCCCTCACCACCGTGAGTAGGCCACTCGGCACTTCGAGATACCCGGTAGTTTGTGCACCCCCTCCATGGGTCTATCCTAGGAGCAAAAACAGTAAAAAGAATTATACAATGACGGCTACAACCCCGACCCGGTTGTGCAGCCATACAAATAATAATACATCAATTTACATGTTACAATGAATGAAAGAAAAAGAAACACTCATCTCACATCCACCCCGGCTATTCATCCGCGACAATCCAACGCATTCATATACACATACCATTAACAAACACAGATCACAGATATGTATAACCCCGACTAATCGACATATAGAGATTAGTCGGCGTTCAATACATATAAACATCACAGATATAACCCTTATAGTCAAAGTGTAGTGAAGTTCGATAAAAATACGGATTTATAGACCCCCAAAAACAAATTTCTATTCTGGAAAATCTGGGCACTTATAAACCATCTTAAAAATCCCAAAACCATACCAGAAGAACACTGCACCAAACTCGACACAGAGCCGAGCCAACTCGGCCACGGTTGCGCTGCAATAGCTTGCTATTGCCGCGGAACCGCGGCGCCTTGGTCGAGTCACTAGACCGGGTTTGGTGGCTTTCTTCACAAAACCCTGAGACGATTTTTGGAGTACGACAAATTTTATTTTGAGCAGGAAAAAATTTAACAGAAAGTTAGGGTTTTGAAAACTCGGTTTTGCGATTTTTCCGATTCGAACTTTCATACACTTTACTACCTAGCTAGTTTATGTTTAGTTAGTCTCTGATACCACTGTAAGTCCACGTTGCCCACCCCGGTACTTGCGGGGAGGCGGAAAACGGAATAAAAATCAAATTTTTATCAACTTAGGCAACATGGACTAGACAAAGAAGCATCTTTGCTAACCAAAAATAAGCTAAAGCTAACTAGAAACTAGCTAAGTGTTAGAAAGGTTATACCTAGGGCTTTATGCCCTTCTCTCCTTGCTCCTTGGAGTAGTGAAAAGAGGTCACCTTTGTCGTCTTCTCACGTCGAAGAAAAATCCACCCGAAAGCCTCAACCTTTGGCTTCAACTCCAAGCTAGAAGTAACTAGGGTGCAAGAAGTGCTAATCCTTGAACCCTAGATGAGAGTAGAGATTATCAAGAAGAGGTTTTTCTCAAGCTCAAGTGTTTCTCAACACATGAGAGGGGAGAGCTTGAGGGAGAGGAAGAACAAGAGAGAGAAAGGAAATAATAGAATGAGAGAAAATATGAAGCATTCTCTCATATATGTGTGAATTATTATAATTAGATAATTAGCTAGATAATTGTCATGGTTAATCAAGACATGACCATTATCATTTCATTTTTAATGCAATTTGCAAGGATCAAAGAGCATCTTCCAAATGAAATGATGATGGTCAAAGTGTCAACCTAGGTCAACAAGTCAAGGAGGTCAAATGGTCAACAACCATAACCATGCACAATTATTTAAACTAATATCAATTAACCATAATACACATATAAGCATTAGGGTTAAAAAAATGACAATAGTCATTAACCCTAATCAAAGTCCTCTCCCTCTGTCTCAAACAACTGTGCATACGCACCCGTATTCGTGATCCGAGGAACACGAATACAAAGAGATAAAACCAATCCCAAATCATATACTAGGATCCGGCTTAAACCAAAGCCCGCTAGTATAAGCTGTCCGGACAGCAAACGTGCACAAGTGCACGGATGTGAACGAACCCTGTCGCAAAACCATGCGACCTCTACTCATTTTGCCTAAAGGTGAATAGCTCTCTGTGTGGGACTCTAAAGACTCGACACTACACTGGCAGTGGGTTTAACCACAGACCGCAAGCGGCACTAGCTGTACGTAACGGTCCCCAGGTAGATGTCGATAAGAAGACTGACGAGGTGACCCCCATCTGAACTCCTACTGAGCCTGTATGTGACAGTCTCCGTACAGTCCGGTCTGTTCGTCTGATACATCGCATGGCGGGCCTAGGGGGGCGGTGAACGTCAGTCCCCTAATAGCGGTACAAGTCGTGTCGGAGTGTAGCCCAGAACACCCTGAGATAACACTGGAAACCTACCAGTATATCTCGCTTGCCCTGGCCAGGGACTACTCGTGTAATGGCTCTCCTAGACACAGCACGATGTCAACCCCCAATACCGGGAGAAACGAATCCTGTCTAACCGTCACTGCCTCCAAGTGCTTCGGGACTGCACCCAACTACTACCTGTTTGCATGACTCCTTTGAGCCGTGGTAGGGTAGTAATCAAAGTACAGTGGGAACACACTCGAGGCGAAGTGACAGTGTCAAGTCAGCGGACTAAGCTGTACTCATGTCACCTGGGAACTGATAACTGACGATAGGTATAATACCAACCAACAGTTCCCGACGAGTCCTATCCAGTGTACTCGTAATCTAACGAGCACCCGCATACTATCTCAAGTACGACGTACTGACGGCTGTGGGACAGACCGTCTCCCACGCTGGGATGAGAAGCGCATACGCTAGTCTACTCCGGAGTATCGATGCCCTGTCTCGATAGTCCAACGACTAGGGACCTGTATAAGGATGTGCTTATGGATTACCCAGCCCCCACGAGTGTGAGCGTCATCACAACGCTGGTAATCAAGCAAAGATCCTAAGGGCTCTACTAATATGTATATAAGAGATATGCTAAAAGAAACACATGCACATATTGAAGTAGAGACAAACCAAGTAGCATACTACCATTTCGAGCAAGATTGTATATACAACTGTGAATATCCCAAGCTTCCATCAAGTAATATACAAACTAGTATGATACAGTAATGGCCTCTAGGGCATATACACTAACAACCTAGTTATCGAATCGAAGATTGATTCGATAAGTCGATACATTGGATACTAGTCGGTTATATGCGACATGACCGGATCATTGAATCAAGTGTTGATTTAATGATTTAATGCATAATTATATATTTGATATATTACTTTGCATTAACTAGTATTGGTTCACGTTAAATGGTTTTTCTCACTTGAAATGCACAAGTTGTATATGTGATATATTTTTTGTGCACTTGTTTGTATCATGTTTGATGATACATGATAGTTTGGGTGTATGTTTAGTTTAAACCATGGTTATGTTAATGGTTAGGGTTTTTATTTACTTATTCATTTATTTATTTATTTATTCATTTTTTGGAAGATAAATAGAATGGTGGCTTATTTTGTTTCTTTCATGAAGCTTCATGAAGTGTTGAAAGCTTGACCATTTTGTTTGTTTACTTAACCCTAACCATTCAACCTAACCATAGTTTATTCTCTACACCTAATCATGGTTGCTATATGATAAGTATCATTTATTTTCTATTTGGAAATAACTTATCATATTCTTTCTTCTTCTTCTTCTTCTTCAACAAAGAAGAAACCTTGCCTCCATCAATGGCAACATGAGAAAAAGAGTGAGAAATCCAATTCTAAAGTGAACCCACTTCCTATTTCTTCATCCTCTACCACTTGCCAAGTAGTATAGGGTGTTTTCTTCACAAGTTTCATGACTTGGTGAAGTTGGAGCTTGATCTTGTGTTGCCTCGACGTAGATCATCTTCGGCATCGAAGTCGGCGACCTAGCCCGATCTTTTATCCGATGAAACCATCGCAAGAGTCTAGGATTTCGATTTGTACAGCGGAGGGACGTCTATGCGGAGCTAAGGAAGTGGAGGACCGGATCTACAAAGGTTGTAGTTACTTTCCTTTAGCAATAAAGTTATTTACTTGCTTGCATCGCCTCATTATCTAGTTAACGATCCGTATTAGGGTTTGTAGGCACATGAAATTTTTGAATTGGGCATGCTTGATCACTTGTGAGACTTCATTAGAGCGCCTAGGAACCCTACACTTCGTTCTTTAACCATCATCCCATGCTCCGTTGCAGCTGCTCCGATCTCGTCGCTCTCCGATCTGCTCGTCCAGGTGGCACCACGTCATCGGATCTTTAAACGGGCTCCCGCCTCTGACCCGTGGCAACTCGGTCATAAATTTTGCTAAAAGAGATGACCAAGAATGATGTAGAGAATGAGTAGAACACTTTGTCTCACTTCGTCCAAAGCCATGGACGAACGGTTAATGAAGTTGCCATTTGAATCGGGTAATGGAAAATGAGCTATGAAATTTCCATACACTAAAACTATCATCTTTTTTCTCTCAAAAATGAATCAATCAATTATCTCCAAGAGGGGCCGGCCATTATATGGTGGGGGGGTGAGTGTAGGAGGGGGGAGGGTAACCTTAAGCTAAAAGATCAAGAAGAAAAAATCTTAGTCAAAACCAAAACCCATTAATGCAATGAATGACTCATCTAACCTAGTCATCCATTCATTAATGCAAATAATGATTCATTAACCTAGTCACCAATCCAAGAACCTTCCACACTCATGACTCACCTCATGACTCACCCAAAAGAAGAAAAGATAAATCCGTATTTAACCGAATGTTAAATACGGGTGATAGAAAACTGGAAACTGGCAACTTCCAAAAGCGATCCCGAAATGAATTTCAGGACAACCCCGTAACAGTATAAACATACCCGTATTTGTATTACGACCGAATATAAATGCAACCGAGACAAAGATATTATATCTACACAGTATAATACTCGGATCCGGCTTAAACCAAAGCCCACCAGTATTATCTGCCCGAAATATGACACGTGCTTAAACGCACGTGCATTTTCCGAACCCTGCCATAAAACCATACGGCCTCTACAACGTTTCGCCCGAACTTGGGAAACTATCTGTGGGGGACTCTAATGACTCGTCAGTACCCTGGCAGTGGGTTTAACCACAAGCCGTCAGCGGCACTAGCTGTGCGTAACGGCTACCCATGTACTGACATTAAGGGAGGCCGATGAGCGAACTCATCTGGAAACCCTACTGAGCCTAACAGTGACAATGTATATACAGTCTGGTCCGTTCGTCTATGAGTATCACATATCTGCTTAGGGGGCTGGTAACGTCAGACCCCCAAAAGCGGTATAAGTCGTGTCGGAGACAAGCCCTGAACACCCTGAGAATCTACCGGATTACCTACCGGTAATTCTCACCTGCCTTGGCCAAGGACTTGGTGTAATGGATTTCCTAGACACAGCACGATCTCACCCCCAATACCGGGAGAGACGAATCCCCTGCTGATCCGCTCACCTGCCTCCATATGGCTCGGGACTGTACCCAAAAAATACCTGTTTGCACGACTCCCTTGAGCCGTGGTAGGGTAGAAATCAAAGCACAGTAGGAACTCACACGAGACAAATGACGACCTCAGGTCGATGAACTAACCTGTACACATGTCACCAGGGAACTGCTATCTGACGATATGTATAATACCAACTAGCAGGTTCCCGACGAGTCCTGTCCGGTGTACTCATAACCCAATGAGCACCTGTATACATCTTAGGTTATCCAACTGACACCAGTGGCTTGTGAGACCGGCCACCGCCCCTCGTCAGGGTCTCGACTGTATACACTAGTCTACTCTAGAGTATCGATGCCCCGTCTCGAAACTCCTACGACTAGGGACCACAATTAAGGATGTGCTTATGGACTACCCAACTCTCACGTATATGATCCCCCTCATACTGTTGGTAGTCAAGAAAGATCCTAAGGGCTCTATCAACGTGTAACATGTGATCAGTCACCTGAACCTGTACACGACTGATAAAGGCAAACCAGATAGCATACTATCATCTCGAGTAAGACTGTCCTACCGGTATAGGTCCTCCGCAATTATTGCAATCACGTGCCTGCGATCCAATAATTGTCTTTGAGGGCACTATATCCAACAATCTCCCACTTGCACTTAAGGCTAATTATTGCGATGTCGCATACTCACAGCCCGTGTGATACCGAACATCCAACTCCTCTACTAATCAGTTTCACAAAGCCCGTTCGTAAAACTATTATGTTTGAGAAATAGCCTCAGTGAGTGGATCCGCCCTGATGTTTCTTTCTATGTCTCTCTTAATCTCAAGTTCGCGGAGAAAGCCATCTCCCGAATTGAGTAATACCTGTCTTAGAATATGTCTGGATATCTGATGGGACCTAGTTCATAAATGAACTCCAAATCCAAACTTCTTAGACTGTATCGATAACTGAACCTAATCAGTATCCTGCACCATGCCTCCCACAGTATCCTCTTAGACCATCTGTCCATAATACTGCCCCCTTCGTCAGAGGGAAAACTATAACTCTGACAATCACTCTGTCATCCATGTCACCTTTAAAGCCTGGAATGATAACCGTCTCCCGAAGGAGGCTGCCGTCATCAAATCCGTAGAACATGCACTTATGTTCTAAAACTGCTTCCTTATGTTTCTCCAAGATTGGATTAATACAAACTTATTGCATCTAGTGCAAAAATAACATCTGGTGTAGTACTTGACATCTCATGATTGACTCAATTGCCTAAGTAAGTGATCTGCCAATCATGCACATCCCTCTCCCCTTTTGTCTGTAAGACACCTTTAGAGAGGGTGACTCCATCACCTGCAGGTACACCACCATGACAGGAGTCATCTATTCTAAAAACCATTAGAATACTGTCAAAGTACCCACATTGGGAAACTACCCAAATCTAGATCTAAAACCATAGATCTAGAAACCAGAATGTCTGATATTATATCCATATCCTGTCTGGAGAAACAACTGTGTGACTACCACAGTACAACCGATCGTAGTATAGGAATTTTACTTCTTACTCTGTGTATGTCATCCAAATACCAGGACATCACACCCTACTACCTTCTTAACATATCCATCCCTTATTCTGATGAAGTCAAACCTATGACTGTCACATCGAAATTAGATGATCTCTCTCTGCTATAACTGCTCTAATCTATAAATAGACATGAGCTACTTGCCCATTATGCTTCCGTTGCTCCCACTGACCATAACAACCCTCTGGCAGAATAATATATGACGCTATACTTAACCTCCTGCCGGGTCTCATAGTCTGGAACAACAGTAGTGTCAAGTCTGGGTAAGCAAGAACCTCCCTGTAACCGTCCTTGAGGCTACCGTAGTACCTCTCGGGTGTCTGAGGTTTACCCACCATATCTGCGGAGTGGCTAATGGAATGTCAAACCTGATTGAATCTTTAGGTCCTATTAAATTTTCCGTAATCGTTTGCGGTTCTGGAATCACTTCCAGTTCTACCATACTCCCACTACTGTTTTGTGAAAAAATTCCATTTTACTAAAACTGTGGCGAGTCAAGAACAATATCACTATTGATCATCCAGATGGTAGAAAGTCAACCCTCGACATAGCCCAGGTCAACCCACAAACTGCCATTACAGAAACGTGCCTTGAGTTATCCAGAGTCTGGTTTCAAGCATAAGCTGGACAACTCCCCGTACCTTAACATCGTTAAGATATGAACCATTCTATATCCAATATAGAAACTTTGGCACTTATTTAATTGGAACCAGATTCTAATCATGCAGCTGTCTCCAGTGCATATCAACTTAATGGAAAGAGGCTAATCAGCATTACTCAACTTAGGAATACATCCAATTATGAGTAACCTGAAAGAGAAATAATTTTCTCAAAACCATTACTATCAACTGAATACCAATCACAAGAATCTACAGCTTCGGTCTCTTTGAAGAATCCCGATACTTGCGATATCTGGTTCTCTACTTTATTCTTATAGCCATAACTTCTCAAAACTTAGACATTGTATTTCTACGAAACACTTGTCTAAAAACTAGAGAAGTCATAAGTAAACAGAACATAGTACGAGGACCAAACCCTTTGTCCTGATGGACACTGGACAACATACAATACTCTGTATAAGTCCGCTGAGTTCAATAACTCAAAACCTGTGCATCGTAGGTTGAAAACTGTACTTATGGTTAAGAACTACTCCGTTGTTCAATACTCCTTACCCAATCGTCAACTGATATGGGTAAATGTCATCGACATAATATCAAAAAGTTATATCTCACTTTATAAAAATAAACGTACAGATATATCATTTTAAAATTGGTGCACAACAACGGATACTCAAAACCAAATACATGCCTGCCGGCAATAACCTAGGCGACTTCCTCAAATATCACCAATTACAACGAATTCCGATATAATGAGGATGATCACCTTATTCCCAATAACTTGCTCCCACTCATCATCTGTAAAACCATACGGATGTGAGAATCATACCTGGTAAATACATACCCTGGAGTAAGTATCTAATCGGGAAAACAGTTTTCCTTTAACAATGCACTGAAACATGAAAATGTTTCGTAGGGGTATCCTGGTATTCCTAGTAATGCCTCTTCCATAATCCAATTCATGACTTTAACCGTATATTTCATTGCCATCTCTCCAAATCCTTTTATTTGTCTTTAGTCGTTACCTTCTGTACACCATCGTTAGGCTAAATGGTTTTCTTCCTTCCCTACCGTTCGGCACCAGCCTATGGTTTGGAAGAAGACTATCCAGTAAGCATAATAGGTGTACCCTCCTAAAACAAGGAGTACTCGCAACTTGAGAGAAGGTGATGATAAAAGACAACTGAATAATACCTTATTCTATTTCTCCCGAACTGGGGAAAAATGCAAAGATGAAATAGGAGTGGCGATGAATTACGCGGTTTGGTCGTGAATGATAGCAGTCGCAATTTACTTTGCCCTCTTTCTAATCCCTTTATTTTATCTTTAGTTATTACCTTCTGCACACCCTACTTAGGCTAATTGGTTTTCTTCATTCCCTACCTTTCAGCGCCTGCCTATGGTTTGGAATAAGACTATCCAATAAGCGTAATAGGTGTACTCTCCTAAACTAAGGAGCCCTCGCAATCTGAGAGAAGGTGATAATAAAAGACAACTGAATAAACCAATTCTATTTCTCCTGAACCTTGATCCATCCTCGAAGAAGTCCCTTCGAGTTCGTATATAACCATACGATGGATCTATCCAATGGAAGTGGATGTCCGTAATAATACGGGGTGTTCTGAGAAATGCAAAGGGTAAAAGAAGGAGTGGCAATGACTTATGCAACTCAGACAATCCAAAAGCCAGTATTTTAAGAAGGTTTGGTCAACTTGGTCACTGAGTCATAGTCTAGGGTCGGTCAAAGGTCGCTGCCAAAGAGAAAGAGAAAAGAAACACTCTGCGTGCACTCTAACCTAGATCAGAATGGTTATCACTTTATCTAATCAGGAAACCTCCCACTGTACTGTCAAATTCTCCTCCAAACCTAAAAGAAGAATCAATCGGGATCACCCGAAGAGTAAACCAACTCATCAGTGGGAATCGGGATCCAACTCTCATCGCATGATAACGTGACAGAATCCACTCGCGTTATCACACTCCAGAAGGTATGTGCATTCCTGGCAAGTTTCAGTTTCTTTAGAAACTCCCGTTATGATTTTTACCCCATGTTCTTATGACCTTGACGAAGGCCAACAAATCATAAGTCACATGTCAAGTTCTGCCCATCATTATCTTGTTAATTTGAACCCACCCGTACATACCCTTGACGAAGGCCAACAAGGTAATACGACTGTCCCAAACCAACTCATCTATCTATGCAACAAATGAATAACCCAGCAGCTACCAAACACTATGCCTTGACGAAGGCCAACAAACATAGCATGAATACTACTGACCATCCATAAGAAATGACGGAGAGCTACGGCTGGTTTTTGGCGAAAAACCTTTAACGTAATGAACTTGATCTCGTTGAAGGAACCTGATAGCTTTTTATAAAAATATAGTGGCGAAAACCTTTTCTAAAGAGGTCACTCCCGGTGAAGGGATCTCGGCTCTTTCCTCGTGGAATGAGGTGCAGGATATTCCAACTGAATACCGCGATGCAAAGCAACTTGTAATCGACTATAGTGAAGTTATTACCCTGACGCAAACTTCTGCCCAAGGGGTCTCTCCCGGTGAAGGGATATCAGCCCTTGCCTCGTCGAATGAGGTGCAGGATATTCCAACCGAATACCACTGTGCAAAACAAAAGGAAACGTCTTTGTAATAACACTTTTTAAATTTGTTCCAACAACATCCAAACAGGTTTGTTTTCCTTTGCATTGATCAGAATCAACGCAGTCCCATCAATCAATCACACCAGAAAAGAACGAAAATAAAATGTACGTATATGCCATCCACATTCGTCACTGGGTCCCGTCTTTACCCGTTAGGTTACTTAACTAACGACAGAGCGGGGACTGGACTAGCGCGGGTGCAAAACATCTACAACATCTAATAGTATATATACCAATATACAATAATTGCTCCAGGCGTGATAATCTGCAACATTACAGAAAGTAATAAGCATCACAGAACAATACAGATAATCTGGGATCCCCGGGTTTCACAGAGCCGCTACTGAAACCCGACGTTCCCCTGGTCGTGTGGATAGCTTGTGCAATGAAACCTAGACCCCTACGGGTGCGGCAAGTTACCCGCCAAAACCTGAAACGATGCAGCCCCCTACAGCAAAGTGAATGGACCACCCGGCACTTCACGGAATCCGGTAACTTGAGCACCCCTCTTTGGGTCAACCTGTACCCCCTACGAGTGCGGCGAATAGTCAGCCAATTCTAGAGTGAGGCCCCTCTGCCTGTCAAAGCCATGAGATGCGGACCCGTTTCCCCCCAGAACCCGGCTATCCATGCACTCCGTCGTGGGGTAAAACGTAGTACAGAAATGAAAAATATGTACAACGGGTACATCAACCTCAGCCCGGTCGTGTCCCAAAAGAATATTATACTAACAGGCAGTGACAGCAGTCCACATGTTGGACGCTCGTCCCGCAATATCAAATGTACAAATAAATCCAAACTGCACTACCATTGCACACTGCTATCCTCCACGACAAATCCGCAACATCACAGCACAACATAGAACATCAACGCGAATGTCACGTTCGCAAACCCATCTAAAAGAACTATAGCAATTAGACGCAGTTTACCGCTCGAATGACATTCACGGTCGGAGATATAATGTAAGTACTGTAAACTAACACGTTTAAATTTCGATCGACAAAATTTCCCGAAGTGGGCCCCACATACATCTGTTGCACAGTAACAAAATCTGGGCCCAAAAGAAATATACCAAAAACCATAATTTACCAAGTCAAGCACACTAAAGCAATTTGGACCACTGTTCCTATATACTGGCCGCGGATGCGCGGTCAAACCCTAGGTTTGACCGCGGATCCGCGGCGGTACAGTAAGATCACGTGACCGGATTTTTACAGTGTGCTTAGAAAACCCTGCTCAATTTTCTGGGATCATCAAAATAATTTTTAAACCAGATTTAAAATCGACAGAAACATTGAACAGAAAAATTTTAGTTTTTGAAATTCGGTCCGATCGATATTTTAAACGTGTTAGCACAAGTTAGTAAAGTTTAATGGCGAGGCTCTGATACCATGTAAGTCTACGTTAGCGCCCCGGCCGTCAAACTGACGCCAAATGCGGAACAAAAAATTTTATAACTGGCGCTATCGCATACTATAACCCGGATCTGCCATTAATGCTAAACTAACAAACTACAAAGAGGGTAGAAAGCTTATACCGAACGATCCGAGTCCTTCGTTCTTTAACCATCATCCTACGCTCCGTTGCGGCTGCTCCGATCTCGTCGCTCTCCGATCTGCTCGTCCAGATGGCACCACGTCATCGGATCTTTAAACGAGCTCCCGCCTCTGACCCGAGGCAACTCGGTCATCAAGTTTGCTAAAAGAGATGACCAAGAATGATGTAGAGAATGAGTAGAACACTTTGTCTCACTTCATCCAAAGCCATGGACGGACGGTTAATGAAGTTGCCATTTGAATCGGGTAATGGAAAATGAGCTATGAAATTTCCATACACTAAAACTATCATCTTTTTTCTCTCAAAAATGAATCAATCAATTATCTCCAAGAGGGGCCAGCCATTATATGGTGGGGGGTGAGTGTAGGAGGGGGGAGGGTAACCTTAAGCTAAAAGATCAAGAAGAAAAAATCTTAGTCAAAACCAAAACCCATTAATGCAATGAATGACTCATCTAACCTAGTCATCCATTCATTAATGCAAATAATGATTCATTAACCTAGTCACCAATCCAAGAACCTTACACACTCATGACTCACCTCATGACTCACCCAAAAGAAGAAAAGATAAATCCGTATTTAACCGAAAGTCAAATACGGGTGATAGAAAACTGGAAACTGACAACTTCCAAAAGCGATCCCGAAACGAATTTCAAGACAACCCCGTAACAGTATAAACATACCCGCATTTGTATTACGACCGAATACAAATGCAACTGAGACAAAGATATTATATCTACACAGTATAATACTCGGATCCGGCTTAAACCAAAGCCCACCAGTATTATCTGCCCGAAAAATGACTCGTGCGTAAACGCACGTGCATTTTCCGAACCCTGCCCTAAAACCATACGGCCTCTACAACGTTTCGCCCGAACTTGGGAAACTATCTGTGGGGGACTCTAATGACTCGTCAGTACCCTGGGAATGGGTTTAACCACAAGCCGTCAGCAGCACTAGCTGTGCGTAACGGCTGCCCATGTACTGACCTCAAAGGAGGCCGATGAGCGAACTCATCTGGAAACCCTACTGAGCCTAACAGTGACAATGTATATACAGTCCGGTCCGTTCGTCTATGAGTATCGCATATCTGCCTAGGGGGCTGGTAACGTCAGACCCCCAAAAGCGGTATAAGTCGTGTCGGAGACAAGCCCTGAACACCCTGAGAAACTACCGGAGTACCTACCAGTAATTCTCACCTGCCTTGACCAAGGACTTGGTGTAATTGCTTTCCTAGACACAGCACGATCTCACCCCCAATACCGGGAGAGACGAATCCCCTACCGATCCGCTCAACTGCCTCCACGTGGCTCGGGACTGTACCCAAAAAATACCTGTTTGCACGACTCCTTTGAGCTTTGGAAAGGTAGAAATCAAAGCACAGTGGGAACTCACACGAGACAAATGACGACCTCAGGTCGATGAACTAACCTGTACACATGTCACCCGGGAACTGCTATCTGACGATATGTATAATACCAACTAGAAAGTTCCCGGCGAGTCCTGTCCGGTGTACTCATAACCCAATGAGCATCTGTATACATCTTAGGCGATCCAACTGACACCAGTGGCTTGTGAGACCGGCCACCGCCCCTCGTCAGGGTCTCGACTGTATACACTAGTCTACTCCGGAGTATCGATGCCCTGTCTCGAAACTCCCACGACTAGGGACCACAATTAAGGATGTGCTTATGGACTACCCAACTCTCACGTATATGATCGCCCTCATACTGTTAGTAGTCAAGCAAGATCCTAAGGTCTCTATCAACGTGTAACATCTGATCAGTCACCTGAACCTGTACACGACTGATAAAGGCAAACCAGATAGCATACTATCATCTCAAGTAAGACTGTCCTACCGGTATAGGTCCTCCGCAATCATTGCAATCACGTGCCTGCGATCCAATAATTGTCTTTGAGGGCACTATATCCAACAATATCCCCATATACGCACATTTAAAGGAATGAATGTAAGCCAGTGTGTGTGCGTGTGTGGGTGCAACAACTACTCTAGGATTTCGCGAGTAACACAACAATCCATGAACACATAACCATATCCTGAGTAACATCCACGTATCATAAACCACATATATATATCCAATATATAAGCTATATTACGAACTGCGGGGGTGCTATACGCCATCCACCCGACTTCTCCCCGTAGATATAAATTTACTCACCTGGTCCTCGCTCGCCGGTGCCGACGTCGCCACGCGCTTGCTTGTCATCTCGAAGTCCACCTGGGGTACCTACATGTAACCACGTATCGTAACGCATAAAAACCAAATCCGAAGTCGAAACGGTATACGAAAACCAATTCGGCGCGCGTATCACGTATAGGTCAAAACCTATCGTCTACGCATGCAAGAATATCCAAACCAACCCTCGATGTCGATGTACCAACGTCAAACCATCGAGAAAACCCAAACACACCAATCGTGATTTCAAAACTCACTAATTATATAAGAAATAGGGTTTAATTCATCAAAACCATAAAATTAAACAAATCGTTTTATTTTCCGAAAACCTAGTTAGCACAAATTGCCATTTCGGTTCAAAACTTGATGTTTTACCCAAACTAAATATTTTAACGATTCTAATAGCCAAAATGCTCACTTAATATCATAATTAGGTCATACAAATCACCTCCATATTTTTAATCTCACTAATTATCATTAACTCAAAATTCAAATTTGCAACAAATATCGATTTTAACACTTTTTATAGCAAAATTCTCGATTTTACAATTAAGCTTGGTTTTGCATATACTAAAGTGTTAAACCACACATTATGTAAGCCCGCGGGGGCGCCCCGGCCGTCGATCCGACGCCGGAAACGCGGAAAACAAAAACTTTGCGAACTTTGCAAAACGGCACCGCCGCGGACTTTTCACCCGGATCGGGCCATTAACCTAACTAGCTAGCGAAAAGAAAAGAGTAGAGATGCTATACCAAACGATCCGTGTCCTTCGGTCTTCGTCTCCACTCCGATCTCCCACGGATCTCCGTCACCTCCTCGCTCGTCGAAAAGGGCACCACGTAGCCGGAATGTTTTACGGGCTCCCGCCTCTTGACCGAGGCAACTCGGGCGCGAAGTTGGCTAGCCGACGCGTCCAAGGCTTGCTATAGAATAGTGTAGTGAGTTATCTCTTTAGGGTTTATGTGGTTGCCATGATGGAAGGATGTGAGGAGGAGAAGAAAAGCAACTCAAGAAAATGTGCTTATGAACTTGGTAGCATGAAAAAGATATGAAGCATTTTTCTCACTCAAAAGGAAATGATCCTCTCCCTCCCTCTCAAGTGGCCGGCCCCCTCTCCATCAAATTAGATTGGAGAGAGAAAAGAGAATGGTATATCACAATATGAAGAAAAGGAAAAATAAGAGATAAGCATGTAAAAAGGGTCACACTCATTTCTCTTTTCAATCCATTCACAAACCATCACAAGAAAAGATAATGAAGTGATGCAAAAAGCATCTCATCATGACAAAGGAACACTTATGCAAAGAAACCCCTCACATAATGTTAATTGCGAACTTGCAATTAACACCCTCCATCAAAAAGCCCGGCCGAGAGGGAATGAAAGAAAACCGGCCGGAACGGAATGCAAACTGGCAACTTCAGAAAAACTGATCCCGTAATAAATTACAGGAAAACCCCGCTACTGCAAATACATGCCCGCATTTGTATTCCCACTGAACACAAATGCAAAGAGACAAAACTACACTATCTAATACTAGAATCCGGCTTAAGCCAAAGCCGGCTAGTAAAATCTGTCCGATCACGATCCGTGCAATACCGCACGTATATGATCGAACCCTGCCATATCTCCATACGGCCTCTACAGCGTTTCGCCCGAAACTTGAGTAACTGTCTGTGTGGTGGACTCTAAAGACTCGTCAATACTGTGGCTGTGGATTTAACCACTAGCACGTCAGAGGTATAAGCCAATACGTGACGGGCCACCAGGTATTGACCAAAAGGGACGTCGATGAGCGAACTCATCCTGACACCCTACTGAGCCTGTCAGTGACAATATCCGTACAGTCCGGTCCGTTCGTCTATGAGCATCGCATGGCGGGCCTAGGGGGTTGGTAAAAGTCAGACCCCCAAAAGCGGTACAAGTCGTGTCGGAGTGTAGCCCAGAACACCCTGAGATACTACTGGAATACCTACCAGCAAATCTCCTGCCTTGGCCAAGGACTTTTCATGTTCTGGCTCTCCTAGACACAGCACGACCTCACCCCCAATACCGGGAGAGACGAACCCCTGCAGATCCGCTCACTGCCTCCATGTGGCTCGGGACTGTACCCAACTAAAACCTGTTTGCACGACTCCTTTGAGCCGTGGTAGGGTAGTAATCAAAGTACAGTGGGAACTCACACGAGACAAATGACGATCCCAGGTCGATGAACTAACCTGTACACATGTCACCTGGGAACTGCTATCTGACGTCTGGTATATCCCAACTAGCAGGTTCCCGGCGAGTCCTGTCCGGTGTACTCATAACCCAATGAGCACCTGTATACATCTTAGGTGAACCAACTGACACCAGTGGCTTGTGAGACCGGCCACCGCCCCTCGTCGGGGTCTCGACTGTATACACTAGTCTACTCTGGAGAAACGATGCCCTGTCTCGAATCTCCCACGACTAGGGACCTTTTAAGGATGTGCTTATAGACCCCAGCTCTCACGTATATGATCGCCCTCATACTGCTGGTGGTCAAGCAAGAATCCTAGGGGCTTTATCAACGTGTAATAGCGACTCGTAAGGTCACCTAAAGCAGTACACGATGATAAAGATAAACCAGATAGCATACTATCATCACGAGTAAGACTGTCCTACCGGGATAGGTCCTCCCCTCAATCATTGCAATCACGTGCCTGTGATCCAATAATTGACTCTGAGGGCACTATCTCCAACAATCTCCCACTTGCACTCGAGGCTAATTATTGCGATGCCGCATACTCACAGCCCGTGTGATACCGAACACCCAACTCCTCTACTAGTCAGTCTCACAAAGCTCGTTTGCGAAACTATTGCGTTCGAGGAATAGCCTCAGTGAGTGGATCCGCTTTGATGTTTCTTTCTATGTCTCTCTATATCTCAAGTTCGCGGAGAAAGCCATCTCCCGAAATGAGCAATACCTGTCCTAGAATGTCTGGATGTCTGATGGGACCTAGCTCATAAATGAACTCCAAATCCAAACTTCTTAGACTGTATCGACAACTGAACTTAATCAGTGTCCTGCGCCATGCCTTCCCTCAGTTTCCACCTGGACCACCTGTCCAAAATACTGCCCCTCGTCAGAGGAAAAACTATAACTCTGACAGCCACTCTGCCATCCAGGTCACCTTGGAAGCCTGGAATGATAACCGTCTTGTAAAGGAGGCTGCCGTTATCATATCCCTAGAACATTCACTTATGTTCTAAAACTGCTTCCGACTGTTTCTCCAGGATTGGATCAATATCAACTTATTGCACCTACTGCAAGAACAACATCTGGTGTGGTACTTGACATCTCATGATTGACTCAATTGCCTAAGCAAGTGATCTGTCAATCATGCGTATCCCTCTCCCCTTTAGTCTGTAAGACACCTTTAGAGAGGGTGACTCCATTACCTGCAGGTACACTACCGTGCCAGGAGTCGTCCATTCTAAATACTCATAGAATGCTGTCAAAGTACCCAGATTGGGAAACCACCCAAATCTAGATCTAAAACCATAGATCTAGTAACCAGAATGTCTGATATAATATCCAAGTCCTATGTGGAGAAACTACTGTGTGACGACCAAGTATAACCGATCGTAGTATAGGAATATCACTTCCTACTCTGTGTATGTCATCAAATACCAGGACATCACACCCTACTACCTTCTTAACAGATCCATCCCATATTCTGATGAAGTCAAACCTATGACTGTCACATCAGAAATAGATGATCTATCTCCGCTATATCTGCTCTAGTCTATAAATAGACATAAGCCTGATATCCACCAATGCTTCCGCTGCTCCCACTGACTACGACAACCCTCTGGCAGAGTCATATAGACGTGCACTTCTAAAGCCAGTTTAGAACGACGCTATACTCATCCTCCCGCCGGGTCTCGCAGCCTGGAACAACAGCAATGGCAAGTCTGGGTAAACAAGAACCTCCCTGCCACCGTCCTTGAGTATACCGAAGTATCTCTCGGGTGCCTGAGGTTACCCACCATATCTGCGGAGTGGCCAATGGAATGTCAAACCAGATTGAATCTTTAGGTTCTTATCAAATCTTCAGTAATCGTTTGCGGTTCTGGAATCACTTCCAGTTCTACCATACTCCCACTTCTGTTTTCTGAAAAAATCCACTTTTAATAAAACTGTGGCGAGTCAAGAACAATATCACTATTGATCTTCCAGATGGTAGAAAGTCAACCCTCGTCATAGCCCGGGTCAACCCACAAACAGCCATTACTGAAACGTGCCTTGAGTTGTCCAGAGTCTGGTTTTAAGCATAAGCCGGACAACTCCCCGTATCTTAACAATGTCAAGATATGAACTGTTCTATATCCAAGAAACAGAGGCACTGATTTAATTGAACCAGATTCAAATCATGCAGCTGTCTCCAGTGCATGTCAAGTAAATGGAAGAGAGGCCGATCAGCGTTACTCAACTTAGGAGTACTTCCAATTATGAGTAACCTGAAAAAGAAGCTAGTTCTCTTAATCATTACTATCAACTGAATACCATTCACAAGTATCTACATCTTCGATCTCCTTGAAGAATCCCGATACTTGCAACACCTGGTTCTCTACTTTATTCATATACCTATAATTCCTCAAAACTTAGACCCTGTGTTTCTACGAAACACATGTCTAAGAACTAGAGAAGTTAAAAGTAAACAGAATATAGTACGAGGACCAACCCCTCTGTCCTAATGGACACTGGACAATATACAATACTCCGTATAAGTCCTTTGAGTCAAGTGACTCATTCACTGTGTGTCGTAGGTTGAAAACTGTACTTTTGGTTAAGAAGAATTACACCGCTGTTCAATGCTCCTTACCTAACCATCCACTGGTATAGGTAAATGTCATAGACATAATTTCAAAAAGATATGTCTCACTCTATAAAAATAGACGTACAGATATATCAATTTGAAATTGGTGCACAACAACGGATATTCAAAACCAAATATTTGCCGACCGGCAAACAACCCAGGTGGCTTCCTCAAATATCACCAATTCCAACGAATCCCGATATAATGAGGAGGGTCACCTAATTCCCAATAACTTACTCCCACTCATCATCTGTAAAACCATACAGATGTGAGAATCCAACCTGGTAAATACATACCCTGGAGTAAGTGTCTAATCGAGAAATCAGTTTTCTTTTAACAGTACACAGTGAAACTGAAACATTGAAATGTTTCGATGGGGTATGCTGGTATTCCTAGTAATGCCTCTTCCATTATCCAGATTCACAACTATAACTGTATAATTCTTTGTCACCTCTCCAAATCCCTTTACATGTCTTTAGTCATTACCTTCTGTACACCCTTTTAGGCCAAATGGTTTTCTTCCTTCCCTACCGTTCGGCACCAGCCTATGGTTTGGAAGAAGACTATCCAAAAAACATAATGGGTGTACTGTCCTAATCCGAGGAGCACTCGCAATGCGAGAGAAGGTGAGGATAAAAGACAACCGAATGTACTTAATTCATAGGTGATTTAGGATTGACAAAGAAGTACATGGTTTGGTCATGAATAGCAGTCGCAATTTACTTTGCCCTCTTACTAATCCCTTGCTTTGTCTGAACATAATACCTTCTGTACACCGTTTAGGCTAATTGGCTTTCTTCATTCCCCACCGTTCGGCACCAGCCTAAGGTTTGGAAGAAGACTATCCAATTTGCGTAATAGGTGTACTATCTCCTAAACCAAGGAGTACTCGCAACCTGAGAGAAGGTAAAAGGTAAAGACAACTGAATAGTCCTATTCGTTTTCTCCAGAACCAGAAACCATCCTCGAATTCCTTCGAGTTCGTATATAACCATACGATGGTTTTGTCCAATAGAAGTGGACGTTCGTAGTAATACGGGGTGTCCCGGAGAAAAGAGTAAAAGTAGGAGTGGCAAAGAGGTCTGCAACTCTGACAATCCAAAAGCCTGTGTTAAGTAGGTTCGGTCAACTTGGTCACTGAGTCATAGTCTAGGGTCGGGTCAATGGTCGCTACCAAAGAGAGAGAGAAAAGAAACACTCAGCGTGCACTCTAACCTAGATCAGAATGGTTGTCACTTTATCTAATCTGGAAACCTCCCACTGTATCGTCAAATTCTTCCCCAAACCTGAAAGAAGAATTAGCCGGGAATACCCGAGGAGTAAACCAACTCATCAGTGGGAATCGGGATCCAACTCTCATCGCATGATAACGTGACGGAATCCGCTCACGTTATCACACTCCAGAAGGTATGCGCATATCTGGCAAGTTTCAGTACTTTTGAAACTCCCGATGTGGATTTTTGCCCCATGCTCTTATGACCTTGGCGTGAGGTCAAAATATCATAAGTCACATGTCAAGTTCTACCCGTCATTATCCTGGTTAATTTGAACCCACCCGTACATACCCTTGACGTAGGCCAAAATAGTAGTACGACTGTCCCAAACCAACGCATCTATCTATGCAACAGATAAATACCCGGCAGCTACCAAACACTATGCCTTGGCGTGAGGTCAAAATACATAGCTTGAATACTACCGAATATTTAACTGAAATGACGGAGGGCTACGAATGGTTTCTGGCGAAAACCTTTAACGTAATGAACTTGATATCGTTGAAGGAACGGATAGCTTTTTAGAAAAATATAGTAACGAAAACCTTCGCTAAAGAGGTCACTCCCGGTGAAGGGATCTCGGCTCTTTCCCCGTAGAATGAGGTGCAGGATATTCCAAATGAATACCACGATGCAAAGCAAAAGTAATCGGCTATAGTGAAGTTACTGCCCTGACGCAAACTTTTGTCCAAGGGGTCACTCCCGGTGAAGGGATCTCGGCCCTTGCCTCGTCGACTGAGGAGCAGGATATTCCAACTGAATACCACTGTGCAAAACAAAAGAGAACGCCCTTGCAATAACAGCTTTTTGAAAAAGTGTTCCAACAACATCAGAATAGGTTTGTTTAACTTGCATTGATCCGAATCAATGCAGTCCCATCAATTGATCACACCACAAAGAACGAAAATATACTGATGTACGTATATGCCATCCGCATTCGCCACTGGGTCCCGTCATCACTCGTTAGGTTAGCTAACTAACGACAGAGCGGGGACTGGACTAGCACGGATGAAAAACATATACAACATCTACTAATATATATACCAATATATAGTATTCGCTCAAGGCGTGATAAAAGCAACACAGAAATGTATAGCAACACAGATCAATACAGATATCTGGGATCCCCGAGTTTCACAGAGCCGCTGAAACCCGACGTTCCCCTGGTCGTGTGGATAGCCTGTGCAGTGAAAATCCTAGACCCCTACGGGCGCGGCAAGTCACCCGCCAAAACCTGAAGCGAGGCAGCCCCTTTCAGCTACGTGAATGGACCACCCAGCACTTCACGGAATCCGGTAACTTGGGCACCCCTCCTGGGTCAACCCTATACCCCCTACGAGTGCGGCGAATAGCCCGCCAATCCTAGAGTGAAGCCCCCTCCGTCTCAATGCCATGAGATGCGGGCTTGTTGCCCTCTAGAACCCGGCTATCCGTGCACCCCTCCACGGGGTAATCCTAGTACAGAAAGTAAAATATACATACAGCGGGTACATCGACCGCAACCAGGTCGTGCCCTAAAAGAATAATACAAACAGGCAGTGACGGCAGTCCACATGTCGGACGCTCGCCCCGCAATATCAAATGTACATAAAAAACAGAACTGTACTACAACTGCATCCAGGCTATCCCCCACGACCGATCCGCAACAACACAGTACAATCACAGAACATCAACGTGAAAGTCACGTTCGCAAATCCGTCTAACCGGGCTATAGCAGTTAGACGGGATTTACCGATCAAATGACATTCACGGTCGCAGATATAATGTAAAAACTGTGAACTGGCATGTTTAAAATATCCGATCGAACAAATATTATCAAGTGGGCCCCAAATACTACTGTAGCACTTACAGAAAAACTGGGCCCAAATAAAATATCCCAAAAGCCCTATTTCCAACTGATAAGCTTACTGGGAAAATATGGTGCCACAATTCCCTATTTCCGCCGCGCAAGCGCGGCCAAACAAGGGTTTTGGCCGCGCTTCCGCGGTCGAAGTATGGAATGAGTGGATCGTATTTTCCCAGATTTCTTATATTTTGTTGTACATACCTCTGCAACAACCTGAAAAATTTTAGGAGCTCAAAAAATTTCAACAGAGAACACATGTGCACAAAAATACGGTTTTTGGGGATTTTGTTCGATCGGGTTCTAAACGCGCTAGAGCAAGCTAGGCGAGGTTAATGGCGAGGCTCTGATACCATTGTAAGCCCGCGGGGGCGCCCCGGCCGTCGATCCGACGCCGGAAACGCGGAAAACAATAACTTTGCGAACTTTGCAAAACGGCACCGCCGCGGACTTTTCACCCGGATCGGGCCATTAACCTAACTAGCTAGCGAAAAGAAAAGAGTAGAGATGCTATACCAAACGATCCGTGTCCTTCGGTCTTCGTCTCCACTCCGATCTCCCACGGATCTCCGTCACCTCCTCGCTCGTCGAAAAGGGCACCACGTAGCCGGAATGTTTTACGGGCTCCCGCCTCTTGACCGAGGCAACTCGGGCGCGAAGTTGGCTAGCCGACGCGTCCAAGGCTTGCTATAGAATAGTGTAGTGAGTTATCTCTTTAGGGTTTATGTGGTTGCCATGATGGAAGGATGTGAGGAGGAGAAGAAAAGCAACTCAAGAAAATGTGCTTATGAACTTGGTAGCATGAAAAAGATATGAAGCATTTTTCTCACTCAAAAGGAAATGATCCTCTCCCTCCCTCTCAAGTGGCCGGCCCCCTCTCCATCAAATTAGATTGGAGAGAGAAAAGAGAATGGTATATCACAATATGAAGAAAAGGAAAAATAAGAGATAAGCATGTAAAAAGGGTCACACTCATTTCTCTTTTCAATCCATTCACAAACCATCACAAGAAAAGATAATGAAGTGATGCAAAAAGCATCTCATCATGACAAAGGAACACTTATGCAAAGAAACCCCTCACATAATGTTAATTGCGAACTTGCAATTAACACCCTCCATCAAAAAGCCCGGCCGAGAGGGAATGAAAGAAAACCGGCCGGAACGGAATGCAAACTGGCAACTTCAGAAAAACTGATCCCGTAATAAATTACAGGAAAACCCCGCTACTGCAAATACATGCCCGCATTTGTATTCCCACTGAACACAAATGCAAAGAGACAAAACTACACTATCTAATACTAGAATCCGGCTTAAGCCAAAGCCGGCTAGTAAAATCTGTCCGATCACGATCCGTGCAATACCGCACGTATCTGATCGAACCCTGCCATATCTCCATACGGCCTCTACAGCGTTTCGCCCGAAACTTGAGTAACTGTCTGTGTGGTGGACTCTAAAGACTCGTCAATACTGTGGCTGTGGATTTAACCACTAGCACGTCAGAGGTATAAGCCAATACGTGACGGGCCACCAGGTATTGACCAAAAGGGACGTCGATGAGCGAACTCATCCTGACACCCTACTGAGCCTGTCAGTGACAATATCCGTACAGTCCGGTCCGTTCGTCTATGAGCATCGCATGGCGGGCCTAGGGGGTTGGTAAAAGTCAGACCCCCAAAAGCGGTACAAGTCGTGTCGGAGTGTAGCCCAGAACACCCTGAGATACTACTGGAATACCTACCAGCAAATCTCCTGCCTTGGCCAAGGACTTTTCATGTTCTGGCTCTCCTAGACACAGCACGACCTCACCCCCAATACCGGGAGAGACGAACCCCTGCAGATCCGCTCACTGCCTCCATGTGGCTCGGGACTGTACCCAACTAAAACCTGTTTGCACGACTCCTTTGAGCCGTGGTAGGGTAGTAATCAAAGTACAGTGGGAACTCACACGAGACAAATGACGATCCCAGGTCGATGAACTAACCTGTACACATGTCACCTGGGAACTGCTATCTGACGTCTGGTATATCCCAACTAGCAGGTTCCCGGCGAGTCCTGTCCGGTGTACTCATAACCCAATGAGCACCTGTATACATCTTAGGTGAACCAACTGACACCAGTGGCTTGTGAGACCGGCCACCGCCCCTCGTCGGGGTCTCGACTGTATACACTAGTCTACTCTGGAGAAACGATGCCCTGTCTCGAATCTCCCACGACTAGGGACCTTTTAAGGATGTGCTTATAGACCCCAGCTCTCACGTATATGATCGCCCTCATACTGCTGGTGGTCAAGCAAGAATCCTAGGGGCTTTATCAACGTGTAATAGCGACTCGTAAGGTCACCTAAAGCAGTACACGATGATAAAGATAAACCAGATAGCATACTATCATCACGAGTAAGACTGTCCTACCGGGATAGGTCCTCCCCTCAATCATTGCAATCACGTGCCTGTGATCCAATAATTGACTCTGAGGGCACTATCTCCAACACATTATAATGTTAATAAAGCCATGAAACCCTAATTACAATTTTATCTCACCAAAATATATATATTTCTAAAACCTAGTTTGCAATTTATATAATTATCACAAATTTAAATTAACAAAAATGCAACTAGCAACTAGATTTGATTTAGCATAACATTAATATGTCAAAAACATCACATAACCATAATCTCACAACATAAAACCCTAACTTGCATTCAAAACCCTTTCTTCAAAGTTAAATCTTTAATATCAAAACCACAATTAACTCCTAATTAAACACATAATAGCTAGATTCAAGTAATCAAACAATAACTTATGCAAAATGCTAAGATTATACCTCACAAAAATAGAGATATAGCACCAAAATCTTGGCCTCCAAATTACTCTCTTGATCCATGATCCACACTAGAATAGGTCAAGAAGAAATGGGTAGAGATTGGATTTTGATTTTGTGGGATTTTTGTGTTGATTTTTGGGCATTTTGTGGAATTTTTTTGTGCTGAAAGAGGGGAGAACAAGGGGAGGGTTGCTGCTGATTTGGGGAGAGGGGGGCTCGGCTAGGGGATGCGGAGAGGGAAAAGGGAGTGTGGGTTGATTGAATGATACATTTTCCAAGTCAACAAGTCATGCTCCATTCTTTATTAATTCCATTTTCTTTTCTTTGACTTTTTCTTTAAGTGGGAACAACTTTGGGGATTGGGGCAGCCCATTTTCGGGCAGAAAAAGGGCGAGGGGGGGTTGATGTGTGTGTGTGAAGCAATGAACACCAAACACCAATTCAATATGCACCAAAACCCTTTTATTTTCACAAAATAAGCCTTTTTCTTCAATATTTTCTAAAACCGATTAACAACTTCATTTCATTTCAAAAATAACGTGTTAAAATTTTGTTTAATTTGTTATGATGCACAAAATTTGTTTCAACCCATTCCAATTTGTAATTTTCCCTAATTAAATGTATTAGTGACGGCTTAAAATAATATTAAAATAATTAATTTCGGAAAAATTTAATTTTCAGAAAATTTGAAACTTCACCAGTGGCCCAATAAACACCAAATACTAGCAATTACATAGCTATAATATGTATATATAATTTTATATTAAAGATATTTATATTTTGAGTTTTTACAGAAAACCCCTTATTTTACCGATTTTCCGAAATTTCACCGAAACGATTTTCAAAACGTTACAATTCGTCTCTCCCGGTATTGGGGGTGAGATAGCGATGTGTCTAGGAGAGCCATTACACAAAGCCTTCGGCCGAGACAGGAGATTTACTGATAGGTATTCCAGTAGTATCTCAGGGTGTTCTAGGCTACACTCCGACACGACTTGTACCGCTTTTGGGAGTCTGACTTTTACCAACCCCCTAGGCCCGCCATGCGATGCTCATAGACGAACGGACCAGACTGTACGAATATTGTCACTGACAGGCTCAGTAGGGTGTCAGGATGAGTTCGCTCATCGACCTCCCTTTTGGTCAATACCTGATAGCCCGTTACGTACAACTAGTACCATTGACGTGCTAGTGGTTAAATCCACAGCCAAATTATTGACGAGTCTTTAGAGTCCCCCACGGACAGTTTCTCAAGTTTCGGGCGAAACGCTATAGAGGCCGTATGATATATGGCAGGGTCCGATCATATACGTGCAGTAGTGCACGGATCATGATTGGGCAGATCATACTAGTGGGCTTTGGTTTAAGCCGGATCCTAGTATTAGATTTGTTGGATTACTTTAGTCTCGTCGTATTCGCATTCAGTCGGAATGTGGATGCAGGTATGTATATACAGGTGAGGGGTATCCTTGTGATCCGTCATGAGTTTATTTTAGATGTTGCCGTATCTTTTTATTGTTGCAAACATTTGGATTAATGTTTGTATATGGATATTATTTGCTAGAAATCATCATTTAGAGCATTAATGGTGACACATGCACAAGTGATGACTCATGGTCTCTTTTCTTGTGCATGTGTCACATTATGAGATTGATTTAAGTGATGAAATGAGAACAAGAGAGAGAGAGGGGCAGCCAAGGTTATGGTGAGCTCTTGTATTTCTTTTTCTCACACACTCATTTTTAATCATTCTATCATAAAAGAAAAGCAAGAGAAAACTTCATCTTCCTCCGCTTTCTTCTCTAGCTCCTAATCTCCATTAATGGCAACACCTTCAACCTCCATCCAAGCAATGGATGCAAGAGACAAAGTGATCACAAACATTCTCTACAACACCTTGGACATGTCGGCTAGCATACTTCGTGCCCGAGTTGCTTCGGATGAAGTGGGAGCCCGTAAAAAGAATCGACGATGTAGTGCCCTTTCCGACGAGGAGATCGAGACCGGAGATACCGCGAGGAGTTTGGGATGGTGGCCAAAGACCGAAGGACACGGATCGATCGGTATAGCTTTCCAACCCTCTCTCTAGATAGCTAGTTGTAGGTTAATGGTTCGATCCGGGTTTTAATCATACGATAGCGCCGGTTTCTAGTTTAGAAAAAATTTCGTTTCCGCATTTTGGCCTCGGAGAGATGGCCGGGGCGCTACCGTAGTCATACATGGTATCAGAGCCACGCCATTAACCTTTACTAGATTGCTCTAGCGTATTTAGAACTTCGATCGGACGAAATTTCCAAAAACCGCATTTCCAATTGTTCAGTTTCTGTCGAATTTGTTTTGTGCTCTAAAAATTTTTTAGGCATGTCAGAAAATCAGGCAGGGTTTTTTAGGAGCACTGTAGAAATTTGGTAGCACGATCCAACAGTAACGCCGCGGAACCGCGGCCGTACCCTCCTTTTGGCCGTGGTTCCGCCGCCATTCTGAGGCTTCATCTCACCAAATTTCTTCAGGTGGTCTCTGACTTGGAAAAGGGGTTTCTGGTAATTTTATTTTGGGCCCAGATTTGTTTGAGTACTGGGTATTGTGCTTGGGGCCCACTTCGGGAAATTTTGTCGATCGAAAATTTTAAACATGTTAGTTCACAGTATTTACATTATATCTGCGACCGTGAATGTCATTTGATCGGTAAATCCTGTCTAATTGCTATAGTTCTTTTAGACGGATTTGCGAACGTGACATTCACATTGATGTTCTGTGTTGTGCTGTGATGTTGCGGATTTGTCGTGGTGGATACCCTGGATGCAATGGTAGTACAGTTTGATTGTATATGTACATTTGATATTGCGGGGCGAGCGTCCGACATGTGGACTGCCGTCACTGCCTGTTTGTATATTATTCTTTTGGGGCACGACCGGGCTGAGGTCGATGTACCCGTTGTATATTTTACTTTCTGTACTAGGATTACCCCGCGGAGGGGTGCACGGGTAGCCGGGTTCTAGAGGGCAACGGGCCCGCATCTCATGGCTTTGAGACGGAGGGGGCTTCACTCTAGAATTGGCGGGCTATTCTCCGCACTCGTAGGGGGTACAGGTTGACCGAAGGAGAGGTGCTCAAGTTACCGGATTCCGTGAAGTGTTGGGTGGTCCATTCACGTTGTTGAAGGGGGATGCCTCGCTTCAGGTTTTGGCGGGTAACTTGCCGCACCCGTAGGGGTCTAGGATTTCATTGCACAGGCTATCCACACGACCAGGAGAACGTCGGGTTTCAGTAGCGGCTCTATGAAACCCGGGGATTCCAGATTATCTGTATTGTTCTGTGATGCTTATTACATTTCTGTGATGTTGCATTTTATCACGCCTTGAGCGATTATTATATATTGATATATATACTAGTAGATGTTGTATATGTTTTACACCCACGCTAGTCCATTCCCCGCTCTGTCGTTAGTTAAGTAACCTAACGGGTGATGACGGGACCCAGTGACGAATGCGGATGGCATATACGTACATCGTATTTTCGTTCTTTTGCGGTGTGATTAATGATGGGACTGCATTGATTCAGATCAATACAAGCTAAACAAACCTATTCTGATGTTGTTGGAACATTTTTCAAAAAAAGTTGTTATTGCAAGGACGTTCTCTTTTGTTTTGCACAGTGGTATTCGGTTATGAATATCCAGCATCTCAGTCGACAAGGCAAGGGCCGAGATCCCTTCACCGGGAGTGACCCCTTGGACAGAAGTTTGCGTCAGGGTAATAACTTTACTATAGCCGATTGCCTTTTGCTTTACATCGTGGTATTCAGTTGGAATATCCTGCACCTCATTCTACGGGGAAAGAGTCGAGATCCCTTCACCGGGAGTGACCTCTTTAGCAAAGGTTTTCGTCACTATATTTTTTATAAAAAGCTATCATGTTCATTCAACGATATCAAGTTCATTACTTTAAAGGTTTTTCGCCAAAAACCAGCCGTAGCCCTCCGTCATTTCAGATTAGTATTGCTTAGTATTCGCGCTACGTTTGTCGTTGATATTCGCCGAGACGTAGTGTGCGGTAGCTCTGTTATGCTTTTCTGTCGCATGGATATGTGGATTGGTTAGGACGGTCGTACGACTTTGTTGATTATTCATCAAGGGTCGTGCGGGTGGGTTTAACGCAATCAAGATAATGATGGGTTGAACTTGACTAGGACCTTTTAATTTGTTGATTATTCGTCAAGGTCGCTTGAGTCCTAGGGGTGAAAATCACATCGGGGGTTTCTAAAGAAACTGAAACTTGCCAGATATGCGCATACCTTCTGGAGTATGATAACGTGAGTGGATTCCATCACGTTATCATGCGATGATAGTTGGATCCCGATTCCCACTGATGAGTTGGTTTACTCCTTGGGTGATCCCGACTAATTCTTCTTTCAGGTTTGGAGGAGCATTTGAGGTTACAGTGGGAGGTTTCCTGATTAGATAAATTGATAACCATTGTAATCTAGGATAGAGTGCACGTTGAGTGTTTCTTTTCTCTCTCTCTTTGGCAGCGACCATGGCCCGACCCTTAACTATGACTCAGTGACCAAGTTAACCGAACCTTCTTAAAACACTGGCTTTTGGATTGTCTGAGTTGCATACCTCATTGCCTCTCCTACTTTTACCCTTTTCTCCAGAACACCCCGTATTACTACGAACATCCACTTCCATTGGATAAAACCATCGTATGGTTATATACGAACTCGAAGGAACTTGTTCCAGATTCGAGGATGGTTTCCGGTTCTGGGGAAAACGAATAGGATTATTCAGTTGTCTTTTCCTCTTACCTTCTCTCAGGTTGCGAGTGCTCCTTGGATTAGGAACAGTACACCTATTATGCTTATTGGATAGTCTTCTTCCAAACCATAGGCAGGTGTCGAATGGTGGGGAATGAAGAAAACCAATTAGCCTAATGATGGTGTACAGAAGGTATTAAGTTAAGACATATAATGGGATTAGTAATAGAGCAAAGTAAACTGCGACTGCTATTCACGACCAAACCAAGTATTTAATCGCCACTCCTACTTCACCTTTGTATTTCTCCAGGACACTCCGTATCACTACGAAGATCCACAGTTATTTGGATACTCCATCGTATGGTTATATACGAACTCGAAGAGACTTGTTCTAGTTCGGGGATGGATTCTGGTTCAGGAGAAATAGGAATAATGTTTTATTCAGTTGTCTTTTATCTTCACCTTCTCTCAGGTTACGAGTACTCCTTGGATTAGGAGAGTACACCTATTATGCTTATTGGATAGTCTTCTTCCAAACCATAGGCTGGTTCCGAACGGTAGGGAAGGAAGAAAACCATTTGGCCTAAAGGGGTGTACAGAAGGTAATGACTAAAGACATATAAAGGGATTTGGAGAGATGGCAAAGAAATATACGGTTACAGTTGTGAATCTGATCATGGAAGAGGCATTACTTAGAATACCCGGATACCCCTTCGAAACATTTACATGTTTCAGTTTCACTGTGTACTGTTAAAAGAAAACTGATTTCCCAATTAGCCCTTGCTCCAGGGTATGTATTTACCAGGTTTGATTCTCACATCTGTATGGTTTTACAGATGATGAGTGGGAGTAAGTTATTGGGAATTGGGTGATCATCCTCATTATATCGGGATTCGTTGTAATTGGTGATATTTGAGGAAATCGCCTGGGTTGTTTGCCGGACGGCAAATATTTGGTTTTGAATATCCGTTGTTATGCACCAATTTCAAATTGATATATCTGTACGTTTATTTTTATAAAGTGAGATATAACCTTTTGAAATTATGTCTATGACATTTACCTATATCAGTGGATGGTTAGGTAAGGAGCATTAAACAGCGGTGTAATTCTTCTTAACCATAAGTACAGTTTTCAACCTACGACACATAGGGAATGAGTTATTAGACTCAGGGGACTTATACAGAGTATTGTATGTTGTCCAGTGTCCATTAGAACAGAGGGGTTGGTACTCGTACTATATTCTGTTTACTTGTGTCTTCTCTAGTTCTTAGACATGTGTTTCGTAGAAATGCAAGGTCTAAGTTTTCAGAAGTTATAGGTATAAGAATAAAGTAGAGAACCAGGCGTTGCAAGTATCAGGATTCTTCAAGGTGATCGAAGATGTAGATACTTGTGTATGGTATTCAGTTGATTGTAATGATTAAGAGAACTTGCTTCTCTTTCAGGTTACTCATATCTGGATGTATTCCTAAGTTGAGTAATGCTGATCGACCTCTTTCTCCATTTAGTTGACATGCACTGGAGACAGCTGCATGATTTGAATCTGGTTCCAATTAAATCAATGCCTCTGTTTCTATATTGGATATAGAATAGTTCATATCTTAACATTGTTAAGGTACGGGGAGTTTTCCAGCTTATGCTTAAAACCGGACTCTGGATAACTCAAGGCACGTTTCAGTAATGGCAGTTTGTGGGTTGACCCGGGCTATGACGAGGGTTGACTTTCTACCATCTGGAAGATCAATAGTGATATTGTTCTTGACTCGCCACAGTTTTAATAAAAATGGATTTTTCAGAAAACAGAAGTGGGAGTACGGTAGAACTGGAAGTGATTCCAGAACCGCAAACGATTACTGAAAATTTGATAAGAACCTAAAGATTCAATCTGGTTTGACATTCCATTGGCCACTCCACAGATATGGTGGGTAACCTCAGGCACCCGAGAGGTACTCCGGTAGCCTCAAGGACGGTGACAGGGAGGTTCTTGTTTACCCAGACTTGCCATTGCTGTTGTTCCAGACTGTGAGACCTGGCAGGAGGATGAGTATAGCGTCGTTCTGAACTAGCTTTAGAAGTGTACGTGTATATGACTCTGCCGGAGGGTTGTCGTAGTCAGTGGGAGCATCGAAAGCATTGGTGGACAAGCAGCTTATGTCTATTTATGGACTAAATCAAAATATAGCGGAGATAGATCATCTACTTCTGATGTGACAGTCATAGGTTTGACTTCATCAGAATAGGGGATGGATCTGTTAAGAAGGTAGTAGGGTGTGATGTCCTGGTATTTTGATGACATACACAGAGTAGGAAGTGAAATTCCTATACTACGATCGGTTATACTTTGGTTGTCACACAGTGGTTTCCCCACATAGGACTTGGATATTATATCAGACATTCTGGTTACTAGATCTATGGTTTTAGATCTAGATTTGGGTAGTATCCCAATCTGGGTACTTAGACAGCATTCTATAGGTGTTTTAGAATGGACGACTCCTGGCATCGTAGTATACCTGCAGGTGATGGAGTCACCCTCTCTGAAGGTGTCTTACAGACTAAAGGGGAGAGGGATATGTATGATTGGCAGATCACTTGCTTAGGCAATTGAGTCAATCATGATATGTCAAGTACCACACCATATTGTTTTTGCACGAGATGCAGTAAGTTGATATTAATCCTATCCTGGAGAGACATTCGGAAGCAGTTTTAGAGCATAAGTGGATGTTCTAGGGATATGATAACAACAGCCTCTTTTTAGGAGAAGGATATCATTCCAGGCTTCCAAGGTGACATGGATGACATAGTGACTGTCAGAGTTATAGTTTTCCTCTGACAAGGGGAAGTTGTTTGGACAGGAGGTCCAAGCGGATACTGAGGGAGGCATGGCGCAGGATACTGATTAAGTTCAGTTGACGATACAGTCTAAGAAGTTTGGATTTGGAGTTCATTTATGAACTAGGTCCCATCAGATATCCAGACATATTCTAAGACAGGTATTGCTCATTTTGGGAGATGGCTTTCTCCGCGAACTTGAGATGAAGAGAGACATAGAAAGAAACATCAGGGCGGATCCATTTACTGAGGTTATTCCTCGAACGCAAAATTTTCGCAAACGGGCTTTGTGATACTGATTAGTAGAGGAGTTGGGTGTTCGGTATCAGACGGGCTGTGAATATGCGACATCGCAATAATTAGCTTTAAGTGCAAGTGGGAGATTGTTGGATATAGTGCTCTCAAGAGTCAATTATTGGATCGCAGGTACGTGATTGCAACGATTGAGGGAGGACCTATACCGGTAGGACAGTCTTACTCAAGAGGTTTGTATACTATCTGGTTTGTCTTTATCATCGTGTACATGCTTTAGGTGACATTGTAGTTCACTATTACACATTGATAGAGAATAGTATGCTACCATGGTTTGTCTTTATCATCGTGTACTGCTTTAGGTGACCTTACAGGTCACTATTACACATTGATAGAGCCCTTAGGATCCTGCTTGACTACCAGCAGTATGATGGCGATCATATACGTAAGAGTTGGGTAGTCCATAAGCACATCCTTAAAAGTGGTCCCTAGTCGTGGGAGTTTCGAGACAGGGCATCGATACTCCGGAGTAGACTAGTGTATACAGTCGAGACCCCGACGAGGGGCGGTGGCCGGTCTCACAAGCCACTGGTGTCAGTTGGTTCACCTAAGATGTATACAGGTGCTCATTGGGTTATGAGTACACCGGACAGGTCTCGCCGGGAACATGCTAGTTGGTATTATACCTGACGTCAGATAGCAGTTCCCTGGTGACATGTGTACAGGTTAGTTCATCGAGCTGAGATCGTCATTTGTCTTGTATGAGTTCCCACTGTGCTTTGATTACTACCCTACCACGGCTCAAAGGAGTCGTGCAAAAAGGTTTTAGTTGGGTACAGTCCTGAGCCACATGGAGGCAAGTGAGCGGATCGGCAGGGGATTCGTCTCTCCCGGTATTGGGGGTGAGATCGCGCTGTGTCTAGGAGAGACATTACACAAAGCCCTCGGCCAAGGCAGGAGATTTACTGGTAGGTATTCCAGTAGTATCTCAGGGTGTTCCGGGCTACACTCCGACACGACTTGTACCGCTTTTGGGAGTCTGACTTTTACCAACCCCTTAGGCCCGCCATGCGATGCTCATAGACGAACAGACCGGACTGTACGGATATTGTCACTGACATGCTCAGTAGGGTGTCGGGATGAGTTCGCTCATCGACCTCCATTTTGGTCAATACCTGGTAGCCAGTTACGTACAGCTAGTACCACTGACGTGCTAGTGGTTAAATCCACAGCCAAAGTATTGACGAGTCTTTAGAGTCCCCCACAAACAGTTTCTCAAGTTTCGGGCGAAACGTTGTAGAGGCCGTATGATATATGACAGGGTCCGATCATATAGGTGCGGTATTGCACGGATCATGATCGGGCGGATCATACTAGTGGGCTTTGGTTTAAGCTGAATCCTAGTATTAGATTTGTTGGATTACTTTAGTCTCGTCGCATTCTCATTCAGTCGGAATGCGGATGCAGGTATGTATATACAGGTGAGGGGTATCCTTGTGATCCGTCACGAGTTTACTTTAGATGTTGCCGTATCTTTTTATTGTTGCAAACATTTGGATTAATGTTTACATATGGATATTATGAGCTAGAAATCATCATTTAGAGCATTAATGGTGACACATGCACAAGTGATGACTCATGGTATCTTTTCTTGTGCATGTGTCACATTATGAGATTGATTTGAGTGATGAAATGAGAGCAAGAGAGAGAGGGGCAGCCAAGGTTATGGTGAGCTCTTGTATTTCTTTTTCTCACACAGTCTCATTTTTTATCATTCTATCACAAAAGAAAAGCAAGAGAAAACTTCATCTTCCTCCTCTTTCTTCTCTAGCTCCTAATCTCCATTAATGGCAACACCTTCAACCTCCATCCAAGCAATAGATGCAAGAGACAAAGTGATCACAAACATTCTATAAAACACCTTGGACACGTCGGCTAGCACACTTCGTGCCCGAGTTGCTTCGGATGAAGCGGGAGCCCGTAAAAAGAATCGACGATGTGGTGCCCTTTCCGACGAGGAGATCGAGACCGGAGATGCCGCGAGGAGCTTGGGATGGTGTCCAAAGACCGAAGGACACGGATCGATCGGTATAGCTTTCCAACCCTCTCTCTAGATAGCTAGTTGTAGGTTAATGGTTCGATCCGGGTTTTAAGCATACGATAGCGCCGGTTTCTAGTTTAGAAAAAATTTCGATTCCGCATTTTGGCCTCGGAGAGATGGCCGGGGCACTACCGTAGTCATACATGAATGTAATCATAGTAATAAGGAATAGTACTAATAATGTATATGGGCTAATCAGGGTATGGATTACAATGGAGTATGGACCATTCAAAAGGTCGGAGTGCGATACTTTAATTTGAATGTCGAAAGGGCTGGGGTCAGGTCAGCACAAGGTACACGGGTAAATAGTAATGAATCTCAGGAGGGAAAGAAATGTATTGGGGAGGGAGAACAGTCAATGCATCATGCGAATCAATACTCAAAAGATGTGCGCACTCAGGAACTTTATTATTATTTATTTTCCAGAAGAATTTCAACCAAGGCAAACTCGAAAGATAAAAGGTGGCCCTAAACTATACATAGATTTATTTAGCCAGAGGAAACAAAAGATAAATCGCGTCAATCGCGGTTGTGGAAGTTCAGCAGGTTACGGTAACCCGCGCGCTAAGATAGGGACGTCCAATTCCATAGCCCCTCGCGGGGATTGCCACTGGAGGTTCTTCTTCCACGGGGTTTTCTTCTCCTAGTCCTTCTTCCTCGGCTGGAACTTCCTCATCGTGGTCTGCTTCCACGTGATTCACCTCTTCTGGATCTCCTTCCACGGGATTTTCTTCCACTGGATTCTCCTCAGGGTCTTCCTCTCCTGGATTTTCTTCTACCGGGTCTTCCTCGGAATTTTCCTCTATCGGGTCCTCTTCGGGTTCTCTTCCTCCTCGTTGGAGTCACTGATTATGTCGACTTCTGAGGCTGCGACTCCCTCGTCCTCAGAATCACAGTTGCCAAAAATAACCTGTAGGCCATCGATCTCGTCCTCTGAACTCACCAGCATGCAGTCCAAGGAAACGCAGGACCGAGTGTCCTCATCGATAAGCGGCGCTGCTCCAGGATTGGCCATTTCCTGAAAAGGGGAGAGTCATTATCAGATAGTTGAACACACAAAGAAAATAACCAAAGATGTGGAGCATATGGAAAATATATGGTATGTAAGGACTGGAATTCAAAATTTTGAACAATGATGCAGTAAGCAGTGTAAGGAGAATGGGTGGCAAGGGGACGATACATACATCACAACTCATAATTTTATTGCATTCAAACTAACGTGTTCAACGGATACAAGATTTTAAACGAAAGGAAACATTTACTAAAGAGTGACAATATTTTTATTGAAAGCAGAAAAGGTGATAACTCTTCGTTGATATCTACACCGCTGCATTCTCGTCAAGCGAATTGAATCCTGCGCTGGGTCCGTACTATTCTCGAAGCTCGAATTACGAAATAACCAAGTCACTTAGCAGGAGTGGAGAGTGTGGACGAATCTCCTCCTTGTAGCACTTTCCTTCGAGGGCAACCATCGATGAGATGCTCGTCGGATCCACAAATCAAGCACTGCCCTTTGGCGCTGCGACAGTCTCTCTGAAAGTGTCCTGGTCTCTTGCAGTATCTATAACGTTGAGTCCTCTGCTGCTTCCATTGCTGAGGAACAAATGGGAGCTTTATCTTCACATCTCTTCTTTGCTTATCAGGGATTCTCTTACGATGGGAGGCTTCCGCTGGTGCCTGAGCCATTTACCTTCTTAGTCCATCAGCTAAGAGATCGTTCGTTCGCTCCTGGGCTTCCTTCAAGCCTTGCAGTACATCCAAAATCTCAGCGGTCTGATTCTGGGGAGTGGAGATAGAAGAGTCATTGGAAGACATGGTCCTGAAACAACAATTTTAGGATGGCATAAGGTACAAGATATAAGAATCGGAATAAGATATAGAATAGACAACGAAACAAGAATATATGGTGAGGTGAAACTCAAATGAGTGGAAATCAAATGTAGAACTCCAAATCACTCAACAGAGTACAGTATTGTAACCATACTGCAGTTCATAATTACAATCACATAACTCTACTAAGTCACCCCAAAGTTCTAACGGATGGATCAAAATATGTAGCAGAACACACTACATGAATCAAGATCAAGGATAACAAGTTTACAATTTAAACCGAAAGGGTGGCCTAGATTGTCAAGCCCTACTCAGAAATTGCAATCCCAATCATGGAAAAACCTGGCTCTGATACTAACAAAACCATGTTATGCCCCGCTTTCAAAAATACGGAATACGAGGGGTTGACAAGACCAGCCATGCTCCTACGGTCGAGAAAATATCCTGCCGTAATCATACTTCGGCTTCTAGCTTTACGTGGTAATCAGTAATCAAGGCACAGGTAATGATAAATGCATTCACTAAATCAAAACAGATACAAAAAAGAACCAGATAGAGATCAAGGAAAGATGGTGTTGTTGTCGCTGATCTAGATGTCCGCAATATCCTCAAGGTACGACAGGTGCTGATCCAAACTAAGTCCACTTCTCACTCTGAGCATGCATACTCAGGTCGTCAGAGAGACACAATAGCAATATATATAAATACAAATATAAACACGTGCAATGATGACGAACGTGAAACAGTAAGCATGGAGTAATAACATGAGCATGAAGTAGCCAGTACAGGTAAACAGTAAAGCAGGTAAACAGTAAGGCAGGTGTATCGAATCAGTAATCAATGCATGTCACTAAACCTATCAGTCTCTAAGTCTCACCATTCAGGTTGCTAAACCTATCGTCAGTCCAAGTGTGAGATTCAACCACGCAGGAGTATCCCCTACCCAAGGGTAGGGCCCCAGAGGGAAGGGAACACGGGCCCGAGACGCTCGCTAATAATCAGTAATATCACCCATATGACTCCCAGAATCGCTGTATGTGCCGGCAATGGGACTCCCGAGATTCCGTTGAACTCACATTCAAACTACCTGTAACGTTTTGAAAATCGTTTCGGTGAAATTTCGGAAAAACGGTAAAATAAGGGGGTTTTCTGTAAAAAGTCAAAATACAAATATCTTTATTATAAAATTAAATATACATATTCTAGCTATGTAATTGCTATTATTTAGTGTTTATTGAGCCACTGGTGAAATTTCAAATTTTCTGAAAATTTTTCCGAAATTAATTATTTTAATATTATTTTAAGCCGTCCCTAATACATTTAATTAGGGAAAATTACAAATTAGAATGAGTTGAAACAAATTTTGTGCATCATAACTCATTAAACAAAATTTTAACATGTGGTTTTTGAAATGAAATAAAGTTGTTAAACGGTTTTAGAAAATATGATAGAAAAAGGCTTATTTTGCGAAAATTAAGTTAAATAGATGTGAGATGGGCTTGTGACTTGAATTGGGCTTTCATTACTTGGAAAAATTTTCCTCAAACACACACACACCCATCCCCAACTCAGCTGGGCTGAGCCTATGCTGCCCCCCCCCCCCCCCACTTCACACTCCAATTTGAGAATAAAATGAAAACTTAAAAGAAAAACATAAAGAATTAATGTATGGAATTAGATAATTATGGTATGGAATTGTGTTGACTTTGAAACACACATCTCTCTCTCCCCCCCTTCCCTCTTTTGGCCAGCCTCCCCCTTCCAACAACAGCCCCCAAAATTCTCAACTCATTTCCCCTCCAAAATCCATCATATTTGCATCAAAAATACTTCAAAAATCCCACAAACTCCAAATTCAAGCCCTACCCATTATTTCTTTGTCCAAGCTAGCATGAATCTTGGAGCAAGAAGCATGTTTGTGAGGCTAGATTCATGTTACATCTTAAGATAATGGTGAGGTATAAATCTTGAGCTTTTGTTAAATTTTTGTTATTACTTCAAACTAGGTTATGGAAGGGTTTAATTTGGATTCAATTTCAAGACTTGAATTTTCAAGAGAAGGTTTTGGATTCAAAAGTTAGGGTTTAGATTCAATTAGAGTGGTTGTTACTTGCATAAAGTTGCAATGAGAATATTAACATGTTAATGCTTGCAAAAACTAATCTAATTGCTAGTTTGCAAATTGTTAGTTTAAAATTGTAATAATTGTATAAATATTGCAAACTAGGTTTTTTAGAATTGATGGAAATGAGTGAGTTTAAAATCTAATTAACATTGGTATGACATAATTAAGATGTTTAATGAACATTATAGCCATTAGAATTGTTAAAATATTTAGATTGGTTAAAACACCAAGTTTTGAAACTAAAAAGGTAACTTTTGCTAACTAGATTTTGGTTTAATGTAATTTAGCAAGATTAAAAATCTAGTAAATGTTTATGTGGCCTAATTAAGATAATTAGTGAGTATTGTGACCACTAATTTGCTAAAATATCAAGACTTGTAATAAAACGGTTAACGACCCCTTTACTAGGCTTTTTTGGAATAAACTGATTTGATCAATTTATTGGTTTTGATGATTTGCATCATATTTCATATATTTTTAGTGACTTATAAAACAATGATTGGTACGTTTGTGTTTTTCTCGATCAATCGGCGTGTGTACACCGATGTCGAGGGTTTTTGGGTTGATTTGAGAGAGCAAAGCATAGGCTTTGACCTATGTGAAATCCGTGTGTCGTTTTGGTCATGAGTCGGATTTTAATGCGATACGGTGTGTTATGATATGTAGGTACCCCATGTGGACTTCGAGACGACAAGCAAGCGCGTGGCGACGTTGGCACCGGCGAGCAAGGACCAGGTGAGTAGATTTATATCTACGGGGAGAAGTCGGGTGGATAGCGTATAGCACCCCCGCAGTTCGTGGTGATGTATACGAATACGTATACACACATATATTTTGATTATATATATTATGTTGATATGAGACTTGATGATAAAGGTAGATTCTAGGTGTTCATGGATTAGTTTAGTGTTAGTTGCAAAACCATAGAGTAGTTGTTACACCCACACACGCACACACGCACATACATGCATACATCTATGTTATTACCTGTGCGTATGTAGGGATATGTGTTTATGTGTTCACCTGGGTATGGGACTAGGTGTTCACATACTGGATTTGCGGATGATACTTGGGATTGAGATGAGTCAATGAGATTTGAGTTGAGGCCGTGAGATCGGTGATATGGCAGGATTCGCACTTGAGATACGTCCTGATGTTATAGCGGATCTTTGGATGACGATGCCATGTGAATAGTAATATTAGTAGTGTACTAGACGTAGGTCAGTACCCCAGATGATGATCTTGATAAAGAGGATACCAGATGAACAGTGTGATGAGTATGATATTGACCCGTACCCAGATTTGGGGATGTCGTACGACGGATTTACGTACGAGCTATATATTGATGATTGATCCGCACTCTTGACTTGGGATGTCTGATTATAGATATGGTATCGGATATGATATTATTGAGGCGGGATCACCGACTAATATATATACAGGTATGTATATGTATCGACTCAGATGTTAGGCGGTTTCCTTACCTGTAGTTCAGCTTGTTAGTTCAGCCGTATAGTTTAGTGTAGTTGTTAGACTAGATTAGACTCCTACCTATTTCAAAACTAACGAATCGTGGGTATTTTAAACGACAGGTCAAGGGATTCTACGAATATTTCAAAAGACGTATTTTTTGTTAAAAAAAACACCGTAGCCCTTATTTTCAAAACACCGCGATTCGTGGTATTTCAAAAGGCACTATTGTAGGACTTATATTAGGGTAATGCAGATTAGTTATCGTTGTGTCTAGTATTCAGCTCCCGCATATTATTGTTGTTGCTCCGCATCGCATACTTATTGTAATTCATATTTCATTATTGATATCATGCTGTTAGGACACCATCACCATTACCGATGATGCGTATGTACCACATACACTTACTTGCCGGCTCACACACATTTTCATCGGTAATTTCCATGTCACGTACACCTTAGAAAATATTATTGCTTGATTTACCTTGTTAGTTAGTAGTTTGACATGATATTAGTGTACCTGCCTTATATGTCAGTTTAGACATTGTAGTTATTACTTGTCACTTCATGCATACTGTTATTCCTTGTTATGCCGCATTTATGGATTCTCATGCATATATTCACTATTTTACGTGCTATTGAGGTTTTGGATTCGGATTTCCATGAGATTTTCTGGATTTGGGGGAAAACCGCAAAAACATTTATAAACTTCTTTTCTCTCTCTTTTAAATGAAAAGTGCGGTTTTCCCATGATGTATGAGTCGTACACCATGAGCTTGCTGATGGATTTCGAGACCCGATTCGAGCAGTTGGATGAACCGTTTCGGGTACATGGTGGGCCCGGTGCGGTACCCCGGGGCGAGAAGGTCGTGTTGTTGACGTTGAGCGTGGCAGGGGAGCACTACCGACCGGTGATTTTACCCGACGCATCGGATATCCGGAGGATACCGTCGTGGTCTTGAGATGGATGGTAGGGGCCGGTCTGGACTGACGACGCCCTAGATATTGTGATTGAGACATTGAGATTTTGAGATATTGAGGTACAGAGATTGAGACACAAAGATATCGAGATATTTGGATACTTGTTTTGTGTCGATGCTAGGCACTGTTTATGCTGATTTCATTTATGACACCTCATTTTAAAAATACATAAATCTCACTAATTTATGAAAGCAATTTTCTTCAGTACATGCATTCTGTTTCATGCATTCATACATCATCCATATGATACATTGCTACCTGAGGCACTGACACGGGCACATGGGATTACACTCGGGTTTGATATTTACCCTAGCCATTGTTATAGGCTGCTGGTTATTTTATTTGAGGATATATTATGATCGTATGACCTAGGATTGCGTCATGCATGCGATTCCTGTTCGTAGATGTTTTCCTACTCACGAGTTGGCAACTCACCCCGTTGTGCCACAGTTTCTTGCAGGTTTTGCCGTACAGGTTTTATTACGGCTTTACTGGCACTGCTTCTTTCGGGTGATTTGCTAGTAGGTGGGTTTATTTGTTTCGTACCCATCATTATACCTTGTATATTATTATTCTGTTGTATCTAGAAGTTCCATCAACCAAACATATATTTATTTTTGAGATAGAGACCAGTGATGTTATTCTTTCGACCTTAGAGTCGCGCGTTATATTTCTGTGGATTTCTTGTTGTTTTGAGTTACCTTTTGAGTTTTGATCATCGCCTTTGGCGTTGTATATTATATTGCTTGTGTGGTTGTGACCGTCGATTGACGAAGAGCTAGCTCCCGCTTGGGGATGCCTTTTTATTAATTTCGTATACTATTCATGTTGTATCCCGTTTGGGGGCCAGTATTTACAAAGGAGACTCTGCCGAAATTTTCAGTAAATATATTTTTTTTAAAACGCATAATTCGGCTTATGCAATTAAAACTACTTATTTAAATTGGTTTTCCTTCACTCTACTACTTTTCTTGGTTTGGATTTCTGGGTTTTTGGCTTACTTAGATTACGTACGCCTCGAGACGTTTCGTAGTTTAAGTGCCGGTCATGTTCCGTACTTTCGGGACGTAACACTACCCCACACCCCGTGGTCTACATCAAACATCAACCATAAACACAAATACTAGTCGGTCCATGACAAGTCTACACGAGAACTGGAGACAAGATCCCCATCAAGCATATCTCGACTGGTACCCAAGATATATGGACAGTGTTTGGTGCCTTACCTATAACACTAATATGAGTGCTCCATAACCATCTCATTCCAGTTGTAGTTACACTTATATACGTCCCATAGACGTCGACAATGCAATAAATCAACCGGGTCCGCTGATTGTGTACAAGTGCGTGTCACTTCCACTTATTCATTCACGCTTTAACACTAACGTACTTGCCACAATCAAAACACTAATATCTAACACTGGGTAATGTACACGATCACTAGGTTACCAATGCATATGACCTCTACATGATATGATGAGAATGCAATAATTATGATATGAATAAAATATCATCAGCCAGTGTCCTACAAATTGCATAATTTACTAAAAATCATACATGCAGAATTAAGCGAAACAATGAAAAAGGGATAAGCATTATGTTTAATTAGCTATCCGTCAAAATTAGTTTCGCGTCAATCGGGTTTCAGGTTTTCCAGTTGTGGCCATTTCAATTTAAGTGTTCACTGCTGGAAATCCAGTTTCAGAACTGGATGTCCGTTTCGTGACACGTTTTACTCCCAGTTGGGAGCATAATTAGGCGACGCTGCAGTTGGATAATATTTAGATTTAACAGTTAGGTTTCCAACTCATCTGATGGATCAGTAACTTCCACTGTGTGCTGCGAGATATGTTCAGTTTAATGTCAATGTGTACAAATTGTCACTGCAGAAAACTGCAGGACACAACGGTATTCTAAAATACGAATTAAATATCAAACGGAAGTGAAATGGCACGGGAAAAGATTCATGTTTTAACTAATCCATTTATATACGCGACCATATAGGGCTCCGTGCATTTTCAGTTTAAGGAAGGGGTGTACAGGTGTTCCAAAGTCAGGTATTCAAAACGAACGTTGCTCCGGACTTCAGTTCAAGGCCGCAAATTGCCTCAGTATTCATTGTTATAACTTCTCAAAATGAAAAGATGAACTATGGGGTGCTGAAGGTTTATCCGTTGGCTTCGATACGAGCCATAGAATGCTAAGATCCAATATATAAATGATTTATTTGGATTTTAACGATCTAACATGTCCGGGAAAATTCAAATTTCGTAATGGTTATCAGGATGTCATTTCATAGTGATAATCTCGATATTTTGCATCCAAACTTCTACACGATATTCATTAACAGTAAAGTGGTTCATTTATCTTAAATAAAGGTGTTTTAAAAAAGGTTATGGTTTAGGTTTTAACATCGAACATGTAGCACGTATATACATAAGTTCACCTTCATCCAATATACTAACTCATAATTAACCAATTATAATATATTTAGCATGGTTATAGTAAGTGAAAGGGGGTTCACTTGCCTTCGGTCGCTTGATATGGAAGTGACGTCGTTGCAGAGTTTGTCTCGACACACGAGACGGCGCGATGCTGGACACGGCGCGTGGCGCAGGCGCGATGTGTGGAAATCCGGTACTGAGCACGGTGGCGACGCGGGCGTGATACGGTAGTGGACCTGGTGATGACGCAGGCGCGACACGGTCCTGGGCACGGTGACGATGCGAGTGTGACACGGTAGTGGGCGTGGTCCTGGCTCGGTGCGTGACACGGTACAACACGGTACCGAGCACGGTCTGGACTCGGGGCGTGGTGCGGGAGCGGCACGGCGTGTGCACTGGATCGGGCACGGTGTGGCACGGGGGCTGGCACGTCATGGCACGGGAAGTGAGTCCGACGTGGCACGGGGAGTGGTTACGAGCGCAACACGCGAGTGGGTCCGATGGTGGCACGGTAGTTCTGGGACAGAGGCGAGGGGTGAAGACGACGAGTCGCGGGTCACCAACGATGGGGTTTTTTCGGCGAGGCAGTGGGTTATTGAGGGTTTCTTGATGTCGGGGTGATGGTGTGCAGGGTTCTTGCACAGAGGAGAGAGGCATGGGTCTGGGGAGCTCGGGGCTGTAGGGGATCGATGCAGTAGGCTCTGGCGAGGTCGGCTAAGGCGCGGAGGCGACGGGGTCGAAGCTCAGGTGAAGGCGCAGGGAACGAGGGTGTTTGTTGCTCGTAGCTCGCAGCTCGGAGGTGGGGAGAAGAGGAGGTGGTGACGAGTGGTGCTGAGGGAGAGGAAGAGGATGTTGGTGAGGGTTGAGGCCGACGAGATCGGAGCTCCGGAGATGGTGCAGCGACGAGAGAAGGGGCCTGGCATTGGGTTTGTGTTGTTGCAGCAAGGTCAGGGTTCGTCGGAGTGCCGGCGGTGGGGCAGTGAAGGGTTCGGTTAGGAAGATAGAGACAATGAGAGCGAGAGAGTGAACAGGGAGAACGAGAGTGAGGGGAAAAGGAGAGGGTGTGTGTATGTGGGTGAGTGGGCACGGGGAGCAGGGAGAAAGACGTTGTGAGGAGGGAGCGAGTCGTGGGGGTTTGTTGGGCGAAGAGGGGGAGCTCGCCGCGGGGGAGTTGAGGTTGGGAGAAAGAAGCGTGCGAGGAGCGGGTGAACGGGCGCAGGTCGTGGGCGCGAGAGAAGCGGGGGCGAGGAGGGGAAAAGAGCGGGAAGGTGAAAACGAGGGAGGAAGAAAGGGAGGAAGCGGGTCGGGTTGGGGGAGTTGGGTCGGTCCTTGGGCTGAGGGGTTTGGGTTATGTAAAAAAATAAATAAATAAAATGAAAGGATTTAAAGAAGATGGGTTGGGGTTTGGGTTTGGATTAGGTTTGGATTAGGTTTAAAGGTTAGGGTTTTAAAATAAATAAAATAATTATAAATATAAATAAACAAATTTTGTAAGCAAAACTTTATATAAATACGGATATTGGAGTACAAAAAGAGCTGGGTATTACAATAAGTGTACGTGGCATGGCAATTACCGATGAGGTGTTGGTGTAACATGCGAGTATGTACAAGTGCAACATTAAATCATCGGTAAAGGTGCGAGTGTCCTAGCACTTGAAGTTAAGTAGAGTTAAAAGTATAAACGTGGTATATATCATAAGAAATCGAAATGCGAGCGTATACAGAATACGGAAATCGTAACGTGAACAAGTATTAAAATATCCAGCTACGTATGAGCTATACAGTTATAGTTTAAAATAACACGAAACGTTATTTTGGAAACAAAGGACTACGATATTTTTGAAATATATATCATTTGAAAATTCGTAGTGCACTCTTGATTTTATCACTTAAAAGTACGTAACGATTCGTTAGTTTTTAAAATAAGTATGGCACTAAATATCTCATGAATTCCTAATTTGAAATATTAACAAGACTTCTATGAATATCGTCCGTAAATGTCAATCTATCCTCAATATTGTTGGGCCACGGCAGCGCCCCGGCCGTCAGAACGAGGCCAAAATGCGGAATTAAAACTTTTCTTTAAACAAGAAACCGGCGCTACTGCGGACTATAAACCCGGATCGGGCCATTAACCTACTCCTAGCTAACTAGGGAATGAGGTAGAGAGATATACCGAGCGATCCGTGTCCTTAGGTCTTCTCGTCATCGCCCCGATCTCCCCGCGGAATCTCCGGTCTTCATCTCCTCGTCGGAAGGGCACCACATCGTTGGCTAGTTGACGTGTCCAAGAATGCTGTAGGATAGTGTAGAACTATATGTCTCTATTGGGGTTGAAGTTGCCATGGTTTTTGGTGGAGGAATGAGATGCAAGTTTTTTGGATGAACAAAGGGATTTTTGTGCAAAACAAAATGAGAACCATCCCCCACAAAAACTTGGACAGCCCCTTTTCCACCAATTTTCAGCCAAAGAAAAAAACAAAGGAAGATGGCCGAAACGGAATGCAAACTGGCAACTTCAGAAAACTGATCCTGTAATAAATTACAGGAAAACCCCGCGACCGTATATACATACCCGCATTTGTATTCCGACCGAATACAAATGCAGTGAGACAAAGTCTACACTGTACAATACTAGGATCCGGCTTAAACCAAAACCCGCTGGTATTATCCGTCCGATCATGATCCGTGCAATACCGCACGTATATGATCGAACCCTGCCATATCTCCATACGGCCTCTACAGCGTTTCGCCCGAAACTTGATTAACTGTCTGTGGGGGACTCTAAAGACTCGTCAATACTTTTGGCTGTGGATTTAACCACTAGCACGTCAGAGGTATTAGCCATACGTAACGGGCTACCAGATATTGACTAATAGGGACGTCGATGAGCGAACTCATCCTGACACCCTACTGAGCCTGTCAGTGACAATATCCGTACAGTCCAGTCAGTTCGTCTATGAGCATCGCATGGCGGGCCTAGGGGGTTGGTAAAAGTCAGACCCCCAAAAGCGGTACAAGTCGTGTCGGAGTGTAGCCCAGAACACTCTGAGATACTACTGGAATACCTATCAGTAAATCTCCTGCCTCGGCCGAGAGCTTTGTGTAATGGCTCTCCTAGACACAGCGCGATCTCACCCCCAATACCGGGAGAGACGAACCCCTGCAGATCCGCTCACTGCCTCCATGTGGCTCGGGACTGTACCCAGCTAAAACCTGTTTGCACGACTCCTTTGAGCCGTGGTAGGGTAGTAATCAAAGTATAGTGGGAACTCACACGAGACAAATGACGATCTCAGGTCGATGAACTAACATGTACACATGTCACCAGGGAACTGCTATCTGACGTCAGGTATAAGACCAACTAGCATGTTCCCGGCGAGTCATGTCCGGTGTACTCATAACCCAATGAGCACCTGTATACATCTTAGGTGAACCAACTGACACCAGTGGCTTGTAGACCGGCCACCGCCCCTCGTCGGGGTCTCGACTGTATACACTAGTCTACTCTGGAGTATCGATGCCTTGTCTCGAAACTCCCACGACTAGGGACCGTTTAAGGATGTGCTTATAGACCCCAGCTCCCACGTATATGATCGCCCTCATACTGCTGGCAGTCAAGCAAGAATCCTAGGGGCTCTATCAACGTGCAATAGTGACATGTAAGGTCACCTAAAGCAGTACACGATGATAAAGATAAACCAGATAGCATACTATCATCTTGAGTAAGACTGTCTTATCGGCATAGGTCCTCCCTCAGTCATTGCAATCACGTGCCTATGATCCAATAATTGACTCTGAGGGCACTATCTCCAACAATCTACCACTTGCACTCAAGGCTAATTATTGCAATGTCGCATACTCACAGCCCGTGTGATACCGAACACCCAACTCCTTTACTAATCAGTCTCACAAAACCCGTTTGCGAAACTATTGCGTTCGAGGAACATCCTCAATGAGTGGATCCGCTTTGTTGTTTCTTTCTATGTCTCTCTTAATCTCAAGTTTGCGGAGAAACCCATCTCCCGAAATGAGCAACACCTGTCTTAGAATGTGTCTGGATGTCTGATGGGACCTAGCTCATAAATGAACTCAAAATCCAAACTTCTTAGACAGTATTGTCAACTGAACTTAATCAGTATCCTGCGCCATACCTCCCTCAGTGTCCGCTTGGATCACCTGTCCAAAATACTGCCCCTCGTCAGAGGGAAAACTATAACTCTGATGGCCACCCTGTCGTCCAGGTCACCTTGGAAGCCTGGAATGATAACTGTCTCCCAAATGAGGCTGACATTATCATATCCCTAGAACATCCACTTATGTTCTAAAACTGCTTCCGAATGTTTTTCCAGGATTGGATCAATATCTTATCGCATCTACTGCAAAAACAACATCTGGTGTGGTACTTGACATCTCATGATTTACTCAATTGCCGAAGCAAGTGATCTGCCAATCATGCACATCCCTCTCCAGTTTAGTCTGTAAGACACCTTTAAAGAGGGTGACTCCATCACCTGCAGGTACACTACCGTGCCAGGAGTCGTCCATTCTAAAACACCTGTAGAATACTGTCTAAGTACCCAGATTGGGACACTTCCCAAATCTAGATCTAAAACCATAGATCTAGTAACCAGAATGTCTGATATAATATCTAAGTCCCATGTGGAGAAACCACTGTGTGACAACCAAAGTATAACCGACCGTAGTATAGGAATTTCACTTCCTACTCTGTGTATGTCATCCAAATACCAGGATATCACACCCCACTACCTTCTTAATAGATCCATCCCCTATTCTGATGAAGTCAAACCTATGACTGTCACATCATAAATAAATGATCTATCGCCGCTATTCTGCTTTAGTCCATAAATAGACATAAGCTACATGTCCACCAATGCTTCCGCTGCTCCCACTGACTACGACAACCCTCTGGAAGAATCATATCCACGTACACTTCTAAAGCCAGTTCAGAACGACGCTATACTCATCCTCCTGCCGGGTCTCACAGTCTAGAACAACAGCAATGGAAAGTCGGGGTAAACAAGAACCTCCCTGTCACCGTCTTTGAGCATACCTGAGTACCTCTCGAGTGCCTGAGGTTACCCACCATATCTGCAGAGTGGCTAATAGAATGTCAAACCTGATTGAATGTTTAGGTTCTTATCAAATTTTCAGTAATCGTTTGCGGTTCTGAAATCACTTCCAGTCCTACCATACTCCCACTTCTGTTTTCTGAAAAAATCCATTTTACTTAAAACTGTAGCGAGTCAAGAACAATATCACTATTGATCTTCCAGATGGTAGAAAGTCAACCCTCGTCATAGCCTGGGTCAACCCACAAACAGCCATTACAGAAACGTGCCTTGAGTTATCCAGAGTCTAGTTTTAAGCATAAGCCGGACAACTCCCCGTATCTTAACATCATTAAGATATGAATTGTTCTATATCCAATACAGAAACAGAGGCACTGATTTAATTGAACCAGATTCAAATCATGCAGTTGTCTCCAGTGCATGTCAACTAAATGGAAGGAGGTCGATCAGCGTTACTCAACTTTGGAGTGCTTCCAATTATGAGTAACCTGAAAGAGAAGCAAGTTCTCTTAATCATTACTATCAACTGAATACCATACACAAGTATCTACATCTTCGATCACCTTGAAGAATCACGATACTTGCAATACCTGGTTCTCTACTTTACTCTTATACCTATAACTTCTCAAAACTTGGACCTTGTATTTCTACGAAACACATGTCTAAGAACTAGAGAAGTCACAAGTAAACAGAATATAGTACGAGGACCAACCCCTCTGTACTAATGGACACTGGAGAATATACAATCCCCTGTATAAGTCCCTTGAGTCTATAAACTCATTCCCTGTGTGTCGTAGGTTGAAAACTGTACTTATGGTTAAGAAGAATTACACCGCTGTTTAATGCTCCTTACCTAACCATCCACTGATATAAGCAAATGTCATCGACATAATTTCAAAAAGTTATATCTCACTTCATAAAAATGAACGTACAGATATATCAATTTGAAATTGGTGCATAACAACGGATATTCAAAACCAAATATTCGCCGTCCGGCAAACAACCTAGGTGATTTCCTCTAATATCACCAATTACAACGAATCCCGATATAATGAGGATGATCACCCAATTCCCAATAACTTACTCCCACTCATCATTTGTAAAACCATACAGATGTGAGATTCTACCCTGGAGCAAGTGTCTAATTGGGAAATCAGTTTTCCTTTAACTGTACACAGTGAAACTGAAACATTGAAAGGTTTCGTAGGGGTATCCTGGTATTCTTAGTAATGCCTCTTCCATTATCCAGATTCACAACTGTAACCGTATATTTCTTTGCCATCTCTCCAAATCCCTTTATATGTCTTTAGTCATTACCTTCTGTACACCCTCTTAGGCCAAATGGTTTTCTTCCTTCCCTACCGTTCGGCACCAGTCTATGGTTTAGAAGAAGACTATCCAATAAGCATAATGGGTGTACTGTCCTAATCCTAGGAGCACTCGCAATGCGAGAGAAGGTAAAGATAAAAGACAACTGAATAATACCTTATTCATATTTCTCCTGAACCAGAATCCATCCCCGAACTGGAACAAGTTCCTTTCGAGTTCGTATATAACCATACGATGGAGTATCCAAATTACTGTGGATCTTCGTAGTGATATGGAGTGTTTTGGAGAAATACAAAGGTAAAGTAGGAGTGGTAATGAAATACTTGGTTTGGTCATGAATAGCAGTCGCAATTTACTTTGCTCTCCTTCTAATCCCTTTATTTGTCTTAACTTATTACCTTCTGTACACCACACTTAGGCTAATCGGCTTTCTTCATTCCCTACCGTTCGGCACCAGCCTAAAGTTTGGAAGAAGACTATCCAATAGGAATAACGGGTGTACTATCCCCTAATCCAAGGATCACTCGCAACCTGAGAGAAGGTAAAAGGAAAAGACAACTGAATAGTCCTATTCGTTTTCTCCAGAACCAAAAACCATCCTCGAATATGGAACAAGTTCCTTCGAGTTCGTATATAACCATACGATGGTTTTATCCAATGGAAGTGGACGTTCGTAGTAATACGGGGTGTCCTGGAGAAAAGGGTAAGAGTAGGAGTGGCAATGAGGTATGCAACTCAGACAATCCAAAAGCCAGTCTTATAAGAAGGTTCGGTCAACTTGGTCACTGAGTCATAGTCTAGGGTCGGGTCATGGTCGCTGCCAAAGAGAGAGAGAAAAGAAATACTCAGTGTGCACTCTAATCTAGATCAGAATGGTTATCACTTTATCTAATCAGGAAACCTCCCACTATAACGTCAAATTCTTCTCCAAACCTGAAAGAAGAATTAGTCGGGATCACCCGAGGAGTAAACCAACTCATCAGTGGGAATCGGGATCCAACTATCATCGCATGATAACGTGACGGAATCCACTCACGTTATCACACTCCAGAAGGTATGCGCATGCCTGGCAAGTTTCAGTTTCTTTAGAAACTCCCGATGTGATTTTTACCCCAAGCGGCTTATGACCTTGACTAGGTCAACAAACCATAAACCTCCAGTCAAGTTCAACCCGTCATTATTCTGGATTGCATTAAACCCACCCGTACGTGCCCTTGACTAGGTCAATAAGGCCGCACGATTGTCCTAACCAATCCCATTTATGCAACAAACAAGTACCACTTAGCTACCGAACACTACGTCTTGACTAGGTCAATAAACGCAGCACGAATACTAAATAATACCCGTAGGAAATGACGGAGGGCTACGGCTGGTTTTTGGCGAAAAACCTTTAGCGTAATGAACTTGATATCGTTGAAGGTGTAAGTCTACGCTAGCGCCCCGGCCGTCTACAGACGCCAAATGCGGAATAAAAACTTTTAAACTGGCGCTATCGTATACTTTAACCCGGATCTGCCATTATTGCTAAAGTAACAAACTGTAAAGAGTGTAGAAAGGTTATACCGAACGATCCGAGTCCTTCGTTCTTCAACCATCATCCCACGCTCCGTTGCGGCTGCTCCGATCTCGTCGATCTCCGATATCCTCGTCGAGGTGACACCACATCACCGATTCTTTAAACGGGCTCCCGCCTCTGACTCGAGGCAACTCGATCGTCAAGTTTGCTAAAAGAGACGACCAAGAATGATGTAGAGAATGAGTAGATGACTTTGTCTCACTTCGTCCAAAACCGTGGACGATCGGTTAATGAAGTTGCCGAGGAAATTGGGTGATGGAATGAAATGAACTGTAAAATTCCATGCACCCCAAATACTATCATATCTTTTTACAACCATGAAAAACTATCAAGTGAGTGAGAGTGGAGGAGAGAGAGGGCCGGCCATTCTTATAGAAGAGGGAGGTGACCGTAGCAGAGGGGGGTGACCATATGATAAATATCATAATGTGAACACAAAAGAATATCAAGCATAAAGATCTTAAGCAAAACAAGAATGTTTAGAAATCAAAGCATGAGTCACAAGACACCTCACCATATCTAGAACCTTCTAGAACCTTCTAGAAGCACGACTCACTCTCATCCAAGAAAAGATAAATCCGTCTTTAACCAAATGTTAAAAGACGGCTGATAGAAAACTGGAAACTGGCAACTTCCAAAAGTGATCCTGAAACAACTTTCAGGATAACCCCGAAACTGTATAAATATACCCGCATTTGTATTACAACCGAATACAAATGCAACTGAGAAAAAGATATTATATCTACTCAATATAATACTCGGATCCGGCTTAAACCAAAGCCGACCAGTATCATCTGCCCGAAAACTGACACGTGCGTAAACGCACGTGCATTTTCCGAACCCTGCCATAAAACCATGCGGCCTCTACAACGTTTCGCCCGAACTTGGGAAACTGTCTGTGGGGGACTCTAATGACTCTTCAGTACCCTGGCAGTGGGTTTAACCACAAACCGTCAGCGGCACTAGCTATGCATAACGGCTGCCCATGGACTGACCTTAAGGGAGGCCGATGAGCGAACTCAAGGGTGGCCGATGAGCTAACACATCCGGAAACCCTACTGAGCCTAACAGTGACAATGTATATACAGTCCGGTCCGTTCGTCAATGAGTATCGCATATCCGCCTAGGGGGCTAGTAACGTCAGACCCCCAATAGCAGTATAAGTCGTGTCGGAGTGTAGCCCAATAACACCCTGAGATACTACTGGAGTACCTACCAGTAAATCTCCTGCCACGGCCGTGGGCTATGTGTAATGGCTCTCCTAGACACAGCACGATCTCGCCCCCAATACCGGGAGAGACGAATCCCCTGCCGATCCGCTCACGTGCCTCCATATGGCTCGGGACTGTACCCAAAAGCTACCTGTTTGCACGACTCCTTTGAGCCGTGGTAGGGTAGAAATCAAAGCACAGTAGGAACTCACACGAGACAAATGACGACCTCAGGTCGATGAACTAACCTGTACACATGTCACCTGGGAACTGCTATCTGACGATAGGTATAGTACTAACTAGCAGATTCCCGGCGAGTCCTGTCCGGTGTACTCATAACCCAATGAGCACCTGTATACATCTTAGGTGATCCAACTGACACCAGTGGCTTGTGAGACCGGCCACCGCCCCTCGTCGGGGTCTCGACTGTATACACTAGTCTACTCCGGAGTATCGATGCCCTGTCTCGAAACTCCCACGACTAGGGACCACAATTAAGGATATGCATATAAACTACCCAACTCTCACGTATATGATCGCCATCATACTGTTGGTAGTAAAGCAAGATCCTAAGGGCTCTATCAAAGTGTAACATGCAATCAGTCACCTGAACATGTACACGACTGATAAAGGCAAACCAGATAGCAAACTATCATCTCGAGTAAGACTGTCCTACCGGGATAGGTCCTCCGCAATCATTGCAATCACGTACCTGCGATCCAATAATTGACTATGAGGGCACTATCTCCAACAATCTCCCACTTGCACTCAAGGCTAATTATTGCGATGTCGACTACTCACAGCCCGTGTGAAACCGAACATCCAACTCCTCTACTAATCAGTTTCACAAAGCCCGTTTGTAAAACTATTGTGTTCGAGAAATAGCCTCAGTGAGTGGATCCGCCTAGAAGTATCTTTCTATATCTCTCTTAATCTCAAGTTCGCGGAGAAAGCCATCTCCCGAATTGAGTAGTACCTGTCTTAGAATATGTCTGGATATCTGATGGGACCTTAGTTCATAAATGAACTCCATATCCAAACTTCTTAGACTGTATGGATCACTGAACCTAATCAGTATCCGGCACCATGCCACCCACAGTATCCTCTGGAACCACCTGTCCATAATACTGTCCCTCGTCAGAGGGAAAACTAAAACTCTGACAATCACTCTGTCATCCATGTCACCTTTGAAGCCTGGAATGATAACCGTCTCCCGAAAGAGGCTGCCGTTATCAAATCCGTAGAACATGTACTAATGTTCTAAAACTGCTTCCTTATGTTTCTCCAGGATTGAATTAATACAAACTTATTGCATCTAGTGCAAAAACAACATTTGGTGCGGTACTTGACATCTCATGATTGACTCAATTGCCTAAGCAAGTGATCTGCCAATCATGCACATCCCTCTCCCCTTTAGTCTATACGACACCTTTAGAGAGGGTGACTCCATCACCTGCAGGTACACTACCATGCTAGGAGTCAACTATTCTAAAAACCATTAGAATATCTGTCAAAGTACCCACATTGGGAAACTACCCAAATCCAGATCTAAAACTATAGATCTAGAAACCAGAATGTCAAATATTATATCCATATCCTGTCTGGAGAAACAACTGTGTGACGATCAGAGTACAACCGATCGTAGTATAGGAATTTTACTTCCTACTCTGTGTATGTCATCCATATACCATGACATCACACCCTACTACCTTCTTAACAGATCCATCCCCTATTCTGATGAAGTCAAACCTATGACTTTCACATCAAAATTAGATGATCTATCTCCGCTATAACTGCTCTAGTCTATAAATAGACATAAGCTACTTGCCCACTATGCTTCCGCTGCTCCCACTGAATATGACAACCCTCTGGCAGAATAATATACACGTACACTTCTAAAGCTAGTTTAGAACGACGCTATACTTATCCTCCTGCCTGGTCTCATAGTCTGGAACAACAGTAGTGTCAAGTCTGGGTAGATAAGAACCTCCCTGTCACCGTCCTTGAGGCTACCGAAGTACCTCTCGGGTGTCTGAGGTTACCCACCAAATCTGCGGAGTGGCTATTGGAATGTCAAACCTGATTGAATATATAGGTCCTATTAAATTTTCCGTAATCGTTCGCGGTTCTGGAATCACTTCCAGTTCTACCATACTCCCACTACTGTTTTCTGAAAAAGATCCATTTTACTAAAACTGTGGCGAGTCAAGAACAATATCACTATTGATCTTCCAAATGGTAGAATATCAACCCTCGTCATAGCCAGGGTCAGCCCACAAACAGCCATTACAGAAACGTGCCCTGAGTTATCCAGTGTCTGGTTTTAAGCATAAGCTGGACAACTCCCCATACCTTAATTTCTTTTAGGGTACGATCCATTCTATATCCAATACAGAAACTTTGGCACTAATTTAATTGGAACCATATTCAAATCATGCAGCTGTCTCCAGTGCATATCACCTTAATGGAAAGAAGCTAATCAGCATTACTCAACTTAGGAATCCATCCAATTATGAGTAACCTGAAAGAGAAATACGTTTCTCAAAACCATCACTATCATCTGAATACCAACCACAAGAATCTACATCTTCGATCTCTTTGAAGAATCCCGATACTTGTGATACCTGGTTCTCTACTTTATTCTTATACCCACAACTTCTCAAAACTTAGACCTTGTATTTCTACGAAACACTTGTCTAAATACTAGAGAAGTTATAAGTAAACAGAACATAGTAAGAGGACCTACCCCTTTGTCCTGATGGACACTGGACAACATACAATACTCTGTATAAATCCGCTGAGTTAAACAACTCAAAACCTGTGCGTCGTAGGTTGAAAACTGTACCCTGGCGATTTCCTCAAATATCACCAATTACAACGAATTCCGATATAATGAGGATGATCACCTAATTCCCAATATCTTACTCCCACTCATCATCTGTAAAACCATACAGATATGAGAATGAATCCTGGTAAATACATACCCTTGGAGTAAGTGTCTAATCGGGAAAACAGTTTTTCTTTAACAATGCACTGAAACATGAAAATATTTCGTAGGGGTATCCTGGTATTCATAGCAATGCCTCTTCCATAATCCAATTCATGACTTTAACCGTATATTTTATTGCCATCTCTCCAAATCCCTTAATTTGTCTTTAGTCGTTACCTTCTGTACACCATCGTTAGGCTAAATGGTTTTCTTCCTTCCCTACCGTTCGGCAACAGCCTATGGTTTGGAAGAAGACTATCCAGTAAGCATAATAGGTGTACCCTCCTAAACCAAGGAGTACTCGCATCTCGAGAGAAGGTGATGATAAAAGACAACTGAATAATACCTTATTCCTTTAAAGGTGAAATAGGAGTGGCGATGAAGTACGCGGTTTGGTCGTGAATGATATCAGTCGCAATTTACTTTGCCCTCTTTCTAATCCCTTTATTTTGTCTTTAGTTATTGCCTTCTGCACACCCTACTTAGGCTAATTGGTTTTCTTCATTCCCTACCTTTCGGCACCTGCCTATGGTTTGGAATAAGACTATCCAATAAGCGTAAAAGGTGTACTCTCCTAAACCAAGGAGCTCTCGCAACCTGAGAGAAGGTGATAATAAAAGACAACTGAATAAACCAATTCTATTTCTCCTGAACCTGGATCCATCCTCGAAGAAGTCCCTTCGAGTTCGTATATAACCATACGATGGATCTATCCAATGGAAGTGGATATCCGTAGTAATACGGGTGTTCTGAGAAATGCAAAGGGTAAAAGAAGGAGTGGCAATGACTTATGCAACATAGACAATCCAAAAGCCAGTATTTTAAGAAGGTTCGGTCAACTTGGTCACTGAGTCATAGTCTAGGGTCGGTCAAAGGTCGCTGCCAAAGAGAGAGAGAAAAGAAACACTCTGCGTGCACTCTAACCTAGATCAGAATGGTTATCACTTTATCTAATTCGGAAACCTCCCACTGTCCTGTCAAATTCTCCCCAAAACCTGAAAGAAGAATCAATCGGGATCACCCGAAGAGTAAACCAACTCATCAGTGGGAATCGGGATCCAACTCTCATCGCATGATAACGTGACGGAATCCACTCACGTTATCACACTCCAGAAGGTATGCGCATGCCTGGCAAGTTTCAGTTTCTTTAGAAACTCCCGATATGATTTTTGCCCCATGCTCTTATGACCTTGGCGTATGTCAACAAATCATAAGTCACATGTCAAGTTCTGCCCGCCATTATCTTGTTAATTTGAACCCACCCGTACATACCCTTGACGTATGCCAACAAGGTAATACGACTGTCCCAAACCAACTCATCTATCTATGCAACAAATAAATACCCAGCAGCTACCAAACACTATGCCTTGACGTATGCCAACAAACATAGCTTGAATACTACTGACCATCCATAAGAAACGACGGAGGGCTACGACTGGTTTTTGGCGAAAAACCTTTAGCGTAGTGAACTTGATATCGCTGAAGGAACCTGATAGCTTTTTAAAATATAGTGGCGAAAACCTTTGCTAAAGAGGTCACTCCCGGTGAAGGGATCTCGGCTCTTTCCTCGTGGAATGAGGTGCAGGATATTCCACTGAATACCGCGATGCAAAGCAACATGTAATCGACTATAGTGAAGTTATTACCCTGACGCAAACTTCTGCCCAAGGGGTCAGTCCCGGTGAAGGGATATCGGCCCTTGCCCCGTCGAATGAGGTGCAGGATATTCCACTGAATACCGCTATGCAAAACAAAAGGAAACGTCTTTGCAATAACACTTTTTAAATTTGTTCCAACAACATCAAATAGGTTTGTTTTACTTTGCATTGATCAGAATCAACGCAGTCCCATCAATCAATCACACCAGAAAAGAACGAAAATAAAATGTACGTATATGCCATCCGCATTCGTCACTGGGTCCCGTCATCACCCGTTAGGTTACTTAACTAACGACAGAGCGGGGACTGGACTAGCGCGGGTGTAAAACATATACAACATCTAATAGTATATAAACCAATATACAATAATCGCTCCAGGCGTGATAATATGCAACATTACAGAAAAGTAATAAGCATCACAGAACAATACAGATAATCTGGGATCCCCGGGTTTCACAGAGCCGCTGCTGAAACCCGACGTTCCCCTGTCGTGTGGATAGCCTGTGCAATGAAACCTAGACCCCTACGGGTGCGGCAAGTTACCCGCCAAAACCTGAAGCGAGGTAGTCCCCACAGCATAGTGAATGGAACACCCGGCACTTCACGGAATCCGGTAAATTGAGCACCCCTCCTTGGGTCAACCTGTACCCCCTACGAGTGCGGCGAATAGTCTGCCAATTTTAGAGTGGGGCCCCTCTGCCTCTCAAAGCCATGAGATGCGGACCCGTTGCCCTCCAGAACCCGGCTATCCGTGCACTCCGTCGCGGGGCAAAACCTAGTACAGTAATGAAAAATAGTACAACTGGTACATCGACCGCAACCTGGTCGTGCCCCAAAAAAATATTATACAACAGGCAGTGACGGCAGTCCACATGTTGGACGCTCGCCCCGCAATATAAAATGTACAAATAAACTCAAACTGTACTACCATTGCACACTGCTATCCACCACGACAAATCCGCAACATCACAGCACAACACAGAACATCAACGCGAATGTCATGTTCGCAAACCCGTCTAAAAGAACTATAGCAATCAAACGCGGTTTACCGATCAAATGACATTCCCGGTCGGAGATATAATGTAAGCACTGTAAACTAACGTGTTTAAATTTCGATCGACCAAATATCAAAAAGTGGGCCCCACTGCTTACTGGTGAACAGTAACAAAACCTGGGCCAAAACGATATTTACCAAAAACCCCAAAATCCAACAGAGAACACACAGGAAAAATTTGGTGCAGTGACCCCCTAGAACGGCCGCGGATGCGCGGCCAAACCATGGGTTTGGCCGCTAATCCGCGGCGTTCTGGTGAGATCAATTGCTCAAATTTTGTCCGTGCGCTTAAAAAAACCCTGCACGGATTTTTAAGACATGCAGAAATAATTTTTGAGACCATTTAAAATCAACAGAAACTGTCTAGGTAGGATTTTGCAATTTTTGATTTCCGGTTCGATCGATATTTTAAACGCGTTAGCACAAGTTAGCATAGCAAAATGGTTAGGCTCTGATACCACTGTAAGTCTACGCTAGCGCCCCGGCCGTCTACAGACGCCAAATGCGGAATAAAAACTTTTAAACTGGCGCTATCGTATACTTTAACCCGGATCTGCCATTATTGCTAAACTAACAAACTGTAAAGAGTGTAGAAAGGTTATACCGAACGATCCGAGTTCTTCGTTCTTCAACCATCATCCCACGCTCCGTTGCGGCTGCTCCGATCTCGTCGATCTCCGATATCCTCGTCGAGGTGACACCACATCACCGATTCTTTAAACGGGCTCCCGCCTCTGACTCGAGGCAACTCGATCGTCAAGTTTGCTAAAAGAGACGACCAAGAATGATGTAGAGAATGAGTAGATGACTTTGTCTCACTTCGTCCAAAACCGTGGACGATCGGTTAATGAAGTTGCCGAGGAAATTGGGTGATGGAATGAAATGAACTGTAAAATTCCATACACCCCAAATACTATCATATCTTTTTACAACCATGAAAAACTATCAAGTGAGTGAGAGTGGAGGAGAGAGAGGGCCGGCCATTCTTATAGAAGAGGGAGGTGACCGTAGGAGAGGGGGGGTGACCATATGATAAATATCATAATGTGAACACAAAAGAATATCAAGCATAAAGATCTTAAGCAAAACAAGAATGTTTAGAAATCAAAGCATGAGTCACAAGACACCTCACCATATCTAGAACCTTCTAGAACCTTCTAGAAGCACGACTCACTCTCATCCAAGAAAAGATAAATCCGTCTTTAACCAAATGTTAAAAGACGGCTGATAGAAAACTGGAAACTGGCAACTTCAAAAAGTGATCCTGAAACAACTTTCAGGATAACCCCGAAACTGTATAAATATACCCGCATTTGTATTACGACCGAATACAAATGCAACTGAGACAAAGATATTATATCTACTCAATATAATACTCGGATCCGGCTTAAACCAAAGCCGACCAGTATCATCTGCCCGAAAACTGACACGTGCGTAAACGCACGTGCATTTTCTGAACCCTGCCATAAAACCATACGGCCTCTACAACGTTTCGCCCGAACTTGGGAAACTGTCTGTGGGGGACTCTAATGACTCTTCAGTACCCTGGCAGTGGGTTTAACCACAAACCGTCAGCGGCACTAGCTATGCATAACGGCTGCCCATGGACTGACCTTAAGGGAGGCCGATGAGCGAACTCAAGGGTGGCCGATGAGCTAACACATCCGGAAACCCTACTGAGCCTAACAGTGACAATGTATATACAGTCCGGTCCGTTCGTCAATGAGTATCGCATATCCGCCTAGGGGGCTAGTAACGTCAGACCCCCAATAGCAGTATAAGTCGTGTCGGAGTGTAGCCCAATAACACCCTGAGATACTACTGGAGTACCTACCAGTAAATCTCCTGCCACGGCCGTGGGCTATGTGTAATGGCTCTCCTAGACACAGCACGATCTCGCCCCCAATACCGGGAGAGACGAATCCCCTGCCGATCCGCTCACGTGCCTCCATATGGCTCGGGACTGTACCCAAAAGCTACCTGTTTGCACGACTCCTTTGAGCCGTGGTAGGGTAGAAATCAAAGCACAGTGGGAACTCACACGAGACAAATGACGACCTCAGGTCGATGAACTAACCTGTACACATGTCACCTGGGAACTGCTATCTGACGATAGGTATAGTACTAACTAGCAGATTCCCGGCGAGTCCTGTCCTGTGTACTCATAACCCAATGAGCACCTGTATACATCTTAGGTGATCCAACTGACACCAGTGGCTTGTGAGACCGGCCACCGCCCCTCGTCGAGGTCTCGACTGTATACACTAGTCTACTCCGGAGTATCGATGCCCTGTCTCGAAACTCCCACGACTAGGGACCACAATTAAGGATATGCATATAAACTACCCAACTCTCACGTATATGATCGCCATCATACTGTTGGTAGTAAAGCAAGATCCTAAGGGCTCTATCAAAGTGTAACATGCAATCAGTCACCTGAACATGTACACGACTGATAAAGGCAAACCAGATAGCAAACTATCATCTCGAGTAAGACTGTCCTACCGGGATAGGTCCTCCGCAATCATTGCAATCACGTACCTGCGATCCAATAATTGACTATGAGGGCACTATCTCCAACAGAAGGAACTGCATAGCCTTTTATAAAAATATAGTGGCGAAAACCCTTTGCTAAAGAGGTCACTCCCGGTGAAGGGATCTCGGCTCTTTCCCCGTAGAATGAGGTGCAGGATATTCCAACTGAATACCACGATGCAAAGCAAAAGGCAATCGGCTATAGTGAAGTTATTACCCTGACGCAAACTTCTGTCCAAGGGGTCACTCCCGGTGAAAGGATCTCGGCCCTTACCTCGACGACTGAGGTGCTGGATATTCATAACCGAATACCACTGTGCAAAACAAAAGAGAACGTCCTTGCAATAACAACTTTTTGAAAAATTGTTCCAACAACATCAGAATAGGTTTGTTTAGCTTGCATTGATCCGAATCAACGCAGTCCCATCAATTGATCACACCAATAAAGAACGAAAATACGATGTACGTATAGGCCATCCGCATTCGCTACTGGGTCCCGTCATCACCCGTTAGGTTACTTAACTAACGACAGAGCGGGGACTGGACTAGCGCGGATGCAAAACATATACAACATCTACTAGTATATATATCAATATATAATAATCGCTCAAGTCGTGATAAAATGCAACATCACATAAATGTAATAAGCATCACAGAACAATACAGATATCTGGGATCCCCGGGTTTCATAGAGCCGCTACTGAAACCCAACGTTCCCCCGGTCATGTGGATAGCCTGTGCAATGAAATCCTAGACCCCTACGGGCGCGGCAAGTTACCCGCCAAAACCTGAAGCGAGGCAGACCTCTTCAGCAACGTGAATGGACCACCCAGCACTTCACGGAATCCGGTAACTTGGGCACCCCTCCTTGGGTCAACCTGTACCCCCTACGAGTGCGGCGAATAGCCCGCCAATTCTAGAGTGAAGCCCCCTCCGTCTCAATGCCATGAGATGCGGGCCCGTTGCCCTCTAGAACCCGGCTATCCGTGCACCCCTCCGCGGGGTAATCCTAGTACAGAAAGTAAAATATACATACAACGGGTACATCGACCTCAGCCCGGTCGTGCCCCAAAAGAATAATATAGAAACAGGCAGTAACGGCAGTCCACATGTCGGACGCTAGCCCCGCAATATCAAATGTACATAATAAACCAAACTGTACTACCATTGTATCTAGGATATCCACCACGACAATCCGCAACATCACAGCACAACACAGAACATCAACGTGAATGTCACGTTCACAAATCCTTCTAAAAGGGCTATAGCAGTTAGACAGGATTTACCGATCAAATGATATTCACGGTCGCAGATATAATGTAAATACTGTGAACTAACATGTTTAAAATTTTCGATCGACTAAATTTACCGAAGTGGGCCCCAAGCACAACTGTAGCACTCAAAGAAAATCTGGGCCCAAACAGAACATACCAAAAACCCTATTTTCATGTCAGAAGCCCACTGTGAAAATTTGGTGCAGTTTGGCCACAGAACGGCGGCGGATCCGCGGCCAAAACGTGGTTTGGGCCACTGATCCGCCGCGCTACAGTAACATTAGCCTACCAAATTTTCACAGAATTCATAAAAAACCCTTCACGTAATTTTCCAATGTACCAAATAATTTTTAGAGCACAGAAAGTACGACATGGAAATGTGGTTTTTCGAAAATCCGTTCGATCGAACTTGTAAACACGTTAGAGCAAGCTAGACTGGGTTAATGGCGTGTCTCTGATACCATGTTGGGCCACGGCAGCACCCCAGCCGTCAGAACGAGGCCAAAATGCGGAATTAAAACTTTTCTTTAAACAAGAAACCGGCGCTACCACGGACTATAAACCCGGATCGGGCCATTAACCTACTCCTAGCTAACTAGGGAATGAGGTAGAGATATATACCGAGAGATCTGTGTCCTTCGGTCTTCTCGTCGTCGTCCCGATCTCCCCGCGGAATCTCCGGTCTTCATCTCCTCGTCGGAAGGGCACCACATCGCCGGGTTCTTTTACGGGCTCCCACCACTGGACCAAGGCAACTCGGGCATGAAGTTGGCGAGTCGACGTGTCCAAGAATGCTGTAGGATAGTGTAGAACTATATTTCTCTATTGGGGTTGAAGTTGCCATGGTTTTTTGTGGAGGAATGAGATGCAAGTTTTTTGGATGAACAAAGGGATTTTTGTGCAAAACAAAATGAGAACCATCCCCCACAAAAATGGACAGCCCCCTCTCCACCAATTTTCAGCCAAAGAAAGAAACAAAGGAAGATGGACGAAACGGAATGCAAACTGGCAACTTCAGAAAACTGATCCCGTAATAAATTACAGGAAAACCTCGCGACCGTATATACATACCCGCATTTGTATTCCGACCGAATACAAATGCAATGAGACAAAGTCTACATTGTACAATACTAGGATCCGGCTTAAACCAAAGCCCGCTAGTATTATCCGTCCGATCATGATCCGTGCAATACCGCACGTATATGATCGAACCCTGCCATATCTCCATACGGCCTCTACAGCGTTTCGCCCGAAACTTGAGTAACTGTCTGTGGGGGACTGTAAAGACTCGTCAATACTTTTGGCTGTGGATTTAACCACTAGCACGTCAGAGGTATTAGCCATACATAACGGGCTACCAGGTATTGACCAAAAAGGACGTCGATGAGCGAACTCATCCTGACACCCTACCGAGCCTGTCAGTAACAATATCCGTACAGTCCGGTCCGTTCGTCTATGAGCATCGCATGGCGGGCCTAGGGGGTTGGTAAAAGTCAGACCCCCAAAAGCGGTACAAGTCGTGTCGGAGTGTAGCCCAGAACACCCTGAGATACTACTGGAATACCTACCAGTAAATCTCCTGCCTCGGCCGAGGGTTTTGTGTAATGGCTCTCCTAGACACAGCGTGATCTCACCCCCAATACCGGGAAAGACGAACCCCTGCAGATCCGCTCACTGCCTCCATGTGTCTCGGGACTGTACCTAACTAAAACCTGTTTGCACGACTCCTTTGAGCCGTGGTAGGGTAGTAATCAAAGTACAGTGGGAACTCACACGAGACAAATGACGATCTCAGGTCGATGAACTAACCTGTACACATATCACCAGGGAACTGCTATCTGACGTCTGGTATAAGACCAACTAGCATGTTCCCGGCGAGTCCTGTCCGGTGTACTCATAACCCAATGAGCACCTGTATATATCTTAGGTGAACCAAATGACACCAGTGGCTTGTGAGAACGGCCACCGCCCCTCGTCGGGGTCTCGACTGTATACACTAGTTTACTATGGAGTATCGATGCCCTGTCTCGAAACTCCCACGACTAGGGACCGTTTAAGGATGTGCTTATAGACCCCAGCTCCCACGTATATGATCGCCCTCATACTGCTGGCAGTCAAGCAAGAATCCTAGGGGCTCTATCAACGTGCAATAGTGACCTGTAAGGTCACCTAAAGCAGTACACGATGATAAAGATAAACCAGATAGCATACTATCATCTTGAGTAAGACTGTCCTATCGGCATAGGTCATGCCTCAATCATTGCAATCACGTGCATGTGATCCAATAATTGACTCTGAGGGCACTATCTCCAACAAATATATCATGTACGGAATCTCTCTCGTACGATATCATCCCATCAGTACTGTACAGATCAATAGTCAAGTACGCCAACTCATATCATCTCATATCATACTATATCATGTATGCTTATATCGTAAATATACTTATGTCATATATATATATAGATATATATATCAATGGTTATAAAATAAAGACTATGTCACGACCCGAAATTTGGCACATGACGGTACTTAAACCACGTAATGTCTACAGGCGTAACGCAATTCAAGTAAGCCGAAAACCCAGAAATCTAAACTATCAAAAGTAGTAAGTGATAAGAACATCGTTAAAAACTGTTGGGAATCTCAAGTAAAACTCTTTAAAGTTTATTTTCTTAAAATTTTGGCAGCACCTCCTTTGTAAAAACTAGCCCCGAAATGGGTACAAACATAAGATATAAATAAAGCATTCCTAAACGGGATCAAATCACGCCCAATGGCAGAAACAACCACCACAAGCATAAATACGACGCCGCAGCGAAGAAATGGACAATATAGGGTAAAAACAACAAAAAGGATAAAACTGCATAACAAAAAGTTGTCTCACACGAGCACGACATCCAGAGTCAAAAAATAATATATAATATCGTCCTTACTTGTCGTCTCTAAGTCAATATATGAAGTAGTAGATGGAGAGTACTAGATACAATAAGATATGCAATGAACATCATCGGATAACCGCAAAAACCACCTATAGCAAAATTGCTCACAGTCAGCCTGTCACGACCCGAAACATTAGCTCGTGACCAGCACTTAAATCACGCAACGTCTAAAGGCGTAATGTAATTCAAGTAAGCTGAAACCCAGAAATCTAAAGCTTTTTAAGAAAATAAAAGAGGTGGAGTTTTGAAATAAAAGTATAAGGAAATCAAGTTTTCTTAATGCATAGGAAAGGGACATAAAAATGCAAGTGAAATTTCTAGTTTGAAAATATGTTTCGTCTTTTTAAAAATTTGGGCAACACCTCCTCTGTATTTTTTGATCAAAACCACATATACATAACAAGAATAATGGCATCCCCATACGGGAGCTAGCTCTTCGCCAACCGGCGGATCACAACCATTCAAGACAGTATATATGAGTATACGACGCCCAACGGCGAAGTTCACCACAAAAGAAGTAAAAGAAAAGCAAGACATAAATCCCCAAAAGCGAACATAAACCCATCGCTCAAGTCTCGCAACTACAAGTCATGCTAAGTCTCATTACTTATACAATTACTAAATTTGATTGATGGAGTTGACTAGATACAATATGAAATATAAATACAAGAGTGGGTACGATACAAATGTCCCACCTACCAAAGCAATCACCCGAAAGCAACTATGTGCCAGCGAAGCCGCTACCGATCCGTGCGGTCAACCTGCAAGAACTGTGGCACAACGAGGGTGAGTTGCCAACTCGTGAGTAGAAAAACATCTACAACAGAAATCGAATAAACAATGACTCCTAGGTCAACTATATCATAAAGATAATACTATGATATCTAGGGTGACCGTATCTACATATGTGCCAATAATATACTCAAGGTCTATCTGTATGTGGATATCATCCAACAATATAATCAATGTATGTATGCATGTGGATCTCGTCCAACCATATAATCAATGTATATATGCATGTGGATCTCGGCCAACCATATAATCAATGTATATATGCATATGGATCTCGTCCAACCATATAATCAATGTCTGTGAATATCATAAAAGCGTATGCCAGAAAGTATGAGGATATAAATCAACGGGTGTCTCTCGCGACACCTCAAAATCATGGAATCTGAGTGTCCAAAATCGACACTCGAAAATATCATGAAACCCGTGTCCAGTATCGACACGTAAATCCTCATATATCTCGGGCTCCGTCAGTCCGAATAGGCCCTCGGGCTCCTTCAGTCCGGATCAGCCCATCTCATCTCTCGACTCCGGTCGGTATCCTCCGGATATCCGCCGAGCCCAAATTCTATCACCGGTAGGTAGTAGTCCCTCTGCCAGGCTCACCGTATACTGCACAGCAATCCGTTCTCGCCCCGGGATACCATACCGGGTCTACCATGTACCCGCAATCGGCCTCATCCAGCTCCTCGAATCGGGTTTCACATGTCATACGTCTCAGAACCGAGAAAACACATGGTGGACGTACTGAAATATCATATCAAGAGAAACCGGATTTTTAAAACAGTACATGCTTTCTTTCGAAATAGCCACGGTTCTCAAATCCAGAAATCTCAAGAAAACAGCATATCTCAATGCGTAAAATCATAAAGCATGATGTATACGACATATGATAAAAATGTAAGCATATCCGAATATCATGCAACATGGAACAGTGATATGACATATTAAGGGAAACCGCTCTTTTAAATGGATTCAGTTTTGAAAATATCTCATGCGGTCCCCAATTCTCCAAAACCAAAGCCAGCATCATCTATGTATGTGCAATAAGTATGTATGTAGGTATGGGTGCACAAGTGGTATATATGCAAGTATGAGTGTACAATATGTGTGCGCGCCAATATGGATGTACAAGTGGTATATACGCAAGTATGAGTGTACAATATATATGTGCGCCAATATGGATGTACAAGTGGTATATACGCAAGTATGGGTGTACAATATGTGTGTGCGCCAATATGGATGTACAAGTGGTATATACGCAAGTATGTGTGTACAATATGTATGTGCGCAAGTAGGGTGTACAATATGTATGTACGTAAGTATTTCATGCAAGGAGTCATATCCTGATGTAGCAGTTCTACTGTGTTGTGACATGGCAATTATCGATGATGAAGTGTGTGAGCCGACAAATCTGTGTACGTGTAATATACGCATCATCGATAATGGTGTAAGTGTACTAACACAGGTATATGCGATGCAATGAGAATAACATGAATGCAGCATAAGGTAAATCATATGCAAATGCTGACAGGTATACGTATCTAACATGACCGAGTCGGTGAATCTAACCATCGGCATCTAACCTCACAACATCACGTACGGTATAATATATCATACGGCATCCTCTAGTCGAGGGTATGGATCAATCATCAAGCCAAACTCATCACGTACGGAAAATTATCGTACGGCGGCATCAAACCATTAGGGATCCTATCATCCTATATGACAATGAAGGGTACGGACTTAACGTCACGTACGACATACCACTCATGATTCACAACATATATAAATATCTCTATATACCTATGTCCCAGGTCACATCTGCAACAATCTCATATCAGGAGACCGGCAGAGTATAAATCATCTCAATCGACTTGCATCCGTATACCAACATATCATCAAATCATCATATCACGTCATATATCCTTTTCATCGCATTTATATCCCACATCAAGTCAATTTTACAAATACATTCTACCTTTACTAAAAGCATACGTATCTAATCTAACATACACACCCGAACCATACAAACAGTTTTTGAAAGATGCGAATCGTAGTTTTGAAAGTAGGGGCTACGGTGTTATAAGAAAAATTTATCATTTGAAAATCCGTAGCGTCCCTCAAGGTATCTGTTTAAAAGATACATACGATTCTTCAGTTTGGAAATAGGTATGGTTCGGATGACACATCTACGTCGACTATCTAGTCCTCTAGTACCCTAAACGGCAATATCATCAAATATCATCCTCAAATTCCGTCATCACATATTAGTCGTATAAAAACATTTCTAACTATTCTTTAGTTTATAATATGGTTTCACTAACAATCTTTTAACTCTAACCCTAGTTTCCTAATCTAGGTTTTCTTAACCATATGCTATAAATCAGTTTTCACCAAAACTTTGCGGGGGTGCTATACGCCATCCACCCGACTTCCCCTATAGATATAGATCTACTCACCTCGATCTTCGCTTGCTGGAGTCGATGACGCCATGCTCATCCTCGGAATCCACGTGAAGGTACCAACAATATCAACATAATCGCAAATGCTATTAGAATCGAGTTCGGAAAACCGATACGGCACACGGATCGTCTATAGGTTAGAACCTATAGGCTACGCGTGCAAAACAACAAATTACCCCTAGTCGTTGATGTACAAACATTCAATAACCAAAAACCAATCCAAATATCAAAACTCATCATTCAAAATACGGAAAACATAGCCAAAATCACATCAAAGTGCTCCCAGATTTTGACTCAGGTCAAACTATCCTATTTTGCATATAGGGTTGCTCTAGATATCTGATAAGGAGGCTATGGTCCAAAAATCACACAAAACCACCCCGACTTGGCCGGAATTTGCGGCCAAATCAAATAAATCTGCATCCTGGAATGCTCATTAGGGGCTCAGGTTTCTAGAGTTGCTTCATGGTTGCCTGCACGTCTCACTATCAAGGGAACTTAATTTATGGGTCTCTCGGGTCATCCCAGATTCCTAATTACACTCACAAACTGTTAAATTTACCGATATCGAAAAGTTCTAAGTTCATGTTCCCTGTCCTAGGCCATACAAATCCACACTAAGGTCTGTAGGCAGCCACTACACGTCACCAATTCCAAACAAACACTCAAACCCTTCTCTTGGGATTTCTAAGATCACAATTCCACACACAATCAACCTCTAAACTACACAAGAATGCAAGGAAACTAAAACTAAACTAAATGGAAGAATTTATACCTCCTTTAGGCAACTTAAGAAAACCCTAGCTCGACCAAAGTCATCAAAATCCTACTTTGCTTAGTCCATTGTGTAGAGGATGAAGAGGGGATCAACTTTTGTGAAGAGGGTGTGGGGTCTTGACATGGTTTTTGAGATGGATCTTAGGGTTGAAGGTGAAGGGAAGTGAGGAGGAAGAAGATGAAGGAAAAATATGAGAAGGTGAAATAATGGGCAGCCCTCTCTCTCTCTCTCTTTCTTACTCTCACCCTCTCACTCTCATGTCTCACTCACTCTCTCTCTCCAATCATTCTCTTTTAACCCCTATTTTTCTTTTCTTTTAAAACTAAACCATATAATACCCAAAACAACACAATAACACAACATGTAACCAAGATGCAACATGATATGGTGCACTAGCCATGGAAAACCGTAAAAACACGGATTTGGCTTAATCGCGATTAGCAGTGCACTAATCGGGTTTTTATTCAAACTGCATATAATAAATTTTAAAAATGCCAAATCCTTTAAATATATTTTTAAATGAATAAATAATTTTAAATTTCCATTTATTTCACAATTATCGGTATATTTTTATACCCTTTTTCAAAAAACCCAATTTCTCAAATCGGGCAGTTTTCGGAAAATATATTATTTTAATATTAAATTTCAAAAATAATATTTTATATTTTCTGAAATGTTACACAGCCGTAGCGGTATCCGCTGCAAAAGATACAATAAGAAGAAGCCCTGCCGCGACTGCTCTGAGGGACAACCTACAAAAACACTGTGGCACAACGGGGGTGAGTTGCCAACTAGTGAATAGTAAATAATATCATGCAGGTAATCGCAGGTATGCATGTACTGCGATAATCTATCACATGCAAACTGATAGTATAATATGTCAATATGTATATGCAACGGTCATGAAAGGTACTCTATCAGGTACTACTAATACATGAAGCAATGCATATCAAATAAATGCCGAGTATGGGATAAAACATATCATCATCACGAAATCCTCATCATGGCAAAATCAGTGTCCATCAACGAAACTCCAAATCCCAATACCTCAGGCACCGCATCCTCAGATCGGCCCTCATATCCTGTAAGTCTCATGGAACTTGAGTGTCCAAAATCGACACTCGAAAATATCATGAAAACTAGCGTCCAGTATTGATTAGTCGAAAATATTGCATATTTGAGCCGGCAATTTCCTCATCATTTGCATTCATATAGAAGTGTTCGGTATCCGTATTTCACATATTAGCAAATCTATCGCAAATTATCAGATTACATGTATTAGACCTTAAAACCGGCATTTCTAGGGAAATTGACTGCATTGCATGGCATCGCAATATTTCTATATGTCGCAACCCGTATTTCGAAGTCTGTGCAGGAAAAGGAGAAGCTCGCTCAAATTTACACCGCTCAAAGATACGTCAACTCACTAACTTCAAATCTGGTATCATTACAAAGGAGAAATTGAAAATCAACATATCAAAGAAAGCCCTAAAATACAGTACAAAGCATCACCAGAAGAATCAAGGCCCAAGCCTCCAACATGGCCGCGGAACCGCGGCCAGAGACTGCTTGTGCCGCGGTTCCGCGGCCTTCCTGCCACGTCAGCACTTGATCTTTGTACCATAATGCTTCTCTCAGGGCCCACTACTCAGAAATGTATCTCAGTTTCCAGAAGACTCCAGGGGTTTCTGCCAGATCAGCAAACAAGGGTTTCCAAGCCTAATTAAACCTTGCTTAAACCCTAAGCTAGCTCCTAACAAACTACCTTCTAGAAGACTCAACAAACTTTTGGAGGGAACTACCATTTCAAACCTAAACCTAGGGTGTGGGAAGTCTATAAATAGAAGCCTAAACCTAGGGTAAAAAGGATCCCCAATCTAGTATAAAACTAGAGCCATTTCATCTCTTATTTCATCTCCTTCCTCCACAAGTCTAGTGAGAGGGCTTGTGTGAAACCCTAATTCCAATCAAAATCAAGATCCCGAGTACCCATTAAGCAAGAAGCCCTACAACCTTTAGGAGCGGAGCCGATCTTCAACGGAGCAAGCGATCCGAGCCGATCCACGACTCACGAAGCCGAGCGACGCCCGATCAACAATCTAGATTCTTCCTCTTGTAATTCTTGAAGCGAATGTAATCAAAATTGTTGAGATAAATAAAGGTGATATTCTTTTATCTTGTTTTCTTTAAATTCTACATCATGATATCTTTACAATTCGTAAACATTTTCTGATGTGTGAATAAAACTCCGCTCGTTGAGGAGTCGAGACGGTCAATAGAATGATGATGTAACATAGCTTTACTCGATTCTTGAGTCCTACGTGTTTTGAAAACCCTAGCTAGTTCATGAAACGACGACCCATTTTGTTTCGATGCTTTCTTGATTGATATCGTTCGAAATTGGGGAGTTACGATCGTTTCTTGAATTTGGTAGAGGCTAGAAAAGGAATGATATCGACGAAAGAACAAGGGTTAAAAGATGAAACCCTAGTTTCATCAAGAAAGTCCTAACTCTCGTCGATCATCATCAATCTAGTATCAATCCTTCGAAGGACAAGAACACGTTATCTTTAGATTACATCACATCTATAGATCCGATCGATTCCTACGAGCCTCTTTTAGATTCTTGACTGTTGATTGGAAATATCATCGAAACACCGATTCTTGATTGTTTAACATTTTCTTGATTCTTGAATAGAATAGTGACACTTGAAAATCAAAATTCTTGAATCATGTTTTCGTTTATCTTAGCTTAACTTTTCAATTCAAGCATATCATAATATAAAACGAATCGTGCAATCCCTGTGGACGATCCGCACTCATTCTTGAACTACAATTGACACCGTAGTTTGATTGCGGTCAAAATAATTTTTGGTTGTGATTCTATACATTCTAATTACCGAACAAAGAAACTCATTCGCTTTGTTTGATTTACACAAACAAGAATTCTTTAAAAATCAAGTATCGACACGTAAATTCTCATATAATAGGTTCCGTCTGGGGGATCGGCCCGCGGGCTCCGGCAGAACTGGTTGGCCTATATCCATCTCATAATTTCGGTCGGTATCCTCCAGATATCTGCCGAGTCTAAATACTATCACCGGTAGGTAGTGGTCCTCTGCCAGGCTCATCGGCTAATCCATCGACATCCCTTTCTTGTCCCGTGGTACCATACCGGGTCCACCATGTACCCACAAACGGCGGCATTCACTCCTCGCATCGGGTTTCTAACACAAGTATCGGAACCGAGAAAACTCATGGTGGACGCACTGAAATATCATATCAAGAGAAACCGGGTTTCTCAAACAATTCATAATTTCTTGAAATACCACGGTTCTCAAATCCAAAAAATCACATGAAATCCGTATCTCAATGCGTAAATCCATGAAATATAATATATGCAACATAAAACAGTAATATGAGCATAACAAGGGAAAACCACTAATTAAATGCATCAAGTTATTAAATATATCATGCGGTTCCAAATTTCTCTAAAGTCCATGCAATATCATATAAAGGTGAACATGTAGCTATAGCAAGGTATATGTGTAAGCATGTAGGTATAGCAAGATATATGTGTAAGCATGTAGGTATACATGTATGCTATATTTCATATGCACAATCGAATAAGAATCAATGTCTCATTGTCACTAACCAATACAATATCACATATGTATATGTGTTGTGCGTGTCATGGCAATTACCGACGGTGTGTGTGTGGCATACAATTAGTTCTCGTGCAATATGAACCGTCACTAATAGTGCAGTGTCCAATGGATACAAGTCCAGGAACAAAAAGTAATAATATGCAATGAAGTTCATGCACAATCTCTATGTACATATACTTATAACTAATAATCATATCATTGAATCTAGCCCAGACGCATAACGTTATACGGGCGATTACCCTGTAGATGTTAAATCTACTCACAGATGATCTTCGGCTAAGTAAAGCCAACAACTTGCTTTCCCTTCTTCGCAGCGTCCGAAGTCCCCGCCTGCGATCCTAAAATCATATAACAATATAACAAGTGTATATTAGAAATCGACCAATAACACGTACAAATTACATTTGACCGACGTACCAACTCCAATCAAACTCTCAAGTGTTCGTCTAGTGGCTAACGTGCGTAGCGACACTACGAAACCAACCCAAGTGTAGCAGCTATACAAAATACACGAACCGTGTAGGATGACGTAACGCGCGTAGTCAAAACACTAGAAACAAGTAAAGTGATCTCAAATTTTGTATACTGTCAAAACATAAAAAGCAAGCAGTACCAAACACTTTAAAATAACTGCAGACAACTACCCTACAAAACCCAAGCCCCAACTCCCCAAACAGCCCGAGGTCGCCGGATTTTCCTATATTTTCGTCGGCCAAAACCGATCGGGTGGGGTTCGTGCTTCAGGTGTACACTCAGGGTCACTAGTATATCACTACTATATTGCTAGATTTTCCAGTATACACTCGGGGTCACAGCAGATCACAAACATCCTATAATGACACTAAAAATACGATATGTGCACAAAACTATACCTTTAGTGTTCTAAACAACAAATACAAGGCAACACAACAATAAAACACCTATTTAACAGTTTAGAGGTTATACATATCCACACTTGCTCAAAAGATCCTAGCTTTGCAAGCTCCAAGGGATCCTAGTGGCTAAAACAAGACTTGAGAAGTGTTTTAGTAGGATTTAATGAAGTTTGCAAGGTTTGGTGAAGAAAAGGTGAGGGTTTCAGTTGAGAAAAGAGGAGAAAAGAAATAATTGAGGATGAGAAAGAGTGAGATGAGAATGAGATAGAATGAGAGTGTGAAGTGTGATAAGGATGAGAGGGTGAGTGTACCCATACACTTACTCTCTCCCTCTCCTTCATTAATGCAAGCATGCCTCCTCCATAAGTCATCTTGCCACCTCCCCCCCCCCATTCCAAAACAAGAGGATAACTCACACACAAATATCTAAGTGCAAGGTTAATCATGGCATGGATTAGTTTAAGGTGTCATGGTCACTAAACAAAGTTTACACTAAACAACCCCCATGTTAACATGCACAAGTGTGTGTAAGCAAAAACAAATAATAATAAAATACTGATTAATCTTTATAAAATGCGAGAAAACTATTTTGGTAAATTTTTTACTAAAAACCCGCATTATCGCTTAATTAACACTATTCGCATTCTAAGGTGTTACAGACTAAGTATATAAATGTCTGCTAAATAAATGAATATACGCATATGATGTTCTAGTAACCCTATAGGTTAAGTATACGATTTTATTATATATAGTATCCTAATTGCTATGGTTGTGGAGGTATTATACGCCATCCACCCGACTTCCCCCGTCGATATATATCTAGTCATCTAAACACGCCTCGCCCTAGTCGGAGCCGACGGATGCTTTACCCTTCTTCGTTGATTGAATGATTTTTGTTGTGTTTATCAAATGATCCCCGGCAACGGCGCCATTTGATTTATACGATTTCGGATGTGTATGTTTGAGAAAATAGAATAGAAATCACAACCAAAAATATTTTGACCGCAATCAACTACGGTGTCGGATGTAGATTGTTAGTGTGTGCGGATCGTCCACAGGGAAAGTGTAATCGTTCTCTTTTGAATTAGATGAGTCGAAACTTTAAAGAAAACAAAATAAAACAATTCATGATTTGTAGTTGAAGTTCAAGAATTAGAAAATCTAGATCTAATAACAAGAAAAAGATAGAATCAAGAATTGATAGTTTGATAATTTTTCCAAACCAAATATCAAGAATCGAAATGAGGCTCGTAGGAATCGATCGGATCTATAGATGTGATGTAATCTTACAATGACGTATTCTTATCCTTCGATGAATTGATACTAGATCGATGATGATCGATCGAGAATTAGGGATTTCTTATGAAACTAGGGTTTCATCTTATCCCTTGTTCTTTCGTCGATATCATTCATATTCTAGCCTCTAGTAAATTCAAGAAACGATCGTAGATCCCTAATTTCGAGCGATCACAATCAAGAAAGCATCGCAACGAAACTAGGTCATCGATTCTTGAACTTGCTAAGGTTTACAAGACTCGTAGGACTCAAGAATCGTATTAAGATTTGTTACATCATCATTCTATTGATCGTCTCGACTCCTTTACGAGCGGAGTTTTACTCAAACATCACAACAAGAACTACAATCATAAATTGAGATCTAATCATGATGCAAGAATTAAAAGAAAGAAAGATTAAAGAATTTCACCTTTTATTTATATCAACAATTTCATTACATTCGCTCAAGAACTACAAGAGGAAGAACTTGATCGTCGATTTGGCTTCGCTCGGCTCCGTGAGTCGCGGATCGGCTTGGATCACTTGCTCGATTGGAGATCGGCTCCGCTCCTAAAAGGTTGAAGGGCTTCTCGCTTGATTGGTACTCGGGATCTTGAATTTGGATTGGAATTAGGGTTAGGGTTTCGTACAAGTCGTGTCACTCAACTTGTGGAAGAAGAGGGAGAGATGAAGAATTAATGAACAACTAAAGAACTACTAATTAGCCAAGGATTAGCCATTAACCCTAGGTCTAGGCTTCTATTTATAGACTTCCCTAAACCCTAGATCTAGGATTAGAATTTGAATTTCCCTCCAAAAGTTAGTTAGAGGAGATTTGAATTTCCCTCCAAAAGTTTGTTGAGGAGAAGCTTCTAGATGTGATTAGTTAGGAGCTTAATCAAGATTAGCATGCTTAATGATCTTTTGCTGATCTGGCAGAAGACTCTGGAGAATTCTGGAATTTGACGTGTCAAAATTAGGTGTACCCACTGAGATAGGAATTATGCCCTGAAAATGAAGCGCTGACATGGCAGAAGCGCCGCGGAATCGCGGCTCCAGCCGGCTCCCGCCGCGGTTCCGCGGCTCTTTGGGGGCTTTAGAGCTTGGTCTCTCTGCAGTGGTCTTGGGCTGACAATTGGGCCTTTATTTGATATGTTGATTCTTATATTTCCTTTTGAATTGCTACCAGATCTGAAATCATTGAGTTGGCGTTTTTTTTATCAGCTCTTTTGGCTTTGCTCCTGTAATTTCCTGCACAAATCTCGACACAAGTGTTGCGCAATACAGGGATGATGCGATACCATGAAATACAGTCAATTCCCTCAGAAATGTCGGTTTTAGAATCTAACACATGCAATCTGATATTTTACGACTGATTTGCTAATATGTGTAATATGAATGCCGAACACTTCTATATGAGTGCAAATGATAGGAAAATTGCCGTGTTAAAAATGCAGTGTTTTCGACTGATCAAATTCCCCCAAACTTATTTTCGATCGTCTCGAGCGAACTTTTTATTAAAAAGAGAAGGAGAAAATAAAGAAAGAGAAAAACTAACTGGCACACTTTCGTAGGCAACACGATTGCACTGAGCACGTGCAACAAGCCTTTAAACCTCTAGGTGTCCCTAGTAGGAGGAGTGTTGTCTCCTGAGGGTTTTCAGCGGATTGCACCCACAAAATCCAATAATAAAAGGAAGATCATGAATATTACATTTAAAGAAAAGAATCGTAAAAGAAAAGCCTTGAAAATTAAGGTTTCCAACTAAGCTAGCTTTTCGGTTGTCATGAGCCCTATCTTAATGGTCATGAAAAGATGTCAGAAATCACGTCATCCCTCAATAAAACATCGTCTTATTCTTCATTCCTATCTTTCTTCCAAACATCGATCATATCACCCTGCATGTGTGTAAAGGACATTCCTACACCCGGAGAATTCAATTCAAGCTATCATACTCTTGTCCATCAGCCTCAGTACTTTTTAATTAATGAATATTTAGACGAATTTGCTCACACATTTTCCTGCGACCGTTAATACTTCTTGAGGTACTAACCAACTGATTACTCATGTGTTTGCTTATTTGGTGTATTTTCCTCATCTTGCACCACCTTAGGCATAGCAGTGACTCCCAGACCAGTTGGCCTTAGGGCACTAAGTGAAGAGACACCCTCGCTATACATTTTTTATTGCCCTTGGTGATAACAAAGACCAGTGTCCATTTTTCTCACCACTTTATATTTTATTCATTTTTTTTTATTTCCTTCATACATTGGCTTTAAGACAAGAGCATTTCAAGGTATCCTCTACTATCCCGGGCTTTAAGACGTATATAAGTGCGAATAGCAAGGTATCAACGTTCAAAATGTTTGGCTTCCAGAATAGAAACTATTTTTCAGACTTATTTTCATCCTCAGATTAGTGACGTCCTTCATCTTACTAACCCTTGGGACAACGGCTCATAACTACTTATTACTAGTTCGTATAAGAAAACTTCTAATTTTCTTAGTTTTCTTAAATTTTTTCTAATCTCATGGATGTAATTTTTCACTATCTAATCTTTTATTATCTTATTTATGTACAAAAAATATTTTTATTTTTTGAAAAAAATTTAAATTTTTTTTTTTTAGGTTTTCAAAAATGTTTTGTGCTTATGCAAATGATGCAAAAGTAAGCACAAACCTCCCCCAAACTTGTTTTCAACAGTGTCCTCACTGTTGCCATCTGCTAAATCTCGAAAAACCTGTAAGCTTGGAGGAATTTATTAGTGGGGGCAAAATATTTAAGTGAAGATCCTCTCCCAAACTTATTTTTGTCTCAAAATTTTGTAAAAATTTTCTTTTCAGGAGCTCGATTATACCCCCCCCCCAAACTTGAATTAAGCCATGTTAATCTTTTAAAAATCATATGAGGGGGTCAAAAATCATTGATCGATGCCAAGCTTTGCAAAGACCAAATGTTAACACCAACCATTCAAAAATTTTATCAATGTAGTGCTCAGGTTGGTGGAAGAAGAAGTAGGGAAAGGGTAAGTGGTGGAAGAGAGTGTGTGTACGTCTCATTTTGGAGAGATGATGCAGTGATTGTGATGGATTACTCGCATTCTTTTTACAGTTCAGAAGAAGGGGTGGAGGTTCAATTTCATTGATTGGGAGATGATTCATCTCAACACCCGTGTCATTCAAAAATGCGAGTTCATCAGCGAAGATCTCCTCAAAAGTTCCATCTATACCCCGAACAATAATGTCATCACAAATCGCGGGGTGATCTTCAGACTCTAAAAGCATTTCATAATCAGTGTTAGTTGTTGACCCGGACATCTCAATGGAAGAGTCCGTATGTGTATGATACATAGTTGGGTCAAACAATAACGTATGAAAAGAATCAAGATCGGTATCATGAGGATCATCAAATTCGCTGCTGTCGACATCCATTAATTCGACAGAACAGACCTGAGCAGTAGGTTCAGAGGGTACACTTCCCAACTTGTAAATGTTCAGCTCAATTGACCTATTCCCGAAGGATAGGGTCATAGAGCCATTACGACAGTTGATGATAACGTTGGAAGTGGCCAAAAAGGGGCGACCTAAAATCACCGGAATTTGATTCCGTGGGTTCGCTATAGGCTATGTATCAATTACAATAAAATCCACAGGGAATAAGAATTCCCCGATTTTTATTAACACATCCTCCAGTTCACCCCTAAGTTTGGTGATTGATCGATCAGCCATCTGGAGAGTGCAATGGGTTGGCTTCAACTCTCCGATCCCTAACTGCTCGTAAACTGAGTATGGAAGCAAGTTAACACTAGCGCCAAGGTCTAGTAGAGCACGGTTGATGTGTTTTTCCCCGATAGAAATGGAAATAGTAGGATATCCATGATCCTTACGTTTCCTCGGTAATTGCTGGGGAAAGGCTGTGTCTACTGTTTTTGCCATGAATATCTTCTTGGGCACTTGAGTCTTCCTCTTCCTAGTGCACAAGTTCTTAAGAGTTTTCACATAGGACGGAACTTGTTTGATGGTTTTTAGGAGAGGGATGTTGATGTTAACTTGCTTTAAAATGTCCATGATCTTCTCCATATATGGACTCGATGTGTTAGCCCTTAACCGATTAGGATAAGGTGCTTTAGCAATAAGCGCTGGGTCCATCATAGGAGAAGGAAGTGTGTGTGGACCTGATCCCAAAATAGAAGTGGGGATCGTCGGTGGTCGACTAGAAGAGATGGGCTGAGGTGGCGAGCCTTGTAGGAAGCGAAGAATAGGCTCGCAAGAAGGTGGTGGGGTAGAAGAACTGGGGTCAGAATTAGAAGTGTGTGTGTGAGGAAAGGTCTCGGCCGGGGTGTTATTGATTGATTTTTCAGTATCATCAAACTCTTCCCCAACGTGGTTGTCAAGCACTCTCCCAGATCTCAATGTGATTGCATCCACATGATGTGAATAGCCAGGATTGGGTAAAGGTTGAGCTGGAAGTTTCCCTTTCTCTCTTGCACTTATTTCGACTTTTAGTTGTGCAATTTTTTCTTCCATCGATTTGATATTCTCATTTTGAGAGACAATTATCTTCATTACATTCTCGACGGAAGATTGCAAACTTGCCGTCCCTTGGATGGATTGTTTCATGAAAGTATCCAAGGTTTGTGCTAGTGCAGAGGTGTTATCTGTACCGGTCAATTGCAAAGAGTTTTCATGTGGTGCAAAAGTGTTGGCCGGATTTTGGAAGTTATGTGCTTGGAAGGGGTGCTGACTCAATTGAAGTGGCGGTTGCTGTTGTGGTGGAGGGACCCTTTGGAAATTGTGTTGGGTTGGAACCGTGTTTTGTGATTGGTTCCAAGCAAAGTTAGGGTGGTTCCTCCAACCCTGATCATATGTGGAAGAAGATGGATCGTTTCTAGGTCTTTGAAATGCAGCATTGGTATGCTCATGACCTTGAAACGGAGAATTTAGTGGACAATCTTGCGTGAGATGTGATGGATCAGAACAGCATCCACATACAGTTTTGGAGAGTGACATTTGACTTAGGGCGGCGGCTAAAAATTTGTTTTCCATAGTCTCGAGTTTCTTTTGCATAGCTGAAATTTCATCTCTAACTCCTATGGAAACATCCGATTGGTTATTGCCAGTCCTAGATGATTGACTCACACCCTCCCACTGTAAAGATTTTTCAGCGAAATCTTCTAGAAATTTCCAGGCTTCCCCATCATCTTTGGTCATGAAGTTGCCTTGACACATTAATTCCAGGGTCTGTCTTGTGTTAGGATTAATGCCCTCATAATGATTCGGCACAGTTCCCATCTCGAGATGCCGTGATGAGGACATTGGACTAACAGATCCTTAAAGCGTTCAAGACATTGTGAAAATGTTTCATTTGGAAGCTGGGTGAATTGATATATTTCGCTACGGACTCGAGCTGTTTTGTGATGTGGGTAAAATTTCTTAAGGAATGCTTTGACGAATTCTTCCCGAATTGAAATGGAATGCGTGGTAGTGTTATATAGCCACTTCTCGGCTAAATCGCACAAGGTAAATTGGAGAAGACGAAGACGCAAAGCATCCACAGACAGCTGTGAGGTACCCATCATTGCGCATAGATTTTCAAATTTCGTGATAAACACGTATGCGTCTTCAGACTCGAGACCGTGAAATTTTGGTAGAAGGTTGATGTATTGGGGTTTTATTTGAAAATTGTCCCCGTTGGCTGGTGGAATGGAAAGACAGGTGGAAAGGGGACCTCGAGTAGGATAGCACCACTCTTGGAGAGAGATGCGAGGTGGATTCTGCGCACCAACGGACGGCGGTAGGGTAGTGGAAAAGAAGTTCGATGGAGACGGATCCATCGATGTGGGTGTGGTAGTGGGTAAAGAAAAGGTAAGTGTAGAAATACCGACTTTAGAGTCGATCGGGGGACGCGGACTGAACATGCACTAGAATCCCGTTGTCCAGCCTATCTTGTACTAAAAAGGGTTAGTACAAGTGGCGGCGTGAATTATAATTAGGGGAAATGATATGAATGAATGAAGTGTTTGCTTTGAAAAATTGGACGGATATTTTTTTTTTGAAAAAATGATGCAACACAACAAATGCAACACACAAAACCCTAGAATCTAGTGGTCACCTAGGTCCGGCTCTAGACCGCTCCTAACTTCCAAAAGACAAGTCGCGGGATAAATCCTCCACTGCCTCTTTGTCCCCCTGTGGCCAGGTAAGTGCCAGGTAAGTGGGAAGGTACTCCACTACGTAAGTAGTGGGCCTAATTAATAACCACTAGCCTTCGACACACTTGCCTTAGACACCACAAGAAAACGCGGATAAGCAATGAATTACCCACGGCCTTCTTCTGTCCTAAGTGAGCGCGACGGTCGTTAGAGTCATCTCTAGATCTTTTTTTAGTTGATGTGGGTCAATGCGGATGCAAGTTTTATGATTTTCGGGGCCTAGGAAGGGTAATGAACTCCCCACCTAACCTGGATTTGGTCTTTGCCCTTTAATGTCCGTATTAATTATGCAAACAACCACAAAGATTAAAACAAGCACAAATTAATTTTGCTTTTTGCGCGACGCTGCAATTTTTGCAAAGAAACCTGCACAAAATATTAATTGGAGCAGATTTTGAGAGAGATAAGAAAGTTAGGAAGTTACAGAGGAGTTTTGGCGCAGTGATGACATCAGCACGCGGCGGTTTAGCGGTGGGAGCTTGCTATTGCCGCGGAATCGCGGTCCTCTGGCGGGATCACTGCACGAAAGTTTCACAGAATGTCCCTATTCACTTCCCAAGCTCTCTGGATTTTTCATAAAAAATTTTCCACAGCTTCAATGATTCCAGATTTCCTCGCACAAATCACGACAACTCGTATTAGTGTTTGTGCAAGTTTTGATCTAAAAACAGAGATGGAATAAACTTTTCAACTCAAATTTCAAAATACGAACAATTTGCGCACTATCTCCGGTAACGGCGCCATTTGATTGTTTGAATTTCCGGTGTGTCGGTTTTAGAAAATGTGTAGCAATATCACAACCAAAAATATTTTGACCGCAATCAATAACGGTGTCGAATGTAGTGCGTTAGTAAGTGCGGATCGTCCACAGGGAAAGTGTAATCGTTCGTCTTTTGAATTAGATGAATTGAAACTTTAAAGAAAAGAAAACAAACAATTCAAGATTTGTATTTGAAGTTCAAGAATTAGAAAATCTAGATCTAATAACAAGAAAAAGATAGAATCAAGAATTGAGAGTTTGAGGATTTTTCCAAACCAAATATCAAGAATCGAAATGAGGCTCGTAGGAATCGATCGGATCTATAGATGTGATGTAATCTTACAATGACGTATTCTTATCCTTCGATGAATTGATACTAGATCGATGATGATCGACAAGAATTAGGGATTTCTTGTGAAACTAGGGTTTCATCTTATTTCTTGTTCTTTCATCGATATCATTCATATTCTAGCCTCTAGTAAATTCAAGAAACGATCGTAGATCCCTAATTTCGAGCGATCACAATCAAGAAAGTATCGCAACGAAACTAGGTCATCGATTCTTGAACTTGCTAGGGTTTACAAGACTCGCAGGACTTAAGAATCATATTAAGATTTGTTACATCATCATTCTATTGATCGTTTCGACTCCTTAACGAGCGGAGTTTTACTCGAACATCACAACAAGAACTACAATTACAAATTGAGATCGAATCATGATGCAAGAATTTAAGGAAAGTAAGATTAAAGAATTTCATCTTTTATTTATATCAACAATTTCATTACATTCGCTCAAGAACTATAAGAGGAAGAACTCGATCGTCGATTTGGCTTCGCTCGTCTCCGTGAGTCGCGGATCGGCTTGGATCGCTTGCTCGGTTGAAAATCGGCTCCGCTCCTAAAAGGTTGAAGGCTTCTCACTTGATTTGGTACTCGGGATCTTGAATTTGGATTGGAATTAGGGTTAGGGTTTCGCACAAGTCTTGTCACTAGACTTGTGGAAGAAGATGGGAGAGATGAAGATTAGAGATTAAAGATTGATTTAGGATCTAAAGATTAGCCTTTAACCCTAGGTCTAAGCTTCTATTTATAGACATCAAAACCCTAGATCTAGGATTTGAATTTTAAGTTTCCCTCCAAAAGTTTGTTGAGGAAATTTGAATTTCCCTCCAAAAGTTTGTTGAGGAGAAACTTCTAGATGTGATTAGTTAGGAGCTTAATCAAAATTAGCTTAATTAATCCTCCTTGCTGATCTGGCAGAAGACTCTGGAGAATTCTGGAATTTGATGTGTCAAAATGAGGTGTACCCACTGAGATAGGAATTATGCCCTGAAAATTAGGTGATGATGTGGCAGAACCGCCGCGGAACCGCGGCGCAAGCCGGCTCCCGCCGCGGTTCCGCGGCTCTTTGGAAGAGTTGTGGCTTGGGCTTTTTGGGATTCTCTGGTACTGACTTTTGGGCCCTTTTGTGATATGTTGAATTGTATTTTTCCCTTTGTATTGCTACCAGATCTCAAAACTTGGAGTTGGTGTATTTTATCAGCTTCTTTTGGCTTTTGTTCCTGCAAATTCTCAAGACAAGTGTTGTGCAATATAGGGATGATGCGATACCATGAAATGCAGTCAATTTCCTTTATAGTGCTGGTTTTAGAGTCTAACACATGCAATCTGATATTTAACGACTGATTTGCTAATATGTGCTATATGAATGCCGAACACTTCTATATGAATGCAAATGATAGGGAAATTGCCGGTTAAAAGATGCAGTATTTTCGACTGATCATTCGTCGTCTCGGAAGTCCCCGCGATCATACCTGCAATCAAAATCGTACAAAATCACATAAAAACCTATATAAAAACCGATACGACGAGCGAAGCGCATATAGATTAGAACTTATAGTCAACGCATACCAAAACGACCATATACCCCCCAACATCGACGTACCAATGTCGAACGACCGAGTCAAGACATAAAAATTTGAAAACCAAGTTTCAAAAATCGAAAAATATCGCTAAAACCAAGTCAGAATACTCTTAGATTTTTACTTATAGAATCTGGGGTAATTTAGCATATAAAATAGGCTTGCATATAGTGTAAAACATCTACTGACCAAACCCCGACACCTACACTAAGTTTTGGGCCGCAGATAAATTTGGTTTGGCTGCAATTTGAGGTTTGAGTATGGAGTTAGGGTCTCGTCTTCGTGGTGGGGTCTCCTAGTGGTCTAAATAGGTCTAATTTATACGCAAAATATTTTTCAGAGTATCCAAGTTGCTCCAGATTCAATTTGAACAAAAAAAATCAATGAAAAACCATATTTTAAAACTTTAAATCCCTTTTAAACAAAAGATATTTACGCTAAAACAACCCTATCTATCACTATTTAGGTTATAATAACTAGCTAACCCTCTACTATACCACCACTATCAATTTTATCCATCAAAAACTCACTTGACTTTTGAATTCTCAAGGCTAAGAAAACCCACACTTTTAGCTCTAAATAAGTTTATCATGGCAAGCGTACTAGAAATATGGTTAAAAAGAGCAATTTTACCTCATGATAGGGATTTAGGAATGTTTCAAGCTTGCAAATGGCCTCAAAGTGGATACTTGATCACTACATCATGTGTAGGATGAGAATGTGAACATTTTTAATGAAGGATTTAAGGTGGTTTGAAGGGATTTGTGTTGATATTTGGGGTTGAAGTTGATGGTAGAAAAGGTGGGGAAGGAGATGAGGAAGAAGAAGGAAAAGAGTAAGATATGAAGAAAAATGAGATGAGGAAATGATAGGGTGGAACTAGCCATAACCCATTCACTCTCTCTCTCTCTCTCTTGCCCATACTTTCATTATTTAAAAGCCATACTCTCATGTCTCCCTCTCATTCATTTTATTTTATTTTATTTTTCTTAAAATATAAAACCAACATAGATTACAAATGTAATGTTAACATATCAATAACATGTCATGCATACTAAATATGGTTAAACAAGATAAAACTTGGTTTAGTGTACTTACTAGAAAAACAAAAAAAAATTAACACTCAACTTGTCTGGATATAATTATATACTAATTTATGAAAATCTCAATTAAATAAATATTTTCATATATAATAATTTATTTTAAATTTCAAATATTTTCCAAGAGTTATATAATTATACCAATTTATGAAATCACAAATCCATACTCGATATAATATCCGTAAAACTTATTATTTTATTATTTAAATTCCAAAATAACATTTACTGTTTTTCTGAAATGTTGCAAAAAAATGTATAATACATCAATAACCAGGCCCATGTTATATACTAATCTCAACCATTGTTTTAGATTTTGGAGGAATTTAGACCGTTAATGACAACCAGATGGATGCTGCTGTGATGGCGATTGTATGGACTCCAAATCCAATCCATCAAATTCTATCCCGCTCTTCTATAAAATAATCTCATTTCCGTCAGTGTCCTCCTCCACCATTTCACCATGCCCCTCTTCTTCTGCCTCTCCTGCTCCTCCAGTTCCACAGCCGAGAACCCCACCCCTATTCTCCCCGGCGGTGACATCGCCCACCTCTCCACGTCATCCTCCTCCGACACCGCCACCTCCTCCTCCTCATCAGCCGCCATCTCCTCCGTCTCCGACGACGCTGTCTCCATCCAAACTTTCCCTTCCCTTCCTACCCTCCACTCCTTCTTCCCTTCCCTAAATGCCCCTACCGCAACCTCCGCCTCCTCCTACCTCCTCTTCTCTTCAAAAAACACCCCTCATCCCTCCTCTTCCCATTCTGCCCCCGCCCTGGCCCTCTCCTCAACCTTCCTCTTCTCCTTCTCTCAATCAGAAACCTCCATCTACGACCTGACAGACTTCCGTCGGGTCTCCGCCCTCCCTTCCCTCTCCTCCGCCGGCTCCGTCAAGTCTGTTACCGTCTCCTCTGACGCCATCAACATCTTCACCGCTCATCAGGACGGGAAAATCCGCGCCTGGGGGTCCAAAAACAATGCGCCGAAAATCTGCCTCATCTTTTCCCTCCCGACCGTCACCGACCGCCTTACCCGGTTCGCGCTCCCTTCAAACTACGTCACGGTCCGCCGCCACAACAAGCGGCTCTGGATCGAGCACGCGGACGCCGTCTCCTCTGTCGCAGTCTGTGGCGGCCTCCTCTACTCGGTATCCTGGGACAAGACCCTCAAGGTCTGGCGCGCCTCGGATTACAAATGCCTCGAGTCCTTGACCGCGCACGACGACGCCGTCAACGCCGTGGCCGTGGGACCGGACGGGACGGTCTACATAGGCTCGGCCGATAGGAGGATCAAGGTTTGGGTTAGAGGGCCCGGCCTCCGAGGGCGCCACGTAGCGGTCGCGACGCTGGTGAGGCACAAGTCGGCGGTGAACGCGCTGGCGGTGAGCTGGGACGGGAGCGTGCTGTACTCGGGGGCTTGTGACCGGTCCATTTTGGTGTGGGAGAGGGAGGAGAGCGCCAACTTTATGGCTTGTTCTGGGGTTCTGAGGGGGCATACGAAGGCCATACTTTGTTTGTCGACGGTTGGGAATGATTTGGTGGTTAGTGGATCGAACGATCGAACGGTGAGGATTTGGAGAAGGGGTGGGGCAGGGGAGGGGTACAATTGTCTTTGTGTGTTGGAGGGGCACGTGGTAGGGGTGAGGTCGGTGGCGGCGGCGAGAGAGGAGGAGGGGGTGGCGGGGAGTATAAGGGTTTGTAGTGGGAGTTTCGATGGGGAGGTGAGGGTGTGGCGCGTACGGGTTGAGAATGGGAAGGGGTCGAATAAGGAATTATGACTTTTTTTTTTTGCCTTTTAAATTTTTGGATTGGGTGTAAGGTTACAGCGTGAGATTTTGTTTTTCTTTTATCTTTTTCCCAATATTTGAAGTATAGCCGGTTCATTTTACCAAATTGAGAAACGGGTACAGGCGAGGGAGAAAAGGGATGGGTTAGTGTGCTGCAGCTGTACTGTTTGTATATATCTTGCAACCTATTTAATATACAGGGGTATATAGATCCTTTATGGCTGAATATGCTTGAAGAATTTGGTATGTATTGTGGTCCTACGTTGCTTTGTTATATGTGGATGGATTGCAACTTGACTTGTCTTGTAGTTGTTCTACGGTAATACGTTATAATATCATGATCTTTATTCCCAGATTCGAATCAAGACAAAAGCTAATAGCCATTCTAAAATACTAGTTTTTTTACACGTGCTACGCACGTGTATACATATTGAGGCTTGTGTCTAAATTGTATGAAATACGTAAATGTAGAAAAAGAGGGAGAGGGAGAGAGAGAGAGAGAGATAGTCTAAAAAATAAATGCAAAACACAAATTGAGAGAGTGTGAGACATAGAGTGGTGGACGCCTTATGGTTTAAAGTTGCATTATAAAAGAATTCCTTTTTTTTTAATGTTCTTTGAAAATTGTGAAGATTATATATGATTACTCTTGGATCTAATTAAAATAGTAAATATTTGTGTCTAACAACATGACTGATAGGGGAGATAGTTTTATCGACATACGGGCAAAAATGGCCTTAATGTCATCTCTGGGGTTTGACCGGCCCAGCCAGCTCACGTCAAACTAGAGGTTCTTTGTCTTCTACAATCGGCTCATAGACAGTTGTGTGCATTTTGCAAACTCTTCTTAAATAGCCTTGTAAGTCCAAAATTACAAATCAATTCTTGCGTAGGGAAGGAAGTGGATAACCACCGTTTAAACCCTCCACTTTGCAGTCCTTTGATGCTTAAACAAATGCCTGATACTCTATTTCGCTGTAATTGACTTGAATATCAAAAAGCGTTTATCAAAACCCCCAACTCTGCTTTTCGTGTATGCCCAAGTTATTGCTGTTTTCTTGTGCATGCTGTGAGATATTTCTTGATCTTGGTAGCATCGATAACACCAGTACAAAGATGGGTTGCCCTTACGGATAGGGGCAATTTTAGTTTGCCTTTAGAGTTTCCACCGTAGGGGCAACAAATGTCCCTATGGATCCCATCGTAGGGACAGTTTTATATAAAAAATTAATAAAAAATAACATTTGTAAATGCCTCTATGGTGTTGCTAAAGAAACCCATGTGGTTTGCACCGTAGGGGCAAAATTGATATATTAAAAAAATTAAAATAAATTACCAGATAATGTTTTTCATGCCCATGTTCATTTCCCCCAAAAAAATTTCCCCCTCCGCGCTTCTCCTCTCGTCTCCACCACGCACTCTTACTCCAGTCGTCGATCCCTTCCACCACCCTCCTCACCACCCTCCTTCCCGTCGTCGATCCCTTCCTTCATCAACGTCTCCTCCGATCATCAACGCCTCCTCCAGTCCTCCGATCGCCACCTCCAGCGACCTCCCCCTCCTCATCCGATCCTTTAGTGGCCGAGCCCTCCTCTAATCCTTCAGCGACTTTCTCTGGTCGATCCTCCAATCCTCCAGTGGCCGAGTTGCCGACTCCATCCCCATCATCTAGCTTCCATCGCCGGCGAGCTTCAACTCTCCCGTCCATCTCCTCGAGCTCCATCGTCCGTTCCATCTCCTCGAGCTCTATCACCGAGTCTTCTTTGTTGTCTAGCTTCCACCGCCGGCGAACAGTCATTGTCATCGTCGCCGTCCAGTGCCCTAATTCTTTTCCAGATACATAAAACTTTTTTATCCATTTTTAAAAATTGATTTTTAAAAGAAGCAGAAGAAGTAGATGATGTTGATGATGATGATTGTTGGTGGGGGTGGTTGTTTGGTGATGTTGATGATGATGGAGTTCATGGATGAGATTTGGGTTAGGGTGATGATTAGGGTAAATTTGGCTTAATTAGGGTAATTTGTATTAATTGGGGTTAGGGTTAGGGTGATAATTATGGTTAGGGTTAGAGCTAATTTGGGCTAATTAAATTAAATATGTTTAATTTGGATTAGAGTGATGATCAGAGTTAATTAGGGTTTATTAAGGTTAGGGATTGGGTGCATGATAATAAAATCCATAGGAGTGGTGGTGGGTAGTTGTGATGGTTGTGGTGGCGGCTGTAGTGGTCGGTGGTGGATGGTGGTGGCTCTGGTGGCAGCTCTGGTGGTCGATGGTGGCTGGTGCTGGCTCTGGTGGTCGGTGGTGGGTGGCTGTGGTGGCTCAGGTGGAGGCTGGCGGCGGTGTGGTGGCTGTGGCGGCGGCTGTGGGTGGCGGCGGTGTTGGCTGCGGTGGTGGAGGTGGTGGGCGGCGGTGGTGTTAGCTGCGGTGGTGGAGGTGGTGGGTGGCGGCGGCTATAGGTGGAGGCGGCTGAGCTGTAATTAGGTCTATGGTTAGGGTTAATTGAGTCTAAGGTTGCGGTTAAGCAAGTTAGGGTTAATTAGGTCTAGGCTTAGGGTTAAGATAGTTAGGGTTAAAGTTAAGGGTGAGGGTTATGATTAGGGCATTTTTGTGTTATTGTAAGTGTATGTATGTATGTGTGAGAGAGATAATGTTGATGATGATATGCGTGTGTTTGTGATAATGATGATGCTGATCTCTCATATTAAACAAGGTCAAACCCTAATTTTAAACTTAACACTAGAACTAAATCAAAAATCTTAAACTTCACATCAGAACCAAATCTAAAATTTTAAACTTGATTAAGAAAACCCTTAACTTAAAAAAACTTTACCTAAACTAAAAACTTAAAACTCTTGAAATTGAAATGTAAACGTAAAACCAATTCAAATTAAATCTTATAATAAGTGTATATATGATAATCGATGATAATATGAAATTTTCATATGCTCATCGATCATTATATGTGAAAATCAAAGCGCGACTTAGTCCCCGTCTATCGGTTAACATACGTTCGATATTCATCGTTACATAGAACTATACGAAGGTTGTTAAATATCGGACAGTATCGTTCGGTGCTAACAACCGTCATGTACTTTATATGACGAGAAGATTCAATCGTATCATAACCGATAGATTTGTCCAGTTTGGACAAGTTAGGAATGTATAAAGCAAACATCTCCATTCACTTGTGTTTTCATTCGTTTCGATTTATTTCGTCGGTACTTTTCTGTTGGTTCTCCGTGTACAAAGATAGATTAGATGTTCATTTCAACGTTGTTTCATAGCATTGAAATAACTATCTATTCTATTACAGTGTACTCGGAGAACAGCGGGGAGGTGCTGCCGAAATTTACTCGAAACGGATGAAAGCACAAGCGAATGTGTGTCTGCTCTATACATTCTTAATGGGAGAGAAGCCTTACCCCTATAGCCGAAACACACACATGCAACACGAATACACAACAAACATGTAAGACTACGGTAGCGCCCCGGCCGTCTTTCCGAGGCCAAAATGCGGAAACGAAATTTTTTCTTAACTTGAAAACCGGCGCTATCGTATGCTTAAAACTCGGATCGAACCATTAACCTACTACTAGCTATCAAGAGAAGGGATAGAATGCTATACCGATCGATCCGTGTCCTTCGGTCTTTGGCCACCATCCCAAGCTCTCTGCGACAACTCCGGTCTTGATCTCCTCGTCGGAAAGGGCACCATATCTACGAGTCTTTTTACGGGCTCCCACTTCATCCGAAGCAACTCAGACACGAAGTGTGCAAGCCGACGTATCCAAGATGTTGTAGAGAATATTTGTGATCACTTTGCCTCTTGCATCCATTGCTTGGATGGAGGTTGAAGGTGTTGCCATTAATGGATATAATGAGCTAGAGGAAGAAGAAGAAGAGGCTCTCTCTTTTCTTTTGTTTTGCTATGATCAAAATGAGAGAGAGTGAGAAGAATAATATGAGAGCTCACCATAACCTTGGCTGCTCTCTCTTGCTCTCATTTCATCACTCAAATCAATCCACTAATATGACATATTTTCTAAAAAAGAGATCATGAGTCACCTAATATGTCCATGTCACATTAAATGCATGTCATGATGAATTCTAGCTCATTATTTCCAAATGCAAACATTAATCCAAATGTTTTCCACATCAAAAAGATACGACAACATCTAAAGTAAACTCGTGACGGATCACAAGGATACCCCTCATCTGTATATACATACCTGCACCCGTATTCCGACTGAATGCGAATGCGATGAGACTAAAGTAATCCAACAAATCTAATATTAGGATCCGGCTTAAATCAAAGCCCACTAGTATGGCCCGCCCGATCATGATCCGTGCAATACCACACGTATAAGATCGAACCCTGCCATATATCATACGGCCTCTACAACGTTTCGCCCGAAACTTGAGAAACTGTCTATGGGGGACTCTAATGACTCGTCAATACTTTGGCTGTGGATTTAACCACTAGCTCGTCAGAGGTACTAGCCGTACGTAACGGGCTACCAAGTAAGAGGTCGATGAGCGAACTCATCCTGACACCCTACTGAGTCTGTCAGTGACAATATCCGTACAGTCTGGTCCGTTCGTCTATGAGCATCGTATGACGGGCCTAGAGGGTTGGTAAAAGTCAGACCCCCAAAAGCGGTACAAGTCGTGTCGGAGTGTAGCCCAGAACACCCTGAGATACTACTGGAATACCTACCAATAAATTTCCTGCCTCGGCCTAGGGCTTTGTGTAATGGCTCTCCTAAACACAGCGCGATCTCACCCCCAATACCGGGAGAGACGAAATCCCTGCTGATCCGCTCACTGTCGCATGAATCCATTGAGCCGTAGTAGGGTAGTAATCAAAGCATAGTGGGAACTCACACGAGACAAATGACGATCTCAGGTCGATGAACTTACCTGTACACATGTCACCTGGAAACTGCTATCTGACGCTAGGTATAATACCAACTAGCAGGTTTCCGGTGAGTCCTGTCCAGTGTACTCATAACCCAATGAGCACCTGTATACATCTTAGGTGAACCAACTGACACCAGTGGCTTGTGAGACCGGCCACCGCCCCTCGTCGGGGTCTCGACTGTATACACCAGTCTACTGATGGAGTATCGATGCCCTGTCTCGAAAACTACCACGACTAGGGACCTTTTAAGGATGTGCTTATAGACCCTAGCTCCCACGTATATGATCGCCATCATACCGCTGGTCGTCAAGCAAGAATCCTATGGGCTCTACCAACGTGCAATAGTGACCTGTAATGTCACCTAAAGCAGTGCACGATGATAAATATGAACCACGGTAGCATACTATTCTCTATCAACATGTAATAGTGAACTACAATGTCACCTAAAGCATGTACACGATGATGAAGACAAACCAGATAGTATACAATCATCCTGAGTAAGACTGTCCTACCGGTATAGGTCCTCCCTCAATCATTGCAATCATGTGCCTGTGATCCAATAATTGACTCTGAGGGCACTATATCCAACAATCTCCCACTTGCACTCAAGGCTAATTATTGCGATGTCGCATACTCACAGCCCGTGTGATACCGAACACCCAACTCCTCTACTAGTCAGTCTCACAAAGCCTGTTTGCGAAACCATTGCATTCGAGGAATAGCCTCAGTTAGTGGATCTGCTCCGATGTTTCTTTCTATGTCTCTCTTTATCTCAAGTTCGCGGAGAAAGCCATCTCCCGAAATGAGCAATACCTGTCTTAGAATATGTCTGGATATCTGATGGGACCTAGTTCATAAATGAACTCCAAATCTAAACTTCTTAGACTGTATCGTCAACTGAAACTAACCAGTATCCTGTGCCATGCCTCCCTCAGTATCCGATTGGACCATCTGTCCAAAATACTGACCCTCGTCCGAGGGAAAACTATAACTCTGACAGCCACTCTGTCATCCAGGTCACCTTGGAAGCCTGGGATGATATCTGTCTCCTTAAAGAGGCTGTTGTTATCATATCCCTAGAACATCCACTTATGTTCTAAAACTGCTTCCGAATGTTTCTCCAGGATTGGATCAATATCAACTTATTGCATCTACTGCAAAAACAACATCTGGTGTGGTACTTGACATCTCATGATTGACTCAATTGCCTAAGCAAGTGATCTGCCAATCATGCACATCCCTCTCCTCTTTAGTCTGTAAGACACCTTTAGAGAGGGTGACTCCATCACCTGCAGGTACACTACCGTGCCAGGAGTTGTCCATTCTAAAACACCTTTAGAATGCTGTCTAAGTACCCAGATTGGGAAACTACCCAAATCTAGATTTAAAACCATAGATCTAGTAACCAGAATGTCTGATATTATATCTATATCCTATGTGGAGAAACCACCGTGTGACAACCAAAGTATAACCAATTGTAGTATAGGAATTTCACTTCCTACTTTGTGTATGTCATCCAAATACCAGGACATCACACCCTACTACCTTCTTAACAGATCCATCCCCTATTCTGATGAAGTCAAACCTATGACTGTCACATCAGAAATAGATGATCTATCTCCGCTATTTATGCTTTAGTCTATAAATAGACATAAGCCACTTGTCCACTATACTTCCGCTGCTCCCGCTGACTACGACAATCCTTTGGCAGAGTCATATAGATGTACACTTGTAAAGCCAGTTCAGAACAACGCTATACGCATCCTCCTGCCGGGTCTCATAGTCTGGAACAACAGCAATGGCAAGTCTGGGTAAACAAGAACCTTCCTGTCACCGTCTTTGAGCATACCGAAGTACCTCTCGAGTGCCTGAGGTTACCCACCATATCTGTGGAGTGGCCAAAGGAATGTCAATCCATATTGAATCTTTAGGTCCTATTAAATTTTCAGTGATCGTTTGCGGTTCTGTAATCACTTCCAGTTCTACCATACTCCCACTACTGTTTTCTGAAAAAATCCATTTTACTAAAACTGTGGAGAGTCAAGAACAATATCATTATTGATCTTCCAGATGGTAGAAAGTCAACCCTCGTCATAGCCCGGGTCAACCCACAAACAGCCATTACAGAAACGTGCCTTGAGTTATCCAGAGTCTGGTTTTAAGCATAAGCCGGACAACTCCTCGTACCTTAACATCGTTAATATATGAACTATTCTATATCCAATATAGAAACAGAGACACTGATTTAATTGGAACCAGATTCAAATCATGCAGCTGTCTCCAGTTCATGTCAACTAAATGGAGAGAGGCCGATCAACATTACTCAACTTAGGAGTACATCCAGATATGAGCAACCTGAAAGAGAAGCAAGTTCTCATAATCATTACTATCAACTGAATACCATACACAAGTATCTACATCTTCGATCACCTTGAAGAATCCTGATACTTGCAATACCTGGTTCTTTACTTTATTCATATACCTATAACTTCTCAAAACTTAGATCTTGTATTTCTACGAAACACATGTCTAAGAACTAGAGAAGTCACAAGTAAATAGAATATAGTACGAGTACCAACCCCTCTGTCCTCATGGACACTGGACAATATACAATACTTTGTATAAGTCCCCTGAGTCTAATAACTCATTCCCTGTGTGTCGTAGGTTGAAAACTGTACTATGGTTCTGAAGAATTACACCGCTATTTAATACTCCTTACCTAACCATCCACTGATATAGGTAAATGTTATAGACATAATTTCAAAAAGTTATATCTCACTTTATAAAAATAAACGTACAGATATATCAATTTGAAATTGGTGCATAACAACGGATATTCAAAACCAAATATCTGCCGTCCGGCAAACAACCCAGGAGATTTTCTCAAATATCACCAATTACAACGAATCCCGATATAATGAGGACGATCACCTAATTCCCAATAGCTTACTCCCACTCATCATCTGTAAAACCATATAGATGTGAGAATCACACCTGGTAAATACATACCCTGGAGCAAAGGCTAATTGGGAAATCGGTTTTCTATTAACAATGCACAGTGAAACTGAAACATGTAAATGTTTCAAAGGGGTATCCGGGTATTTCTAGTAATGCCTCTTCCATTATTAGATTCACAACTGTAACCATATATTTTTTTGCCATCTCTCCAAATCCCTTTATATGTCTCTAGTCATTACCTTCCGTACACCCTCTTAGGCTAAATGGTTTTCTTCCTTCCCTACCGTTCGGCACCAGCCTATGGTTTGGAAGAAGACTATCCAATAAGCATCATGGGTGTACTGTCCTAATCCTAGGAGCACTCACATCCCGAGAGAAGGTAAAGATAAAAGACAACTGAATAAACCTTATTCCTATTTCTCCTGAACCAGAATCCATCCCCGAACTGGAACAAGTTTCTTCGAGTTCGTATATAATCACACGATGGAGTATCCAAATAACTGTGGATCTTCGTAGTGATACGGAGTGTTCTGGAGAAATACAAAGGTGAAGTAAAAGTGGCGATGAAATACTTGGTTTGGTCGTGAATAGTAGTCACAGTTTACTTTGCCCTCTTTCTAATCCCTTTATTTGTCTTTACTTAATACCTTCTTTACACCACACTTAGGCTAATCGGCTTTCTTCATTCCCTACCATTCGGCACCAGCCTAAGGTTTGGAAGAAGACTATCCAACAAGCGTAACGGGTGTACTATCCCCTAATCCAAGGCGCACTCGCAATGCGAGAGAAGGTAAAAGGAAAAGACAACTGAATAGTCCTATTCGTTTTCCCCAGAACCGGAAACCATCCTCGAATCTGGAACAAATTCCTTCGAGTTCGTATATAACCATACGATGGTTTTATCCAATGGAAGTGGATGTTCGTAGTAATACAGGCTGTTCTGGAGAAAAGGGTAAAAGTAGGAGTGGCAATGAGGTATGCAACTCTGACAATCCAAAAGCCAGTGTTATAAGAAGGTTCGGTCAACTTGGTCACTGAGTCATAGTCAAGGGTCGGGTCATGGTTGCTGCCAAAGAAAGAGAGAGAGAAAAGAAACACTCTGCGTGCACTCTATCCTAGATCAGAATGGTTATCAATTTATCTAATCAGGAAACCTCCCACTGTAACCTCAAATTCTCCTCCAAACCTGAAAGAAGAATTAGTCGGGATCACCCGAGGAGTAAACCAACTCATCAGTAAGAATCGGGATCCAACTATCATCGCATGATAACGTGACGGAATCCACTCACGTTATCACACTCCAGAAGGTATGCGCATGCCTGGCAATTTTCAGTTTCTTTAGAAACTCCCGATGTGTGTTTTTACCCCAAGCGGTTTATGACCTTGACTAGGTCAACAAACCATAAACCGCTAGTCAAGTTCAACCTGTCATTATTCTGGATTGCATTAAACCCATCCGTACGTGCCCTTGACTAGGTCAACAAGGCCGCACGACTGTCCTAACCAATCCCACTTATGCAACAAACAAGTACCACTTAGCTACCGAACACTACGTCTTGACTAGGTCAACAAACGCAGCACGAATACTAAATAATACCCGTAAGAAATGACGGAGGGCTACGGCTGGTTTTTGGCGAAAAACTTTTGACGTAATGAACTTGATATCGTTGAAGGAACTGCATAGCTTTTTATAAAAATATAGTGGCGAAAACCTTTGCTAAAGAGGTCACTCCCGGTGAAGGGATCTCGGCTCTTTTCCCGTAGAATGAGGTGCAGGATATTCTAACTGAATACCATGATGTAAAGAAAAAAGTAATCGACTATAGTGAAGTTATTACCCTGACGCAAACTTCTGTCCAAGGGGTCACTCCCGGTGAAGGGATCTCGGCCCTTGCCTCGTCAACTGAGGTGCTGGATATTCATAACCGAATACCACTGTGCAAAACAAAAGAGAACGTCCTTGCAATAACAGCTTTTTTTTTGAAAATTGTTCCAACAATATCCGACAGGTTTGTTTAGCTTGCATTGATCCGAATCAATGCAGTCCCATCAATTAATCACACTACAAAAGAACGAAAATATGATGTACGTATATGCCATCCGCATTCGCCACTGGGTCCCGTCATCACCCGTTAGGTTACTTAACTAACGACAGAGCGGGGACTGGACTAGCGCGGGTGTAAAACATATACAACATCTACTAGTATATATATCAATATATAATATTCGCTCAAGGCGTGATAAAAAGCTACATCGCAGAAATGTAATAAGCATCACAGAACAATATAGATAATCTGGGATCCCCGGGTTTCATAGAGCCGCTACTGAAACCCGACGTTCCCCTGGTCGTGTGGATGGCATGTGCAATGAAATCCTAGACCCCTACGTGCGTGGCAAGTTACCCGCCAAAACCTGAAGTGAGGCAGCCCCTTTCAACAACGTGAATGGACCACCCAGCACTTCACGGAATCTGGTAACTTGAGCACCCCTCCTTGGGTTAACCTGTACCCCCTACGAGTGCGGCGAATAGCCAGCCAATTCTAAAGTGAAGCCCCCTCCGTCTCAAAGCCATGAGATGCGGGCCCATTGCCCTCTAGAACCCGTCTATCCGTGCACCCCACCGCGGGGTAATCCTAGTACATAAAGTAAAATATACAACGGGTACATCAACCTCAGCCCGGTCGTGTTCCAAAAGAATAATATACAAACAGGCAGTGACGGCAGTCCACATGTCGGACGCTCGCCCCGCAATATCAAATGTACCAATACAACCAAACTGTACTACCATTACAACCAGGCTATCCACCACGACAAATCCGCAACATCACAGCACAACACAGAACATCAACGTGAATGTCACGTTCCCAAATCCGTCTAAAAGGGCTATAATAATTAGACAGGATTTACCGATCAAATGACATTCACGGTCGCATATATAATGTAAATACTGTGAACTAACATGTTTAAAATTTTCGATCGACAAAATTCCCGAAGTGGGCCCCAAGTACAATACCCAGTACACAAAATAAATCTGGGCCCAAACAGAATATACCATAAACCCCAATTCCAAGTTTAAAGAGCACTGTAGAAAAATGGTACGGTGATGACTCTTTACTGCGGCGGAACCGCGGCCAGAACAGGGGTTTGGCCGCGGTTCCGCGGCCTTACTGTAGTATCACATTACCAATTTTTTTACAGAATTCTTAAAAAACCCTGCACGTATTTCTGCAACACTCAAAATAATTTTTCGAGCACAAATGAAAATCGACAGAAACTGCATTTTGAAATTGTGGTTTTTAGAATTTTTGTTCGATCGAAGTTCTAAACACGCTAGAGCAAGCTAGTAAAGGTTAATGGCGTGGCTCTGATACCATGTAAGACTACGGTAGCGCCCCGGCTGTCTTTCCGAGGCCAAAATGCGGAAACAAAGATTTTTCTTAACTTGAAAACCGGCACTATCGTATGCCTAAAACTCGGATCGAACCATTAACCTACTACTAGCTATCAAGATAAGGGATAGAATGCTATACCGATCGATCCGTATCCTTCGGTCTTTGGCCACCATCCCAAGCTCTCCGCGGCAACTCCGGTCTTGATCTCCTCGTCGAAAAGGGCACCACATCTATGAGTCTCTTTACGGGCTCCCGCTTCATCCGAAACAACTCGGACACGAAGTGTGCAAGCCGACATGTCCAAGATGTTGTAGAGAATGTTTGTGATCACTTTGCCTCTTGCATCCATTTCTTGGATGGAGGTTGAAGGTGTTGCCATTAATGGATATAATGAGCTAGAGGAAGAAGAAGAAGCTCTCTCTTTTCTTTTGTTTTTCTATGATCAAAATGAGAGAGTGAGAAGAATAATATGAGAGCTCACCATAACCTTGGCTTCCCCTCTCTCTCTTGCTCTCATTTCATCACTCAAATCAATCCACTAATGTGACATATTTGCTAAAAAAAAGACCATGAGTCACCTAATATGTCCATGTCACATTAAATGCATGTCATGATGAATTCTAGCTCATTATTTCCAAATGCAAACATTAATCCAAATGTTTGCCACAACAAAAAGATACGGCAACATCTAAAGTAAACTCATGACGGATCACAAGGATACCCTTCACCTGTATATACATACCTGCACCCGCATTCCGACTGAATGCGAATGCGAAGAGACTAAAGTAATCTAACAAATCTAATACTAGGATCCGGCTTAAACCAAAGACCACTAGTATGATCCGCCCGATCATGATCCGTGCAATACCGCACGTATAAGATCGAACCCTGCCATATATCATACGGCCTCTACAACGTTTCGCCCGAAACTTGAGAAACTGTCTATGGGGGACTCTAAAGACTCGTCAATACTTTGGCTGTGGATTTAACCACTATCTCGTCAGAGGTACTAGCCGTACGTAACGGGCTACCAAGTATTGACCAAAAAGGAGGTCGATCAGCGAACTCATCCTGACACCCTACTGAGCCTGTCAGTGACAATATCCGTACCGTCCGATCTGTTCGTCTATGAGCATCGCATGGCGGGCCTAGGGGGTTGGTAAAAGTCAGACCCCCAAATGCGGTACAAGTCGTGTTGGAGTGTAGCCCAGAACACCCTGAGATACTACTAGAATACCTACCAGTAAATCTCCTGCCTCGGCCGAGGGCTTTATGTAATGGCTCTCCTAGACACAGCGCGATCTCACCCCCAATACCGGAAGAGACGAAACCCCTGCCGATCCGCTCACTGTCTCCATGTGGCTCGGGACTGTACCTAACTAAAACCTGTTAGCACGACTCCTTTAAGCCGTGGTAGGGTAGTAATAAAAGCACAGTGAGAACTCACACGAGACAAATGACGATCTCAGGTCGATGAACTAACCTGTATACATGTCACCTGGAAACTGCTATCTGACGCTAGGTATAATACCAACTAGCAGGTTCCCGGCGAGTCCTGTCTAGTGTACTCATAACCCAATGAGCACATGTATACATCTTAGGTGAACCAACTGACACCAGTGGCTTGTGTGACCGGCCACCGCCCCACGTCGGGGTCTCGACTGTATACACCAGTCTACTAATGGAGTATCGATGCCCTGTCTCGAAAACTCCCACGACTAGGGACCTTTTAAGGATGTGCTTATAGACCCTAGCTCCCACATATATGATCGCCATCATACTGCTGGTTGTCAAGCAAGAATCCTATGGGCTCTACCAACGTGCAATAGTGACCTGTAATGTCACCTAAAGCAGTGCACGATGATAAAGATGAACCACGGTAGCATACTATTCTCTATCAACGTGTAATAGTGAACTACAATGTCACCTAAAGCATGTACACGATGATGAAGACAAACCAGATAGTATATAATCATCCTGAGTAGGACTATCCTACCGGTATAGGTCCTCCCTCAATCATTGCAATCATGTGCCTGTGATCCAATAATTGACTCTGAGGGCACTATATCCAGCAAAACGTACACACAAAACACATACACACTAACAACCCTACACCTAAGAGAAATCATAAATTGAAACACATTTACACAGCATACAAGTCATACTTAGGTATCTTCAAATCTAACTTTGTTAATCGATAATTTATTCTTTTCAACGACAAACTTGTCTCTACGGATTTTCTTCTTTGTCAATAACCGGCTCGTTCTTATATTTCTCAATATAGTCAGTATAACTTAAAATTTATATGTTATACAGTCTAACATGGCCCATGAGTACATCATAGTTAAGGACTGGATGTACGGGATTGACAACAATGCATGCAATCTAAGTTGGTCGTAGGAGTTGCTGCTTTCATTGAATTTGCACGCGCACATAATAAGATTGTGTTAGAGAAAATTCTCTGTCCGTGTAATAGATATGGGAATAAGTTCTGGCAGAAAGTAGAAATCGTAGAGCTTCATATCGTTAAACATAGTTTTACTAGATTTTATACAATTTGGCTATATCATGGGGAAGGACAAGAAGAAGACGGTAATGCAGCAGAAGAAGAAGGAGAAGACGGTAATGCGGCGGAAGAAGAAGAAGAAGATAACTTCTTTCCAGGAGAAGAAATGAAGGATATAGTAGAGGCTGCTCTCGGTGATAGTATTCCTACCGAAGATGATATTCCTTCCGGCTAAGGACCGCGTACGGATAAGTATGAAAAGTTCATGAATGATGCTAGAAGGCCAATTTATGAGAACGCAAAGTATTCCACCCTATCATGGTTCGTCCAACTTTTCCAGATTAAGTGCCTAAATGGATGGAGCAACAAGCCATTCACGATATTTCTGAAGTTCCTGAAAGATTCTATGCCCCCGGAAAATAACGTGCCTGACAGCTGGTACGAATCCCAGAAGATGATGCCTGATTTAGGTCTGAACTTTGAGAAGATTCATGCATGTCCCAAAGATTGCGTGTTGTACCAAAAATAGAATTTAGATTTGAAATAGTATCCAACATGCGGAGATGCTAGATATAAGCTGAAAGAATTTGATGAGAAGCCCGATATACCTGTTAAGGTAGCACGATATTTTCCTATAACACAGAGGCTGCAGAGGCTATTCAGGTGCAAGAAAATAGCCAAAGCAATGATTTTGCATCACCGTGCTGCTCCAAACGAAGATGGAAAAATAAGTCATCTAAGAGATTCACCGGTATGGAAAGATTTCGATAGGAGGCACCAAATATTCAGTAGTGATCCTCACAATGTCAGGCTCGGACTAGCTAGTGATGGATTCTGCCCATTAAACTATATGGATGGAGACCACAGCACATGGCCCATTGTAATGATGGTTTATAATTTGTTGCCTTGGTTGGCTATGGATCAATCCTACTTTATGATGCCTCTTCTTATTGACAGACCAAAGTCACCGGGAAACAATATCGACATCTATTTCCGACCTCTGATCGATGAGTTAAAATCTTTATTCATTGATGGTGTAGATGTAGCATTTCAGAAAAATAAAATATTATTTTTGGGACTTTTTATAATTAAATAATAAATATATTGAATATTTTAATAATGCGGTATAATTAAATACCAATAAATCGGGAAAAATTTGGAAAATTATAGAAACTACTAAAAAGAGGGTGTTTTATGTGATTTATGTAAATTATGAAATTTTATGATTTATTAGACACAATTTTTATGCTAATCGCGATTTAATATCGCTAATCGTGCATTAAGCTAGTTCGTACAGGTGGTATGCACCAAGTCATTTTTCACACTTGTTACATTTTCCACCATGATCTTTTCTTATTTTCATTTTCATGGTTTGGTTTTTAAAATGAAAAGAGAAGAGAAAAGAAAACAAACAAAATAAAACAAAAAAGAATAGAATATTGAGGGATGGGCATGAGAGAGAGAGGGTGAGGGGTCAAACTTGACCATGGCTTGTCTTCCTTCATCATTTTTCTTCATCTCTTTCCTCTCTCCCTCTTCATGGCTGTTGCCCCATCTCCACCTCCACTTCACACCTCAAAACACCACCCAAAATCAACTCAAAACCCCATCTTCATTTCATTAAAAGCATGCATAAGCTCACAAGCTACACTTTGGACCATGAAAGTTTGCATTTTGGGCTCTTGGGCAACTCAAGAAAATTCTTGAGTTGCCAAATGAGGTAATCCCTTCATCATTTGCATTGTAATTGATTCACTTTAGTTTTCATGCAAGTTTAGAAGTGTTTTAGTGTTTTGTTGTGAACTTTGAGAATTTCTAGAAGAGGTTAGGGTTTGAACTGAATTTTAAAGTGTAATTGAGGTTTGTAGAGACCACGCAAGCTCTGTAGTGATCGTATTTTGGATTAAAACCCGAGAATAAAACCCCAAACCCAAACTTAGAAACCCCGACATTGGCAGATTTTATGGAAATTGTGATGTGTTTTGGTATCTGCTATCACCCAGGTGACCTGAAAAATATGTAGCGAAGACTGAGAGATGTGCAAGCAACCTAGAACCTATACCCAAAACCTGAGACCCCCACTCCAAGTTCTGGCCACAAATTTACTCATTTTGGCCACAAATTGTGGCCTGGGTAGAGTGGAAATGATCCGTGTTTGGTCCAGGGATTTATCTCCAGTAAATTAGACCCTCCATATGTACAAAATTGGCTAATTTCACTTGGGATAAAATCTGGGACCATTTTCTTGAGCTACTGCATTGTTTTGCGACTTCGTTTTAATTTGGGATTTGGTATTTGATTTTGTATTCCGTGGTCTGGTGTTTGTACGTCAGCGACGGGGGTTGTTTGGTGGTTTTGCAGGCATAGGCTATAGGTTTTAACCTATGAGCGAAACGTGTGCCGTTTTGGTTTTCCGACTTGATTTTAATATGCATTTTGTGATCGTGTATTAGTTGTAGGTACCCCCATATGGATTTCAATACGACGAGGATGAGCGTGGCGTCATCGACTCCAGCAAGCGAGGATCAAGGTGAGTAGATATATATCTACGGGGGAAGTCGGGTGGATGGCATATAGCACCCTCGCAGTTCGTAGTGTAGTGTATGGTACATATTATATGGATATATATTATATGAGATTATGATTATCTAGATAGACTTTGGGAGTCATGGATTCTTTTAGTATAATTGGATGATAGCGTCATTAGTTAGTTAGTCGCAGACCTTAGAATAAGGTTTACACCCACACGCACGCACACACATGCTTACTTTGTTTTACTTATGCGTTTATGAGGATATGTATATATACACACACACACACATATAGGTATGGGACTATGTGTATATATATATATACGTATACTTATACATGGATGATGAGTATTGTTATGGTATTTGGAGACGAGTCGATGAGATTGGGCATGATGCCATGAGATCGGTGATATGTTTTGATTCGTATTATGAGATACAACATGAGATTTTAGCGGGCCTTTAGGCGTGTGTTTTCATACACGCATATATATATGCAGATGGTATCGGTTTGTACTAGACTTAGATTAGTACCTCCAGTTCATGAGATATGATGATAAGGATACTGGATAATTGATGAGATATATATGATATTCGACCAGTACCCAGATTGGGATGCCGTACGATGGATTTACCGTACGAGCTTTATATTGATGATAGATCCGCACTCTTGACTCAAGGATGTCATGTTAAATATTGTATCGTATGTGATACTATTGAGGCGGGATCACCGGCTATTATATTTATATGTATCGATTCAGATTTAGGTGTTTTCCTTACCTTTCGATTAGTCCTGTAGTTTACCTATAGATGTTAGACTAGACTCGAGTGATACCTATTTCAAAACTAACGAATCGTGAGTATTTTAAAGACAGGCCAAGGGATTCTACGAATACTTTCAAAAGACCCATCTTTTCTTGAAAACACCGTAGCCCTTATTTTTCTAAACACCACGATTCGTGTTATTTCAATGCAAAACCGTATGACACACACACACACACACACACACACACATATTGATGTAGATTCTTCACTGTTGCGTTTATTATTCAATTTCCGCATATTCTTGCTATTCGCATAGCATTGCATGTTTAAATGTGTTTATTGTTATATTAAACCCATGATGTCAGGACACCAACACCATTATCGATAATGCGTATGTTCCACGTACACCTGCTTGCCGACTCACACATTTTATCATCGATAATTGCCATGTCACTACACTGTAGGATTGTTGCATCAGGATATGACTCCTTGTATGACATACTGGCGCACAGGCACATTGTACACTCATACTTGCGTATATACCTACTTGTACATCCATATTGGTGCACATGCACATTGTACACTCATACTTGCGTATATACCTACTTGTACATCCATATTGGCGCACAGGCATATTGTACACTCATACTTGCGTATATACCTACTTGTACATCCATATTGGCGCACAGGCATATTGTACACTCATACTTGCGTATATACCTACTTGTACATCCATATTGGCGCACAGGCATATTGTACACTCATACTTGCGTACATACATATTGTACACTCATACTTGTGTATATACCTACTTGTACATCCATATTGGCGCACAGGCACATTGTACACTCATACTTGCGTATATACCTACTTGTACATCCATATTGGCGCACAGGCATATTGTACACTAATACTTGTGTATATACCTACTTGTACATCCATATTGGCGCACATGCATATAGTACACTCATACTTGCGTATAAACCTACTTGTACATGTTGGATATGTATGCCCTAGAGGCCATTATAGTATAGTACTAGTTTGTATAATACATTTTAGAGCCTTGGGATATATATACGGGTTTACGACAGTCTTGCTCGATATAGTAGTATACTACTTGGTTTGTTTCTATCTTAATATGTGTATATGTTTCTTTTAACATATCGCTAAAAACATATTGATGGAGCCCTTAGGATCTTTGCTTGACTACCGGCGTTGTGATGGCGATCACACTAGTGGGGGTTGGGTAGTTTATAAGCACATCCTTATTTTGGTCCCTAGTCATAGGATTATCGAGACAGGGCATCGATACTCCAGAGTAGACTGGTGCATACGCTTCTCATACCAGCAAGGGAGATGGTCTGTCCCACAGCCATCAGTACGTCGTACTGGAGATAGTATGCAGGTGCTCGTTAGGTTACGAGTACATTGGACAGGACTCGTCGGGAACTGTTGGTTGGTATATACCTATCGTCAGTTAACAGTTCCTAGGTGACATGAGTACAGCTTAGTTCGTTGACTTGACACTGTCACTTCGCCTCAAGTGTGTTCCCACTGTTCTTAGATTGCTACGCTACCACGACTCTATTAAGTCATGCAAACAGGTAGTAGTTGGGTGCAGTCCCGAAGCACTTGGAGGCAGTGACGGTTAGACAGGATTCATCTTTCCCGGTATTGGGGGTTGATATCGCGCTGTTTCTAGGAGAGCCATTATACATAGTCGTCCCTGGCCAGGGCAAGCGAGATTTACTGGTAGTGTTTCCAGTAGTTTCTCAGGGTGTTCTGGGCTACACTCCGACACGATTTGTACCGCTATTAGGGGTCTGACGTTTACCACCCCTAGGCCCGACATGCGATACTCTTAGACGAACAGACCGGACTGTATGGAGATTGTCGCATTCAGGCTCAGTAGGAGTTCGGATGGGTTCACCTCATCAGTCTTCTTATCGGCATCTACCTGGGGACCATTACGTACAGCTAGTACCGCTTGCGGCCTGTGTTTAAACCCACTGCCAGCGTAGTGTCGAGCCTTTAGAGTCCCACACAGAGGGTTATTCGCCTTTGGGCAAAACAGAGTAGAGGTCGCATGGTTTTGCGACGGGGTTCGTTCACATCTGCGCACTTGTGCACGTTTGGTGTCCGGGCAGTTATTACTAGCAGGCTTTGGTTTAAGCCAGATCCTAGTATTAGTTTTGGTATTGGTTTTGTCTCATTGTATTCTTGTTCCTCGGAACACGGATGCGGGTGTGTATGCACAATTGACAGAGGCAGAGGCAGAGGATTTTCATTAGGGCTGTTGACCGTTGAATTTTTCCAAACCCTAATGAGAATGAGAAATATGATTAATGGTATTAATTAAAGATAATTGTGCCATGGTTAGGGTTGTTGACCATTTGATTTTGGTTGACTTGTTGACCAATGTTGACATATTGACCATCATCATTTTACATGAAAGATGCTCCTTGATTCTTGCAAAATTCATTTAATGTGAAATGATAATAGTCATTCCAAATGAACCATCACAATTTCTTTAATTATTATTATTATTTTCATAATTTTCTCATATGAGAGTATGGTGGCAAAAACACTCTCATTCTCTCTTGCTCTTTCTCTCTCATGTTTTGAGCTCTCCCTCTTCCTCTCAAAGCTTAAGTGTTCCATGTGTTGGAAATCATAAGCTCTTGAGACAAAACCATCAAGACTCATCTCTACTCTTTCTAGGGTTCTTTGTCTGGCAAACCTATCACTCTAGTTACCTCTTGGTTGAGGTAGGAGCTCAAGTTCGAGGCCCTCGGGTGGATCTATCTTCGGCAAAGAGAAGACGACGAGGAGGAGCCGTCTACGCCACTACAAGGAGCAAGCAAGGAGGAGAACCACAACAAGAAAAGAAGGAGTTCAAGACCTAGGTATAACCATTCTACATAGTAGCTAGAACTTATAGTTTATGTGTTAGTTTTTGTTTAGCAAAGATCCATCATGGATGGTCCATGTCACCTTGTGAGAAAAATTTGATTTTTACCTATTCCGCCTCCCCGAAAGAACCGGGGTGGGTAACGTGGACCTAACAGTGGTATCAGAGCCTAGCTAAACAACAACTAGCATGTTAGCAAAGTGATTAGAACTTCGATCCGAGAAAAAATCGCGAAACATGTCAAAAAACCATACTTTCTGCCGTTTTTTAAAACTGCTCTAAAAATAATTCCACATACATTAAAAATCGGTGCAGGGTTTTTTAGGAACATGCAGAAAAAATGAGCCCACGACTCGGTCAACGCGCCGCGGAACCGCGGCGAAACCACGCGTTTCGCCGCGGATCCGCGGCCGAGTTGACTCGGCCGCGACTCGGGTGTGCTGCAGTTTCTTCAGTATGATGTTTTGGGATTTTTGAGATATTTTGTTTCTGTCCAGATTATCCAGAGAATAATGTTGTGTTTGAGGTAGTTACAAATTGATATTTTGAATCGAAGTTCTACAAACTTTTTCTAAATGGTAATATCTGTAATGTGATATATGCACTGAACGTCGGCTAACCGCTATACGTCGATTAGTGGGGGTTATGCATATCTGTGATCTGTAATGTTGTTGGATTGTGTATATGAACTTGTTGGATTGTCGCGGATGAATAGCCGGGGTTTTGAGAGAAGAGGGTTTCTTTATCTTTCATTTGTTGTAATATGTAAATTGATGTAATATTATTTTTATGGCCGCACATCCGGAATGAGGTTGTAGCCGCCATTGTATATTATTTCTTTTACTGTTTTTGCTCCTAGGATAGACCCAAGGTGGGGTGCACAAACTACCGGGTACTTTGAAGTGTCGAGTGGCCTACTTACGTTGTTGAGGGAGGTTGCTTCACTTCGGGTACTTGGCGGGTAGTTTGCCGCATCCGTAGGGGTCTAGGGTGGGGTTTGGCTATTCATCGCGACCGTGTAATCCGTCTTTCGTTGCAGGCTCGAACGAAATGCGGATTCCTAGCATATCCAATGTGTTCATTTGTGATCTGGAATGGCTATCATTGCATCTGACGAATGTATATATCTATATATGATATCTAGTAGGCGTTGCTTATGTTTTGCATCCGTGCTAGTCCAGCCCCCGCTCTGTCATTAGTTAAGTAACCTAAAGGGTGATGACGGGGCCCCGTGGCGAATGCGGATGGCATAAGCGTACGTCATATTTTCGTTGTTTTCTGCAATGGTAGGATTAACTGATGGGACGCATTATATTAATGCAAAGAAAAACAAACCTAAAAGACGTTGTTGGAACAATTTTCAAAAAAGCTGTTATTGCAAGGACGTTCACTTTTGTTTTGCACAGAGGTATTCGGTTATGAATGCATAGCACCTCATTCGACGAGGCAAGGGCCGAGATCCCTTCATCGGGCGTCACCCCTTGGACAAAAGTTTGCGTCAGGGTAATAACTTCACTATAGTCTATTATTCTTGCTTTGCATCGAGGTATTCAGTTTGGAATATCCTGCACCTCATTCGACGAGGAAAGAGCCGAGATCCCTTGGTGTGACCTCTTTAGCAAAAGTTTTCGCCACTATATTTAAAAAAAAGGTTATCAGGTTCCTTCAACGATATCAAGTTCATTACGTTAACGGGTTTTTTGCCAAAAACCCAGCCGTAGCCCTCCGTCATTTCTTATAAGTTATACTTAGTATTCGTGCTGCGTTTGTTGACTGTGTCAAGGCACAGTGAACGGTAGCTGAGTATTGCTTATCTGCAGGATACAATGTGATTGGTTAGGACAGTCGTGTAACCTTGTTGACTGTGTCAAGGGTTATGTGGGTGGGTTTAATGCAATCAAGATAATGATGGGCCGAACTTGACTATGACTCTTTGATTTGTTGACTGTGTCAAGGTCACTTAGGTCCTAGGGGCAAAAATCCACATCAGGAGTTTCTAAAGAAACTGAAACTTGCAGATTTAGCGTACCTTCTGGAGTGTGGTGACTAGAGTGGATTCCATCTAGGTCATCGCACAATGATAGTTGGATCCCGATCCCACTGATGAGTTGGATTACTCTCGGGAGATTATTTCACTTAACAATCAATGCTATAAACCAAGTAGGTGTCTAGAACGGTGTTAGCGGGGCTACGCCTCCAGGGAAAAGTGGTTATTTAATTAAGGAACTTCGCGAAAGCGTTGGAAAACCTCCCTCGAAGTACCAACACTAGCATGGCTTAAAGGTTAAGCAAGTATTGTGACGTGCGATTAATCCTGACTAGTTCTTCTTTTAGGGTTTGATGAAGAATTTGAGGAAACAGTGGGAGCCATCCTGGTTAGATAAATTAATAAACCAATCTAATCTTGCAAGAGCGCACGCTGAGTGTTTCTTTTCTCTCTCTCCAGGTAGCAACCATTTCGCGCCCTAATCAAGATAATAAAATGTATCGCTTGACCAATCCGAATTCTTATTCGGGGCTGGGGAACGTTGGTTCGGCTCTAACTTACGATAACGGTTATAAGTATGAGCAAGGGAAAGAGGATTGTATGGATTCCAAGGATACCTAGTTGAAGAAGAAGCATAGTTTTGCATCTACTTCAGGTGTTCTTATAATTGAGAACTGCTTTACGGTCAGCCCTACCTCCTGGGTACTTGATACCGGATCAGGATCTCATATCTGTAATGTATTGCAGGGACTGAGAAAAAGTAGGAAAGTTGTACCTGGTGATATGTCGCTCAGGGTAGCGAACGGAGCACAAGTTAATGCTGCAGCCGTCGGTGAATATCACCTAGTGTTGCCAAATGGCAAGACTATGATTTTGAACGAATGCTACTATGTACCTTCCATGGTTTGCAACATCATATCAGTTTCTTTACTTAATAAAGATGGATATAACTTTGTTCTTGATAGAAATATCATGAACATTTACCTTCATAAGGTACTGGTTGCAGAAGGTACACTGTGTAATGGTATCTACGTTCTAAATCAGAATACAGTTCTCAATGTACAAAATACACGCAAGAGGAAGAGTTCAGATACGAACGAATCCTACTTATGGCATTGTAGACTTGGTCATATCGGAGAGAAAAGACTAAGTAAGTTGTATAAAGATGGACTCTTGGATACGTTCGAGTTTTCATCTTATGAAACTTGTCAGTCTTGTCTCAAAGGAAAGATGGCTAAATCTCCGTTCACCGGACATGGAGAAAGGGTAGCAGAGCTCTTGGGACTCATACACAGTGATGTATGTGGTCCAATGTCTATACATGCAAGGGGTGGGTTCTCGTACTTCATCACATTCACTGATGATCTTTCTAGGTTCGGATATGTGTATCTGATGAAACACAAATCTGAAGCTTTTGAGAAATTCAAGGAATTCAGAAACGAAGTAGAGAACCAGACTGGCAAAAGTATCAAGATCCTCCGATCGGATAGGGGAGGGGAGTACTTAAGCAAGGAATTCCTAGATTACTTAAAAGAGAATGGTATTCTCTCTCAGCTTACTCCTCCTTATACACCACAGAACAATGGTGTATCGGAACGGAGGAATCGTACCCTATTGGATATGGTTCACTCCATGATGAGTAGTGCTGAGTTGCCTCTTTCATTCTGGGGATATGCACTTCAAACAACAGCACATCTATTGAATCAAGTTCCATCCAAATCCGTGCCTAAGACTCCGTATGAAATATGGAGTGGTAAGAGTTTGTATCTTAAACGTATTAAGATTTGGGGTAGCCCAGCTTATGTCAAAAAGCAGAACCCAGACAAACTTGAGGCACGGGCAGTTTTGTGTAAGTTTGTGGGATACCCAAAAGATTCTAGTGGGTATCTATTCTACCATGTAGAGGAACAGAAGATAATTGTTTCCAGGAACGCCACATTTTTGGAAAAAGAATTTCTTATTAAAAATATTAGTGGCAGCACGGTAGAACTTGATGAAATTCCAGAGACACAAACTATAACTGAAGATTTGGTGGAACCACTAGATTCAGTTACACCCAACGAACCTCAGCCACTCCGCGGATCTGGTAGGATTTCTCATCCGCCCGAGAGATACTACGGTTTTCTCATAGACGGGGATCGAGAGGATTGCATCTTGGAAGAAGATGACCCTACCAGTCTCAGGCAGGCCATTATCAGTAGGGACTCTGATAAGTGGCTGGATACTATGTAATCCGAAATGGAGTCCATGTACACCAATAAAATGTGGACCTTGGATATTGCTCCACCTGGGGTAAAACCCGTTGGATGCAAATGGATCTACAAAAGGAAACTTGGTGTAGATGGGCAGGTGGAAACCTATAAGGCTAGACTCGTTGCAAAAGGTTTTCGTCAAAGACCTGGTGTGGACTATGACGAAACTTTTTCTCCAGTGGCTATGCTCAAATCCATTCGGATCCTACTTGCCATTGCTGCCTTCCATGACTATGAAATCTGGCAGATGGATATTAAAACGGATTTTCTAAACGGCTGTTTGGAAGAGTGCGTTTACATGGATCAGCCAGAAGGTTTCGTAGACAGTGGGAGCAGCGGGAAGGTGTGCAAGTTGCTTAAATCCATTTATTGATTAAAGCAGGCATCGCGGAGCTGGAACATCTGTTTTGATGAGGCAATCAAGGAATTTGATTTCATCAAGAACGAAGATGAACCTTGTGTCTATAAGAAGATTGTAGGACGAACTGTAGTATTCCTAGTCTTGTACGTGGACGACATTCTTTTGATAGGAAATTACATTCCTATGCTACAATCGGTCAAGCTATTCTTGTCACAACGGTTCTCCATGAAGGACCTGGGTGATGCCTCGTACATTCTGGGGATCAAGATCTACAGAGATAGATCCAAGAGACTACTGGGACTTTCGCAGTCCAGGTACATAGAAACCTTACTAAAGAGATTTAGTATGGAAGATTCCAAGCGCGGTAACATACCCGCATTGCACGGAATCACCGTCTCCAAGAAGATGTCTCCTAAGACTGACGAGGAGAGGGTTCGCATGAGCACTATACTCTACGCTTCGGGGGTAGGATCTATAATGTATGCGATACTATGTACATGACCAGATGTAGCTTACGCGCTGAGCGTGGTGAGCCGGTATCAGTCAGACCCAGGTGAGGACCACTGGACGGCAGTGAAGAACATTCTCAAGTACTTGAGAAGGACTAAGGAGATGTTCCTGGTTTACGGTAATGGAGACCTCAGGGTCGAGTCCTTTACCGATTCAAGCTTCCAGAGTGACAAAGATGACAGCAAGTCTGTCTTGGGTTTTGTGTTTACCCTCAACGGAGTGGCGGTGTGTTGGAGGAGTTCCAAACAGGATACCGTCGCAGACTCGACGATGGAGGCTGAATACATTACTGCAAGCGATGCCGCAAAAGAGGCGGTCTGGATGAAGAAGTTCATTAGTGAACTTCAGGTGGTTCCGTCCATTGTTGACCTAATACCTTTGTATTGCGATAACAATGGGGCTATAGCTTTAGCGAAGGAACCAAGGTCCTATCAGAAATCCAGACACATCTTAAGGCGGTATCACCTGATCAGGGAGATCATTGATCGCCAGGAGATCGAGGTACGGAGAGTGGACACAAAAGACAACACGGCGGATCCATTCACAAAGGCCCTCCCTCAAACACAGTTCGAGTGACTTTTTGAGCTATTGGGTATGCGGTACGCCAGCAGCTGGCCTTAGTGCAGACGTTGGGTATGCGGTACACCAATTACTGGCCTTTAGTGCAAGTGGGAGATTGTTGGATTTGTATGCCCTAAAGGCCATTATAGTATAGTACTAGTTTATATAATACATTTTGGAGGCTTGGGATATATATACGGGTTTACGACAGTCTTTCTCGATATAATAGTATGCTACTTGGTTTGTTTCTATCTTAATATGTGTATATGTTTCTTTTAACATATCGCTAAAAACATATTGATGGAGCCCTTAGGATCTTTGCTTGACTACCGGCGTTGTGATGGCGATCACACTAGTGGGGGCTGGGTAGTCTATAAGCACATCCTTATTTTGGTCCCTAGTTGTAGGATTATCGAGATAGGGCATCGATACTCCAGAGTAGACTAGTGCATACGCTTCTCGTCCCAGCAGGGGAGATGGTCTGTCCTACAGCCATCAGTACGTCGTACTGGAGATAGTATACAGGTGCTCGTTAGGTTACGAGTACAGTGGACAGGACTCGTCGGGAACTGTTGGTTGGTATTATACCTATCGTAAGTTAACAGTTCCCAGGTGACATGAGTACAGTTTAGTCCGTTGACTTGACACTGTCACTTCGCCTCAAGTGTGTTCCCACTGTTCTTAGATTGCTACCCTACCACGGCTCTATTGAGTCGTGCAAACAGGTAGTAGTTGGGTGCAGTCTCGAAGCACTTGGAGGCAGTGACGGTTAGACAGGATTCGTCTCTCCCGGTATTGGGGGTTGATATCGCGCTGTGTCTAGGAGAGCCATTACACATAGTCGTCCCTGGCCAGGGCAAGCGAGATTTACTGGTAGTGTTTCCAGTAGTTTTTCAAAGTGTTCTGGGCTACACTCCGATACGACTTGTACCGCTATTAGGGGTCTAACGTTTACCACCCCTAGGCCCGACATGCGATACTCTTAGACGAACAGACCGGATTGTACGGAGATTGTCACATTCAGGCTCAGTAGGAGTTCAGATAGGTTCACCTCATCAGTCTTCTTATCGGCATCTACCTGGGGACCGTTACGTACAACTAGTACCGCTTGCGGCCTGTGGTTAAACCCACTGCCAGCGTAGTGTCGAGCCTTTAGAGTCCCACACAGAGGGTTATTCTCTTTTAGGCAAAACAGAGTTGAGGTCGCATGGTTTTGCGACGGGGTTTGTTCACATCCGCGCACTTGTGCACGTTTGGTGTCCGGGCAGTTATTACTAGCGGGCTTTGGTTTAAGCCAGATCCTAGTATTAGTTTTGGTATTAGTTTTGTCTCATTGTATTCGTGTTCCTCGGAACACGGATGCGGGTGTGTATGCACAGTTGACAGAGGCAGAGGCAGAGGATTCTCATTAGGGCTGTTGACCGTTGACTTTTTCCAAACCCTAATAAGAATGAGAAATATGATTAATGGTATTAATTAAAGATAATTGTGCCATGGTTAGGGTTGTTGACCATTTGACTTTGGTTGACTTGTTGACCTATGTTGACATATTGACCATCATCATTTCACATGAAAGATGCTCCTTGATTCTTGCAAAATTCATTTAATGTGGAATGATAACGGTCATTCCAAATGAACCATCACAATTTCTTTAATTATTATTGTTATTTTCATAATTCTCTCATATGAGAGTATGGTGGCAAAAACACTCTCATTCTCTCTTGCTCTTTCTCTCTCATGTTTTGAGCTCTCCCTCTTCCTCTCAAAGCTTAAGTGTTCCATGTGTTGAAAATCATAAGCTCTTGAGACAAACCATCAAGACTCATCTCTACTCTTTCTAGGGTTCTTTGTCTGGCAAACCTAGCACTCTAGTTACCTCTTGGTTGAGGTAGGAGCTCAAGTTCGAGGCTCTCGGGTGGATCTATCTTCGGCAAAGAGAAGACAACGAGGAGGAGCCGTCTACGCCACTACAAGGAGCAAGCAAGGAGGAGAACCACAACAAGAAGAGAAGGAGTTCAAGACCCAGGTATAACCATTCTACATAGTTGCCAGACTTGTAGTTTATGTGTTAGTTTTTGTTTAGCAAAGATCTATCATGGATGGTCCATGTCACCTTATGAGAAAATTTTGATTTTTACCTATTCCGCCTCCCCGAAAGAACCGGGGTGGGTAACGTGGACCTAACAGTACATCCATATTGGCACGCAGGCATATTGTACACTCATACTTGCGTATATACCTACTTGTACATCCATATTGGCGCACATGCATATTGTACACTCATACTTGCGTACATACATATTGTACACTCATACTTGCGTATATACCTATTTGTACATCCATATTGGCGCACAGACATATTGTACTCTCATACTTGCGTACATACATATTGTACACCCATACTTGCGTACACACATATTGTACACCCATACTTGCATACATACGTATTTGCACTTCCATAGATGATTCTGGCTTGATTTTGGAGATTTAGGAACCACAAGATATATTTTAAAACTGGATTCATTTAAAAGAGCGGTTTTCCCTCGATGTGTGCATATTACTGCTCCATGTTGCATGATATACAGATATGCTTACGTTTCTGTTATATGTTTCATACATCATGCTTTACGCTTTTACGCATTGAGATATGCTGTTTTCATGAGATTTTTGGATTTGAGAACCGTGGCGATTTCAAAAGAAAGCATGTACTGTTTTAAAAACCCGGTTTCTCTTGATATGATATTTCAGTGCGTCCACCATGTGTTTTCTCGGTTCGGAGAGTGACATGTGAAACCCGATTCGAGGAGACGGATGATTCCGTTTGCGGGTACATGGTGGACCCGGTATGGTACCCCAGGACGAGAGAGATTTCGTGTGGATGACGATGAGCCTGGCAGAGGGACCACTACCTACCGGTGATAGTATTTGGGCTCGGCGGATATCCGGAGGATACCGACTGGAGTCGAGAGATGATATGGGCCGATCCGGACTGACGGAGCCCGTAGGCCGATCCGGACTGACGGAGCCCGATATATGAGGATTACGGGCCGATGCTAGGCACGGGTTTCATGATGTTTTCGAGTGTCGATGCTAGACACTCAGGTTCCATGATTTTGATGAGTCGCGAGGGACACACGTTGATTTATATCCTCATACCTTCACGCATATGCTTTATGATATTTACATGCATGATGTTTTGTGTCATTGGTTTACACGTGGACGAGATCTACACGCATACAGGCATTGATTACATAGTTGGATGATATCCACATACTTATACACTTCATGATATAGTTGACACTGATTTCATGTTGATTACATTGACCATACCTCATATTTGTGATATGTTGCTACCTGAGGCACTGACACGAGCACTTGGTATTACACTTATGTATAGATGTTTACCCTTTCCACCTTATCATGCTTCGGACTTTATCATACTGAGGATACACACACACACACACACACACATATATATATATACATATATATATATTGATCGTATTGACCTAGGATTGAGTCATACATACGATTTCTGCTCTGTGATATTTTCTACTCACGAGTTGACAACCCACCCCCGTTGTGCCACAGTTTCTTGCAGGTTTTGCCGTACAGGTTTCATTGCGGCTTCTGGCACACTGTTCCCATTCCGAGTGATTGCTTTGGTAGGTGGGTTAACTCGCATCGTGACCACCATTGTATTTATTTATTTTATTTTCAGTTGTATCTAGTAACTCCATCAACCATACTTGTATATTATTTCAAACTTAGAAAACCAGTTGTTTATTCTTTCGACCGTAGAGTCGCGCTTGTATTATTATGGTTTTCTTGTTGTTTTGAGTTTTGATCCTCGCCCTTGGCGTTGTATATTATATTGCTTGCGTGGTTGTGACCGTCAATGGACGAAGAGCTAGATCCCGCTTGGGGATGCCTTTATTCATATTATTCATGTTGTTCCCCATTCGGGGCCAGTTTTTACAAAGGAAACTTTGCCGAAATTTTCAGAAATGACTTGATGTTTTAAAAACGCATAATTCGGCTTATGCTATTAAAACAACTTGCTTTTAAACAAGTTTTCCTTTATTTATTATTTAAAATGGTTTTAGATTTCTGGGCTTTTGGCTTATTTGAATTAGATGGGGCCCTATAGACTTCATATGATTCAAGGGCCAGTCACGTGCCGTTTCGGGTCGTGACAAAATTGGTATCAAAGTGCTTGGTTAACCTTGGTTCGAGTCTAAGTTTGACTATGCGGAGCCTAGAGCATTTGTATATATTCGGAGCTTAGGCTTGACCTTACAGAACTTAGACTTAGTCGAGGGGGTATTAGACCCGAACTTTCGTCGCGTAGGTTGACCTTGGTTGATGGAGTAGGTTACTTAAGTTGAGTGACGTACCGTGTGTATGTTCCGCGGCATACTTAAGATACGCTACTCCGCTTAGGGAGCTTTAGGATGTACATTTCCTTGCACAGTATTATATTCATTTCTATGATCTATCCTCATCGATATTGGTTTATTGTTTTGCTGCCACGATTACACGAGCAGAGAGAGAGAGAGCTACGGCTAGAGTTGCGTCAGCATGAGCTCGTCACGGATGAGGACTGACCAGGGCGTGATTCCAGGGACATACGATTTGCATAGATGCGTTATTTTATTGTGTTTTCGCGCCATAAGCGTTTGATGGATCGCTTTTACGAGATTTCTCAGACGTGCAGATCAGCACCAGAGGATTTGGCCACTGCTAGAGGCCAGCCAGAATGTGATGACCGTTGATGCACCATTATTCTTGGTGATTGAGGCACTGTTCAGCGTGCGGACGAATGAGCCAGTGATTGCTGCGAATGACGAGATATCGCCCCAGATGTTTGGAGCTAATGCCGCATGAGTTATACTTAGAGATATGATAGAGTATCGCTAGTCAACTAAGGAGCAATGAGTAGGACATGTGATTCGTTGCCTACCCCGATGCGAGGTCATCAGATTGATTGATTCTAGCTAGAGACGACTTCACACAGGTACGTTGAGAGTCGATAGAGACGATCGAATGTCAGAAGCCCATTTTCCAAGTTTAAAGTATTCAGAGAAAAATGAAAGTAATGCTATGGACCCTCTAGAAGAATGAAACCCTAACTCGACATAATGACCATGAGAATGCTTTGAAACCTTAGGGTTTGCGGCAGTTCCGCGGTGCCATTAGTGAGGCTTGGGTTTGCCCTTCTACGGTTGGTCCACAGGTACTGTGGCATGTACTGAAATACTATTAAACTGTACCCAAGATATTGAGCTCTTGGGGGATTATGGAACCTTGACAAATCGATCGGAAGGTTCGACGTCATTCGGATATCATATGACGGGATATATTACTTGGGAGACTCCAGATATGAGCATAGCCGTTGGAGCGCAGTCTATGCAGACACGAAGAGATGAGTCCGAAGCAGTCGATATTAGAGGAAAGTGGAGTAAGAGGTTCGTATGAGATCTTGATGAAATGACGTTCCACTCCGCTGACATCAGAGATGTGATACGCATGCAGATGCATTGTATATGGATATATCTTCCAGGAGGAGTCGCGATGAGTATGCAGCCGTTTCGGAATAAGAAAACAGATTTGATAAAAGGTGATAACTTCCGGGCAGTTCGGCAGAAACGAGACTTGGGAGAGAGCTCGACAGAACCTTTCTGGAATACTATACGAAAATACTTGGACCCAGGAGCGGTCATATTGCGCACACCCAGTAGGCTAGAGTTCGGCATCGTCGACGAGACATGTTATGAGTGACCACGACAGTTGGCCAGAGATTCTTAGAGGATATGCTTGAGAGGGACTGTTTCCGCCATATTTTGATTTCGGTATTTTAGGCGATCTATTCGCATGATTGAGTTTTGATGACTGAGTTTCATTATATTTGTTTTCGTGCACCATGGTTGCACCTACCGGATATTTATATTTTGTGCATAGTTATTACACTTGAGATATGCCTTATACACCGTTGTGTTGATTTATAATTTGTGCACAGTTATTGCACTTAATATCATTTTTGTGCCTTGGCCGCACATGTATATGATTCCATGGATTTCATACAGTTGGGTTGATTTTGTGCATATGATACGCACACGATTTGGTTTTTGCACTCGGTATAGTTCACATATGCTTGCAGTGCATTGATACGTATTTTGTGCACCACAGTTGCACCTGACTTTGGTTTGATATCATTCGATATGTTGATTTTGATTTTATGCCTATGTTATGCATGTGATTTGACTTATGCTTTCGACATAGTTTTCATGCACTTTTAGTGTTTTGATTTGATTTGTGCATGCTGATGCACATGGTTGTGAGATTATATATTGCGGTATACCCGATTTGTATTGAGGTTTATTGTATACCGTCGATTTCGATTATGATATTGATGTTGATTTCGTGCACTCTGTGCATTTGATTTGGATTTTTGCGCATATTTGGCGTGCTTGGATTGGATTTTGCGCATGCTCGGCGCTTGATATTGGATTTCCTGATTTCGTGGATGTTGGATGCACATGATTTAGATTTTATTCGTGCATGTTGGATGCACCTGATTTGGATTTTCACGCATGTTGGGCGCATGTTATGAGATGCAATTTTGGTGCACACCAGATGCACTAAATCGGGATTCTTTGTGCATATTAGATACACCTGATATTGCTGTCAGGCACACCGTTGCTTCTAACAGGTGTTTCGTGCACACCCGTTGCACTTAGATGTTGTTCTGTGCACGTGTATAGCACATTCATGGATTTTTATTCCCGTGCGCACCAGACGCACACAACAATCTTATGCACATTTTGGGATTGATTTCTTATGGAGCAGTACGTTTTTATGGTATTTACTATTTGTTTTCGTACTGAGCAGGACTAGTCAGAGGATAGTACCTGGATATACTTTGCATGCATTGATAGCTATCGAAGGGATTTCCAAAAAGGGAGCTATAGTCTCAGTAGGTACCTACATGTCTGAGATGACACAAAACGTTTAAAAACAAGGAAACCCTTCTAAATTATTTTCAAAACGGCGGGACGTGCATATTAAACAAAAAATATATACATATATGGTTATTTTCTTACAATAGACGTCTGCCACTGTGCAGTGTTATGCGCATCGCATAGTAACATGAAAGGTTTGGCATGCATTTCCTTCAGATATTTACGTGTATAGATTTGATGTTTATATGGACAGTTTTGATGTATATCATATTGGTTTTGTTTTGGTTTTGATATTTGTGTCTTCACCATGACTCCGATGATTGCGGGATACTTGATGGAGTTTTGATTTGGAGTTATCTGCTCATTGTTCATGCGCATGCATTGCGCTATGATGCGTTTTATGTATTGATGATTTCGGAGCCCCGACGACTTAGACTTTTACTAAAATGATTTAGTATTTGAGGGGTTTAAATTTAAATTCGGGGACCGATTTCTTTAAGGGGGGAAGATTGTAACATTTCAGAAAAATAAAATATTATTTTTGGGAATTTTTATAATTAAATAATAAATATGTTGAATATTTTAATAATGCGGTATAATTAAATACCAATAAATCGGGAAAAATTTGGAAAATTATAGAAATTACTAAAAAGAGGGTGTTTTATACGATTTATGCAAATTATGAAATTTTATGATTTATTATACACAATTTTTATGCTAATCGCGATTTAATATCGCTAATCGTGCATTAAACTAGTTTTGTACATGTGGTATGCACCAAGTCATTTTTCACACTTGTTACATTTTCCACCATGATCTTTTCGTATTTTCATTTGCATGGTTTGGTTTTTAAAATGAAAAGAGAAGAGAAAAGAAAACAAACAAAAGAAAACAAAAAGAATAGAATATTGAGGGATGGGCATGAAAGAGAGAGGGTGAGGGGTCAAACTTGACCATGGCTTGTCTTCCTTCATCATTTTTCTTCATCTCTTTCCTCTCTCCTTCTTCATGGCTGCTGCCCCATCTCCACCTCCACTTCACACCTCAAAACACCATCCAAAATCAACTCAAAACCCCATCTCCATTTCATTAAAAGCATGCACAAGCTACACTTTGGACCAAGAAAGTTTGCATTTTGAGCTCTTGGACAACTCAAGAAAATGCTTGAGTTTCCAAATGAGGTAATCCCTTCATCATTTGAATTGTAATTGATTCACTTTAGCTTTCATGCAAGTTTAGAAGTGTTTTAGTGTTGTGTTGTGAACTTTGAGAATTTCTAGAAGAGGTTAGGGTTTGAATTGAATCTTAAAGTTTAATTGAGCTTTGTAGAGACCACACAACCCCTATAGTGATCATATTTTGGATTAAAACCAGAGAATAAAACCCTAAACCTAAACTTAGAAACCCCAACATCGGCAGATTTTATGGAAATTGTGATGTGTTTTGGTATCTGCTATTACCCGAGTGACCTGAAAAATATTTAGCGAAGACTGAGAGATGTCCAGGTAACCTAGAACCTATACCCAAAACTTGAGACCCCCACTCCAAGTTCTGACTTCAAATTTACTCATTTTGGCCGCAAATTGCGGCCTGGGTAGAGTGGAAATGATCCGTGTTTGGTCTAGGGCTTTATCTCCAGTAAATTAGACCCTTCATATGTGCAAAATTGACTAATTTCACTTAGGGTAAAATCTAGGACCATTTTCTTGAGCTGCTGCATTGTTTTGCGACTTTGTTTTAATTTGGGATTTGGTATTTGATTTTGTGTTCCGTCGTATGGTGTTTGTACGTCAGCGACGGGGGTTGTTTGGTGGTTTTGCAGGCGTAGGCTATAGGATTTAACCTATGAGCGAAACGTGTGTCGTTTTGGTTTTCCGACTTGATTTTAATACGCATTTTGCGATTGTGTATTGGTTGTAGGTACCCCCACGTGGATTTCAAGACGACGAGGATGAGCGTGGCGTCATCGACTCCAGCAAGCGAGTATCAATATGAGTAGATACATATCTACGTGGGAAGTCGGGTGGATGGCGTATAGCACCCCGGCAGTTCGTAGTATAGTGTATGGTATATATTATATAGATATATATTATATGAGATTATGATTAACTAGATAGACTTTGGGAGTCATGGATTATTTTAGTATAATTGAATGATAGCGTCATAGTTAGTTAGTCGCGGACCTTAGAATATGGTTTACACCCACACGCACGCACACATATGCTTACTTTGTTTTACTTGTGCATTTATGGGGATATGTATACACACACACACACATAGGTATAGGACTTTGCGTATATATATATATATAAGTATACTTATACATGGATGATGAGGATTGTTATGGTATTTAGAGATGAGTCGATGAGATTGAGCATGATAACATGTGATCGGTGATATGTTTTGATTCGTATTTTGAGATACAACATGAGATTTGAGCGGGCCTTTAGGCGTGTGTTTTCATACACGCATATATATATGCAGATGGTATCAGTTTGTACTAGACTTAGATCAGTACCCCCGGTTCATGAGATATGATGATAAGGATACTAGATAATTGATGAGATATATATGATATTCGACCCGTACCCAGATTGGGATGCCGTACGATGGATTTACCGTACGAGCTTTATATTGATGATAGATCCACACTCTTGACTCGAGGATGTCATGTTAAATATTGTATCGTATGTGATACTACCGAGGCTGAATCACCGACTATTATATTTATATGTATCGACTCAGATTTAGGTGGTTTCCTTACCTTTCGATTAGCCTTGTAATTTACCTATGTTGGAGTTAGTGCCCTCAGAGTCAATTATTGGATCACAGGCACGTGATTGCAATGATTGATGGAGGACCTATCCCGATAGGACAGTCTTACTCAAGATGATAGTATGCTATCTGGTTTTTCTTTATCATCGTGTACTGCTTTAGGTGACATTACTGATTACTATTGCACGTTGATAGAGCCCCTAGGATTCTTGCTTGACTACCAGCAGTATGAAGGCGATCATATACGTGGGAGCTGGGGTCTATAAGCACATCCTTAAAAGGTCCCTAGTCGTGGGAGTTTCGAGACAGGGCATCGATTTTCCAGAGTAGACTAGTGTATACAGTCGAGACCCCGATGAGGGGCGGTGGCCGGTCTCACAAGCCACTGGTGTCAGTTGGTTCACCTAAGATGTATACAGGTGCTCATTGGGTTATGAGTACACCGGACAGGACTCGCCGGGAACATGCTAGTTGGTATTATACCCGACGTCAGATAGCAGTTCCCTGGTGACATGTGTACAGGTTAGTTCATCCACCTGAGATCGTCATTTGTCTCGTGTGAGTTCCCACTGTACTTTGATTACTACCCTACCACGCTCAAAGGAGACATACAAACAAGTTTTAGTTGGGTACAGTCCCGAGCCACATGGAGGCAGTGAGCGGATCTGCAGGGGTTCGTCTCTCCCGGTATTGGGGGTGAGGTCGCGCTGTGTCTAGGAGAGCCATTACACGAAGTCCTTGGCCAAGGCAGGAGATTTACTGGTAGGTATTCCAGTAGTATCTCAGGGTGTTCTGGACTACACTCCGACACGACTTGTACCGCTTTTGGGGGTCTGACTTTTACCAACCCCCTAGGCCCGCCATACGATGCTCATAGACGAACGGACCGAACTGTACGGATATTGTCACCGACAGGCTCAGTAGGGTGTCAGGATGAGTTCGCTCATCGACGTCCCTTTTGGTCAATACCTGGTAGCCCGTTACGTATAGGCTAATACCTCTGACGTGCTAGTGGTTAAATCCACACCTAAAGTATTGACGAGTCTTTAGAGTCCCCCACAGACCGTTTTCATAAGTTTCGGGCAAAACGCTGTAGAGGCCGTATGGAGATATGGCAGGGTTCGATCAGATACGTACGGTATTGCACGGATCGTGATCGGACGGATTTTACTAGCGGGCTTTGGTTTAAGCCGGATCCTAGTATCGTACAGTGCAGATTTTGTCTCTTTGCATTTGTATTCAGTGGGAATACAAATGCGGGTATGTATATGCAGTCGCGGGGTTTTCCTATAATTTATTACGGGATCAGTTTTCTGAAGTTGCCAGTTTGCATTCCGTTCCGGCCAGTTTTCCTTTGTTCCTTCCCGGCCGGACTTTCTGATGGAAGGGGGTTATTTGCAGTTGTGCAAATTACCTTTATGGAAGGGGGTTGTTTGTAAATGTGGCTTCATGATATCATGAGATTCTTTTTCCATCACATTGCTAGCATTAAATAAGATGAGAGTTGATTGGATTTAAACTTGACCTTGGTGTGACCATTTTCTTCATATATTCATTCATTCTCTTCTCTTGAATAATGATTTTCTTTTTCCTCCATTTTTGACATGGCCGGCCACATCATGAGAGGGTGTGGGAATTTTTGTGAGAGAGGAATTTTGCTATATCAATTCTCCATTCATGCAAAAGGAAAACTCCACTTGAATGTTCATTTGATTCTATTCCTCCATCACCATGGCAACTACATTAAACCCCAAATGAGACAATGGATTCTACACTTCATCTACATTACCCTTGGGCACGTCGACTCGCCAACTTCGTTCCCGAGTTGCCTCGGTCTAGAGGTAGGAGCCCCTAAAAGAACCCGGCGATGTGGTGCCCATTGCGACGAGGAGATGAAGACCGGAGGTTCCGTGAGGAGATCGGAGTGGAGGCCGAAGACCGAAGGATACGGATCGCTCGGTATAGTTCTCTACTCTTTTTTTCTTGTTTGCTAGAGTTAGGTTAATGGCCCGATCCGGAATTTTTGTGCGTGGTGGTGCCGGTTTCTAGGTTTTAGAAATGTTTTGTTTCCGCATTCCGGCGTCGGATTGACTGCCGGGGCGCCGCCATGCTCTTACAATGGTATCAGAGCCACGCCATTAACTTAGCCTAGCTTGCTCTAACGTGTTTAGAACTCGATCGAACAAAAATCCCAAAAACCGTATTTTCTAGTGCACATGTTTCTGTCGATTTTGTTTTGGCTCGAAATTTTTTTCAGTACATTGCAGAAACATGTGCAGGGAATTCTAAGCAATCTGAGAAAATTTGGTCGCATGACGTCACCGTTCCACCGCGGAACCGCGGCCAAACCCACGCATTGGCCACGGTTCCGCCGCAGGGTTGACTGTTTATTGCACCAAATTTTCACAGTAGGCTTCTGACTTGGAAATGGGGGTTTTGGGATATTCTGTTTGGGCCCAGATTTTCTCGGAGTGCTACAGAAGTGCTTGGGGCCCACTTCGTAAATTTGATCGATCGAATATTTTAAACATGTTAGTTCACAGTATTTACATTATATCTGCGACCGTGAATGTCATTTGATCGGTAAATCCTGTCTAACTGCTATAGCCCTTTTCGACGGATTTGCGAACGTGACATTCACGTTAATGTTCTGTGTTGTGCTGTGATGTTGCGGATTGGTCGTGGGGGATAGCCTGGTTGCAATGGTAGTACAGTTTTGTTTTATATGTACATTTGATATTGCGGGGCGAGCGTCCGACATGTGGACTGCCGTTACTGCCTGTTTGTATATTATTCTTTTGGAGCACGACCGGGCTGAGGTCGATGTACCCGTTGTATGTATATTTTACTTTCTGTACTAAGATTACCCCGTGGAGGGGTGCACGGATAGCCGGGTTTTAAAGGGCAACGGGCTCGCATTTCATGGCATTGAGACGGAGGGGGCTTCACTCTAGAATTGGCGGGCTATTCGCCTCACTCGTAGGGGGTATAGGTTGACCCAGGAGGGGTGCCCAAGTTACCGGATTCCGTGAAGTGCTGGGTGGTCCATTCACATTGCTGAAGGGGGCTGCCTCGCTTCAGCTTTTGGTGGGTAACTTGCCGCGCCCATAGGGGTCTAGGATTTCATTGCACAGGCTATCCACACGACCAGGGGAACGTCGGGTTTCAGTAGCGGCTCTATGAAACCCGGGGATCCCAGATATCTGTATTGTTTTGTGATGCTGGTTACATTTCTGTGATGTTGCATTTTATCACGCCTTGAGCGAATATTATATATTGATATATATACTAGTAGATGTTGTATATGTTTTGCATCCGCGCTAGTCCAGTCCCCGCTCTGTCGTTAGTTAAGTAACCTAACGGGTGATGACGGGACCCAGTGGCGAATGCGGATGGCATATACGTACATCATTATTTTTGTTCTTTCTTGGTGTGATCAATTGATGGGACTGCATTGATTCGGATCAATGCAAGCTAAAAAAACCTATTCTGATGTTGTTGGAACATTTTTCAAAAAGCTGTTATTGCAAGGGCGTTCTCTTTTGTTTTGCACAATGGTATTCGGTTATGAAAATCCAGCACCTCAGTCGACGAGGTAAGGGCCAAGATCCCTTCACCGGGAGTGACCCCTTGGACAGAAGTTTGCGTCAGGGCAATAACTTCACTATAGCCGATTGCTTTTGCTTTGCATCGTGGTATTCAGTTGGAATATCCTGCACCTCATTCTACGGGGAAAGAGCCGAGATCCCTTCACCGGGAGTGACCTCTTTAGCAAAGGTTTTCGTCACTATATTTTTAAAAAGCTATCCGGTTCCTTCAACGATATCAAGTTCATTACATTAAAGGTTTTCGCCAGAAACCATTCGTAGCCCTCCGTCGTTTCATATGAATAGTCAATAAGTATTCAAGCTGTGTTTGTTGGCCAAAGTCAAGGCATAATGATTGGTAGCTATTGGGTATTCATATGCAGCATAGATAGATGCGTTGGTTTGGGACAGTCTTACTGCCTTGTTGGCCAAAGTCAAGGGTATGTGCGGGTGGGTTCAAATTAACCTGGAGAATGACGGGTAGAACTTGACATGTGACTTATGATTTGTTGGCCAAAGTCAAGGTCATAAGAGCATGGGGCAAAAATCACATCGGGAGTTTCTAAAGAAACTGAAACTTGCCTGATATGCGCATACCTTCTGGAGTGTGATAACGTGAGCGGATTCCGTCACGTTATCATGCGATGATAGTTGGATCCCGATTCCCACTGATGAGTTGGTTTACTCCTCGGGTGATCCCGACTAATTCTTCTTTCAGGTTTGGATGAGAATTTGACGGTACAGTGGGAGGTTTCCAGATTAGATAAATTGATAACCATTCTGATCTAGGTTAGAGTGCACGCTGAGTATTTCTTTTCTCTCTCTCTTGGCAGCGACCATTGACCCGACCCTAGACTATGACTCAGTGACCAAGTTGACCGAACCTTCTTATAAGACTGGCTTTTGGATTGTCTGAGTTGCAAACCTCATTGGCACTCCTACTTTTACCCTTTTCTCCAGGACACCCCGTATTACTACGAACGTCCACTTCCATTGGAAAAAACCATCGTATGGTTATATACGAACTCGAAGGAATTTATTCGAGGATGGTTTCAGGTTCTGGAGAAAACGAATAGGACTATTCAGTTGTCTTTTCCTTTTACCTTCTCTCAAGTTGCGAGTGCTCCTTGGATTAGGGGACAGTACACCTATTATGCAAATTGGATAGTCTTCTTCCAAACCATAGGCAGGTGCCGACCGGTAGGGAATGAAGAAAACCAATTAGCCTAAACGGTGTACAGAAGGTATTAAGTTAAGACAAAGAAAGGGATTAGAAGGAGGGCAAAGTAAATTGCGACTGATATTCACGACCAAACCAAGTATTTCATTACCACTCCTACTTCACCTTTGTTTTTCTCCAGGACACTCCGTATCACTACGAAGATCCACAGTTATTTGGATATTCCATCGTATGGTTATATACGAACTCGAAAGGAACTTGTTCCAGTTCGGGGATGGATTATGGTTCAGGAGAAATAGGAATAAGGTTTATTCGGTTGTCTTTTATCTTCACCTTCTCTCGCATTATGAGTGCTCCTAGGATTAGGACACTACACCCATTATGCTGATTGGATATTCTTCTTCCAAACCATAGGCTGATGCCGAACGGTAGGGAAGGAAGAAAGCCATTTGGCCTAAAGGGGTGTGCAGAAGGTAACGACTAAAGACATATAAAGGGATTTGGAGAGGTGGCAAAGAAATATACGGTTACAGTTGTGAATCTTGATAATGGAAGAGGCATTACTAGGAATACCAGGAAACCCCTATGAAACATTTCAATGTTTCATTTTCACTGTGTATTATTAAAAGAAAACTGATTTCCCAATTAGACACTTGCTCCAGGGTATGTATTTACCAGGTATGATTCTCACATCTGTATGGTTTTACAGATGATGAGTGGGAGCAAGTTATTGGGAATTAGGTGATCATCTTCATTATATCGGAATTCGTTGTAATTGGTGATATTTGAGGAAATCGCCTGGGCTGTTTGCCAGACGGCAAATGTTTGGTTTTGAATATCCGTTATTATGCACCAATTTCAAATTGATATATCTGTACGTTTATTTTCATAGAGTGAGATATAACTTTTGAAATTATGTCTATGACATTTACCTATATCAGTGGATGGTTAGGTAAGGAGCATTGAACAGCGGTGTAATTCTTCTTAACCATAAGTACAGTTTTCAACCTATGACACACAGTGAATGAGTCACTAGACTCAAGGGACTTATACAGAGTATTGTATATTGTCCAGTGTCCATTAGGACAGAGGGATTGGTTCTCGTACTATATTCGGTTTACTTATGACTTTTCTAGTTCTTAGACAGGTGTTTCGTAGAAACACAGGGTCTAAGTTTTGAGAAGTTATAGGTATAAGAGTAAAGTAGAGAACTAGGCGTTACAAGTATCGGGATTCTTCAAGAAGATCGAAGATGTAGATACTTGTGTATGGTATTCAATTGATAGTAATGATTAAGAGAACTTGCTTCTCTTTCAGGTTACTCATAATTGGAAGCACTCCTAAGTTGAGTAACGCTGATCGGCCTCTCTCCATTTACTTGACATGCACTGGAGACAGCTGCATGATTTGAATCTGGTTCAATTAAATCAGTGCCTCTGTTTCTGTATTGGATATAGAACAGTTCATATCTTGACATTGTTAAGATACGGGGAGTTGTCCGGCTTATGCTTAAAACCAGACTCTGGATAACTCAAGGCACGTTTCCGTAATGGCTGTTTGTGGGTTGACCCGGGCTATGACGAGGGTTGACTTTCTACCATCTGGAAGATCAATAGTGATATTGTTCTTGACTCGCCACAGTTTTAATAAAAATAGATTTTTTCAGAAAACAGTAGTGGGAGTATGGTAGAACTGGAAGTGATTCCAGAACCGCAAACGATTACTGAAGATTTGATAAAGAACCTAAAGATTCAATTTGGTTTGACATTCAATTGGCCACTCCGCAGATAAGGTGGGTAACCTCAGGCACTCGAGAGGTACTCCGGTAGCCTCAAGGACGGTGACAGGGAGGTTCTTGTTTACCTAGACTTGCCATTGCTGTTGTTCCAGGCTGTGAGACCCGGCAGGAGGATGAGTATAGCGTCGTTCTGAACTAGCTTTAGAAGTGTACGTCTATATGACTCTGCCAGAGGGTTGTCGTAGTCAGTGGGAGCAGCGGAAGCATTGGTGGACAGGTGGCTTGTGTCTATTTATAGACTAAAGCAGATATAACGGAGATAGAACATCTATTTCTGATGTGACAGTCATAGATTTGACTTCATCAGAATAGGGGATGGATCTGTTAAGAAGGTAGTAGGGTGTGATGTCCTGGTATTTGGATGACATACACAGAGTAGGAAGTGATACTCCTATACTACGATCGGTTATTCTTTGGTCGTCACACATTGGTTTCTCCATATAGGGCTTGGATATTATATCAGACATTCTGGTTACTAGATCTATGGTTTTAGATCTAGATTTGGGAAGTGTCCCAATCATGGTACTTAGACTGCATTCTAAAGGTGTTTTAGAATGGACGACTCCTGGCACGGTAGTGTACCTGCAGGTAATGGAGTCACCCTTTCTAAAGGTGTCTTACAGACTAAAGTAGAGAGGAATGTGCATGATTGGCAGATCACTTGCTTAGACAATTGAGTCAATCATGAGATGTCAAGTACCACACCAGATGTTGCTTTTGCATTAGATGCAATAAGTTGATATTGATCCAATCCTGGAGAAACATTCGGAAGCAGTTTTAGAACATAAGTGGATGTTCTAGGGATTTGATAACGGCAGCCTCCTTTAGGAGACGGTTATCATTCCAGGCTTCCAAGGTGACCTGGATGACAGAGTGACTGTCAGAGTTATGGTTTTCCCTCTGACAAGGGGCAGTATTTTGGACAGGTGGTCCAGGCGGATACTGAGGGAGGCATGGCGCAGGATACTGATTAAGTTCAGTTGATGATACAGTCTAAGAAGTTTGGATTTGGAGTTCATTTATGAGCTAGGTCCCATCAGACATCCAGACATATTCTAAGACAGGTATTGCTCATTTCGGGAGATGGCTTTCTCCGTGAACTTGAGATTTAGAGAGACATAGAAAGAAACATCAGAGCGGATCCACTCACTGAGGCTATTCCTCGAACACAATAGTTTCGCAAACGAGCTTTGTGAGGCTGACTAGTAGAGGAATTGGGTATTCGGTATCACACGGGCTGTGAGTATGCGACATCGCAATAATTAGCCTTGAGTGCAAGTGGGAGATTGTTGGAGTTAGTGCCCTCAGAGTCAATTATTGGATCACAGGCACGTGATTGCAATGATTGATGGAGGACCTATCCCGATAGGACAGTCTTACTCAAGATGATAGTATGCTATCTGGTTTTTCTTTATCATCGTGTACTGCTTTAGGTGACATTACTGATTACTATTGCACGTTGATAGAGCCCCTAGGATTCTTGCTTGACTACCAGCAGTATGAAGGCGATCATATACGTGGGAGCTGGGGTCTATAAGCACATCCTTAAAAGGTCCCTAGTCGTGGGAGTTTCGAGACAGGGCATCGATTTTCCAGAGTAGACTAGTGTATACAGTCGAGACCCCGATGAGGGGCGGTGGCCGGTCTCACAAGCCACTGGTGTCAGTTGGTTCACCTAAGATGTATACAGGTGCTCATTGGGTTATGAGTACACCGGACAGGACTCGCCGGGAACATGCTAGTTGGTATTATACCCGACGTCAGATAGCAGTTCCCTGGTGACATGTGTACAGGTTAGTTCATCCACCTGAGATCGTCATTTGTCTCGTGTGAGTTCCCACTGTACTTTGATTACTACCCTACCACGCTCAAAGGAGACATACAAACAAGTTTTAGTTGGGTACAGTCCCGAGCCACATGGAGGCAGTGAGCGGATATGCAGGGGTTCGTCTCTCCCGGTATTGGGGGTGAGGTCGCGCTGTGTCTAGGAGAGCCATTACACGAAGTCCTTGGCCAAGGCAGGAGATTTACTGGTAGGTATTCCAGTAGTATCTTAGGGTGTTCTGGACTACACACCGACACGACTTGTACCGCTTTTGGGGGTCTGACTTTTACCAACCCCCTAGGCCCGCCATGCGATGGTCATAGACGAACGGACCGGACTGTACGGATATTGTCACCGACAGGCTCAGTAGGGTGTCAGGATGAGTTTGCTCATCGACGTCCCTTTTGGTCAATACCTGGTAGCCCGTTACGTATAGGCTAATACCTCTGACGTGCTAGTGGTTAAATCCACAACCAAAGTATTGACGATTCTTTAGAGTCCCCCACAGACCGTTTTCTCAAGTTTCGGGCAAAACGCTGTAGAGGCCGTATAGAGATATGGCAGGGTTCGATCAGATAAGTGCGGTATTGCACCGATCGTGATCGGACGGATTTTACTAGCGGGCTTTAGTTTAAGCCAGATCCTAGTATCGTACAGTGTAGATTTTATCTTTTTGCATTTGTATTCAGTGGGAATACAAATGTAGGTATGTATATGCAGTCGCGGGGTTTTCCTGTAATTTATTACGGGATCAGTTTTCTGAAGTTGCCAGTTTGCATTCCGTTCCGGCCAGTTTTCCTTTGTTCCTTCCCGGCCGGACTTTCTGATGGAAGGGGGTTATTTGCAGTTGTGCAAATTACCTTTATGGAAGGGGGTTGTTTGTAAATGTGGCTTCATGATATCATGAGATTCTTTTTCCATCACATTGCTAGCATTAAATAAGATGAGAGTTGATTGGATTTAAACTTGACCTTGGTGTGACCATTTTCTTCATATATTCATTCATTCTCTTCTCTTGAATAATGATTTCCTTTTTCCTCCACCATTTTTGACATGGCCGGCCACATCATGAGAGGGTGTGGCAATTTTTGTGAGAGAGGAATTTTGCTATATCAATTCTCCATTCATGCAAAAGGAAAACTCCACTTGAAAGTTCATTTGATTCTATTCCTCCATCACCATGGCAACTACATAAACCCCAAATGAGACAATGGATTCTACACTTCATCTACATCACCCTTGGGCACGTCGGCTCGCCAACTTCATGCCCGAGTTGCCTCGGTCCAGAGGTGGGAGCCCGTAAAAGAACCCGGCGATGTGGTGCCCGTTCCGACGAGGAGATGAAGACCGGAGGTTCCGCGAGGAGATCGTAGTGGAGGCCGAAGACCGAAGGACACGGATCGCTCGGTATAGCTCTCTACTCTTTTTTTCTTGTTTGTTAGAGTTAGGTTAATGGCCCGATCCGGTATTTTAGTGCGCGGTGGTGCCGGTTTCTAGGTTTTAGAAATGTTTCGTTTCCGCATTCCGGTGTCAGATTGACGGCCGGGCCGCCGCCATGCACTTACAACCTATAGATGTTAGACTAGACTCGAGTCATACCTATTTCAAAACTAACGAATCGTGAGTATTTTAAAGACAGGCAAAGGGATTCTACGGATACTTTCAAAAGATGCATCTTTTCTTAAAAACACCGTAGCCCTTAGTTTTCTAAACGCCACGATTCGTGTTATTTCAAATGGCAAAACTGTATGACATATATATATATATATATATATATATATATATATTGATGTAGATTCTTCACTGTTGCGTTTATTATTCAATTTTCGCATATTCTTGCTATTCGCATCGCATTGCAGGCTTAAATTTGTTTATTGTTATATTAAACCCATGCTGTCAGGACACCATCACCATTATCGATGATGCGTATGTTCCACGTACACCTGCTTGCCGGCTCACACATTTCATCATCGATAATTGCCACTGTAAGTCTATGTTACCCATCCCGGTGCTTAACGGGGAGGCGGAATAGGTAAAAATCGAATTTTTTCTCAAAGGAAATATAGACAAACCATGAAGAATCTTTGCTAAACGAAAACTAACAAACTAATACGGAGTTTTAACTACTAGGTTAGATGGTTATACCTAGTTCTTGAACTCCTTCTCTTCTTGTTGTGGTCATCAGTGTTGCGAGCTCTTACGAGTGGTGTAGATGGCTCCTCCTCGTTGTCTTCTCTAGGTCAAGGAACGATCCACCCGAAGGCATCTACCTTGAGCTCCTACCTCAACAATGAAGTAACTAGAGTGCTTGGCTTGCTACACTAAGAACCCTAGAGTGCGTAGAGAAGTATTTTGGTGGTTTAGTCTCAAGGCTTTGATTTTCAACACATGAAACACTTAAGCCTTTTGAGAGAGGAAGAGGGAGAGCAAACCATGAGAGAGAAAGGTAATGAGAGAATAAGAGAACAAAGATCTCATATGAGAATTATATGATAATAATAATTATAATTAAGAAAATTGTGATGGTGAATTGATTTGACCATTGTCATTTCATAATTAATGCTAAGCATGCATCAAAAAATATCTCATGCTTAACAAAACAAAAGAAAATATCTAAGTCAATATGATCAACAAGTCAAATGGTCAAACCAATTCTAGCCATGATACAATTATTCTTAATTAAAACTATTAATCATTTTCCTCCTTCTCATTATGGTTTTGATTAAGTCAATGGTCAAAACCCTAATGAGGTGTCTCCCTATCCGCCTCTGTCAACTGTACATACATATCCGCATCCGTGTTCCATGGAAACACGAATACAATGAGACTAGACCAATCCCAAAACAAATGCTAGGATCTGGCTTAAACCAAAGCCCACCAGTATCAACTGCTCGAACACGAAACGTGCACAAGTGCGCCTATGTGAAAGAACCCTGTCGTAAAACCATACGACCTCTACTTCGTTTCGCCCAAAAGTGAACAACCCTCTGTGTGGGACTCTAAAAACTCGACACTACGCTGGCAGTGGGTTTAACCATAAGCCGCAAGCGGTACTAGCAGTACGTAACGGTCCCCAGATAGATGTCGATAAGAAGACCGATGAGGTGAACCCATCTGAACTCCTACTGAGCCTGAATGTGACAATCTCCGTACAGTCTGGTCTGTTCGTCTAAGAGTATCGCATGTCGGGCCTAGGGGTGCGGTAAACGTTAGACCCCTAATAGCGGTACAAGTCGTGTCAGAGTGCAGCCCAGAACACCCTGAGAAACTTCTGGAAACACTATCAGTAAATCTCTCTAGCCCTGGTCAGGGACTTTGTGTAATGGCTCTTCTAGACACAGCGCGATATCAACCCCCAATACCGGGGGAGACGAATCCTGTCTAACCGTCACTGCCTCCAGGTGCTTCAGGACTGCACCCAACTACTACCTGTTTGCACGACTCAATAGAGCCATGGTAGGGTAGTAATCTAAGAACAGTGGGAACACACTCGAGGCGAAGTGACAGTGTCAAGTCAACGGATTAAGCTGTACTCATGTCACCTAGGAACTGCTAACTGACGATAGGTGTAGTACCAACCAACAGTTCCCGATGAGTCCTGTCCAGTGTACTCATAATCTGATGAGCACCTGCATACTATCTCCAGTACGACGTACTGATGGCTGTGGGACATACCATCTCCCCAGCTGGGTTGAGAAGCGTACACATTAGTCTACTCTTGAGTATCGATGCCCTGTCTCGATAATCCTACGACAAGGGACCTGTATAAGGATGTGCTTATAGACTACCCAACCCCTACAAGTGTGATTGCCATCACAACGCTGGTAGTCAAGCAAAGATCCTAAGGGCTCTATCAATATGTATTAGCGATACGTCAAAAGAAACATATACACATATTAAGATAGATACAAACCAAGTAGCATACTACCATGTCGAGCAAGACTGTTATAAATCTGTGTATATATATATATCCGAAGCTTCCAAAATGTAATATACAAACTAGTAATATACAATAATGGCCTCTAGGGCATATCACACTAACAATCTCCCACTTGCACTAAGGCCATGTGCTGGCATATCGTAGACCTATCATCTCGAATAGCCTCTCAAACTGCGTCTGAGGAATGGCCTTTGTGAATGGATCTGCAGTGTTATCCTCTATAGCAACCCTCCGAACCTCGATCTCCCGGCGATCCACGATCTTCCTGATCAGGTGATACCGCCTCAAGATGTGTCTGGACTTCTGATGGGACCTGGGTTCCTTTGCTAAAGCTATAGCCCTATTGTTCTCACAATACAGAGGTATTGGAGCAACAATGGATGGAACCACCTGAAGTTCTGTAAAGAACTTCCTCATCCAGACCGCTTCTTTTACGTCATCAGAAGCTGTGATATACTCTTCCTCCATCGTCGAGTCAGCAATGGTTTCCTGCTTGGAACTCTTCCAACAGACCGCCCCTCCATTGAGGGTAAAGACATAACCCGACATGGATTTGGAGTCATCCTTGTCACTCTGGAAGCTGGAGTCAGCAAAGGCCTCGATCTGGAGGTCTTTTCCGCCGTAAACCAAGAACATATCCCTAGTCCTTCTCAGGTACTTTAGAAAGTTCTTTACCGCTATCCAGTGCTTCTCCCCAGGGTTTGACTGATACCGGCTTACTATACTAAGTGCATAAGCTACATCTGGTCTGGTACACAACATCGCATATATTATAGAGGCTACCGCAGAAGCGTAGGGTATAATAAACATGCGATCCCTTTCCAAATCAGTCTTGGGAGACATCACTTTGGAGAGGGTGATTCCGTGACAAGCTGGTAAATTACCGCGCTTTGAATCTTCTATACTGAATCTTTTCAGTATGGTGTCGATGTATCTGGACTGTGAAAGTCCCAATATTCTCTTAGATCAATCACGATAGATCTGAATCCCCAGAATGTAAGAGGCATCACCCAGGTCTTTCATGGAGAACTTGTGTGACAAGAACCCTTTGACAGATTGTTGCATAGGAATGTCATTTCCTATCAAGAGAATGTCATCCACGTACAAGACGAGGAATACAACAGTTCGTGCTACAATCTTACTATAAATGCATGGCTCATTTGGATTTTTGATAAAGTCAAATTCTTTGACCGTCTCATCGAAACAGATGTTCCAACTCCGCGACGCTACTTCAGTCCATAAATGGACTTAAGTAACTTGCACACTTTCCCGCTGCTCCCACTCTGAATGAAACCTTCTGGCTGGTCCATATAGACACACTCCTCTAAATTTCCATTTAGGAAAGCGGTTTTAACGTCCATCTGCCAAATCTCATAATCGTGGAAGGAAGCAACGGCAAGAAGGATCCGAATAGATTTGAGCATAGCCACTGGAGAAAAGGTTTCGTCATAGTCCAAACCAGGTCTTTGACGAAAACCCTTTGCAACAAGTCTAGCCTTATAGGTCTCAACCTGTCCATCTACACCAATCTTCTTTTTGAAGATCCATTTGCGGCCTACGGGTTTTACCCCTTCTGGAGCAACGTCCAAAGTCCATACTTTGTTGGTGTACATGGACTCCATCTCGGTCCGCATTGCATCCATCCATTTAACCGAGTCAGTGCTCTGAATGGCCTGCTGGAAGTTAGTTGGCTCATCATTGTCAATGATGCAATCCTCTCTATCCCCGTCTATGAGAAAACCGTAGTATCTCTCAGGTGGATGAGAAAGCCTACTACTCCTGCGGAGCGGTGCAGGAATGTCCTGTTCATTTGAAACTTCTTGTTCTACCAAGCTTTCAGTAATAGCTTGTGGTTCTGGAATTTCTTACAGTTCTATTGTGCTCCCACTTGTTTCTTTTTCTAAGAACTGATGTTCCAGATGTTGGGTTAGCATAGCACCTCATGAAGGGTTTGGAAGCATCACATGGACCAAATATGTAGTCTTTAGGGTGCTAAGCTAATGAACAAAGAATCGTTCCTAGAATCGATTAGGGTTACAAAATTTTCATATCGACATATGAAAGAAATGATAGGGTTTAGAGAGTACAACCTTTGTAGCTCCCTACGCTAGACTCCTCGGCTACTCGGGGTTTGAAAGAACTCCGCTTGAACTCCTCGACGTCACCGATGATCCACCCGGAGTCCGCTTTGTCCAAGCTTGCGACTTTTTCCGATCAAGTGAACGAAATCGAGTCAACACTCCAAACAAGTGGGCTAGGCTTGTGTAGAATGGTGTTGTGGTTCTCTTTCTCACTTCAAAATCCTAACTTGTTGATTATATAGCTCACTACAAAAATCTAGAGAGCTATGAAGGAGGAGGAAGAAGATAATGGCAATATTAGAAGATGATAAGTTTTTCTCATGCCAAAGCAAATGAAAAATATATCAATATATATTTTAAATCTATCATCTCAAACCATGGTTGAATCATTATTGTACTAGGGTTAAAACACAAAAGGAAACTTAACCTAAGGTTAAGTGGTGGGTGAGAATGGTTAGGTCAAAAGAAGTGTGTAGAACAAATCAATAATGCACCTTTTCTTTCCTTTTATGTTTTAGTATAAATACAATAATAATTCATAAAAAATACCATGGTGTGAGTCTTATATTGCCACCATTTTCATATACATCCAACCATGATAAATGTATGTATCCATGTATGTATGTATACACATCCATATGTGCATGAAACTAGAAAGAAAGAAAAACATGCATGCATGCATACATCCATCCAACACAAGAAAGGAATTCAAGTGAGAAGCTAATGGTTAAACGATAAATCAACACTTGATTTATCAATCCGGCCATATCACATACGACCCCTACCAAAAGCATGCCGCCCGATCAATATACGGTATCCTATACGCGCATTTTAATCGGGTCCATGCGCATATCGCATACGCGCACCACAACGTTTCGCCAGGACTAGGAAACTCCATTGTGGGACTCTGAGACTCGTCAATACGCCGGCAGTGGGTGATGATCATATCAAGCACCCCCAAGCCGCAAGCAGTCAGCTAAACGTAACGGCCATCCGGGTATTGAGCGATCAGAAGAGAACAAGCGAACCTGCTACAACTCCCGTCGAGCCGATCGGCGACACTTCCCGTACAGTCCGGTCTCCTCGTCTGATATGTCGCATATCAAGTCTAGGGGTGGTAAACGTCAGACCCCAATAACTGATAAGTCATGCCGATGTGAGGCTCATAACGGGTCGAGAAATTACTGGTAACACTTACCAGCAAATCTCTGATCAGCCCTGGCTAGGGACTTCCCTGTTACGGCCAATCGAGCACAGCGCAACATCAACCCCCAATACCGGGAGAGACGAAACCCCTCCTATCGCTCATTGCCTCCATGTGACTCGGGACTGTACCCAAAAACCACCGTTTTGCACGCCCTCATGGACGTGGTAAGGTGGAGATCAAAGCACAGTGGGAATCACACAAGACTCTATGACGATCTCGGGTCTACAGACTAACCTGTATAAGTGTCACCTGAGAACTGCCATCTGACGTGAGGTATAATACCATCTGGGAGTTCTCGGCGAGTCCGTCCAGTGTACCCAGTCTCCACTGAGCACCCGTATACCATCTCTGATGTCAAACACCAATGGATATGGGATCATCTATTACCCATCTCATGGGTCGAGAAGCGTATACGCTAGTCTACACTGGTATATCGATGCCCCGTCTCGATACACCCACGACTAGGGACCTTGAAGGATGTAGTTATGGACTACCATGTCCCCACTAGTATGATCTGTATCATAGTCCAGGTAGTCAAGTACACATCCTAAGGGCTTTACCAACATGTAACTATAAGACAGTTTAAAGAGACTAGTATACATGTTAAGATAAAGAGCAACCAGATAGCATACTATCATATCGAGCAAGAAAGTCATCTCTATATATGTCCAAGCATCCAATATAATATACATCATCTGTACAATACTGGCCTCTAGGGCATACATACAACTAACAATCTCCCACTTGCACTATGGCCAGCTGCTGTAGTATCGCATACCGAGCATCCCGAAGAGTCTCTCAAACTGTATCTGGGGAATGGCCTTCGTGAGCGGATCCGCCGTGTTGTCCTTCGTGTCAACCCTCCTGACCTTGATCTCCCGGCGATCAACTATCTCCCGGATCAGGTGATACCGCCTCAGAATATGCCTGGATCGCTGATGGGACCTGGGTTCCTTGGCCAAAGCCACCGCTCCAATGTTATCGCAATACAAAGGTATTGGATGCTCAATGGATGGAACCACTCCAAGTTCAGTAATGAACTTCTTGATCCAAACAGCCTCTTTAGCAGCATCGTTGGCAGCGATGTATTCAGCCTCCATCGTCGAGTCTGCCACGGTTTCCTGCTTGGAACTCTTCCAGCTAACCGCCCCTCCGTAAAGGGTAAAGACAAATCCCGACTGCGACTTAGAGTCGTCCTTATCACTCTGGAAGCTCGAATCGGTAAAGGACTCCACTTGGAGTTCTCCATTACCATACACCAAGAGCATCTCTTTAGTCCTTCGCAAGTACTTGAGAATGCTCTTCACAGCTGTCCAGTGACTCTCTCCAGGATCAGTTTGATACCTGCTCACTACACTTAGTGAGTATGCAACATCGGGTCTGGTACATAGCATCGCGTACATGATAGAGCCTACAGCCGAAGCATAGGGTATCCCTTGCATGCGAGCTCTCTCCAAATCAGTCTTGGGAGACATCTCTTTGGAGAGAGTGACTCCAGAGATCGTGGGTAAGTTCCCACGCTTGGATTCTTCCATACTAAACCTCTTTAGTATGGTGTCAATGTACCTGGATTGGGACAATCCCAATATCCGTTTGGATCTATCTCTATAGATCCTGATTCCCAATATGCAGGAGGCATCACCAAGATCTTTCATTGAGAATCTTTGTGATAAGAAGAGCTTGACCGATTGCAGCATAGGAATATCATTTCCTATCAAGAGTATGTCGTCCACGTACAATACGAGGAAGACAACCTTACTCTTTGCCACCTTCTTGTAAATACAAGGTTCATCTGGGTTTTTGACGAAATCAAACTCTTTGATAACGACGTCAAAGCAGATGTTCCAACTCCGCGATGCTTGCTTTAATCCATAAATGGATTTAAGCAGCTTGCACACCTTCCCGCTGCTCCCACTGTCTACGAAGCCCTCTGGCTGAGTCATGTACACGCACTCTTCTAAATCACCGTTTAGAAAGGCGGTCTTAACATCCATTTGCCAGATTTCGTAGTCATGATATGCAGCGATGGCAAGCATGATCCGGATGGATTTAAGCATAGCCACTGGAGAAAAGGTTTCGTCATAGTCCACATCTGGTCTTTGACGAAAACCTTTTGCAACAAGTCTAGCTTTGAAAGTCTCCACTTTCCCATTTACACCAAGTTTTTTTCTTGAAGATCCACTTGCTCCCAATGGGTTTTACCCCTTCAGGAGCAACATCCAAAGTCCATACTTTGTTGGTGTACATGGATTCCATCTCGGATCGCATTGCATCCAGCCATTTCACTGAGTCTTTACTCATGATGGCCTGCTCGAAACTAGTTGGGTCATCATCCTCCATGATGCAATCCTCGCTTCCACCGTCAATGAGAAAACCGTAGTATCTCTCAGGTGGACGAGAAACCCTACTAGATCGGCAGAGAGGCTGGGGTTCGTCGGGTTCTACTGAATCCTCTGGTTCTACCAAGTCTTCTGTTATAGTTTGTGTCGCTGGAACCTCTTCCAGTTCTACCTCAATGCCACTTGTCTGTTTCATAAGAAAACTTTTTTCTAAGAAAGTGGCATGTCGAGAAACAAACACCTTTTGTTCCTCGGGGTGGTAGAAGATATACCCTTGTGAATTTTTGGGATATCCAATAAACTTACATAAGACTGATCTTGCCTCGAGTTTGTCCGGATTTTGTCTTTTGACATAGGCTGGACAACCCCATATCTTAACATAGTTAAGACATGGTCTCTTCCCTTTCCATATCTCATATGGAGTGGTAGGCACAGATTTGGTGGGGACCATATTCAGTAGATGTATGGCTGTCTCTAGCGCATACCCCCAGAAGGAAATAGGTAACTCAGCTGTGCTCATCATAGAGCGCACCATATCTAATAGGGTGCGGTTCCTTCGTTCTGATACACCGTTGTACTGTGGTGTATATGGAGGAGTTAGCTGAGAGAGAATCCCATTCTCTTTTAAATAATCTAGAAAATCATTGCTCAAGTATTCTCCTCCTCGATCAGATCGAAGGATCTTAATACTTTTGCCCGTTTGGTTCTCTACTTCGTTTTTATATTCTCTGAATTTCTCAAAAGCTTCAGACTTGTGTTTTATTAGGAACACATGTCCGTATCTAGAGAGATCGTCAGTGAATGTAATGAAGTATGAAGAACCGTCCCTGGTATGTGTAGACATGGGTCCACATACATCACTATGTATCAGCCCTAAGAGTTCCGTAACTCTTTCTCCATGTCCACTAAACGGAGTTTTGGTCATTTTTCCTTTGAGACATGAATGGCAAGTGTCATAAGATGATAATTCGAACGGTTTCAAATATCCATCTTTATGTAACTTAGCTAGTCGTGTCGCATTGATATGACCAAGTCTACAATGCCACAAGAAAGATTCATTCATTTCTGAATTTTTTCTCTTGTGTGTGTTCTGTATATTGAGGACTGTATTTTGATTTAGAATGAATATGCCATTATGTAACGAGCCTGATGCAATCAACTTTTGATCTAGGAATATGTTCATAATATTATCCTTTACTACAAAATTATATCCTTCTTTACTTAATAAAGAAACCGATATAATGTTGCACATCATGTTCGGTATATAATAGCATTCATTTAGAATCAGTGTATTACCATTTGGTAATACTAGGTGATATTCGCCAACTGCTTTGGCTGCAACATTTGCCCCATTCCCTACTTGAACGGAATGATCACCTTTTCCCAGTTCTCTACCTTTCCGTAGCCCATGTAACTGCTTACATATATGGGATCCTGATCCGGTATCTAATACCCAGGACGTAGGGTGAACTGAAAAACAGTTCTCAATAACTAACACACCTGAAGAAGATGCATCAACATGCATGTTCTTTTGGGCGGCTTGAGAATCTAGATATTCTCCTATTCCCTGTTCAGTCTTATAACTCTTATAAGAAAGAACTGGTCCAACGTTCCCCTGCACAGTATAACATGCGGGTTTGGTCAATACATCCATATTTTTATCTTGATTAGGGCATGACATGGTCTCTACCTGGAGAGAGAGAGAAGAAAACACTTTAGCGTATGCTCTTGCAAGATCAGATTGGTTAGAATCTTATCTAATCAGGATGGCTCCCACTGATTTTTATCAAATCTTCCTTCAAACCCTAAAAGGAAAAACTAGCCGGGATTAATTACACCCTACAACTTCGCCAATCTTTCAGCTAGGCCAGTGTCAGTACTTTGAGGGAGGTTCCCCGTGCTTTCGCATGGACCTAATTAAAGTAAACCTCGTTTTCCCAGAGGCGTAACCCCGTTGACACCTTTCTAGACACCTACTTGATCGGCTAATTGTAATGTGTAAAACTCTCGCAGGAGTAACTCTTACTCGTAGTGGGTATTGGGATCCAACTATCTCATAGAAGGTATGCAATCTCATTGCAAATTTCAACACTTGAAATTCCCGATAATGCTTTTGCCCCTAACGTACTATGACCTTGACGAATGCCAAACAACCTATAGTGCGCTAGTCAAGTTCAACCCGTACATTTCTTGATTGAATTAAACCCACTCGCACGACCCTTGACGAATGCCAAACAACGCCGTACGAATACCCTAATCCAATCGCATCATATGCTACAGATAAATAGTACATAGCTACCGTATACTACGCCTTGACGAATGCCAAACAACCGTAGCACGAATACTAAGTAATATCTATCTGAAATGTCGGAGGGCTACGCTGGTTTTTCAGAAAAAACCACGAGCGTAATGAACTTGATATCGTTGTAGAATCAAGTGAAGTTTTGAAATGGAGTGATTTTGAGGCTTTTCTAGTTTTGCTAAAGGGGTCACTCCCGGTGAAGGGATCGTCGGCCCTTTCCTCGTCGAATGAGGTGCAGGATATATCATATATATCACTGTGCAAAGCAGAAACTATAGAAGCAATCAAAAGTCAAACCGAATATGTAGCATCTGCCAGTTATTGCTAAAGGGGTCACTCCTGGTGAAGGGATCGTCGGCCCTTTCCTCGTTGAATGAGGTGCGGGATATATCATATATATCACTGTGCAAAGCAAAACTGTAGCTACCCTTTTTATTTAAAATTTGATTCTACAACATCTTTTAGGTTTCTTTTCTTTCATTAATCACATTAATGAAGTCCCATCATTTAAGTCACCTAAACATCACAGATAAATACGACGTACACTTATGCCATCCGCATTCACTTCGATGTCCCCTCGTGCACCGTTAGGTTAGGTAACTAACGACAGAGCAGGGCAGGGCTAGTGCGGATGTAAAATATAAGTAACGCCTATATAATATATCATATATACTATATACTGTATCCATCAGAACATATCAAGTGATCACATCACAGATATCGCAGCAGAAACATAGATATAATGTGGGATATACTAGGACGTCCGTATTTAGTATTTAGCCAGAATAGAAAATACGGATTCCATAGTCGCGATGAATAGCCAAGCCCACACCCTGGACCCCTACGAGAGCGGCAAGCGACCCTACCAATTCTGGAGTTTAGGAGACCCGGTCTTGACTCCTCGAGATGGCCTCCCACTGAACCCCAGAACCCGGTCACCCGTGCTCCCCTCCTTGGGTCCATCCTAATGCGGAAAAGTAAATAATATACAACACAGGTGGCATCGACCTCAACCCGGAAGTGCCCCAAATAAAAGAATATTACATTACATTTGAATTTACATGAATGAAAATATAAAACTCTCATCTCACATAAAAAAAAAACCCTTGCTATTCAATCGCGACAATCCTGCACATCATATCTCAGCAACACATAATATCCCATATCATCAACGTAAGTAAGTATGCATACACCGATTGTCGTCGACGTATAGCAACGACAATCGGCAATACCACTACATACTACACTTACGGTCACAGAAAAGAAAGTGTAAAACTGCAATATCTGGAATCCACATTCTCTCTAGACATCGTAAATGCGAAGCATCACATACCTCGTATTTCATATCTTATAATGTGAATTCCACACATTGCATCACATCCCTAATAAACAGACAGTATTAAAGTTTTCGAACGACCGATCAAATACCCAAGATTCACTAAAGCTCAACACTTGAGCGAAGTTCAAAAAATTTGGAGTGTGACATAGTAGTTGCGGTCCAGCCGTAGAAGGGTCAAGCCAACGCCTCACATGTGGCACGCCGTACTGCCCCAAACCCTAAGGTTCAAAGGGCAGTTCAAGACGGTCACATAATCGAGTTAAGGTTTGTTGTCTTCTAGAGGGACCACCGCAAAAAGACTTGCACGTATCTCCAAAGTATTTAAACCCCGTGAAAAGTGAGCAAATGATACTCGTTCAAACACTTCACTACTTTCTAATTTACCCGGAAATGACACGAAATCAAAATTCCGATCGAACAGTCGAGTCCAAAACCATCTCCAGAATTTTTCAATGCAATATTCAGATTAAACATACCTAAGATACTGTACAAGCAGTTCTAAGAATTACGGTGAAACATTTATGCAATGAAGCCCCTGTACGGCCGCGGAACCGCGGCCTAAGCCAAGAATTGCGGCGGTTCCGCGGCGGTTTATACTGTTCATTGCATAATTTTTGCATCGTAATTCTTATATCTTCCTGCTGTAATTTTTACGTATTTTTAATTCTGAAAAAAGTCAAATTTTGAAAAATGTCCAGAGAGCACCAAAAACCGTATTTTTTCGGTTCGATCGGAGTTTTAACTTCGTTAAGGTGTCGCCTAATGTTCTAGGTCGGCTCTGATACTAATGTTGGGTTAGCATAGCACCTCATGAAGGGTTTGGAAGCATCACATGAACCAAATATATAGTCTTTAGGGTGCTAAGCTAATGAACAAAGAATCGTTCCTAGAATCGATTAGGGTTACAAAATTTTCATATCGACATATGAAAGAAATGCTAGGGTTTAGAGAGTACAACCTTTGTAGCTCCCTACGCTAGACTCCTCGGCTACTCGGGGTTTGAAAGAACCCCGCTTGAACTCCTCGACGTCACCGATGATCCACCCGGAGTCCGCTTTGTCCAAGCTTGCGACTTTTTCCGATCAAGTGAACGAAATCGAGTCAACACTCCAAACAAGTGGGCTAGGCTTGTGTAGAATGGTGTTGTGGTTCTCTTTCTTACTTCAAAATCCTAACTTGTTGATTATATAGCTCACTACAAAAATCTAGAGAGCTATGAAGGAGGAGGAAGAAGATAATGGCAATATTAGAAGATGATAAGTTTTTCTCATGCCAAAGCAAATGAAAAATATATCAATATATATTTTAAATCTATCATCTCAAACCATGGTTGAATCATTATTGTACTAGGGTTAAAACACAAAAGGAAACTTAACCTAAGGTTAAGTGGTGAGTGAGAATGGTTAGGTCAAAAGAAGTGTGTAGAACAAATCAATAATGCACATTTTCTTTCCTTTTATGTTTTAGTATAAATACAATAATAATTCATAAAAAATACCATGGTGTGAGTCTTATATTGCCACCATTTTCATATACATCCAACCATGATAAATGTATGTATGCATGTATGTATGTATACACATCCATATGTGCATGAAACTAGAAAGAAAGAAAAACATGCATGCATGCATACATCCATCCAACACAAGAAAGGAATTCAAGTGAGAAGCTAATGGTTAAATGATAAATCAACACTTGATTTATCAATCCGGCCATATCACATACGACCCATACCAAAAGTATGCCGCCCGATCAATATACGGTATCCTATACGCGCATTTTAATCGGGTCCATGCGCATATCGCATACGCGCACCACAACGTTTCGCCAGGACTAGGAAACTCCATTGTGGGACTCTGAGACTCGTCAATACGCCGGCAGTGGGTGATGATCATATCAAGCACCCCCAAGCCGCAAGCGGTCAGCTAAACGTAACGGCCACCCGGGTATTGAGCGATCAGAAGAGAACAAGCGAACCTGCTACAACTCCCGTCGAGCCGATCGGCGACACTTCCCGTACAGTCCGGTCTCCTCGTCTGATTTGTCGCATATCAAGTCTAGGGGTGGTAAACGTCAGACCCCAATAACTGATAAGTCGTGCCGATGTGAGGCTCATAACGGGTCGAGAAATTACTGGTAACACTTACCAGCAAATCTCTGATCAGCCCTGGCCAGGGACTTCCCTGTTACGGCCAATCGAGCACAGCGCAACATCAACCCCCAATACCGGGAGAGACGAAACCCCTCCTATCGCTCATTGCCTCCATGTGACTCGGGACTGTACCCAAAAACCACCGTTTTGCATGCCCTCATGGACGTGGTAAGGTGGAGATTAAAGCACAGTGGGAATCACACAAGACTCTATGACGATCTCGGGTCTATAGACTAACCTGTATAAGTGTCACCTGAGAACTGCCATCTGACGTGAGGTATAATACCATCTGGGAGTTCTCGGCGAGTCCGTCCAGTGTACCCAGTCTCCACTGAGCACCCGTATACCATCTCTGATGTCAAACACCAATGGATATGGGATCATCCATTGCCCATCTCATGGGTCGAGAAGCGTATACGCTAGTCTACACTGGTATATCGATGCCCCGTCTCGATACACCCACGACTAGGGACCTTGAAGGATGTACTTATGGACTACCATGTCCCCACTAGTATGATCTGTATCATAGTCCAGGTAGTCAAGTACACATCCTAAGGGCTTTACCAACATGTAACTATAAGACAGTTTAAAGCGACTAGTATACATGTTAAGATAAAGAGCAACCAGATAGCATACTATCATATCGAGCAAGAAAGTCATCTCTATATATGTCCAAGCATCCAATATAATATACATCATCTGTACAATACTGGCCTCTAGGGCATACATACAACTAACACCAGAAAGTGGGCGTGACTAGAAACAAAAACCTTTTGTTTCTCTGCGTAATAGAAAAGATACCCTCTGGAGTTCTTTGTTATCCAACAAACTTACACAGTACTGAGCGTGCCTCGAGTTTGTCCGCATGCTGCTTTTTGACAAAAGCTAGACATCCCCTTATCTTCAGATATTGAAGGTAGGGTTTCTTTCCACTCCACATCTGATATGGTGTGGTAGGCACAGTCTTGGTAGGAACCTTGTTCAAAAGATATGCAGCTGATTCTAGTGCATAACCCCATAATGATCGCGGTAACTCAGCGTTACTCATCATGGAACGTACCATATCCAATAGGGTTCGATTCCGTCTCTCCGATACACCGTTATGTTGTGGAGTGTATGGAGGAGTAAGCTGAGAGAGAATTCCATTCTGTTTTAGGTAATCCAGGAACTCGGCGCTTAGGTATTCACCACCTCGATCAGATCTTAGTGTCTTGATACTTTTGCCAGTTAGTTTTTCTACATCATTCTTATATTCCCAGAATTTGTCAAAGGCCTCGGATTAATGCTTCATTAAGAAGACATGTCCATACCTGGAGAAATCGTCCGTAAAATTAATGAAATATGAAAAACCACTTCTTGCATGTGTAGACATTGGACCACACACGTCTCTGTGTATGAGTTCCAAGAGCTCGCTCGCTTTTACTTCGTGTCCAGTGAACGGAGTCTTTGTCATCTTTCCTTTGAGACATGATTGACAAGTTGCATAAGAATGATATTCGAACGGATCCAAATATCCTTCTTTATGTAACTTAGTTAATCTTGTCTCATTGATGTGACCCAGCCTACAATGCCATAAGAAAGCATGATTTAATTCTGGAGACTTTTTTTTGTGTATTCTGGATATTGAAGATTTGCGGTTGGTTTAATACGTATATACCGTTGCTTAATGTACCCGACCCATTCAAAACATTATTAAGGTGAATGTTTACAATATTGCTTACAAATGCAAAATCAAAACCTTCTTTAGACATTAAAGATACAGATATGATATTACAAGTCAAACTGGGTACAAAATAACAGTTGCATAAAACCAAAACATGCCCATCTGTCAATCCTAAGTGATAGTCCCCCAGGGACTCAACATTCATGCTTGCTCCATTTGCAACTCTGAGGGTCATATCACCCGCCTTCAAAACCCTACGGCTTCTCAGTGCCTGCAAAGAATTACAGATATGAGATCCTGGTCCGTTATCTAATACTCAAGAAGTAGAGTTGATTGACAGACAGTTTTCAATTACATACACACCTGAAACCGAAGCCACAACTTGCTTCGGGTCCTGGTTCTTAGCCCTCCAAGCCCTGCAATCTTTTTTCCAGTGTCCTTTCTTGTGACAATAAAAGTATTCTTCCTTCTCCACAATCTGTCCCGCTACCATTGCTTTTCCCTTGGCTTCTACCTTACTAACACCCCATTGGTTTGGTGGGGACCTTCTTCTTCTTTCTTTTGGCTTTCGCCTTGGTCCTAGAAGAGGATGCTCCTCCAACAAACAAAGCGTGTATTTCCCTGACTTTCTGTAGGGTGCCCTATGCACTGCTCAACATGTTGAGGAGTTCCGGAAGTTCAACTTCTTTTCCTTGCATGTTGAAATTCAGGATAAACTGGGCGTAGGTGGAAGGAAGGGACTGGAGAATCAAGTCAGCGTACAACTCATTCTCTAACGTGGTCCTGAGGTCCGCGAGCTCCTCAATGTAGCCAATTATCTTAAGGACGTGTTCCCCTACAGATGATCCGACAGCCAATCTCGCTGAAAATAGCTTCTTCGAGGTCTCGTATCTTGCGATACGGAATTGCTCTCCATATAGTTCCTTAGTACGGATAAATATGGATTCAAGATCCATATTCTCGTGCCTCCTCTGATATTCATTGTCCATAGAGGCAAGCATGAGGCACTTGTCCTTCGCGTTGTCAATCTCCAGTTCTTACGGATTTCCCTATCCGCGATACTGGATTCTGGACCTGGGACGGTGGGGGCCTTAGTGGTAAGGAGATACCCCAACTTGTCATATGTGATTGCCATTTTGACATTCCTGAACCAATTTTTATAGTTTGGCCCTGTCAGTATATTTTTATCTAATAGTAACTTAAGGCCCGTCATGATGTTTGGTTGCTGCAATTAGGAGAGAGAGAAGAAACACTTTAGCATGATGCTCTTGCAAGTTTAGAGTGGTTTTTAGTTTGTATAAACATGATGGCTCCCACTGTTTCTCGAATCCTTTCTCAAACCATAAAAGAAGAACTAGTCGGGATTGATCTCACCATACAATTCTTGCTTAACCATTCAGCCAGGCCGGTGTCGGTAATTCGAGGGAGGTTTTACGACGCTTTCACGAAGTTCCTTAATTAAATAACCTCTTTTCCCTGTGGGCGTAGCACCGCTAACACCTTTCTAGACACCTACTTGGTTTATAGCATTGATCGTTAAGTGAGAAAAATTTCCCGAGGAGTAGCATATACTCATAGTAGGATCGGGATCCAAATATCATTGTGTGATAAAGTTGAAGGAATCCTACCAAAATTATCATACTCCAAATGGTATGCAACACTAGCAAGTTTCAGTTTCTTTAGAAACTCCTGATGTGGATTTTTGCCCCATGCTCTTATGACCTTGACGAAGGCCAACCTATCATAAGTCACATGTCAAGTTCTACCCGTCATTATCCAGGTTAATTTGAACCCACCTGTATATATCCTTGACGAAGGCCAAAATAGCAGTACGACTGTCCCAAACCAACGCATCTATCTATGCAACAGATAAATATTCGGCAGCTACCAATCACTATGCCTTGGTGAAGGTCAAAATACATAGCTTGAATACCATCGAATATTTAACTGAAATGAAGGAGGGCTACGAATGGTTTTGGCGAAACCGTGAACGTAGTGAACTTGATATAATCGAAGGAACCTGATAGCTTTTAAAAGGAGTGGTTTAAGCTCCGTATTTTAAAAGTTTTGCTGTTTTGAAAAAAAAACCGAGTGGTTTTGAAATTGTTCCAACGATTCAACTTTGGTTTGTTTTCTTTGCATTAATATAATGCGTCCCATCAATTAATCATACCATTGCAGAAAACAACGAAAATATGACGTACGCTTATGCCATCCGTATTCGCCACTGGGCCCCGTCATCACCCGTCAGGTTACCTAACTAACGACAGAGCGGGGGCTGGACTAGAGCGGATGCAAAACTTAAGCAACGCCTACTAGATATCATATGTAGATATATATACATTCGTCAGACGCAATGATAGTCATTCCAGATCACAGATTAACACATTGGATATGTAAGGAATCCGCGTTTCGTTCGAGCCTGCAACGAAATACGGATTACACGGTCGCGATGGATAGCCAAACCCCACCCTAGACCCCTACGGGTGCGGAAAACTACCCGCCAAATACCCGAAGTGAAGCAGCCTCCCTCAACAATGTGACTAGGCCACTCAGCACTTCAAAGTACCTGGTAGTTTGTGCACCCCACCTTGGGTCTATCCTAGGAGCAAAAACAGTAAAAGAAATAATATATAATGGTGGCTACAACCTCAACCCGGATGTGCGACCATAAAACAATATTACATCAATTTACAATTTACATCGAATGAAAAATGAAAAACACTCATCTCACATCCTCGGCTATTCATCCATGACAATTCAACAAGTTTATATACACAAACCAATATCACAGATCACAGATATGTGCAACCCCCACTAATCGACGTATAGCGATTAGCAGACGTTCAGCACATATAACACATAATAGATATAATCCGATTAGCTAAAGTTTATAGAATTTCGATCGATATTTCAAATTTGAAACAACCCTAAATAAAACACTGTACTCAAAGGAATCTGGGCAGAAACAAAGTATCTGAAAAATCACAAAACATCAAGCTGGACGATCTGCAAGAAAAACGAGTTGACTCCGAGTCGACTCTGCCGCGGATCCGTGGCGAAACACATGGTTTCGCCGCGCTTTCGCGTCAGTCTGACCGAGTCACGAGCTCATTTTTCATGGGTGTCCTTCAAAAAGCCTGCACGTATTTTTTAGGTCTCTGAAAATATTTTTAGACCAGTTTTGAAAATCGGCAGAAAACATGAATTTTTGATGTATTATGCGATTTGTCCGGGATCGAAGTTCTAAAGACTTTGCTGACATGTTAGTTGTTATTTAGCTAAGCTCTGATACTACTTTAAATCTATGTTACCCACCCCGGTGCTTAACGGGAAGACGGAATAAGTAAAAATCGAATTTTTTCTCAAAGGAAACATAGACAAACCATGAAGGATCTTTGCTAAACGAAAACTAACAAACTAATACGGAGTTTTAACTGCTAGGTTAGATGGTTATACCTAGTTCTTGAACTCCTTCTCTTCTTGTTGTGGTCCTCCTTGTTGCGAGCTCCTCGGAGTAGTGTAGATGGCTCCTCCTCGTTGTCTTCTTTAGGTCAAAGAACGATCCACCCGAAGGCCTCTACCTTGAGCTCCTACCTCAACAATGAAGTAACTAGAGTGCTTGGCTTGCTACACTAAGAACCCTAGAGTGAGTAGAGAAATATTTTGGTGGTTTAGTCTCAAAGCTTTGATTTTCAACACATGAAACACTTAAGCCTTTTGAGAGAGGAAGAGGGAGAGCAAACCATGAGAGAGAAAGGTAATGAGAGAATGGGAGAACAAAGCTCTCATATGATAATTATATGATAATAATAATAATAATAATTAAGAAAATTGTGATGGTGAATTGATTTGACCATTGTCATTTCATAATTAATGCTCAGCATGCTTCAAAAAAAATATTTCATGCTTAACAAAACAAAAGAAAATATCTAAGTCAATATGAGTCAACAAGTCAAATGGTCAAACCAACTCTAGCCATGATACAATTATCCTTAATTAAAACTATTAATCATTTTCCCCCTTCTCATTATGGTTTTGATCAAGTCAATGGTCAAAACCCTAATGAGGTGTCTCCCTATCCGCCTCAGTCAAATGTACATATATACCTGCATCCGTATTCCATAGAAACACGAATACAACGAGACTAAACCAATCCCAAAACAAATACTAGGATCTGGCTTAAACCAAAGCCCACTAGTATCAACTGCCCGAACACGAAACGTGCACAAGTGCGCGTATGCTAACGAACCCTGTCGTAAAACCATACGACCTCTACTTCATTTCGCCCAAAGGTGAACAACCCTCTGTGTGGGACTCTAAAGACTCGACACTACGCTAGCAGTGGGTTTAACCACAGGCCGCAAGCGGTACTAGCAGTACGTAACGGTCCCCAGGTAGATGTCGATAAGAAGACCGATAAGGTGAACCCATCCGAACTCTTACTTAGCCTGAATGTGACAATCTCCGTAAAGTCCGGTCTGTTCGTCTAAGGGTATCGCATGTCGGGCCTAGGGGGCGGTAAACGTCAGACCCCTAATAGCGGTACAAGTCGTGTCAGAGTGTAGCCCAGAACACCCTGAAAAACTACTGCAAACACTATCAGTAAATCTCGCTTGCCCTGGCCAGGGACTTTGTGTAATGGCTCTCTTAGACACAGCGCGATATCAACCCCCAATACCGGGAGAGATGAATCCTGTCTAACCGTCAATGCCTCCAAGTGCTTCGTGTTAGTTATGTATATGCCCTAGAGGCTATTGTTGTACTTATGATGTATATTATAATGGATGCTTGGAAATATATAGAGATGACTTTTTTGCTCGTCATGATAGTATGCTATTTGGTTTCACTTTATCTTAACATGTTGACTTGTACTGGTTTACTGTTTTACTCTCACATGTTGATAAAGCCCTTAGGATCTGTACTCGACTACTGGGACTATGATGAGATCATACTAGTGGGGCCACGGTAGTCAATGAGTACATCCTATAACTGTTCCTAGTCGAGGGTATATCGAGACAGGGCATCGATACACCAGAGTAGACTAGCGTATACGCATCTTGACCCATATGATGGGCGATGGATGTGTTAGTTATATGTATGCCCTAGAGCCCATTACTGTACATTGGATGTATATTGTAGTGGATGCTGGGACATATATAGGTAGGACTTTCTTGCTCGACATGATAGTACGCTATCTGGTTGCTCTTTATCTTAACATGTATACTTTCTGTCTCTCTGATTACATGTTGATAAAGCCCTTAGGATGTGTACTCGACTTCCAGGACTATGATGTAGATCATACTAACGGGGCCTGGATAGTCCATGAGTACATCCTTGAAATGTTCCTAGTCGAGGGAATATCGAGACGGGGCATCGATATTCCAGAGTAGACTAGCGTATATCTTCTCGACCCATGCGATGGGCGATGGATGATCCCATATCCATTGGTGTTTGACATCGGAGATGGTATGCGGGTGCTCAGTAGAGACTGGGTACACTGAACGGACTCGCCGAGAACTCCCAGATGGTATTATACCTCACGTCAGATGGCAGTTCTCTGGTGACACTGGTACAGCTTAGTCTGTTGACCCGAGATTGTCATAGAGTCTTGTGTGTCTCCCACTGTGCTTTGATTTCCACCCTACCACGGCTCTACTGAGTCGTGCAAACAGATGGTTTTTGGGTACAGTCCCGATTCACATGGAGGCAATGAGCGATAGGAGGGGATTCGTCTCTCCCGGTATTGGGGGTTGATGTTGCGCAATGCACGACTGGCCATAACAGGAAATCCCTGGCCAGGGTTGCAGTGATATACTGGTAAGAGTTATCAGTAGTTTCACGAATGTTATGGACCTCAAGTCGGCATGACTTATCGAGCTATTGGGGTCTGACGTTTACCACCCCTAGGCGAGATATGCGACATATCAGACGAACAGACCGGACTGTACGTTAAGTGTTACTGGTTGGATTCGCAGGAGTGTGAGCGGGCTTGCTCGTCGATCTTCTGATCGCTCAATACCCGGGTGGCCGTTACGTTTAGCAGACCGCTTGCGGCTTGTGGATGCTTGATATGATCATCATCTGCTGCCGGCGTATTGACGAGTCTTTAGAGTCCTACACAGAGGTTTCCTGGCTCAAGCGAAACGAAATAGGAGCGCATATGAGATATGTGCGGGACCGAGAATAATTCGAGTATGCGATACCGTATTACATTCTCACGATCTATGTATCGATTGGTTATATGCGATATAACCTAGTTATCGAATCAAGGATTGATTCGATAAGCCGATACATATGATACTAGTCGGTTATATCCGATATGACCGGATCGTTAAATCAAGTGTTGATTTAATGATTTAGTGCATATTTATATATTTGATATATTACTTTGCGTTAACTAGTATTGGTTCACTTTAAATGGATTTTCTCACTTGAATTGTGCAAGTTGTATATGTGATATACTTTTGTGCACATGTTTGTATCATGTTTGATGATACATGCTTACTTGGTTAAGTGTAAAGAATCAAACCATGGTTTAAACTAATGATTAGGGTTTTGTTTAGTCATTTACTTATTTATCTATTTCTTTATTTATCTTTTTATTTTGGAAAAGATAAATGATGAAATGGTGGCATTATTTGTTTGCTAGTTGAACATTCATGAAGTTTTGACTTAGTCTCCTTTTTTGTTCTTATCCTTAACCCTAACCATTCCATTAACCATGGTCTTTTCTCTACACTTAACTAAGGTTAAAAGGATGATAAGATTTAATTCTTTTTCATTTTTCTTTAATACTTATCATATCTTTCTTCTTCTTCTTCAAGAACTAGAAAAAGGAAAAGCTTTCTAGTTCAATGGCAACTTGAGAAAACAAGTGAGAAATCCAATTCTAAAGTGAACCCACTTCCTATTTCTTCATCCTCTACCTCTTGCCAAGTAGTATAGGGTGTTCTCTTCACAAGTTTCATGACTTGTTGAAGTGAGAGTTTGATCTTGTGGAGCTTCGACGTAGATCATCTTCGACATCGAAGCTGACGACCAATTCCGCTCATTTTTCCGATGAAGCCGATGCTAGAGTCCGGGATTCAGTTTGGACAGCAAGGGGCCTTCATCGTGGAGCTTAAAAGTGGTGGACCGGATCTACAAAGGTTGTAGTCCCTTTCCTTTAGCATTAGATTCGTTTACTTGCTTGCTTCGCCTAGTTTATCTAGTTAACGATCCGTTCTAGGGTTTCTCGGCACCGTATTTTTAGAAATTTGCATGGATGATGACTTGTGAGACCTCACTAGGGTGCCTAGGAACCTTACAGTGGTATCATAGACTAGCTAGAGCCTTAGGCGAAGTCCCGACGGAATCAGAAGTCCGATCGACCCAAAACCCGACTTGAAAAATGCTCTCTGGACTTTTTTGAAAAACATGGTTTTTTGTAGATTAAAAATATTCAGAAAAATCAGTGAGATAATCTAAGAGTTACTGTGAATTTCGATGGACTAATTCCATCAATGAGCCGCGGATCCGCGGCACGAGCATGGCTCGTGCGGCGGTTCCGCGGCCATTTTGTCGTTTTGTGTATTTAATTTTTCACAGTAATTCTCAGTTTTCTGTTCTGGTTTTCCTGGGAATTTTTAATATTTATTCCAGAGTTGTATTTTCTGAGTTGTATTGGGGACTGGTGTATTCGATCGGACTGTCTAATTTTGTCGGTGTGCTTTTCCGGGTATTTTTTAGAATATGTTAAAAAGTTCGATCGGATATAAATACCCACTTTTTCCCCTGCCGGGAAATTTTCAATTGTTGGATTTTTCCGTAGTTTAACGACGTTCTAAGTAGTGCAAGTAATGCGATGGACCCTCTAGAAGACAACAAACCTTAACTCGATTATGTGACCGTCTTGAACTGCCCTTTGAACCTTAGGGTTTGGGGCAGTACGGCGTGCCACATGTGAGGCGTTGGCTTGACCCTTCTACGGCTGGACCGTTGGTACTGAGGCACGAACTGAATGTTGTTAGACTTATTTCATGTGTTGAGCCGTATCGGGAAAACTTGGGTGTTCGATTGTTCGATCGAAAAGTTTAGCATTTTCTATTTATCCGGAATGTGATACAATAATTGGAATTCGCAAATAGTTATGAGATAACGGAATGAATATTATAAACATAGCAGTTTAGTCTCACTTGATCGGTTGCCACGGAGTTTTTATGTGATCAAAAGTCCGTCGCAATCACGTAGCGTACGCGGATACTCGCCGGGTAAACTTAATAGACAGCCTCACTCCATAGCCCCGACCAAGTGACTGTAGGAGAACCCCGTCGCCGAAAGCATCCATTCGGGTGCTCCCGGTAGCGGTGTTCCGCCTTGGTGCACTTTGTCGACGGCGTCAGGGGTGCGGCCGCCTACTAAAGTTTGCGACGAGCATTCGATCAGAATGTCGGGAATCCTGTTGAATTGCCCGACTTGATATTGAAAAGTGTTTTCGATAATGAGACTAAAATGCGGGGTTTATAATTGTTAGGCATGCGATGTTTAAAGAATTCATTTGATCAGGCATGCGATGTCTGAGGTGGTTGTGGATTCCAACTGTTGTAGTTTTACACTTTCTTTTCTGTGACCGTAAGTGTAATATGTGATATCGCCGGTTTCGTTGCTATATATCAACGACAATTGGGATGCGCATATTTACTTACGTTGATGACATGTGATGTTATGTGTTGCTGGATATGTTATATTGGATCGTCGTGTTTGAATAGCCGGGTTTTTTTTTTATGTGAGATGAGTGTTTTTCATTTTCATTCATGTAAAAAACTTGTATGTAATATTCTTTTATTGGGGCACTTCCAGGTTGCGGAAGTTGTCACCGTTGATGTATATTATTTACTTTTCTGCACAAGGATAGACCCAAGGAGGGGAGCACAAGTAACCGGGTTCTGGGGTCCAGTGGGAGACCATCCCGAGGAGTCGAGTCCGGGTCTCCTAACCCTAGAATTGGTAGGTTGCTTGCCGCTCTCGTAGGGGTCTAGGGGTGTGGGATTGGCTATTCATCACGACCGTGGAATCCGTGTTTTATACTGGCTCGTATTGAAAACACGGACGTCCTAGTATATCCAATATTTCATATGATTCTTTCTGCTGCGTTATCTGTGATGTGATCATGCGATGTTCTGTGCTCTGTTCAGATAGATGTAGTATATAGTATATATGATATATTATATAGACGTTGCTTATGTTTTACACCCGTGCTAGCCCTGCCTCGCTTTGCCGTTAGTTACCTAACCTAACGGTGCAGACGGGACATCGAGGCGAATGCGGATGGCATAAGCGTACGTTATATTTATCTGTGATGATTAGGTGGACTTAATTGATGGGATATTCATTAATGAGATTAATGAAAGAAAATAAACCTAATTGATGTTGTGGAATCGAATTTCAAAATAAAACAGGTAGCTACAGTTCTTGCTTTGCATCGCGGTGTTCATTATAGAACATCCTGCACCTTATTCGATGAGGAAAGGACCGAGATCCCTTCACCGGGAGTGACTCCTTTAGCAATAACTGGCAGATGCTACAACCCTCGGTTTGTCATTTGATCGCTTCTATAGTTTCCGCTTTGCACAGTGATATATATGATATATCCCGCACCTCATTCGACGAGGAAAGGGCCGACGATCCCTTCACCGGGAGTGACCCCTTTAGCAAAACTAGAAAAGCCTCAAAAACATTCCATTTAAAAACCATTTGATTTCGCAACGAGATCAAGTTCAAAGCGTTAAAGGTTTTCACAAAAACCATTCACAACCCTCCGTCATTTTAGGAAGTAAAGTACTTAGTATTCGTGCTGTGTTTGTTGACCATAGTCAAGGCATAGTGTACGGTAGCTAAGTGATGTCTTCCTACACCGCATATGATGCGATTAGTTAGGACAGTCGCGTGACTTTGTTGACCTTAGTTAAGGGTCATGTGGGTGGGTCTAATTAATCACGAAATGACGGGTAGAACTTGACTAGTACTTATGATTTGTTGACCATAGTTAAGGTCATAGGTGCTAGGGGTAAAAAACCATTATCGGGAGTTTCAAGTGTTGAAATTTGCAATGAGATTGCATACCTTCTATATGATAGTTGGATCCCGATACCCACTGCGAGTAATTGTTACTCCTGGGAGAGTTTTGCACTTTGCAATTAGCCGATCAAGTAGGTGTCTAGAAAGGTGTCAACGGGGTTACGCCTCTGGGAAAACGAGGTTTACTGTAATTAGGTCCGTGCGAAAGCACGGGGAACCTCCCTCAAAGTACCGACACTGACCTGGCTGAAAGATTGGCGAACTTGTAGAGTGTAATTAATCCCGGCTAGTCTTTCCTTTTAAGGTTTGAAGGAAGATTTGATAAAAACAGTGGGAGCCATCCTGATTAGATAAAATATATAACCAATCTAATCTTGCAAGAGCGCACGCAGAGTGTTTTCTTCTCTCTCTCTCCAGGTAGCGACCATATCACGCCTTAATCAAGATAATAAAATGGATGTATTGACCGAACCCGCTTGCTATTCTGAGCTGGGGAACGTTGGTCCCGCTCCAACTTATAATTGTTATAAGACAGAGCAGGAAATAGGGGAATACCAGAATTCCTATGCCGCCCAAACGAAGAAAGTGCATATGATGCATCTCCTTCGGGTGTGTTCATTACAAAGAACTGTTTCTCAGTATCCTCTGCATTCTGGGTATATGATACCGGATCAGGATCCCAGATATGTAATCTGTTACATAGGGATACAAAAGGGTAGAAAAACTGAGAAAGGGTGATAAGTTTCATGAGACAGAAAACGGGGCAAGTGTTGCAGCCAAGTCTGTTGGTACTGTCACCTTGTATTACCAATACATTGATTCTGAACAAATGCTATTAAATACCGAACCTGATATATAAAATCATATCAGTCTCTTTATTAGTAAAGAAATGATAAAATTTTGTATTGTTGGATAATGTTTTGAACATTTCCTATATCAAAAGTTGATCGGTTCAGGCACGTTATCTAAAAGCATTGACGTTCTAAATCAAACTACAGTTCCTTGTATACTGAACACGCACAAGAGGAAAAGTTCAGAAATGAACGAATCATTCTTGAGGCATTGTAGACTAGGTCATATCAATGCGACCCGGCTGGCTGAAGTTACATTTTAGATGCATATTTAAATCAGTTTGAATTTACATCTTGTGAAACTTGCCAGTCATGTCACAAAGATAAGATGACCATAGCTCTGTTTATTGGAAACAGAGGAAGAGTTAGTAAACTCTTGGGACTGATACATGATGATGTATGTAAGGTCTCCAGTCTACACATGCCAGGACTTGTTCTTTATACTTCATTATATTCTCTGATAATCTCTCAAGATTCAGTCGTATGTTCCTGTTGAAACATGAGTCCGAACCTTTTGAGATATTCACAGAATATAAGCAAGAAGTAGAGAACCAAAATACGGGTAAAAGTATTATGTCCTTTGATGTGATCAAAGAGGAGAATACTTGAGTACGGAATTCCTGGATTATTCTAAAAGAAAATGAGATTCTCTCTCAGTATTACTCCTCTGAATACACCACAGCACAACGGTGTATCAGGGCGGAGCAATCGCACAATATTAGATATGGTGTGCTCTATGATGAGTATTACTGAGTTACCTATTTCCTTTTGGGAGTTATGCGCTTGAGAAGCTGCATACCTATTGAATTAGGTTCGAATCAAATCAGTGCCTGCCACTCCATATAAGATATGGTGTGGGAAGATCCTATCTCTTAAGTAAGTTAAGATTTGGGATTGTCCGGCCTATGTCAAAAGCAAAATCCGGACAAGATCGAGGCAAGGTCAGTTCTGTAGAACTGGAAAGGTTCCAGCTATTCGAAACTACAGCTGAAGATTTGACAGAACCAAAGGATTCTATAGTCCCCGACGAACCTCAGCCTCTCCGCCGATCTTGTAGGGTTCCTCATCCGCCTGAGAGATACCTCGGTTTCTCGATGACAGTGGGAGCAAGGATTGCATCATGAGATGATGACCCAACTAGCTTCGAGCAGGCCATCGAGAGTAGGGACTCTGTAAGAATGGCTGGATGCTTAGCGATCTGAGATGGAATCCATGTACACCAGCAAAGTATGGACTTTAGCTGCTGTATCTGAAGGGTTAAATCCCCATCAAGAGCAAGTATATCTTTAGAAGATTACTTGGTGTATATGGACAAGTTGAGACTTTCATAGCTAGACTTGTTAAAGGTTTTCGTCATTGACCAGACACGGATAATGATGAAACCTTTTCCAGGGACTATGTTTAAATCCATCCAGATCCTACTTGCCACGGCTACATACCACGACCACGATATCTGGTGGTTGGGTGCCATGACTACTTTTCTAAATATTGATTTAGAAGAGAACGTCTATAAGAACACAGCCAGAGGGCCTCGTAGACAGTGGGAGCAGCGGAAACGTGTGCAAGATGCTTTATAGGATAAAGCAGGTATCGCGGAGTTGGAACATCTGTTTTGATGGATTAGTCAAAGAAGTTGACATCATCAAAATGGTAGATGAACCTTGTATAAACAAAAAGGTAGTAGGGAGTATGGTGACGATCCTCGTAGAGTGTGTGGATGACATACTCTTGTTAGGGAAGGAGTTTCCTATGCTACGCTCGATCAATCTCCGCTTATCACAATGATTTTCCATATAGGATCAAAGTGATACCTACTAAATCCTAAGCTTTGGATCTATGAGATAGATTTAATTGGATGCTAGGATACTCACTAGTTGTAGTGAGATGGTATCAATCGATCCTGGGGAGAATCACTGGAAGGGTTCCAGAGTGATAAGGACGACTGAATGTCAGTCGCAGGCATTGTCTTTACCCTTAGTAAAGGGGCGGTATGTTGGAAAAGTTCCAAGCTAGATACCGTGGCAAACTAGACGATAAAGGCTGGTAACATCGCTATTAAAGATACTACCAAAGAGGCAGTTTGGGTGTATATAGGTTCATAGGATGAACTAGGTTCCTACCATTGTGTGACAATGGAAGTGTGGCTTCGGCCCTGGAACCCTGGTCCCATCAGTGACCCAGACAAATTCTGAGGCAGCATCACCTGATCATGGAGATAGTTGATCTCCAGGGTGATCGAGGTTAGGAGAGAAGACTCAGAGGACAACACGGCGGATCCACTCACGAAGGCCTTTTCCCAGAGGGAGACTCAAATGGGATGGTTGAGTATTAGATACTGCGCCACTGCTACAGATGGCCCTAGTGCAAGTGGGAGATTGTTAGTTATATGTATGCCCTAGAGGCCATTACTGTACATTGAATGTATATTGTAGTGGATGCTGGGACATATATAGGTAGGACTTTCTTGCTTGACATGATAGTACGCTATCTGGTTGCTCTTTATCTTAACATGTATACTTTCTGTCTCTCTGATTACATGTTGATAAAGCCCTTAGGATGTGTACTCGACTTCCAGGACTATGATACAGATCATACTAGCGGGGCCTGGATAGTCCATGAGTACATCCTTGAAATGTTCCTAGTCGAGGGAATATCGAGACGGGGCATCGATATTCCAGAGTAGACTAGCGTATATCTTCTCGACCCATGCGATGGGCGATGGATGATCCCATATCCATTGGTGTTTGACATCGGAGATAGTATGCGGGTGCTCAGTAGAGACTGGGTACAATGAACGGACTCGCCGAGAACTCCCAGATGGTATTATACCTCACGTCAGATGGCAGTTCTCTGGTGACACTGGTACAGCTTAGTCTGTTGACCCGAGATCGTCATAGAGTCTTGTGTGTCTCCCACTGTGCTTTGATTTCCACCCTACCACGGCTCTACTGAGTCATGCAAACAGGTGGTTTTTGGGTACAGTCCCGATTCACATGGAGGCAATGAGCGATAGGAGGGGATTCGTCTCTCCCGGTATTTGGGGTTGATGTTGCGCAATGCACGACTGGCCATAACAGGAAATCCCTGGCCAAGGTTGCAGTGATATACTGGTAAGAGTTATCAGTAGTTTCACGAATGTTATGGACCTCAAGTCGGCATGACTTATCGAGCTATTGGGGACTGACGTTTACCACCCCTAGGCGAGATATGCGACATATCAGACGAACAGACCGGACTGTACGTTAAGTGTTACTGGTTGGATTCGCAGGAGTGTGAGCGGGCTTGCTCGTCGATCTTCTGATCGCTCAATACCCGGGTGGTCGTTACGTTTAGCAGACCGCTTGCGGCTTGTGGATGCTTGATATGATCATCATCTGCTGCCGGCGTATTGACGAGTCTTTAGAGTCCTACACAGAGGTTTCCTGGCTCAAGCGAAACGAAATAGGAGCGCATATGAGATATGTGCGGGACCGAGAATAATTCGAGTATGCGATACTGTATTACATTCTCGCGATCTATGTATCGATTGGTTATATGCGATATAACCTAGTTATCGAATCAAGGATTGATTCGATAAGCCGATACATATGATACTAGTCGGTTATATCCGATATGACCGGATCGTTAAATCAAGTGTTGATTTAATGATTTAGTGCATATTTTTATATTTGATATATTACTTTGCGTTAACTAGTATTGGTTCACTTTAAATGGATTTTCTCACTTGAATTGTGCAAGTTGTATATGTGATATACTTTTGTGCACATGTTTGTATCATGTTTGATGATACATGCTTACTTGGTTAAGTGTAAAGAATCAAACCATGGTTTAAACTAATGATTAGGGTTTTGTTTAGTCATTTACTTATTTATCTATTTCTTTATTTATCTTTTTATTTTGGAAAAGATAAATGATGAAATGGTGGCATTTATTTGTTTGCTAGTTGAACATTCTTGAAGTTTTGACTTAGTCTCCTTTTTTGTTCTTATCCTTAACCCTAACCATTCCATTAACCATGGTCTTTTCTCTACACTTAACTAAGGTTAAGAGGATGATAAGATTTAATTCTTTTTCATTTTTCTTTAATACTTATCATATCTTTCTTCTTCTTCTTCAAGAACTAGAAAAAGGAAAAGCTTTCTAGTTCAATGGCAACTTGAGAAAACAAGTGAGAAATCCAATTCTAAAGTGAACCCACTTCCTATTTCTTCATCCTCTACCTCTTGCCAAGTAGTATAGGGTGTTCTCTTCACAAGTTTCATGACTTGTTGAAGTGAGAGTTTGATCTTGTGGAGCTTCGACGTAGATCATCTTCGACATCGAAGCCGACGACCAATTCCGCTCATTTTTCCGATGAAGCCGATGCTAGAGTCCGGGATTCAGTTTGGACAGCAAGGGGCCTTCATCGTGGAGCTTAGAAAGTGGTGGACCGGATCTATAAAGGTTGTAGTCCCTTTCCTTTAGCATTAGATTCGTTTACTTGCTTGCTTCGCCTAGTTTATCTAGTTAACGATCCGTTCTAGGGTTTCTCGGCACCGTATTTTTAGAAATTTGCATGGATGATGACTTGTGAGACCTCACTAGGGTGCCTAGGAACCTTACAGGATGATCCCATATCCATCGGTGTTTTGACATCAGAGATGGTGTACGGGTGCTCAGTGGAGACTGGGTACACTGGACGGACTCGCCGAGAACTCCCAGATGGTGATATACCACACGTTAGATGGCAGTTCTCCGGTGACACTGGTACTGGGTAGTCTGTAGACCCGAGATCGTCATAGAGTCTTGTGTGATTCCCACTGTGCTTTGATTTCCACCTTACCACGTCCAAGAGGGCGTGCAAAATGGTGGCTTTTGGGTACAGTCCCGAATCACATGGAGGCAATGAGCGATAGGAGGGGATTCGTCTCTCCCGGTATAGGGAGTTGATGTTGTGCTGTGTTCGATTGGCTATAACTGGAAGTCCCTAGCCAGGGCTGATATGGAGATTTACTGGTAAGTGTTACTAGTAGTTTCTCGACCCGTTATGAGCCACACATCGACACGACTTATCGGTTACTGGGGTCTGACGTATACCACCCCTAGACTTGATATGCGACATATCAGACGAACAGACCGGACTGTACGGGAGTGTTACTGATTGGATTCACAGGAGAACGCACAGGCTTGCTTGTTGATCTTCTGATCGCTCAATACCTGGGTGGCTGTTACGTTTAGCTGACCGCTTGCAGCTTGTGGGTGTTTGATATGATCATCACCTGCTACCGGCGTATTGACGATTCTTTAGAGTCCTACACAGAGGTTTCTTGGCTCAGGAGAAACGGAGTAGAGGCACATATGTGATATGTGCAGGACCGAGAATAATGCGATATGGGATACCGTATTATATTCTCGCGATATTTAGATATGAACCGGGTCATCGGATCAAGTGTTGATTCGATGAATCGGTACATGATATATTAGTCGGTAATATTCGATATAGCCAGATCGTCGGATCAAGTGTTGATTCGATGATTTAATGTATAATAATATATATATGATATATTATTACATTATCTAATATTGGCTCGCTTTATTATTTCATTTTCTCAAAGGATGATACATTGATATATATGCGATATATGTTAATTGTATTAATTTCTTTTGTTGCAAATATATAATATATATGTGATATATATTATTGTGACATGATATGATTAATTGTTAAACATGTTTAAGGATGATTAATTGAGGTTAGGGTTTGATTAGGGTTAGTTGCTTCATGCACCTTCTAGAAGCTTTTTCTTTTGTCATTCTTAAGATATTTTAGGATGACACATTCTTAACCCAACCAAACCCTAACTCTAGTTTATTCTCTACTAAATCCTAGCCACTCATCCTTGACCATGGTTTATAATCAATCATATACTCTTTCTTTCTATTCATCACAAAAGGAAATAATCTCATTATCTTTTCCATTATCATCTTCTTCTCTCTTGAAGAAAGCTCACTAGATTTTCTTTATGTGATGAAATAATATGAGAAAATGATTTAAAAAGAAAGCAAAAATACTACTCTCTCATCCTCATCTCATCTAGCCCATGAGATTAGTGTGTTCATCTCTTTAGAGTGAGAAAGCTTGAGTCTTTGCAACTTCGAGGTAGATCATCGGAGATTTGGAATACTTCGAGCTAGCATGGATCGTTCGAGTCGTGGAGCCTCTCATGAGTCCGGGAGATCATGGATCGTGGCAAAGGGACTTCTACTCGGAGCTTGTGAAGCGAAGGAGCGGACTACAAAGGTTGTAATCTCTCACACTTAGATAAAAGTTATCATCTTGCATGTTTAACCCTAATAATCTAGCAAAGATCCCGGCTTTGGGTTGTTCGCCACGTCTAAATTTTTATCCGGGCATGTTTGATGCCTTATGAACCTTCACAAGAGTGCCTCGGAACCCTACAGTGGTATCAGAGCCTAGCTAGAGCATTAGGCGATGTGTTTACGAAGTTAAAACTCCGATCGAAGCCGAAACGACAAAATTAGACCCCTCTCTGGAAATTTTTTAAATTCTGGGATTTTTCTGAATTAAAAATATGTAAAAAAATCAGCAGGGAATTCTAAGAATTACCATAAAACCCGAGCCCCCAATTCGATCAAACGGCGGCGGAACCGTGGCGTAAGCATGCTTACGCGGCGGTTCCGCGGCAGATTGATAGGATTGTGACACGTGGCTTTTATGGTAATGTCCGTAGGTGCTTGTTGATGCTTCTGGGTATTTTTAATCTGTTTTAAGTGTTAATACTTCTGGGGTTTGTTTTGTAATAGTAGGTTCGATCGGAATATTTAAATTCGTATTTCTTTCCGGATATTTAGAAACTGTTAAACTAGTTGAACGGATATCATTAACCGACTTTTTCCCGGCACGTAAAACTTTCAAGTGTTGAATTTTTTATCGGGTTTAAATCTTTCGAAAAATTGTACAAGTTTAGCGGTGGACCCTCTAGAAGACAACAAACCTTAACTCGATTATGTGACCGTCTTGAACTGCCTTTTGAACCTTCGGGTTTGGGGCAGTACGGCGTGCCACATGTGAGGCGTTGGCTTGACCCTTCTACGGCTGGATCACTGGTACTTTGACATATTCTGGGATTATTTGAACTCCGCTCAAGAGTTGAGCACTTTGGGAAATTTTGGGTATTTGATTATCTGTTCGGAAAGTTTAATACTGTCTATTTATCTTGAATGTGATACAATATGTGGAATTCATAGAGTTAGGCATGAAATGCGAAGTATGTGATATTTCGGATTTACGATGTCTAAAGTGATTGTGGATTCCAAATGTTATAGTTTTACACTTTCTTTTCTGTGACCGTAAGTGTAATATGTGATATCGCCGGTTTCGTTGCTATATGTCAACGACAATTGGGATGCGCATATTTACTTACGTTGATGATATATGATATTATGTGTTGCTGTGATATGTTATATTGGATCGTCGCGTTCAGAATAGCCGGGGGTTTTATGTGAGATGAGGGTTTTTATTTTCATTCATGTAAAATTCAAATGTAATGTAATATTCTTTTATTTGGGGCACTTCCAGGTTGCGGTTGCTGTCACCAGTGTATATTATTTACTTTTCCGCATTAGGTAGACCCAAGGAGGGGAGCACAAGTAACCGGGTTCTAGGGTCCAGTGGGAGGCCATCTCGAGGAGTCGAGACCGGGTCTCCTAACCCTAGAATTGGCAGTATTACTTGCCGCTCTCGTAGGGGTCTTGGGATGTGGGTTTGGCTATTCGTCGCGACCGTGGAATCCGTGTTTTATACAGGCTCGTATTGAAAACACGGACGTCCTAGTATATCCAATATTTCATATATGTTCTTCTGCTGCAATGTTCTGTGATGAGATCATATTACTGCCTGAGACGAATGCTTATACTATATATATATGCTGATATATAAATATTACTGCTTTCGTTTCTTCTGTGATGCTTAGGAAGCATAAGCTGATGGGATTTTTGTTAATGAGATTAATAAAAGAAAAGAAACCTAAAGATGTTGTAGAATCAAAAACTTTATAAAAGGGGTAGCTACAGTTCTGCTCTGCACAGTGATATATATGATATGTCCTGCACCTTATTCGATGAGGAAAGGACCGAGATCCCTTCACCGGGAGTGACTCCTTTAGCAAAACTGACAGATGCTACAAAACTCGGTTTGTCTTTTGATTACTTTTAGTGTTTTGCTTTGCACAGCGATATATATGATATATCCTGCACCTTATTCGATGAGGAAAGGGCCGACGATCCCTTCACCGGGAGTGACCCCTTTAGCGAAACTAAGAAAAGCCTCAAAAACACTCCTTTTCAAAAACTACTCGATTCTACGACGATATCAAGTTCATTACGCTCAGGGTTTTCTGAAAAACCTGCGTAGCCCTCCGTCATTTCAGATAAGTAATATTTAGTATTCGTGCTATGGTAGTTTGGCATGCGTCAAGGCGTAGCGTACGGTAGCTGACTATTACTTATCTGCAGCATGAGATGCGATTGGATTAGGGTATTCGTACGGCGTTGTTAGGCATGCGTCAAGGGTCGTACGGGTGGGTTTAATTCAATCATGAAATGTACGGGTTGAACTTGACTAGCGGACTATGGGTTGTTTGGCATGCGTCAAGGTCATAGCACGCTAGGGGTAAAAGTTTTATCGGGAATTTCAAGTGTTGAAATTTGCAATGAGATTGCATACCTTCTATGAGATAGTTGGATCCCGATACCCACTGCGAGTAAGAGTTACTCTTGGGAGAGTTTTACACAAGACAATTAGCCGATCAAGTAGGTGTCTAGAAAAGTGTTAACGGGGTTACGCCTCTGGGAAAACGAGGTTTACTTTAATTAGGTCCGTGCGAAAGCACGGGGAACCTCCCTCAAAGTACCGACACTGATCTGGCTGAAAGATTGACGAAATTGTAGGGTGTAATTAATCCCGGCTAATCTTACCTTTTAGGGTTTGAAGGCAGATTTGATAAAAACAGTGGGAGACATCCTGATTAGATAAGATAATAACCAATCTAATCTTGCAAGAGCATACGCTAAAGTGTTTTCTTCTCGCTCTCTCCAGGTAACGACCATGTCAGGCCATAATCAAGATAATAATATGGATGTATTGACTGAATCCAATTATTGTACTGAGCAAGGGAACGTTAGACCCGTTCTTTCTTATAAGAGTTATAAGACTGAACAGGAAACAGGAGAATATCTGGATTCTCACGCCGCCCAAAAGAACATACATGTTGATGCATCTTCTTCGGGTGTGTTAGTTATTGAGAACTGTTTCTCAATTCACCCTACGTCCTGGGTATTAGATACCGGATCAGGATCCCACATATGTAAACAGTTACATGGCCTACGAAAAGGTAGAGAACTAGGAAAAGGTGATCATTCCGTTCAAGTAGGGAACGGTGCAAGTATTGTAGCCAAAGCAGTTGGCGAATATCACCTTGTACTGCCAAGTCGTAATACACTGATTCTAAATGAGTGCTATTATATACCGAACATGATGTGCAACATTATATCAGTTTCTTTATTGAGTAAAGAGGGATATAATTTTGTAGTACAGGATAATGTTATGAACATATTCCTAGATCAAAAGTTGATTGCATCAGGCTCGTTACATAATGGCATATTCATTCTAAATCAGAATACAGTGCTGAATATACAAAACACACACAAGAGGAAAAGTTCAGATATGAACGAATCCTACTTGTGGCATTGTAGACTTGGTCATATCAATGCGACACGATTGGCTAAGTTACATAGAGATGGTTATTTGAATCCGTTCGAATTATCATCTTATGATACTTGCCATTCATGTCTCAAAGGAAAAATGACCAAAGCTCCGTTTAGTGGACACGGAGAAAGAGTTACTGAACTCTTAGGACTGATACATAGTGATGTATGCGGTCCCATGTCTACGCATGCCAGGAACGGTTCTTCCTACTTCATTACATTCACTGACGATCTCTCTAGATTCGGACATGTGTTCCTGATGAAACACAAGTCTGAAGCTTTTGAGAAATTCAGAGAATATAAGCACGAAGTAGAGAATCAAACGGGCAAAAGTATTAAGATTCTTCGATCTGATCGAGGAGGTGAATACTTAAGCGGTGAGTTTTTAGATTATCTAAAAGAGAATGTGATTCTCTCTCAGCTTACTCCTCCTTATACACCACAGCACAACGGTGTATCGGAGCGGAGGAATCGCACCCTATTAGATATGGTGCGCTCGATGATGAGTACAGCTGAGTTACCTATTTCCTTTTGGGGGTATGCGCTTGAGACAGCCATAGACCTATTGAATAGAGTTCCTACCAAATCTGTGCCTACCACTCCATATGAGATATGGAAAGGGAAGAGACCACATCTTAATTACATTAAGATATGGGGTTGTCCGGCCTATGTCAAAAGACAAAATCCGGACAAACTCGAGGCAAGATCTGTCTTATGTAAGTTTGTAGGATATCCCAAAAACTCACAGGGGTATATCTTCTACCACCCCGAGGAACAAAAGGTGTTTGTTTCTCGACATGCAACTTTCTTAGAAAAAGGTTTTCTTATGAAACAGAATAGTAGCATTGAGGTAGAACTGGAAGAAGTTCCAGCAACACAAACTATAACAGAAGACTTGGTTGAACCAGAGGATTCAGTAGTACCCGACGATCCCCAGCCTCTCCGCCGATCTAGTAGGGTTTCTCGTCCACCTGAGAGATACTACGGTTTTCTCATTGATGGTGGAAGCGAGGATTGCATCATGGATGATGATGAACCTACTAGTTTCGAGTATGCCATCACAAGTAGTGACTCTGTGAAATGGCTGGATGCAATGCGATCTGAGATGGAATCCATGTACACCAACAAAGTATGGACTTTGGAAAATGCTCCTGAAGGGGTAAAACCCATTGGGAGCAAGTGGATCTTTAAAAAGAAATTTGGTGTAGATGGAAAAGTTGAGACTTTCAAAGCTAGGCTTGTAGCAAAAGGTTTTCGTCAAAGACCAGGTGTGGACTATGACGAAACCTTTTCTCCAGTGGCTATGCTTAAGTCCATCCGGATCTTACTTGCCATTGCTGCATACCATGACTACGAAATCTGGCAAATGGATGTTAAGACCGCCTTTCTAAACGGTGATTTAGAAGAGTGCGTGTACATGACTCAGCCAGAGGGCTTCGTAGATAGTGGGAGCAGCGGAAAGGTATGCAAGCTGCTTAAATCCATTTATGGGTTAAAGCAAGCATCACGGAGTTGGAACATCTGTTTTGATGTTGTAGTCAAAGAGTTTGACTTCATCAAAAATATAGATGAACCTTGTATCTATAAGAAGGTAGCAGAGGGTAAGGTTGTCTTCCTCGTATTGTACGTGGATGACATACTCTTGATAGGAAATGATATTCCTATGCTGCAATCAGTCAAGCTCTTCTTATCAAAGAGATTCTCAATGAAAGATCTAGGTGATGCCTCCTGCATATTGGGAATCATGATCTATAGAGATAGATCTAAACGGATATTGGGATTGTCCCAATCCAGGTACATTGACACCATACTAAAGAGGTTTAGTATGGAAGAATCCAAGCGTGGGAACCAACCCACGATCTCTGGACTCACTCTCTCCAAAGAGATGTCTCCCAAGACTGATTTGGAGAGAGCTCGCATGCAAGGGATACCCTATACTTCGGCAGTAGGCTCTATCATGTATGCGATGCTATGTACCAGACCCGATGTAGCATACTCACTAAGTGTAGTGAGTCGGTATCAAGCAGATCCTGGAGAGAGTCACTGGACAGCTGTGAAGAACATTCTCAAGTACTTACGAAGGACTAAAGAGATGTTCTTGGTGTATGGTAACGGAGAACTCCAGGTGGAGTCCTTTACCGATTCCAGCTTCCAAAGTGATAAGGACGACTCTAAGTCGCATTCGGGTTTTGTCTTTACCCTCAATGGAGGGGCGGTATGTTGGAAGAGTTCCAAACAGGATACCGTTGCAGACTCGACGATGGAGGCTTAATACATCGCTGCCAACGATGCTGCCAAGGAGGCTGTCTGGATAAAGAAGTTCATTAGTGAACTTGGTGTGGTTCCATCCATTGAGCATCCAATACCTCTGTATTGTGATAACAATGGAGCTGTGGCTTTAGCCAAGGAACCCAGGTCCCATCAAAAGTCCAGACATATTCTGAGGCGGTATCACCTGATCAGGGAGATAGTTGATCGCCGGGAGATCGAGGTCAGGAGAGTAGATACGAAGGACAACACTGCGGATCCATTCACGAAGGCTATTCCCCAGATACAGTTTGAGAGATTATTCGGGATGCTAGGTATGCGATACTACAGCAGCTGGCCTTAGTGCAAGTGGGAGATTGTTAGTTATGTATATGCCCTAGAGGCCATTGTTGTACATATGATGTATATTATAATGGATGCTTGGATATATATAGAGATGACTTTCTTGCTCGTCATGATAGTATGCTATTTGGTTTCACTTTATCTTAACATGTTGACTTGTACTGGTTTACTGTTTTACTCTCACATGTTGATAAAGCCCTTAGGATCTGTACTCGACTACTGGGACTATGATGAGATCATACTAGTGGGGCCGCGGTAGTCGATGAGTACATCCTATAACTGTTCCTAGTCGAGGGTATATCGAGACAGGGCATCGATACAACAGAGTAGACTAGCGTATACGCATCTTGACCCATATGATGGGCGATGGATGATCCCATATCCATCGGTGTTTTGATATCAGAGATGGTGTACGGGTGCTCAGTGGAGACTGGGTACACTGGACGGACTCGCCGAGAACTCCCAGATGGTGATATACCACACGTCAGATGGCAGTTCTCCGGTGACACTGGTACAGGGTAGTCTGTAGACCCGAGATCGTCATAGAGTCTTGTGTGATTCCCACTGTGCTTTGATTTCCACCTTACCACGTCCAAGAGGGCGTGCAAAACGGTGGCTTTTGGGTACAGTCCCGAATCACATGGAGGCAATGAGCGATAGGAGGGGATTCGTCTCTCCCGGTATAGGGAGTTGATGTTGTGCTGTGTTCGATTGGCTATAACTGGAAGTCTCTGGCCAGGGCTGATATGGAGATTTACTGGTAAGTGTTACTAGTAGTTTCTCGACCCGTTATAAGCCACACATCGACACGACTTATCGGTTACTAGGGTCTGACGTATACCACCCCTAGACTTGATATGCGACATATCAGACGAACAGACCGGACTGTACGGGAGTGTTACTGATTGGATTCACAGGAGAACGCACAGGCTTGCTTGTTGATCTTCTGATCGCTCAATACCTGGGTGGCTGTTACGTTTAGCTGACCGCTTGCAGCTTGTGGGTGTTTGATATGATTATCACCTGCTACCGGCGTATTGACGATTCTTTAGAGTCCTACACAGAGGTTTCTTGGCTCAGGAGAAACGGAGTAGAGGCACATATGTGATATGTGCAGGACCGAGAATAATGCGATATGGGATACCGTATTATATTCTCGCGATATTTAGATATGAACCGGGTCATCGAATCAAGTGTTGATTCGATGAATCGGTACATGATATATTAGTCGGTAATATTCGATATAGCCGGATCGTCGGATCAAGTGTTGATTCGATGATTTAATGTATAATAATATATATATGATATATTATTACATTATCTAATATTGGCTCGCTTTATTATTTCATTTTCTCAAAGGATGATACATTGATATATATGCGATATATGTTAATTGTATTATTTTCTTTTGTTGCAAATATATAATATATATGTGATATATATTATTGTGACATGATATGATTAATTGTTAAACATGTTTAATGATGATTAATTGAGGTTAGGGTTTGATTAGGGTTAGTTGCTTCATGCACCTTCTAGAAGCTTTTTCTTTTGTCATTCTTAAGATATTTTAGGATGACACATTCTTAACCCAACCAAACCCTAACTCTAGTTTATTCTCTACTAAATCCTAGCCACTCATCCTTGACCATGGTTTATAATCAATCATATACTCTTTCTTTCTATTCATCACAAAAGGAAATAATCTCATTATCTTTTCCATTATCATCTTCTTCTCTCTTGAAGAAAGCTTACTAGATTTTCTTTATGTGATGAAATAATATGAGAAAATGATTTAAAAAGAAAGCAAAAATACTACTCTCTCATCCTCATCTCATCTAGCCCATGAGATTAGTGTGTTCATCTCTTTAGAGTGAGAAAGCTTGAGTCTTTGCAACTTCGAGGTAGATCATCGGAGATTTGGAATACTTCGAGCTAGCATGGATCGTTCGAGTCGTGGAGCCTCTCATGAGTCTGGGAGATCGTGGATCGTGGCAAAGGGACTTCTACTCGGAGCTTGTGAAGCGAAGGAGCGGACTACAAAGGTTGTAATCCCTCATACTTAGATAAAAGTTATCATCTTGCATGTTTAACCCTAATAATCTAGCAATGATCCCGGCTTTGGGTTGTTCGGCACGTCTAAATTTTTATCCGGGCATGTTTGATGCCTTATGAACCTTCACAAGAGTGCCTCGGAACCCTACACTTCGGGACTGCACCCAACTACTACCTGTTTGCACGACTCAATAGAGCCGTGGTAGGGTAGTAATCTAAGAACAGTGGGAACACATTCGAGGCGAAGTGACAGTGTCAAGTCAATGGACTAAGCTGTACTCATGTCACCTAGGAATTGCTAACTGACGATAGGGATAGTACCAACCAACAGTTCCCGACGAGTCCTGTCCAGTGTATTCATAACTTGATGAGCACCTGCATACTATCTCCAGTATGACGTACTGATGGCTGTGGGACAGACCATCTCCCCAGCTGGGATGAGAAGTGTACACACTAGTCTACTCTGGAGTATCGATGCCCTGTCTCGATAATCCTACGACTAGGGACCTGTATAAGGATGTGCTTGTAGACTACCCAACCCCCACAGGTGTGATTGCCATCACAACGCTGGTAGTCAAGTAAAGATCCTAAGGGCTCTATTAATATGTATTAGCGATACGTCAAAAGAAACATAAACACATATTAAGATAGATACAAACCAAGTAGCATACTACTATGTCGAGCAAGACTGTTATAAATCTGTGTATATATATATCCCAAGCTTCCAAAATGTAATATACAAATTAGTACTATACAATAATGGCCTCTAGGGCATATCACACTAACAATCTCCCACTTGCACTAAGGCCATGTGCTGGCATATCGCAGACCTATCATCTCGAATAGCCTCTCGAACTGCGTCTGAGGAATGGCCTTTGTAAATGGATCTGCAGTGTTATCCTCTGTAGCAACCCTTCAAACCTCGATCTCCCAGCGATCCACGATCTCCCTGATCAGGTGATACCACCTCAAGATGTGTCTGGACTTTTGATATGACATGGGTTCCTTTGCTAAAGATGTAGCCCCATTGTTGTCACAATACTGAGGTATTGGAGCATCAATGGACAGAACCACCTGAAGTTTTGTTAAGAACATCCTCATCCAGACCGCTTCTTTTGCGGCATCAGAAGCTGCAATATACTCCGTTTCCATCGTTGAGTCAGCAACGGTTTCCTGCTTGGAACTCTTCCAACAGACCGCCCCTCCATTGAGGGTAAAGACATAACCCGACATGGATTTGGAGTCATCCTTGTCACTTTGGAAGCTGGAGTCAGCAAAGGCCTCGATCTGGAGGTCTTTTCCGTCGTAAACCAAGAACATATCCCTAGTCCTTCTCAGGTACTTTAGAATGTTCTTTACCGCTATCCAGTGCTTCTCCCCAGGGTTTGACTGATACCGGCTTACTACACTCAGTGCATAAGCTACATCTGGTCTGGTACACAATTTCGCATACATTATAGAGCCTACCGCAGAAGCGTAGGGTATAATAGACATGAAATCCCTTTCCAAATCAGTCTTGGGAGATATCTCTTTGGAGAGGGTGATTCCGTGACAAGCCGGTAAATTACCGCGCTTTGAATCTTCCATATTGAATCTTTTCAGTATGGTGTCGATGTACCTGGACTGCGAAAGTCCCAATGTCCTCTTAGATCTATCACGATAGATCTGGATCCCCAGAATGTAAGAGGCATCACCCAGGTCTTTTATGGAGAACTTGTGTGACAAGAACCCTTTGACAGATTGTAGCATAGGAATGTCATTTCCTATCAAGAGAATGTCATCCACGTACAAGATGAGGAATACAACAGTTCGTGCTACAATCTTAGTATAAATGCATGGCTCATCTGGATTTTTGATTAAGTCAAATTCTTTGACCGTCTCATCAAAACAGATGTTCCAACTCCGTGATGCCTGCTTCAGTCCATAAATGGACTTAAGTAACTTTCACACTTTCCCGCTGCTCCCACTCTGAATGAAACCTTCTGGCTGGTCCATATAGTCACACTCCTCTAAATTTCCATTTAGAAAAGTGGTTTTTACGTCCATCTGCCAAATCTCATAATCGTGCAAGGCAGCAATGGCAAGAAGGATCCGAATGGATTTGAGCATAGCTACTGGAGAAAAGGTTTCATCATAGTCCAAACCAGGTCTTTGACGAAAACCCTTTGCAACAAGTCTAGCCTTATAGGTATCAACCTGTCCATCTACACCAATCTTCTTTCTGAAGATCCATTTCCAGCCTACGGGTTTTACCTCTTCTGGAGCAACGTCCAAAGTCCATACTTTGTTGGTGTACATGAACTCCATCTCGGTCTGCATTGCATCCAGCCATTTTACCGAGTCAGTGCTCTGAATGGCCTACTGGAAGTTAGTTGGCTCATCATTGTCAATGATGCAATCCTCTCTATCCCCGTCAATGAGAAAACCGTAGTATCTCTCAGGTGGATGAAAAAGCCTACTACTCCTGCGGAGCGGTGCAAGAATGTCATGTTCTTTTGAAACTTCTTGTTCCACCAAGCTTTCAGTAATAGCTTGTGGTTCTGGAATTTCTTACAGTTCTATTGCGCTCCCACTTATTTCTTTTTCAAAGAATTGATGTTCCAGAAGGTGGGCATGACGAGAAACAAAAATCTTTTGTTCCTCTGCGTAATAGAAAAGATACCCTGATTGATCGTTTCCGTGTCGTGTTTAGAAATGTTTCACAACCATAGAAATTTATACCGCAATCAATTGACGGTGTCAATTGTAGTTTCTTCGATGAGAATGGATCGTCCACTGAGAAAGTGTGATTTGATCGATCTTGTTTTAGTTGAGTTGAAAATTAAAAGGAAAAAGAAAATGAATCAATAATTGTGAAATTTAGTTTAAAGAATCATCAAGAACTAGATCTAAAATCAAGAAATACTAAAGATCAAGAAGATGTCTAAATCGAATGAATTATCAAGATTTGTAAAGAGGCTTGTAGGATTCGATCCAATTGATAGTGATGATGAATACTTAAGATTACAAATTCTTATATATTGAAGATTTATTAATAGATCGATGACGATCAACGAGAATTAGGGATCTATTGAAGAAACAAGGGTTTCTTCATCATCATCCCTTGTCCTTTCGTTAACTAGCATTCAAATTCTAGCCTCTAGGAAATTCAATCACCGATCGTTGATCTCTAATTTGGAGCGAAAATATTCAAGAAAGCATATCGCTCAAAACTAGGTCATCGTTGATTCAATTTCCTAAAATTTACAAAACTCATAAGACTTAAGAATCGTTCAAGAATTTAATCATCATCGTCTATCTATTTTCTCGATTCCTCCACAAGCGGAGTTTTCACTCAAACATCATGAAAAGAAAACAATCAAGAATTGATAACTCTTCATAATGCTCAAATGTAAGAAAAGCAAGATCAAGAATTTTCACCTTTTATTTAATCGACGTTTCGTTACAATTCACTCAAAGATTACAATATTTTGAGGAGAGAACTCGATCGTCAAACTAGGTTCGCATCGTCTTCTTGAGTCGCGGATCGTCGTGGATCTCTTGCTCGGATGAAGATCGGCGTTGCTTCAAAAGGCTCGTTGGATTCTTGCTCAATTTGGTACTCGATGAATCTTGATTTGGATCAAATTGTGTCACTCAATTTGTGTGGATTTTGATTTGGATCTCACTAGAATTTTACCCTGATTGATGAACAACCTTTGTAATGAAGCCTTGGGTCCCTTTTTATAGTCTTCACCTTTAGCTTCCCCTAGAAGCTTGATCTAGCTTCCTTTAGAAGCTAAGCTAGGTTTAGTTTCCCTTGTAAGCTTGGTAGTTGAGGAGAAGCTTCTAGATTAAGGTAGTTAGCTAGCTTGCATGAGAAGCTTGGTAGGTATTATGCTTGCACAAGAAGCTTGGCTGTTAGAAGGGAAGCTTCTGAAGATCTCTGGAGACTGAAGTGTATTAAAGAAGTTTGGCTATTGAAAGGAGAAGCCTGAGAAAGTATTTTGCCCATGATGAGTCAACGCGGCCGCGGATCCGGGGCGGATCGGCCAACTCGGCCGCGGATCTGCGGCCGTTTGGTGGAATTGCTGCATGGAATTTCCAGTGTTTCTTTATATTGGCTTTATGGCACTTTCCTGATGTCTGAAATATTTTTATACTTTCTTGTTCACTGCCAGATCAAAAGTCTTGGACTTGGCGTATTTTATCAGCACTTTTAGCAGTTCCGGCTCCTTTACCTGGAGAATTTCCTGCACACAATCTCGAGACAAGTGTTGATACACAAAAGATCATGAGTGTAATAATAAACACTCAATTTCCCTCAAAATGCCGGTTATAATGTATAACACATGTTATTTGATATTTTACAGACAAATTGCTAATATGTGCTATATTCATACCGAACAACTTTAGATGATTGCAAATAGTAGGGAAATTGATGTGTTAAAAATGCAATATTTTCGACTGATCATACCCCGTGGAGTTCTTTGGGTACCCCACAAACTTATACAGTACTGAGCGTGCCTCGAGTTTGTCCGCATGCTGCTTTTTGACAAAAGCTGGACATCCCCATATCTTCAGATATTGAAGGTAGGGTTTCTTTCCACTCCACATCTGATATGGTGTGGTAGGCACAGTCTTGGTAGGAACCTTGTTCAAAAGATATGCAGCTGATTCTAGTGCATAACCCCAGAATGATCGCGGTAACTCAGCGTTACTCATCATGGAACATACCATATCCAACAGGGTTCGGTTCCGTCTCTCCGATACACCGTTATGTTGTGGAGTGTATGGAGGAGTAAGCTGAGAGAGAATTCCATTCTCTTTTAGGTAATCCAGGAACTCGGCGCTTAGGCATTCACCACCTCGATTAGATCTTAGTGTCTTGATAATTTTGCCGGTTTGTTTTTCTACTTCATTCTTATATTCCCGGAATTTCTCAAAGGCCTCGGATTTATGCTTCATTAAGAAGACATGTCCATACCAGGAGAAATCGTCCGTAAAAGTAATAAAATATGAAAAACCACTTCTTGCATGTGTAGACATTAGACCACACACGTCGCTGTGTACGAGTCCCAAGAGCTCGTCACTCTTACTCCATGTCCAGTGAACGGAGTCTTTGTCATCTTTCCTTTGAGACATGATTGACAAGTTGCATAAGAATGATATTCGAACGGATCCAAATATCCTTCTTTATGTAACTTAGTTAACCTTGTCTCATTGATGTGACCCAGTGTACAATTCCATACGAAAGCATGATTTAATTCTGGAGACTTTCTTTTGTGTGTATTCTGGATATTGAAGATCTGCGGTTGGTTTAATACGTATATACCCTTGCTTAATGTACCCGACCCAATCAAAACATTATTAAGGTGAATGTTTACAACATTGCTTACAAATGCAAAATCATAACCTTCTTTAGACATTAAAGATACAGATATGATATTACAAGTCGAACTGCGTATAAAATAACAGTTGCACAAAACTAAAACATGTCCATCTGTCAATTCTAAGTGATAGTCCCTCACGGACTCAGCATTCATGCTTGTTCCATTTGCAACTCTGAGGGTCATATCACCCGCCTTCAAAACCATATGGCTTCTCAGTGCCTGCAAAGAATTACAGATATGAGATCCTGATCCGGTATCCAATACCCAGGAAGTAGAGTTGATTGACAGACAGTTTTTAATTACATACACACCTGAAGCCGAAGCCACAACTTTCTTCGGGTCCTGGTTCTTGGCCCTCCAAGCCATGCAATCTTTCTTCCAGTATCCTTTCTTATGACAATAAAAGCATTCTTCCTTCCCTACAATCTGTCCCGCTACCATTGCTTTTCCCTTGGCTTCCACCTTACTAACACCCCCTTTGGTTTGGTGGGGGCCTTCTTCTTCTTTCCTTTGTCTTTCGCCTTGGACCTAGAAGAGGATGCTCCTCCAACAAACAAAGCGGGTGTTTTCCTGACTTTCTGCAGGGTGCCCTCTGCACTCCTCAACATGTTAAGGAGTTCTGGAAGTTCAAATTCTTTTTCTTGCATGTTATAATTCAGGATAAACTGGGCGTATGTGGAAAGAAGGGACTGGAGAATCAAGTCAGTGTACAGCTCATTCTCTAATGTGGTCCCGAGGTCCGCGAGCTCCTCAATGTAGCCAATCATCTTAAGGACGTGTTCCCCTACAGATGATCCGACGCCCAACCTCACTGAAAATAGCTTCTTCGAGGTTTTGTATCTTATGATACGGGATTGCTCTCCATATAGTTCCTTAGTATGGAGAAATATGGATTCAAGATCCATATTCTCGTGCCTCCTCTGATATTCATTGTCTATAGAGCCAAGCACGAAGCACTTGGCCTTCGCGCTTTCAATCTCCCAGATCTTACGGATTTCCCTATTCGCGACACTGGATTCTGGACCTGGGACGGTGGGGGCCTTAGTGGTAAGGAGATACCCCAACTTGTCAAAAGTGATTGCCATTTTGACATTCCTGAACCAATCTTTATAGTTTGGCCCTGTCAGTATATTTTTATCTAATAGTAACTTAAGGCCCGTCATGATGTTTGGTTGCTGCAATTAGGAGAGAGAGAAAAAACACTTTAGCATGATGCTCTTGCAAGTTTAAAGTGGTTTTTAGTTTGTCTAAACAGGATGGCTCCCACTGTTTCTCGAATCCTTCCTCAAACCATAAAAGAAGAACTAGTCGGGATTGATCTCACCGTACAATACTTGCTTAACCGTTCAGCCAGGCCAGTGTCGGTACTTCGAGGGAGGTTTTATGACGCTTTCACGAAGTTCCTTAATTAAATAACCTCTTTTTCCTGTGGGCGTAGCCCCGCTAACACCTTTCTAGACACCTACTTGGTTTATAGCATTGATCGTTAAGTGAGAAAAATTTCCCGAGGAGTAGCATATACTCACAGTAGGATCGGGATCCAAATATCATTGTGTGATAAAGTTGAAGGAATCCTACCAAAATTATCACACTCGAAATGGTATGCAACACCAGAAAGTTTCAGTTTCTTTAGAAACTCCCGATGTGGATTTTTGCCCCATGCTCTTATGACCTTGACGAAGGCCAACATATCATAAGTCACATGTTAAGTTCTACCCGTCATTATCCAGTTTAATTTGAACCCACCCGTACATACCCTTGACGAAGGCCAAAATATCAGTACGACTGGCCTAAACCAACACATCTATCTATGCAACAGATAAATATTCGGCAGCTACCAATCACTATGCCTTGGCGAAGGTCAAAATACATAGCTTGAATACAACTGAATATTTATCAGAAATGACGGAGGGCTACGAATTGTTTTGGCAAAACCGTGAACGTAGTGAACTTGATATAATCGAAGGAACCTGATAGCTTTTAAAAGGAGTGGTTTAAGTTCCGCATTTTAAAAGTTTTGCTGTTTTGAAAAAAAAACCGAGTGGTTTTGAAATTGTTCCAACGATTCAACTTTGGTTTGTTTTCTTTGCATTAATATAATGCGTCCCATCAATTAATCTTACCTTTGCAAAAAATAACGAAAATATGACGTACGCTTATGCCATCCGCATTCGCCACTGGGCCCCGTCATCACCCGTTAGGTTACTTAACTAACGACAGAGCGGGGTCTGGTCTAGCGCGGATGCAAAACATAAGCAACGCCTACTAGATATCATATATAGATATATATATACATTCGTCAGACGCAATGATAGTCATTCCAGATCACAGATGAACACATTGGATATGCTTGGAATCCGCGTTTCGTTCGAGCCTGCAACGAAATACGGATTACACGGTCACGATGTATAGCCAAACCCCACCCTAGACCCTTACGGGTGCGGCAAACTACCCGCCAAATACCCGAAGTGAAGCAGCCTCTCTCAACAACGTGAGTAGGCCACTCAGCACTTCAAATTACTCGGTAGTTTGTGTAAGTCTATGTTACCCACCCCGGTACTTACGGGGAGGCGGAATAGGTAAAAATCAAAATTTTAACACAAGGTAACATAGACTAACACTTGAGGATCTTTGCCAAACCATTGCTAACAAACAACATGAGGTTCTATCTACTTTGCTTAGGAGATTATACCTCATGCAACAAGTCCTTCGGGTCTTCATTCCGCTGTCCTCCTAGTCCATGCAAGCTCCGAGGATCGATCCGGATCTTAGTCACCTCCGCGGCCTCCTAGAGTTGAAGACGATCCACCCGAGAGTCTGTAGTCCGAGCTCCACCTCAAGCCGAGGTAACTAGGGCAACAAGTTTGCTATTCTTGAAGTCCTAGGTGGTGTAGAAGATGATGATGGATTTGTTTGTCTATTTTGTTTCTATTTTTCTCAACACATGAGAGCTATAGAAAAATCAAGAGAGGAAGAAGAAGGAGGAACCATGGGAGCTTTCTTTTGATGAGAGAGAATGTGCAAGAGATAATGATGCATAAGAAGAAATAATTACTAATCTCTTATCATGATAAAGTATGATGGCTACTTTGATTTGACCATTATCATCTTAAAATTAAATCCAAAAGAATAAGAAGGATCTAGTGCTCTCATGAAATATCCAAGTCAACAATGGTCAACTTGGTCAAATGGTCAACATGGTCAAATAGTCAAAGCAATTAGCCATAACACAATTATCATTAAAAAGATTAGTAAATAATTTCCTCACCTCATAATGGTTTTGACCGAACCAACGTTCAAAACCATAATGAGGCACCTCCTTCTTCGCTCCTCACAACCGTGCATACACACTCGCATCCGCATCCCGTAGAATGCGAATGCACAGAAGACAAAACTAATCCATCTATACAATACTAGGATCCGGCTTAAACCAAAGCCCACTAGTATCGTCTTCCTAAACATCATACGCGCATAAGTGCACGTAAGTGTTCGTAGCTGTAGGGTTCCTAGGCACCCTAATGAGGTTTCACAAGGCATCAACCATGCCAATTTCAAATTTAAACGGTGCCGAGAAACCCTAGAACGGATCGTTGGCTAGATTTCTAGGCGACAAAGCAAACTAGTTAACACTTAGCTACAAGAATACGGAAATACAACCTTTGTAGATCCGGTTCTCCACCTCCATAGGTCCGCAATGAAGTCTCCTCACTGTCCTCATACAATCCCGGGCTCTAGCGTCGGCTTCATCGGAGAAAGAGCGGGCAAGGTCGTCGGCTTCGTGCCGAAGATGATCTACATCGAGGCATCGCTAGATCAAGCTCCAACTTCACCAAGTGATGAAACTTGTGAAGAAAACACACTCTACTACTTGGCAAGAGGTAGAGGATGAAGAAATAGGAAGTGGGTTCACTTTAGAATTGGATTTCTCACTCATTTCATCAATCCACCATTGATGAAGTGAAGCTTTCTTCATTGAAGAAGATGAAGAAGAAGAAGAAAGTGTTATGATAAGTCATTTTCTAAAAAGAAAATAATAAGAATACTTATCATCTCCTAACCCTAGTTAAGTGTAGAGAGTAGACCATGGTTTGATTAAATGGTTAGGGTTAAGCATGAAGACAAAGTGGTTACAAAGTCAAACCTTCATGAAGATTCAACTACAAAACAAATCAAGCCACCATTTTATATTCATGCCATTTATTTTCCAAAAAGAATAAACAAATTAATAAATGAATAAATAAGTAATGGATAAATAAAACCCTAATCATTAGTTTAACCATGGTTTATTCTTTACACTTAACCAAGTAAACATGCATCATCAAACATGATACAATGATGTGCACAAAACTATATCAAATATACAATGTGCACATCCGAGCGAGAAAATCCATTTAAAGTGAACCGATACTAGTTAATGCAAAGTAATATATCAAATATATAATTATGCATTAAATCATTAAATCAACTCTTGATTTAACGATCCGGTCATATCGCATATAACCGGCTAGTGTCTAATGTATCGGCTTATCGAATCAATCCTTGATTCGATAACTAGGGTATATCTCATATAACCTAATCGATTCATTCATCACGAGAATGGAATACGGTATCACATACACGCATTATTCTCGGTCCCGCACATATCTCATATGCGCTCCTATTTCGTTTCGCTTGAGCCAGGAAACCTCTGTGTAGGACTCTAAAGACTCGTCAATACGCCGGCAGCGGATGATGATCATATCAAACATCCACAAGCCGCAAGCGTTCTGCTAAACGTAACGGCCACCCGGGTATTGAGCGATCTGAAGATCGACGAGCAAGCCCGCTCACACTCCAGTGAATCCAACCAGTAACACTACCGTACAGTCCGTTCTGTCCGTCTGATCTGTCGCATATCTCGCCTAGGGGTGGTATACGTCAGACCCCAATAGCTCGATAAGTCGTGTCGATATGAGGTCTATAACAATTCGAGAAACTACTGGTAACACTTACCAGTAAATCTCAGCAACCCTGGCCAGGGATTTCCTGTTATAGCCAATCGAACACAGCGCAATATCAACCCCTTATACCGGGAGAGAGGAATCCCCTCCTATCGCTCATTGCCTCCATGTGACTCGGGACTGTACCCAAAAACCACCGTTTTGCACGCCCTCTTGGACGTGGTAAGATGGAAATCAAAGCACAGTGGGAACCACATAAGACTCTATGACGATCTCGGGTCAACAGACTACTCTGTACCAGTGTCACCAGAGAACTGCCATCTGACGTGAGGTATAATACCATCTGGGAGTTCTCGGCGAGTCCGTCCAGTGTACCCAGTCTCTACTGAGCACCCGTATATCATCTCTGATGTCAAACACCAATGGATATGTGATCATCCATCGCCCATCTGTATGGGTCGAGAAGGTATACGCTAGTCTAATCTGGTATATCGATGCCCCGTCTCGATACACCCACGACTAGGGACTTTCAAGGATGTACTTATGGACTACCATGTCCCCACTAGTATGATCCGCATCATAGTCCAGGTAGTCAAGTACAGATCCTAAGGGCTTTACCAACATGTAACAGAGAGACAATCAGTGTACACGTTAAGGTAAAGATCAACCAGATAGCATACTATCATGTCGAGCAAGAAAGTCCTCCCTATATATGTCCCAGCATCCACTACAATATACATCCTATGTATAGTAATGGCCTCTAGGGCATACATATAACTAACAATCTCCCACTTGCACTAGGGCCATCTGATAGCAGTGGTTGCAGTATCTCATACTCAACCATCCCATAAAAGTCTCTCTCTGGGAACAGGCCTTTGTGAGTGGATCCGCTGTGTTGTCCTCTGAGTCTACTCTCCTAACCTCGATCTCCCTGGAGATCAACTATCTCCATGATCTGGTGATACTGCCTTAGAATATGTCTGGATCACTGATGGGACCTGCATTCCTTGGCATAAGCCACAACTCCATTGTCACACAATGGGAGGAACAAAGTTCATCTCATGAACCAATATACACCCAGACTGCCTCTTTGGTAGCATCTTAAGTAGCGATGTATCCAGCCTTTATCGTCTAGTATGTCACGGTATCTAGCTTGGAACTCTTCCAACATACCGTCCCTTTACCGAGGGTAAAGACAATTCCTGTGACTGACATTCAGTCGTCATCATCACCATGGAACCATTCCAGTGATTCTCCCCAGGGTCGATTGATACCATCTCACTACAGCTAGTGAGTTTCCTAACATCCATTTAGATCTATCTCATAGATCCAAAATCCAGGATTTAGGAGGTATCACTTTGATCCTATATGGAGAATTATGGTGATAAGCGGAGATTGACCGAGCGTAGCATAGGAAACTCTTTTCCTATCAAGAGTATGTCATCCACGTACTCTACGAGGATCATCACCATACTCCCTACTACCTTTTTGTTTATACAAGGTTCATCTACCATTTTGATGATGTCAACTTCTTTGACTAATCCATCAAAATAGATGTTCCAACTCCGCGATGCCTGCTTTATCCTATAAAACATCTTGCACACGTTTCCGCTGCTCCCACTGTCTACGAAGCCCTCTGGCTGTGTATTTATAGACGCTTTCTTCCAAATCATCATTTAGAAAAGAAGTCATGACACCCAACCACCAGATATCGTAGTCATGGTATGTAGCCGTGGCAAGTAGTATCTGGATGGACTTAAGCATAGGTACTGGAAAAGGTTTCATCATTATCCACTCCTGGTCGATGACGAAAACCTTTAACAAGTCTAGCTTTGAAAGTCTCAACTTTTCCATCTACACCAAGTAATCTTCTCAAGATATACTTGCTCCTGATGGGGATTTAACCCTTCAGATATAGCAACCAAAGTCCATACTTTGTTGGTGTACATGGATTCCATCTCAGATCACTAAGCATCCAGCCATTCTTACAGAGTCTTACTCTTGATAGCCAGATCGAAGCTAGTTGGGTCATCATCTCATGATGCAATCCTTGCTCCCATTGTCATAGAGAAACCGAAGTATCTCTCAGGCGGGTGAGGAACCCTACTAGATCGGCGGAGAGGCTGAGGTTCGTTGGTAACTATTGAATCATTTGGTTTTACCAAATCATCTGCTGTAGTTTGTATAGCTGGAACCTTTCCAGTTCTACATTACAGACCTTGCCTCGAGCTTGTCCGGATTTTGCTTTTAAACATAGGCCGGACAACCCCAAATCTTAACTAGCTTAAGACATGGGCTCTTCCCTTTCCATATCACATATGAAATGGTAGGCAACTGATTTGATTCGAACCTATTCAATAGGTATGCAGCTTCTCAAGCGCATAACTCCCAAAAAGGAAACGGGTAACTCAGTATTACTCATCATAGAGCACACCATATCAAATAGGGTGTGATTGCTCCGCCCCGATATACCATCGTGCTATGGTGTATACGGAGGAGTAATGCTGAGAGAGAATCTCATTCTCCTTTAGAATAGTCCAGGAATTCCGTGCACAAGTATTCTCCTCCTTGATCTCATCAAAGGACATAGTACTTATACCCGTATTCTGGTTCTCTACTTCTCGCTTATATTCTGTGAATATCTCAAAAGGTTCGGACTTGTGTTTCAACAGGAACATATGTCTGAATCTTGAGAGATTATCAGAGAATGTAATGAAGTACTAAGAACCGGTCTTGGCATGTGTAGACAGGGGACCTACATACATCAACATGTATCATCCCAAGAGTTCACTAACTCTTTCTCTGTTTCCAGTAAACGGAGCTATGGTCATCTTATCTTTGTGACATGACTGGCGAGTTTCACAAGATGTAAATTCAAACTGATTTAAATATGCATCTATATGTAACTCTAGCTAGTCAGGTCACATTGATCTGACCTAGTCTACAATGCCTCAAGAAGAATTCGTTCATTTCTGAACTCTTCCTCTTGTGTGTGATCCGTATACTAAGAACTGTAGTTTGATTTAGAACATTAATGCTTTTAGATAACGTGCCTGAACCGATCAACCTTTGATATAGGAAATGTTCAAAACATTATCCAACGATACAAAATTTTATCATTTCTTTACTAATAAAGAGACTGATATGATTTTGTATATCAGGTTCGGTATCTAATAACATTTGTTCAGAATCAATGTATTGGTAATACAGGGTGACAGTGACCAACAGACTTGGCTGCAACTCTTGCCCCGTTTTCTGCCTCATGAAACTTATCACCCGTTCTCAGTTCTCTACCTTTCTGTAGCCCTATGTAACAAATTACATATCTGGGATCCTGATCTGGTATCACATACCCAGGACGTAGAGGATACAGAGAAACAGTTCTTTGTAATGAACACACCCGAAGATGATGCATCATATGCACTTTCTTCGTTTGGGCGGCACGGGAAATCTGGTATTCCCCAATTTCCTGCTCTGTCTTATAACAATTATAAGTTGGAGCGGGACAAACGTTCCCCAGCTCAGTATAACAAGCGGGTTCAGTCAATATTCCGTATTATTATCTTGATTAAGACGTGATATGGTCGCTACCTGGAGAGAGAGAGAAGAAAACACTCAGCGTGCGCTCTGTCAAGAATAGATTGGTTATTATTTTATCTAATCAGGATGGCTCCCACTGCTTTTTATCAAATCTTCCTTCAAACCCTAAAAGGAAAGACTAGCCGGGATTAATTACACACTACAAGTTCGCCAATCTTTCAGCCAGGCCAGTGTCGGTACTTTGAGGGAGGTCCCCCGTGCTTTCGCACGAACCTAATTAATGTAAACCTCATTTTCCCAGAGGCGTAACCCCGTTGACACCTTTCTAGACACCTACTTGATCGGCTAATTGTAATGTATAAAACTCTCCCAGGAGTAACTCTTACTCGCAGCGGGTATCGGGATCCAACTATCTCATAGAAGGTATGCAATCTCATTGCAAATTTCAACACTTGAAATTCCCGATAATATTTTGGCCCTAGCGTCCTATGACCTTGACGGAGGCCAAACAACCCATAGTCCGCTAGTCAAGTTCAACCCATCATTTCCTGATTGCATTAAACCCACCCGCACGACCCTTGACGGAGGCCAAACAACGCCGTGCGAATACCCTAATCCAATCGCATCATATGCTAGCAGATAAGCACTAGTTAGCTACCGTACACTACGCCTTGACGGAGGCCAAACAACCGCAGCACGAATACTAACTAGTACGTATCTGAAACGACGGAGGGCTACGACAGGTTTTTCTGAAAACCTATTGCGTAATGAACTTGATATCGTTGTAGAATCAAATGAATTTTAAAATGGAGTGCTTTTGAGGCTTTTCTAGTTTTGCTAAAGGAGTCACTCCCGGTGAAGGGATCGTCGGTCCTTTCCTCGTCGAATGAGGTGCGGGATATATCACATATATCACTGTGCAAAGCAAAAACTCTTAAAAGCAATCAAATGACAAACCGAGTGTGTAGCATCTGCCAGTTATTGCTAAAGGAGTCACTCCCGGTGAAGGGATCTCGGTCTTTTCCTCATCGAATAAGGTGCAGGATATATCACATATACCGCTGTGCAAAGCAAGAACTGTAGCTACCTGTTTTATTTTGAAATTCAATTCTACAACATCTTAGGTTTCTTTTATTTCATTAATCTCATTAATGAAGTCCCATCATTTAAGTTACCTAAACATCACAGATAGATATGACGTACACTTATGCCATCCGCATTCGCCTCGATGTCCCCTCGTGCACCGTTAGGTTAGGTAACTAACGACAGAGCAGGGCAGGGCTAGCGCGGGTGTAAAACATAAGTAACGTCTATATAATATATCATATATACTATATACTGTATCTATCATCGAACATCACATGATCACATCACAGATATCGCAGCAGAAGAATCATATGAAATATTGGATATACTAGGACGTCCGTGTTTTCAATACGAGCCAGTATAAAACACGGATTCCACGGTCGTGATGAATAGCCAAACCCACACCCCTATACTCCTACGAGAGCGGCAAGCAACCCTACCAATTCTAGGGTTAAGAGACCCGGACTCGACTCCTCGAGTTGGTCTCCCACTGGACCCCAGAACCCGGTTACTTGTGCTCCCCTCCTTGGGTCTATCCTAGTGCGGAAAAGTAAATAATATACAAACGGTGACATCTTCCGCAACCTGGAAGTTCCCCAAATAAAAGAATATTACATACAAGTTTTTACATGAATGAAAATGAAAAACACTCATCTCACATAAAAACCCCCGGCTATTCAAGCACGACGATCCAATATAACATATCCAGCAACACATAACATCACATGTCATCAACGTAAGTAAATATGTCCATCCCAATTGTCGTTGACATATAGCAACGAAACCGGCGATATCACATATTACACTTACGGTCACAGAAAAGAAAGTGTAAAACTACAACAGTTGGAATCCTCAACCACCTCAGACATCGCATGCCTGACCAAATGAATTATTTAGACATCACATGCCTAACAATTATAAACCCCGCATTTCAGTCTCATTATCGATAACACTTTTCAATATCGAGTCGGGCAATTCAACAAGATTCCCGACATCCTGATCGAATACTCGTCACAAACTTTAGTAGGCGGCTGCACCCCCGATACCGACGACGAAGTGCACCAAGGCGGAACACCGCTACCGCGAGCACCCGAACGGATGCTTTCGGCGACGGGGTTCTCCTACAGTCACTTGTTCGGGGCTATGGAGTGAGGTTGTCTATTAAGTTTACCCGGCGAGTATCCGCGTACGCTACGTGATTGCGACGGACTTTTGATCACATCAAAATTCCGTGGCAACCAATCAAGTGAGACTAAAGTGCTATGTTTATAACATTCATTCAGTTATCTCATAACTTTATTGTGAATTCCAATTATTGTATCCCATTCCAGATAATTAGAAAATGTTAAACTTTCCGATTGAACATTCGAACACCCAAGTTTTCCCGAAACAGATCAACTCATGAAATAAGTCTAACAATATTCCGTTCGTGCCTCAGTACCAACGGTCCTGCCATAGAAGGGTCAAGCCAACGCCTCACATGTGGCACGCCGTACTGCCCCAAACCCTAAGGTTCAAAGGGCAGTTCAAGACGGTCACATAATCGAGTTAAGGTTTGTTGTCTTCTAGAGGGACCATCGCGTTACTTGCACTACTTAGAACGTCGTTAAACTACGGAAAAATCCAACACTCGGAAATTTCCCGACAGGGGAAAAATTTGGTATTTATATCCGGTCGAACTTTTTAACATATTCTAAAATTTATCCGAAAGCCACATAGACAAAATTTGATACTCCGATCAAAACACCGAATCCCCAAAACAACTCCAGAAAATTCAACTCTTGAATAAATTTTAAAAATACCCAGAGAACTCAGCACCTGAAACAATGAATTACTGTGCAAACAGTTACTGCTGACGTCACACTTCCGCCGCGGAACCGCCGCATAAGCTAGGCTTATGCCGCGGTTCCGCCGCCGATTATACTGTTCATGCAAAACTTTTTGCGCCATAATTCTTAGATTTCCCTGCTGAGTCTTCTGCATATTTTTAATATGGAAAAATCCCAGTTTTTGAAAAAAGGACAGAGAGCATTTTTGTGATCGGGTTTCGGGTTCGTTCGGACTTCAAATTGCGTCTAGACTTCGTCTAAGGCTCTAGTTTGGCTCTGATACCACTGTAGGGTTCCTAGGCACCCTAATGAGGTCTCACAAGGCATCAACCATGCCAATTTCAAATTTAAACGGTGCCGAGAAACCCTAGAACGGATCGTTGGCTAGATTTCTAGGCGACAAAGCAAACTAGTTAACACTTAGCTACAAGAATACGGAAATACAACCTTTGTAGATCCGGTTCTCCACCTCCATAGCTCCGCAATGAAGTCTCCTCACTGTCCTCATACAATCCCGGGCTCTAGCGTCGGCTTCATTGGAGAAAGAGCGGGCAAGGTCGTCGGCTTCGTGCCGAAGATGATCTACATCGAGGCATCGCTAGATCAAGCTCCAACTTCACCAAGCGATGAAACTTGTGAAGAAAACACACTCTACTACTTGGCAAGAGGTAGAGGATGAAGAAATAGGAAGTGGGTTCACTTTAGAATTGGATTTCTCACTCATTTCATCAATCCACCATTGATGAAGTGAAGCTTTCTTCATTGAAGAAGATGAAGAAGAAGAAGAAAGTGTTATGATAAGTCATTTTCTAAAAAGAAAATAATAAGAATACTTATCATCTCCTAACCCTAGTTAAGTGTAGAGAGTAGACCATGGTTTGATTAAATGGTTAGGGTTAAGCATGAAGACAAAGTGGTTACAAAGTCAAACCTTCATGAAGATTCAACTACAAAACAAATCAAGCCACCATTTTATATTCATGCCATTTATTTTCCAAAAAGAATAAACAAATTAATAAATGAATAAATAAGTAATGGATAAATAAAATCCTAATCATTAGTTTAACCATGGTTTATTCTTTACACTTAACCAAGTAAACATGCATCATCAAACATGATACAATCATGTGCACAAAACTATATCAAATATACAATGTGCACATCCGAGCGAGAAAATCCATTTAAAGTGAACCGATACTAGTTAATGCAAAGTAATATATCAAATATATAATTATGCATTAAATCATTAAATTAACTCTTGATTTAACGATCCAGTCATATCGCATATAACCGGCTAGTGTCTAATGTATCGGCTTATCGAATCAATCCTTGATTCGATAACTAGGGTATATCTCATATAACCTAATCGATACATTCATCGCGAGAATGGAATACGGTATCACATACACGCATTATTCTCGGTCCCGCACATATCTCATATGCGCTCCTATTTCGTTTCGCTTGAGCCAGGAAACCTCTGTGTAGGACTCTAAAGACTCGTCAATACGCCGGCAGCGGATGATGATCATATCAAACATCCACAAGCCGCAAGCGGTCTGCTAAACGTAACGGCCACCCGGGTATTGAGCGATCTGAAGATCGACGAGCAAGCCCGCTCACACTCCAGTGAATCCAACCAGTAACACTACCGTACAGTCCAGTCTGTCCGTCTGATCTGTCGCATATCTCGCCTAGGGGTGGTATACGTCAGACCCCAATAGCTCGATAAGTCGTGTCGATATGAGGTCTATAACAATTCGAGAAACTACTGGTAACACTTACCAGTAAATCTCAGCAACCCTGGCCAGGGATTTCCTGTTATAGCCAATCGAACACAGCGCAACATCAACCCCCTATACCGGGAGAGACGAATCCCCTCCTATCGCTCATTGCCTCCATGTGACTCGGGACTGTACCCAAAAACCACCGTTTTGCATGCCCTCTTGGACGTGGTAAGATGGAAATCAAAGCACAGTGGGAACCACACAAGACTCTATGACGATCTCGGGTCAACAGACTACTCTGTACCAGTGTCACCAGAGAACTGCCATCTGACGTGAGGTATAATACCATCTGGGAGTTCTCGGCGAGTCCGTCCAGTGTACCCAGTCTCTACTGAGCACCCGTATATCATCTCTGATGTCAAACACCAATGGATATGGGATCATCCATCGCCCATCTGTATGGGTCGAGAAGGTATACGCTAGTCTAATCTGGTATATCGATGCCCCGTCTCGATACACCCACGACTAGGGACTTTCAAGGATGTACTTATGGACTACCATGTCCCCACTAGTATGATCCGCATCATAGTCCAGGTAGTCAAGTACAGATCCTAAGGGCTTTACCAACATGTAACAGAGAGACAATCAGTGTACACGTTAAGGTAAAGATCAACCAGATAGCATACTATCATGTCGAGCAAGAAAGTCCTCCCTATATATGTCCCAGCATCCACTACAATATACATCCTATGTATAGTAATGGCCTCTAGGGCATACATATAACTAACAGTAGCCTTGCCGTAAAACCATACGGCCTCTACACCTTTTGCCCAGTGCAGGGAAACTCTCTGTGTGGGACTCTAAAGACTCGATACTACGCTGGCAATGGGTTTAACCACAGACCGCAAGCGGCACTAGCTGTACGTAACGGTCCCCAGGTAGATGTTGATAAGAAGGCCGATGAGGTAAACCCACCCGAACTCCTACTGAGCCTGAATGTGACAATCCCTGTATGGTCCAGTCTGTTCATCTATGAGTATCGCATGTCGGGCCTTGGGGGCGGTAAACGTCAGACCCCTAATAGCGGTACAAGTCATGCCGGAGTGTAGCCCAGAACACCCTGACAAACTGCTGGAAACACTACCAGTAATTCTTGCTTGCCCTGGCCAGGGACTTTGTGTAATGGCTCTCCTAGACACAGTGCGATATCAACCCCCAATACCGGGAGAGATGAATCCTATCTAACCGCTACTGCCTCCAAGTGCTTCGGGATTGCACCCAACCACTACCTGTTTGCACGACTCCTTTGAGCCGTGGTAGGGTAGTAATCAAAGTATAGTGAGAACACACTCGAGGCGAAGTAGCAGTGTCAAGTCGACGGAGTAAGCTGTACTCCTGTCACCTGGGAACTGTTATCTGACGATAGGTATAGTACCAACTAACAGTTACCGACGAGTCCTGTCCAGTATACTCGTAACCTAACGAGCACCTGCATACTATCTCCAGTATGACGTACTGATGGCTGTGGGACAGACCATCTTCCCTGCTGGGATGAGAAGTGCATACGCTAGTCTACTCCGGAGTATCGATGCCCCGTCTCGATAATCCTACGACTAGGGACTTGTATAAGGATGTGCTTGTAGATTACCCAGCCCCCACTAGTGTGACTGCCATCACAACGCTGGTAATCAAGCAAAGATCCTAAGGGCTCCACTAATATGTATAAGCGATCTGCTAAAAGAAACACATGTACATATTTAAGTAGAAACAAACCAAGTAGCATACTACTATTTTTGAGCAAGATTGTCTATACAACTGTGAATATCCTAAGCTTCCATTAAATAATATACAAACTAGTATGATACATTAATGGCCTCTAGGGCATATACACTAACCGTTTGTGCACCCCACCTTGGGTCTATCCTAGGAGCAAAAATAATAAAAGAAATAATATACAATGGTGGCTACAATCTCAACCCGGATGTGCGACCATAAAACAATATTACATCAATTTACAATTTACACCGAATGAAAAATGAAAAACACTCATCTCACATCCCCGGCTATTCATCCACGACAATCCAACAAGTTCATATATACAAACCAATATAACAGATCACAGATATGTGCAACCCCCACTAATCGACGTATAGCGATTAGCAGACGTTCAACACATATAACACATAATAGATATAATCCGATTAGCTAAAGATTATAGAATTTCGATCGATATTTCAAATTTGAAACTACCCCAAATACAACACTGTACACAAAGGAATCTGGACAGAAACAAAGTATCTGAAAAATCATAAAACATCAAGCTGGACGATCTGCAAGAAAAACGAGTTGACTCCGAGTCGACTCTGTCGCGGATCCGCGGCGAAACGCATGGTTTCGCCGCGCTTACGTGTCAGTATGACCGAGTCATGAGTTCGTTTTTCTTGGGTGTCCCTAAAAAAGCCTGCACTGTAACGTTTCAGAAATCGTTTTGCGAATTTTTCCGTCTTAGGGCAAAATTGTCGGTTTTTCCCGTTTTAAACCGATTTCGATCAAACGTCCGTATAAACTTGCCGGCACCTTTTTTAGCTAAAATAAAGCTTGTGCGCGAACATTAGGGGTATTTGGGAGGTTTTGGTTCAGATAGATTTTTTCCCAAATAAAATATTATTTTAAGCGGTATTTTGTGCACGTAAATCGGGAAATTTCTTCTAAATGAAAATTTTTGGAAATCATCACTACAATTATTTTTAGAACCTTCTTTTTAAATATCTAGATATTTTTAGTGCAAAAGGTTTTGAATTAAAAAAGAAAAGAAAATGAAAGAAAATGTGTCATTTTTGCATTTAATGAAGCAATTAATGAATTAAACTAGAACTTTCTTCTTCTTTTTTGCACAAAACACCCCCCACACCCTCATGGTCGGCCTCTCTCCCCCCTTGCTGCCCTTGTTCTTCCTCACTCATTTTTCATCATTTCTTGCACAAATAAATCATGAAAAATCCAATTTAATTCATAGAAATTCAAATAAAATCCAAAACCTTCATTCTTCTTCACAAAAGTTGCTTGGATCTTCATTCTAGTGTGGATTTTGGAGGATAAAGTTTGGTTTTATCCTTGATTCAAGTGGTGTTCTTGAAGGTATAAAACCTTAACTCTAATCTCTTTTTTCGTTGCATAATATTTTATGCTAGCTTAATTAGATGTTAGTTTAAGCTTTAAATTTCATGTTTCAAAATTCTAGAAATGGTTTTAGAAATTCAAGTTAAGGTTAAAGCTTAATTTAAGTGTTTAATATTTAATTGAAGTGTTATTTTGTGAATTGGAAAAGCTTAACCTAGTAGAAAATTCTAATTTTTGCTAATTACTACTTTGTCTAATTAAGGGTTTTTGCTTACTAGGTTTTTGCTAAAGCTTAATTAAGCAAGTTTAAAAAATATAGAAATGGTTTAAATGGTTTAACCTTGCTATTTGAAGATGTTTGTAAATTATAGTTTTGGTAAAACTTATAGTTTTGTGCTATAAAGATAAGTACTACTTACTAGATTTCGGTAACTTTTAGGCGTGGGTTCCTTTTGACGTTGCGACGTTATTTATTTTTGAGTCCATGTTTATTATTGTGTTTTGAATGCGCGATCGGGACGATCGGAATCTAGACTAGGTGTTTCGTAGTTTGGCGACCCTAGTTAGGATTTTTGGCCGATATCGTGCGCGTTAGATGCGCTAAGCGCGCAGTGTAATTTTCAGGGCGTTATTCTTGCGTTTCGATGTTTTTTCTTCGATGTAGAATATATGCTTATGTGATGTGTTTGTGAAATTTTAGGTTCGCAAGCGGGGACTTCGGACGCTACGACAAGGGGAAAACAGGTGGTAGGCTTCACCTAGCTTGGAGCGTTGGTGAGTAGATTTAACATCTACAGGGGAATCGCCCGCATGGCGTTATGCGTCAGGGCTAGAGATTTTATTACTTGTCGCATATTCTACGTTATTGTTAGAATTGCGCCTTTATGCTATTACTTAGATGTAGTTGTGCCTGGACTAGTAGTAGTAGGACACTGCACATATTATTGACGATTCCTGTTGCACGAGCACTGATTGTATGCTACACACACCGTCAATAATTGCCATGTCACGCATAACCCACTTATAGATATAATATTGCTTGGTTTGGGACATTGAGACTTTGATTCATATTTCTTTACGCATGGACTTATAGCATACCTGTATACCTATATGCTTACACATATGTTCTGACATACTTACATGCTAGTTATCTGTATACCTATAGTGTATCGTACCATTAGTGATAGGTGCATACACACTTTACAATACAACTACAGGTATACTTTGCATATATGTTACTTATACCGGGGGGTACCCTACATATTTTACCTATACCCAAGAGGGTATACTACATCATTTGCTTATAGGTAGACACCTATACTTAGCTGTACCATATTGATTTCGCATACATCTGGTTTCAGCTACATATTTTCCTTTATATGCTCGCATTTCAGATATATCGCACATATTTATTTCTGGATTTGCGCATTGTTATTTGGATTTTATATGATGTTTTCTGGATTTGGGAACCGCGGGAGTTCATGAAATTATGCATTAATTGAAAAACCCAGTTTCCTTGATATGGTATTTGCGCAACCACCATGAGATTTATCGGTTTTGATTATATATTCCATACGAGGTGTGGATGCCGTATGAGGGTACATGGTGGGGCCCGGTATGGTTCCCCTCGGCAAGAAGATCGATGGACTTTGCCGATTGAGCCTGGAGGCGAGCGAGTACCTACCGGTGACAGTACCAATGACTCGGCGGGGATCGTGGGGATACCGTTGGGAGTCATGTACGTATAGATACGTCGAGAGGCGAGAGTCGGAGCTAGGCACTCGAGCTTTCGGGATAGCGTATGATACGTACCTATCAGGGGGCCAGTCGTGGTGACAGCACCTGATAGATCAGTATTTCTGTGTCGATGTTTGGCACATTGGTTTCATGATATTTCTAATTACTCTTTTGTATATATAACAGGGGATTGAGCCGCTGTTATATATACCCTTACACCAATATTAGTGGAATGGGATGCTAATATATGTGTATTGACCTCATCTTATTTATTTATGTCATTATATTTAGGATGTTAGAATTTTGCTGGAGATTTGATTCGGGATATAAGAGATTCATTTGAGATTGGATACGGATAGATATGTGAGATCTACTTGATATTGTACATTCGAGATATATGAGATCTACTTGCTGTTGTATATTCGAGATATATGAGATATACTTAATATTGTACATACGAGATATGTGAGATCCACTTGATTTTGTACATTCAATATATACGAGATATACCTGATGATTGTACATTCGATATATATGAGATATACTTGAGGTTGTACATTCGGGATATATGAGATATACTTGATATTGTGCAATTGAGGAGATGTGATACTTAGATAATATGAGAGCCAATTTAGGGGCTGATTCGAGGAATTGGTATTTAAATTGTCTTGCTGGATTGTGATCTTACCACGATGTCAGGATTCCGTGAAAATGACATACTTCACTCCATACCTCACCTTATCTGTTTGTACACTGCTTCTTGTATTAGTAGTACCTGTTAGTGTACCTTTCATGATTATTGCACAGTTACATTCTCATATCCCTATCGCATGATTATTGCATACTGTTGTCATATCATTATTGCTTTATATATATTGGTTGTACCTGCTAGTGTACTTTCCATTATTCTGCATTCATATGACATGTTATTACTGTTAACTGCATATCTTAGATTCACACTTTACGTGCATACTTGCGATTACCTGCATATGTTATTTACTATTCACGAGTTGGAAACTCACCCCCATTATACCACAGTGTTTGCAGGTGTTCCTCAGGATAGTCAGAGGCAGGCTATTATCATACATCTTATCATCTTTTGCTACGGATACCGCATCAGCTCACAGTGTGCAGTTTGCTTAGGTGGGTTTTGTGGTTATTCGTTATATCCCTGTACTCTCCATCTACTATTTTCATATTGACTTAGAGACTTGGTGAGGACGATGTTGTATATTATGTTGGATTTGTTGTCTTTTATACAGTTTCCTTTCTATCGTCTTCTATTTCTTCGCTACGGCGTCGTATATTTGTTGTAGTGGTTGTTTTCCGCCTTTGAGCATGGATTTGCTCCCGTTGGGGATGCTTTACTTATATTTATGTTGTACCCATTTTTGGGGTTGGTTTTTATAAAGGAGGTGCTGCCGAAATTTTCAAGAAAGAAAATTGGACTTAAAGAATTTATACTTGAGATTTTTTTTAAAGGTTTAAACAATGTTTCTCATCTTTTCTTGTCTTTTAATGGTTTAGATTTCTGTGTTTTGGCTTTCTTTTACTACGTTACGCCTGTAGACGTTGCGTAGTATTAGGGCCGTCACGTGCCAATTTCGGGTCGTGACAAAGTTGGTATCAGAGCGCTAGGTTTTTTACCTTACGGAGTGTAGGATGACCTTTATATGATGGAGTTGGTAGCTTAAGCAGAGTAACGTAGTGTGTGTATGTCTGCAGCATACTCACGATGCAGTACTCCGCATAAAGTGACCTAAGTACAATTACTTGAAATTCCTTCCTTGATGATTCATATCCTTGTGATTCGATTTCCGTGTTCATATCGAATCCTATCCCTATTTATAGCCTTTGCCGACGACGACTATGGGGACTCAGTGAGGTGCAGTGAGGGCTGAGGTCAGTATTGACTCGGGGAGAGCGAGGACTGACCAGGATGGAACACTCGTTGCACAGGTGCAGACGATTTCTCCTTCGACTGATAGTATCATCAGGCTTGTGGCAGAGATGCAGGACTTGCGCCAGACGATGAGTTCTATGGTGGAGACCATTCGAGCGCAGCGACAGGAGGTGGTCACCCCTGTTACCCAGTTGTTCCTTGCGATCAGCACACAGCTTTCCGTCAGTTACATAGCACCAGTGGATGCAGCCCTAGTTGACGAGACACGTATTCCAGAGACTTTGGGAGTTCCGGAACCGTGGAGGACTCGTACCGGGGTATCAGCTCAGAGACAGAGGCTTAGTCGTCAAGACAGCTTTCGTGACCGTTGCGGGAGTAGCAGAGGTTTGGGATGAGGGGATTCGTGTTAGCTAGATCAGCCGTTTGTTGTGTTAACTTCTGTCAGCGATTCTTTTGTTGCGCGACACGTATTTCAGTCGTATGCCAATCGGTTAGGAGATTCATCCGTCACTTGATCCTTCTAGAGATGTTGGATTTGATGTTCTCCTTGGCACGGACTGGTTAGTTACGTGCTAGGCATCTGTGGACTACCGCGAGGAAACAGTCAGGTTTGTTTTCCCGGCAAGTCAATTCTTGTTGTGCAGGGGGACAGTGGTGTCGCCTCTGACAGCTCGAATTCATCCTTTTTCGCTAGTCGGCTTTTGAGGAGAGGATGTCAAGGATTCTTTGCGTTCATTCATGATACCGGTGCCATAATGGGATTGTTGGACCGGGTTCTTATCGTGCGAGAGTTTTCCGACGTTGTTCCAGATGAGCCGGCGGAGCTTAGGGAGCTTAAGGATCAGCTGCAGAATTATTTGTTGGGGGGTTTGTGCGTCTGTGTGTTTCGCCTTGAGGAGCTCCTATTTCTGTTCGTCAAGGAGAAGGACGGCAGTTGAGCTTGTGTATTGATAGATCGTCAATTGAACCGGCTTACGGTGAGGATAGGTATCATTTACCTCGCATTGACGATTTCTTCGATCGGCTCCTAAGTGCGAGACTTTTTCTAAGTTGTTGGGATCAGGTCATCATTGTTGCGGGTTCGGAGTGATGGTATTCCGAAGGCTGCCTTGTGCATGCTACGACTTTGTGTGTTTTGGTGGTGTCTTTAGACTCGCCAATGCCCTAGCAGCATTCGTAGACATGATACACCAGATTTCTTCAGGCCGTTCCTCGACCAGTTATTGTTGTGTTATTGACGACATTCTGGTCTATTCAATGTGTCGTGAGGAACAGGAGTAGCACTTGAGGATTTGTTTTGCAGACATTGGGAGAGACCAGCTGTTGCTAGATTCTCGGAGTGTTCCTTCAGGCTTGTTTGTGTTGACTCCTAGGTCTTGTAGTTACGGGAGACGGTTTTCGTGTGGTCCCGAGGAAGATTGAGGTCGTACAGCTTTGGCCCAGGCTTGTGTACGGACGAAGGTCCGCAGATTTTGGGCTTAGCAGGTTTCTACCGCCATTTCGTGCGGGATTGCCTGTGTATCGCTGCACAGTCGACTGAATTGACCGGAATGGAGGTTTCTTTCCTTGGACTGAGGCATGTGTGCGGAGTTTTCGGCAGTTGAAGATTCGATTAACAACTGCATCAGTTCTTTCTTTGCTTTCTGGTTCGGGCGACTTTGTTGTGTAACTGTGATGTTTCGCGAGTGGGGCTCGATTTTGCGCTGATGCGGCACTATAAAGTTATCGCTTTTGCTTCCCTACATTGGAGGAAGTACTAGCAGGATATTCCACTCACGATCTGGAGATGGCCGCGGTGGTCTTGCGATGGAGATTTAGAGACACTACTTGTTCGAGAGTTGTGTCAGATTTTCACGGACCACCAGAGCTTAATATACATCTTCCTGCAGCGGGTGTAGATTGTTGAGACAGTTTTCTGCAGATTTACAGTTCTTGTGTGATCATTGAGTACAGCTTAGGTTCGTCTCTACGGAGGGGACAGCTTGCTCATATCCGCGCGCGACCACTTGTCCTTAACCGCTTTCGTGAGGCACTGCCTGCCGACGCTCGTTCGTTAGAGATACTTGAGCATACTCGGCTGGGTAATGATTCAGAGTCCTTGATTTATGACAATAGTGTGCTAAGTTAGGGACGCGTTTGTGTACCTGATATTCTCGGGTATAGACGTGAAGTCCTAGAGCTGGCACATCTGTCAATTCTCTGTATTCATTCAAGTTCCACCAACATTGATGTGACTTGTGAGATAGTTACGCGTGGACATGAATGTAAAGAGAAATTTCAGGTTTTGTTTCAAGGTGTTGTCTTGTTGTGTGTTTTGGTTGAGCATCTGAGACCGGCTGGAGAGTTGCAATCTTTAACTGTTCCGAAGTGGGAATGGGAACAGATCTCCATGAAATTCGTTATGGTGTCTACCCAGGTTTAGTCAGGGTGTGACTCCATTCGGATGCTTGTTGTCCGGTTTTTCTCAGTTTGCTCAGTTGTTCTTTGTTAAGTTTGTGCGTTGCATGGAGTTCCTTCGAGGGTCGTATCCAATGAAGGCACCCTGCTCGCTTGCCGTCTTGGGCAGGAGCTTCACGGAGCCTTGGGTACTGGTTGAGCTTTAGCTCCGTCTTTCCATCCGCAGGATGATGGTTTTGTGAGAGCGGTCTATACCGACTCTAGAGGTTATACTCGTGCATACGTATTAATTGTTGTCGGCAGTTGGGATCGTCACTTGCCATTGTTCGGATTCTCCTTCGATAGCAGTTATCAGGAGACATTCTAATTGGCAACCTTTAAGTTTTGTTTGTTAGGTGGTGTCGATCTCCAGTCTGTTTTTCTGACTCGGCGTAGTAGGATTTTTGGACCCCAGCTAGTCTAGAGACTTCGGAAATGATCCAGCTGTTTCAGGTAAGGATGATGACAGTCCTGTGCGGACAGAGGTCTTATGCCGACCATGGTGATCGCAGGCTCGAGTTCGCTGTAGGAGATCATGTATTCCTATGGATTTTTTCGATGAAGGACGTGTTGAGTTTTGGGAAGCTTATCCAGAATTGTAGGTCCTTTCGAGATCCTTTAAGCGAGTTAGTTCGTTGCCTTTAATTTTGTACTTCCTCCCAGATTATTGAGTTTTCACCCCGTATTCCTTGTGTCGATACTTTGCAATTACCTTCATGACCTTTCTCGCATGATTCAGCACCAGACCATTCAGCTTGGACGCGATCTTTCGTTCACCAGTAGCCAACTGTGTTAATGGCCCGGCAGGTGGAGAAACTTCGGTCAAGGGTCTTGCTATCTGTGGAGAGTTTTCTTAGACGTAGCCGTATAGTGAGATGATCACTTGGTAGGCTGCGAGCGAGAATTGGGAGTTTTATACTCTTCTCTTTGAAGGTACGCTTAGTGAAAATTTTAAATTCGGGGACGAATTTTTATAAGGGGGGGGGGAGATTGTAACGTTTTAGAAATCGTTTTGCGAATTTTTCCGTTTTAGGGCAAAATTGTCGGTTTTTCCCGTTTTAACCCGATTTCGATCAAACGTCCGTATAAACTTGCCGGCACCTTTTTTAGCTATAATAAAGCTTGTGCGCGAACTTTAGGGGTATTTGGGAGGTTTTGGTTCAGATAGATTTTTCCCCAAATAAAATATTAATTTAAGCGGTATTTTGTGCACGTAAATCGGGAAATTTCTTCTAAATGAAATTTTTTGGAAATCATCACTACAATTATTTTTAGAACCTTCTTTTTAAATATCTAGATATTTTTAGTGCAAAAGGTTTTTGAATTAAAAAAGAAAAGAATGAAAGAAAAGGTGTCATTTTTGCATTTAATGAAGCAATTAATGAATTAAACTAGAACTTTCTTCTTCTTTTTTGCACAAAACACCCCCCACACCCTCATGGCCGGCCTCTCTCTCCCCCTTGCTGCCCTTGTTCTTCCTCACTCATTTTTCATCATTTCTTGCACAAATAAATCATGAAAAATCCAATTTAATTCATAGAAATTCAAATAAAATCCAAAACCTTCATTCTTCTTCACAAAAGTTGCTTGGATCTTCATTCTAGTGAGCATTTTGGAGGTTAAAGTTTGGTTTTATCTTTGATTCAAGTGGTGTTCTTGAAGGTATAAAACCTTAACTCTAATCTCTTTTTTCGTTGCTTAGTACTTTATGCTAGCTTAATTAGATGTTAGTTTAAGCTTTAAATTTCATGTTTCAAAATTCTAGAAATGGTTTTAGAAATTCAAGTTAAGGTTAAAGCTTAATTTAAGTGTTTAATATTTAATTGAAGTATTATTTTGTGAATTGGAAAAGCTTAACCTAGTAGAAAATGCTAATTTTTGCTAATTACTACTTTGTCTAATTAAGGGTTTTTGCTTACTAGGTTTTTGCTAAAGCTTAATTAAGCAAGTTTAAAAAATATAGAAATGGTTTAAATGGTTTAACCTTGCTATTTGAAGATGTTTGTAAATTATAGTTTTGGTAAAACTTGTAGTTTTGTGCTATAAAGATAAGTACTGCTTACTAGATTTCGGTAACTTTTAGGTGTGGGTTCCTTTTAACGTTGTGACGTTATTTATTTTTGAGTCCATGTTTATTATTGTGTTTTGAATGCGCTATCGGGACGATCGGAATCTAGACTAGGTGTTTCGTAGTTTGGCGACCCTAGTTAGGATTTTTGGCCGATGTCGTGCGCGTTAGATGCGCTAAGCGCGCAGTGCATCTAAGCGCGCAGTGTAATTTTCAGGGCGTTATTCTTGCGTTTCGATATCTTTTCGTCGATGTAGAATATATGCTTATGTGATGTGTTTGTGAAATTTTAGGTTCGCAAGCGGGGACTTCGGACGCTACGACAAGGGGAAAACAGGTGGTAGGCTTCACCTAGCTTGGAGCGTTGGTGAGTAGATTTAACATCTACAGGGGAATCGCCCGCATGGCGTTATGCGTCAGGGCTAGAGATTTTATTACTCGTCGCATATTCTACGTTATTATTAGAATTGCGCCCTTACCCTATTACTTAGATGTAGTTGTGCCTGGACTAGTAGTAGTAGGACACTGCACATATTATTGACGATTCCTGTTGCACGAGCACTGATTGTATGCTACACACACCGTCAATAATTGCCATGTCACGCATAACCCACTTATAGATATAATATTGCTTGGTTAGGGACATTGAGATTTTGATTCATATTTCTTTACGCATGGACTTATAGCATACCTGTATACCTACATGCTTACACATATGTTCTGACATATTTACATGCTAGTTATCTGTATACCTATAGTGTATCGTACCATTAGTGATAGGTGCATACACACTTTACGATACAACTACAGGTATACTTTACATATATGTTACTTATACCGAGGGGTACCCTACATATTTTACCTATACCCAGGAGGGTATACTACATCATTTGCTTATAGATAGACACCTATACTTAGCCGTACCATATTAATTTCGCATACATCTGGTTTCAGCTACATATTTTCCTTTATATGCTCGCATTTCAGATATATCGCACATATTTATTCCTGGATTTGCGCATTGTTATTTAGATTTTACATGATGTTTTCTGGATTTGGGAACCGCGGGAGTTCATGAAATTATGCATTAATTGAAAAACCCGGTTTCCTTGATATGATATTTGCGCAGCCACCATGAGATTTATCGGTTCTGATTATATACTCCATACGAGGTGTGGATGCCGTATGAGGGTACATGGTGGGGCCCGGTATGGTTCCCCTCGGCAAGAAGATCGATGGACTTTGCCGATTGAGCCTGGAGGCGGGCGAGTACCTACCGGTGACGGTACCAATGACTCGGCGGGGATCGTGGGGATACCGTTGGGAGTCATGTACGTATAGATACGTCGAGAGGCGAGGGTCAGAGCTAGGCACTCGAGCTTTCGGGATAGCGTATGATACGTACCTATCAGGGGGCCAGTCGTGGTGACAGCACCTGATAGATCAGTATTTCTGTGTCGATGTTTGGCACATTGGTTTCATGATATTTCTAATTACTCTTTTGTATATATAACAGGGGATTGAGCCGCTGTTATATATACCCTTACACCAATATTAGTGGAATGGGACGCTAATATATGTGTATTGACCTCATCTTATTTATTTATGTCATTATATTTAGGATGTTAGAATTTTGCTGGAGATTTGATTCGGGATATAAGAGATTCATTTGAGATTGGATACTGGATAGATATATGAGATCTACTTGATATTGTACATTCGAGATATATGAGATCTACTTGCTGTTGTATATTCGAGATATGTGAGATGTACTTGATATTGTACATACGAGATATGTGAGATCCACTTGATTTTGTACATTCGATATATACGAGATATACCTGATGATTGTACATTCGATATATGTGAGATATACTTGAGGTTGTACATTCGGGATATATGAGATATACTTGATATTGTGCAATTGAGGAGATGTGATACTTGGATAATATGAGAGCCAATTTGGGGGCTGATTCGAGGAATTGGTATTTAAATTGTCTTTCTGGATTGTGATCCTACCACGATGTCAGGATTCCATGGAAATGACATACTTCACTCCATACCTCACCTTATCTGTTTGTGCACTGCTTCTTGTATTAGTAGTACCTGTTAGTGTACCTTTCATGATTATTGCACAGTTACATTCTCATATCCCTATCGCATGATTATTGCATACTGTTGTCATATCATTATTGCTTTATATATATTGGTTGTACCTGCTAGTGTACTTTCCATTATTCTGCATTCATATGACATGTTATTACTGTTAACTGCATATCCTAGATTCACGCTTTACGTGCATACTTGCGATTACCTGCATATATTATTTAATATTCATGAGTTGGCAACTCACCCCCATTGTGCCACAGTGTTTGCAGGTGTTCCTCAGGATAGTCAGAGGCAGGCTATTATCACACATCTTATCATCTTTTGCTACGGATACCGCATCAGCTCACAGTGTGCAGTTTGCTTAGGTGGGTTTTATGGTTATTCGTTATATCCCTGTACTCTCCATCTACTATTTTCATATTGACTTAGAGACTTGGTGAGGACGATGTTTTATATTATGTTGGATTTGTTGTCTTTTATACAGTTTCCTTTTTATCGTCTTCTATTTCTTCGCTAGGCGTCGTATATTTGTTGTGGTGGTTGTTTTCCGCCTTTGGGCGTGGATTTGCTCCCGTTGGGGATGCTTTACTTTATATTTATGTTGTACCCATTTTTGGGGTTGGTTTTTATAAAGGACGTGCTGCCGAAATTTTCAAGAAAGAAAATTGGACTTAAAGAATTTATACTTGAGATTTTTTTAAAGGTTTAAACAATGTTTCTTATCTTTTCTTGTCTTTTAATGGTTTAGATTTCTGGGTTTTGGCTTTCTTTTACTACGTTACGCCTGTTGACGTTACGTAGTATTAGGGCCGTCACGTGCCAATTTTGGGTCGTGACATGCACGTATTTTTCAGCTCTCTGAAAATATTTTTAGACCTGTTTTGAAAATCGGCAGAAAACATGAATTTTTGATGTATTTTGCGATTTGTCCGGGATCGAAGTTCTAAAGACTTTGCTAACATGTTAGTTGATGTTTATCTAGGCTCTGATACCACTGTAAGTCTATGTTACCCATCCCGGTGCTTAACGGGGAGGCGGAATAGGTAAAAATCGAATTTTTTCTCAAAGGAAACATAGACAAACCATGAAGGATCTTTGCTTAACGAAAACTAACAAACTAATACGGAGTTTTAACTACTAGGTTAGATAGTTATACCTAGTTCTTGAACTTCTTCTCTTCTTATTGTGGTCCTCCTTGTTGCGAGCTCCTCGGAGTGGTATAGATGGCTCCTCTTCGTTGTCTTCTCTAGGTCAAAGAACGATCCACCCGAAGGTCTCTACCTTGAGCTCCTACCTCAACAATGAAGTAACTAGAGTGCTTGGCTTGCTACACTAAGAACCCTAGAGTGAGTAGAGAAGTATTTTGGTGGTTTAGTCTCAAAACTTTGATTTTCAACACATGAAACAGTTAAGCCTTTTGAGAGAGGAAGAGGGAGAGCAAACCATGAGAGAGAAAGGTTATGAGAGAATGAGAGAACAAAGCTCTCATATGAGAATTATATGATAATAATAATAATAATTAAGAAAATTATGATGGTGAATTGATTTGACCATTGTCATTTCATAATTAATGCTAAGCATGCTTCAAAAAAATATCTCATGCTTAACAAAACAAAAGAAAATATCTAAGTCAATATGAGTCAACAAGTCAAATGGTCAAACTAACTCTAGCCATGATACAATTATCCTTAATTAAATCTTTTAATCATTTTCCTCCTTCTCATTATGGTTTTGATCAAGTCAATGGTCAAAACCCTAATGAGGTGTCTCCCTATCCGCCTCTGTCAACTGTACATACATACCCGCATCCGTGTTCCATAGAAACACGAATACAATAAGGCTAAACATATCCCAAAACAAATACTAGGATCTTGTTTAAACCAAAGCCCACTAGTATCAACTGCCCGAACACGAAACATGCACAAGTGCGTGTATGTGAACGAACCCTGTCGTAAAACCATACGACCTCTACTTCGCCCAAAAGTGAACAACCCTCTGTGTGGGGCTCTAAAGACTCGACACTACGCTGGCAGTGGGTTTAACCACAGGCCGCAAGCAGTACTAGCTGTACGTAACGTTCCCCAGGTAGATGTCAATAAGAAGACCGATGAGGTGAACCCATCCGAACTCCTACTGAGCCTGAATGTGACAATCTCCGTACAGTCTGGTCTGTTCGTCTAAGAGTATCGCATGTCGGGCCTAGGAGGGCGGTAAACGTCAGACCCCTAATAGCGGTACAAGTCGTGTCAAAGTGTAGCCCAGAACACCCTGAGAAACTACTGGAAACACTATCTGTAAATCTCGCTTGCCTTGGCCAGGGAGTTTGTCTAATGGCTCTCCTAGACACAGCGCGATATCAACCACCAATACCGGGAGAGACGAATCTTGTCTAACCGTCACTGCCTCCAAGTGCTTCGGGACTGCACCCAACTACTACCTGTTTGCATGACTCAATAGAGCCGTGGTAGGATAGTAATCTAAGAACAGTATGAACACACTCGAGGCGAAGTGACGGTGTCAAGTCAACGGACTAAGCTGTACTCATGTCACCTGGGAACTGCTAACTGATGATAGGTATAGTATCAACCAACAGTTCCCGACGAGTCCTGTCCAGTGTACTCATAACCTGATGAGCACCTGCATACTATCTCCAGTACGGCGTACTGATGGCTGTGGGATAGACCATCTCCCCAGCTGGGATGAGAAGCGTACACACTAGTCTACTCTATAGTATCGATGCCCTGTCTCGATAATCCTACGACTAGGGACCTGTATAAGGATGCGCTTGTAGACTACCCAATCCCCACAAGTGTGATTGCCATCACAACGCTGGTAGTCAAGCAAAGATCCTAAGGGCTCTATCAATATGTATCAGTGATACGTTAAAAGAAACATATACACATATTAAGATAGATACAAACCAAATAGCATACTACCATGTCGAGCAAGACTGTTATAAATCTGTGTATATATATATCCCAAGCTTCCAAAATGTAATATACAAACTAGTATTATACAATAATGGCCTCTAGGGAATATCACACTAACAGCCATATCACTACACAGTAAGATTGTTGCATCAGGGTATGACTCCTTGTATGACATACTGGCGCACAGGCATATTGTACACTCATACTTGCATATATACCTACTTGTACATCCATATTGGCGCACAAGTACATTGTACACTCATACTTGCATATATACCTACTTGTACATCCATATTGGTGCACAGGCATATTGTAAACTCATACTTGCATATATACCTACTTGTATATCTATATTGGCGCACAGGCACATTGTACACTCATACTTGTGTATATACCTACTTGTACATCCATATTGGCGCACAGGTATATTGTGTACTCATACTTGCGTATTGTCACGGCCCGAAATATTGGCTCATGACTAGCACTTAAATCACCCAACGTCTAAAGGCGTAACGTAATTCAAGTAAGCTGAAACCCAGAAATCTAAACCTTTTAAGAAAAATAAATGAGGTGAAGTTTTGAAATAAGGGTATAATGAAATCAAGTTTTCATAATGCATAGAAGAAGAACATGAAAAATGCAAGTGGATTATGCAAGTTTAAAAACATGTATCGTCTTTTTGAAAATTAGGGCAGCACCTCCTTTGTATATTTTGATCAAAAACCACAATACAAGATAATATAAAAGGCATCCCCAAGCGGGAGCTAGCTCTTCGCCAAACAGCGGATCACAACCACGCAAGACAGTATATATAAGTATACGACACCCAACGGCGAAGTTCACCACAAAAGATAAAGAAATAAACAAGACATAAAAACCACAAGTAGCGGAAAACCCCTCGCTCTAAGTCTCGCAACCACAATCTCACTAAGTCTCATTACTTATACAATTTACTAATTTTTATTGATGGAGTTTACTAGATACAATATGAAATATAATATAAGAGTGGGTACGATACAAATGTCCCACCTACCAAAGCAAAACACCCAAATGAAGTTATGTGCCAGCGATGCCGCTACGGATCCATGCGGTCAACCTGCAAGAACTGTGGCACAACGGGGGTGAGTTGCCAACTCGTGAGTAGAAAAACATTTACAAGTAGAAATCGAATAAACAACGACTCCTAGGTCAACTATATCATATATGTAATACTATGATATCTAGGGTGACCGGGTCTGTATATGTGCTAACACTAATACCAATGTCAATCAGCATGTGGATATCATCCAACAATATAATCAATGTCTGTATGCACGTAAATATCATAAAAGAGTGTGCATGAAAGTATAAGGATATAAATCAACGGTGTCCCTCGCGACACATAAAAATCATGGAACCTGGGTGTCCAACATCGACATCCGAAAACATAATGAAACCCGTGTCCAACATTGACACATAAATCCTTATATCTCGGGCTTCGTCAGTCCGGATCGGCCCACGGTCTCCGTCAGTCTGGATCGGCCCATATCATCTATCGACTCCAGTCGGTATCCTCCGGATATCCGCCGAGCCCAAATACTATCACCGGTAGGTAGTAGTCCCTCTGCCAGGCTCACCGTCTGTATACACAGCATCCTTTTCTTGCCCCGGGGTACCATACCGGGTCCACCATGTACCCGCAATCGGCCTCATCCAGCTCCTCGATCGGGTATCACTGTCACACGTCTCAGAACCGAGAAAACGCATGGTGGACGCACTGAAATATCATATCAAGAGAAACCGGGTTTTTAAAACAGTACATGCATTCTTTTGAAATAACCACGGTTCTCAAATCTAGAAATCTCATGAAAACAACATATCTCAATGCGTGTAATCATAAAGCATGATGTATGCGATATATAACAGAAATGTAAGCATATCCGTATATCATGCAACATGGAACGGTAATATGCACATATCGAGGGAAAAACGCTCTTTTAAATGAATCCAGTTTTTAAAATATATCATACGGTTCCCAAATCTCCAAAATCGAATGCAATATCGTATAAAGGTGCATATGTGTATGTGCGCAAGTATGGTGTACAATATGTATATTATGATGCAGCGACCCTACTGTGTAGTGACATGGAAATTATCGATGATGAAGTGTGTGAGCCGGCAAATCTGTGTACGTGTAACATAGGCATCATCGATAATGGTGCAGGTGTACTAGCACAGGTATAAGCAATGCAATGAGAATAATATGAATGCAGCATAAGATAAATCGTATGCAAATGCTGACGGGTATACGTATCTAACATGATCGAGTCGGTGAATCAATTAATCGGCATCTAGCCACACAACATCCCGTACGGTATACCCCATCGTACGGCATCCTCTAGTCATGGGTATGGATCAATTATCAAGTCAAACTCATCACGTACGGAAAATCATCGTACGGCGGCATTAAACCAATAGGGATCATATCATCCTATATGAAAAATGAGGGGTACAGACCTAACGTCTCGTACGGCAATCTCTCATGATTCACAACATATAAGTATATCTATATACCTATGTCCCAGGTCACATCTAAAACAATCTCATATCAAGGGACCGACAAGGTATCAATCATCTCAATCGACTCGCATCCGTATACCAACATATCACCAAGTCATTATATCGCATCTTGCATTCCTTTAATCATATTTAATCTCACATCGAATCAATTCTATATAAACATTCTATCTTACTATAAGCATACATATTTAATCTAACATACACACCCGATCCATACAATCAGTTTTTTTTAAAAGAAGCAATCGTAGTTTTGAAAGTAGGGGCTACGGTATTTTTAAGGAAAAGATATCATTTGAAAATCCGTAACATCCCTCAAGGTATCTGTTTAAAAGATGCATACGATTCTTCAGTTTGGAAATATATATGGTTCGGATGACATATCTACGTCGACTATCTAGTCCTATAGTACCCTAAACAGCAATATCATCAAATCTCATCCTCAAGTCCCATCATCACATATTAGCCGTATCATATCACTTCCAACTATCCTTTAGTTTATAATATGGTTTCACTAACAATCTTTTAATTCTAACCCTAGTTACCAAATCTAGGTTTTCTTAACCATATGCTACAAATCGGTTTCCACCAAAACTTTGCTGGGGTGCTATACGCCATCCACCCGACTTCCCCCGTAGATATAGATCTACCCACCTTGCTCCTTGCTTGTCGAAGTCGATGACGCCACGCTCCATGTCTCAGAATCCATGCGAGGGTACCTACAACCAATACACAATCGCAAAGCTTATAAAAATCAAGTCGGAGAAACCAAAACGGCACAAGTTTCGCTCATAGGTTAAAACCTATAGCTTCGCGTGCAAAACACGACTAAAAGTCCTAGTCGTTGACGTTCAAACGCTACGCGACCAAATACAAATCCCAATATCAAAACCAAGCATCCCAAAATATGGAAAACATAGCCAAAAACACCCTAATGTGCTCCCAGATTTTTTCCTAGATGAATTTATCCAATTTTGCATATGTAAAGGGTCTAGTATACTGGAGATGGAGCTACAGAAAAAGCACGAATCAAGTCCAACCCACCCTGGACGCAATTTGCGGCCAGACTGAATAAATCTGCGGCCTGGGCTTTGGGTTAGGGGCTCGGGTCTTTAGGGTATGCAACATACTGCCTGCACATCTCTCCGTATTTGCTAAATAATTCCTAGTGCCCCCGGGTGATAGCAGATCACAAAATACCAACACAATTTCCACAATTTCCCGATATCGACGAATCTAAAGTTTGTTTTTTGGGGTTTGGTCACTGGTCCAGGTTAAGAATTAGCCTCTAGGGTCTTATAACAGCCACTAGTTATCCTTCAATCCACACAACATTCAAACCCCTCTCTAGCATTTTCCAAGTTCACAAATCCACATCTTAAACCCATTTCTAACTAACTAGAATATAAAGGAACTTAAAATTATCTAAATAGTAGAAATTACACCTCATTTAAGCCATTCAAGAAAACCCTAGCTTCTCCAAGTTTGTCAAAATTCCACTTTGCTGGGTCCATTTTGTAGAGGATGAAGAGGTGGTCAATTTTTGTAAAAGGGGTTTAGGGTTTTTAGGAGTATTTTGAGATGGATCTAGGGTTGAGGGTGGAGGGGAGTGAGGAGGAAGAAGATGAAGGAAAAATATGAGAAGGGGAAAAGAATGGATGCCCTCTCTCTCTCATACTCTCACTCTCTCTTATTCTCACCATCCTTTTCTTTCTCCAACCACTCTATCTTTTTAACCCTTTTCTTTTTCTTTTAAAACCAAACCATATAATACCCTAAAACAATACAAGAAAACAACATGTAACCAAAATACAACATGATATGGTGCACTAGCCATGAAAAACTGTACAAACACGGATTTGGCTTGATCGCGATAGTGCACTAATCGGGTTTTTATCCAAACTGCATATAATAAATTTTGAAAGTACCAAATCCTTTAAATATATTTTTAAATGAATAAATAATTTTAATTTCCATTTATTTCACAATTATTGGTATATATTTATACCCTTTTTCGAAAACCCCAATTTCGCAAATCGGGCAGTTTTCGGGAAATATATTATTTTAATATTAAATTCCAAAAATAATATTTTATATTTTCTGAAATGTTACATGTATATACCTACTTGTACATCCATATTGGCGCACAGGCATATTGTATACTCATACTTGCGTATATACCTACTTGTACATCCATATTGGCGCACATGCATATTGTACACTCATACTTGCGTATATACCTACTTGTACATCCATATTGGCACATTGTACACTCATACTTGTGTATATACCTACTTGTACATCCATATTGGCGCACAGGCATATTGTACACTCATACTTGCGTATATACCTACTTGTAAATCCATATTGGCGCACATACATATTGTACACTCATACTTGCGTACATACATATTGTACACTCATACTTGCCTATATACCTACTTGTACATCCATATTGGCGCACAGACATATTGTACACTCATACTTGTGTATACACATATTGTACACCCATACTTGCATACATACGTATTTAGACATACATAGATGATTCTGGCTTGATTTTGTAGATTTGGGAACCGCAAGATATATTTTAAAACTGGATTCATTTAAAAGAGAGGTTTTCCCTCGATGTGTGCATATTACTGTTCCATGTTGCATGACATAAGGATGTGCTTACGTTTCTGTTATATGTCACATACATCTTGCTTTACGCTTTTACGCATTGAGATATGCTGTTTTCATGAGATTTCTGGATTTGAGAACCGTGGCGATTTCAAAAGAAAGCATGTACTGTTTTAAAAACCCGGTTTCTCTTGATATGATATTTCAGTGCGTCCACCATGTGTTTTCTCGGTTCGGAGAGTGACATGTGAAACCCGATTCGAGGAGGCGGATGATTCCGTTTGCGGGTACATGGTGGACCCGGTATGGTACCCCGGGGCGAGAGAGAGATTTTGTGTGGATGACGATGAGCCTGGAAGAGGGACCACTACCTATCGGTGATAGTATTTGGGCTCGGCGGATATCCGGAGGATACCGACCGGAGTCGAGAGATGATATGGGCCGATCCGGACTGACGGAGCCCGTAGGCCGATCCGGACTGACGGAGCCTGATATATGAGAATTTACGTGCCGATGCTGGGCACGGGTTTCATGATGTTTTCGAGTGTCGATGCTAGACACTCTGGTTTCATGATTTTGATGTGTCGCGAGGACACACGTTGATTTATATCCTCATACCTTCATGCATATGCTTTATGATATTTACATGCATGATGTTTTGTGTCATTGGTTGACCCGTGGACGAGATCCACACACATACAGGTATTGGTTACATAGTTGGATGATATCCACATACTTATAGACTTCATGATATAGTTGACACTGATTTCATGTTGATTAAATTGACCATACCTCATATTTGTGATATGTTGCTACCTGAGGCACTGACACGAGCACTTGGTATTAAACTTATGTATAAATGTTTACCCTTGCCACCTTATCATGCTTCGGACTTTATCATATTGAGGATATATATATATATATATATATATATATATATATATATATATATATTTTGATCGTATTGACCTAGGATTGAGCCATACATACGATTTCTGCTCTGTGATATTTTCTACTCATGAGTTAACAACTCACTCCCGTTGTGCCGCAGTTTCTTGCAGGTTTTGCCGTACAGTTTTCATTGCGGTTTCTGGCACACTGTTCCTATTCCGAGTGATTGCTTTGGTAGGTGGGTTCACTTGCATCGTGTCCACCATTGTATTTATTTATTTTATTTTCAGTTGTATCTAGTAACTCCATCAACCAGACTTGTATATTATTTCAGACTTAGAGAACCAGTTGTTTATTCTTTCGACCGTAGAGTCGCGCTTGTATTATTATGGTTTTCTTGTTGTTTTGAGTTTCCTTTTGAGTTTTGATCCTCGCCCTTGGCGTTGTATATTATATTGCTTGCGTGGTTGTGACCGTCAATGGACGAAGAGTTAGCTCCCGCTTGGGGATGCCTTTATTCATATTATTCATGTTGTACCCCATTCGGGGCCAGTTCTTACAAAGGAAACTCTGCCGAAATTTTCAGAAATAACTTGATGTTTTAAAAACGCATAATTCGGCTTATGCTATTAAAACCACTTGCTTTTAAACAAGTTTTCCTTTATTTATTATTTAAAATGGTTTTAGATTTCTGGGCTTTTGGCTTACTTGAATTAGATGGGGTCCTATAGACTTCATATGATTCAAGGGCCAGTCACGTGCCATTTCGGGTCGTGACAGTAGAGACTTACGATGCAAACACAGATACAACCTTCACAATGCGTCCGGCTTTAATGTGGACAATTAATGACTTTTCTGCGTATGGAATGCTATCAGGTTGGTCCGTACATGGTCACAAAGCATGCCCTTATTGCCATCAAGATACAATATCGAAATGGTTCAATTTTAGCAGGAAAGTTTGTTATTGTGGTCATCGACGTTTTCTGCCACAAGACCATCCCTACAGGTTAGACATTGCTCACTTTAATGGTCTGTAAGTGCACGGCGGCGCCCCGGCCATCAATCCGACGCCGGAATGCGGAAACGAAACTTTTCTTAAAACTAGAAACCGGCACCACCGCGCACTTTAAACCCCGGATCGGGCCATTAACCTAACTTTAGAAAACAAGAAAAAGAGTAGAGAAGCTATACCAAGCGATCCGTGTCCTTCGGTCTTCGCCTCCACTCCGATCTCCTCGCGGAACCTCCGGTCTACATCTCCTCGTCGGAACGGGTACCACAACGCCGTGTTCTTTTATGGGCTCCCACCTCTAGACCGAGGCAATTCGGGCACGAAGTTGGCGAGCCGACGTGCCCAAGGGTGCTGTAGGATCGGTGCAGAAACCATTTTCTCATTTGGGGTTTAAGTTGCCTTTAGGATTGAGGAGGAGAAGAAGAACTTTAAATTGGAGCTATATGATTTTGTGGCTAGCAAAATGAATGATAATCTTTTTCCCCACAACTAAATGAATCCCTCATCTCACATCTCTCAAAGTGGCCGGCCCCTAATAGAAATGGTGGAGGGAATGAAAACATGAAGGGAGGTGAGAGTAGTAAAAGCAAAGGGGTGCCCACAACCAAAAGTGATGATAACAAAGTCATATCAATTTCTAATCCATTCTAATCTCAATTAATGCAAAAGAAGTGATTCAAAAAGAATCTCATGATGCTAGTGTTATCATAACCCCTCCAATTACAAGAAACCCCCTCCAAAAAAGTAATTTGCACAACTGCAAATAACCCCCTCCATCGGAAAAGTCCGGCCGGGAAGAAACAAAAGAAAACTGGCCGGAACGGAATGCAAACTGGCAACTTCAAAAAACTGATCCCGTAATAAATTACAGGAAAACCCCGCGACTGTATATAAATACCCGTATTTGTATTCCCACTGAACACAAATGCAAAGAGACAAAATCTACACTTTCTAATACTAGAATCCGGCTTAAACCAAAGCCCGCTAGTAAAATCCGTCCGATCACGATCCGTGCAATACCGCACGTATCTGATCGAACCCTGCCATATCTCCATACGGCCTCTACAGCGTTTCGCCCGAAACTTGAGAAACTGGTCTGTGGGGGACTCTAAAGACTCGTCAATACTTTGGTTGTGGATTTAACCACTAGCACGTCAGAGGTATTAGCCATACGTAATGGGCTACCAGGTATTGACCAAAAGGGACGTCGATGAGCGAACTCATCCTGACACCCTACTGAGCCTGTCAGTGACAATATCCGTACAGTCCGGTCCGTTCGTCTATGAGCATCGCATGGCGGGCCTAGGGGGTTGGTAAAAGTCAGACCCCCAAAAGCGGTACAAGTCGTGTCGGAGTGTAGCCCAGAACACCCTGAGATACTACAGGAATACCTACCAGTAAATCTCCTGCCTTGGCCAAGGACTTCGTGTAATGGCTCTCGTAGACACAGCGTGACCTCACCCCCAATACCGGGAGAGACGAACCCCTGCAGATCCGCTCACTGTCTCCATGTGGCTCGGGACTGTGCCCAACTAAAACCTGTTTGCACATCTCCTTTGAGTGTGGTAGGGTAGTAATCAAAGTACAGTGGGAACTCACACGAGACAAATGACGATCTCAGGTCGATGAACTAACCTGTACACATGTCACCAAGGAACTGCTATCTGACGTCAGGTATAAGACCAACTAGCATGTTCCCGGCGAGTCCTGTCCGGTGTACTCATAACCCAATGAGCACCTGTATACATCTTAGGTGAACCAACTGACACCAGTGGCTTGTGAGACCGGCCACCACCCCTCGTCGGGGTCTCGACTGTATACACTAGTCTATTCTGGAGTATCGATGCCCTGTCTCGAAACTCCCACGACTAGGGACCTTTTAAGGATGTGCTTATAGACCCCAGCTCCCACGTATATGATCGCCCTCATACTGCTGGCAGTCAAGAAAGAATCCTAGGGGCTCTATCAACGTGCAATAGTGACCTGTAAGGTCACCTAAAGCAGTACACGATGATAAAGATAAACCAGATAGCATACTATCATCTTGAGTAAGACTGTCCTACTGGTATAGGTCCTCCCTCAATCATTGCAATCACGTGCCTGTGATCCAATAATTGACTCTGAGGGCACTATATCCAACATGGTCATCAGGAGCTTCTTAGGCTTCCAGCCTCATTTTCCGGAGAGGACATGATTGCTCAGTAGGATGGTTACAATAATGTGACTTTCAGGATAGATCCGGCAAAACAGGTCAAACCACCCTACTGGAACAAGTAAAGCTTTATCAACGAGCTTCCGTACTGGTCAACAAATTTAGTGTGTCATTTTCTGGACGTCAGGCACATAGAGAAGGGAGTATCCAAGCATGTACTTAACTTGTTTCTTTATAAAGACGGAAAATCGAAAGGCAACCTTCATACTCGGATGGATCTTCAGGACTGCGAAATTAGAAGTGAATTGCATCCTAAACTGATAGCGAGTAAACCAGACAAGTTTGTACTTCCCAATGCCACGTATCTTATGTCATAACCAGAGAAGAAAATGTTTTCTGCAGGTGTTGCATGATTTGAAAGTTCTCACAGGTTTTTCAGGATTATTTAGTAAGAAGATAAAGATTGTGAAAGGCAAGATCGATGAGCAAAAAAGTCATGACCACCATGTTATTATGGAGCACCTTCTCCCATTAGCCATCAGGACTTCCCATCCCGAATCGGTTGGTCTACTAATCAATGACTTTTGTTACTTTTTTAGAAAATTGTGCGCTAAAACCATGGATGCTGTGACGCTGGAGAATCTAGAAAATTCTATTTTATTGATACTTTGCAAGCGTGAGCATATTTTTCCGCCGTCGTTCATAGATATCATAATACACTTGACGGTTCATCTTGCAACCGATGGTAAGTTTGTCGGACCGGTACAATATTGATGGATATATCCCATCGAAAGGTACGTTGAATTTTTCGTTTCACGCATTTTATAAAATTACTGTTGTCTTATATGCCCGTATTTATTTATTTAACATATTTTTCTTTAGGTACCTCTACACTATAAAAAAGTATATACGTAATAGAAATCGACCAGAGGGTTCTATCATGCAAGGTTATCTTTTAGATGAAATAACTACATTTTGTTCCCACTATCTGAACGAGAATATTGAGACGAAATTTAACCGGCCTCGGAGAATTCAGGACGTGCCATATGGTAAAGCTGATTATAAAAACGTAGACCCTATGTTTATCAACAAGATATATCGGTTTATCCTCCTCAATAGTGTATGTCTTGAAGAAATTAAGAGTGAGTTTTTATGGATTAATTATTATATTTGTGTGTGTGTGTATGAAATGATATAATATTAATGTCATAATTTATTATTGGAAAAAGAATTCTTATTGATGAAGTTGTTAGTGTATATGCCTTAGAGGCCATTACTGTATCATACTAGCTTGATATTACTTAATGGAAGCTTGGGATATTCACAGTTGTATTAACAGTCTTTCTCAAAATTGTAGTATGCTACTTGGTTTGTCTCTAATTCAATATGTGCATGTGTTTCTTTTAGCATATCGCTTATATACATATTAGTAGAGCCCTTAGGATCTTTGCTTGATTACCAGCGTTGTGATGGCAGTCATACTCGTGGGGGCTGGGTAATCCATAAGCACATCCTTATACAGGTCCCTAGTCGTAGGACTATCTAGACAGGGCATTGATACTCCGGAGTAGACTAGCGTATGCGCTTCTCATCCCAGCAGGGGAGACGGTCTGTCCCACAGCCGTCAGTACGTCGTACTTGAGATAGTATGCGGGTGCTCGTTAGGTTACGAGTACACTGGACAGGACTCGTCGGGAACTGTTGGTAGGTATTATACCTATCGTCAGTTATCAGTTCCCAGGTGACATGAGTACAGCTTAGTCCGCCGACTTGACACTGTCACTTCGCCTCGAGTGTGTTCCCACTGTACTTAGATTACTACCCTACCACGGCTCAAAGGAGTCGTGCAAACAGGTAGTAGTTGGGTGCAGTCCCGAAGCACTTAGAGGCAGTGACGGTTAGACAGGATTCGTCTCTCCCGGTATTGGGGGTTGACATCGTGCTGTGTCTAGGAGAGCCATTACACGAGTAGTCCCTGGCCAGGGCAAGCGAGATATACTGGTAGGTTTCCAGTGTTATCTCAGGGTGTTCTGGGCTTCACTCCGACACGACTTGTACCGCTATTAGGGGACTGACGTTTACCGCCCCCTAGGCCCGCCATGCGATGTATCAGACGAACAGACCGGACTGTACGGAGATTGTCACATACAGGCTCAGTAGGAGTTCGGATGGGTTTACCTCATCGGCCATCTTATCGACATCTACCTGGGGACCGTTACGTACAGCTAGTGCTGCTTGCGGTCTGTGGTTAAACCCACAGCCAGCGTAGTGTCGAGTCTTTAGAGTCCCACACAGAGAGTTTCCCTGCACTGAGCGAAACGTGTAGAGGCCGTATGGTTTTACGGCAGGGCTACGATCACTTACGCGCACTTGTGTGCGTATGCTGTTCGGGCAGGCAATACTAGTGGGCTTTGGTTTAAGCCAGATCCTAGTATTGCACGGATGGATTTGATTTGTCTTTTGTGCATCCGCATTCTACGGAAAGCGGATGCGGGTGTGTATGCACAGTTTTGAGGAGCGATGAAGGAGGAGGTGCCCCATTAGGGTTTTTGCAGTTGGTTCGGCCAAAACCGTAATGTGGCACACTCATTAGGGTTTTGACAATTCGTTCGGTCAGAACCATTATGAGCCGGAGACATTGTTTACTAATCCTTTTAGTGATAGTTTAGTGATGGCTAATTGCATTGACCATTTGACCACTTAGACCTCTCTTGACTTTGTTGACCCGTTGACCGTGTTGACCATTGACCTTCAAGAGAGATCTACACTCTTCTTTCATTTTCTTTTTAATTCTTGAGTTATGATAATGGTCAATTCAATGTGCCATCTACTTTATCATGATAGGATTAGTAATGATGATTTTAGTGTATTATTGCAACCATGGTTCATTTCATTTGGGTTAATCTTTTCATTATTCTCTTCTCATTCTCTCTCTTAGTGAGAAGAAAAAGAAAAGCTCCATGGTTGCTAAGTTTCTCCTCTTCTTCCTCCTCTTGATCTCATCTTTTGATCTCATGTGTTGAGAGAAAAAGATCCCACAAAGACAAACACATCCATACATCTCCTCTACACATCCTAGGGCTTCTTGATGAGCAATCTCTTTGCCCTAGTTGACTTGGCTTGAGGCGGAGCTTAGTGTACAACTCTTGGGTAGATCGTCTTCGACTCAAGAAGGCCGCGGAGGTGCCCAAGGTCCGGATCGACACTTGGAGCTAGGATGGACGAGCGGGACAGCGGAATGAAGACCCGAAGGACCGGTTTCGTGAGGTATACTTTCTACAACATAGTAGTTAAAGCCTCTACTTGTTTGCTTGTTTATAGTTTAGCCAAGATCCTTGCTTTTGAGTCCATGTTGCCTTGCGCCAAATTATTATTTTTCGCCCTTTCCGCCTCCCCATAAGAACCGGGGTGAGCAACGTGGACTTACAGTGGTATCAGAGCCTAGCTAAACAAAAACTAGTAAGTTAGCAAAGTGTTAAGAATATCGATCGGAAAAAAGTCGCAAAACACATCCGACAAAAGCCAACTTTCTGTCGAATTTTTATACTGTTCAAATTTTTTTTTATCATACAAGAAAATTCGACTCAGGGTTTTTTAAAACCACAAAAGAAAACTGGTCCACTGAACCGACCAAACCGCCGCGGTTCCGCGGCAATAACTTGTTATTGCCGAGGTTCCGCGGCTGATTTGACTCGGTCGTGGACCGGGTTTCTTGCAGTGTTTTTATTTGGCTGTTTTGGGATTTTTAAGACATGTTTTTTCTACCCAGATTTTTCAGAGAGCAAATTGACTTTTGGGGTGGTTAAAAATCCGTATTTTGATCGATATTCCGTAGACTTTGGCTAATGAATATTATCTATGATGTGATATATGTATTGAACGTCCGCTAATCGCTATACGTCGATTAGTGGGGGTTATACATATCTGTGATCTGTAATGTTGATGATTTGTGTATATGAACTCGGTGGATTGTCGCGGATGAATAGCCGGGAATGGGTGTGAGATGAGAGTTTCTTTTTCTTTCATTCATTGTAATATTTGTAAATTGATGTAATATTATTTGTTTGGCCGCACAACCGGGTCGGGGTTGTAGCCATCATTGTATAATTTCTTTTTATTGTTTTGGCTCCTAGGATAGACCCAAGGTGGGGTGCACAAACTACCGGGTATCTCGAAATGCCGAGTGGCCTACTCATGGTGTTGAGGGAGGTTGCTTCGCTTCGGGTACTTGGCGGGTAGTTTGCCGCACCCGTAGGGGTCTAGGATGGGGTTTGGCTATTCATCGCGACCGTGTAATCCGCTTTTCGTTACAGGCTCGTACGGAATGCGGATTCCTAGTATATCCAAAGTGTTCATCTGTGATCTGAAATGTCTATCATTGCTATATATCTATATACGATATCTATTTAGGCGTTGCTTATGTTTTTCAGCCGCGCTAGCCCAGCCCACGCTCTGTCGTTAGTTAAGTAACCTAACGGGTGATGACGGGGCCCCGTGGCGAATGCGAATGGCATAAGCATACGTCATATTTTGGTTGTTTTCTGCAATGGTAGGATTAAATGATGGGACGCATTAAAAGAACTAATGCAAGAAAATAAACCAAGTAAAAGTCGTTGGAACACTTTCAAAACCACTCGGTTCTTTTCAAAAACCAGCTTTTTAAACGCGGAGCTTGAACCACTCCTTTTAAAAGCTATCTCGTTCCATCGATTATATCAAGTTCACTACGTTCACGGTTTCGCCAAAACCATTCGTAGCCCTCCGTCATTTCGTATGGATATTCAATAGTATTCAAGCTATGTTTGTTGACCTTCGTCAAGGCATAGTGATTGGTAGCTGTTGGGTGTTCATATGTAGCATAGATAGATGCGTTGGTTTGGGACAGTCGTATTACCTTGTTGACCTTCGTCAAGGGTATGTACGGGTGGGTTCAAATTAACCTGGACAATGACGGGTAGAACTTGACATGTGACTTATGATTTGTTGACCTTCGTCAAGGTCATAAGAGCATGGGGCAAAAATCCACATCGGGAGTTTCAAAAGAACTGAAACTTGCTAGCACTGCATATCATTTGTAATGTGATGATTCTGGTAGGACTCCTTCAGTTTTGTCACGCGATGATATTTGTATCCCGATCCTACTGTGAGTATATGCAACTCCTCGGGAACTTTCTCACTTAACGATCAATGCTATAAACCAAGTAGGTGTCTAGAAAGGTGTTAGCGGGGCTACGCCCACAGGGAAAAGAGGTCACTTAATTAAGGAACTTCATGAAAGTGTTGGAAAACCTCCCTCGAAGTACCGACACTGGCCTGGCTGAACGGTTAAGCAAGTATTGTACGGTGAGATTGATCCCTGCTAATTCTTCCTTTATAGTTTGAGGAGGGATTCGAGAGACCGTGGGAGCCATCCTGTTTAGATAAATTAAAAACCAATCTAAACTTGCAAGAGCATTATGCTAAGTGTTTTCTTCTCTCTCTTTTAATTGCTGCGACCCAGTGACCGCACCTAGGTTACATCTAGATAATAAAATGACTGAATCTGACTGTTATGACTGGCAAAGGTCTGTCCAGATGTCCATTGCCCATGACAAGCTGGGACAGCCCTTAACTAATCCAACCCCTACCATCTCAGGTCCAGCTTCCCCTGTCACGGATATTCATATTCATAGGACATCGTAAAAGGCTGTGCGAAAGCCAAGTGCCTCGTGTTAGCCTCAAATGATGGTGCATACCAGAGACAGCACGAGAAGATGGACTCAGTTTCTATCATCCTCCATAACAAAGATTTATATGGAGAGCAATCTCGTATCGTAAGATATGAAACCTCGAACGAATTGCATCCAGCGAGGTTGGCTATCGGGTCATCTATAGGGGGCAACGTCCTTACAGAGACCAGCTCTTTTGAGCTCACGGACCTGAAGACCACGTTGAAGAACGGGTCAGATGCTGACTTAGTTCAACAGTCTCTACCTACTACCCTGAAGGAAACCAGGGAAGTAGAAAGAAAGGGAAGGGCAGAAGTTTCGGGACTGGATGTAGTAAAAGCAGGACGTTCCTATTGTAAGTCCACGTTGCGACCCCCGGTTCTTACGGGGAGGCGGAAACGGTATAAAAATCAAATTTTGGCCCATGGGGCAACATGGACTAAACAAAGTCGGGATCTTTTCTAAACTAAACTAGCAAACTTGCTAAAGAGAGTTAGCTACTCGGAAAGATGGTTATACCTAAACTTGAACTCCTTCTTCTTGAAACCTTGTAGAGGTTGATGGTTCTCTTCTTGTCGCCTTCTTCCGTCGAAGATGGATCCACCTGAGGGTTCAACCTTCGGGCTCTTTCTCGAACTTGGAGAGAACTAGAATCTCCGGCTTGCTAATCCTTTGATCCTAGAGTGAGTAGAGAGTGTCTAGGGGTTGTTTTCTTTTCAAGGTGAGGGATTCTCAACACATGAGAAGGAATCACCTTGAGCTTGAGGAAGAAGAAGATGAAGTGAGGAGAGAGAATGATTATGATAGAATGAGCTCTTTTCTTTTGCAACCATAACTAAAAGAAAAGGAATTATCAAATTAATAAAAATAAATCAAAAATGAAATAGTTGATGGTTGTATTTGGAATGACCACTATCATAACTTTCAATAAATGAGTGTAAGCATGAATCAAGGAGAATCTTTCAAAGCATGATGGTGGTCAATATTCAACCATGGTCAACAAGTCAACCATGGTCAACAAGTCAACAAAATCAACCATAACAATATTTCATTTAATTACTATTATTAATTGATATTTCATAAATCTATTAGGGTTTGGAAAATGACGACTGTCAACTGTGCAAACGCACCCGTTCCGAAACCCTAATGAAATACCTCATCCTCCGCCTCAAGCAACTGTGCATACACACCTGCATTCTCGTTCCGAGGAACAAGAATACCGAGATATAAAAGCAACCCCAAAACATATACCAGTGTCCGGCTCAAACCAGAGCCCGCTGGCAATATCCGTCCGGACTCCAAACGTGCACAAGTGCGCGGATGAGAACGAACCCTGTCGCAAAACCATGCGACCTCTACTCTGTTTTGCCCAGAGGCGAATACCCTCTGTGTGGGACTCTAAAGACTCGACACTACGCTGGCAGTGGGTTTAACCACAGACCGCAAGCGGCACTAGCTGTGCGTAACAGTCCCCAGGTAGATGCCGACAAGAAGGCTGACGAGGTGAACCCCATCTGAACTCCTACTGAGTCTGAATGTGACATTCTCCGTACAGTCCGGTCTGTTCGTCTGATACATCGCATGTCGGGCCTAGGGGGCGGTAAAACGTCAGTCCCCCAATAGCGGTACAAGTCGTGTCGGAGTGAAGCCCAAAACACCCTGAGATAACACTGGAAGCCTACCAGTATATCTCGCTTGCCCTGGCCAGGGACTACTCGTGTAATGGCTCTCCTAGACACAGCGCGATGTCAACCCCCAATACCGGGAGAGACGAATCCTGTCTAACCGTCACTGCCTCCAAGTGCTTCGGGACTGCACCCAACCACTACCTGTTTGCACGACTCCTTTGAGCCGTGGTAGGGTAGTGATCAAAGTGCAGTGGGAACACACTCGAGGCGAAGTGCCAGTGTCAAGTCAGTGGACTAAGCTGTACTCATGTCACCTGGGAACTGATAACTGACGATAGGTATAATACCAACCTTCAGTTCCCGACGAGTCCTGTCCAGTGTACTCGTAACCTAACGAGCACCCGTATACTATCTCCAGTACGACGTACTGATGGCTGTGGGACAGACCATCTCCCACACTGGGATGAGAAGCGCATACGCTAGTCTACTCCGGAGTATCGATGCCCTGTCTCGATAGTCCTGCGACTAGGGACCTGTATAAGGATGTGCTTATAGATTACCCAGCCCCCACTAGTGTGACTGCCATCACAACGCTGGTAATCAAGCAAAGATCCTAAGGGCTCCACTAATGCGTATAGGTGATATCGCAAAATAAACACATGTACACATTGAAGTAGAAACAAACCAAGTAGCATACTACTATATTGAGCAAGATTGTTTATACAAGGTGAATATCCCAAGCTTCCATTAAGTAATATACAAACTAGTATGATACAGTAATGGCCTCTAGGGCATATACACTTACAATCTCCCACTTGCACTAAGGCCATGTACTGGTGTATCGAAGACCTATCATCTCGATCAGCCGCTCGAACTGAGTCTGGGGTAGGGCCTTGGTGAATGGATCTGCAGTGTTTTCTTCTGAAGCAACCCTCCGAACCTCGATCTCCTTGCGATCCACGATCTCCCTGATCAGGTGATACCGCCTCAAGATGTGTCTGGATCTCTGATGGGACCTGGGTTCCTTTGCTAAAGCTATAGCCCCGTTGTTGTCGCAATACAGAGGTACTGGGTCAACAATGGACGGAACCACCTGAAGTTCTTTTAAGAACTTCCTTATCCAGACAGCTTCTTTTGCGGCATCAGATGCAGCGATGTATTCCGCTTCCATCGTCGAGTCTGCAACGGTTTCCTGTTTGGAACTCTTCCAACACACCGCCCCTCCATTGAGGGTAAAGACAAAACCCGACATGGACTTAGAATCATCCTTGTCACTCTGGAAGCTGGAGTCAGCAAAGGCCTCGATCTGGAGGTCTTTTCCGCCATACACCAAGAACATCTCCTTAGTCCTCCTCAGGTACTTGAGAATGTTCTTTACTGCTATCCAGTGTTTTTCCCCAGGGTTTGACTGATACCGGCTTACTACACTCAGTGCATAAGCTACATCCGGTCTGGTACACAACATCGCATACATTATAGAGCCTACCGCAGACGCGTAGGGTATAATAGACATGCGATCCCTCTCCAAATCAGTCTTGGGAGACATCTCTTTAGAGAGGGTGATCCCGTGACAAGCCGGTAGGTTACCGCGCTTGGAATCTTCCATACTGAATCTTTTCAGTACGGTGTCGATGTACCTGGACTGTGAAAGTCCTAATATCCTCTTGGATCTATCACGATGGATCCGGATCCCCAGGATGTAAGAGGCATCACCCAGGACTTTCATGGAGAACCTGTGTGACAAGAAACCCTTGACAGATTGTAGCATAGGAATGTCATTTCCTATTAAGAGAATGTCATCCACGTATAAAACAAGGAATACTACAGTTCTCGCTACAAATCTAATATAGATGCATGGTTCATCTGGATTTTTGATAAAGTCAAATTCCTTGACCGTCTCATCAAAACAGATGTTCCAACTCCGCGATGCCTGCTTTAGTCCATAGATGGACTTAAGCAACTTGCACACCTTTCCGCTGCTCCCACTCTGAATGAAACCCTCTGGCTGATCCATATAGACACACTCCTCTAAATTTCCATTTAGAAAAGCGGTTTTTACGTCCATCTGCCAAATCTCATAATCGTGGAAGGCAGCAATGGCAAGAAGGATCCGAATGGATTTCAGCATAGCCACTGGAGAAAAGGTTTCGTCATAGTCCAAGCCAGGTCTTTGACGGAAACCCTTTGCTACAAGTCTAGCTTTATAGGTCTCAACCTGTCCATCTACACCAATCTTCCTTTTGAAGATCCACTTGCATCCTACGGGTTTTACCCCGTCTGGAGCAATGTCCAACGTCCATACTTTGTTGGTGTACATTGACTCCATTTCGGTCCGCATTGCATCCAGCCATTTTACCGAGTCAACGCTCTGAACGGCCTGCTGGAAGCTAGTAGGCTCATCATAGTCTATGATGCAATCCTCTCTATCCCCGTCTATGAGAAAACCGTAGTATCTCTCGGGCGGATGAGACTGCCTACTACTTCTGCGGAGCGGCGTAGGAATGTCCTGTTCATTTGAACCCTCTGGTTCCACTAAGCTTTCAGTAATAGTCTGTGGTTCTGGAATTTCTTCCAGTTCTACTGTGTTCCCACTTATCTGGTTTTCCAAAAACTCAGTTTCCAAGAAGTAGGCATGACGAGAAACAAGAACTTTTTGTTCCTCTTCACAGTAGAAGAAATATCCCTTGGAGTTCTTTGGATATCCCACGAACTTACACTGTACTGAGCGTGCCTCGAGCTTGTCCGCATGCTGCTTTTTAACAAAAGCTGGACATCCCCAAGTCTTGATGTGACTGAGATGGGGCCTCTTCCCACACCACATCTCATATGGTGTAGTAGGCACAGTCTTAGTAGGAACTCGATTCAATAGGTACGCAGCTGATTCTAGTGCATACCCCCAGAATGATCGCGGTAACTCAGCGTTACTCATCATGGACCGTACCATATCCAATAGGGTTCGGTTCCGTCTCTCCGATACACCGTTGTGCTGCGGAGTGTATGGAGGAGTGAGCTGAGAGAGAATCCCGTTCTCTTTTAAATAATTCAGGAACTCGGCACTTAAGTATTCTCCACCTCGATCCGATCTTAGAATCTTGATACTTTTGCCGGTTTGTTTTTCTACTTCATTCTTAAATTCCTGGAATTTTTCAAAAGCTTCGGACTTATGTTTCATTAAGAAGACATAATCGTATCTTGAAAAATCATCCGTAAAAGTAATGAAGTAAGAATAACCGCTTCGCGCATGTGTAGACATTGGACCGCACACGTCGCTGTGTACGAGTCCCAAGAGCTCGCTCGCTCTTACTCCGTGTCCAGTGAACGGAGTTTTTGTCATCTTTCCTTTGAGACAGGATTGACAACTGGCATATGATTGATATTCGAACGGATCCAAATATCCTTCTGTATGTAACTTAGTCAACCTTCTCTCATTGATGTGACCCAGTCTACAATGCCATAAGAAAGTCTGATTGATATCTGGAGACTTTATTTTGTGTGTATTTTGGACATTGAAAATCTGTGGTTGGTTTAATACGTATATACCATTGCTCAATGTACCTGACCCAATCAGAACTTGATTAAGGTGAATGTTTACAACATTACTTACAAACGCAAATTCATAACCTTCTTTAGAAACCAAAGATACAGAAATGATATTACAAGTTGCGTTGGGTACAAAAAAGCAATTACGCAAAACCAAAACATGCCCATCTGACATTCCCAGGTGATAGTCCCCCACGGCTTCAGCATCCATGCTAGCTCCGTTCGCAACTCTGAGGGTCATGTCACCTGCCTTCAAAACCCTACGGTTTCTCAACGCCTGCAAAGAATTACAGATATGCGATCCTGATCCGGTATCCAATACCCAGGAAGTAGAGTTTATAGAAAGACAGTTTTCAATAACATACACACCTGAAGCTGAAGCCATAACCTGCTTCAGTTCCTGTGTCCTGGCTTTCCAAGCCCTGCAATCTTTCTTCCAGTGTCCACTCTTATGACAATAGAAGCACTCTTCCTTTCCAACAAGCTTCCCCGCAATCTTTGTTGCCTTTTCCTTTCCCTTCGTACCCACTTTACTAACACCGCCTCTTGGTTTGGCGGGGGCTTTCTTCCTCTTTCCCTTGGCTTTCGCCTTGGACCTAGAGGAAGAAGATCCTCCTACAAACAAAACGGGTGTTTCCCTACTCTTCTGTAGGGTGCCCTCTGCGCTCCTCAGCAGGTTGAGGAGTTCTGAAAGTTCAACTTCCTTTTCTTGTAAGTTGAAGTTCAGTATAAACTGGGCGTAAGTGGATGGAAGGGACTGGAGAATTAAATCTGTATAGAGTTCACTGTCCAACGTGGTCCCAAGTTCTGCGAGCTCCTCAGTGTAGCCAATCATCTTAAGCACGTGGTCCGCTACTGATGATCCGACGGCCAACTTTGTCGAAAACAACTTCTTCGACACTTCGTATCTTGCGATACGAGACTGCTCTCCATACAGTTCTTTTGTATGGAGAAATATGGACTCGAGGTCCATATTCTCATGCCTCCTCTGATGTTCGTTGTCCATAGAGGCAAGCACGAGGCACCTGGCCTTCGCGCAATCAATCTCCCAAGTCTTACGGATTTCCTTATCCGCGACGCTGGAGGTGGGACCTGGGACGGGGGGAGCTTTGGTGGTAAGAAGATACCCCAGCTTGTCGTAAGCGATTGCCAATTTGACATTCCTGAGCCAATCTTTGTAGTTTGTCCCTGTCAGTATGTTTTTATCTAGAAGTAACTTAAGTCCAGTCATTTCGAATTTGGTCGCTGCAGGGGGGAGAGAAGAAACACTTTAGCACGATGCTCTTGCAAGTTTAGAATGGTTTTTAATTTGTCTAAACAGGATGGCTCCCACTGTCTCTCGAATCCCTCCTCAAACCACAAAGGAAGAATTAGCCGGGATCAATCCCACCGTACAATACTTGCTTAACCGTTCAGCCAGGCCAGTGTCGGTACTTCGAGGGAGGTTTTCCAACGCTTTCGCGAAGTTCCTTAATTTAAGAACCTCTTTTCCCTGGGGGCGTAGCCCCGCTAACACCTTTCTAGGCACCTACTAGGTTTATAGCATTGATCGTTTAGTGAGAAATTTCCCGAGGAGTAGCATATACTCACAGTAGGATCGGGATCCAAATATCATCGCGTGACGAAACTGAAGGAATCCTACCAGAATCATCACACTCCAAATGGTATGCAAATCTAGCAAGTTTCAGTACTTATGAAACTCCCGATGTGGATTTTTGCCCCATGCTCTTATGACCTTGACTTTGGCCAACAAATCATAAGTCACATGTCAAGTTCTTCCCGTCGTTCTCCAGGTTAATTTGAATCCACCCGTACATACCCTTGACTTTGGCCAACAAGGCAGTACGACTGTTCCAAATCAACGCATCTATCTATGCTGCACATGAATATCCAATAGCTACCAATCACTATGCCTTGACTTTGGCCAACAAACACAGCTTGAATACTATTGACTATTTATGTGAAACGACGGAGGGCTACGAATGGTTTTGGTAAAACCGTGAACGTAGTGAACTTGATATAATCGATGGAACGAGATAGCTTTTAGAAGGAGTGGCTCAAGCTCCGCATTTAAAAGTTAGTTTTGAAAAGAACTGAGTGGTTTTTCGAAAGTGTTCCAACGACTTTAACTTGGTTTATTATCTTGCATTAGTTCTTTTAATGCGTGATATTCTTGCATTAGTTCTTTTAATGCGTCCCATCATTTAATCCTACCATTGCAGAAAACAACCAAAATATGACGTACGCTTATGCCATTCGCATTCGCCACGGGGTCCCGTCATCACTCGTTAGGTTACTTAACTAACGACAGAGCGGGGGCTGGGCTAGCGCGGCTGTAAAACATAAGCAACGCCTAAATATAAAGCAATGATAGACATTACAGATCACAGATGAATACATTGGATATACTAGCAATCCGCAGTCCGTTCGAGCCTGCAACGAAAAAGCGGATTACACGGTCGCGGTGAATAGCAAATACCCTACCCAAGACCCCTACGGGTGCGGCAAACTACCCGCCAAGTACCCGGTAGTTTGTGCACCCCTCCATGGGTCTATCCTAGGAGCAAAAACAGTAAAAAGAATTATACAATGACGGCTACAAACCCCGACCCGGTTGTGCGGCCATACAAATAATATTATTACATCAATTTACATTTACAAATGAATGAAAGAAAAACAAAAGCTCATCTCACATCCACCTCGGCTATTCACCCGCGACAGTCCAACAGATTCATATACACATTCCAATATCAAACACAGATCACAGAGATGTATAACCCCGACTAATCGACTTATAGCGATTAGCCGACGTTCAATACATGCAAACATCACAGATATAACCATCATAGTCAAAGTGCAGTGAAGTTCGGAAAAAAAATTCGGAATTATAGGACCCCAAAAGTAAATTTCAGTTCTGGAAAATCTGGGCACATATAATATATCTTAAAAATCCCAAAACCAACACAGAGACACACTGCACGAAAAACGATGACGAGAGGACAACAAACGGCGGCGGTTCCGCGGCAAATGCCTACCTCATGCCGCGGAACCGCGGCGGTTTGAATGAATCATGGGATCGTTTTTCTTGGGTGTTCACACAAAACCCTGAGCCGAATTTAGGTGTATAACAAATCTCGTTTTGACCAGAAAATTTTTTAACAGAAACTAGGGTTTTGTAAAAGTTTGGTTTTTGGATTTTTCGGTTCCGAACTTCGTTACACTTCACTACCAAGCTAGTTTAAGTTTAGTTAGGCTCTGATACCACTGTAAGTCCACGTTGCGACCCCCGGTTCTTACGGGGAGGCGGAAACGGTATAAAAATCAAATTTTGGCGCATGGGCAACATGGACTAAACAAAGTCGGGATCTTTTCTAAACTAAACTAGCAAACTTGCTAAAGAGAGTTAGCTACTCGGAAAGATGGTTATACCTAAACTTGAACTCCTTCTTCTTGAAACCTTGTAGAGGTTGATGGTTCTCTTCTTGTCGCCTTCTTCGTCGAAGATGGATCCACCTGAGGGTTCAACCTTCGGGCTCTTTCTCGAACTTGGAGAGAACTAGAATCTCCGGCTTGCTAATCCTTTGATCCTAGAGTGAGTAGAGAGTGTCTAGGGTTGTTTTCTTTTCAAGGTGAGGGATTCTCAACACATGAGAAGGAATCACCTTGAGCTTGAGGAAGAAGAAGATGAAGTGAGGAGAGAGAATGATTATGATAGAATGAGCTCTTTTCTTTTGCAACCATAACTAAAAGAAAAGGAATTATCAAATTAATAATAATAAATCAAAAATGAAATAGTTGATGGTTGTATTTGGAATGACCACTATCATAACTTTCAATAAATGAGTGTAAGCATGAATCAAGGAGAATCTTTCAAAGCATGATGGTGGTCAATATTCAACCATGGTCAACAAGTCAACCATGGTCAACAAGTCAACAAAATCAACCATAACAATATTTCATTTAATTACTATTATTAATTGATATTTCATAAATCTATTAGGGTTTGGAAAATGACGACTGTCAACTGTGCAAACGCACCCGTTCCGAAACCCTAATGAAATACCTCATCCTCCGCCTCAAGCAACTGTGCATACACACCTGCATTCTCGTTCCGAGGAACAAGAATACCGAGATATAAAAGCAACCCCAAAACATATACCAGTGTCCGGCTCAAACCAGAGCCCGCTGGCAATATCCGTCCGGACTCCAAACGTGCACAAAGTGCGCGGATGAGAACGAACCCTGTCGCAAAACCATGCGACCTCTACTCTGTTTTGCCCAGAGGCGAATACCCTCTGTGTGGGGACTCTAAAGACTCGACACTACGCTGGCAGTGGGTTTAACCACAGACCGCAAGCGGCACTAGCTGTGCGTAACGGTCCCCCAGGTAGATGCCGACAAGAAGGCTGACGAGGTGAACCCCATCTGAACTCCTACTGAGTCTGAATGTGACATTCTCCGTACAGTCCGGTCTGTTCGTCTGATACATCGCATGTCGGGCCTAGGGGGCGGTAAAACGTCAGTCCCCCAATAGCGGTACAAGTCGTGTCGGAGTGAAGCCCAAAACACCCTGAGATAACACTGGAAGCCTACCAGTATATCTCGCTTGCCCTGGCCAGGACTACTCGTGTAATGGCTCTCCTAGACACAGCGCGATGTCAACCCCCAATACCGGGAGAGACGAATCCTGTCTAACCGTCACTGCCTCCAAGTGCTTCGGGACTGCACCCAACCACTACCTGTTTGCATGACTCCTTTGAGCCGTGGTAGGGTAGTGATCAAAGTGCAGTGGGAACACACTCGAGGCGAAGTGCCAGTGTCAAGTCAGTGGACTAAGCTGTACTCATGTCACCTGGGAACTGATAACTGACGATAGGTATAATACCAACCTTCAGTTCCCGACGAGTCCTGTCCAGTGTACTCGTAACCTAACGAGCACCCGTATACTATCTCCAGTACGACGTACTGATGGCTGTGGGACAGACCATCTCCCACACTGGGATGAGAAGCGCATACGCTAGTCTACTCCGGAGTATCGATGCCCTGTCTCGATAGTCCTGCGACTAGGGACCTGTATAAGGATGTGCTTATAGATTACCCAGCCCCCACTAGTGTGACTGCCATCACAACGCTGGTAATCAAGCAAAGATCCTAAGGGCTCCACTAATGCGTATAGGTGATATCGCAAAATAAACACATGTACACATTGAAGTAGAAACAAACCAAGTAGCATACTACTATATTGAGCAAGATTGTTTATACAAGGTGAATATCCCAAGCTTCCATTAAGTAATATACAAACTAGTATGATACAGTAATGGCCTCTAGGGCATATACACTAACACCTATTGTTACGGGAATGAACATGGGCAGAAGGATTGCAGGGCTTGCAAAGCCAGTAGCCAGAATTCGAAGCATGTTGTGGCTTCGGCTTCGGGTGTGTTTGTAATTGAGAACTATATGTCAGTTAACCCTACTTCCTGGGTATTGGATACCGGATCAGGATCTCATATCTGTAATTCGTTACAGGCTCTGAGAAACCGTAGGGTTATCAGGAAAGGTGATATGACTCTCAGGGTTGCTAACGGAATGAGCATGTATGCTGAATCCGTAGGGGAATATCATCTAGGACTGACAACTGGGCAGATATTGATTCTGCGTAACTGTTTTTATGTACCAGGTGCGACTTGTAATATCATATCTGTATCCTTATTTCTAAGAAAGGATATGATTTTACTTTTGTAAGCGATGTAGTCAACATCCACCTAAATCAAGTTCTGATTGGGTCAGGTACATTACAAAACGGAATATATGTATTGAATCAAGCTCAGATCTTCAGTGTCCAGAACACGCTTAAAAGAAAGTCTCCGGAAACAAATCAGGTTTTCTTATGGCATTGTAGATTGGGTCACATTAATGAGACACGGTTAACAAAGTTACATAAAGAGGGATACTTGAATCCGTTCGAGTATCAGTCTTATGCCACTTGTGAATCTTGTCTGATGAGAAAGATGACAAAGACTCCGTTCACTGGACACGGAGAAAGAGCGAGCGAGCTCTTGGGTCTCATACACATTGATGTGTGTGGTCCAATGTCTACACATACGCGAAGTGGTTATTCACACTTCATTACTTTCACAGATGATTTCTCTAGGTAAGGGCATGTCTTCTTGATGAAACACAAATCCGAGGCCTTTGAGAAATTTCGGGAATACAAGAATGAAGTTGAAAAACAAACAGGCAAAAGTATCAAGACACTGAGATCTGATCGAGGTGGTGAATACTTGAGTGCCGAGTTTCTGGGCTACTTAAAAGAGAATGGAATTCTCTCTCAGCTTACTCCTCCATACACACCACAACACAACGGTGTATCGGAAAGGCGGAATCGAACCCTATTGGATATGGTTCATTCTATTATGAGTAAGGCTGAGTTACCGCGATCTTTCTAGGGTTATGCGCTAGAAACAGCTGCATATCTCTTGAACAAGGCTCCAACCAAGACTGTGCCTACCACCCCATATCAGATGTGGAGTGGGAAGAAACCCTGTCTCAAGTATCTTAAGACATGGGGATGTCCAGCTTTTGTAAAAAAGCAACATGCGGACAAGCTCGAGGCACGCTCAGTACTGTGTAACTTTGTGGGATACCCAAAGAACTCCAGGGGTATCTTTTCTATTCCGCAGAGGAACAAAAGGTTTTTGTTTCTCAGCATGCCCACTTCTTGGAAACTGAATATTTAGAAAATCAGATAAGTGGGAGCGCAATAGAACTAGTAGAAATTTCAGAACCACAAACTATTACTGAAAGCTTGAAGGAACCAGAAGTTTCAAGAGAACCGGACATCCCAGCGCCACTCCGCAGGAGTAGTAGGCAATCTCATCCGCCCGAGAGATACTACGGTTTTCTCATAGACGGGGATAATGAGGATTGCACTATGGATTATGTTGAGCCTACTAGCTTCCAGCAAGCCATTCAGAGCGGCGACTCGGTAAAATGGCTGGATGCAAATGCGGGCCGAGATGGAGTCCATGTACACCAACAAAGTTTGGACTTTGGACTTTGCTCCAGAAGCGGTAAAACCCGTAGGATGCAAATGGATCTTCAGAAAGAAGATTGGTGTAGATGGGCAGGTTGAAACCTATAAAGCTAGACTTGTTGCAAAGGGTTTTCGTCAAAGACCTGGTTTGGACTATGACGAGACTTTTTCTTCAGTGGCTATGCTGAAATCCATTCGGATCCTTCTTGCCATTGCTGCTTTCCACCATTATGAAATCTGGCAGATGAACGTAAAGACGGCTTTCTTAAATGGAAATTTAGAAGAGTGCGTCTATATGGATTAGCTGGAAGGATTCATTCTGAGTGGGAGCAGCGGTAGAGTGTGCAAGTTGCTAAAGTCCATCTATGGACTGAAGCAGGCATCGTGGAGTTGGAACATCTGCTTCGATGATACTGTCAAAGAATTCGACTTTATCAAAAACCCAGATGAACCATGCATTTACAGTAAGATTGAAGGGAGAACTGTGGTATTCCTCGTCTTGTACGTGGATGACATTCTCCTAATAGGAAATGATATTCCTATGTTACAGTCAGTCAAAGGATTCTTGTCGCAGAGGTTCTCCATGAAGGACCTGGGCGATGCAAACTACATTCTGGGGATCCAGATCTATCGTGATAGATCTAAGAGGATGTTGGGACTTTCACAGTCAGGTACATTGACACCATACTGAAAAGATTCAGTATGGAAGATTCAAAGCGCGGTAATCTACCGGCTTGTCACGGAATCACCCTCTCCAAAGAGATGTCTCCCAAGACTGATTTGGAAAGGGATCGCATGTCTATTATACCCTACGCTTCTGCGGTAGGCTCTATAATGTATACGATGTTATGTACCAGACCAGATGTAGCATACGCATTGAGCGTTGTAAGCCGGTATCAGTCGGACCCAGGGGAGAAACACTGGATAGCGGTAAAGAACATTCTAAAGTACCTGAGAAGAACTCAGGAGATGTTCTTGGTGTATGGGCGGAAAAGACCTCCAGATCGAGGCCTTTGGTGACTCCAGCTTTCAGAGTGACAAGGATGACTCCAAGTCCATGTCGGGTTATGTCTTTACCCTCAATGGAGTGGCGGTTTGCTGGAAGAGTTCCAAGCAGGAGACCGTTGCTTGACTCAACTATGGAAGCGGAGTACATAGCTGCTTGCGATGCCGCAAAGGAAGCTGTCTGGATGAAGAAGTTCCTCACGAGCTTCAGGTGGTTCCTACCATTGTTGATCCAATACCGCTGTATTGCGACAACAACGGAGCTATAGCTTTAGCGAAGGAACCCAGGTCCCATCAGAAGTCCAGGCACATTTTGAGGCGGTACCACCTGATCAGGTAGATCGTAGATCGCCGGGAGATCGAGGTGAAGAGAGTAAATTCGGAGAATAACACTGCAGATCCACTCACGAAGGCCCTACCCCAGACTCAGTTCGAGCGGCTGATCGAGATGATAGGTCTTCGATACGCCAGTACATGGCCTTAGTGCAAGTGGGAGATTGTTAGTGTATATGCCCTAGAGGCCATTACTGTATCATACTAGCTTGTATATTACTAATGGAAGCTTGGGATATTCACAGTTGTATTGACAGTCTTGCTCAAAATGGTAGTATGCTACTTGGTTTGTCTCTACTTCAATATGTGCATGTGTTTCTTTTAGCATATCGCTTATATACATATTAGTAGAGCCCTTAGGATCTTTGCTTGATTACTAGCGTTGTGATGGCAGTCATACTCGTGGGGGCTGGGTAATCCATAAGCACATCCTTATACAGGTCCCTAGTCGTAGGACTATCGAGACAGGGCATCGATACTCCGCAGTAGACTAGCGTATGCGCTTCTCATCCCAGCGGGGGAGACGGTCTGTCCCATAGCCGTTAGAATGTCGTACTTGAGATAGTATGCGGGTGCTCGTTAGGTTACGAGTACACTGGACAGGACTCGTCGGAACTGTTGGTTGGTATTATACCTATCGTCAGTTAGCAGTTCCCAGGTGACATGAGTACAGCTTAGTCCGCCGACTTGACACTGTCACTTCGCCTCGAGTGTGTTCCCACTGTACTTAGATTACTACCCTACCACGGCTCAAAGGAGTCGTGCAAACAGGTAGTAGTTGGGTGCAGTCCCGAAGCACTTGGAGGCACTGACGGTTAGACAGGATTCGTCTCTCCCGGTATTGGGGGTTGACATCGCGCTGTGTCTAGGAGAGCCATTACACGAGTAGTCCCTGGCCAGGGCAAGCGAGATATACTGGTAGGTTTCCAGTGTTATCTCAGGGTGTTCTGGGCTTCACTCCGACACGACTTGTACTGCTATTAGGGGACTGACGTTTACCGCCCCCTAGGCCCGCCATGCGATGTATCAGACGAACAGACCGGACTGTACGGAGATTGTCACATACAGGCTCAGTAGGAGTCGGATGGGTTTACCTCATCGGCCTTCTTATCGACATCTACCTGGGGACCGTTACGTACAGCTAGTGCTGCTTGCGGTCTGTGGTTAAACCCACTGCCAGCGTAGTGTCGAGTCTTTAGAGTCCTACACAGAGAGTTTCCCTGCACTGAGCGAAACGTGTAGAGGCCGTATGGTTTTACGGCAGGGCTACGATCACATACGCGCACTTGTGTGCGTATGCTGTTCGGGCAGGCAATACTAGTGGGCTTTGGTTTAAGCCAGATCCTAGTATTGCTCGGATGGATTTGATTTGTCTTCTGTGCATCCGCATTCTACGGAAAGCGGATGCGGGTGTGTATGCACAGTTTGAGGAGCGATGAAGGAGGAGGTGCCCCATTAGGGTTTTGGCAGTTGGTTCGGCCAAAACCGTAATGTGGCACACTCATTAGGGTTTTGACAATTTGTTTGGTCAGAACCATTATGAGCCGGAGACATTGTTTACTAATCTTTTTAGTGATAGTTTAGTGATGGCTAATTGTATTGACCATTTGACCACTTAGACCTCTCTTGACTTTGTTGACACCGTTGACCGTGTTGACCATTGACCTTCAAGAGAGATCTACACTCTTCTTTCATTTTCTTTTTAATTCTTGAGTTATGATAATGGTCAATTCAATGTGCCATCTACTTTATCATGATAGGATTAGTAATGATGATTTTAGTGTATTATTGGAACCATGGTTCATTTCATTTGGGTTAATCTTTCATTATTCTCTTCTCATTCTCTCTCTTGAAGTGAGAAGAAAAAGAAAAGCTCCATGGTTGCTAAGTTTCTCCTTCTTCTTCCTCCTCTTGATCTCTTCTTTTGATCTCATGTGTTGAGAGAAAAAGATCCCACAAAGACAAACACATCCATACATCTCCTCTACACATCCTAGGGCTTCTTGATTAGCAATCTCTTTGCCCTAGTTGCCTTGGCTTGAGGCGGAGCTTCGTGTACAACTCTTGGGTGGATCGTCTTCGACTCAAGAAGGCCGTGGAGGTGCCCAAGTTCCGGATCGACACTTGGAGCTAGGATCGACGAGCGGGACAGCGGAATGAAGACCCGAAGGACCGGTTTCGTGAGGTATACTTTCTACAACATAGTAGTTAAAGCCTCTACTTGTTTGCTAGTTTCTAGTTTAGCCAAGATCCTTGCTTTTGAGTCCATGTTGCCTTGCGCCAAATTATTGTTTTTCGCCCTTTCTGCCTCCCCATAAGAACCGGGGTGAGCAACGTGGAATTACAGTGGTATCAGAGCCTAGCTAAACATAAACTAGTAAGTTAGCAAAGTGTTAAGAATATCGATCGGAAAAAAGTCGCAAAACACATCCGACAAAAGCCTACTTTCTGTCGAATTTTTATACTGTTCAAAATTTATTTTAACATACATGAAAATTCGAGTCAGGGTTTTTTAAAACCACAGAAGAAAACTGGTCCACTGAACCGACCAAACCGCCGCGGTTCCGCGGCAATAACTTGTTATTGTCGAGGTTCCGCGACCGATTTGACTCGGTCGTGGACCGGGTTTCTTGCAGTGTTTTTATTTGGCTGTTTTGGGATTTTTAAGACATGTTTTTTCTACCCATATTTTCCAGAGAGCAAATTGACTTTTGGGGTGGTTAAAAATCCGTATTTTGATCGATATTCCGTAGACTTTGGCTAATGAATATTATCTATGATGTGATATATGTATTGAACGTCCGCTAATCGCTATACGTCGATTAGTGGGGGTTATACATATCTGTGATCTGTAATGTTGATGGTTTGTGTATATGAACTCGGTGGATTGTCGCGGATGAATAGCCAGGAATGGGTGTGAGATGAGAGTTTCTTTTTCTTTCATTCATTGTAATATTTGTAAATTGATGTAATATTATTTGTTTGGCCGCACAACCGGGTCGGGGTTGTAGCCGTCATTGTATAATTTCTTTTTACTGTTTTTGCTCCTAGGATAGACCCAAGGTGGGGTGCACAAACTACCGGGTATCTCGAAGTGCCGAGTGGCCTACTCATGGTGTTGAGGGAGGTTGCTTCGCTTCGGGTACTTGGCGGGTAGTTTGCTGCACCCGTAGGGGTCTAGGGTGGGGTTTGGCTATTCATCGCGACCGTGTAATCCGCTTTTCGTTACAGGCTCGTACGGAATGTGGATTCCTAGTATATCCAAAGTGTTCATCTGTGATCTGAAATGTCTATCATTGCTATATATCTATATACGATATCTATTTAGGCGTTGCTTATATTTTTCAGCCACGCTTGCCCAGCCGCCGCTCTGTCGTTAGTTAAGTAACCTAACGGGTGATGACGGGGCCCCGTGGCGAATGCGAATGGCATAAGAGTACGTCATATTTTGGTTGTTTTCTGCAATGGTAGGATTAAATGATGGGACGCATTAAAAGAACTAATGCAAGAAAATAAACCAAGTAAAAGTCGTTGGAACACTTTCAAAACCACTCGGTTCTTTTCAAAAACCAGCTTTTTAAACGCGGAGCTTGAACCACTCCTTTTAAAAGCTATCTCGTTCCATCGATTATATCAAGTTCACTACGTTCACGGTTTCGCCAAAACCATTCGTAGCCCTCCGTCATTTCGTATGGATATTCAATAGTATTCAAGCTATGTTTGTTGACCTTCGTCAAGGCATAGTGATTGGTAGCTGTTGGGTGTTCATATGTAGCATAGATAGATGCGTTGGTTTGGGACAGTCGTATTACCTTGTTGACCTTCGTCAAGGGTATATACGGGTGGGTTCAAATTAACCTGGACAATGACGGATTGAACTTGACATGTGACTTATGATTTGTTGACCTTCGTCAAGGTCATAAGAGCATGGGGGCAAAAATCCACATCGGGAGTTTCAAAAGTACTGAAACTTGCTAGCACTGCATACCATTTGGAGTGTGATGATTCTGGTAGGACTCCTTCAGTTTTGTCATGCGAATATATTTGGATCCTGATCCTACTGTTAGTATATGCTACTCCTCGGGAACTTTCTCACTTAACGATCAATGCTATAAAGCAAGTAGGTGTCTAGAAAGGTGTTAGCGGGGCTACGCCCACAGGGAAAAGAGGTTACTTAATTAAGGAACTTCGCGAAAGTGTTGGAAAACCTCCCTCGAAGTACCGACACTGGCCTGGCTGAACGGTTAAGCAAGTATTGTACGGTGAGATTGATCCCGGCTAATTCTTCCTTTATGGTTTGAGGAGGGATTCGAGAGACAGTGGGAGCCATCCTGTTTAGATAAATTAAAAACCAATCTAAACTTGCAAGAGCATCATGCTTAGTGTTTTCTTCTCTCTCTCTTAATTGCAGCGACCCAGTGACCGCACCTAGGTTACATCTAGATAATAAAATGACTGAATCTGACTGTTATGACCGGCAAAGGTCTGTCCAGATGTCCATTGCCCATGACAAGCTGGGACAACCCTTAACTAATCCAACCCCTGCCATCTCAGGTCCAGCTTCCCCTGTCACGGATATTCATATCCATAGGACATCGTAAAAAGACTGTGCGAAAGCCAAGTGCCTCGTGTTAGCCTCAAATGATGGTGCATACCAGAGACAGCACGAGAAGATGGACTCAGTTTCTATCTTCCTCCATAACAAAGATTTATATGGAGAGCAATCTCGTATCGCTAGATATGAGACCTCGAACGAATTGCTTCCAGCGAGGTTGGCTATCGGGTCATCTATAGGGGGCAACGTCCTTACAGAGACCAGCTCTTTTGAGCTCACGGACCTGAAGACCACGTTGAAGAACGGGTCAGATGCTGACTTAGTTCAACAGTCTCTACCTACTACCCTGAAGGAAACCAGGAAAGTAGAAAGAAAGGGAAGGGCAGAAGTTTCGGGACTGGTTGTAGTAAAAGCAGGATGTTCCTATTGTTACGGGAATGAACATGGGCAGAAGGATTGCAGGGCTTGCAAAGCCAGTAGCCAGAATTCGAAGCATGTTGTGGCTTCGGCTTCGGGTGTGTTTGTAATTGAGAATTGTATGTCAGTTAACCCTACTCCCTGGGTATTGGATACCGGATCAGGATCTCATATCTGTAATTCGTTACAGGCTCTGAGAAACCATAGGGTTATCAGGAAAGGTGATATGACTCTCAGGGTTGCTAACGGAATGAGCATGAATGCTGAATCCGTAGGGGAATATCATCTAGGACTGACAACTGGGCAGATATTGATTCTGCGTAACTGTTTTTATGTACCAGGTGCGACTTGTAATATCATATCTGTATCCTTAATTTCTAAGGAAGGATATGATTTTACTTTTGTAAGCGATGTAGTCAACATCCACCTAAATCAAGTTCTGATTGGGTCAGGTACATTACAAAACGGAATATACGTATTGAATCAAGCTCAGATATTCAGTGTCCAGAACACACTTAAAAGAAAGTCTCCGGAAACAAATCAGGCTTTCTTATGGCATTGTAGATTGGGTCACATTAATGAGACACGGTTAACAAAGTTACATAAAGAGGGATACTTGAATCCGTTCGAATATCAGTCTTATGCCACTTGTGAATCTTATCTCATGGGAAAGATGACAAAGACTCCGTTCACTGGACACGGAGAAAGAGCGATCGAGCTCTTGGGACTCATACACAGTGATGTGTGTGGTCCAATATCTACACATGCGCGAAGTGGTTATTCATACTTCATTACTTTCACAGATGATTTCTCTAGGTAAGGGCATGTCTTCTTGATGAAACACAAATCCGAGGCCTTTGAGAAATTTCGGGAATACAAGAATGAAGTTGAAAAACAAACAGGCAAAAGTATCAAGACACTGAGATCTGATCGAGGTGGTGAATACTTGAGTGCCGAGTTTCTGGGCTACTTAAAAGAGAATGGAATTCTCTCTCAGCTTACTCCTCCATACACACCACAACACAACGGTGTATCGGAAAGGCGGAATCGAACCCTATTGGATATGGTTCATTCCATGATGAGTAAGGCTGAGTTACCGCGATCTTTCTGGGGTTATGCGCTAGAAACAGCTGCATATCTCTTGAACAAGGATCCAACCAAGACTGTGCCTACCACCCCATATCAGATGTGGAGTGGGAAGAAACCCTGTCTCAAGTACCTTAAGACATGGGGATGTCCAGCTTTTGTAAAAAAGCAACATGCGGACAAGCTCGAGGCACGCTCAGTACTGTGTAAGTTTGTGTGATACCCAAAGAACTCCAGGGGGTATCTTTTCTATTCCGCAGAGGAACAAAAGGTTTTTGTTTCTCAGCATGCCCACTTCTTGGAAACTGAATTTTTAGAAAATCAGATAAGTAGGAGCGCAATAGAACTAGAAGAAATTCCAGAACCACAAACTATTACTGAAAGCTTGAAGGAACCAGAAGTTTCAAGAGAACCGGACATCCCAGCGCCACTCCGCAGGAGTAGTAGGCAATCTCATCCGCCCGAGAGATACTACGGTTTTCTCATAGACGGGGATAGAGAGGATTGCACTATGGATTATGGTGAGCCTACTAGCTTCCAGCAAGCCATTCAGAGCGGCGACTCGGCAAAATGGCTGGATGCAATGCGGGCCGAGATGGAGTCCATGTACACCAACAAAGTTTGGACTTTGGACTTTGCTCCAGAAGCGGTAAAACCCGTAGGATGCAAATGGATCTTCAGAAAGAAGATTGGTGTAGATGGGCAGGTTGAAACCTATAAAGCTAGACTTGTTGCAAAGGGTTTTCGTCAAAGACCTGGTTTGGACTATGACGAGACTTTTTCTTCAGTGGCTATGCTGAAATCCATTCGGATCCTTCTTGCCATTGCTGCTTTCCACGATTATGAAATCTGGCAGATGAACGTAAAGACGGCTTTCTTAAATGGAAATTTAGAAGAGTGCGTCTATATGGATCAGCCGGAGGGATTCATTCAGAGTGGGAGCAGCGGTAGAGTGTGCAAGTTGCTAAAGTCCATCTATGAACTGAAGCAGGCATCGTGGAGTTGGAACATCTGCTTCGATGATACTGTCAAAGAATTCGACTTTATCAAAAACCCAGATGAACCATGCATTTACAGTAAGATTGTAGGGAGAACTGTGGTATTCCTCGTCTTGTACGTGGATGACATTCTCCTAATAGGAAATGATATTCCTATGTTACAGTCAGTCAAAGGATTCTTGTCGCAGAGGTTCTCCATGAAGGACCTGGGCGAAGCCAACTACATTCTGGGGATCCAGATCTATCGTGATAGATCTAAGAGGATGTTGGGACTTTCACAGTCAGGTACTGTTGGGGTAAAAATTTGCACCCCGGTTGACCGAGTCAAAGTCAAGGTCAACCCCCAAGATAGGTGGGCCCAAGCCCAGGTCAAGCGGGCCCATGCCCAAGTCAAGCCCGCGGCCAGCCTCCTCCATGCTAAAATATAGATCATGTAATAAATAATTTTTATGTAATTTTTTATACATGAATGTATGCAAAATGGGCATAAAGCCAATATTTTGTAAGCCCATGGCTTATGTGCAAAAATGAAATGGCACATGAGCCATGGGATGGCTAAAATGCCATTTTTGTAAAGCCCAAGGGGCTATATGTAAATATGTAAGCCTAAAAAAGGCAACATGATGATGAATAAAGGGACAACCTTTTCCATCCCATCAAAAAAAAAACCTAGGGTTCTTTGTGCCTCCTGCTTCTTCTCCAAGGTTCTAAACCTTCTCATTTCTTTTGAATTAAATCAAGAGTTTTACTCTTTCTTTTCCAAAACTAAGTGGTTTTCCACCACAAAACCCACAAAGGGGAACTCAAATCTCCCATCAGATCTCAAAAAGGAGTGATTTTTAAAAATCTCCTACTTCTTGATCTTCAAGATCCGGCCAAACAATAGGAGGAAGAAGAACCCCCTTTATCAGCTTCAAAACATCATAGGAGTTTAACTCCATACATATATACATAATAAATATTTCATTTCTGAAGCACAGCTTCTGTTTCTTAGGCTAAAAGCCTCTTGTCCTCTCCAGCGCGTAGCGCAAGTGCGCAAAGCGCCCGCGTGCCGACACGTGGCGCGCGCGCTTGCGCACCTGCGCGCTTGCGTAAGTGCGCAAAGCGCCCACGTGCCGACACGTGGCGCGCGCGCGCTTGCGCTCCAACGCGCTTTGCGGAAAGCGCCCACGTGCCGACACGTGGCGCGCGCGCGCTTGCGCACCTGCGCGCGCTTGCGCACCTGCGCGCAAGGCGCATTGCGCAAAGGGCCCACGTGCCGACACGTGGCGCGCGCGCGCGCTTGCGCACCTGCGCGCAGCGCTCTTGCGCAAAGCGCCCACGTGCCGACATGTGGCGCGCGCGCTTGCGCACCTGCGCGCAGCGCTCATTGCGCAAAGAGCCCACGCGCCGACACGTGGCGCGCTTGCGCCTGAGCGCACAGCACCTAAGCGCACAGCGCTCAAGGCGCTGGCCCCCACGCATCCTTTGGATGCCTTTTCCCCTTTATTCATATATATATATGTATATATATACATTTGTATACAAATGTACACATACACATACTCCGCAACATTCTCCCCCTCAAAAAAATTTTCGGGCCGGGGCGCTGCCCCGAACCCCGCAAGGGGGCTGCTAGCCCCCTTGACCCCCAGCCCGCTATCCGGGTAGCGGAACCCCCGTAAAAACTCTGCGTGGCTCCCGATATATCCAAACCCCCCTTTTCAAAATAGAACACACGCACACCGCACATTGGGTTCGCATGACCAGTTTAACCCGTTAATCGGAGGTTCCCTCGCCCCAAAGGCGAGGGGTAATTAACGGTAGTTTAGTCCGCGGCTGCCGGAGATTCGGATCCCCACAATCATTAAACCCCGGCCTACCCTAGGCAGGGGGAATCTGTAGTACGCCTGACAAGCGCGCGCGTATTCCCATCTCAATGGGGTGACGAAAAACACCCTACAGATTCTGGCACGCCCGGTGGGACCAATCTCTCCTCCCATATTTTGGGTTAAGCGTTCATGCGAACTCAATCAATATACATACCTGTATTTATGCTAAAAATAATGTTTTTTCATGCAGATTTTCAAGCAATCACCTTCCGACGATGTCTCCGATGATGAACTCAGCTCTCAGCACGGCTCCCGTCTCCTACACGATGAGGATAGACTCTAGGACGGTCCTCCCGGCCAGTCTCGGGCGACAATGGGAGGAGCCGCTGCTACCATTCGGCTCTATTATGTTCATGCCAGTTGGCGCCATCCCAGCTCCTCAAGCCCCGGTGGCAGACAAACCGGTCTCGAAAGGCAGGAGACCAAATGTGGTGATCTCAAGGGCGCCCCAACCCAAACGCAAGTCGGTGTCTGAACGAATTTCCTTGGCCCCAGCTGGGGGCAAGGCCATCAACACCAATAAAGCTACAACACGTCCTGAGCAAGCTCCAGCGGTGCCCTTGACCACTGCTCGATCGGGTGTCTTCTCTAAGCTCCCCTCTGATCAACTCACAATGGCTTCCCGGGTAGCAGATGCCGGCCAAGCCTTCAAAATCGAGAAGCTGAGGGAGAAAAGGCTCAGATATAGAGCCAACAAAAGGGCTAGGGCTACTGCCAGGCTAAACCTCATGAGGTTCGAAGAACAGGGTTACCCCGCCAAAGATGAGGGGATGGCTGAATGTGTTATCCACACTGTCTACGTGGTGGGCACGCGCAGCAAGAGCAAGGACGGGGCTACCACATCTCAAATCCAATCTGGCTTTAATGTGGTTGCCACTTCCCAAGAACAGCCGCCTCCCTTGGATGATGAAAACCCTCTCGATAAGGCTGATAGGCAGAGGGAGCCCTCAATTCATGAGGAGTCAGGCTCGGAAAGCGAAGATGAGCCAACTTTCCGTCCTAAGACCACAGAGCAGCAACTTCTCCAAGAGCTCCGAAAACAGCTCAGAAGCAAAGATAAGGAGATGGCCAAGCTCTACTCAAAGATCGACGACTTGACAAATGTCGTCTTACGGCTTACGGCCCAACTTGCCTCTCAGCCGCCCAATCAAGCACAGGGCTCAGCTCATGAACCGGGAAATGGTGTCCCAAAGCAACCGACGCCTATTCCCTCAAATCCAAAAGTGGGCGGACCTCATGAAAGTCAATCGCATCCTATCTCAGGAAATGTCTTGGCTACCGATGACAGTAGCCCGCTAACTCAAGATCAAATTATAGATTTGGTTGCCAGCAAAGTCAAAACATTGGTGGCCGAAGCCGAAGCGCAAAAAGATATCAGCAGTAGTGGGAGACCATATCCTGCTCAGTATGATCTGGTGGAATTTCCTAGCGGCTATGTCATCCCTAAATTTGGAAGATTCGATGGGACGGGAAATGCGAATCAACACATCGCCCACTTCAAAGCCTCTTGCGGGAATACTGGGGGCAATGATGCGCTTCTCCTCCGCCAGTTCGTTAATAGCCTGACCGATGTTGATTTCGACTGGTACGCGAGCATACCAGATGGCTCCGTTACTACTTTCGTCCAAATGGAATCTTTGTTTCGACAAAGGTTCATGAGCGTCAGCGATAAGATCACCATTGCCGAGCTCGTAAGGACCAAGCCCAAGAACAACGAAAGCAGCACGGATTTTATAACCCGATGGCGCAATCTCTCCGTCAAATGTGAACCGCCGATAGAGCAGGACCAATCTGTCAGTCTCCTCGTCGGAAATCTCAACAACTGGATGGCCCCGTTTCTATGTACCGCGGGTCTCAAAACATTCCAAGAGCTGACCAGAAAAGTCCAGATGTTGGAACGCTCAAAGCAGGAGTCCTCCTCTGACTTCCAAAATAACAATAGGTCCTGGAGAAACCAAAAGGACGAAAATCGCAAAGGCGGAGGTTCTGACGATACTGAATCTTTTAACACTTCGGCTAACCGAAATAAGCAAGGGATGAGCGGGCCTAATGCCAACCAGCCTCGGAAGCCAATGTTCGGAGTGGGAGGAGAATCTCCACTAAAAGAGAAGCTGGATAAGGTCTATTCCTTCAGAAGGGACAAAATCCGTAAAATATTCAAAGACGCCCTGAAGAACGGTCTACAACTGCCAGAGTCAAAAAGACCGCAGGAAGCGAATATGACCGACGACCCCAAATACTGCCCCTATCACAGAGTGATAGGTCATGCTATTGAGGACTGCTTCGTCTTCAAAGATTGGGTCGAAAAGCAATACAAGGCAGGAGAGATAGAACTGTCCAAAGGCGTGTTAGTAAACAGTCAAGATGCGACCGCCAATTTCATACAAACGGAGACCGAAGTTCTTCGTGAAACTGATTCTCTTAGACATCTGCCTTTCTTTGAAAACAATCGACCACCACGTCATTAAACTGGGAACAATCGACCTCTAAGTCGTTAAACTGGGAATGTAAAAAAAAAATGTAAATAAAAAAAAAAGTGTAAATAAAAGAAAAATAAAGAAAAGCCGAAATGATGGGGCAACTCGCAATAAAAATCAGCGAGTAAAAATGAAAATGAAAATAAAGCCGAAATGATGGGGCAACCGCGAATAAATAGCCGAAATGATAGGACGATCGCGACCTTCGCGATAAGAAAAGCTGAAATGATAGAGCAATCGCGGTAAAGTAAAAAAAAAACAACAAACAACAAACAAAAAAAAATAAGGGCGGATGATGAGTTGCTCCTGGTACCATATTCCAGTGCAGCAATGCAGACGCCAAACAAAATCCAATTTCCCAAAATTCTTTCAGCCCTACGGCCAGTCCCCAAATTGACTACCGTATACAATCCACGGGCTCAAATAATTCTCAGCATACCCATGCCCCACCGCAACCACTAGTCACGCGGCTGGTCTCCGCCTTTGGAATTATGCTTCATTGGAAAGACCCACTCATGTGTCCTCACGATGCATGAGGAGAACAAACCTTTGTGAGATCCTTACGACTCACCAAGGAAAAACACACTTAGGAGTCCTCACGACTCTTAAGGAGAAAATACACCTGCGGGATCCTTACGACTCGTAGGGAGAAAATGCTTTTATGGGACCCTCACGGCCCATAAAATTGAAAAGTCTTAGGTGATAGGGATCCAAACCTGTCTCCTAAGCCATCGCTCCCCAATCCCCAACGGCGAATGATGAGTCGCTCCTGGTACCATATTCCAGTGTAGCGATGCAGACGCCAACCAAATTCCAAATCCCACACCCCAACGGCGAATGATGAGTCGCTCCTGGTACCATATTCCAGTGCAGCGATGCAGACGCCAACAAAGTCCCGAAATTTTGCTGGCCCTACGGTCTGGATCATACATCCTGCAAAACCGTATACAATCCACGGGCGTAAAACGATCCCAACCTCTCCCAAGTCCTACTGGTGAGACCACATTCAAAGTCCAAAAAAAAAAAAAGAAGAAAATGAAAAATAAAAAAAAAGAGAAAAAAAAAGAAGAAAAAAAAACATAAAACAAATAAAATGGTATGTCCACAAGAAAAATGGGCACGGATGAAAACCCGAAAGGGCTCCGTGAGTAAAAACAGCAGGACTGCCGGCGAGTTTGTGAAAACCCGAAAGGGCGCAAATTCGTAAAAAAAAAAAAGAGATGAAATGCACTCGCAAAGTCCTCTCGACTTTGTGAGGAGAAAACTCCCGCGTGAGATCCTTACGACTCACAAAGGAGCAACACACTGAGGAGTCCCCACGACTCCCGAGGAGAAAATACACTTATGGGATCCTTACGACCCGTAGGGAGAAAATGCTTTGTGAGACCCTTACGGCTCACAAAGTTGAAAAGTCTTAGGTAATAGGGACCTAAAACCTGTCTCCTAAGCCATCGTTTCCTAATAAGCAAACGCAAATGATGATTCTCTCCTGGTACCATATTCCAGTGTAGCGATACTGATGCCAAACAAAAGAAAAACCCAATTCCCAAATCCTCTCATGACAATTGATGCTTCGCTCCTGGTACCATATTCCAGTGTAACGATACTGATGCCAAACAAAAGAAAAACCCAATTCCCAAATCCTCTCATGACAATTGATGCTTCGCTCCCGGTACCATATTCCAGTGTAGCGATGCTGATGTCAACCCAAATCAAATCAAACCAACAAGCTCTGCGTCGGAATTATGCTTCGTCTCAGAATGCACCCCGTGTCGAAATGATGCTTCGCCTCGGTGTACCTGCCTTTCCAGTCGAAATTATGTTTCGCCTCGGGATCAAGTCAACCAACAAGCTCTGCGTCGGAATTATGCTTTGTCTCAGAATATACCCCATGTCGAAATCAATGATTCACCTCGGAGTATTTGCCTTCTCTGTCGGAATGATGCTCCGAACTCTAGAATCATGCTCCGCTCATCGGAATGATGCTCCGATCCTTGGAATCATGCTCCGCTCTTCGGAATGATGCTCCGAATCCTGGAATTATGCTCCGCTCATCGGAATGATGCTCCGAACTCTGGAATCATGCTCCGCCCTTCGGAATGATGCTCCGATCTCTGGAATTATGCTCCGCTCATCGGAATGATGCTCCGAATCCTGGAATTATGCTCCGCTCATCGGAATGATGCTCCGATCCTTGGAATCATGCTCCGCTCTTCGGAATGATGCTCCGAATCCTGGAATTATGCTCCGCTCATCGGAATGATGCTCCGATCCCTGAAATCATGCTCCGACCTTCGGAATGATGCTCCGAATCCTGGAATTATGCTCCGCTCATCGGAATGATGCTCTGATCCTTGGAATTATACTCCGCAAATTGGAGTGATGCTCCGCTCATCGGAATGATGCTCCGATCCTTGGAATTATGCTCCGCTCTTCGGAAAGATGCTCCGAACTCTGGAATCATGCTCCGCTCTTCGGAATGATGCTCCGAACCCCTGGAATCATTCTCCGCTCATCGGAATGATGCTCCGATCCCTGGAATCATCCTCCGCCTTTCGGAATGATGCTCCGATCCCCTGGAATGATGCTCCGCTCATCGGAATGATGCTCCGATCCTTGGAATTATGCTCCGCAAATTGGAATGATGCTCCGATCCTTGGAATTATGCTCCGCCTCTTCGGAAAGATGCTCCGAACTCTGGAATCATGCTCCGCTCTTCGGAAAGATGCTCCGAACTCCGAGATGATGCTCCGCCCCTGGAATGATATTCTACCTCGAAGTCCAACTTCAAGATCCATCAATTTCATGCACACAACTCAAATGCGCGGTGTGCATTTATTGATGGGGGCACTTTGTTGGGGTAAAAATTTGCACCCCGGTTGACCGAGTCAAAGTCAAGGTCAACCCCCAAGATAGGTGGGCCGAAGCCCAGGTCAAGCGGGCCCATGCCCAAGTCGAGCCCGCGGCCAGCCTCCTCCATGCTAAAATATAGATCATGTAATAAATAATTTTTATGTAATTTTTTATACATGAATGTATGCAAAATGGGCATAAAGCCAATATTTTGTAAGCCCATGGCTTATGTGCAAAAATGAAATGGCACATGAGCCATGGGATGGCTAAAATGCCATTTTTGTAAAGCCCAAGGGGCTATATGTAAATATGTAAGCCTATAAAAGGCAACATGATGATGAATAAAGGGACAACCTTTTCCATCCCATCAAAAAAAAAACCTAGGGTTCTTTGTGCCTCCTGCTTCTTCTCCAAGGTTCTAAACCTTCTCATTTCTTTTGAATTAAATCAAGAGTTTTACTCTTTCTTTTCCAAAACTAAGTGGTTTTCCACCACAAAACCCATAAAAGGGACCTCAGATCTCCCATTAGATCTCAAAAAGGAGTGATTTTTAAAAATCTCCTACTTCTTGATCTTCAAGATCCGGCCAAACAACAGGAGGAAGAAGAAGAACCCCCTTTATCAGCTTCAAAACATCATAGGAGTTTAACTCCATACATATATACATAATAAATATTTCATTTCTGAAGCACAGCTTCTGTTTCTTAGGCTAAAAGCCTCTTGTCCTCTCCAGCGCGTAGCGCAAGTGCGCAAAGCGCCCGCGTGCCGACACGTGGCGCGCGCGCTTGCGCACCTGCGTGCTTGCGTAAGTGCGCAAAGCGTCCGCGTGCCGACACGTGGCGCGCGCGCGCTTGCGCTCCAACGCGCATTGCGCAAAGCGCCCGCGTGCCGACAATTGGCGCGCGCGCTTGCGCACCTGCGCGCAACGCGCATTGCGCAAAGCGCCCGCGTGCCGACACTTGGCGCGCGCGCGCGCTTGCGCACCTGCGCGCAACGCGCATTGCGCAAAGCGCCCGCGTGCCGACACGTGGCGCGCGCGCTTGCGCACCTGCGCGCAGCGCTCATTGCGCAAAGCGCCCACGCGCCGACACGTGGCGCGCTTGCGCCTGAGCGCACAGCACCTAAGCGCACAGCGCTCAAGGCGCTGGCCCCCACGCATCCTTTGGATGCCTTTTCCCCTTTATTCATATATATATGTATATATATACATTTGTATACAAATGTACACATACACATACTCCGCAACATTCTCCCCCTCAAAAAAATTTTCGGGCCGGGGCGCTGCCCCGAACCCCGCAAGGGGGCTGCTAGCCCCCTGACCCCCAGCCCGCTATCCGGGTAGCGGGACCCCCGTAAAAACTCTGCGTGGCTCCCGATTTATCCAAACCCCCCCTTTTCAAAATAGAACACACGCACACCGCACATTGGGTTCGCATGACCAGTTTAACCCGTTAATCGGAGGTTCCCTCGCCCCAAAGGCGAGGGGTAATTAACGGTAGTTTAGTCCGCGGCTGCCGGAGATTCGGATCCGCACAATCATTAAACCCCGGCCTACCCTAGGCAAGGGGAATCTGTAGTACGTCTGACAAGCGCGCGCGTATTCCCATCTCAATGGGGTGACGAAAAACACCCTACAGGTACATTGACACCATACTGAAAAGATTCAGTATGGAAGATTCAAAGCACGGTAATCTATCGGCTTGTCACGGAATCACCCTCTCCAAAGAGATGTCTCCCAAGGCTGATTTGGAAAGGGATCGCATGTCTATTATACCCTACGCTTCTGCGGTAGGCTCTATAATGTATACGATGTTATGTACCAGACCATATGTAGCATACGCATTGAGCGTTGTAAGCCGGTATCAGTCGGACCCAGGGGAGAAACACTGGATAGCGGTAAAGAACATTCTCAAGTACCTGAGAAGGACTAAGGAGATGTTCTTGGTGTATGGCGGAAAAGACCTCCAGATCGAGGCCTTTGGTGACTCCAGCTTCCAGAGTGACAAGGATGACTCTAAGTCCATGTCGGGTTATGTCTTTACCCTCAATGGAGGGGCGGTTTGCTGGAAGAGTTCCAAGCAGGAGACCGTTGCTGACTCAACTATGGAAGCGGAGTACATAGCTGCTTGCGATGCCGCAAAGGAAGCTGTCTGGATGAAGAAGTTCCTCACGGAGCTTCAGGTGGTTCCTACAGCTGTATTGCGACAACAACGGAGCTATAGCTTTAGCGAAAGAACCCAGGTCCCATTAGAAGTCCAGGCACATTTTGAGGCGGTACCACCTGATCAGTTAGATCGTAGATCGCCGGGTGATCGAGGTGAAGAGAGTAAATTCGGAGAATAACACTGCAGATCCACTCACGAAGGCCCTACCCTAGACTCAGTTCGAGCGGCTGATCGAGATGATAGGTCTTCGATACGCCAGTACATGGCCTTAGTGCAAGTGGGAGATTATTAGTGTATATGCCCTAGAGGCCATTACTGTATCCTACTACCTTGTATATTACTTAATGGAAGCTTGGGATATTCACAGTTGTAATGACAATCTTGCTCAAAATGGTAGTATGCTACTTGGTTTGTCTCTACTTCAATATGTGCATTTGTTTCTTTTAGCATATCGCTTATATACATATTAGTAGAGCCCTTAGGATCTTTGCTTGATTACCAGCGTTGTGATGGCAGTCATACTCGTGGGGGCTGGGTAATCCATAAGCACATCGTTATACAGGTCCCTAGTCGTAGGACTATCGAGACAGGGCATCGATACTCCGCAGTAGACTAGCGTATGCGCTTCTCATCCCAGCGGGGGAGACAGTCTGTCCCACAGCCGTCAGTCGTCATACTTGAAATAGTATGCGGGTGCTCGTTAGGTTACGAGTACACTGGACAGGACTCGTCGGGAACTGTTGGTTGGTATTATACCTATCGTCAGTTATCAGTTCCCAGGTGACATGAGTACAACTTAGTCCGCCGACTTGACACTGTCACTTCGCCTCGAGTGTGTTCCCACTGTACTTAGATTACTACCCTACCACGGCTCAAAGGAGTCGTGCAAACAGGTAGTAGTTGGGTGCAGTCCCGAAGCACTTAGAGGCAGTGATGGTTAGACAGGATTCGTCTCTCCCGGTATTGGGGGTTGACATCGCGCTATGTCTAGGGGAGCCATTACACGAGTAGTCCCTGGCCAGGGCAAGCGAGATATTCTGGTAGGTTTCCAGTGTTATCTCAGGGTGTTCTGGGCTTCACTCCGACACGACTTGTACCGCTATTAGGGGACTGACGTTTACCGCCCCCCTAGGCCCGCCATGCGATGTATCAGACGAACAGACCGGACTGTACAGAGATTGTCACATACAGGCTCAGTAGGAGTTCGGATGGGTTTACCTCATTGGCCTTCTTATCGACATCTACCTGGGGACCGTTACGTACAGCTAGTGCTGCTTACGGTCTGTGGTTAAACCCACTGCCAGCGTAGTGTCGAGTCTTTAGAGTCCCACACAGAGAGTTTCCTTGCACTGAGCGAAACGTGTAGAGGCCGTTACGGCAGGGCTACGATCACTTACTCGCACTTGTGTGCGTATGCTGTTCGGGCAGGCAATACTAGTGGGCTTTGGTTTAAGCCAGATCCTAGTATTGCACGGATGGATTTGATTTGTCTTCTGTGCATCCGCATTCTACGGAAAGCGGATGCGGGTGTGTATGTACAGTTTTGAGGAGCGATGAAGGAGGAGGTGCCTCATTAGGGTTTTGGCAGTTGGTTCGGCCAAAACCGTAATGTGGCACACTCATTAGGGTTTTGACAATTCGTTTGGTCAGAACCATTATGAGCCGGAGACATTGTTTACTAATCCTTTTAGTGATAGTTTAGTGATGGCTAATTGCATTGTCCATTTGACCACTTAGACCTCTCTTGACTTTGTTGACCCGTTGACCGTGTTGACCATTGACCTTCAAGAGAGATCTACACTCTTCTTTCATTTTCTTTTTAATTCTTGAGTTATGATAATGGTCAATTCAATGTGCCATCTACTTTATCATGATAGGATTAGTAATGATGATTTTAGTGTATTATTGCAACCATGGTTCATTTCATTTGGGTTAATCTTTTCATTATTCTCTTCTCATTCTCTCTCTTGAAGTGAGAAGAAAAAGAAAAGCTCCATGGTTGCTAAGTTTCTCCTTCTTCTTCCTCCTCTTGATCTCATGTGTTGAGAGAAAAAGATCCCACAAAGACAAACACATCCATACATCTCCTCTACACATCCTAGGGCTTCTTGATTAGCAATCTCTTTGCCCTAGTTGCCTTGGCTTGAGGCGGAGCTTAGTGTACAACTCTCGGGTGGATCGTCTTCGACTCAAGAAGGCCGCGGAGGTGCCCAAGTTCCGGATCGACACTTGGAGCTAGGATGGACGAGCGGGACAGCGGAATGAAGACCCGATGGACTGGTTTCGTGAGGTATACTTTCTACAGCATAGTAGTTAAAGCCTCTACTTGTTTGCTAGTTTCTAGTTTAGCCAAGATCCTTGCTTTTGAGTCCATGTTGCCTTGCGCCAAATTATTGTTGTTCGCCGTTTCCGCCTCCCCGTAAGAATCGGGGTGAGCAAGGTGGGCTTACAGAAGTACGTGAGGGGCGTCCTGATTGGAATGATGAATGATTAGAAAAATATCATAAGGATAATTTTTATGATTGGGTTGCAGATCATGTAACTTTTTCGAATAAAATGTTATTGCTACCAGTCTTAATCTAAACTTATATCGTTATGTATTTGCCGTAAAATTTGTTTTGTCATATCCACGATTTGAACTTGTTTGCATTATTTGAGAGAGATTCAAGATGTTTAGTTCAGTTTCCTAGTATGGAGGTGCATACTATAAAGCATTCGGTGTCCTTAGATACAAATTTGAAGTTAAAGACATAGAAATATCTCGAACCACTCAGAATAGTGGGATTGCGATCGTAGGATCGGATGGTGTGATTTATTATGGATATATAAAGTGCATACTTGGCATCCAATATCCCGGACGATAAGAACAGTTTTATATATTTCAGTGTATTTGGTACAATACACGAACCAATACGGATAAGTGGAGAAACAATTTCGGGACTTAGAAAGATGAATATTGATTGACTAGTATGAACACACTTCAATTTTACGGTCAGGACAATCCATTAATCTTTTCGCAACAAACGTTTCAAGTATACTACTCACAGTGCTTTAAGCATCCGGGATGGAGTGTCGTATGCCATTGGAAACCTAGGGATGTTTACGATGTTCCTGAATTCGAGGATCGTATGGACAACAGCGATGAGGATGAAGAAGAGAGAAAAAGTGCTCCGACCGTCTGTTTCCAAAGACGGGTTGTTTTCGGCTGATCGTGAAGTTACGTGGGTTAGGAATGATATCGATGATGAACTCCAAGTAGATATGTCTAATGCGTTTACGAAACGAAAAAGGTTATCAGTAATGTTATATTATTACTTCACATTTCTACGATCTATTCATATATTGCATGCATATGTAATGATTGTACTCTTTTTTAGATATGATGATGACGCCTGGAGCAGCGAGGGACGGCATGAGCACTAGCGGCGGCAGAGGCAGAGGCAGATCGATTCTGCCTCCCGGGGAGCTGCGTAGGGAGCTCCAGAAGGCTGGTCTTGCACCCCAATCTGTATCCCTTTTGGATGACTCCTTCCATGTTGACTTTGCCACACCTTCAGGTATATTGCACGCATATTCATTTTGAATGTAATATTATAGATATACACGCATATTTATTTTAAAATTACTTATACAGTCAATATTTAATTGTTTAGCTGTAGGCGGTGCGTCCACAACAGAGGTAGATGCAACTACCGCACCTGCAGGTATATTTATATTGTTAGTTATATGTATACCCTAGAGGCCATTACTGTACATGTGATGTATATTGTAGTGGATGCTTGGACATATATAGAGAGGACTTTCTTGCTCGACATGATAGCATGCTATCTGGTTGCTTTTTATCTTAACATGTACACTTATAGTCTCTTTATTACATGTTGATAAAACCCTTAGGATGAGTACTTGACTACCAGGACTATGATGCAGATCATACTAGTGGGGCAGTGGTAGTCGATAAGTACATCCTTCAAATGTTCCTAGTCGTGGGAGTATCGAGACAGGGCATCGATACTCCAGAGTAGACTAGCGTATACGCTTCTCGATCCATATGTTGGGCGATGGATGATCCCACACCCATTGGTGTTTGACATCAGAGAAGGTATACGGGTGCTCAGTGGAGACTGGGTACACTGGACGGACTCACCGAGAACTCATAGATGGTATTATACCTATCGTCAGATAGCAGTTCTCTGGTGATACTGGTACAGGTTAGTTTGTCGACCCGAGATCGTCATAGAGTCTTGTGTGATTCCCACTGTGCTTTGATTTCTACCATACCACGTTCAAGAGATCGTGCAAAAAGGTGGTTTTTGGGTATAGTCCCGAGTCATATGGAGGCAATGAGCGATAGGAAAGGATTCTTCTCTCTCGGTATCGAGGGTTGATGTTGCGCTATGCTCGATTGGCCATAACAGGAAATCCCTGGCCAGGGTTGCTGAGATTTACTGGTAAGTGTTATCAGTAGTTTCTCGAACCGTTATGGACCTTGCATCGGAATGACTTATCAGGCTATTGGGGTCTGACGTTATATCACCCCCAGGCTGTGATATGCTACATATCTGACGAAGAGACCAGACTGTACGGTAGTTTTACTAATTGGATTCGCAGGAGTATGAGCAGGCTTGCTTGTTGATCTTCTGATCGCTCAATACCCGGGTGGCCGTTACGTTTAGCAGACCGCTTGCGGCTTGTGGGTGTTTGATATGATCATTACCTACTGCCGGCGTATTGACGAGCCTTTAGAATCCTACACAGACATTTCCTGGTTCATGCGAAACGAAGTAGGAGCACATATGTGATATGTGCGGGACCAAGATTAATGCGCGTATTTGATACCGCATTCTATTCTCGTGATATGTGATATCGGACGTTTATATGTGATATGGCCGGGTTATCGGATCAAGTGTTGATTCGATTGGTTGTTACATTTGATATTAGCCTGTTGTATGTGATATAGCCGGATTATTAAATCAAGTGTTGATTTAATAATTTAATGTAAAATTATATATTTGATTTATTGAATTACATTAACTAATATTAGCTCACTTAAACATTTCTTTTTCTCACTTGTGTGCATATAGTATATATGTGATATATATTAATGTACATTATTTTATGTATGCTAGATGCCACATGCTACATGGGTGTATGAGACTCACACCATGTTTATAATAATGTGAGGTTTTATTTATTTAAAGTAATTCAATATTATTTGGAAATTGTCATGCTTGGAAGCTTGGAGAAGCTTGAAGCATCTTTGACTTAGTCCACTAGTTTTGTTTTACTTGTAGATATTTATTAACCTAACCATTATTGTTAGCCATGGTTTATTCTCTACATGAGTTAGTGTATGACTCTAACCTACCCATGGTTTCTATTCTCACCTCATGAGTTTCATTATCATCTCCTCTTCATCTTCTTCTTCCTCATGGAAAAGCTTTCTAGCTTTTGAAATGGTGATGAAATATTGTGAGAAAAATTAATCTAAAGTGAGCCCATTTCCTACTTCATCATCCTCTACTATGTTATCCATTTAGTTTAGGGTGTTTGCTTCACTAATCTACTATTAGTGAAGAGATAGCATGAGCTTGAGTCTCCTCGACGTAGATCATCTTCGGCCTCGAAGACTTTGAGAAAGCTTGTTCATTTCTTCATGTGAACCCTTACTAGAGTTCCGGTGTTCACTACTTGGAGCGAAGGGACTAATACACGGAGCTTTAGAAGTGAAGGACCGGTCTACAAAGGTTGTATTTCTCATTCACTTAGATGTAAAGTTGTTTACATTGTAGTTCGTCTAAATCTCTAGTTAAGATTCTAGGGTTTGGGTTCATTAGTACGGCAAAAATTTGAAAATGGCATGGACGATACCTCCCGAAACCTTGCTGCCGTCCTAGGGAACCCTACAGTGGTATCAGAGCCAAGCTAAAGAATTAGACGATATTTGTTAGATTACGAAACCGAAACTACTCCGAAACTTAAAACAACGAAATCCAGTTTCTGTCGAATTTTAAATGGCCTTTAAAAATTTTTTTAGCAACTGCAGAATGTTGTATGTGATATAACATGAACATTATGAAAAATTGAAGCAATTTGCCAAGTTTTTGGCGGGCCACATAGGCAAAAAATCCGAGCTCCTCGGCCCACTTGAGGAATTTTGACTTCAAATTTTCATGGTGTTCGTCTCTGGGTTTTGGTATTTCAGGTGTTGCTAGTTTTTGCTAAATTTGCATGTGATGTTAACTTTCTGCAAAAGAAATTCAGAGTGTTTCGTAATCGTAATTCTAACATATATTTGTGTTGTTTAGACAACGTTAAAAAGTTCGAACGGATATCAATAACTCATATTTTCCCTCGCTGGAAATTTTCTAAGAGTTGGATTTTTTCCAAGTTTAAAATCTTCAGAAAATCATGCAAGCGATTCTGTGGACCCTCTAGAAGAACGATACCCAAACTCGACTTTTTGGATCGCGGAACCGCGGTCATACCCTAGGGTTTGCGGCAGCTCCGTGGCGACATAAATGAGGCATGGGTCGGCCCTTCTACGGATGGTTCATAGGTGTTGTGGCATGTTCTGGGTACTTTTTGAACTCCGCTCAAGTGTTGAGCTTATCTGGAAATTTTGGGTGTTTGTTTATTCGATCGAAAAGTTTAACTTCGTCTAGCTATCTGTGATTGTGATATAATATTTGGAATCCATATAATTAGTTATGTGAAAACTAGTTTGAATTTTATAAATCTAGCCGTTTAGTCTCATTTGATCGGTTGCCATGGAATTTTGATGTGGATCAAAAGTCCGTCGCAATTATATAGTGTATGCGGATACTCGCCGGATAAGCTTACTAGATAGCCATGCCCCATAGCCCCGACCAAGTGACTGTAGGAGAACCCCATCGCCAAAAGCATCCGTTCGGTTGCTCGTGGCCGCGGTGTTCCGCTTGAGTACACTTCGTCGACGGCATCGCGGGTGCGTCCGTCTGCTAAAGTTTCCGACGAGCATTTGATTAGGTTATCGGGAATCTTGTTGAATTACCCGACAGGTTATTGAAAAGTGTTTCCAATATCGAGACTAAAATGCGAGGTTTATAATTATTAGGCATGTGATGTCTAAGGAATTCATTTGGTTGGGCATGAAATCCAAAGTATGTGATACATTGTGTTTATGATGTCTAAGGTGGTTACGGATTCCAATTGTTGTAGTTTTTCACTTTCTTTTCTGCGACCGTAAGTGTAATATGTGGTGTATCGTCGGTTTCGTTGCTATATGTCAACGACAATTGGGATATGCATATTTACTTACGTTGATGACATGCGATGTTATGTGTTGCTGTGATATGTTATATTGGATCGTCGTGTTTTGAAAAGCTGGGGTTATTTATATGAGATGAGAGTTTTTCATTTTCATTTATGTAAAAACTTGTATGTAATATTCTTTTATTGGGGCACTTCCGGGTTGAGGATGATGTCACCATTGATATATATTATTTACTTTTCCGCATTAGGATAAACCCAAGGAGGAGAGCACAAGTAACCGGGTTCTAGGGTCCAGTAGGAGACCATCTCGAGGAGTCGAGACCGGGTCTCCTAACTCTAGAATTGGTAGGGTTGCTTGCCGCTCTCGTAGGGGACTTGGGATGTGGGTTTGGCTATTCATCGCGATCGTGGAATCCGTGTTTTATACTGGCTTAATTTAAAACACGGAATTCCTAGTATATCCAATATTTCATATGTGTTCTTCTGCTGCTGATATTCTGTGATGTGATCACTTGATATATTGAGACGATTGCTAATATTATATATATGAAATATAATAAATATTGATACTTTCGTTTCTTATGTGATGCTTAGAAAGCATATATGATGGGACTTCGTTAATGAGATTAATGAAATATAAGAAACCTAAAGATGTTGTGGAATCTTGTTTTAAAAACTGGTATCTCTAGTTCTTACTTTGCATAGCAATATTCCTTGTAGAATATCCAGCACCTTATTCGATAAGGAAAGAGCCGAGATCCCTTCACCGGGAGTGACCTCTTTAGCGAAACTAGCAGATGCTACAACCCACTCGGTGTTGTCTCTTGATTTCTTTTTAGTTCATGCTTTGCAGAGTGGTATTTGTGAAATATCCTGCACCTCATTCGATGAAGAAAGAGCCGAGATCACTTCACCGGGAGTGACCTCTTTAGCAAAACTAGTAAAAACCTAAAAAACACTCCTTTTCAAAATCACTCGATTCTACAACAAGATCAAGTTCATTACGGAAAAGGTTTTCTTAAAAACCTATCGTAGCCCTCTGTCATTTCAGATAAGTGCTACTTAGTATTCGTGCTACATTTGTTGACCTCTGTCAAGGCGTAGTGTGCGGTAGCTGATTAGTGCTTATCTGCAAAGCATATGATGCAATTGGATTATGGTAGTCGTACGACCTTGTTGACCTCTGTCAATGGTCGTACGGGTGGGTTAATTCAACCATGAAATAGAGGGTTGAACTTGACTAGCAGCCTATGCTTTATTGAACTCTGTCAAGGTCATAGGACGCTTGGGGCAGAAGATTATCGGGAATTTCAAGTGTTGAAATTTGCAATGAGATTGCATACCTTCTATGAGATAGTTGTATCCCGATACCCACTGCGAGTAAGAGTTACTCCTGGGAGAGTTTTACACATTACAATTAGCTGATCAAGTAGGTGTCTAGAAAGGTGTTAAACGGGTTACGCCCCTGGGAAAACGAGGTTTATTTTAATTAGGTCCGTGCGAAAGCACAAGGAACCTCCCTCAAAGTACTAACACTGGCCTGGCCGAAAGATTGGCGAACTTATAGGGTGTAATTAATCCCGGCTAGTCTTACCTTTTAGGGTTTGATGGAAGATTTGATAAAAACAGTGGGAGCCATCCTGATTAGATAAAATAATACCCAATCTAATCTTGCAAGAGCATACGCTGAGTGTTTTCTTCTCTCTCTCTCTCTCCTGGTAGCGACCATGTCACGCCTTAATCAAGATAATGATATGGATGAATTGACACCTGCTTATTATACTGAGCCGGGGAACGTTGGTTCCGCTCTATCTTATAATTGTTATATGTCCGAGCAGGAAATGGGGGAATATCCGGATTCCTATGTCACCCATTCGAGAAAAGATCATGTTGATGCATATTCTTCGGGTGTGTTTATTAACGAGAACTGTTTCTCAGTATCCTCTACGTCCTAGGTATGAGATACTGGATTAGGATCCCACAAATATAATCTGTTACATGGGTTACATAAAGGTAGAGAACTGAGATTGGGTGATATATCTCTAAGTGTTAGAGAATGGTGCAATTGTTGTAGCCAAATCAGTTGGCAAATATCACTTTGTATTTTCAAATGATAAATACATTGATTCTGAACAAATGTTGTTAGATACCGAACCTGATATACAACATTACATCAAATTCTTGAGATAAAGAAGGATATAATTCTGTATTGGAGGATAATGTTATGAACATTTTCCTGAATCAAGAGTTGATTGGATCAGGCACGTTATATAATAGCATATACGTTCTAAATCAAACCACTGTTCAAAGTGTATAAAACACACATAAGAGGAGTAGTTCAGAAATGAATGAATCCCTCTTGTGGCATTGTAGACTAGGTCATATCAATGCGGCACGACCAGCTAATTACATAAGGATGAATATAAGAATCTGTTCGAATTTTCATCTTATGATACTTGCCAGTCTTGTCTCAAAGGTAAAATGACCAATACTCCGTTTACTGGAAACAGAGAAAGAGTTATTGAACTCTTGGGACGGATACATGATGATGTATACGGTCTTATGTCTACAATTGCCAGTGTTGGTTCTTTGTACTTTGTTATATTCACTGATCAACTCTCAGGATTTGGACATATGTTCCTGTTGAAACACAAGTCTGAAACTTTTGAGAAATTGTTACGACCCGAAATTGGCACGTGACGGCCCTTAAACTACGCAACGTCTACAGGCGTAACACACTTTAAGTAAGCCAAAAACCCAGCAATCTAAACCATCAAAAGTAGTAAGTGATAAGAACATTGTGAAAACTTTTGAAAATCTCGAGTACAAATTCTTTAAAGTCCAAATTTACTTTCTTAAAAATTTTAGCAGCATCTCCTTTGTAAAAACTAACTCCAAAAATGGGTACAACATAAAGATAAAGTAAAGCGCCCCCAACGGGAGCAAATCCACGCCCAACGGCGGAAAACAAGCACCACAACAGATATACGACGCCGTAGCGAAGAAATAAAAGGCGATATAAGTAAAACTGCATAAAAAACATCCAAGTCACCAGAATATACAATATCGTCCTCACATCTCGTCTCTAAGTCAATACATGAGAATGGTAGATTGAGAGCACAAGGTAAAAAGATATAATGTGAGCAACATCGGATAACCGCAAAACCCACCTATAGCAAATCTGCACGCAGTCAGCCGAAGCGGTATCCGCTGCAAAAAATGATATGATAGGTAGAAGCCCTGCCTCGACTACTCTGAGGAACAACCTGCAACCCTGTGGCACAATGGGGGTGAGTTGCCAACTCGTGAATAGTAAATAACATATGCAGGTAATCACAAGTATGCACATACTGCGCGAATCTATCATATGGAAGCTAATAACAATAATGGCCATATGTATGAAACAGTCATGAAAGGTACTCTATCAGGTACAATTAATACATGAAGCAATAATATGGCAATATGTATATGCTACAGTCATGAAAGGTACTCTATCAGGTACTACTAATACATGAAGCAATGCATATCAAATAAATGCGGAGTATGGAATAAAACATGTCATCCTCACGGAATCCTCATCGCGGCAGGACCAGTGTCCGTCAAGACAATCTAAATCCCAAATTCCTCAAATCAGCCCCCAAATTGGCCGTCATATCCTGTAAGTCTCATATATCCAGAGTGTCCAATATCAAGTAAATCTCATGTAATAAACAAGTATATTTGCAAGATTATTATGATGATGTATATAAATTAGATATGTATACATATATATTAGCGTCCCAATCCACTAATATATATATATATATATATTGATATATAACAGCGTCCCATTCCACTATTATATATATACTTAGGAGTAAAAATATCATGAAAACAAGTGTCTAGCATCGACACATAAATACTCATATCCATACGTTCCTTGAATCGTAAGTGTCCAGTATCGACACCCGTGATCCACGTATCGGTCTTTCTCATATTCATACGTTCATCGAATCGTAAGTGTCCGGTATCGACACCCGTGATCCACGTATCGGTTTTCTGATATCTATACGTTCCTCGAAACCCAAGTGTCTCACCTCGACACATGTGTTCCACGTATCAGTATATACGTCCTCCGAATCTTAAGTGACCCAACATCGACACTCTCGATCCCGTATCAGTTTAAAACAAATCTCTGAGTAGATGCATACAAATATCAAGTAAAGAATAAGAATACTTGAATAATTTCATGAAAACCACCATGGTCCTCAAATCCAGAAAATATCATGTGAAATCTATATCTCAATGCGAAATTCCATCAATATAATATATGCAACATAAAACAGTAATGTGAGTATATGAAGGAAAAACCGCTATCTAACTGCAACAAGTTATTATATATCATGCGGTTTCTAATTTCTCTAAGTCCATACAACATCAAATAAAGGCGAACATATAGCTATAGCCAGGTATACGTAACTACGTCGGCATAACAAGATATGTGTATCTACCTATCACTAATAATGTAATACCCTCCAGGTATATGTACAAGTATGTATGCATGATATATACGTAGCTATGTCTCATATGTGTATATACCTATCACTAATGGTACAATACCATATAGGTATATAGGTAACTAGCATTTAGGCATGTCAAGGCATATGTGTAAGTATGTAGGTATACAGGTATGCTATATGTCATATGCACAATAAAAATAAGGATTTTGTCTCAAGTCCCTAACCAATACAATATCACGTATGCATAGGTGTTGTGCGTGTCATGGCAATTATTGACGGTGTGAGTGGCATACAATCAGTGCTCGTGCAACATGAACCGTCAATAATAGTGTTGTGTCCAAGGGTACAAGTCTAATCACAACAAGTAAGACGTTTTATGCATAATCGCTATATGTGCAATATAAACACACGGCTAATATCATATCATATCTAGCCCTGACGCATAACGCCATGCGAGCGATTCCCTTGTAGATGTTAAATCTACTGACCAACGCTCCTGGCTAAATAAAGCCAACCACCCGCTTTCCCTTCTTCGTAGTGTCCGAAGTCCCCGCTTGCGACCCTAAAATTTCACAAACACATCACATAAGCTAAAAATCCTACGCCGACACAAAGATAATGAAACACAAGGATAGCACCCAGAAAATTGTAAGTCCATGTCACGCACCCCACGAGCTTGTGGGGAGGCGGAATATGTAAAAAACAATTATCAAAGCTTCGTAACACGAACTTGAGCACACGGATCGTGTCTAAACCATTACTAGCAAACTACTAAAGGTTTAACTACTCTGATTCGATGTTATACCTCATGTTACTTGTCCTTCAGGTCTTCATCGCTATCCTCCACACCTCGTAGGCTCTATGGAACGTGGGCACCTCAACGGCCTCCTCGAGTCAAGGACGATCCACCCGAGAGTATATAGTCCGAGCTCCTATCTCGAATCTGAGATAACTACGGCTCCTAGATCACTAATCTAGAAGTCCTAAAGGGTGTAGAGTAATTAGATGGATTACTTAGTCACTTAAACCCTAGGTTTCTCAACTCATGAGAGCTATTAGGGTTTGAGGAAGAAGATGAAGACTGGAGGAGAGAGAAAGCTTTTGTGATAATGATATGAATAATAACTCATGAAAGAATATAATGAAGCATACAAATATCTCTTGATCAAAATATCTAGAAATATCTTGTGAGCTTCATTTAATTCTAAGGGTGAATAACCTCATGAGTTATTAAGCATTTAATGAAAACTTACACCTTATCTCTCCACCTCATTTGTGTTTAATCCAAAAGAAATAAATACAAATGAGTCATCCTTTTCTAGAAGCTTCCCGACAAATTACGAGACTGCCCCTCCCATCCGTATTTCTGAAAAACACGGATAATCTTTGGCTGAATAAATCCATCTGTATAATACTAGAATCTAGCTTAAACCAAAGCCCGCTAGTATTATCTGCCCGATCATAATACGTGCACAAGTGTACGTAAGTGATCGTGGCCCTGCCGAAAAACCATACGGCCTCTATACCTTTTGCCCGGTGTAGGGAAACTCTCTGTGTGGGACTCTAAAGACTCAACACTACGCTGGCAGTGGGTTTAACCACAAGCCACAAGCTGTACTAGCTGTACGTAACGGTCCCCAGGTAGATGTCGATAAGAAGGACGATGAGGAAACCCATCTTAACTCCAACTGAGCCTGATGTGACAATCTCCGTACAGTCCGGTCTGTTCGTCTAGGACTATCGCATATCGGGCCTAGGGGCGGTAAATGTCAGACCCCTAATAGCGGTATAAGTCGTGTCGGAGTGAAGCCCATTACACCTTGAGAAACTACTGGAACCTACCAGTAAATCTCGTTTGCCCTGGTCAGGGACTTTGCGTAATGGCTCTCCATACACAGAGCGATATCAACCCCCAATACCGGGAGAAACGAATCCTGTCTAACCGCCACTGCCTCCAAGTGCTTCGGGACTGCACCCAACTACTACCTATTTGCACGACTCCTGTGAGCCGTGGTAGGGTAGTAATCTAAGAACAGTGGGAACACACCCGAGGCGAAGTAGCAGTGTCAAGTCGACGGACTAAGCTGTACTCATGTCACCTGGGGACTGCCATCTGAGGATGGGTATAAATCCAACCTGCAGTTCCCGGTGAGTCCTGTCCGGTGTACCTATAACCTAACGAGCACCTGCATACTATCTCCACTATGACGTACTGATGGCTGTAGGACAGACCATCTCCCTATGCTGGGATAAGAAGCGTATACACCAGTCTACTCCGGAGTATCGATGCCCTGTCTCGATAATCCTATGACCAGGGACCTGTATAGGATGCTGCTTATAGACTACCCAGCCCTACTATTGTGACTGCCATCACAACGCTGGTAATCAAGCAAAGATCCTAAGGGCTCTACTAATATGTATAAGCGATACGTTAAAAGAAACATATGCACATATTAAAGTAGACACAAACCAAGTAGCATACTACCAATTTTAGCAAGACTGTCAATACAACTGTGAATATCCCAAGCTTCCATTAAGTAATATACAAACTAGTATGATACAGTAATGGCATCTAGGGCATAAACACTAACAAAAATTACACCGCGCATCTAGTGCACAAAACGCGCACGACATTGGCAAAAACCCTAGCTAGGGTCGCTAAACTACGCAACCACCCAGTCTAGACTCCGATAGTACCATCGCACAAACACAACACAATAAAATACGAGGAAGATAATATATATAACCTCGCAACGACCAATTGAACCCATGTTCAAAATTCACCGAAACCTAGTAAGCAACTTATTGCATAATTTTGCACAAGTCTAAACCCAACACAATTCTAGCGATAACAAACATCGCAAAGTAGCTTAACTTGGTTATCCAAACCACTTCCATAATTTTAATCTCACCCAATTAGATTTTAGTAAAACCTAGTATGCTAAAAACTCAATTAGACAAATTATGAATTAACAACAATTATCATTTTCCCTCTAGGTTAAGTTTTCCTAATCTTCAATTAACAATTTACCCTTTTTATCAAGTTAAACCCTAACTTGAACTTCACTAAAATTATCATGAAACTACAAATCATGCTAATTAATCTATATTAAACAATTAAATATATAATTTAATGATTTAAACATAACAATTAAAGATTTGGGTTAGAAATTATACCTCCTCAAGAACACAAAATAGAAACTAGATCCATCATTTTAGCTTCCAAAAATGATGTTTTCTTAAAGATCAAAGCATGTTTTGTGAAGAAGAATGATGGGTTTGGATTTAATTATGAGTTTGTAGAATTATTTAAGGATTTTTGATGATTTATTGAGCTTGGAGGAGATGAAATTAGGCTTGGGAAAAATGAGGGCAGAACTAGGAAGAAGGCTCGGCCAAAAAGGAAGTGGGGGGGAGGGGGGGTTGTGAAAAGTGTGTGGAGTTTTCTAGCTAAAAAATGTAATAAATGCTCATTAACACAAAATGCCACCTTTCTTTTCTTTTCTTTTCTTTTAAAAAATAATTTCCTTTAACACAAAATATCTATATATTTCTATGGATGGATTAACTAAAAATCTAGTGATTAGATTAGCATAGATTCACATTGAAGTAATTAACCCAAACAAAAAATGTAATTACCACTAATTAAGTGCATAATTAACAACTTAAAATAATATTTAATTAGGGAAAATTTTTATGTGAACCAAAACTTTCAATTGACCCCCAAAGCCCGCGCACTAGTTTCATTCTAGCTAAACTAGGTGTCGTCAAGTTTATACAGAAGTTTGATCACAATCGGGTTAAAACGGAAAACACCGACTATTTCACCCTAAAACGGAAAAATTCGCATAACGATTTCTAAAATGTTACAATCTCCCCCTTAAAGAAATTCGGTCCCCGAATTAAAATTTAACTACGCGTACCTTCGAAGAGATGAGGGAATTTCTTCCGCATCTCGCTCTCGGCCTCCTAAGTGATCTCCTAACTAGTAGGGCCACGCCAAAGAACCTTCACAGATGGAAAGACCTTTGACCGAAATTTCTTCACCTGCCGATCCAATATAACTACCGGCTGCTCGGTGAACGAAAGATAACGCTCAAGCTGAACGGTCTGGTGCCGAATCATGTGAAAAGGATCATGAAAGTATCTACGAAGCATCGACACAAGGAATACGGGTGAATACTCAATAATCTGGGTGGAAGTGCCATATTATAGGCAACAGTACAAACTTGCTTCAAGGATCTCAAAGGACCTACAATTTGGGACTAAGCTTCCCAAAACTCAACACGCCATTCATCGGAGAAATCCTTAGGAATACATGATCTCCCACTGCGAACTCAAGTCTGCGACAACAACTGTCAGTATAAGACTTCTGTCTGCACTGGGCTTCTCTCATCCTGACCTGAATAAACTGGATCATTTCCGAAGCCTCTCGACTGGCTGAGGTCCAAAAATCCCGCTCTCACGGAGTCAGTAAAACAGACTGGTGATCGACACAACCTAACACATAAAGCCAAGAAAGTTTCCACCTGAAACGTCTCCTGATAACAGTTATCGAAGGAGAACCATATCAATGGAAAGTGATGATCCCAACTGCCAACAACAATTAGTACGTACGCACAAGCATATCCTCCAGAGTCTGTATAGTCCGCTCTGTCTAACCATCGGCCAATGGATGGAAAAGCGGAGCTAAAGCTCAACCAGTACCCAAGGTTTCCTGAAGCTTCTGCCAACGACGGCTAGCGAACTGGGTGCCTCTATTGGATACAACGCATGAAGGAACTCCGTGCAAACGCACAAACTTAACGAAGAACAACTGAGCAAACTGAGCAAAACCGGACCACAATCACCCGAAAGGAGTCATACCCCTAACTAAACCTGGGTAGACCCACAACGAATTTCATGGAGATCTGCTCCCATTTCCACTCCGGAACGGTAAAAAAGGTTAGAACTCTCCAGTCGGTCACAATGCTCAACCTTAGCTCGCAACAAGACAAGCACCTCGAAACGAAATACGAAACCTCACTCTTCATCCCTGCCCACCCGTAACTATCTCACAAGTCACGTCACATCTTGGTGGAGCTTGGATGAACACAGAAAGCTGACTGATGTGCCTGCTCTAGGATCTCGCGTCTCTACCCATCAGCATCAGGTACATGCCAACGAGTCCAAAACGTAGCACACCCTGGTCACAAACTAGAACTCTGAATCTTTACCGTGCCGAACATGCTCCAGAATCTCAGACAAACGAGCATCGGCGGGCAGTGCCTCATGAAAATGATTAAGTAAAAGTGGACGGGCGCGGACATGAGCAAGCTGTCCCCTCATTAGAGGCGAACTTAAGCTGTACTCAACGATCGCACAAGAACTGTAAATCTGCAGAAGACTGTCTCCGAACTGCGCACAACTGGAATAAACTACCCCCGGGCCTACAACTCAAGCATCAGCTACCACAATCGCCATGCGACGGGAAACAAAGGATCTCACAAACATAATCCTTCACACGCTCCATCCAACGGTGCTGTCTCAACAATCAAAACCCGCTGCAGGAAGATATACACAAGCTCTGGTGGTCCGTGAAAATCTGACACGACTCTCCACACAAATAGTGTCCTCAAATTTTCAACGCACAACCACCACGGCCATCTCCTGATCATGAGTGGGAAATCCTACTCGTACTTCCCCCAACTATCAGGAAGAAAAAACGATAACTCTAAAATGCCGCATCAACGCAAAATCGAGCCCCACTCGTGAAACATCACAGTTAAACAACAAAGTCGCCCGATCCAGAAGCAAGAAAGAACTGGTGCAGTCGTCAACCGAGTCTTCAACTGCTGAAAACTCCGCACGCATGCCTCTGTCCAAGAAAAGAAACTTCCTTCCTTGCCAGTCTGGTTAACGGTGCAGCGATACAGAAGAAATCCTGCACGAAATGGCGGTAAATACCGGCTAAGCCCAAAAAGTTGCGGACCTCTGTCTCTGATGCATGTCTGGGCCAAGCTGTATGGCCTCGATCTTCCTCGGGACTATACGAATACCATCTCCCATAACTACAAGACCTAGGAGTTCAACACAATCAAGCCTGTAGGAACAGTCCGAGAATTTAGCAAACCACAGGTGCTCTCCCAATGTCGGCAAAGAAAATCCTCAAGTGCTGCACACGTTCCTCACAACTCTTAGAAATGACCAGAATGTCATCAATAACACCACAAACAACTGGTCGAGGAACGGCCTGAAGAAATCTGGTTCATCACATCACGAACGCTGCTAGGGCATCGGTGAGTCCAACGACACCACCAAAACTCATACTGCGCGTAGCGCGCACAAAAGCAGTCTTCGGAATGTCATCACTCTAAACCCGCAACCAATGATGACCCGATCCCAAACAAACTTTAAAAAAATGTCTTGTACTCTGGAGCTGATCAAAGAAATCATTAATGTGAGGTAAAGGATACCTATCCGCACCGTAACTCGGTTCAATTGACGATCAAACAATACACAACCTCAAACTGCCATCCTTCTCCTGGACTAAAAGAATAGGAGCTCCCTAAAGCGAAACATTCGGACGTACACGTCCCCCCTATTTAGCAACTCTGCAGCTGATTCTTAAGCTCCCTAAGCCCCGTCGGCTCATCTGGAACAAAGTCGGAAACTCCCGCACGATAGGAACCCGGTCCAATAAACCCACTGTGGCTCCGGTATCACGAATGAAAGCCAAGAATTCTCAACATCCTCTCCTCAAAAGCCGACCAGCAAAAAAGGCTGAATTCAAGCTGTGAGGGCGGCACCACTGTCCCCCCTGCACAACAAGAACTGACTAACCGGGAAAACAAATCCTGACTGTTTCCTCGCGGCAGTCCACAGACGCATAGCACGCAGCTAACCAGTCTGTGCCCAGGAGAACGTCAAATCCAACATATTTAGAAGGATCAAAACGACGGACGAATCTCTATCTCCTATCCAATTGGCAGACGACCGAAACACGTGTCGTGCAACAAAAGGATCGCTGACAGAATTAACACAACAAAAGGCTGATCTAGCTAACACGACTCTCCTCGTCCCAAGCCTCTGCTACTCCCGCGACGTGCAGGAAAATCTGTCACGGCAACTGAACCTCTGTCTCGGGGCTGACACACCTGCACGAGCCCTCCTCTGTCCTCGAACTCCCAAAGTCTCAGAAAGACGCTCCTCGTCACATAGGGCTGCGTCTATTGGTGCTGTTTAAGTAACACAATACTGTGTGCTGATAGCAAAGAATAACTGGATAACAAGGGTGGCAACCTCCTGTCGCTGCACTCGACTGGCCTCAACCAATGACCTCATCATCTGGCGCAAGTCCTGCATATCTGCCTCAAGCCTCGTGATACGATCTATCAAAGGCGGATCAAACAGCTCTTGAACAACGAGCATACCATCCCGGTCAGTCCTCATCCTAAACGAGTCAACTCTGACCTCGGCTCTCGCTGCCTCTCTTTGAGCCCTCATAGTCATCGGCGGCGAAAGGCTATAAATGGAAATAGGATTCGATATGAACACGGAAATCGAATCACAAGGATATGTATCATCAAGGAAGGAATTTCAAGCAATTAGTACTTGGCTCACTTTAGGCGGAGTACCGTGTCGTAAGTATGCCGCGGACATACACACGTTACATTACTCTGCTTAAGCTACCTACTCCATCATACCAAGGTCATCCTACACTCAGAAAGGTAAAACCTAGCAATCTGATACCAACTTTGTCACGACCCGAAATTGGCACGTGACGGACCTTAAACTACACAATGTCTACAGGCGTAACGCACTTTAAGTAAGCCAAAAACCCAGCAATCTAAACCATCAAAAGTAGTAAGTGATAAGAACATTATTAAAACTTTTGAAAATCTCGAGTATAAATTCTTTAAAGTCCAAATTTACTTTCTTAAAAATTTTGGCAGCACCTCCTTTGTAAAAACTAACCCCAAAAATGGGTACAACATAAAGATAAAGTAAAGCATCCCCAACGAGAGAAAATCCACGCCAACGGCGGAAAACAACCACCACAACAGATATACGATGCCGTAGCGAAGAAATAAAAGATGATAGAAGTAAAACTGCATAAAAGACATCCAAGTCACCAAAATATACAATATCGTCCTCACATCTCGTCTCTAAGTCAATACATAAGAATGGTAGATAGAGAGTATAAGGTAGAAATATATAATGTGAGCAACATCGGATAACCGCAAAACCCACCTATAGCAAATTTGCACGAAGTCAGCCGAAGCGGTATCCGCTGCAAAAGATGATATGATAGGTAGAAGCCCTGCCTCGACTACTCTATGGAATAACATGCAACCCTATGGCACAACGGGGGTGAGTTGCCAACTCGTGAATAGTAAATAACATATGCAGGTAATCGCAAGTATACACGTACTGCGCGAATCTATCACATGCAAGCTAATAGCAATAATGGCCATATGTATGCAATAGTCATGAAAAGTACTCTATCAGATACAACTAATACATGAAGCAATAATATGGCAATATGTATATGCTACAGTCATGAAAGGTACTCTATCAGGTACTACTAATACATGAAGCAATGCATATCAAATAAATGCGGAGTAAGGAATAAAACATGTCATCCTCACGGAATCCTCATCGTAGCAGGACCAGTGTCCGTCAAGACAATCTAAATCCCAAATTCCTCAAATCAGCCCCCAAATTGGCCCTCATATCCTGTAAGTCTCATATAGCCTGAGTGTCAAATATCAAGTAAATCTTATGTAATGAATAAGTATATTTGCAAGATTATTATGATGATGTATATAAATTAGATATGTATACATATATATTAGCGTCCCATTCCACTAATATATATATATATATATATATATATATATATATAACAGCGTCCCATTCCACTGTTATATATACACTTAGGAGTAAAAATATCATGAAAACAAGTGTCTAGTATCGACACATAAATACTAATATCCATACGTTCCTCGAATCGTAAGTGTCCGGTATCGACACCCGTGATCCACGTATCGGTCTTTCTCATATTCATACGTTCCTCGAATCGTATGTGTCCGATATCGACACCCGTGATCCACGTATCGGTTTTCTGATATCTATACGTTCCTCGAAACCCAAGTGTCTCACCTCGACACTTGTGTTCCACGTATCGGTATATACGTCCTCCGAATCTTAAGTGCCCCAACATCGACACTCTCGATCCCGTATCGGTTTAAAACAAATCTCTGAGTGGATGTATACAAATATCAAGTAAAGAATAAGAATACTCGCATAATTTCTTGAAAACCACCACGGTCCTCAAATTCAGAAAACATCATGTGAAATCTATATCTCAATGCGAAATTCTATGAATATAACATATGCAACATAAAACAGTAATGCGAGCATATGAAGGAAAAACCGCTATCTAACTGCAACAACTTATTATATATCATGCGGTTTCTAATTTCTTCTAGTCCATACAACATCAAATAAAGGTGGACATGTAGTTATAGCTAGGTATACGTAACCACGTTGGCATAGCAAGATATGTGTATCTACTTATCAATAATGATGTAATACCCTCCAGGTATATGTACAAGTATGTATGCATGATGTACACGTAGCTATGTTTCATATGTGTATATACCTATCACTAATGGTATAATACCATATAGGTATATTGGTGACTAGCATGTAGGCATGTCAAGACATATGTGTAAGCATGTAGGTATACAGGTATGCTATATTTCATATGCACAATAAAAATAAGGATTTTGTCTCAAGTCCCTAACCAATACAATATCACGTATGCATAGATGTTGTGCGTGTCATGGAAATTATTGACGGTGTGAGTAGCATACAATCAGTGTTCGTGCAACATGAACCGTCAATAATAGTGCTGTGTCCAAGGGTACAAGTCTAAGCACAACAACTAATAATATGCAATGACGTTTTATGCACAATCTCTATAGCTGCAATATAAACATGCGGCTAATATCATATCATATCTAGCCCTAACGTATAACGCCATGCGGGTGATTCCCCTGTAGATATTAAATCTACTCACCAACGCTCCTGGCTAAGTAAAGCCAATCACTTGTTTTCCCTTCTTCGCAGCGTCCGAAGTCCCCGCTTGCGCCCCTAAAATTTCACAAACACATCACATAAGCTAAAAATTCTATGCCGATACAAAGATAACGAAATGCAAGGATAATGCCCAGAAAATTACACTGCGCACCTAGTGCACAAAACGCACTCGACATCGGCAAAACTACGCCCAGAAAAACCCTAGCTAGGGTTGCTAAACTACGCAACCACCCAGTCTAGACCCCGATCGTACCGATCGCGCAAACACAACACAATAAAATATGAGGAAGATAATATATATAACCTCGCAACGACCAATTGAACCCACATTCAAAATTCACCGAAACCTAGTAACAACATATCGCATAATTTTGCACAAGTCTAAAGCTAACACAATTCTAGCGATAACAAATATCGCAAAGTAGCTTAACTAGGTTATCCAAACCACTTCCATAATTTTAATCTCACCCAATTAGGTTTTAGTAAAACCTAGTATGCTAAAAACTCAATTAATTAGGAATTAACAACAATTATCATTTTCCCACTAGGTTATGTTTTCATAATCTTCAATTAACAATTTACCCTTTTTAACAAGTTAAGCCCTAACTTGAATTTCACTAAAATTATCATGAAACCACAAATCATGCTAATTAAGCTATATTAAACAATTAAATAGCTAATTTAATGATTTAAACATAACAATTAAATATTTGGGTTAGAAATTATACCCCCTCAAGAACACAAAATAGAAACTATATCCATCATTTTAGCCTCCAAAAATGATGTTTTCTTGAAGATCAAAGCAAGTTTTGTGATGAAGAATGATGGGTTTGAATTTAATTATGAGTTTGTAGGATTATTTAAGGACTTTTGATGATTTATTGAGCTCGGAGGAGATGAAATTGGGCTTGGGAAAAATGAGGGCAGAACTAGGAAGAAGGCTCGGCCAAAAGGGAAGTGGGGTGGGGGGGGGTTGTGAAAAGTGTGTGGAGTTTTCTAGCTAAAAAATGTAATAAATGCTCATTAATGCAAAATGCCACATTTCTTTTCTTTTCTTTTCTTTTAAAAATTAATTTCCTTTAACACAAAATATCTAGATATTTCTATGGATGGATTAACTAAAAATCTAGTGATTAGATTAGCATAGATTCACATTAGAAGTAATTAACCCAAACCAAAAATGTAATTACCACTAATTAAGTGCATAATTAACAACTTAAAATAATATTTAATTAGAGAAAAATTCTATGTGAACCAAAACTTCCAATTGACCCCAAAAACCCGCGCACTAGCTTCATTCTAGCTAAACTAGGTGCCGTCAAGTTTATACAGAAGTTTGATCACAATCGGGTTAAAACGGAAAACACCGAATATTTCACCCTAAAACGGAAAAATTCGCATAACAATTTCTAAAACGTTACAGAAATTCAACGAATATAAACTTGAAGTTGAGAACCAGACGGGTAAAAGTATTAAGTCTTTCGATGTGATCGAGGAGGTGAATACTTACGCATGGAGTTCCTAGAGTTTCCAAAAAGGAGAATGAGATTCTCTCTCAGCTTACTCCTTCGAGTACACCACATCACAACGGTGTATCGGGGCGGAGGTTTTGCACCCTATGAGATATGGCGCGCTCTATGATGAGTACTGCTGAGTTACCTATTTAATTTTGGGTGTTAAGCACTTGAGAAGATTCATACCTATTGAATGGGGTTCCATCCAAATCAGTGCCTACCACTCCATATGAGATATGGTATGGAAAGGGACCATGTCTTAAACGAGTTAAGATATGGTGTTGTCCGACCTATGTTGAAAAGAAAAATCCGGACAAGCTCGAGGCAAGGTCAGTTCTGTATAAGTTTGTTGGATATCCCAAACATTTGCGAGGGAATATCTTCTACCAGACTGAGGAAAAAAAGATGTTTTGTTTCTCAGAATGCCACATTTTTTTTTAGAAAAGGAATTTCTTGTGAAGAAATTTGTGTTCATAAGGTAGAACTGGAAGGAGTTCCAGCTAGACAAACTAACAGCTGATGATTTGGTGATACCAAAGGATTAAATAGTCTCCAACAAATCCCAGCCTCTCCGCGAATCTGGTAGGGTTCCTCATCCCCCTGAGAGATACTACGGTTTTCTTGATGACAGTGGGAGCGGGGATTGAATCATGGTAGATGATGACCCAACCAGGTTCAGGCAGGCCATCCCGAGTGGGGACTCAGTGCAATGGCTTGATGCTGTGCAATTAGAGATGGAATCCATGTACACCAACAAAGTATGACTTTGTATATTGCACCTGAAGGGGTAAAACCCATTAGGAGCATATGGATCTTGAGAAGATTCTTGGTATAGATGGAAAAGTTGAGACTTTAAAACTATGCTTAAGTCCATCAGGATCAATGCGCGCATCGCGGAGTTGGAACATCTGTTTTAATATGCCAGTCAAAGAGTTTGACTTCATCAAAAAGATAGATGGACCTTGTATATACAAGAAGGTTGTAGATGGTAGGGTTGTTTTCCACGTATTGTACATAGATGGCATACTCTTGATAGGAAATGGTTTCCTATGCTACACTCGATCAAGCTCCTTTTATCACGGGGTTTCTCCATGGAAGATCAGGATGATACCTACAACATCTTATAGATTATGATCTACGATGATATATCTAAATGGATGTCGGGAGTGTCCCAAATCCTGGTACATTAACACCATACTAAAGGGTTTTAGTATGGAGAATTCTAAGCGTGGTGGTTCGCCCACTTACTCAAGAATTACTCTCTCCAAAAAGAAGTCTTCCAAGACTGATTTGGAGAGAGCTCGCGTGCAAGGAATAACCTATGTTTCGGCAGTAGGCTCTATCACATATGTGATGGTATGTACTAGACCAGATGTAGCTAACTCACTAGGTGTAATGATCAGGAATCAATCAGATCTTGGGAGAATCACTGGACAGATATGAAGGACATTCTTAAGTACTTGAGAAGCACTAAATGAATGTTCTTGGTTCGAGCTTCTAGAGTGATAAGGTCGATTGAAAGCCAGTCACAGGAATTGTCTTTACTCTTAGTGGAGGGACGGTATGTTGGAAGAGTTCTGTAACATTTCAAAGTAATAAAATATTATTTTTGGGAATTTTTATAATTTAATATTATTTTATTGAATATTTTAATATTTCGGTAAAATTAAATACAAATAATGGGAAAAAAATTTATGGAAAATTATAAAATGGGGTATTTATTGGAATTATGCATTTTTAAGTTTTTGTGATCATTTATATGCTAATTTAGTGCTAATCGCGATTAAAAATCGTTAATCGGATTTTTAGCAATTTTGTGCGAAACATGCACATATCTTTTTCTACACTTGTGTTACATTTTTTCTTGCCATGGTTTTACTTTGGGGTTACTATTCTTGTGAGAAAGGAAATTGGGGAAAAAGAAAAGAAAAGGGTTTTGAATAAAGAATTTGTAGTAGGTAGGAGTGTGAGAGAAGGAGGGGGTTATGTTTGACTATGAACCATTCTCCCATTATTTCTCTCCTCTCATCTTCTCTTCCCCTTCCTCATTTGCTACTGCTGCTGTTGCTCTTCTCCCTCCCCTCTTCAAGCCCCAAATCACCATGAAAACAACACCAAAACACCACTCTCATTTCATTAAAAGTGTGCACAAGCCCAAGATCTACACATTGGACCATGAAAGAAAGCATTTTGGCCACTATGGGCAACTCAAGAATTTCCTTGAGTTGCCAAATGAGGTAATTTCTAGATCATTAGCTTAGTTTATGCATTACTTATACCCCATGTTTAGTTTAGAACCGATATTATGTGTTTTGATGGACTTAAGGAAAACCTAGTTAGTGTTTGGAGAAATTGTGAGTTGTATTGTGAAATTGAGCTTAGTAGAGGCCGCACAAACACCCTAGTGATGTTATTTTGGACCCGACCCTGAACTAGAAACCAGAATACGGATTTATGGAATCGATATCGGGGAAAACTGTAAATCTGGGAGTGTATTTTGTAATCTGCTATCACCCGAGACATCCTAAAATAAAATTGTTTGGACAGTGAGATATGCAGGCACCCTAGAACCACCACACAAAACCCCAGCCCCCAACTCCTTCTTCAGGCCGTAAATTTATCCAGTTTGGTCGCAAATTGCGGCCTGGACTCCACCAAACTTGCTCGTTTTGGTTTTGGTGTTTCCTTATCAGTAGATTATACCCTTGGCACATGTAGATTTGTCTAATTTACCTAGAGTGAAATATGGAGCCTATTTCCTTAGTTGCTGTTTTGGATTCGTGTTTCCGTATTCCGTATTTCTAATTCTGAGTTTGCGTATGGTGTTTTACCTCGACTACTTGGCGTTTATACGATGATATCGAGGGTTGTTGATGGTTTTGGAATGCGTTGTCCATAGGTTCTAACCTATAGACCATAGCGTATCGTTTTGGGATTTCGTATGCCGTTTTAGTTTTGAATTGGTTTCGATACGCATTTGCGATACGTTAATATGTAGGTACCCCATGAAGACTTCAGGATGACAAGCAAATGCGTGGTGACGTCAACAGATAAAGACGCAAGGTGAGTAGATTATATCTATGGGGGAAGTCGGGTGGATGGCGTATAGCACCCCCGCAGTCCGTGGTGATGTATACGAATACGTATACACACATATATTTATTATATAGTTTAAGATTATTGATGGTAAAATGGATTATTAATAATAAGGATGTATTGGTTTAGTGTAGTACGAAACCCTAGAGTAGTGGTTGCACCCACACATACACGCACGCATATACTTGCATACATTCTTTCTTTTACCTGTGCGCATATAGAGGTGTGTATATTTACACATGGGTATGGGACTATGTGTTCATATACGGGATTTGAGGATGATACGTGGGATTGAGATGGGTCGATGAGATTTGATTGAGGCCGTGAGATTCGGCGATATGACAGAGTTCGTATTTGAGATACGACATGATGGTTTAGCGGGCCTTTAGGCATGTGTTTTACCCTGCATTCATACTTATATAGATGGTATCGATTGTACTAGACTTAGATCTGTACCTTAGATTATTTGATATGATAGTAGTGATACCTGATATGTGATGAGATAATGTGATATTGACCCGTACCCAGCTATTGGGATGCCGTACGACGATTTACCGTACGAGCCTATATTGATGATAGATCCGCGCTCATGACTCGAGGATATTATATTGTTTGTGATACTATTGAGGCGGGATCACCGACTATTATATTTATATATATATATCGACTCAGATGTAGGTGGTTTCATACCCCTCCTGTTTAGATTACTTAGTAAACATTAGACTAGACCCGAGTCATACCTATTTCAAAACTAACGAATCGGGGATATTTTAAAGATAAGCAAAAGGGATTCTACGGATATTTTCAAACGATGCATCTTTTCTTGAAACACCGTATCCCTTATTTTACCAAAAACCCTGATTCGTCTTATTTCAAATGTCAAGGCTGCATGATATATTTATTGTGGTAGATTCTTTACGGTTGCGTTGATTATTCGATTCCGCATATTCATGCTATTTTCATTGCATCGCTTGTGTTGTTGATATATTACAGTCATGCTGCTAGGACACCAGCACCATTATCGATGATGCGTATGTTCCACGTACACTTGTCTGCCGGCTCACACACTTCATCATCGATAATTACCATGTCACTACACTATAGTACTGTTGCATTCAGGATATGATTCTTGCATCACATACATCATGTTTTCTGATTATACGCATTGAGATATTCGTTTTCACGATATTTCTGGATTTGGGGACCGTGGATAATTTCAAAGGAGAGTATGTACTTATTTGAAAAACCCGGTTTCCTTGATATGATATTTCAGTGCGTCCACCATGTGTTTTCTCGGTGCTAGAGTGATATATATGAGAGGGGGGGCTGACCCGGACTGACGGATGCCGGATATATATATGAGAGGGGGCTGACCCGGACTGACGGATGCCCGATATATATATGAGAGGGGGCTGACCCGGAATGACGGATGCCCGATATATATATGAGAGTGGGGCTGACCCGGACTGACGGATGCCCGATATATATGAGAGGGGGCTGACCCGGACTGACGGATGCCCGATATATGAGGATTTACGTGCCGATGTTAGGCACAGGTTTTCATGATGTTTTCGAGTGTCGATGCTAGGCACTCAGGTTTCATGCTTTTGATTATATCCTCATCATATGCATTATGATATTTACATGCATGATGGTTATTGTCAGTGGGTGACGAGTGGACAGGATCCACATACATGCAGATTGATTACAGGTATCATACTTCATATTTATGATATGCTATTACCTGAGGCACTGGTACGAGCACTTGGCACTACACTCATGTATAGAGATTACATTGCTACTTTAGCATGCTTCAGACTTATTCATCTTGAGGTTTATATATATCTGATCGTATTGACCTAGGATGGGTCATACATTCGATCTCTGCTTGTAAATATTTTCTATTCACGAGTTGGCAACTCACCCCGTTGTGCCACAGTTCTTGCAGGTTTTGCCCGTACAAATTCCATAGCGGCATTTCTGGCACACTGCTTCCATATGGGTGACTTGCTTTGGTAGGTGGGTTCTTTTGTATCAGAGCCACCATTGTACATTTATTATTCATTGTATCTAGAAATTCCATCAACCAAAACTTGTATATTGTTTCAGAATTAGAAAAATAGTGATGTACTATTTCAAACTTAGAGTCACGCTTGTAGTATTACGGTTTTCTGGCTGCTTTGAGTTTCTTTTTGAGTTTTGATTCTCGCCCTATGGAGTTGTATATTATATTGCTTGCGTGGTTGTGACCGTCGATTGACGAAGAGCTAGCTCCCGCTTGGGGATGCCTTTTTCCTTGCATATATATATATATATTATTCTGGTTGTACCCCGTTCCGGGCCAGTATTTACAAAGGAAACTCTGCCGAAATTTTCCGGAAAGATTACACATTTTAAAAATGCATATTCGGCTTAGTTATTTAAAAACTTTGATTTTCAAAACATGTTTTCCTTACTTCTTAAAACCAGTTTTCTTTATTTACTCCTTAAAATGGTTTTAGATTTCTGGGCTTTTGGCTTACTTGGATCAGATGGAGTCCTATAGACCTCATACGGTTCAAGGGTCAGTCACGTGCTCTTTCGGGTCGTGACAAGTTCCAAGCTAGATACCGTGGCATACTAGACGATAAAGGCTGGATACATTGCTACCAACGATGCTGCCAAAGTGGATGTCTGGGAATTTCTTGTTCATGAGATTAACATGGTTCCTACCATTGAGCGTCCAATAACTGTTATTGTGAGTACAATGGAGTTGTGTTTATAGCCTAGGAACACCGGTCCCATCAGCGATCCAGACATATTCTGAGGACAGTATCACCTGATCAGGATGATGGTTGATCTCCAAGGGATCGAGGTTAGGAGAGTTGACTCAAAGGATAACACGGCGGATCCACTTACAAAGGCCTTTCCCTAGAGAGACTTCTATAGGACGTTGCGTATGAGATACTGCAACAAATGACCTTAGTGCAAGTGGGAGATTGTTAGTTATATGTATGCCCTAGAGGCCATTACTGTACATGTGATGTATATTGTAGTGGATGCTTGGACATATATAGGGAGGACTTTCTTGCTCGACATGATAGTATGCTATCTGGTTGCTCTTTATCTTAACATGTACACTTATAGTCTCTCTATTACATGTTGATAAAGCCCTTAGGATGAGTACTTGACTACCAGGACTATGATGCAGATCATACTACTGGGGCAGTGGTAGTCGGTAAGTACATCCTTCAAATGTTCCTAGTTGTGGGAGTATCGAGACAGGGCATCGATACTCCAGAGTAGACCAGCGTTTACGCTTCTCGACCCATATGATGGACAATGGATGATCCCACATCTATTGGTGTTTGACATTAGAGAAGGTATACGGGTGCTCAGTGTAGACTGGCTACACTGAACGGACTCGCCGAGAACTCCTAGATGGTATTATACCTATCGTCAGATAGTAGTTCTCTGGTGATACTGGTACAGGTTAGTCTGTCGACCCGAGATCGTCATAGAGTCTTCTGTGATTTCCACTGTGCTTTGATTTCCACCATACTACGTTCAAGAGATCGTGCAAAAAGGTGGTTTTTGGGTACAGTCCCGAGTCATATGGAGGCAATGAGCGATAGGAGGGGATTCATCTCTCCCGGTATTGAGGGTTGATGTTGCGCTATGCTCGATTGGCCATAACAGGAAATCCCTGGCAGGGTTGCTGAGATTTACCAGTAAGTGTTATCAGTAGTTTCTCGAACCGTTATGGACCTTGCATCGGCATGCCTTATCGGGCTATTAGGGTCTGACGTTATACCACCCCCAGGCTGCGATATGTGACATATCTGACAAAGAGACTGGACTGTACGGTAGTGTTACTGATTGGATTCGCAAGAGTATGAGCAGGCTTGCTTGTTGATCTTTTGATCGCTCAATATCCGGGTGGCCGTTACGTTTAGAAGACCGCTTGCGGCTTGTGGGCGTTTGATATGATCATCACCTACTGCCGGCGTATTGTCGAGTCTTTAGAGTCCTACACAGAGATTTCCTGCTTCATGTGAAATGAAGTAGGAGCACATATATGGTGTGTGCGGGACCGAGATTAATGCGCGTATGTGATACCGTATTCTATTCTCGCGATATGTGATATCGGACGGTTATATGTGATATAGCCGGGTTAACGGATTAAGTGTTGATTCGATATGTTGTAACATTTGATATTAGCCGGTTGTATGTGATGTTAGTTATATGTATGCCCTAGAGGCCATTACTGTACATAGGATGTATATTGTAGTAGATACTGGGACATATATAGGGAGGACTTTCTTGCTCGATATGATAGTATGCTATCTGGTTACCCTTTACCTTAACGTGTATACTGATTGTCTCTCTGTTACATGTTGGTAAAGCCCTTAGGATGTGTACTTGATTACCTGGACTATGATGCGGATCATACTAGTGGGGACATGGTAGTCCATAAGTACATCCTTCAAAGTCCCTAGTCGTGGGTATATCGAGACGGGGCATCGATATACCAGAGTAGACTAGCGTATACCTTCTCGACCCATACAGATGGGCGATGGATGATCCCATAGCCATTGGTGTTTGACATCAGAGATGATATACGGGTGCTCAGTGGAGACTGGGTACACTGGACGGACTCGCCGAGAACTCCCCGATGGTATTATACCTTACGTCAGATGGCAGTTCTCTGGTGACACTGGTACAGAGTAGTCTGTTGACCCGAGATCGTCATAGAGTCTTGTGTGGTTCCCACTGTGCTTTGATTTCCATCTTACCATGTCCAAGAGGGCGTGCAAAACGGTGGTTTTTGGGTACAGTCCCGAATCACATGGAGGCAATGAGCGATAGGAGGGGATTCGGCTCTCCCGGTATAGGGGGTTGATGTTGCGCTGTGTTCGATTGGCGATAACAGGAAATCCCTGGCCAGGGTTGCTGAGATTTACTGGTAAGTGTTACCAGTAGTTTCTCGAATTATTATAGACCTCATATCGACACGACTTATCGAGCTATTGGGGTCTGACGTTTACCACCCCTAGGCAAGATATGCGACATATCAGACGACGAGACCGGACTGTACGGTAGTATTACTGGTTGGATTCACTGGAGTGTGAGCGGGCTTGCTCGTCGATCTTCTGATCGCTCAATACCCGGGTGGCCATTACGTTTAGCAGACCGCTTGCGGCTTGTGGGTGTTTGATATGATCATCACCTGCTTCCGGCGTATTGACGAGTCTTTAGAGTCCTACACAGAGGTTTCCTGGCTCAAGCGAAACGAAATAGGAGCGCATATGAGATATGTGCGGGACCGAGAATAATGCGTGTATGTGATACCGTATTCTATTCTCGCGATGATTGTATCGAATGGTTGTATGCGATATAACTTAGTTATCGAATCGAGGATTGATTCGATAAGCCGATACATTGTATATTAGTCGGTTATATGTGATATGACCGGATCGTTAAATCAAGTGTTGATTTAATGATTTAATGCATAATTATATATTTGATATATTACTTTGCATTAACTAGTATTGGTTCATTTTAAATGGATTTTCTCACTTTTTGTGCACATTGTATATGTGATATACTTTTGTACACAAGTTTGTATCATGTTTGATGATGCATGCTAACTTGGGTTTGTGTAAAGACTAAACCATGGTTATATGAATGGTTAGGGTTTTGTTTTCTTTTTCATTTATCTTATTTAGTTATTTATTTTGAAAATGATAAGCATAAAGAGAAAGAATGGTGGCTTCATTTGTAGTTTAGTTGAAGCTTCATGAATCTTTGACCTAGTCCACCATTCCTGTCTCTTGCTTAACCCTAACCATCATATCTAACCATGGTCTATTCTCTACACTAAACTAAGGTTAGTATTATGATAAGTATTGATTTTGCTTTTCATTTTAAAAAAAGATATCATAATATTATCATCTTCTTCTTCTTCTTCTTCAAGAAGAAAACCTAGACTTAATCAATGGTGACTTGATGAAATGAGTGAGAAATCCAATTCTAAAGTGAACCCACTTCCTATTTCTTCATCCTCTACCTCTTGCCAAGTAGTATAGGGTGTTTTCTTCACAAGTTTCTTGACTTGGTGAAGTTGGAGCTTGATCTAGTGATGCCTCGACGTAGATCATCTTCGGCACGAAGCCGACGACCTTGCCCGCCCATTTCTCCGATGAAGCCGACGCTAGAGCCCGGGATTCCATTTGGACAGCGAGGAGACTTCATTGCGGAGCTATGGAGGTGGAGGACCGGATCTACAAAGGTTGTATTTCCGTACACTTAGTTAATTTGTTAACTAGTTTCATTTTTCGCCTAGAATTCTAGTTAACGATCCGTAGTCTAGGGTTTCTCGGCACCGTAAAATTTGAAATTGGCATGGTTGATGCCTTGTGAGACTTCTTGAGAGTGCCTAGGAACCCTACAGTGGTATCAGAGCCTAGCTAGAGCCTTAGGCGATTCTCAGACGGAGTTAGAAGTCCGATCGAACCGAAACCCTAAAATCAAAATTGCTCTCTGTACATTTTTCAAAAACTGGGTTTTTCCCAGATTAAAAATATGCAGAAAAATAAGCAGGAATATCTAAGAATTGCTGTGAATTTCGACAACCTGATTCCACCATAGAGCGGCGGAACCGCGGCATTAGCATGGCTAATGCGGCGGTTCCGCGGCCAATTAATCCCTTCTTCAGTTGATTTCTGCACAGTAATTCCTATTTTTCAGTGCTGGTTTTCCTGGGAATTTTTAATCTAAACTTAAGAGTTGAGTTTTCTGGGTTGTATTGGGAGTTCGTCGATTCGATCGGATTTTCAAACTGTGTCTATGTGTTTTCCGGATATTTTTTTGAATATGTTAAAAAGTTCGACCGGATATAAATACCCACTTTTTCTCCTGCCGGGAAATTTCCAATTGTTGGACTTTTCCGTAGTTTAATGACGTTCTAAGTAGTGCAAGTAATGCGATGGTCCTTCTAGAAGACAACAAACCTTAACTCGATTATGTGACCGTCTTGAACTACCCTTTGAACCTTAGGGTTTGGGGCAGTACGGCGTGCCACATGTGAGGCGTTGGCTTGACCCTTCTACGGCTGGACCGTTGGTACTGAGGCACGAACTGAATGTTTTTAGACTTATTTCATGTGTTGAGCTGTATCGGGAAAACTTGGGTGTTTGGATGTTCGATCGGAAAGTTTAACATTTTCTATTTATCTGGAATAGGATACAATAATTGGAATTCACAAGAAGTTATGAGATAACTGAATGAATGTTATTAACATAGCAGTTTAGTCTCACTTGATCGGTTGCCACGAAATTTTGATGTGATCAAAAGTCCGTCGCAATCACGTAGCGTACGCGGATACTCGCCGGGTAAACTTTATAGACAGCCTCGCTCCATAGCCCCGACCAAGTGACTGTAGGAGAACCCCGTCGCCGAAAGCATCTGTTCGGGTGCTCGCGGCAGCGGTGTTCCGCCTTGGTGCACTTCGTCGACGGCGTCGGGGGTGCGGCCGCCTACTGAAGTTTGCGACGAGCATTCGATCAGGATGTCGGGAATCCTGTTGAATTGCCCGACTTGATATTGAAAAGAGTTTTCGATTTTGAGACTAAAATGCGGGGTTTATAATTTTTAGGCATGCGATGTCTAAGTGATTCATTTGGTCAGGCATGCGATGTCTGAGGTGGTTGCGGATTCCAATTGTTGTAGTTTTACACTTTCTTTTCTGTGACCGTAAGTGTAATATGTAATATCACCGTTTTCGTTGCTATATGTCAACGACAATTGGGATGGGCATATTTACTTATGTTGATGACATGTGATGTTATGTGTTGCTGGATATGTTATATTGGATCATCGTGTTTGAATACCGGGGTTTTTTATGTGAGATGAGTGTTTTTCATTTTCATTCATGTAAAAACTTGCATGTAATATTCTTTTATTGGGGCACTTCCAGGTTGCGGAAGATGTCACCGTTTGTATATTATTTTCTTTTCCGCACTAGGATAGACCCAAGGAGGGGAGCACAAGTAACCGGGTTCTAGGGTCCAGTAGGAGACCAACTCGAGGAGTCGAGTCCGGGTCTCCTAACCCTAGAATTGGTAGGGTTGCTTGCCGCTCTCGTAGGGGTCTAGGGGTGTGGGTTTGGCTATTCATCACGACCGTGGAATCCGTGTTTTATACTGGCTCGTATTGAAAACACGGACGTCCTAGTATATCCAATATTTCATATGTTTCTTCTGCTGCGATATCTGTGATGTGATCATGTGATGTTCTGTGATGGATACTGTATATAGTATATACGATATATTATATAGATGTTACTTATATTTTACACCCGCGCTAGCCCTGCCCTGCTCTGCTCTGCTGTTAGTTATCTAACCTAACGGTGCACGAGGGGACATCGAAGCGAATGCGGATGGCATAAGTGTACGTCGTATTTATCTGTGATGTTTAGGTACTTAAATGATGGGACTTCATTAATGTGATTAATGAAATAAAAGAAACCTAAGATGTTGTAGAATCGAATTTCAAAAATAAAACAGGTAGCTACAGTTCTTGCTTTGCACAGCGGTATATATGATATATCCGGCACCTTATTCGATGAGGAAAGGACCGAGATCCCTTCACCGGGAGTGACTCCTTTAGCAATAACTGGCAGATGCTACACACTCGGTTTGTCTTTTAATTGCTTTTAAGAGTTTTTGCTTTGCACAGTGATATATATGATATATCCCGCACCTCATTCGACGAGGAAAGGACCGACGATCCCTTCACCGGGAGTGACTCCTTTAGCAAAACTAGAAAAGCCTCAAAAACACTCCATTTCAAAATTCATTCGATCCTACAACGATATCAAGTTCATTACGCAATAGGCTTTCTTAAAAGCCTGTCGTAGCCCTCCGTCATTTCAGATAAGTCCTGTTTAGTATTCGTGCTGCGTTTGTTGACCTTGTCAAGGCGCAGTGTGCGGTAGCTAACCAGTATTTATCTGCTTATGCATATGATGCAGATTGGGTTAGGGTAGTCGTGCGGCCTTGTTGACCTTGTCAAGGGTCGTGCGGGTGGGTTTGATTCAATCAAGAAATGACGGGTTGAACTTGACTTGCGGTCTATGGTTTGTTGACCTTGTCAAGGTCATAGATCGTTTGGGGAAAAATTATCGGGAATTTCAAGTGTTGAAATTTGCAATGAGATTGCATACCTTCTATGAGATAGTTGGATCCCGATACCCGCTGCGAGTAAGAGTTACTCCTGGGAGAGTTTTACACATTACAATTAGCCGATCAAGTAGGTGTCTAGAAAGGTGTTAACGAGGTTACACCTCTGGGAAAACGAGGTTTACAGTAATTAGGTTCGTGCGAAAGCACGGGGGACCTCCCTCAAAGTACCGACACTGGCCTGGCTGAAAGATTGGCGAACTTGTAGTGTGTAATTAATCCCGGCTAGTCTTTCCTTTTAGGGTTTGAAGGAAGATTTGATAAAAAGCAGTGGGAGCCATCCTGATTAGATAAAATAATAACCAATCTATTCTTGCAAGAGCGCACGCTGAGTGTTTTCTTCTCTCTCTCTCCTGGTAGCGACCATATCACACCTTAATCAAGATAATAATACGGAATATTGACCGAACCCGCTTGTTATACTGAGCTGGGGAACGTTGGTCCCGCTCCAACTTATAATTGTTATAAGACAGAGCAGGAAATTGGGGAATACCAGATTTCCCGTGCCACCCAAACGAAGAGAGTGCATGCTGATGCATCATCTTCGGGTGTGTTCATTACAAAGAACTGTTTCTCTGTATTCTCTACGTCCTGGGTATGTGATACCAGATCAGGATCCCAGATATGTAATATGTTACATAGGGCTACAGAAAGGTAGAGAACTGAGGACGGGTGATAAGTTTCATGAGGCAGAAAACGGGGCAAGTGTTGCTGCCAAGTCTGTTGGTCACTGTCACCCTGTATTCCAAATACATTGATTCTGAACGAATGTTATTAGATACCGAACCTGATATACAAAATCATATCTATCTCTTTATTAGTAAAGAAATGATAAAATTTTGTATAGATGGATAATGTTTTGAACATTTCCTATATCAAAAGTTGATCGGTTCAGGCACGTTATCTAAAAGCATTGATTTTCTAAATCAAACTTCAGTTCTTTAGTATACGGAACACACACAAGAAGAAGAGTTCAGAAATGAACCAATCCTTCTTGAGGTATTGTAGACTAGGTCATATCAATGCGACCCGACTAGCTGATGTTACATTTAGATGCATATTTAAATCAGTTTGAATTTACATCTTGTGCAACTTGCCAGTCATGTCACAAAGATTAGATGACCATAGCTCTGTTTATTGGAAACAGAGAAAGAGTTAATGAACTCTTGGGACTGATACATGATGATGTATGTAAGGTCTCCTGTCTACACATGCCAGGACTGGTTCTTTATACTTTATTATATTCTCTGATAATCTCTCAAGATTCAGACATATGTTCCTGTTGAAACACAAGTCCGAACCTTTTGAGATATTCACAGAATATAGGTTAGAAGTAGAGAACCAAAATACGGGTATAAGTATTATGTCCTTTGATGTGATCAATGAGGAGAATACTTGAGCACGGAATTCCTGGATTATTCTAAAGGAGAATGAGATTCTCTCTCAGCATTACTCCTCCGTATACACCATTGCACGATGGTATATTGGGGTGGAGCAGATACACCTTATTTGATATGGTGTGCTCTATGATGAGTACTACTGAGTTACCTATTTCCTTTTGGGAGTTATGCACTTGAGAAGCTGCATACCTATTGAATAGGGTTCAAATCAAATCAGTTGCCTACCACTTCATTTGTGATATGGAAAGGAAAGAGCCCATGTCTTAAGCTAGTTAAGATTTAGGGTTGACCGGCCTATGTCTAAAAGCAAAATCCGGACAAACTCGAGGAAAGATCTGTTATGTATAACTGGAAAGGTTCCAGCTATGCAAACTACAGCAGATGATTTGGTAGAACCAAAGGATTCAGTAGATACCAACGAACCTCAGCCTCTCCGCCGATCTAGTAGGGTTCCTCACCCACCTGAGAGACACTTCTGTTTCTCTATGACAGTAGGAGCGAGAGTTGCATCATGAGATGATGACCCAACTAGTTTCGAGCTGGCCATCAGGAGTGGGACTCTTTAAGAATGGCTGGATGCTTAGCGATCTGAGATGGAATCCATGTACACCAACAAAGTATGGACTTTGGTTGCTATATCTGAAGGGTTAAATCCCCATCAGGAGCAAGTATATCTTGAGAAGATTACTTGGTGTAGATGGAAAAGTTGAGACTTTCAAAACTAGACTGTTAAAGTTTTTCGTCATCGACCAGGCGTGGATTATGATGAAACCTTTTTCAAGTGGCTATGCTTAAGTCCATCCAGATCCTACTTGCCACGGCTACATACCATGACTACGATATCTGGCGGTTGGGTGTCATGACTGCTTTTCTAAATGATGTTTTAGAAGAGAACTTCTATAAGTACACAGCCAGAGGGCTTCGTAGACAGTGGGAGCAGCGGAAACGTGTGCAAGATGCTTTATAGGATAAAGCAGGCATCGCGGAGTTGGAACGTCTGTTTTGATGTGTTAGTCAGAGAGTTTGACATCATCAAAATGGTAGATGAACCTTGTATAAACAAAAAGGTAGTAGGGAGTATGGTGACGATCCTCGTAGAGTACGTGGATGACATAATCTTGATAGGGAAGGAGTTTCCTATGCTACGCTCGATCAATCTCCGCTTATCACAATGATTCTCCACATAGGATCATACTGATACCTACTAAATCCTGGGTTTTGGATCTATGAGATAGATCTAAATGGATATTAGGACACTCACTAGTTGTAGTGAGATGGTATCAGTTGATCCTGGGGAGAATCACTGGAAGGGTTCCAGGGTGATAAAGACGACTGAATGTCAGTCACAGGCATTGTCTTTGTAGGGTTCCTAGGCCCTCTAGTTAAGTCTCACAAGTGATCAAACATGCCAATATAAAATTTTACGGGTGCCTACAAACCCGACTACGGATCGTTTACTAGATATTTAGGCGAAAACATAAACTAGTTAACATTTTAACTAAGGGAACGGATATACAACCTTTGTAGATCCGGTCCACCACCTCCACGGCTCCGCAATGAAGTCCCCTCGCTGTCCAAATCATGTCTTGGGCTCTAGCGTCGGCATCATCGAAGAATGGGCGGGCTTGATCGTCGGTTCGATGCCGAAGATGATCTACGTCGAGGCATCGCTAGAACAAGCTCCAACTTCACCAAGTCGGAAAAACTTGTGAAGGAAACACCCTATACTACTTGGCAAGAGGTAGAGGATGAAGAAATAGGAAGTGGGTAAACTTTAGTTTTGGATTTCTCACTAGACTTCATGACTTGCCATTGGAGTAGCAAGCTTTCTTCAATGTTGAAGAAGATGAAGAAAGAAGAAGATGATATGATAAGATAATTAAAAATGAGATAATTAAATCAATACTTATTATATCATTAACCTTAGTTAGGTGTAGAGAATTGACTAGGGTTAATATGAAGAGTTAGGGTTAAGAAAGAAGACAAAATGGTTACTTAGTCAAAGTTTCAAGAAACTTCAACTACAAACAAAATAAGCCACCATTTCATTTTCTTTATCATTTTCTTTTTCCAAAATTAAATAAGAAAAAGAAAACCCTAATCTTAATCTTAACCATGGTCTAATTCTTTACACTAACCCTAGCTTGCATGTATCATCAAACATGATACAATCATGTGCACAAAATATATCACATATGCAATGTGCACAAACTAAGTGAGTGAATCCATTTAAAGTGAACCAATACTAGTTAATGCAAAGCAATATATCAAATATATAATTATACATTAAACCATTAAATCAACACTTGATTCAATGATCCGGTCATGTCGAATATAACCGGCCAGTATCCTATGTATCGGCTTATCGAATCAATCCTTGATTCGATAACTAGGTTATATCGCATATAACCAATCGATACATAGATCGCGAGAATGGAATACGGTATCACATACACGCATTATTCTCGGTCCCGCACATATCTCATATGCGCTCCTATTTCGTTTCGCTTGAGCCAGGAAACCTCTGTGTAGGACTCTAAAGACTCGTCAATACGCCGGCAGCAGATGATGATCATATCAAGCATCCACAAGCCGCAAGCGGTCTGCTAAACGTAACGGCCACCCGGGTATTGAGCGATCAGAAGATCGACGAGCAAGCCCGCTCACACTCCTGCGAATCCGACCAGTAACACTACCGTATAGTCCGGTCTGTTCGTCTGATATGTCGCATATCTCGCCTAGGGGTGGTAAACGTCAGACCCCAATAGCTCGATAAGTCATGCCGACGTAGGGTCCATAACATTCGTGAAACTACTGATAACACTTACCAGTATATCACTGCAACCCTGGCCAGGGATTTCCTGTTATGGCCAGTCGAGCATAGCACAACATCAACCCCCAATACCGGGAGAGACGAATCCCCTCCTATCGCTCATTGCCTCCATGTGAATCGGGACTGTACCCAAAAACCACCTGTTTGCACAACTCAGTAGAGCCGTGGTAGGGTGGAAATCAAAGCACAGTGGGAGACACACAAGACTCTATGACGATCTCAGGTCTACAGACTAAGCTGTACCAGTGTCACCAGAGAACTGCCATCTGACGTGAGGTATAATACCATCTGGGAGTTCTCGGCGAGTCCGTTCAGTGTACCCAGTCTCCACTGAGCACCCGCATACCATCTTCGATGTCAAACACCAATGGATATGGGATCATCCATCGCCCATCGCATGGGTCGAGAAGATATGCGCTAGTCTACTCTGGAATATCGATGCCCCGTCTCGATATTCCCTCGACTAGGAACAATGAACGATGTACTCATTGACTACCCAGGCCCCACTAGTATGATCTGCATCATAGTCCTGGAAGTCGAGTACACATCCTAAGGGCTTTATCAACATGTAATCAGAGAGACAGAAAGTATACACGTTAAGATAAAAAGCAACCAGATAGCGTACTATCATGTCGAGCAAGAAAGTCCTACCTATATATGTCCCAGCATCCACTACAATATACATCCAATGTACAGTAATGGCCTCTAGGGCATACATATAACTAACAATCTCCCACTTGCACTAGGGCCATCTGTAGCAGTGGTTGCAGTATCACATACTCAACCATCCCCTAAAAGTCTCTCTTTGGGAAAAAGGCCTTCGTGAGTGGATCCGCCGTGTTGTCCTCTGAGTCTTCTCTCCTAACCTCGATCACCCTGGAGATCAACTATCTCCACGATCAGGTGATGCTGCCTCAGAATTTGTCTGGGTCACTGATGGGACCAGGGTTCCAGGGCCGAAGCCACACTTCCATTGTCATACAATGGCAGGAACCTAGTTCATCTTATGAACCAATATACACCCAAACTGCCTCTTTGGTAGTATCTTCAATAGCGATGTTACCAGCCTTTATCGTCTAGTTTGCCACGGTATCTAGCTTGGAACTCTTCCAACATACCTTCCCTTTACTGAGGGTAAAGACAATGCCTGTGACTGACATTCAGTCGTCTTTATCACCCTGGAACTCTTCCAGTGATTCTCCCTAGGATCGATTGATACCATCTCACTACACCTAGTGAGAATCCTAGCATCCAATTACATCTATCTCATAGATGAAAACTCAGGATTTAGGAGGTATCACTTTGATCCTATTTGGAGAATCCTTGTGATAATAGGAGATTGACCGATCGTAGTATAGGAAACTCTCTTCCTATCAAGAGTATGTTGTCTTCGTACAATACGAGGATGACCACCTTACTCTCTACTACCCTTTTGTATATACAAGGTTCGTCTACCATTTTGATGAAGTCAAACACTTTGACTATTACATCAAAACAGACGTTCCAACTCCGCGATGCCTGCTTCATTATGTAAAGCAACTTGCACACGTTACCGCTGCTCCCACTGTTTACGAAGCCCTCTGGCTGTGTTCTTATAGACGTTCTCTTCTAAATCAGTATTTAGAAAAGCAGTCATGGCACCCAACCGCCAGATATCGTAGTCATGGTATGTAGCCGTGGTAAGTAGGATCTGGATAGACTTAAGCATAGCTACTGGAAAAAGGTTTCATCATTAGCCACGCCTGGTCGATGACGAAAACCTTTAACAAGTCTAGCTTTGAAAGTCTCAACTTTTCCATCTAAACCAAGTAATCTTCTCAAGATATACTTGCTCCTGATGGGGATTTAACCCTTCAGATATAGCAGCTAAAGTCCATACTTTGCTGGTGTACATGGATTCCATCTCAGATCGCTAAGCATCCAGCCATTCTTACAGAGTCCCTACTCTCGATGGCCTGCTCGAAACTAGTTGGGTCATCATCTCATGATGCAATCCTTGCTCCCACTGTCATCGAGAAACCGAGGTATCTCTCAGGCGGATGAGGAACCCTACTAGATCGGCGGAGAGGCTGAGGTTCGTCGGAAACTATAGAATCTTATGGTTCTGTCAAATCATCAACTGCAGTTTTGTACAGCTGGAACCTTTCCAGTTCTACAGAACTGATCCTGCCTCGATCTTGTCCGGATTTTGCTTTAAACATAGGCCGGACAACCCCAAATCTTAACTTACTTAAGAGATAGGATCTTCCCGCACCATATCTTATATGGAGTGGTAGGCACTGATTTGATTCGAACCTAATTCAATAGGTATGCAGCTTCTCAAGTGCATAACCCCTAAAAAGGAAATAGGTAACTTAGTAGTACTCATCATAGAGCACACCTTATCATATAGGGTGTGATTCCTCCGCCCCGATATACCATCGTGCTATGGTGTATTCGGAGGAGTAATGCTGAGAGAGAATCTCATTCTCCTTTAGAATAGTCCAGGAATTCCATGCTCAAGTATTCTCCTCCTTGATCACATCAAAGGATATAATACTTATACCCGTATTTTGGTTCTCTACTTCTAACTTATATTCTGTGAATATCTCAAAAGGTTCGGACTAGTGTTTCAACAAGAACATATGTCTGAATCTGAAGAGATCATCAGAGAACGTAATGAAGTATAAAGAACCAGTCCTGGCATGTGTAGACAGGGGACCTTACATACATCAACATGTATCATCCCAAGAGTTCACTAACTCTTTCTCTGTTTCTTAGTAAACAGGGCTAAGGTCATCTAATCTTTGTGACATGACTGGCAAGTTTCATAAGATGTAAATTCAAACTGATTTAAATATGCATCTAAAATATAACTTCAGCCAGTCGGGTCACATTGATGTGACCTAGTCTACAATGCCTCAAGAAGGATTCGTTCATCTCAGAACTCTTCCTCTTGTGTGTGTTCTGTATACGAGGAACTGTAGTTTGATTTAGAACATCAATGCTTTTAGATAACGTGCCTGAACCGATCAACTTTTGATATAGGAAATGTTCAAAACATTATCCAACAATACAAAATTATATCATTTCTTTACTAATAAAGAGACTGATATGATTTTGTATATCAGGTTCGGTATCTAATAGCATTTGTTCAGAATCAATGTATTCGTAATACAGGGTGGCAGTGACCAACAGACTTGGTTGCAACACTTGCCCCGGTTTCTGTCTCATGAAACTTATCACCCGTTCTCAGTTTTTCTACCTTTTTGTAGCCCTATGTAACAGCTTACATATCTGGGATCCTGATCCGGTATCATATACCCAGGATGCAGAGGATACTGAGAAACAGTTCTTTATAATGAACATACCCGAAGGAGATGCATCATATGCACTTTCTTCGTTTGGGCGGCATAGGAATTCTGGTATTCCCCAATTTCCTGCTCTGTCTTATAACAATTATAAGTTGGAGCGGGACCAACGTTCCCCAGCTCAGTAAAACAAGCGGGTTCGGTCAATACATCCATTTTATTATCTTGATTAAGGCGTGATAAGGTCGCTACCAGGAGAGAGAGAGAAGAAAACACTCTGCGTACGCTCTTGCAAGATCAGATTGGTTATATATTTTATCTAATCAGGATGGCTCCCACTGTTTTTATCAAATCTTCCTTCAAACCTTAAAAGGAAAGACTAGCCGGGATTAATTACACTCTACAAGTTCGCCAATCTTTCAGCCAGGCCAGTGTCGGTACTTTGAGGGAGGTTCCCCGTGCTTTCGCACGGACCTAATTACTGTAAACCTCGTTTTCCCAGAGACGTAACCCCGTTGACACCTTTCTAGACACCTACTTGATCGGCTAATTGTAAAGTGCAAAACTCTCCCAGGAGTAACAATTACTCGCAGTGGGTATCGGGATCCAACTATCACATAGAAGGTATGCAATCTCATTGCAAATTCCAACACTTGAAACTCCCGATAAAGGTTTTTACCCCTAGCACCTATGACCTTAACTATGGTCAACAAATCATAAGTACTAGTTAAGTTCTACCCGTCATTTCGTGATTAATTAGACCCACCCACATGACCCTTAACTAAGGTCAACAAAGTCACGCGACTGTCCTAACTAATCGCATCATATGCGGTGTAGGAAGACATCACTTAGCTACCGTATACTGTGCCTTGACTATGGTCAACAAACACAGCACGAATACTAAGTACTCTACTTCCTAAAATGACGGAGGGTTGCGAATGGTTTTTGTGAAAACCTTTAACGCTTTGAACTTGATCTCGTTGCGGAATCAAATGGTTTTTAAATGGAATGTTTTTGAGGCTTTTCTAGTTTTGCTAAAGGGGTCACTCCCGGTGAAGGGATCGTCGGCCCTTTCCTCGTCGAATGAGGTGCGGGATATATCATATATATCACTGTGCAAAGCGGAAACTATAGAAGCGATCAAAGACAAACCGAGGGTTCTAGCATCTGCCAGTTATTGCTAAAGGAGTCACTCCCGGTGAAGGGATCTCGGTCCTTTCCTCATCGAATAAGGTGCAGGATGTTCTATAATGAACACCGCGATGCAAAGCAAGAACTGTAGCTACCTGTTTTATTTTGAAATTCGATTCCACAACATCTATTAGGTTTATTTTCTTTCATTAATCTCATTAAGGAATATCCCATCATTTAAGTCCACCTAACCATCACAGATAAATATAACGTACGCTTATGCCATCCGCATTCGCCTCGATGTCCCGTCTGCACCGTTAGGTTAGGTAACTAACGCCAGAGCGAGGAAGGGCTAGCGCGGGTGTAAAACATAAGCAACGTCTATATAATATATCATATATACTATAATATCTGTCACAGAGCACAGAACATCGCATGATCACAGATAAAACACAGCAGAAGAAACATATGAAATATTGGATATACTAGGACGTCCGTGTTTTCAATACGAGCCAGTATAAAACACGGATTCCACGGTCGTGATGAATAGCCAATCCCACACCCCTAGACCCCTACAAGAGCGGCAAGCAACCCTACCAATTCTAGGGTTAGGAGACCCGGACTCGACTCCTCGAGTTGGTCTCCCACTGGACCCCAGAACCCGGTTACTTGTGCTCCCCTCCTTGGGTCTATCCTAGTGCAGAAAAGTAAATAATATTCAACGGGTGACGACTTCCGCAACCTGGAAGCGCCCCAATAAAAGAATATTACATACAAGTTTTTACATGAATGAAAATGAAAAACACTCATCTCACATAAAAACCCCCCGGTTATTCAAACACGACGATCCAATATAACATATCCAGCAACACATAACATCACATGTCATCAACGTAAGTAAATATGCGCATCCCAATTGTCGTTGACATATAGCAACGAAACCGGCGACATCACATATTACACTTACGGTCACAGAAAAGAAAGTGTAAAACTACAACAGTTGGAATCCGCAACCACCTCAGACATCGCATGCCTGACCAAATGAATTACTTAGACATCGCATGCCTAACAATTATAAACACCGCATTTTAGTCTCATTATCGAAAACACTTTTCAATATCAAGTCGGGTAATTCAACAAGATTCCCGACATCCTGATCGAATGCTCGTCGTAAACTTCAGTAGACAGTCGCACCCCTGATACCGTCGACGAAGTGCACCAAGGCGGAACACCGTTACCGGGAGCACCCGAACGGATGCTTTCGGCGATGGGGTTCTCCTACAGTCACTTGGTCGGGGCTATGGAGTGAAGCTGTCTATTAAGTTTATCCGGCGAGTATCCGCGTACGCTACGTGATTGCGACGGACTTTTGATCACATCAAAATTCCGTGGCAACCGATCAAGTGAGACTAAACTGCTATGTTTATAACATTCATTCAGTTATCTCATAACTATTTGTGAATTCCAATTATTGTATCACATTCCAGATAAACAGAAAATGTTAAACTTTCCGATCGAACAATCGAACACCCAAGTTTTCCCGACACAGATCAACACATGAAACAAGTCTAACAACATTCAGTTCGTGCCTCAGTACCAACGGTCCAGCCGTAGAAGGGTCAAGCCAACGCCTCACATGTGGCACGCCGTACTGCCCCAAACCCGAAGGTTCAAAGGGCAGTTCAAGACGGTCACATAATCGAGTTAAGGTTTGTTGTCTTCTAGAGGGACCATCGCGTTACTTGCACTACTTAGAACGTCGTTAAACTACGGAAATATCCAACACTTGGAAATTTCCCGACAGGGGAAAAATTGGGTATTTATATCCGGTCGAACTTTTTAACATATTCTAAAATTTATCCGGAAAGTCACATAGACAAAATTTGAAACCCCGATCGAATCTTTGATTCCCAATACAACCCAAAAATGCTCAACTGTATACTGCATATTAAAAATTCCCAGGAAAATTAGCACTGAAAAATAGGAGTTACTGTGCAAAATTCAATGGCAGATAAGACAAAAGTGCGGCGGAAGGGCCGCATTAGCACGCTAATGCCGCGGTTCCGCCGCACTTTAGAAAGATCATTAGGTAATTTTTTCATCGTAATTCTTAGATTTACCTGCTTGTTTTTCTGCATATTTTTAATTTGCAAAAAATCCACATTTTACAAAAATGTCCAGAGAGCATTTTAAAGTCGGGGTTTCGGGTCGATCGGACTTCTAACTCCGTCTACGCATCGCCTAAGGCTCTAGCCAGGCTCTGATACCACTGTAGGGTTCCTAGGCACTCTAGTTAAGTCTCACAAGTGATCAAACATGCCAATATAAAATTTTACGGGTGCCTACAAACCCGACTATGGATCGTTTACTAGATATTTAGGCGAAAACATAAACTAGTTAACATTTTAACTAAGGGAACGGATATACAACCTTTGTAGATCCGGTCCACCACCTCCACGGCTCCGCAATGAAGTCCCCTCGCTGTCCAAATCATGTCTTGGGCTCTAGCGTCGGCATCATCGAAGAATGGGCGGGCTTGATCGTCGGTTCGATGCCGAAGATGATCTACGTCGAGGCATCGCTAGAACAAGCTCCAACTTCACCAAGTCGGAAAAACTTGTGAAGGAAACACCCTATACTACTTGGCAAGAGGTAGAGGATGAAGAAATAGGAAGTGGGTAAACTTTAGTTTTGGATTTCTCACTAGACTTCATGACTTGCCATTGGAGTAGCAAGCTTTCTTCAATGTTGAAGAAGATGAAGAAAGAAGAAGATGATATGATAAGATAATTAAAAATGAGATAATTAAATCAATACTTATCATATCATTAACCTTAGTTAGGTGTAGAGAATTGACTAGGGTTAATATGAAGAGTTAGGCTTAAGAAAGAAGACAAAATGGTTACTTAGTCAAAGTTTCAAGAAACTTCAACTACAAACAAAATAAGCCACCATTTCATTTTCTTTTTCCAAAATTAAATAAGAAAAAGAAAACCCTAATCTTAATCTTAACCATGGTCTAATTCTTTACACTAACCCTAGATTGCATGTATCATCAAACATGATACAATCATGTGCACAAAATATATCACATATGCAATGTGCACAAACTAAGTGAGTGAATCCATTTAAAGTGAACCAATACTAGTTAATGCAAAGCAATATATCAAATATATAATTATACATTAAACCATTAAATCAACACTTGATTCAATGATCCGGTCATGTCGAATATAACCGGCCAGTATCCTATGTATCGGCTTATCGAATCAATCCTTGATTCGATAACTAGGTTATATTGCATATAACCAATCGATACATAGATCGCGAGAATGGAATACGGTATCACATACACGCATTATTCTCGGTCCCGCACATATCTCATATGCGCTCCTATTTCGTTTCGCTTGAGCCAGGAAACCTCTGTGTAGGACTCTAAAGACTCGTCAATACGCCGGCAGCAGATGATGATCATATCAAGCATCCACAAGCCGCAAGCGGTCTGCTAAACGTAACGGCCACCCGGGTATTGAGCGATCAGAAGATCGACGAGCAAGCCCGCTCACACTCCTGCGAATCCGACCAGTAACACTACCGTATAGTCCGGTCTGTTCGTCTGATATGTCGCATATCTCGCCTAGGGGTGGTAAACGTCAGACCCCAATAGCTCGATAAGTCATGCCGACGTAGGGTCCATAACATTCGTGAAACTACTGATAACACTTACCAGTATATCACTGCAACCCTGGCCAGGGATTTCCTGTTATGGCCAGTCGAGCATAGCACAACATCAACCCCCAATACCGGGAGAGACGAATCCCCTCCTATCGCTCATTGCCTCCATGTGAATCGGGACTGTACCCAAAAACCACCTGTTTGCACAACTCAGTAGAGCCGTGGTAGGGTGGAAATCAAAGCAAAGTGGGTGACACACAAGACTCTATGACGATCTCGGGTCTACAGACTAAGCTGTACCAGTGTCACCAGAGAACTGCCATCTGACGTGAGGTATAATACCATCTGGGAGTTCTCGGCGAGTCCGTTCAGTGTACCCAGTCTCTACTGAGCACCCGCATACCATCTTCGATGTCAAACACCAATGGATATGGGATCATCCATCGCCCATCGCATGGGTCGAGAAGATATGCGCTAGTCTACTCTGGAATATCGATGCCCCGTCTCGATATTCCCTCGACTAGGAACAATGAAGGATGTACTCATTGACTACCCAGGCCCCACTAGTATGATCTGCATCATAGTCCTGGAAGTCGAGTACACATCCTAAGGGCTTTATCAACATGTAATCAGAGAGACAGAAAGTATACACGTTAAGATAAAGAGCAACCAGATAGCGTACTATCATGTCGAGCAAGAAAGTCCTACCTATATATGTCCCAGCATCCACTACAATATACATCCAATGTACAGTAATGGCCTCTAGGGCATACATATAACTAACAGTCTTTACCCTCAGTAAAGGGACGGTATGTTGGAAGAGTTCCAAGCTAGATACCGTGGCATACTAGATGATAAAGGCAGGATACATCGCTACATAAGATGCTACCAAAGAGGATGTTTGGGTGTATATTGGTTCATGAGATGCACTACGTTCCAACCATTGTGAGACAATGGAGTTGTGGCTTATGCCAAGGAACGCCGGTCCCATCAGTGATCCAGACATATTCTAAGGCAGTGTCACCTGATCGTGGAGATGGATGATCTCCAGGGGATCGAGGTCAGGAGAGTAGACTCAGAGGACAACACGGCGGATCCACTCGCGAAGGCCTATTCCCAGAGAGAGACTTTTATGGGATGGTTGAGTATGAGATACTACAACCACTGCTATCAGATGGCCCTAGTGCAAGTGGGAGATTGTTAGTTATATGTATGCCCTAGAGGCCATTACTGTACATAGGATGTATATTGTAGTAGATGCTGGGACATATATAGGGAGTACTTTCTTGCTCGATATGATAGTATGCTATCTGGTTACCCTTTACCTTAACGTGTATACTGATTGTCTCTCTGTTACATGTTGGTAAAGCCCTTAGGATGTGTACTTGACTACCTGGACTATGATGCGGATCATACTAGTGGGGACATAGTAGTCCATAAGTACATCCTTCAAAGTCCCTAGTCGTGGGTATATCGAGACGGGGCATCGATATACCAGAGTAGACTAGCGTATACCTTCTCGACCCATACAGATGGGCGATGGATGATCCCATATCCATTGGTGTTTGACATCAGAGATGATATACGGGTGCTCAGTGGAGACTGGGTACACTGGACGGACTCGCCGAGAACTCCCAGATGGTATTATACCTTACGTCAGATGGCAGTTCTCTGGTGACACTGATACAGAGTAGTCTGTTGACCTGAGATCGTCATAGAGTCTTGTGTGGTTCCCACTGTGCTTTGATTTCCATCTTACCACGTCCAAGAGGGCGTGCAAAACGGTGGTTTTTGGGTACAGTCCCGAATCACATGGAGGCAATGAGCGATAGGAGGGGATTCGTCTCTCCCGTTATAGGGGGTTGATGTTGCGCTGTGTTCGATTGGCTATAACAGGAAATCCCTGTCCAGGGTTGCTGAGATTTACTGGTAAGTGTTACCAATAGTTTCTCGAATTGTTATAGACCTCATATCGACACGACTTATCGAGCTATTGGGGTCTGACGTTTACCACCCCTAGGCAAGATATGCGACATATCAGACGACGAGACCAGACTGTACGATAGTGTTACTGGTTGGATTCACTGGAGTGTGAGCGGGCTTGCTCGTCGATCTTCTGATCGCTCAATACCCGGGTGGCCGTTATGTTTAGCAGACCGCTTGCGGCTTGTGGGTGTTTGATATGATCATCACCTACTGCCGGCGTATTGACGAGTCTTTAGAGTCTTACACAGAGGTTTCCTGGCTCAAGCGAAACGAAATAGGAGCGCATATGAGATATGTGCGGGACCGAGAATAATGCGTATGTGATACCGTATTCTATTCTCGCGATGATTGTATCGAATGGTTGTATGCGATATAACCTAGTTATCGAATCGAGGATTGATTCGATAAGTCGATACATTGTATATTAGTCGGTTATATGTGATATGACCGGATCGTTAAATCAAGTGTTGATTTAATGATTTAATGCATAATTATATATTTGATATATTACTTTGCATTAACTAGTATTGGTTCATTTTAAATGGATTTTCTCACTTTTTGTGCACATTGTATATGTGATATACTTTTGTACACAAGTTTGTATCATGTTTGATGATGCATGCTAACTTGGGTTTGTGTAAAGACTAAACCATGGTTATATGAAAGGTTAGGGTTTTGTTTTCTTTTTCATTTATCTTATTTAGTTATTCACTTTGAAAATGATAAGCATAAAGAGAAAGAATGGTGGCTTCATTTGTAGTTTAGTTGAAGCTTCATGAATCTTTGACCTAGTCCACCATTCTTGTCTCTTGCTTAACCCTAACTATCATATCTAACCATGGTCTATTCTCTACACTAAACTAAGGTTAGTATTATGATAAGTATTGATTTTCCTTTTCATTTTAAAAAAAGATATCATAATATTATCATCTTCTTCTTCTTCTTCTTCAAGAAGAAAATATAGACTTCATCAATGGTGACTTGATGAAATGAGTGAGAATTCCAATTCTAAAGTGAACCCACTTCCTATTTCTTCATCCTCTACCTCTTGCCAAGTAGTATAGGGTGTTTTCTTCACAAGTTTCTTGACATGGTGAAGTTGGAGCTTGATCTAGTGATGCCTCGACGTAGATCATCTTCGGCACGAAGCCGACGACCTTGCCCGCCCATTTCTCCGATGAAGCCGATGCTAGAGCCCGGGATTCCATTTGGACAGCGAGGAGACTTCATTGCGGAGCTATGGAGGTGGAGGACCGGATCTACAAAGGTTGTATTTCCGTACACTTAGTTAATTTGTTAACTAGTTTCATTTTTTCGCCTAGAATTCTAGTTAACGATCCGTAGTCTAGAGTTTCTCGGCACCGTAAAATTTGAAATTGGCATGGTTGATGCCTTGTGAGACTTCTTGAGAGTGCCTAGGAACCCTACATGTGATATAGCCGGATTATTAAATCAAGTGTTGATTTAATAATTTAATGTATAATTATATATTTGATATATTGAATTACATTAACTAATATTAGCTCACTTAAACATTTCTTTTTCTCACTTGTGTGCATATAGTATATATGTGATATATATTAATGTACATTATTTTTTGTCATGCTAGATGCCACATGCTACATGGGTGTATGAGACTCACACCATGCTTATAATGATGTGAGGTTTTATTTATTTAAAGTAATTCAATATTAGTTGGAAATTGTCATGCTTGGAATCTTGGAGAAACTTGAAGCATCTCTGACTTAGTCCACTAGTTTTGTTTTACTTATAGATATTTATTAACCTAACCATTATTGTTAGCCATGGTTTATTCTCTACATGAGTTAGTGTATGATACTAACTTACCCATGGTTGCTATTCTCACTTCATGAGTTTCATTCTCACCTCCTCTTCATCTTCTTCTTCCTCATGGAAAAGCTTTCTAGCTTTTGAAAAGATGAAGAAATATTCTGAGAAAAATTAATCTAAAGTGAGCCCATTTCCTACTTCATCATCCTCTACTATATTAGCCATTTAGTTTAGGGTGTTTGCTTCACTAATCTACCATTAGTGAATAGGTAGCATGGGCTTGAGTCTCCTCGACGTAGATCATCTTCGGCCTCGAAGACTTCGAGCAAGCTTGTTCATTTCTTCATGTGAACCCTTACTAGAGTTCGGGTGTTCACTACTTGGAGAGAAGGGACTGCTACACAGAGTTTTAGAAGTGAAGGACCATTCTACAAAGGTTGTATTCCTCATTCACTTAGATGTAAAGTTGTTTACATTGTAGTTTGTCTAAATCTCTAGTTAAGATTTTAGGGTTAGGGTTCTTTAGTACGTCAAAAATTTGAAAACGGCATGGACGATGCCTCCCGAAACCTTGTTGCCGTCCTAGGGAACCCTACATATATATCCTATAGTACATGCATATTGATTTAGAATGTTATATTATAAATACACACACATTCTTTTTGCTCTTACTTAGATACTCAATTTTTGATTGTCTAGCTGTAGATTGTGCCTCCACATCCCGGGCAGAGGCCACCACCGCACCTGCAGGTATGTTTATATATCCTATAGTGCATGTATATTGATTTAAAATGTTATATTATAAATATACATACATTCTTTTTGCTCTTACTTAGATAATCAATTTTTGATTGTCTAGCTGTAGGTGCCTTCACATCCCAGGCAGAGGCCACCACCGCACCTGCATGTATGTTTATATATCCTATATTGCATGCATATTGATTTAGAATGTTATATTATACATATAAACATTCTTTTTGCAATTACTTATATAATCTATTTTTAACTGTCTAATTGTAGGTGGTGCATCCACATCTGGCGCAGAGTCCACTCCCACCACTTCCGTACCCTCCGCGCAGTCTGCAGATTTGTATTCTTAAATATAAAATATTTTTTCATTTTACATATCCTCTAAGAATAACCATGAAATTCATGTTATTTTATCGTCAATGTTTATTTTCTAGTTAGAGGGGATGCGTCCACGTCCGGGTCACTGGCTGTTCTACACCGGAGGAACTATCTGTTAGTGTATATGCCATAGAGTCCATTATTGTATCATACTGGATTGTATATTACTTAATAGAAGCTTGGGATATTCACAGTAGTATTGACAGTCTTGCTCAAAATGGTAGTATGCTACTTGGTTTGTTTCTACTTCAATATGTGCATGTGTTTCTTTTAACATATCGCTTGTTCATATTAGTAGAGCCCTTAGGATCTTTGCTTGATTACCTGCGTTGTGATGGCAGTCACACTAGTGGGGGCTGGATAATCTACAAGCACATCCTTATACAGGTCCCTAGTCGTAGGATTATCGAGACGGGGCATCGATACTCCGGAGTAGACTAGTGTATACGCTTCTCATCCCAGCAGGGGAGATGGTCTGTCACACAGCCATTAGTAAGTCGTACTGGAGATAGTATGCAGGTGCTCGTTAGGTTACTAGTACACCGGACAGGACTCGTTGGGAACTTCTGGTTGGTACTATACCTATCATCAGGTAGCAGTTCCCAGGTGACATGAGTACAGCTTAATCCGTTGACTTGACACTGCCACATCGCCTCGAGTGTGTTCCCACTGTACTTTGATTACTACCCTACCACGGCTCTATTGAGTCGTGCAAACATGTAGTAGTTGGGTGCAGTCTTGAAGCACTTGGAGGCAGTGGCTGTTAGGTAGGATTCGTCTCTCCCGGTATTGGGGGTTGATATTGCGCTGTGTTTGGAGAGCCTTTACGTAAAGTCCCTGGCCAGGGCAAGCGAGATTTTTTGGTTGGTACTCCAGTAGTTTCTCAGGGTGTAATTGGCAACACTCCGACACGACTTATACCGCTATTAGTGGTCTGACCTTTACCACCCCCTAGACCCTATATGCGACACTCTTAGATGAACAGACCGGAATGTACAGAGATTGTCACATTCAGGCTCAGTAGGAGTTCGGATGGGTTTCCCCATCGGCCATCTACCTGGGGACCATTACGTACAGCTAGTACCGCTTGCGGCCTGTGGTTAAACCCACTGCCAGCATAGTGTCGAGTCTTTAGAGTCCCACACAGAGAGTTTCCCAGCTTCGGGCGAAACGAGTAGAGGTCGTATGGTTTTACAATAGGGTTCGATCACATACGTGTACTTGTGCGTGTGTGGTGTTCGAGCAGACAATACTAGTGGGCTTTGGTTTAAGCCCGATCCTAGTATTTTATTATTGGATTAGCTTCGTCTCATTGTATTCGTGTTTCTCGGAACACGGATGCGGGTATGTATATACGGATGAGAGGGGGTGAAGAAGGAGACATCTCATTAGGGTTTTGAGCATTGACTTGGTCAAAGCAAATATGAGAAAAGGAAAAATATTTGTTATTTTGATAAATGATAATCTTTTTTTATCATGGCTACTTGGTTGACCATTTGACTTGGCTTGACTTGCTGACTATAGATAATTTGGTGAGATATTTTTGGCCTAGATATTTTCATGAGATATTTTCTTTCCATGACAAATGGTCATATATAAGCTAGCAATTACAATATTTTATTATGATTATCAAAAACACATTCTCTCTCCAAAGCTTGCTCTCTTTTTCTTCCTCTCTGTTAGTTATATATATGCCCTAGAGGCCATTATTGTACAAATGATGTATATTATAGTGGATGCTTGGATACATATAGAGAGGACTTTCTTGCTCGACATTATAGTATGCTATTTGGTTTCACTTTGTCTTAACATGTTGACTTGTATTAGTTTACTGTCTTGCTCTCACATGTTGATAAAATCATTTGGATATGTACTCGACTACTGGGACTATGGTGAGATCATACTAGTTGGGCCACGGTAGTCTATGAGTACAACCTATAATTGTTCCTAGTCGAGGGTGTATCGAGACAGGGCATCGATACACCAGAGTAGACTAGCATATACACATCTTGACTCTTATGATGGGCGATGGATGATCCCATATCCATCGGTGTTTGACATCAAAGATGGTGTACGGGTGCTCAGTGGAGACAGGGTACACTGAACGGACTCGCCGAGAACTCCTAGATGGTAATATACCTATCATCATATAGCAGTTCTCTGGTGACACTGGTACATGTTAGTCTGTAGACCCGATATCGTCATAGAGTCTTGTGTGATTCCCACTGTGCTTTGATTTCTACCTTACCACGTCCAAGAGGGCATGCAAAACGGTAGCTTTTGGGTACAGTCCCGAATCACATGGAGGCAATGAGCGATAGGAGGGGATCGTCTCTCCCGGTATAGGGAGTTGATATTGTGCTGTGTTCGATTGGCTATAACTGGAAGTCCCTGGCCAGAGCTGATATAGAGTGCTGCTGGTAAGTGTTATCAGTAGTTTCTCGACCTGTTATGAGCCTCACATCGGTACGACTTATCAGTTACTGGGGTCTGACGTTTACCACCCCTATACTAGATATGCGACATATCAGACGAAGAGACCGGACTGTACGGTAGTATTACTGATTGGATTCATAGGAGAATGTACAGTCTTACTTGTTGATCTTTTGATCGCTCAATACCTGCGTGGCTGTTACGTTTAGCTGACCGCTTGCAGCTTGTGGGTGTTTGATATGATCATCACCTACTGCCGGCGTATTGACGATTCTTTAGAGTCCTACACAGAGGTTTCTTGACTAAGGCAAAACGGAGTAGGAGCACATATCAGATATGTGCGGGACCGAGAATATTACGATTTAAGATACCGTATTCTATTCTCGGGATATATGATATCGGCCGGGTATATGTGATATAGCCGGGTCATCGGATCAAGTGTTGATTCGATGAATCGATACATGTTATATTAGTCGGTTATATGCGATATAGCCGAATTGTCGGATCAAGTGTTGATTCGATAATTTAAGGTATAATTATATATGTGATATATTACATTACATTAACTAATATAAGATCGCTTTATTGATTCATTTTCTCACCGGATAATACATTGATATATATGCGATATATGTTAATTGTATTATTTTCTTTTGTTACAAAAATATATTATATATGTGATATATAATATTGTAACAAGTTATGATTACAAATGCAACATGATTTGTGGAGATTAAACATAGTTAGCGTTTAATTTGGGTTAGCTTTTTCATGAAGTTTCTAGAAGCTTTATTTTGTTTTATGCTTAGATATTTTGGTTTGATATTTTGAGTAGATATTTCTTAACCCAACCCAAACCCTTTACCCTAGTCAACTCTCTACAAGGGTTAAGCCTTCATACTTAACCCAAGGTTGAATTTGTAACCATGACAATAATTTCATTATTCATCATAAATAGATTTCTTCTTCTTCCTCCTCTTGAAAAAGCTCTCTAGATTTTTGTAAAGTGATGAATTAAAGTGAGAAAATGAAAACAAAAGAGAGATAAATTCCTACTTCATCATCATCATCTATTCTAGCCACTTAGATTAGGGTGTTCACTTCATTAATACTTGATTAGAGAAGTGAGAGCTTGAGTTAAAGATTCTTCAAGGTAGATCATTTCCGAAAAAGAAGACTTCAAGCAAGCATGGATCATTCGGCTTGTGGAGCCTCTCTAGAGTCCGGAAGTTCATGGATCGCGGCAAAGAGACTACTACTCGGAGCTTATGAAGCGAAGGAGCGGACTACAAAAGTTGTAATCCCTCTCTCTTAGATGTATAGATGTTTAGATGCTTTGTTAACCCTAATTATCTAGCAAAGATCCTCGCTTTAGCTTGTTCGGCACTTGAAAATTTTTAGATTTGGCATGGTTGATGCCTTATGAGCCTTGTGATAGTGCCTAGTAACTCTACAGTGGTATCAGAGCCTAGCTAGAGCATTAGGCGACGTGTAGACGAAGTTAAAAGTCCGATCGAACGCCGAAACGTCGTATTTGACCCCCGCTCTGGAATTTTTTTAAAAAGATAGGTTTTTCCACATTAAAAATACTCAAAAAATCAAACAGGTAATTGTATGGATTACTGTGAAATACGAGTCACTGAAGCCTTTAAGTAGCAGCGGAACCGCGACCATACCATGCTTTTGGCGGCGGTTCCGCGGCCGTACTTGGTTGCCGGGATAGTAATTTCTTGGGTTCATCCGTATGTATTACTACATGCTTCTGTGAATTTTTAATATTACTCAAGTGTTGAGTTTTCTGGAGATCTATAGAATTCGTTGATTCGATCGGAAAGTTTAACATCGTTTAGTTTTTCGGGTAATTTAGAACGTGTTAAAAGGTTCGAACGGATATCAATAACTCATTTTTTTCATGACGGAAAACTTTCAAGTGTTGGATTTTTTCCTCTGTTTAAACTTTCGAGAAATCATGCTAGCGTATCTGTGGATCCTCTAGAAGAACGTAACCTTAACTCGATTATGTGACCATCAAAACTGCCACTGAACCCTAGGGTTTGTGGTAGTTTAGCGTTGCCATATGTGAGGCGTTGGTTTGACCCTTCTACGGCTGGTTCATTGGCGAAGTGACATGTTCTGGTATTTTTGAACTCCGGTCAAGTGTTGAGCTATTTGGGAAATTTTGGGTATTTGATTATTCGATCGGAAAGTTTAACATTGTCTATTTATCTTGAATGTGATACAATATGTGGAATTCATTAAGTTAGGCATGAAATGCGAAGTATGTGATATTTCGGATTTAAGATGTCTAAAGTATTTGTGGATTCCAAATGTTGTAGTTTTACACTTTCTTTTCTGTGACCGTAAGCGTAGTATGTGGTGTATTGCCTGATTCGTTGCTATACATCAACGACAATCGGGATACGCATACTTACTTACGTTGATTATATGAGATATTATGTGTTGCTGTGATGTGTTATATTGGATCGTCGTGTTCTGAATAGCCGGGGTTTTTATGTGAGATGAGGGTTTTAATTTTCATTCATGTAAAATTCATTGTATGTAATATTCTTTTATTAGGGCACTTCCGGGTTGAGGATGATGTCACCATTGTATATTATTTACTTTTCCGCCTTAGGTAGACCCAAGGAGGGGAGCACAAGTAACCGGGTTCTAGGGTCCAGTGGGAGGCCATCTCGAGGAGTCGAGACCAGGTCTCCTAACCCTAGAATTGGCAGTGTTGCCTGCCGCTCTCATAGGGGTCCAGGGATGTGGGTTTGGCTATTCATCGCGACCGTGGAATCCGTGTTTTATACAGGCTCGAAATAAAACACGGACGTCCTAATATATCCAATATTTCATATGTTATCTTCTACTGCAATGTTCTATGATGAGATCATATTACTGCCTGAGACGAATGCTTATACTATATATATATGATGATATATAAATATTTCAACTTTCGTTTCTTCTGTGATGCTTAGGAAGCATAACTGATGGGATTTATTAATGAGATTAATAAAAGAAAAGAAACCTAAAAGATGTTGTAGAATCAAAACTTTATAAAAAGGGTAGCTACAGTTTTGCTTTCCATAGCGGTATATATGATATACCCTGCACCTTATTCGATAAGGAAAGAGCCGAGATCCCTTCACCGGGAGTGACCTCTTTAGCAAAACTGGCAGATGCTACAAACTCGCGGTTTATTTTTTAATTGCTTCTATAGTTTTGCTTTGCACAGCAGTATTTGTGAAATATCCTGCACCTTATTCGATAAGGAAAGAGCTGAGATCCTTTCACCGGGAGTGACCTCTTTAGCGAAACTAGAAAAGCCTAAAAAACACTCCTTTTCAAAATCACTTGTTTCTAAAACGATATTAAGTTCATTATGCTCACGGTTTTCTGAAAAACCTGTGTAGCCCTCCGTCATTTCAGATAAGTAATATTTAGTATTCGTGCTATGGTTGTTTGGCATGCGTCAAGGCGTAGTGTACGGTAGCTGATTACTACTTATCTGTAGCATGAGATGCGATTGGATTAGGGTATTCGTACGGCGTTGTTTGGCATGCGTCAAGGGTCGTACGGGTGGGTTTAATTCAATCACGAAATGTATGGGTTGAACTTGACTAGCGGACTATGGGTTGTTTGGCATGCGTTAAGGTCATAGTACGCTAGGGGTAAAAGAATTATTGGGAATTTCAAGTGTTGAAATTTTAAATGAGATTGCATACCTCCTATGAGATAGTTAGATCCCGATACCCACTGCGAGTAAGTGTTACTCCTGGGAGAATTTTACACAGGACAATTAGCCGATCAAGTAGGTGTCTAGAAAGGTGTTAACACGGTTATGCCTCTGGGAAAACGAGGTTTTTTTTAATTTGGTCCGTGCGAAAGCACGAGGAACTCCCTCAAAGTACCAACACTGATCTGGCTGAAAGATTGGCAAACTTATAGGGTGTAATTAATCCCGGCTAATCTTACCTTTTAGGGTTTGAAAGAAGATTTGATTAAAACATTGGGAGACATTCTGATTAGATAAGATAATAACCAATCTAATCTTGCAAGAGCATACGCTAAAGTATTTTCTTCTCTCTCTCTCCAGGTAGCGACCATGTCAGGCCTTAATCAAGATAATAATATGGATATATTGACTGAACCCGCTTATTATACTGAGCAGGAGAACGTTGGTCCCGTTCTTTCTTATAAGTGTTATAAGACCGAGCAGAAAATAGGAGAATATCTGGATTCTCACGCCACCCAAACGAAGAACAAGCATGTTGATGCATCTTCTTCGGTTCTGTTAATTATTGAGAACTGTTTCTCAGTTCACTCTACGTCCTGGGTATTAGATACCGGATCGAGATCCCACATATGTAATTTGTTACGTGGGCTACGTAAAGGTAGAGAACTGGGACTGGGTGATCATTCCGTAAGAGTAGGGAATGGTGCAGATCTTGTAGCAAAAGCAGTTGGCGAATATTACCTTGTGTTACCAAATGGTAATACATTGGTTCTGAACGAGTGCTATTACATTCCGACCCAGATATGCAATATTATATCAGTTTCTTTATTGAATAAAGGAGGATATAATTTTGTAGTACATGATAATGTTATGAACATATTCCTGAATCAAAAGTTGATAGGATCAAGATCTTTAAATAATGGCATGCACGTTCTCAACCAAACTACAGTACTTAATGTACAAAACACACATAAGAGGAAGAGTTCAGAAATGAACGAATCCTTCTTATGGCATTGTAGACTAGATCATATCAATGCGACACGGCTAGCTAAGTTACATAAGGATGGATATTTGAATCCGTTTGAGTTATCATCTTATGAAACTTGCCAGTCATGTCTCAAAAGCAAGATGACGAAAACTCCGTTTAGTGGACACGGAGAAAGAGTTACAGAACTCTTAGGACTAATACATAGTGATGTATGTGGTCCCATGTCTACACATGCCAGGAACGGTTCTTCCTACTTTATTACATTCACTGACGATTTCTCAAGATACGGACATGTGTTCCTAATGAAACACAAGTCTGAAACTTTTGAGAAATTCAAGGAATATAAGCACGAAGTAGAGAACCAAACGGGCAAAAGTATTAAGATCCTTCGATCTGATCAAGGAGGAGAATACTTGAGGAATGAGTTCCTGGACTATCTAAAAGAGAATGGGATTCTCTCATAGCTTACTCCTCCTTATACACCACAGCACAACGGTGTATCGAAGCGGAGGAATCGCACCCTATTGGATATGGTGCGCTCTATGATGAGCAATACTGAGTTGCCTGTTTCCTTCTGAGGGTATGCGCTTGAGACATCCATAGACCTATTGAATAGGGTTCCCACCAAATATGTGCCAACCACTCCATATGAGATATGGAAAGGAAAGAGACCACATCTTAATTATATTAAAATATGGGGTTTTCCGGTATATGTGAAAACACAAAATCCGGACAAGCTCAAGGTAAGGTCAGTTCTGTGCAAGTTTATTGGATATCCTAAGCATTCATAAGGGTATATCTTCTACCACTCTGAGGAACAAAAAGTGTTTGTTTCTCGACATGCCACCTTCTTGGAAAAGGGTTTTCTTATGAAACAAGATAGTGGCAATGAGGTAGAACTAGAAGAAGTTCCGGCGACACAAACTGCAACTGATGATTTAGTGGAACCAGAGGATTCAATAGTTCCCAACGAACCCCAGCCTCTCCGCCGATCTAGTAGGGTTTCTCATCAACCTGAGAGATACTACGGTTTTCTCATTGATGGTGGGAGTGAGGATTGCATCATGGAAGATGATGACCCAGCTAGCTTCGAGCAGGCCATCACGAGTGGCGACTCTATGAAATGGATGGATGCAATGCGATCTGAGATGGAATCCATGTATACCAACAAAGTATGGACTTCGAATGTTGCTCCTGAAGGGTAAAACCCATTGGGAGCAAATGGATCTTTAAGAAGAAACTTGGTGTAGATGGAAAAGTTGAGACTTACAAAGCTAGACTTGTTGCAAAGGGTTTTCGTCAACGACCAGGTGTGGATTATGACGAAACCTTTTCTCCAGTGGCTATGCGTAAGTCCATCCGGATCCTACATGCCATTGCTTCATACCATGACTACGAAATCTGGCAGATGGATGTTAAGACCGCCTTTCTAAATGGTGATTTAGAAGAGTGCGTCTACATGACTCAGCCAGAGGGCTTCATAGACAGAGGGAGCAGCTGTAAGGTGTGCAAGCTGCTTAAATCCATCTACGGATTAAAGCAGACATCGCGGAGTTGGAACATCTATTTTGATTTTGTAGTCAAACAGTTTGACTTCATTAAAAACGTAGATGAACCTTGTATTTATAAGAAGGTTGCAGAGAGTAAGGTTGTCTTCCTTGTATTGTACGTAGATGACATACTCTTGATAGGAAATGATGTTCCTATGCTGCAATCGGTCAAGCTCTTCTTATCACAAAGATTTTCAATGAAAGATCTAGGTGATGCCTCCTGCATACTGGGAATTATGATCTATAAAGATACTAAACGGATACTGGGATTGTCCCAATCCAGGTACATTGACACCATACTTAAGAGATTTAGTATGGAAGAGTTCAAGCGCGGGAGCCAACCCACGTTCTCTGGACTCACTCTATCCAAAGAGATGTCTCCCAAGAATGATTTGGAAAGAGCTCGCATGCAAGGGATACCCTATGCTTCGGCAGTAGGCTCTATCATGTACGAGATGCTATGTACCAGACCCGATGTAGCATACTCACTAAGTGTAGTGAGTCGGTATCAAGCAGATCCTGGAGAGAGTCACTGGATAGCTGTGAAGAACATTCTCAAGTACTTGCGAAGGACTAAGGAGATGTTCTTGGTATATGGTAACTGTGAACTCCAGGTGGAGTCCTTTACCGATTCAAGCTTCCAAAGTGATAAGGACGACTCTAAGTCGCACTCGGGATTTTTCTTTACCTTCAATGGAGGGGCGGTGTGTTGGAAGAGTTCCAAACAGGAAACCGTTGCAGACTCGACAATGGAGGCTGAATACATCGCTGCCAACGATGCTGCAAAAGAGGCTGTCTGGATGAAGAAGTTCATTACTGAACTTGTTGTGGTTCCATCCATTGAGCATCCAATACCTTTGTATTGTGATAACAATGAAGCTGTGGCTTTGGCCAAGGAACCCAGGTCCCATCAGAAGTCCAGACATATTCTGAGGCGGTATCACCTGATCCGAGAGATAGTTGATCGCCGGGAGATTGAGGTAAGGAGAATTGATATGAAGGACAACACTGCGGATCCACTCACGAAGGCTATTCCCCAGACACAGTTTGAGAGACTCTTCGGGATGTTGGGTATGAGATACTACAACAGCTGGCCTTAATACAAGTTGGAGATTGTTAGTTATATATATGCCCTAGAGGCCATTGTTGTACATATGATGTATATTATAGTGGATGCTTGGATATATAGAGAGAGGACTTTCTTGCTCGACATGATAGTATGCTATTTGGTTTCACTTTGTCTTAACATGTTGACTTGTATTACTTTACTGTCTTGCTCTCACATGTTGACAAAGCCCTTAGGATATGTACTCGACTACTAGGACTATGATGAGATCATACTAGTGGGGCCACGGTAGTCTATGAGTACATCCTATAATTGTTCCTAGTCGAGAGTGTATCGAGAAAGGGCATCGATACACCAGAGTAGACTAGCATATACGCATCTTGACCCATATGATGGAGATAGATGATCCCATATCCATCGGTGTTTGACATCAAAGATGGTGTACGGGTGCTTAGTGGAGACTGGGTACACTGAACGGACTCGCCGAGAACTCCTAGATGGTAATATACCTATCGTCAGATAACAGTTCTCTGGTGACACTGGTACAGGTAAGTCTGTAGACCCGTGATCGTCATAGAGCCTTGTGTGATTCCCACTGTGCTTTTATTTCCACCTTACCATGTCCAAGAGGGCGTGCAAAACGGTTGCCTTTTGGTACAGTCTCGAATCACATGGAGGCAATGAGCGATAGGAGGGGATTCGTCTCTCCCGGTATAGGGAGTTGATGTTGTGCTGTGTTCGATTGGCTATAACTGGAAGTCCCTGGCCAGGGCTGATATTGAGTGCTGCTGGTAAGTGGTATCAGTAGTTTCTCGACCTATTATGAGCCTTACATCGACACAACTTATCGGTTACTGGGTCTGACGTTTACCACCCCTAGACTAGATATGCGACATATCTGACGAAGAGACCGGACTGTACGGTAGTGTTACCGATTGGATTCACAGGAGAATGTACAGGCTTGCTTGTTGATCTTCTGATCGCTCAATACCTGGGTGGCTGTTACGTTTAGTTGACCACTTGCAGCTTGTGGGTTTTTGATATGATCATCACCTACTGCCGACGTATTGACGATTCTTTAGAGTCCTACACAGAGGTTTCTTGACTCAGGCAAATCGGAGTAGGAGCACATATGAGATATATACGGGACCGAGAATATTAAGATATGAGATACCGTATTCTATTCTCGCGATATGTGATATCGGCCAGTATATGTGATATAGCCGGGTCATCGGATCAAGTGTTGATTCGATGAATCGGTACATGTTATATTAGTCGGTTATATGGGATATAGCCGAATTGTCGGATCAAGTGTTGATTCGATAATTTAATGTATAATTATATATGTGATATATTACATTACATTAACTAATATAAGCTCGCTTTATTGATTCATTTTCTCACCGGATAATTTATTGATATATATGTGATATATATTAATTGTATTATTTTTTTTTACAAAAATATTTTATATATGTGATATATAATATTGTAACAAGTTATGATTACAAATGCAACATGATTTGTGGAGATTAAATATAGTTAGGGTTTGATTTGGGTTAGCTTTTTCATGAAGCTTCTAGAAGCTTTATTTTGTTTTATGCTTAGATATTTTGGTTTGATATTTTGAGTAGATATTTCTTAACCCAAACCAAACCCTTTACCCTAGTCAATTCTCTACAAGGGTTAAGCATTCATACTTAACCCAAGGTTGGAGTTGTAACCATGACAATAATTTCATTATTCATCACAAATAGATTTCTTCTTCTTCTTCCTCTTGAAAAAGCTTTCTAGTTTTTTGTAAAGTGAGAAAATGAAAACAAAAGAGAGCTAAATTCCTACTTCATCATCCTCATCTATTCTAGCCACTTAGATTAGGGTGTTCACTTCATTAATACTTGATTAGAGATGTGAGAGCTTGAGTTAAAGATTCTTCAAGGTAGATCATCTTCGAAAAGGAAGACTTCAAGCAAGCATGGATCATTCGGCTTGTGGAGCCTCTCTAGAGTCCGGCAGTTCATGGACCGCGGCGAAGGGACTACTACTTGGAGCTTATAAAGCGAAGGAGCGAACTACAAAGGTTGTAATCCCTCTCTCTTAGATGTATAGATGTTTACATGCTTTGTTAACCCTAATTATCTAGCAAAGATCCTCGCTTTAGGTTGTTCGGCACTTGAAATTTTTTAGATTTGGCATGGTTGATGCCTTATGAGCCTTGTGATAGTGCCTAGTAACCCTACACTCTCTAACCCAAGTGTCTCATGAGTTGAGAATCGAGGTTTATTGAGATAAGCTACTCATAATCACACTCTACTCATTCTAGGTCAATTAGTCTAGCTCCTCAAGTGATCTAGTTGCCTCATCTTGGATGTTTAGCTCAAGTTTGGAACTTTCGGGTGGATCTTCTTCGATTTCGAGAAGCCGACGAGGAGGCGCATCCATCATCAATTCAAGGAGCTCACATCAAACATGAGAAGAAAGACTTGTAGCTTGAGGTATAATCATCTTACCTAGAAGATACAACTCCTAGTTAGATTGTTAGTTAGGGTTTAGCAAAGATCCTTATGCATAGTCGATGTTACCTTGTTTGCAAAAATCATTTTTTACCTATTCTGCATCCCCGCAAACCCGTGGGGTGAGTAACGTCAACTTAAAGTGGTATCAGAGCCTAGCTAAACCGTAACTAACATGTTAGCAAAGTCTTTAGAACTTCGATCACAGAAAAATTCCGAAAACACGATATTTTTGTGCACTTTCTGTCGATTTTTATATCCGGTCTAAAAATATTTTCAGGGACCTTAAAAATACGTGCAGGGTTTTTGTAGATCACAGAAGAAATTTGGGCGCCTAAATCAGTGAAACCACCGCGGAACCGCGACAGAACCAAGCATTCTGCCGTCGTTCCGCGGCTAAGTCGACTCCGAGTTGGCCCAAATTTCGTCTGTTGGTCTCTGAGGTTGTATTGTGTTTTCTGGGATATTTTGTTTCTGCTCGGGATAGTTTTTGTACAGTATTGTACTGGGAGTAGATTCAAATGTGGTTTTTGATCAAAATTCTATGAACTTTGGCTAATCGGATTATATCTGTTATGTGTTATATGTGCTGAACGTCTGCTAATCACTATACATCGATTAATGGGGGTTGCACATATCTGTGATGGTTATATTGGTTTGTGTATATGAACTTGTTGGATCGTCGTGATGAATAGCCGGGGATGTGAGATGAGGGTTTTCATTCTTTCATTTGATGTAAAATTTGTAAATTGATGTAATATTATTTTATGGTCGCACATCTGGGTTGAGGTTGTAGCCATCATTGTATATTATTTCTTTTACTGTTTTTGCTCCTAGGATAGACCCAAGGTGGGGTGCACAAACTACCGGGTACTTTGAAGTGCCGAGTGGCCTACTCACTTTGTTGAGGGATGTTTCTTCACTTCGGGTATTTGGCAGGTAGTTTTCCACACTCGTAGGGGTCCAGGGTGGGGCTTGGCTATTCATCGCGACCATGTAATCCGTCTTTTGTTACAGGCTCAAACGAAACGCGGATTCCTAGTATATCTAATGTGTTCATCTATGATCTGGAATGCCTATCATTGTGTCTGACGAATGTATATATCTATATATGATATTTAGTAGACGTTGCTTATGTTTTGCATCCGCGCTAGTCCAGCCCCCGCTCTGTCGTTAGTTAAGTAACCTAACGGGTGATGACGGGCCCCCTGACGAATGCGGATGGCATAAGTGTACGTTATATTTTCGTTTTTTTCTGCAATGGTAGGATTAATTGATGGGACTGCATTAGATTAATGCAAAGAAAATAAACCAAAGCTGAATCGTTGGAACACTTTCAAAACCACTCGGGTTTTTCAAAACAGCAAAACTTTTAAAATGCGGAGCTTAAACCACTCCTTTTAAAAGCTATCAGGTTCCTTCGATTATATCAAGTTCACTACGTTCACGGTTTCGCCAAAACCATTCGTAGCCCTCCGTCATTTCATATGAATGTTCAAATAGTATTCAAGCTACATTTGTTGACCTTAGTCAAGGCATAGTGATTGGTAGTTGCTGGATGTTTATATGTAGCATAGATAGATGCGATGGTTTGGGACAGTCGTATTACCTTGTTGACCTTCGTCAAGGGTATATACGGGTGGGTTCAAATTAACCTGGACAATGATGGGTAGAACTTGACATTTGACTTATGATTTGTTGACCTTCGTCAAGGTCATAAGAGCATGGGGCAAAAATCCACATTGGGAGTTTCTAAAGAAACTGAAACTTGCTAGTGTTGCATACCATTTGGAGTTTGATAATGTTGGTAGGATTCCTTCAGCATTATCACACAATGATATTTGGATCCCGATCCTACTGTCAGTATCCGCTACTCCTCGGGAGATTTTTTCACTTAACGATCAATGTTATAAACCAAGTAGGTGTCTAAAACGGTGTTAGCGGTGCTACGCCTCCAGGGAAAAGAGATTATTTAATTAAGAAACTTTGCGAAATCGTCGCCTATTCTGAGTTCTCCTTTTCTTTTGGCAAGGCGCACAATCTCCCTTTTTGCTAAAACCTCCCTTGAAGTACCGACACTAGCCTGGCCGAATGGTTAAGCAAGAATTGTACGGTGAGATTAATCCTGACTAATTCTTCTTTTATGGTTTGAGGAAGGATTCGAGAAACTGTGGGAGCCATCCTGTTTAGATAAATTAAAAACCAAATCTAAACTTGCAAGAGCATCATGCTAAGTGTTTTTCTTCTCTCTCTCCTGCAGCGACCTAGTGACCAGACATAGGTTACATCTAGATAATAAAATGACTGAATCTGACTATAATGACTGGTAAAGGTCTGTCCAGATATTCATTGCCTACGGCAAGCTGGGACACCTCATTATTACTCAAGACCCTGCCGTCCCAGGTCCAGTTTCCACCGTCACGGATATTAATATCCGTAAGACATCGGAAAAAGATAATACGAATGCCAAGTGTCTCATGTTGGCCTCAGTAGATGGTGCAAACCGGAGGCAACACGAGAAGATGGACTTAGTTTCTATCTTCCTCCATAACAAAGATTTATATGGAGAGCAATCTCGTATCACAAGATACGAGACCTCAAAGGAATTGCTTCAAGTGAGGTTGGCTGTCGGATCATCTGTAGGGGACAACGTCCTTACGATGACTAGCTATATTGATGAGCTCATGGGCCTGGAGACCGCGTTGGAAAAAAGGTTAAATGCTGACTTGTTTCTACAGTCCCTACCCTCTACTTACACCCTGAAGGAAACCAGGGAGACACTTACTCTGCTTATTGGGGAATCTTCCTTTTCTACATCCAAGGCAAAAGCAAAGGGTGGGAAGAAGAAGACCTCCACAAAGCCGATATGCGGTGTCAGGAAGGTAGAAGGAAAGGGAAGGGCAAAAGTTTCGGGACTAAAAGTAGGGAAGGAGGGACTTTCCTATTGTTACGGGAAAGGACATTGGTAGAAGAATTGCAGGGCTTTGAAAGCCAGTGGCCAGGATTCGAAACATGTTATGGCTTCGGCTTCGGGTGTGTTTGTAATGGAAAACTGTATGTCAATTAACTCTACTTCCTGGGTACTAAATACCGGATCAGGATCTCATATCTGTAATTCATTACAGGCTTTAAGAAACCGTAGAGTTATTAGGGTAGGTGATATGACTCTCAGAGTTGCGAACAGAATTAGCGTGGACGCTGAATCCTTTAGGGAATATCACCTAGGATTGACAAGTGGGCATATATTGATTCTATGTAACTGTTTATATGTACCTAGTCTAGCTTGTAATATCATATCTGTATCCTTACTTTCTAAAGAAGGATATGATTTTACATTTGTAAGCGATGTGATCCACATCCACCTAAATCGAGTTTTGATTGGGTCAGGTACATTAGAAAATGGAATATACATATTAAATCAAGCTCAGGTTTTCAGTGTCCAGAACACACTTAAAAGAAAGTCTCCAGAAACAAATCAGGCTTTCTTATGGCATTGTAGACTGGGTCATATCAATGAAACACGGTTGACAAAGTTACATAGAGAGGGATATTTGAATCCGTTCGAATATCAGTCTTATGCTACTTGTGAATCTTGTCTCATGGGAAAGATGACAAAGACTCCGTTTACTGGACACGGAATAAGAGCGAGCGAGCTCTTGGGACTCATACACAGCGATGTATGTGGTCCAATGTCTACACATGCACGAGGTCGTTATTCATATTTCATTACTTTTACTAATGATTTCTCTAGGTATGGACATATCTTCTTGATGAAGCATAAATCCGAGGCCTTTGAGAAATTCCGGGAATACAAGAATGAAGTGGAAAAACAAACAGGCAAAAGTATCAAGAAACCGAGATCTGATCGAGTTGGTGAATACTTAAGTGCCGAGTTCCTGAGATACTTAAAAGAGAATGGAATTGTCTCTCAGCTTACTCCTCCATACACACCACAACACAACGGTGTATCGGAAAGGCGGAATCGAACTCTATTAGATATGGTTCGTTCCATGATAAGTAAGGTTGGGTTACCGTGATCCTTCTAGGGTTATGCACTAGAATCAGCTGCATATCTTTTGAACAAGGTTCCAACCAAGACTGTGCCTACCACACCATATCAGATGTGGAGTGGGAAGAAACCCTGTCTCAGGCACCTGAAGACATGGGGATGTCCAGCTTTTGTAAAAAATCAGCATGCGGACAAGCTCGAGACACGCTCAGTACTGTGTAAGTTTGTGGGATACCCTAAGAACTCCAGGTGGTATCTTTTCTATTACGCAGATGAACAAAAGGTTTTTGTTTCTCAACATCCCCATTTCTTGGAAGCTAAATTTTTAGAAAATCAGAAAAGTGGGAGCGCAATAAAAATGGAAGAAATTCCAGAACCATAAGCTATTACTGAAAGCTTGGTAGAGCCAGAGGTTTCAGAAGAACATGACATCCCAGTGCCACTCCGCAGAATTAGTTGGCAGTCTCATCCTCCCGAGAGATATTACGGTTTTCTCATAGATGGGGATCGAGAGGATTGCATTATTGACAATGATGAGACTACTAGCTTCCAGCAAGCCATTCAGAGCGGCGACTCGGTAAAATGGCTGGATGCAATGCGGACCGAAATGGAGTCCATGTACACCAACAAAGTTTGGACTTTGGATATTGCTCTAGAAGGGGTAATACCCATAGGCTGCAAATGGATCTTCAAAAAGAAGATTGGTGTGGATGGACAGGTTGAAACCTGTTAGTTATATGTATGCCCTGGAGGCCATTACTGTACATACGATGTATATTGTAGTGGATGCTTGGACATATATAGGGAGGACTTTCTTGCTCGACATGATAGTACGCTATCTAGTTGCTCTTTATCTTAACATGTACTCTGATTGTTTCTATATAACATGTTGATAAAGCCCCTAGAATGAGTACTTGACTTCCAGGACTATGATGCAGATCATACTAGTGAGGACAGTGTAGTCGCCAAAGTACATCCTTCAAATGTTCCTAGTCGTGGGAGTACCGAGAGAGGGCATCGATACTCCTGAGTAGACTAACGTATGCGCTTCTTGACCCATATGATGGGCGATGGATGATCTCATATCCATTGGTGTTGGACATCAGAGAAGGTATACGGGTGCTCAGTGCAGACTGGGTACACTGGACGGACTCGCCGAGAACTCCCAGATGGTATTATACCTCACGTCAGATGGCAGTTCTCTGGTGACACTGGTACAGGTTAATCTGTAGACCTGAGATCGTCATAGAGTCTTGTGTGATTCCCACTATGCTTTGATTTCCATCATACCACGTCCAAGAGGGCGTGCAAAAAGGTAGCTTTTGGGTACAGTCCCGAATCACATGGAGGCAATGAGCGATAGGAGGGGATTCGTCTCCTGGTATAGGGAGTTGATGTTGTGCTGTGTTCGATTAGCTATAACTGGAAATCCCTGGCCAGGGTTGCTGAGATTTACTGGTAAGTGTTATCAGTAGTTTCTCGAACTGTTATAGATCTCATATCGACGCGACTTATCAAGCTACTGGGGTCTGACGTTTACCACCACTGGGCGAGATATGCGACATATCAGACGAAGAGACCGGACTGTACGTGAGTGTTACTGATTGGATTCGCAGGAGAATGTACAGGCTTGCTTGTTGATCTTCTGATCGCTTGATACCTGGGTGGCTGTTACGTTTAACTGACCGCTTGCAGCTTGTGGGTGTTTGACATGATCATCACCTACTGCCGGTGTATTGACGATTCTTTAGAGTCCTATACAGAGGTTTCTTGGCTCAGGCAAAACGGAGTAGGAGCACATATATAATATGTGCGGACCGAGAACAATACGTGTATGTGATACCGTATTAGATTCTCACGATATGAGATATCGGCCGGGTATATGAGATATAGCCGGGTCATCGGATCAAGTGTTGATTCGATGAACTGATACATATTATATTAGTCGGTTATTTGTGAAATAGCCGGATTATCGGATCAAGTGTTGATTTGATAATTTAATGTATAATTATATATTTGATATATTAAATTACATTAACTAATATTAGCTCACTTATTGATTCATTTTCTCACTCGGGTAATACATTGATATATATGCGATATATGTTAACTGTATTATTTTCTTTTCTTACAAAATATATTATATATATGTGATATATAATATTGTAACATGTTATAATTACTAATGCAACATGATTAGTGAAGATTAAACAAGGTTAGGGTTTGATTTGGGTTGGCTCATTCTTGAAGCTTCTAGAAGCTTTTCTTTTGGTCATGAGCTAAGATATTTTGTTGATATTTTGTAACCCAAACCACACCCTCAACCCTAGTTAACTCTCTACAAAGGTTAGCTCATTTTATATTAGCAACCATGGTTGCATAAGGAATTATGATAACATTTCTTTATTCATCACAAAAGGATTATTATTCATTCTTCTTCTTCTTCTTCCTCCTTGCAAAGATTTCTAACTTTGGGTTTTGTGATGGATTTGAGTGAAATTAAGAAAACAAATGAGTGCTAAAATCCTACTTCATCATCCTAATCTATCCTAGCCATTTAGATTAGGGTGTTCACTTCATTTGTGAGTGAGAGCTTGTGTTTAAGAAACTTCAAGGTAGATCATCTTTGTTATCGAAGATCGAAAGCAAGTTTGCATCTTTCTCTTCGTGGAGCCTCTCTAGAGTTCGGGAACTCAATGATCGCAGCGAAGGGACCTCAACACGGAGCTTTAGATGTGAAGGAACGGACTACAAAGGTTGTAATCCCTAACTCTTAGATGTAAAGATATTTACATGCTTTGTTTCTCCTAATCTCTAGTTTAAAGATCTTGGTTAGGGTTGTTTGGCACGTCTAAATTTTAAATCGGGCATGGTTGATGCCTTATAGACCCTTGTGAGAGTGCCTAGTAACCCTACAGTGGTATCAGAGCCAAACTAGAGCTTTAGGCGAAGTCTAGGCGAAGTTTAAAGTCCGATCGAACTCCGTATACCCGAAAAACCCTAGTTTCTGGAAAAATTTTCAAAAGTTGATTTTTTTCATATTAAAAATACTCAAAAAAATCTGCAGGGTATTTTAGGAATTACTGTGCAAAACGACACCCTAAATTCACTAAAGCGTCGTGGAACCGTGGCCAAACCTGGGTATTGGCGGCGGTTCCGCGGCAAGGCTTGGGTATTGAGGGTTAGATTTTGCTACAGTTGATCCGTAGGTACTTCCTGACGCTTCTGGGAATTTTTAAATTGTACTCAAGTGTTGAGTTTTCTGGGATGTATTGGGGACTCGTTGATTCGATCGAATAATTTAACTTCGTTTAAGTTTTTTCCGGATAATTTTAGAACGTATTAAAAAGTTCGAACGGATATCAATAACTCACTTTTTCCCCTGTCGGAAATTTTTTCAAAAGTTGGTTTTTTTTTTCTAGAGTTTGAAACTTCCGGAAAATCATGCAAGTAACGCGGTGGACCCTCTAGAAGACAACAAACCTTAACTCGATTATGTGACCATCTAAACCGCCTCTAAAACTTAGGGTTTGTGGTAGTATGGCGTTGCCACATGTGAGGCGTTGGTTTGACCCTTCTACAGCTGGACCATTGGTACTGTGGCATGTGATGGATACTTTTTTGAACTCCGCTTAAGTGTTGAGCTATTTGGGAAAACTTGGGTGTTTGATTATTCGATCGGAAAGTTTAACATTGTCTATTTATCTGGGATGTGAAACAATATTTGGAATCTATAAGTAGTTTTGAGATAACTAATTTGAATGTTATAAATCTAGCAGTTCAGTCTCAGATGATCGGTTGCCACGGGATTTTGATGCGATCAAAAGTCCGTCGCAATCACGTAGCGTACGCGGATACTCACCGGGTAAACTTAATAGACAGCCACGCCCTAAACCCCCGACCAAGTGACTGTAGGAGAACCCCGTCGCCAAAAGCATCCGTTCGGGTGCTCGCGGCAGCGGTGTTCCGCCTTAGTGCACTTCGTCGACGGCATCGAGGGTGCGGCCGTCTACTAAAGTTTGCGACGAGCATTCGATCAAAATATCGGGAATCTTGTTGAATTGCCCGACTAGATATTGAAAAGAGTTTTCGATAATTGAGACTAAAATGCGGGGTTTATAATTGTTAGGCATGCGATGTCTAAGGAATTCATTTGGTTAGGCATGCGATGTCTAAGAAGGTTGCGGATTTCAACTGTTGTAGTTTTACACTTTCTTTTCTGTGACCGTAAGTGTAGTATGAACGAAGTATTGCCGGTTTTCATTGCTATACATCAACGACAATCGGTGTATGCATACTTACTTACGTTGATGATATGAGATATTATGTGTTGTTGTGATATGTTGTATTGGATCGCCGCGTCTGAATAGCCGGGGGTTTTATGTGAGATGAGGGTTTTTATTTTCATTCATGTAAAATTCATTTGTATGTAATATTCTTTTATTGGGGCACTTCCGGGCTGAGGATGATGTCACCATTGTATATTATTTACTTTTCCGCATTAGGTAGACCCAAGGCGGGGAGCACAAGTAACCGGGTTCTAGGGTCCAGTGGGAGACCATCTCGAGGAGTCGAGACCGGGTCTCCTAACCCTAGAATTGGTAGTGTTGCTTGCCGCTCTCGTAGGGGTCTAGGGATGTGGGTTTGGTTATTCATCGCGACCGTGGAATCCGTGTTTTATACAGGCTAGTATTAAAACACGGACGTCCTAATATATCCAATATTTCATATATGTTCTTCTACTGCAATGTTCTGTGATGAGATCATATTACTGCCTGAGGCGAATGTTTATGTTATATATATGAGATATATGTTATATTGCAGATTTCGTTTCAAAAGTGATGCTTGTGAAGCATAATTAAAATGGGACTTCATTAATGAGATTAGTGAAATAAAAGAAACCTAAAGATGTTGTAGAAACTTGTTTAAAAACTGGTAGCTCTAGTTCTTGCTTTGTATAGCGGTGTTTCTTGTAGAATATCCAGCACCTTATTCGATAAGGAAAGAGCCAAGATCCCTTCATCGGGAGTGACCTCTTTAGCGAAACTAGCAGATGCTACAAACACGGTTTGTCTTTTGATTGTTTTTATAGTTTTTGCTTTGCATAGTGGTATTTATGAAATATCATGCACCTTATTCGATGGGGAAAGAGCCGACGATCCCTTCACCGGGAGTGACCTCTTTAGCAAAACTAGAAAAGGCCTCAAAACATTCCATTAAAAATCACTCGATTCTACAACGATATCAAGTTCATTACGCTCATGGTTTTCTTAAAAACATGCGTAGCCCTCCGTCATTTCAGATAAGTACTACTTAGTATTCGTGCTGCGGTAGTTTGGCATGCTTCAAGGCGTAGTGTACGGTAGTTAACTAGTGCTTATCTGGTAGCATACGATGCGATTGGATTAGGGTATTCGTACGGCGTTGTTTGGCATCCGTCAAGGGTCGTACGGGTGGGTTTAATTCAATCAGGAAATGCACGGGTTGAACTTGACTAGTGGACTATGGGTTGTTTGGCTTGCGTCAAGGTCATAGCACGCTAGGGGTAAAAGTATTATTGGGAATTTCAAGTGTTGAAATTTGCAATGTGATTGCATACCTTCTATGAGATAGTTGGATCCCGATACCCACTGCGAGTAAGAGTTACTCCTGGGAGAGTTTTACACATTACAATTAGCCGATCGAGTAGGTGTCTAGAAAGGTGTTAACGGGGTTACGCCCCTGGGAAAACAAGGTTTATTTTAATTAGGTCCGTGCGAAAGCACGGGGAACCTCTCTCAAAGTGCCAGCACTGGCCTGGCTGAAAGATTGGTGAACTTGTAGGGTGTAATTAATCTCAGCTAGTCTTTCCTTTTAGGGTTTGATGGAAGATTTGACTAAAACAGTGGGAGACATCCTGATTAGATAAATTGATAACCAATCTAATCTTGTAAAAGCGCACGCTGAGTGTTTTCTTCTCTCTCTCTCCAGGTAGCGACCATGTCACGCCTTAATCAAGATAATAATATGGATGTATTGACCGAACCCGCTTGTTATACTGAGCTGGGGAACGTTGGTCCCGCTCCAACTTATAATTGTTATAAGACAGAGCACGAAATAGGGGATTACCAGAATTCCCGTACCGCCCAAACGAAGAAAGCGCATGCTGATGCATCTGCTTCGGATGTGTTCATTACACAGAACTGTTTCTCAATGTCCTTTACGTCCTGGGTATTTGATACCGGATCAGGATCCCACATATGTAATTTGTTACATGGGCTACAGAAAGGTAGAGAACTGAGAACGGGTGATAAATTTCATGAGATAGAAACGGTGCAAGTGTTGCAGCCAAGTCTGTTGGTAGTTATCACCCTGTATTACCAGAATACATTGATTCTAAACGAATGTTATTAGATACCGAACCTGATATACAACATCATATCAGTCTTTTTATTAGTAAAGAAAGATATAATTTTTTATTGTTGAATAATGTTTTGAACATTTCCTATATTAAGAGTTGATCGGTTCAGGCACATTATCTAAAAGCATAGACGTTTTAAATCAAACCACAGTTCTTAGTATACAGAACACACACGAGGAAGAGTTCAGAAATGAACGAATCTTTCTTGAGGTATTGTAGACTAGGTCATATCAATGTGACCCGACTAGCTGAAGTTACATTTAGATGCATATTTAAATCTGTTTGAATTTACATCTTGTGAAACTTGTCGGTCATGTCACAAAGATAAGATGACCACAACTCTGTTTATTGGAAACAGAGAAAGAGTTAGTGAACTCTTGGGATTGATACATGCTGATGTATGAAGGTCCCTTGTCTACACATGCGTGGACCGGTTCTTTGTACTTCATTCACTGATGATTTCTCAAGATTCAGACATATGTTCCTGTTGAAACACAAATCCGAAACTTTTGAGATAATCACAGAATATATGATAGAAGTAGAGAACCAAAAATGGGTATAAGTATTATGTACTTTGATGAGATCAAGGAGGAGAATACTTGAGCACGGAATTCCTGGACTATTCTAAAGGAGAATGAGATTCTCTCTCGGCATTACTCCTCCGTATACACCACAGCACGTCGGTGTATCGGGGCGGAGCAATCACACCCTATTTGATATGGTGCGCTCTATGATGAGTGCTACTGAGTTTGCTATTTCCTTTTGGGAGTTATGCACTTGTGAAGCTGCATACCTATTGAATAGGGTTCCAATCAAATCAGTTGCCTACCACTTCATATGTGATATGGAATGGGAAGAGCATATATCTTAAGTAAATTAAGATTTGGGGTTGTCCGGCCTATGTCTAAAAGCAAAATCCGGACAAGCTCGAGGCAAAGTCAGTTCTGTGGAAGTTTGTTGGATATCCCAAGCATTCGCAAGGGAATATCTTCTACCAAACCGAGGAACAAAAGATGTTTTGTTTCTCAGCATGCCACCTTTGTGAAAGGGAATTTCTTGTGAAGAAATTATTGGTCATGAGGTAGAACTGGAAAGAGTTCCAGCTATACAAACTGCAGCTGATGATTTGGTAGAACCAAAGGATTCAATTGTAACCAACGAACCTCAGCCTCTCCGCCGATCTAGTAGGGTTCCTCACCCACCTGAGAGGTACTTCGGTTTCTCTATGACAGTGGGAGCGAGGATTGCATCATGAGATGATGACCCAACTAGTTTCGAGCTGGCCATCAGGAGTGGGACTCTGTAAGAATGGCTGGATGCTAAGTGATCTGAGATGGAATCCTTATACACCAACAAAGTATGGACTTTGGTTGCTTTATCTGAAGGGTTAAATCCCCATCAGGAGGAAGTATATCTTGAGAAGATTACTTGGTGTACATGGAAAGGTTGAGACTTTCAAAGCTATGCTTAAGTCCATCCAGATCCTACTTGCCACGGCTACATACCATGACTACGATATCTGGCGGTTGGGTGTCATGACTGCTTTTCTAAATGTTGATTTGGAAGATAGTGTCTATAAGTACACAGCCGGAGGGCTTCGTAGATAGTGGGAGCAGCGAAAACATGTGCAAGATGTTTTATGTGAAAAATCCGGTATCCTGGAGTTGGAACGTCTGTTTTGATGAGGTAGTCAAAGATTTTGACTTCATCAAAATAGTAGATGAACCTTGTATATACAAAAAGATAGTAGCGAGTATGGTGGTGATCCTCATAGAGTACATGGATGACATACTCTTGATAGGGAAGGAGTTTCCTATGCTACGCTCGGTCAATCTCCGCTTATCACAAGGATTCTCCATATAGGATCAAGGTGATACCTCCTGAATCCTAGGTTTTGGATCTATGAGATAGATCTAATTGGATGTTAGGATACTCACTAGTTGTAGTGAGATGGTATCAATCGATCATGGGGAGAATCACTGGAATGGTTCCAAGGTGATAAGGACGACTGAATGTCAGTCGCAGGCATTGTCTTTACCCTCAGTGGAAGAACGGTATGTTGGAAGAGTTCCAGGGTACATACCGTGACATACTAGACGATTAAAGGCAAGATACATCGTTACCAAAGATGCTACCAAAGAGGCAGTCTGGATATATATAAGTTCATGAGATGAACTTCGTTCTAACCATTGTTTGACAATGGAGTTGTGGCTTAGGCCAAGGAACCCCCATCCCATCAGAAATCCAGATATGATCTTAGGCAGTATCTCCTGATCATGGAGATGGTTGATCTCCAGGAAGATCGAGGTTAGGAGAGTAGACACAGAGGACAACAGCGCGGATCCACTCACAAAGGCCTATTTTCCAGTAGAGACTTTTATGGGATGGTTGAGTATGAGATACTTCAACCACAACTGATTGTTGGGTATGCGATACCACAATAGATGGCCCTAGTGCAAGTGGGAGATTGTTAGTTATATGTATACCCTAGAGGCCATTACTGTACAAACGATGTATATTGTAGTAGACGCTTGGACATATATAGGGAGGACTTTCTTACTCGACATGATAGTACGCTATCTGGTTGCTCTTTATCTTAACATGTACTCTGATTGTCTCTATGTAACATGTTGATAAAGCCCTTAGGATGAGTACTTGACTACCAGGACTATGATGCAGATCATACTAGTGAGGACAGTGTAGTCGCCAAGTACATCCTTCAAATATTCCTAGTCGTGGGAGTACCGAGACAGGGCATCGATACTCCAGAGTAGACTAGCGTATGCGCTTCTTGACCCATATGATGGGCGATGGATGATCTCATATCCATTGGTGTTTGACATCAGAGAAGGTATACGGGTGCTCAGTGGAGACTGGGTACACTGGACGGACTCGCCGAGAACTCCCAGATGGTATTATACCTCACGTCAGATGGCAGTTCTCTGGTGACATTGGTACAGGTTAGTCTGTAGACCAAAGATCGTCATAGAGTCTTGTGTGATTCCCACTGTGCTTTGATTTCCATCATACCACGTCCAAGAGGGCGTGCAAAAAGGTGGCTTTTGGGTACAGTCCCGAATTACATGGAGGCAATGAGCGATAGGAGGGGATTCGTCTCTCCCGGTATAGGGAGTTGATGTTGTGCTGTGTTCGATTGGCTATAACTGGAAATCCCTGGCCAGGGTTGCTGAGATTTACTGGTAAGTGTTATCAGTAGTTTCTCGAACTGTTATAGACCTCATATCGACACGACTTATCAAGCAACTGGGGTCTGACGATTACCACCCCTAGGCGAGATTTGCGACATATCAGATGAAGAGACCGGACTATACGGGAGTGTTACTGATTGGATTCGCAGGAGAATGTACAGGCTTGCTTGTTGATCTTCTGAATACTCAATACCTGGGTGGCTGTTAGGTTTAGCTGACCGCTTGCAGCTTGTGGGTGTTTGATATGATCATCACCTACTGCCGGCGTATTGACGATTCTTTAGAGTCCTACACAGAGATTTCTTGGCTCAGGCAAAACGGAGTAGGAGGACATATATGATATGTGCGGGACCGAGAACAATACGTGTATGTGATACTGTATTAGATTCTCACGATATAAGATATCGGCCGGGTATATGAGATATAGCCGGGTCATCGGATCAAGTATTGATTTGATGAACTGATACAGATTATATTAGTCGGTTATTTATGAAATAGCCGGATTATCGGATCAAGTGTTGATTTGATAATTTAATGTATAATTATATATTTGATATATTAAATTACATTAACTAATATTAGCTCACTTATTGATTCATTTTCTCACTCGGGTAATACATTGATATATATATGCGATATATGATAACTGCATTATTTTCTTTTGTTACAAAATATATATTATATATGTGATATATAATATTGTAAAATGTTATAATTACTAATGCAACATGATTAGTGGAGATTAAATAAGGTTAGGGTTTGATTTGGGTAAGCTCATTCTTAAAGCTTCTAGAAGCTTTTCTTTTTGTCATGAGCTAAGATATTTTGTTGATATTTTGTAACCCAAACTACACCCTCAACCCTAGTTAACTCTCTACAAAGGTTAGCTCATTTTATATTAGCAACCATGGTTGCATAAGGAATTATGATAACATTTCTTTATTCATCACAAAAGGATTATTATTCATTTTTCTTCTTCTTCCTCCTTGCAAAGCTTTCTAGCTTTGGGTTTTGTGATGGATTTGAGTGAGATTAAGAAAACAAATGAGACCTAAAATCCTACTTCATCATCCTAATCTATCCTAGCCATTTAGATTAGGGTGTTCACTTCATTTGTGAGTGAGAGCTTGTGTTTAACAAACTTCAAGGTAGATCATCTTTGTTATCGAAGATCGGAAGTAAGTTTGCATCTTTCTCTTCGTGGAGCCTCTCTAGAGTTCGGGAACTCGATGATCGCAGCGAAGGGACCTCAACACGGAGCTTTAGAAGTGAAGGAACGGACTACAAAGGTTGTAATCCCTAACTCTTAGATGTAAAGATGTTTACATGCTTTGTTTCGCCTAATCTCTAATTTAAAGATCTTGGTTAGGGTTGTTCGGCACGTCTAAATTTTAAATCGGGCATGGTTGATGCCTTGTAGACCCTTGTGAGAGTGCCTAGTAACCCTACAAAACCTATAAGGCTGACTTGTTGCAAAGTTTTTCGTCAAAGACCTGGTTTGGAATATGACGAAACCTTTTCTCCAGTGGCTATGCTCAAATCCATTCGGATCCTTCTTTCCATTGTTGCCTTCCACGATTATGAGATCTGGCAGATGTACGTAAAGACGACTTTTCTAAATGGTACTTTAGAAGAGTACGTCTATATGGATCAGCCAGAGGGTTTCATTCAGAGTGGGAGCAGCGGTAAAGTGTGCAAGTTGCTTAAGTCCATTTATAGACTAAAGCAAGCATCGCGGAGTTAGAACATCAGTTTTGATGAGACAGTCAAAGAATTCGACTTTATCAAAATACAGATGAACCATGCATTTACAGTAAGATTGTAGGGAGAACTGTAGTATTCATCGTCTTGTACGTGGATGACATTCCCTTAATAGGAAATGATATTCCTATGCTACAGTCAGTCAAAGGATTCTTGTTACAGAGGTTCTCCATGAAGGACCTGGGTGATGCCTCCTACATTCTGGGGATCCAGATCTATCGTGATGATCTAAACGGATGTTGGGACTTTCACAGTCAAGGTGCATCGACACCATACTGAAAAGATTCAGTATGGAAGATTCTAAGCGCGGTAACCTACCGGCTTGTCACGGAATCATCTTCTCTAAAGAGATGTCTCCCAAGATCGATTTGGAAAGGGCTCGCATGTCATCTATACCGTACGCATCTGCAGTAGGCTCTATAATGTATGCGATGTTGTGTACCAGACCAGATGTAGCATACGCATTGAGCGTTGTAAGCCGGTATCAGTCAAACCCAGGGGAGAAGCACTGTATAGCAGTAAAGAACATTCTCAAGTACCTGAGAATGACTAATGAGATGTTCTTGGTGTATGGCGGAAAAGACCTACAGATCGAGACCTTTGTGTTAGTTGTATGTATGCCCTAGAGGCCAGTATTGTACAGATGATGTATATTATATTGGATGCTTGGACATATATAGAGAGGACTTTCTTGCTCGATATGATAGTATGCTATCTGGTTGCTCTTTATCTTAACATGTATACTTGTCTCTTGATACTGTCTTATAGTTACATATTGGTAAAGCCCTTAAGATGTGTACTTGACTATCTGGAATATGATGAAGATCATACTAATGGGGACAGAGTAGTCCATAAGTACATCCTTTACTGTTCCTAGTCATAGGTGTATCGAGACAGGGCATCGATATACCAGAGTAGACTAGCGTATACGCTTCTCGACCCATGAGATGGGCGATGGATGATCCCATATCCATTGGTGTTTGACATCAGAGATGGTATACGGGTGCTGAGTGGAGACTGGGTACACTGGACGGACTCGCCGAGAACTCCCAGATGGTATTATACCTTACGTCAGATAGCTGTTCTCTGGTGACACTTGTGCAGGTTAGTCTGTAGACCCGAGATCGTCATAGAGTCTTGTGTGATTCCCACTGTGCTTTGATTTCCACCTTACCATATCCAAGAGGGCGTGCAAAACGGTGGTTTTTGGGTACAGTCCCGAGTCACATGGAGGCGATGAGCGATAGGAGGGGTTTCGTCTCTCCCGGTATTGGGGGTTGATGTTGCGTTGTGCTCGATTGGCCATAACTGGGAAGTCCCTGGGCATGACTGATTTAGAGATTTACTGGTAAGTGTTACCAGTAGTTTCTCGACCCGTTATGAGCCTCACATTGGCACGACTTATCGGTTATTGGGGTCTGACGTTTACCACCCCTAGACTTGATATGCGACATATCAGACGAGGAGACCGTACTGTACGGAAAGTGTTACCGGCAGGCTTTTACAGGAGTTGGAGCGGGCTTGCTTGCTGATCTTCTGATCGCTTAATACCCGGGTGGCCGTTACGTCCAGCTAGTACCGCTGACGGCTTGTGGGTGCTTGATGTGATCATCACCTACTGCCGGCGTATTGACGAGTCTTTAGAGTCCTACATAGAGGTTTTACTGGCTCAGGAAAAACGAAACAAGAGCACGTATGTGATATGTGCGGGACCGAGAATAATGCGTGTATGTGATACCGTATTCTATTCTCGTGACTTTTTGTATCGGTCGGTTATATATAATATAGCCGGGTTATCGAATCAAGTGTTGATTTGATAAGTCGATACAATAGATGTTAGTCGGTTATATGAGATATGACCGGATTATTAAGTCAAGTGTTGATTTAATAATTTATTGAATAATTGTATATTATATATACTAGTTTACATTAACTAACACTTGTTCACTTAAGGATTTTTCTCACATGAGCACAACTTTAATATATATGTGTTATATATTAAAATGTGTTTTCTTTTTGTATCATGGTTGATGATACATCTTTCATGGGTGTATGAGACTTACACCATGCTATTTGTTATGTTGGGTTTAATATTTAAAAGTAATTACAAAATTAGTGGGAAATTAGAAAATGCATGAAGCTTGTGGAAGCTTGTGGATGCATTGACTAAAGTCCACTAAGTTTGTTTTTACTTTGGATTTTTGTTAACCTAACCATCACACTTAGCCATGATTAAGTCTCTACATGAGTTAGTATATGATACTCACTCACCATGGTTAGCTCTCTCACTTGATCATTATCCTCATCCTTTTCTTTTCTTTTGTTCATCTTCTTCTTCTTTGAGCAAAAAGAAAAAGCTTGCTAGGGTTTTAAAAAAGAGAGTGATAGATTGTGAGAAATAAAATTTTAAAGAGAACCCACTTCCTATTTCTCCATTCTCTACTAGACTAGCACTTTAGTATAGAGTGTTTGCTTCACTAATTCTCTAGTTAGTGAAGTAGTAGCTTGAGTTGATATTCCCTCGACGTAGATCATCTTCGGCCTCGAAGACTTCAAGCAAGGACGCTTCTTTTGCCTCGTGAAGCCATGCAAGAGCCCGGGAGAATCATGATCGCAGCGAAGGGACTACAACAAGGAGCTTTAGAAGTGAAGGACCGATCTACAAAGGTTGTATTTCGTATTCACTTAGTGGAAAATGTGATTTACTTGCATGTGTAACCCTAATTTTCTAGCAAAGATCTTGTTTAGGGTTGTTAGGAACGGCTAAAATTTTAATCGGGCATGGTTGATGCTTTGTAGAACCTTGTTAGAGTGCCTAGTAACCCTACAGTGGTATCAGAGCCTAGCTAGAGCATTAAGCGACGTGTATACGAAGTTAAAACTCCGAACGAACCCCGAAACGTCAAAACGACCCCCTCTCTGGACTTTTTTCCAAAAACTATGATTTTTCTGAATTAAAAATACCTAAAAAATTCAGCAGGTAATTTTAAGCATTATTGTGCAAAACGGTGAAGTAAGCCGTACGGACCGCCGCGGAAACGCGGCAATAGCCTTCTTGTGCCGCGGATCCGCGGCCGTACAGTGAGTGTTTAATTTGGTTTTTGCACAGTAATACTCCTATATAATAGTGCTATTTTCTGGGTATTTTTAATCCGACTCAAGTGTTGAGTATTTTGGGGTTTATTTTGTAATCGTCGATTCGATCGGAGAATTTAATTTTGTTATGTTATTCCGGATAATTTAGAAAGTACTAAAATGTTCGAACGGATATCATTAACTCATTATTTCCCGGCACGAAAAACATTCAAGTGTTGAATTTTTCTCGGGTTTAAATCTTTCGGAAAAACGTGCATGTGATGCGATGGACCCTCTAGAAGACAACAAACCTTAACTCGATTATGTGACCGTCTTGAACCGCCTTTTGAACCTCAGGGTTTGGGGCAGTACGGCGTGCCACATGTGAGGCGTTAGCTTGACCCTTCTACGGCTGGACCGTTGCTACTGTGATGTATTCTGGAATTTTTGAACTCCGCTCAAGTGTTGAGCTATTATGGAAATCTTGGGTTTTTGATTATTCGATCGGAAAGTTTAATACTGTCTATTTATCTGGAATGTGATACAATATGTGGAATTCATACAGTTAGGCATGAAATGCGAAATATGTGATATTTCGGATTTATGATGTCTAAAGAGATTGTGGATTCCAAATGTTGTAGTTTTACACTTTCTTTTCTTCGACCGTAAGTGTAATATGTGATATCGCCGATTTCGTTGCTATATGTCAACGACAATTGGGATGCGCATATTTACTTACGTTGATGACATGTGATGTTCTGTGTTGCTGGATATGTTATATTGGATCGTCGCGTTCTGAATAGCCGGGGTTTTTTTTATGTGAGATGGGCGTTTTTATTTTCATTCATGTAAAATTAGATGTATGTAATATTCTTTTATTGGGGTACTTCCGGGATGAGGTCGATGTCACCATTTATATATTATTTACTTTTCCGCACTAGGATAGACCCAAGGAGGAGAGCACAAGTAACCGGGTTCTAGAGTTCAGTGGGAGACCAACTCGAGGAGTCGAGTCCGGGTCTCCTAACCCTAGAATTGGAAGGGTTGCTTGACGCTCTCGTAGGGGTCTAGGGGTGTGGGTTTGGCTATTCATCGCGGCCGTGGAATCCGTGTTTTATAGAGGCTCAAAATAAAACACGGACGTCCTAGTATATCCAATGTTTCATATGTTTCTTCTGCTGCGATATCTGTGATGTGATCATTTGATATGTTGTGATAGATACTGTATATAGTATATATGATATATTATATAGACGTTACTTCTGTTTTACACCCGCGCTAGCCCTGCCCCGCTCTGCGTTAGTTACCTAACCTAACGGTGCACGAGGGGACATCGAGGCAAATGCGGATGGTATAAGTGTACGTCGTATTTATCTGTGATGTTTAGGTGACTTAAATGATGGGACTTCATTAATATGATTAATGAAAGAAAAGAAACCTAAAAGATGTTGTAGAATCAAATTTTTCAAAAAAAAGGGTAGCTACAGTTTTTTCTTTGCATAGCGATATATATGATATATCCTGCACCTTATTCGATGAGGAAAGAGTCGAGATCCCTTCACCGGGAGTGACCTCTTTAGCAAAACTGGCAGATGCTACAAAATTCGGTTTGTCTTTTGATTGCTTTTAGAGTTTTGCTTTGCATAGTGATATATATGATATGTCTTGCACCTTATTCGATGAGGAAAGAGCCGAGATCCCTTCACCGGGAGTGACCTCTTTAGCAAAACTAATGAAAGCATCAAAATCACTCCATTTCAAAATTCACTTGATTCTACAACGATATCAAGTTCATTACGCAATAGGTTTTCAGAAAAACCTGTCGTAGCCCTCCGTCATTTCAGATAAGAACTGTTTAGTATTCGTGCTGCGTTTGTTGGCCTTTGTCAAGGCGTAGTGTGCGGTAGCTGAATAGTGCTTATCTGCTTATGCATATGATGCATATTGTTTTGGGGTAGTCGTATGACCTTGTTGGCCTTTGTCAAGGGTCGTGCGGGGTGGGTTTGATTCAATCAAGAAATGACGGGTTGAACTTGACTAGCATCCTATGATTTGTTGGCCTTTGTCAAGGTCATAGGGGTTAGGGGCAAAATATTATCGGGAATTTCAAGTGTTGAAATTTGCAATGAGATTGCATACCTTCTATGAGATAGTTGGATCCCGATACCCACTGCGAGTAATTGTTACTCCTGGGAGAGTTTTACACAGGACAATTAGCCGATCAAGTAGGTGTGTAGAAAGGTGTCAACGGGGTTACGCCTCTGGGAAAATGAGGTTTACTTTAATTAGGTCCGTGCGATAGCACGGGGAACCTCCCTCAAAGTACCGACACTGGCCTGGCTGAAAGATTGGCGAAATTGTAGGGTGTAATTAATCCCGACTAGTCTTTTCCTTTTAGGGTTTGAAGGAAGATTTGATAAAAACAGTGGGAGCCATCCTGATTAGATAAAATAATAATCAATCTGATCTTGCAAGAGCATACGCTAAAGTGTTTTCTTCTCTCTCTCCAGGTAGCGACCATATCATGCCTTAATAAAGATAATAATATGGATGTATTGACCGAACCCGCATGTTATACTGTGCTGGGGAACGTTGGTTCCATTCTTTCTTATAAAAGTTATAAGACTGAACAGGATATAGGGGAATACCAGGATTCCCATGCCACCCGAATGAAGAAAGTACAGGTTGATGCATTTTCTTCGGGTGTGTTCGTTACAGAGAACTGTTTCTCCATTTGCTCTACGTCCTGGGTAATAGATACCGGATCAGGATCCCATATATGTAATCAGTTACATCGGCTTAGGAAAGGTAGAAAACTTAGAGAAGGTGATAAAGACATAAGTGTTGGAAATGGTGCAATTGTTGCAGCTAAAACCGTCAGGGAATATCACCTTGTATTGCCAACTGGTAATACATTGATTCTGAACGAATGCTATTACATGCCGAACCTGATATGCAACATTATATCGGTTTCTTTGTTGAGTAAAGAGGGATATAATTTTGTATTACAGGATAATGTTATGAACATTTTTCTTAACCAAAAGTTGGTTGGATCAGGCACGTTGTGCAATGGCATTTATGTTCTAAATCAATCAACAGTTCTGATCATAACAAACACACACAAGAGGAAGAGTTCAGAACTGAACGAATCGTTCTTGTGGCATTGTAGACTGGGTCACATCAATGCGACACGACTAGCTAAGTTGCATAAGGATGGATATTTGAATCCGTTTGAATTTTCATCTTATGACACTTGCCAGTCATGTCTTAAAGGAAAGATGACCAAAACTCCGTTTACGGGACACGGAGAAAGAGTTACGGAACTCTTGGGACTGGTACATAGTGATGTATGCGGCCCCATGTCTACACATGCCAGGAATGGTTCTTCGTACTTCATTACATTCAATGACGATCTCTCTAGGTTCGGATAGGTGTTCCTGATGAAACAAAAATCAGAAGCTTTTGAGAAATTTAGAGAATATAAACAAGAAGTCGAGAACCAAACCGGAAAAAGTATTAAAATCCTTTGATCTAATCGAGGAGGTGAATACTTGAGCAATGAATTCCTGGACTTCCTAAAAGAGAATGGGATTCTCTCTCAGCTAACTCCTCCATATACACCACATCACAACGGTGTATCGGAACGGAGGAACCGCACCCTATTAGATATGGTGCGCTCTATGATGAGCACAGCTGAGTTACCTATTTCCTTCTGGGGGTATGCACTGGAAACAGCTGCAGACCTATTGAATATAGTTCCCACCAAATCTATGCCAACCACTCCATATGAGATATGGAAAGGAAAGAGACCATGTCTTAATTATGTTAAGATATGGGGTTGTCCGGCATATGTAAAAACGTAAAATCCAGACAAACTTGCGGCAAGGTCCATTCTGTGTAAGTTTATTGGATATCCCAAACATTCACGCGGGTATATCTTCTACCAAACCGAGGAACAAAAGGTGTTTGTTTCTCGACATGCCACCTTTTTAGAAAAGGAATTTCTTGAAAAAGAGATTAGTGGCAAGGAGGTAGAACTGGAAGAGGTTCCAGCAATACAGACTACGACAGAAGATTTGGTTGAACCGGAGGATTCGGTAGGTCCCAACGAACCTCAGCCTCTCCGCCAATCTAGTAGGGTTCCTCACCCACCTGAGAGATACTACGGTTTTCTCATGGATGGTGGGATCGAGGATTGCATCATGGTTGATGATGACCCAACTAGCTTCGAGCAGGCCATCACGAGTGGGGACTCAATGAAATGGCAGGATGCAATGCGGTCCGAGATGGAATCCATGTACACCATCAAAGTATGGACTTTGGAAGATGCTCCTGAAGGGGTAAAACCCATTGGTAGCAAGTGGATCTTCAAGAAAAAACTTGGTGTAGATAGGAAAGTGGAGACTTTCAAAGTTAGACTTGTTGCAAAGGGTTTTCGTCAAAGACCAGGTGTGGACTATGACGAAACCTTTTCTCCAGTGGCTATGCTTAAATCCATCCGGATCATACTTGCCATCGCTGCATATCATAACTACGAAATCTGGCAAATGGATGTTAAGACCGCCTTTCTAAACGGTGATTTAGAAGAGTGCGTATACATGACTCAGCCAGAGGGCTTCGTAGATAGTGGGAGCAGTGGGAAAGTGTGCAAGCTGCTTAAATCCATTTATGGATTAAAGCAAGTATCGCGGAGTTGGAACATCTGCTTTGACGTCGTTATCAAAGAGTTTGATTTCGTCAAAAATGTAAATGAACCTTGTATCTACAAGAAGGTGGCAGAGAGTAAGGTTGTATTCCTCGTATTGTATGTGGACGACATACTCTTGATAGGAAATGACATTCCTATGCTGCAATTGGTCAAGCTCTTCTTATCACAAAGATTCTCAATGAAAGATCTCGGTGATGCCTGCATACTGGGAATTATGATCTATAGAGATAGATCTAAAAGGATATTGGGATTGTCCCAATCCAGGTACATTGAAATCATACTAAAGAGGTTTAGTATGGAAGAATCCAAGCATGGGAACTTACCCACGATCTCTGGACTCACTCTCTCCAAAGAGATGTCTCCCAAGACTAATTTGGAGAGAGCTCGCATGCAAGGGATACCCTATGCTTCGGCTGTAGGCTCTGTCATGTACGCGATGCTATGTATCAGACCCGATGTAGCATACTCACTAAGTGTAGTGAGTAAGTATCAAGCTGATCCTGGAGAGAGTCACTCGACAGCTGTGAAGAGCATTCTCAAGTACTTGCGAAGGACTAAGGAGATGCTCTTGGTGTATGGTAACGGAGAACTCCAAGTGGAGTCCTTTACCGATTCGAGCTTCCAGAGTGATAAGGACAACTCTAAGTCGCACTCGGGATTTGTCTTTACCCTTTACGGAGGGACGGTTAGCTAGAAGAGTTCTAAGCAGGAAACCGTGGCAGACTCGACGATGGAGACTGAATACATCGCTGCCAACGATGCTGCCAAAGAGGCTGTCTGGATCAAGAAGTTCATTACTGAACTTGGAGTGGTTCCATCCATTGAGCATCCAATACCTTTGTATTGCGATAACAATGGAGCGGTGGCTTTGGCCAAGGAACCCAGGTCCCATCAGCGATCCAGGCATATTCTGAGGCGGTATCACCTGATCCGGGAGATAGTTGATCGCCGGGAGATCGAGATCAGGAGGGTTGACACGAAGAACAACACTGCGGATCCACTCACGAAGGCCATTCTCCAGATACAGTTTGACAGACTCTTCGTGATGCTAGGTATGCGATACTACAGCAGCTGGCCCTAGTGCAAGTGGGAGATTGTTAGTTGTATGTATGCCCTAGAGGCCAGTATTGTACAGATGATGTATATTATATTGAATGCTTGGACATATATAGAGAGGACTTTCTTGCTCGATATGATAGTATGCTATCTGGTTGCTCTTTATCTTAACATGTATACTTGTCTCTTGATACTGTCTTATAGTTACATGTTGGTAAAGCCCTTAGGATGTGTACTTGACTATCTGAACTATGATGAGGATTATACTAGTGGGGACAGAGTAGTCCATAAGTATATCCTTTAATGTTCCTAGTCGTAGGTGTATCGAGACAGGGCATCGATATACCAGAGTAGACTAGCGTATACGCTTCTCGACCCATGAGATGGGCGATGGATGATCCCATATCCATTGGTGTTTGACATCAGAGATGGTATACGGGCGCTTAGTGGAGACTGGGTACACTGGACGGACTCGCCGAGAACTCCCAGATGGTATTATACCTTACGTCAGATGGCAGTTCTCTGGTGATACTTGTGCAGGTTAGTCTGTAGACCCGAGATCGTCATAGAGTCTTGTGTGATTCCCACTGTGCTTTGATTTCCACCTTACCACGTCCAAGAGAGCGTGCAAAACGGTGGTTTTTTGGTACTGTCCCGAGTCACATGGAGGCGATGAGCGATAGGAGGGGTTTCGTCTCTCCCGGTATTGGGGGTTGATGTTGCGCTGTGCTCGATTGTCCATAACAGGGAAGTCCCTGGCCAGGGCTGATTTAGAGATTTACTGGTAAGTGTTACCAGTAGTTTCTCGACCCGTTATGAGCCTCACATCGGTACGACTTATCGATTATTGGGGTCTGACGTTTACCACCCCTAGACTTGATATGCGACATATCAGACGAGAAGACCGGACTGTACGGAAAGTGTTACCGACAGGCTTTTACAGGAGTTGGAGCGGGCTTGCTTGTTGATCTTCTGATCGCTCAATACCCGGGTGGCCGTTACGTCCAGCTAGTACCGCCGACGGCTTGTGGGTGCTTGATGTGATCATCACCTACTGCCGGCGTATTGACGAGTCTTCAGAGTCCTACATAGAGGTTTTACTGGCTCAGGCAAAACGAAATAGGAGCACGTATGTGATATGTGCGGGACGGAGAATAATGCGTGTATGTGATACCGTATTCTATTCTCGCGACCTTTTGTATCGGTCGGTTATATATAATTGTAACACTTTAGAATGTGTTTGTAGCTAATTATATTTTAATATATATAGTTTTTAATAAAAAATTTACCAATTCGGTTTTTAATTATTTTATCCTATTTAATGAATATTTTAGTAGATTTTTCCTAGGCTTGCACACACTTGTGCATGATAACTTGGGTTGTAATTTGGGGTTAAACATGATTAGCAACCATGGTTAACTAACCATTTTCCCTAACCTAGTTTTAATAATTATATTAAGTCATTTTGGGTTTTAATTATGGTTGTTGTTTTCTTTTTATTTTTGGTTTATGGAAATCATTGTTCTTGTGTTGACTTGGTGTGAGAGAGAGAGAGAGTGCATTATGAGGCATGATGGCTTGCCCATGCCTTCATTTAATGAAGAGAGAGGGAGAGAGAGGGTTGACTAAGCCTAGCTCTCATTTTCCCTTGCCTTCTCATTCTTTTCTCTCATACTCTCCCACTCTCAAACACACTCACACACATACACCTGCATCAGCTCCAGCAGCCCTAGAAGACAGCCACAGCAGCAGCTCCTTCATCATCAGCAGCAGAACATCAGCATCAGCAGCAAGCAGCAGTAGCAGCAACAGCTGAAGCAACAGCAGCTTGCAGCAGCTCTCCCTCCTCCATTCACTCATTCTCCTGCCTTCTAGGGTACCTTAGGGTATATTTCCTAAACCCAATCCCCTAGTTGCTAAGCTTGTGTGTTGATTAGCTTCGATTAGTGTTAAATAGCTAGTTTAGTGCTAGATTATGGTGTTTTTGTGGAAATTGGGACAAGTGAAGTTTGTGTTAGCTAACCTAGCTTATTTTACTGTTATTAGGGTCACTTCAACTGAGAAATAACCCAGATTTCACTAAAGTACCATAGGTTTTCCTTATTGTGCTAAATATCGTATTTTGGCGTCGTTTTACGACATCTGTGATCTGCTTTTAACCCGGGGCCTTCAGGAAAAAATTGAGAAAACTGGGGCATGCTCATTAGGTCTAGAATAAGAACCCTCCACTCCCAATTATGGCCGCCGATTTAATCAATCTGGTCGCAATTTGCGGCCAGGAAGAAGGGTGGGGTCTTGGGGTTTTTGGTAGGGTACTCTGCTGTGCTATCTAGTGTTTTGGCATGTATAGTTTTGTAAGATTTGGCCTGTAGGAAAATCTTGGACAATATATCGTTTTTCATGTCTGTTTTGCTTGCGAGATATGCGCGATACGTGAGTGGGTTCTGCGATCCAGCGTATCGCGGCGTGTCGCGATAGTTTTAGACGCGTATACACACGTTTCAGCGTATCGTACACAAGCGCGTTTAGTTCGCGACGCGAGTTTCTCGTTTGGGTTCGATATCACGTTTTGCAGAATATTTGGCTTATATATGTATTCCTTGTCTTATTTTCAGGTTTGCAGGTGGGGACTACGGACACGGCTACAGAGGGAGACAGGTGGTAGGATTCACCTAGCGTGAAGCGTAGGTGAGTAGATTTAACATCTACAGGGGAATCGCCCGCATGGCGTTATGCGTCTGGGCTAGGATTCTAATACTTATCGCATATTCTACGTCATTGCTATAATTGTGCCCTTACCCGATTTCTTAGATGTAGTTGTACTGTGGCTAGTAGCCGTAGGACACTGCACATATTATTGACGGTTCATGTTGCACGAGTATGGATTGTATGCTACACACACACCGTCAATAATTGCCATGTCACACACCAACCACTTATAGATACTATATTGCTTGATTAGGGACCTTGTGACTTTGATTCATACTGCTTATCACATATGACATGACCATACCTGTATACCTATAGAGTATCGTACCATTAGTGATAGGTACACATACCCTTTACGATACATCTACAGGTATACCTTACTCATATTTTACTTATACCCAGTGGGGTATACCATATCATTTACTTATAGGTAGACACCTATACTTAGCTATACCTTAGTGATTTCACATACATCTGGTTTCAGCTACATATTCTCATTTACATGCTCGTATTTCAGATATATCGCCTATATTTATTCCTGGATTTGCGCATTGTTTATTTGGATTTTACATGAGGTTTTCTGGATTTGGAAACCGCGGGAGTTCATGAAATTATGCATACATTGAAAAACCCGGTTTCCTTGATATGATATTTGCGCAGCCACCATGAGATTTATCGGTTCTGATTATATGCTCCATACGAGGTGTGGTTGCCGTATGAGGGTACATGGTGGGGCCCGGTATGGTTCCCCTCGGCAAGAAGATCGATGGACTTTGCCGATTGAGCCTGGAGGCGGGCGAGTGCCTACCGGTGACAGTACTAATGACTCGGCGGGGATCATGGAGATACCGTTGGGAGTCATGCACGTATGCATACGTCGAATGGCGAGGGTCAGAGCTAGGCACTCGTGCTTTCGGGATAGCGTATGATACGTACTTATCAGGATTTCTGTGTCGATGCTTGGCACATTATTTTCATGATATTTCCTTTAAACACCTTTGTATATATAACAGGGGATTTAGCCGATGTTATATATACCCTTACACCAATATTAGTGGAATGGGACGCTAATATATGTGTATTGACCCCATCATATTTATTTCTGCAAATATATACCTTTAGGATGTTAGAATTCTACTTGAGATTTGATTTGGGATATTAGGTGATTCATTGAGATTGGATATTGGACATACATATGGGATTACTGACTTGTACATTCGGGATATAGGAGATTACTCGATATTGTACATTGAGGAGATGTGAGACTTATATGATGTGAGAGCCTAACTTGGGGGTTGATTTGAGGAATTGGGATTTGAGTGTCTTGATGGATTGTGATCCTACCACGACGACAGGATTCTGTAGGATGACATATTTCACTCCATACCTCATACCTTTTCACTTATGCACTGTTCCATGTATTAGGAGTACCTGTTAGTGTACCCTTCATGATTGCTGCATATATACATCCTCATATCCCTATTGCATGGTTATTGCATACTACTGTTATGTTATTTTTGCGTCACATATTGATTGTACCTGCTAGTGTACTTTCCTTTATTCAGCATTTCACATGACCTGTTATTACTGCAATTGTATATCTTAGATTCATACTGTACGTACATTCCTGTGATTACCTGCATATGTTATCTACTATTCACGAGTTGGCAACTCACCCCCGTTGTGCCACAGGTGTTGCAGGTTGTTCCTCAGAGTAGTCGAGGCAGGCTATTCATCCATCATCTTTTGCTATAGCTACCGCATCGGCTCACAGAATACTATTTTGCTTAGGTGGGTTTTGGTGGTTATCTGTATTTCATATTGTACATTCGTTGTATTTTGTACTCTCCATCTACTATTATGTTGTTGACTTAGAGACTTGGTGAGGACGATATTGTATATTAATTGTGGATTTGTTGTCTTTTATATACAGCTTTCTCTCTATTATCTTATTTCTTCGCTACGGCGTCGTATATTTATGATTTGATTGTTTTCCGTCTTTGGGGTAGTTTTTACAAAAGCGGTGTTGCCAAAATTTTAAGGAAAGAAAGTGGGACTTTTAAAGAATTTGGGTTGTGATTTCAAATGTTTCAAAATACTTTTATTATCTTTTCCGTATTTTCATGGTTTAGATTTCTGGGTTTTGGCTTTCTTTTACTGCGTTACGTCTTTAGGCATTGCGTAGTATTAGGGCCGTCACGGGCCAATTTCGGGTCGTGACAAAGTTGGTATCAAAGTGCTAGGTTTTACCTTTCGGAGTGTAGGATGAGCTTAGTATGATGGAGTAGGTAGCTTAAGCAAAGTAACGTAGTGTGTGTATGTCTGCACATACCCACGATGCGGTACTTCGCCTAAAGTGACCTAAGTACAAATTGCTTGAAATTCCTTCCTTGATGATTCATATCCTTGCAATTCGATTTCCTTATTCTTATCGAATCTTATCTCTATTTATAGCCTTGCTGTCGACGACTATGGGGACTCAGAGTGATGCAGCGAGGGCCGAGGTCAGAGTTGTCTCGGGTGAGACGAGTACTGACCAGGATGGCACTCTAGTTGCACAGGTGCAGACGGATTAGCCTATGACATATACTATCGATAGGCTTTTGGCAGAGATGCAGGACTTCCGCCAGACGATGAGTTCGTTGGTTGATGTCATTCGGGAGCTACGACAGGAGGTTGTCACCCATGTTACTCAGTTGTCACTTACGATCAGCATGCAACAGTCCGTCACCTACAAAGCACCAGTGGTTGCAGCCCCAATTGACGAGGCACATATTCCATAGGCTCGGAGAGTTCCAGGACAGTGGAGGACTCGTACCAATATACCAGCCCAGAGACAGAGGTTTGGTCATCGAGACAGATTTCGTGGCCGTCGTGGGAGCAGCAGAGGTTTAGGACGAGGACAGCCGTTCAGCTCTCATTCCCAGGATGGTCAGCAGTCAGCGCGTGGATGTTTTCGATGCGGAAGCCTTCAGCACTTCGTCAGGGATTGTTCTTTAGCACCTCATCAGGATCGTTTTCGGAGAGGCCGTGGACGTGGAAGATTCGCTCAGAGGGCTCAGTCTACCAGAGGAGTTCAGCCAGTTGCGAGTAGAGGGCAGACACAGGAGTTTGCTTCTACTCATCGGGACGCGCAGGCGTCCAATGCAGAGTCTTCAGGTATCCTTTATTCGCTTGTTCTTTTGATGTACTCATTGCTTTTCACACTTGTTCCGTGGTTGGGAAGGGAGTCGTGCTAGGTAAATTAGCCGTTTGTTGTGTTAACTTATGTCAGCGATTCTTTTGTTGCGCGACATGTATTCAATGTGTGCCAATCGGATAGGAGATAGAGATTCGTCCGTCGTTTTGATCCTTCTAGAGATGTTGGATTTGACGTTCTCCTGGGCACGGACTGGTTAGCTACGTGCTAGGCGTCTGTGGACTACCGTGAGGAAACAGTCAGGAATTGTTTTCCCGGCAAGTCAGTTCTTGTTGTGCAGGTGGATAGTTGCGCCGCCTCCCACAGCTTGAATTCAGTTTTTTTTCGCTAGTCGGCTTTTGAGGAGATGTCGTGGATTCTTGGCGTTCATTCGTGATACCGCAGCCACAGAGGGTTTGTTGGACCGGTGTCCCTTTCGTGCGAGAGTTTTTCCGACGTTGTTCCGGATAAGCCGGCGAAGCTTAGGGAGCTTAAGGATCAGCTGCAGAGTTGTCGATTGGGGAGTTTTGTGCGTCTGAGTGTTTCGCATTTGGAAGCTCCTATTTCTGTTCGTCGAGGAGAAAGACGACAGTTTGAGGTTGTGTATCGACGAATCGTCAATCGAACCGGCTTACGGTACGGATAGGTACCTATTACCTCGCAGTGACGATTTCTTCGATCAGCTCCACAGTGCGAGACATTTTCTAAGTTTGTTCAGGAACAGGTCACCATTATTGCGGGTTCGGAGTGATGGCATTCCGAAGACTGCCTTATGCGTGCTACGATCTTTGTGTGTGTTAGTGAGTCATTGGATTCACTGATGCCCTAACAGCATTCGTAGATATGATGAACCAGATTTCTTCAGGCCGTTCCTCGACCCGTTATTGTTGTGTTATTACGACATTCTGGTCTATTTAATGTGTCTTGAGGGACAGAAGTAGCACTTGACGATTTTTTATGCAGATACTGAGAAAGCACCGGTAGTTTGCTAGATTCTCGGAGTGTTTCTTCAGGCTTGTTTGTGTTGACTCCTAGGTCTTGTCGTCACGGGAGACGGTTTTGTATGGTCCCGAGGGAGATCGTGGCCGTACTGCTTAGGCCCAGACTTGTGTGCAGGACGGAGGTCCGCAGATCTGGGACTTAGCAGGTTTTACCGCCGTTTCATGCAGGATTGCTAGTGTAGTGCTGTACCGTTGACTGAATGGACCGACATGGAGGTTTCTTTTCTTTGGACTGAGGCATGTGTGCGAAATTTTCGGCAGTTGAAGATTCTGTTAACAACTGCATCATTTCTTTCTGTGCTTTCTGGTTCGGGCGACCTTGTTGTTTAACTGTAATGTTTCTTGAGTGGGTCTCGATTGTGCACCGATGTAGCACTATAGAGTTATCGCTTTTGCTTCCCTACATTTGGAGGAAGTACGAGAAGGATATTCCACTCATGATCTGGAGATGGCCGCGGTGGTTTTGCGTTGGAGATTTGGAGACACTACTGGTTCGAGAGTCGCGTCAGATTTTCCCGGACCACCAGAGCTTAATATACATCTTCTTGCAGCAGATTTTGATTGTTGTGATAGTCTTCTGCAGATTTACAGTTCTTGTGCGATCGTCGAGTACAGCTTAAGTTCGTCTCTACGGAGGGGACAGCTTGCTCATGTCCGCGCCCGACCACTTTTCTTTAATCGCTTTCGCGAGATACTGCCCGCCGATACTCGTTCGTCAGAGATACTGGAGCATACTCAGCCGGGTATTGATTCGAAGACCTTGAATTGTGACAATGGTGTGCTAAGTTAGGGACGCGTTTTTGTACCTGATATTATCAGGTAGAGACGTAAAATCCTAGAGCAGGCACATCTGTCAACTCTTTATATTCACTCAAGTTCCACAAACATTGATGTGACTTGTGAGATAATTATAGGAAGACAGGGATGTAAAGAGAAGTTTCATGGTTCGTTTCAAGGTGTCTGTCTTGTTGTGTGCTTGGGTCGAGCATCTGAGGCCGGCTGGAGAGTTGCAACCTTTTACCGTTCCGAAGTAGGAGTGGGAGCAGATCTCCATGAATTTCGTTATGGTTTCTACCTAGGGTTAGTCAGGGTGTGAATTCGGATTCTTATCGTCCGGTTATACTCAATTTGCTCAGTTGTTTTTTTGTTAAGTTATGGGTTTGTGTTAATTGTTGTCAGCAGTTGGGGATCGTCACTCGCCATTGTTAGGGTTCTTCTTGATAGCTGTTATCAGGAGACGCTCCAATTGGCAACCTTTAGGTTTAGGGGTTAGGTCGTGTCGATCACCAGTCTGTTGTTTTCTGACTCTGCATAAGTAGGATTTTGGACCCCAGCTAGTCTAGAGATTTCGGAGATGATCCAGTTGATTCAGGTCAGGATGAGAGTAGCCCGGTGCAAATAGAGGTCTTATGCCGACTGTGTTGGTCGTAGACTTAAGTGCGCAGTGGCAAATCATGTATTCCTGCGGATTTTTCCGATAAATAACGTGTTGGATTTTGGAAAGATTATCCCAGGATTTAGGTTCTTTTAAGATCCTATAAGCGAGTTAGTTTCGTTGCCTTTAATTTGGCACTTCCGCCCAGATTATTGAGTTTCAGCCCGTATTCCTTATGATGATACTTTACAATTACCTTCTTGACCTTTCTTACATGATTGAGCATCAGACCATGTAGCTTGGACGCGATCTTTCATTCCCCAGCAGCCAATGGTATTAATGGCTCAGCAGGTGAAGGAACATCGGTCAAGGGTCTTGCCATCTGTAAAGGGTTTTTCTTGGACGTAGCCGTATAGTGAGGTAATCACTTGGGAGGCTGCGAGCGAGATTTGAGAGTTGTAATCTTCTCTTTGAAGGTACGCGTAGAAGTATATTTTTAAATTCGGGGACGAATTTCTTTTAAGGGGGAGATTGTAACACCTTAGAATGTGTTTGTAGCTAATTATATTTTAATATATATAATTTTTAATAAAAAGTTTACCAATTTGGTTTTTAATTATTTTATCCTATTTAATGAATATTTTAGTATTTTTTTTCCTAGGCTTGCACACACTTGTGCATGATAAGTAGGGTTGTAATTTGGGGTTAAACATGATTAGCAATCATGGTTAACTAACCATTTTCCCTAACCTAGTTTTAATAATTATATTAAGTCATTTTGGGTTTTAATTATGGTTGTTGTTTTCTTTTTATTTTTGGTTTATGGAAATCATTGTTCTTGTGTTGACTTGGTGAGAGAGAGAGAGTGCATTATGAGGCATGATGGCTTGCCCATGCCTTCATTTAATGAAGAGAGAGGGAGAGAGAGGGTTGACTAAGCCTAGCTCTCATTTTCCCTTGCCTTCTCATTCTTTTTCTCTCATACTCTCCCACTCTCAAACACACTCACACACACACACCTGCATCAGCTCCAGCAGCCCCAGAAGACAGCCACAGCATCAGCAGCAACAGCAGAGCTTCAGCAGCAGCAGCAGAACATCAGCAGCAAGCAGCAGTAGCAGCAACAGCTGAAGCAACAGCAGTTTGCAGTAGCTCTCCCTCCTCCATTCACTCATTCTCCTGCCATCTAGGGTACCTTAGGGTATATTTCCGAAACCCAATCCCCTAGTTGCTAAGCTTGTGTGTTGATTAGCTTCGATTAGTGTTAAATAGCTAGTTTAGTGCTAGATTATGGTGTTTTTGTGGAAATTGGGACAAGTGAAGTTTGTGTTAGCTAACCTAGCTTATTTTACTGTTATTAGGGCCACTTCAACTGAGAAATAACCCAGATTTCACTAAAGTACGATGGGTTTTCCTTATTGTGCTAAATATCGTATTTTGGCGTCGTTTTACGACATCTGTGATCTGCTTTTAACCCGGGGCCTTCAGGACAAAATTGAGAAAACTGGGGCATGCTCATTAGGTCTAGAACACACCACCAGAATACGAACCCTCCACTCCCAATTATGGCCGCCGATTTAATCAATCTGGCCGCAATTTGCAGCCAGGAAGAGGGGTGGGGTCTTGGGGTTTTGGGTAGGGTACTCTGCTGTGCTATCTAGTGTTTTGGCATGTATAGTTTTGTAAGATTTGGCCTGTAGGAAAATCTGGGACAATATATCATTTTTCATGTCCGTTTTGTTTGCGCGATATGCGCGATACGTGAGTGGGTTCTGCGATCCAGCGTATCGCGGCGTGTCGCGATAGTTTTAGACGTGTATACACACGTTTCAGCGTATCGTACACACACGCGTTTAGTTCGCGATGCGAGTTTCTCGTTTGGGTTCGATATCGCGTTTTGCGGAATATTTGGCTTATATATGTATTCCTTGTCTTATTTTCAGGTTTGCAGGCGGGGACTACGGACATGGCAACAGAGGGAGACAGGTGGTAGGATTCACCTAGCGTGGAACGTAGGTGAGTAGATTTAACATCTATAGGGGAATCACCCTCATGGCGTTATGTGTCTGGGCTAGAATTCTAATACTTGTCGCATATTCTACGTCATTGCTAGAATTGCGCCCTTACCCTATTTCTTAGATATAGTTGTACTGTGACTAGTAGCCGTAGGACACTGCACATATTATTGACGGTTCATGTTGCACGAATACGGATTGTATGCTACACACACACCGTCAATAATTGCCATCTCACACAGCAAACACTTATAGATACTATATTGCTTGGTTAGGGACCTTGTGACTTTGATTCGTACTGCTTATCACATATGACATTACCATACCTGTATACCTATAGAGAATCATACCATTAGTGATAGGTACACATACCCATTACGATACATCTACAGGTATACCTTACTCATATTTTACTTATACCTAGTGGGGTATACCATATCATTTACCTATAGGTAGACACCTATACTTAGCTGTACCTTAGTGATTTCGCATGCATCTGGTTTCAGCTACATATTCTCATTTACATGCTCGGATTTCAGATATATCGCATATATTTATTCCTGGATTTGCGCATTGTTTATTTGGATTTTACATGAGGTTTTCTGGATTTGGAAACAGCGGGAGTTCATGAAATTATGTATACATTGAAAAACCCGGTTTCCTTGATATGATATTTGCGCAGCCACCATGAGATTTATCGGTTCTGATTATATGCTCCATATGAGGTGTGGTTGCCATATGAGGGTACATGGTGGGGCCCGGTATGGTTCCCCTCGGCAAGAAGATCGATGGACTTTGCCGATTGAGCCTGGAGGCGGGAGAGTACCTACCGGTGACAGTACTAATGACTCGGTGGGGATCATGGAGATACCGTTGGGAGTCATGCACGTATGCATACGTCGAAAGGCGAGGGTCAGAGCTAGGCACTCGTGTTTTCGGGATAGCGTATGATACGTACCAATCAGGATTTCTGTGTCGATACTTGGCACATTGTTTTCATGATATTTCCTTTAAACACCTTTGTATATATAACAGGGGATTTAGCCGTTGTTATATATACCCTTACACCAATATTAGTGGAATGGGACTCTAATATATGTGTATTGACCCCATCATATTTATTTCTGCAAATATATACCTTTAGGATGTTAGAATTCTACTTGAGATTTGATTTGGGATATTAGGTGATTCATTGAGATTGGATATTGGATATACATATGGGATTAATGACTTGTACATTCGGGATATAGGAGATTACTCGATATTGTACATTGAGGAGATGTGAGACTTATATGATGTGAGAGCCCAACTTGGGGGTTGATTTAAGGAATTGGGATTTGTGTGTCTTGAGGGATTGTGATCCTACCACGATGACAGGATTCCGTGGGACGACATATTTCACTCCATACCTCATACCTTTTCACTTATGCACTGTTCCATATATTAGGAGTACCTGTTAGTGTACCCTTCATGATTGCTGCATATCTACATCCTCATATCCCTATTGCATGGTTATTGCATACTACTGTTATGTTATTATTGCGTCACATATTGATTGTACCTGCTAGTGTACTTTCCTTTATTCTGCATTTCACATGACCTGTTATTACTGCAATTGTATATCTTAGATTCATGCTGTACGTACATTCCTATGATTACCTGCATATATTATCTACTATTCACGAGTTGGCAACTTACCCCCGTTGTGCCACTAGTGTTGCAGGTTGTTCCTCAGAGTAGTCGAGGCAGGCTATTCATCCATCATCTTTTGCTACAGATACCGCATCGGCTCACAGAATACTATTTTGCTTAGGTGAGTTTTGGTGGTTATCTGTATTTCATATTGTACATTCGTTGTATTTTATACTCTTCATCTACTATTATGTTGTTAACTTAGAGACTTGGTGAGGACGATATTGTATATTAATTGTGGATTTGTTGTCTTTTATATACTGCTTTCTCTCTATTATCTTATTTCTTCGCTACGGCGTCGTATATTTATGATGTGATTGTTTTCCGTCTTTTGGCTAGTTTTTACAAAAGGGGTGTTGCCAAAATTTTAAGGAAAGAAAGTGGGACTTTTAAAGAATTTGGGTTGTGATTTCAAATGTTTCAAAATAATTTTATTATCTTTTCCGTATTTTCATGGTTTAGATTTCTGGGTTTTGGATTTCTTTTACCGCGTTACGTCTTTAGGCGTTGCGTAGTATTAGGGCCGTCACGGGCCAATTTCGGGTCGTGACAATAATATAGCCGGGTTATCGAATCAAATGTTGATTCGATAAGTCGATACATTTGATGTTAGTCGGTTATATGAGATATGACCGTGTTGGGGTAAAAATTTACACCCCGGTTGACCTTGTCAACCCCAAGCCAGGTGGGCCCAACCCCAGGTCAAGCGGGCCCATGCCCAAGTCGAGCCAGCAGCCAGCCTCCCCATGCCAACAACAAAATCATGTAATAAATAATTTTTATGTAATTGTTTATGCATGAATAGGCATAAAGCCAATATTTTGTAAGCCCATGGGTTATGTGCAAAAATAAAATGGCACATGAGCCATGGGATGGCTAAAATGCCATTTTTGTAAAGCCCAAGGGGCTATATGAAAATATGTAAGCCTATAAAAGGCAACATGATGATGAATAAAGGAACACACTTTTCATTCCCCCAAAAACTAAGGTTCTTTGTGCCTCCTGCTCCTTCTCCAAGGTTCTAAACCTTCTCATTTCTTTTGAATTAAATCAAGAGTTTTACTCTTTCTTTTCCAAAAACTAAGTAGTTTTCCACCACAAAACCCTCAAAGGGGAACTCGGATCTCCCATCAGATCTCAAAAAGGAGAGGTTTTGAGATCTCACATCTCTTGATCTTCAAAATCCGGCCAAACAACAGGAGGAAGAAGAAGAACCCCCCTTCATCAGCTTCAAAACATCCTAGGAGTTTTAACTCCATAACACATATATATATATAACAACAAATATTTCCTTTCTGAAGCATAGCTTCTATTTCTTAGGCTGAAAGCCTCTTTTTCTCGCCGGCGCTCGAGCGCAGAGCGCCCGCGTGCCGACACGTGGCGCGCTTGTGCTCAAGCGCAAGCTCCCGAGCGCAAGTCGCCCCCGTGCCGACACGTGGCACGCTTGCGCTCAAGCGCAAGCGCCCGAGCGCAAGTCGCCCCGGTGTCGACACGTGGCGCGCTTACGTTCAAGCGCAAGCGCTCGAGCGCAAGTCGCCCCGGTGTCGACACATGGTGTGCTTGCGCCCAAGCGCAAGCGCTCGAGCGCAAGTCTCCTCCGTGCAGACACGTGGCGCGCTTGCGCTCAGGCGCAAGTCGCCCCCGTGCCGACACGTGGTGCACTTGCGCTCAAGCGCAGGCACTCGAGCGCAAGTCTCCCCCGTGCCGACACGTGGCGCGCTTGCGCTCCAGCGCAGGCGCTCAAGCACAAGTCGCCCACGTGCCGACACGTGTCACACTTGCGCTCAAGCGCCCGGCGCTCAAGCGCAGAGCGCCCACGTGCCGACACGTGGCACTCTAGCGCCTGAGCGCACAGCACCTAGGCGCACAGCGCCCAAGGTGCTGCCCCCACGCATCCTTTGGATGGCTTTTTCCCCTCTTTTTTTTGTATATACATATATATATATATATATATACATATGTACACATATGCATACATATGTACACATATGCATACATATGCGCACACACACATACACCACGGCACTGTCCCTGTTAGAAAAAAATTTCTAACGGGGCGCTGCTCCGCACCCCGCAAGGGGGCTGCTAGCCCCCTTGACCTCCAGCTCGCTATCCGGGTAGCGGGACCCCCGTGGAAGCTCTGCGGGGCCCCCGATATATCCAAAACCCCTTCAAAACACAACACTGCACATTGAGTTCGCATGACCAGTTTAACCCGTCAATCGGAGGTTCTCTCGCTCCAAAGGCGAGGGGAAATTAACGACAGCTTAGTCCGCGGCTGCCGGAGATTCGGATCCCCACAATCATTAGATCCCGGCCTACCCTAGGCAGGGGAAATCTGTAGAATACGCCTGACAAGCGCGCGTGTATTCCCATCTCAATGGGGTGACGAAAAACACCCTACAGACCGGATTATTAAGTCAAGTATTGATTTAATAATTTAGTGTATAATTATATATTAGATATACTAGTTTACATTAACTAACACTTGTTCACTTAAGGATTTTTCTCACATGAGCACAACTTTAATATATATGTGTTATATATTAAAATGTGTTTTCTTTTTGTATCATGGTTGATGATACATCTTTCATGGGTGTATGAGACTTACACCATGCTATTTGTTATGTTGGGTTTAATATTTAAAAGTAATTACAAAATTAGTGGAAAATTAGAAAATGCATGAAGCTTGTGGAAGCTTGTGGATGCATTGACTAAAGTCCACTAAGTTTGTTTTTACTTTGGATTTTTGTTAACCTAACAATCACACTTAGCCATGATTAAGTCTCTACATGAGTTAGTATATGATACTCACTCACCATGGTTAGCTCTCTCACTTGATCATTATCCTCATCTTTTTCTTTTGTTCATCTTCTTCTTCTTTGAGCAAAAAGAAAAAGCTTGCTAGGGTTTTAAAAAAGAGAGTGATAGATTGTGAGAAATAAAATTCTAAAGAGAACCCACTTCCTATTTCTCCATCCTCTACTAGACTAGCACTTTAGTATAGGGTGTTTGCTTCACTAATTCTCTAGTTAGTGAAGTAGTAGCTTGAGTTGATATTCGCTCGACGTAGATCATCTTTGGCCCCGATGACTTCAAGCAAGGACGCTTCTTTCGCCTCGTGAAGCCATGCAAGAGCCCGGGAGAATCATGATCGCAGTGAAGGGACTACAACAAGGAGCTTTAGAAGTGAAGGACCGATCTACAAAGGTTGTATTTCGTATTCACTTAGTGGTAAATGTGATTTACTTGCATGTGTAACCCTAATTTTATAGCAAAGATCTTGTTTAGGGTTGTTAGGCACGGCTAAAATTTTAATCGGGCATGGTTGATGCTTTGTAGAACCTTGTTAGAGTGCCTAGTAACCCTGCACTTTGCTGACTCCAGCTTCTAGAGTGATAAGGATGACTCCAGGTCCATGTCGGATTATGTCTTTACCCTCAATGGAGGGGCGGTCTGTTGGAAAAGCTCCAAGCAGGACACCATTGCTGACTCGATGATGGAAGCGGAGTACATAGCTGCTTGTGATGCCGCAAAAGAAGCTGTCTAGATGAAGAAGTTCCTCGCAGAACTTCAGGTGGTTCCGACCATTGTTGATCCAATACCGTTGTATTGTGACAACAACGGCGCTATAACTTTAGCGAAAGAACCCCGGTCCGATCAGAAGTCCAGACACATTTTGAGACGGTACCACCTGATCAGGGAGATCGTAGATCGCCGGGAGATCGAGGTGAAGAGAGTAGATACGGAGAACAACATTGCAGATCCATTCACAAAGGCTATCCCTCAGACCCAGTTCGAGGGGCTATTCGAGATGATAGGTCTGCGATATGCCAACACATGGCCCTAGTGCAAGTGGGAGATTGTTAGTGTATATGCCGTAGAGGCCATTATTGTATCATACTAGTTTGTATATTACTTAATGGAAGCTTGGAATATTCACATTAGTATTGACAGTCTTGCTCAAAATGGTAGTATGCTAATTGGTTTGTTTCTACTTCAATATGTGCATGTCTTTCTTTTAACATATCGCTTATACATATTAGTAGAGCCCTTAGGATTTTTGCTTGGTTACCAGCATTGTGATGGCAGTCACACTAGTGAGGGCTGGGTAATCTACAAGCACATCCTTATATAGGTCCCTAGTCATAGGATTATCGAGACGGGGCATCGATACTCCGGAGTAGACTAGTGTATACGCTTCTCATCCCAGCAGGGGAGATGGTATGTCCTACAGCTATTAGTACGTCGTACTGGAGATAGTAGGCAGGTGCCCGTTAGGTTACGAGTACACCGAACATGACTCGTCGGGAACTGCTGGTTGGTACTATACCTATCGTCAGGTAGCAGTTCCCAGGTGACATGAGTACAGCTTAGTCCGTTGACTTGACATTGCCACTTCGCCTCGAGTGTGTTCCCACTGTACTTTAATTTCTACCCTACCATGGCTCTATTGAGTCATGCAAACAACTAGTAGTTGGGTGCAGCCCCGAAGCACTTGGAGGCAGTGGCGGTTACATAGGATTCGTCTCTATCGGTATTGGGGGTTGATATCGCGCTGTGTTTGGAGAGCCATTACACAAAGTCCCTGGTCAGGGCAAGCGAGATATACTGGTTGGTACTTCAGTAGTTTCTCTGGGTGTAATGGGCTACACTCCGACACGACTTATACCGCTATTAGGGGTCTGACGTTTACCGTCCCTAGGCCCGATATGCGTTACTCTTAGACGAACAGACCGGACTGTACGGAGATTGTCACATTCAGGCTCAGTAGGAGTTCGGATGGGTTTCCTCATCGTCCTTCTTATCGACATATACCTGGGGACCGTTACGTACAGCTAGCACCGCTTGCAGCCTGTGGTTAAGCCCACTGACAGCGTAGTGTCAAGTCTTTAGAGTCCCACACAGAGAGTTTCCCAGCTTCGTGTGAAACGAGTAGAGGTCGTATGGTTTTACGACAGGGTTTGGTCATATACGTATACTTGTGCGCGTGTGGTGTTCGAGCGGACAATACTAGTGGGCTTTGGTTTAAGCCGGATCCTAGTATTTGATTATTGGATTAGTTTCGTCTCATTGTATTCGTATTTCTCGGATCACGGATGCGGGTATGTATATACGGATGAGAGGGGGTGAAGAAGGAGACATCTCAATAGGGTTTTGACCATTGATTTGGTCAAAGCAAATATGAGAAAAGGAAAAATATTTTTTTATTTTGATAAACGATAATCTTTTTTTGTCATGACTACTTGGTTGACCATTTGACTTGGCTTGACTTGTTGACTATAGATATTTTGGTGAGATTTTTTTGGCCTAGATATTTTCATAAGATATTTTCTTGCCATGACAAATGGTCATATATAAGCTAGCCATTACAATACTTTATTATGATTATCAAAAACACATTCTCTTTCCTAAGCTTGCTCTCTTCTTCTTCCTCTCTAACCCAAGTGTCTCATGAGTTAAGAATCAAGGGTTTATTGAGATAAGCTACTCATAATCACACTCTACTCATTCTAGGTCACTTAGTCTAGCACCTCAAGTGATCTAGTTGCCTCATCTTGGAGGTTTAGCTCAAGGTTGGAACTTTCGGGTGGATCTTCTTCAACTTCGAGAAGCCGACGAGGAGGCGCATCCATCATCGCTTCAAGGAGCTCACACAAAGAGGAGAAGATGGACTTGTAGCTTAAGGTATAATCATCTTACCTAGTAGATACAACTCCTAGTTAGATTATTAGTTAGGGTTTAGCAAAAATCATTATGCATAGTCGATGTTACCTTGTTTGCAAAAATCGTTTTTTACCTATTCCGCCTCCCCGCAAACCCGTGGGGTGAGTAACGTCGACTTATATTATCGTCCCACTCGTGCTGCTGCCAGGGCCCAGGCTCGTGCTGCTGTCGCCGGAGGTATATTTCGCTCATCAATTTTCGTTAATCCTTGATTTCTAAATACCGTTTTGTTTTGATATTTCTTGTAGATACAGGACAGCCCCACCCCAAGAGGGGGACTCAAGAGACGAATCAGTACCACAGGCTGAGGCCCGATAGAGTTAGGGGAAGGCACCATTCCCCCTCTTCTTTACCCCCGATCATCGCTATACTGGCGATTTTGCCGAGAGCTTCGACCTATATATGGGAGAATGAGAGCCGCATTTAAAAGGAGTATCCACTTCACGTTGAGTGGGGAAATCAGTACCGGCGCTCATTTGCCCTCTTCTGGGTTGGACTCGGGTATTAATATATATTTTCAGTTGACTTATCAAATAAATTTATTATTATTTAACACTTATAATTTAAATACATTATTTTCTTGTATTTGCAGTTGGATTACGCCTTTCAGCCTGTACCCGATCCTGAACACCCTGACAGAGTGCTCGATCTTCACGCTCTTTACTTGGGCCTCATGTGTAAGTCCACGTTACCCATCTCCGGTTCTTTGGGGTTGCGGAAAAGGTGAAAAACGATTTATCTTTGGTTGTAACATGGACTCAAAATACAGATCTTTGTTAAACAACTATCTAACAACCTAACTAGGATTTTTGCCTACTCGGTTAGGCGGTTATACCTTAACTTGAACTCCTTCTCTTCGACTCCTTGTGGTGGTCGGATGGTTCTCTCCTCGTCGTCTCCTTGTGCCGAAGATGGATCCACCTGAAAGCTTCTACCTTTGGCTTCAACCTCAATCTTGAGGAAACTAGAACACTTGGTTTGCTAGACCTTGTATACTAGGATGAGTAGAGAAGTGTTTTGGGTTTTATCTCTATGGTTCATACTTCTCAACACATGAGACAATAGAACCATGAACTAGAGAGAGAGCAAGAGGAAGAGGGAGAGCTTGAGGATGAGAGAGAATGAGAATGATAGAATAAGCAAGACTTTTCTCACCCTTGCTCTCATAATTCAAAATAACCATAACCAATAATAATAATTGAGTATTATGTGATGGTTCATATTGTTGGAGATAGTGCCCTCAGAGTCAATTATTGGATCACAGGCACGTGATTGCAATGATCGAGGGAGGACCTATCCCGGTACGACAGTCTTACTCGAGATGATAGTTTGCTATCTGGTTTATCTTTATCATCGTGTACTGCTTTAGGTGACCTGACAGGTCACTATTGCACGTTGATAGAGCCCCTAGGATTCTTGCTTAACCTCCAGCAGTATGAGGGCGATCATATAAGTGGGAGCTGGGGTCTATAAGCACATCCTTAAAAGGTCCCTAGTCGTGGGAGTTTCGAGACAGGGCATCGATTCTCTATAGTAGACTAGTGTATACAGTCGAGACCCCGACGAGGGGCGGTGGCCGGTCTCACAAGCCACTGGTGTCAGTTGGTTCACCTAAGATGTATACAGGTGCTCATTGGGTTATGAGTACACCGGACAGGACTCGCAGAGAACATGCTAGTTGGTCTTATACCTGACGTCAGATAGCAGTTCTCAGGTGACATGTGTACAGGTTAGTTCATCGACCTGGGGATCGTCATTTGTCTCGTGTGAGTTCCCACTGTGCTTTGATTACTACCCTACCACGGCTCAAAGGAGTCGTGCAAACAGGTTTTAGTTGGGTACAGTCCCGAGCCACATGGAGGCAGTGAGCGGATCTTCAGGGGTTCGTCTCTCCCGGTATTGGGGGTGAGGTCGCGCTGTGTCTAGGAGAGCCATTACACGAAGTCCTTGGCCAAGGCAGGAGATTTACTGGTAGGTATTCCAGTAGTATCTCAGGGTGTTCTGGGCTACACTCCGACACGACTTGTACCGCTTTTGGGGGTCTGACTTTTACCCACCCCCTAGGCCCGACATGCGATGCTCATAGACGAACGGACCGGACTGTACGGATATTGTCACTGACAGGCTCAGTAGGGTGTCAGGATGAGTTCGCTCATCGACGTCCCTTTTTGGTCAATAGCTGGTGGCCCGTTACGTATTGGCTTATACCTCTGACGTGCTAGTGGTTAAATCCACAGCCAAAGTATTGACGAGTCTTTAGAGTTCACCACACTTTCAGTTACTCAGCTTTCGGGCGAAACGCTGTAGAGGCCGTATGGAGATATGGCAGGGTTCGATCAGATACGTGCGGTATTGCACAGATCGTGATCGGACAGTTTTTACTAGCCGGCTTTGGCTTAAGCCGGATCCTAGTATTTGATAGTGTAGTTTTGTCTCTTTGCATTTGTATCCGGACGGAATACAGATGCGGGTGTGTATGCACAGTATCGGGGTTTTCCTGTAATTTATTACGGGACCAGATTTCTGGAGTTGCCAGTTTGCATTCCGTTCCGGCCGGTTTTCCTTTGTTCTTTCCCGGCCGGACTTTTCCGATGGAGGGGGTAATTTGCAGTTTTGCAAATTACATTTGAGGAGGGGGTTTCTTGCATATGTGGGTTTATGATTTGACCATTATCATTCTCTTTACCATCACTTGCATTTAATGAAAGAGTATGGGTTTTGATTTGTTTTAGTGGTGGGGCCGGCCACTGTTTGGGTGGTGTGATGGGCCGGCCACTGTGGGAATGGAGTGGGTTATGGATTGTATTGTGGAATGAATAAAGGTAAGGGAATGAATGATTAATGTGGGTGCTGGAGTGAAAAAAAATAAGTGATGAGGATTAATTTATTCCAGTGAGCTTGCTTCATTCTTTTTCTTCCTGTGAGAGAGTGCTTGCTTCAATATTTTTTCACAGTGAGCACATTTCAGTAATGGCTTGGCCGAGCTCTTTTTGAGATGGCATGCTCTTTTCTCTTAGCATCCATCCATGGAAAAATTCTTGTGCAATATTCCTCCAACTTGGCAACCTCCTAAACCCCAAAGAGACAGCTATTCTACTCTATTCTACAGCAAATCTTGGACGTGTCGGCTAGCCTACTTCGCGTCCGAGTTGCCTCGGTATTGAGGCGGGAGCCCGTAAAAGATGCAGGCGACGTGGTGCCCTTCCGGTGAAGAGGCGACGACCGGAGATCCCGCGAGGAGATCGGAGTGGAGATGAAGACCGGAGGACTCGGATCAGTCGGTATATCTCTAACCCATCTTCTAGTTAGCTTAGACTTGTTAATGGTTACGATCCGGGTGTTTAGTACGCGGTGGTGCCGGTTTGCTAAGTCCGCAAAAATTAAAGTTTATCACCTTTTCCGCATTTGGCCGTCGGTTTGACGGCCGGGGCGCCGCCGTGCACTTACAGTGGTATCAGAGCCTCGCCATTAACTTCGTCTAGCTTGGTTTAATGTGTTTTACGTTTCCGATCGAACAAAATCCCGAAACCGCATTTTTCATGCACATCAGTTTCTGTCGAATTTTTTTTTGAGTCCAAAAATTTTTCAGGTTGTCTCAGAGTGATGTGCAGAGAATTCTAAGAATACTGCAAAATTTTGGTGAAGCGATGATTCCGTACGACCGCGGAAGCGCGGCCTAAGCCCCTCATTGGCCGCGCTTCCGCCGCAGGAATAAGGCTTCACTTCACCAATTTTTTTTTCAGTGGGCTTGTGGGCTTAAAATATGGGTTTTGGAATATTAAAATTGGGCCCAGTTTTTCTGTGAGTGCTGCAGTATTGGTTTGGGGGCCCACTTGTTAAGTTTGATCAATCGGAAAATTTTAAACACATTTTTCACAGTATTTACATTATATCTGCGACCGTGAATGTCACTCGATCGGTAAATCCGGTCTAACTGCTATAGCCCGGTTAGACGGATTTGCGAACGTGATTTTCACGTTGATGTTCTGTGTCTTGCTGTGATGTTGCGGATCGGTCATGGGGGTAGCCTGGATGCAATGCTAGTACAGTGTTGTTGTATTATGTACATTTGATATTGCGGGGCGAGCGTCCGACATGTGGACTGCCGTCACTGCCTGTTTGTATTATTATTTTGGGGCACGACCAGGTTGCGGTCGATGTACCCGGTGTATGTATATTTTACTTTCTGTACTAGGATTACCCCGCGGAGGGGTGCACGGATAGCCGGGTTCTAGAAGGCAACAAGCCCGCATCTCATGGCATTGGGACGGAGGGGGCTTCACTCCAGGATTGGCTGGCTATTCGCCGCACTCGTAGGGGGTATAGGATTTCATTGCACAGGCTATCCACACGACCAGGGGAACGTCGGGTTTCAGTAGTGGCTCTGTGAAACCCGGGGATCCCAGATATCTGTATTGTTCTGTGATGCTGTACATTTCTGTGATGTTGCATTTCTTTTCACGCCTTGAGCGAAATACTATATATTGGTATATATATTAGTAGATGTTGTATATGTTTTTCATCCGCGCTAGTCCAGTCCCCGCTCTACCGTTAGTTAGCTAACCTAACGGGTGATGACGGGACCCAGTGGCGAATGCGGATGACATATACGTACGTCAGTATATTTTCGTTCTTTTGTGGTGTGATCAATTGATGGGACTGCATTGATTCGGATCAATGCAAGTTAAACAAACCTATTCTGATGTTGTTGGAACACTTTTCAAAAAGCTGTTATTGCAAGGACGTTCACTTTTGTTTTGCATCGTGGTATTCATTTGGAATATCCTGCTCCTCAGTCGACGAGGCAAGGGCCGAGATCCCTTCACCGGGAGTGACCCCTTGGACAGAAGTTTGCGTCAGGGCATTAACTTCACTATAGCCGATTACTTTTGCTTTGCATCGTGGTGTTCATTTGGAATATCCTGCACCCCATTCTACGGGGAAAGAGCCGAGATCCCTTCACCGGGAGTGACCTCTTTAGTAAAGGTTTTCGTCACTATATTTTCTAAAAAGCTATCCGTTCCTTCAACGATATCAAGTTCATTACGTTAAAGGTTTTCGCCAGAAACCATTCGTAGCCCTCCGTCGTTTCATATGGGTAGTCAATAGTATTCAAGCTGTGTATGTTGGCCAAAGTCAAGGCACAGTGATTGGTAGCTATTGGGTGTTCATATGCAGCATAGATAGATGCGTTGGTTTGGGACGGTCGTACTGCCATTTTGGCCAAAGTCAAGGGTATGTACGGGTGGATTCAAATTAACCTGGAGAATGACGGGTTGAACTTGACATGTGACTTATAATATGTTGGCCAAAGTCAAGGTCATAAGAGCATGGGGCAGAAATCTCGTCGGGAGTTTCAAAAGAACTGAAACTTGCCAGATTTGCGCATACCTTCTGGAGTGTGATACCGTGAGCGGATTCCGTCACGTTATCATGCGATGAGAGTTGGATCCCGATTCCCACTGATGAGTTGGTTTACTCCTCGGGTGACCCCGACTAATTCTTCTTTCAGGTTTGGAGGAGAATTTGAGGTACAGTGGGAGGTTTCCAGATTAGATAAATTGGTAACCATTCTGATCTTGGTTAGAGTGCACGCTGAGTGTTTCTTTTCTCTCTCTCTAGCAGCGACCATTGACCCGACCCTAAGACTACGACTCAGAGACCAAGTTGACCGAACCTTCTTAACACTGGCTTTTGGATTGTCAGAGTTGCGAACCTCATTGCCACTCCTACTTTTACCCTTTTCTCCAGGACACCCCGTATTACTACGAACGTCCACTTCCATTGGACAAAACCATCGTATGGTTATATACGAACTCGAAGGAATTTATTCGAGGTTGGTTTCCGGTTCTGGAGAAAACGGATAGGATTATTCAGTTGTCTTTTCTTTTCACCCTCTCTCAGGTTGCGAGTACTCCTTAGTTTAGGAGTAGTACACCTATTATGCAAATTGGATAGTCTTCTTCCAAACCATAGGTTGGTGCCGACCGGTAGGGAATGAAGAAAACCAGTTAGCCTAAACGGTGTACAGAAGGTATTAAGTTCAGACAAAGCAAGGGATTAGTAAGATGGCAAAGTAAATTGCGACTGCTATTCACGACCAAACCAAGTATTTCTTCGCCAATCCTAAATCACCTTTGTATTTCTCCAGGACACTCCGTATCACTACGAAGATCCCATTTTATTGGATAATCCATCGTATGGTTATATACGAACTCGAAAGGAACTCGTTCCAGTTCGGGGATGGATCCTGGTTCAGGAGAAATAGGAATAAGGTTTATTCGGTTGTCTTTTATCCTCACCTTCTCTCGCATTGCGAGTGCTCCTAGGATTAGGACAGTACACCCTTTATGCCTTTTGGATAGTCTTCTTCCAAACCATAGGCAGGTGCCGAACGGTAGGGAAGGAAGAAAACCATTTGGCCTAAGGGGTGTGCAGAAGGTAATGACTAAAGACATATAAAGGGATTTGGAGAGGTGGCAAAGAATTATACGGTTATAGTTGTGAATCTGGATAATGGTAGAGGCATTACTAGGAATATCAGGATACCCCCTCGAATCATTTCAATGTTTCAATTCAACTGTGTACTGTTAAAAGAAAACTGATTTCCTGATTAGACACTTGCTCCAGGGTGTGTATTTACCAGGTTTGATTCTCACATCTGTATGGCTTTACAGATGATGAGTGGGAGTAAGTTATTGGGAGTTGGGTGATCATCCTCATTATATCAGGATTCGTTGTAATCGGTGATATTAGAGGAAATCACCTGGGCTGTTTGCCGGTCGGCAAATATTTGGTTTTGAATATCCGCTGTTATGCACCAATTTCAAATTGATATATCTGTACGTCTATTTTCATAGAGTGAGATATACCTTTCTGAAATTATGTCTACGACATTTACCTATATCAGTGGATGGTTAGGTAAGGAGCATTAAACAGCGGTGTAATTCTTCTTAACCATAAGTACAGTTTTCAACCTACGACACACAGTGAACGAGTTATCAGACTCAAGGGACTTATACAAAGGATTGTATGTTGTCCAGGGTCCATCAGGACAGAGGGGTTGGTCCTCGTACTATATTCGGTTTACTTATGACTTCTCTAGTTTTTAGACAGGTGTTTCGCGGAAACACAGGGTCTAAGTTTTGAGGAGTTATAGGTATTTGAATAGAGTAGAGAACCAGGTGTAGCAAGTATCGTGATTCTTCAAGGTGATCGAAGATGTAGATACTTGTGTATGGTATTCAGTTGATAGTGATGATTAAGAGAAATTGCTTCTCTTTCAGGTTACTCATAATTGGAAGCACTCATAAGTTGAGTAACGCTGATCGGCCTCTCTCCATTTAGTTGACATGCACTGGAGATAGCTGCATGTTTTGAATCTGGTTCAATTAAATCAGTGCCTCTGGTTCTATATTGGATATAGAACAGTTCATATCTTAACGTTGTTAAGGTACGGGGAGTTGTCCGGCTTATGATTAAAACCAGACTCTGGACAGCTCAAGGCACGTTTCTGTAATGGCTGTTTGTGGGTTGACCCAGGCTATGACGAGGGTTGACTTTCTACCATCTGGAAGATCAATAGTGATATTGTTCTTAACTCGCCACATTTTAAAAGAAATGGTTATTTTTCAGAAAACAGTAGTGGGAGTATGGTAGAACTGGAAGCGATTCCAGAACCGCAAACGATTACTGAAGATTTGATAAGGAACCTAAAGATTCAATCTGATTTGACATTCCATTGGCCACTCCGCAGATTAGGTGGGTAACTTCAGGCACCCGAGAGGCACTCCGGTAGCCTTAAGGACGGTGACAGGGAAGTTCTTGTTTACCCACACTTGCTATTGTTGTTGTTCCAGGCTGCGAGACCCGGCAGGAGGATGAATATAGCGTCGTTCTAAACTAGCTTTAGAAGTGCACGTCTATATGACTCTGCCAGAGGGTTGTCGTAGTCAGTGGGAGCAGCGGAAGCATTGGTGGACATCAGGCTTATGTCTATTTATAGACTAAAGCAGATATAGCGGAGATAGATCATCTATTTTCTGATGTGACAGTCATAGGTTTGACGTCATCAGAATAGGGGATGGATCTGTTAAGAAGGTAGTAGGGTGTGATATCCGGGTTTTGGATGACATACACAGAGTAGGAAGTGATATTCCTATACTACGATCGGTTGTACTTTGGTCGTCACACAGTGGTTTCTCCACATGGGACTTGGACATTATATCAGACATACTGGTTACTAGATCTATGGTTTTAGATCTAGATTTGGGTGGTTTCCCAATCAGGGTACTTTGACAGCATTCTAAGAGTATTTAGAATGGACGACTCCTGGCATGGTAGTGTACCTGCAGGTAATGGAGTCACCCTCTCTAAAGGTGTCTTATAGACTAAAGTAGAGAGGGATGTGCATGATTGGCAGATCACTTGCTTAGGCAATTGAGTCAATCATGAGATGTCAAGTACCACACCAGATGTTGTTCTTGCACTAGATGCAATAAGTTGATATTGATCCAATCCTGGAGAAACAGACGGAAGCAGTTTTAGAACATAAGTAAATGTTCTAGGGATATGATAACGGCAGCCTCCTTTTGGAGACGGTTATCATTCCAGGCTTCCAAGGTGACATGGATGGCAGAGTGGCTGTCAGAGTTGTAATTTTCCTTCTGACGAAGGGCAGTATTTTGGACAGGTGGTCCAGGTGGACACTGAGGGATGGCATGGCGCAGGATACTGATTAAGTTCAGTTGACGATACAGTCTAAGAAGTTTGGATTTGGAGTTCATTTATGAGCTAGGTCCCATCAGACATCCAGACACTCTAAGACAGGTATTGCTCATTTCAGGAGATGGCTTTCTCCGCGAACTTGAGATATAGAGAGACATAGAAAGAAACATCTGAGCGGATCCACTCACTGAGGCTATTCCTCGAACGCAATAGTTTCGCAAACAAGCTTTGTGAGACTGACAAGTAGAGGAGTTGGGTGTTCGGTATCACACAGGCTGTGAGTATGCGACATCGCAATAATTAGCCTTGAGTGCAAGTGGGAGATTGTTGGAGATAATGCCCTCAGAGTCAATTATTGGATCACAGGCACGTGATTGCAATGATCGAGGGAGGACCTATCCCGGTACGACAGTCTTACTCGAGATGATAGTTTGCTATCTGGTTTATCTTTATCATCGTGTACTGCTTTAGGTGACCTGACAGGTCACTATTGCACGTTGATAGAGCCCCTAGGATTCTTGCTTAACCTCCAGCAGTATGAGGGCGATCATATAAGTGGGAGCTGGGGTCTATAAGCACATCCTTAAAAGGTCCCTAGTCGTGGGAGTTTCGAGACAGGGCATCGATTCTCTAGAGTAGACTAGTGTATACAGTCGAGACCCCGACGAGGGGCGGTGGCCGGTCTCACAAGCCACTGGTGTCAGTTGGTTCACCTAAGATGTATACAGGTGCTCATTGGGTTATGAGTACACCGGACAGGACTCGCAGGGAACATGCTAGTTGGTCTTATACCTGACGTCAGATAGCAGTTCCCAGGTGACATGTGTACAGGTTAGTTCATCGACCTGGGGATAGTCATTTGTCTCGTGTGAGTTCCCACTGTGCTTTGATTACTACCCTACCACGGCTCAAAGGAGTCGTGCAAACAGGTTTTAGTTGGGTACAGTCCCGAGCCACATGGAGGCAGTGAGCGGATCTTCAGGGGTTCGTCTCTCCCGGTATTGGGGGTGAGGTCGCGCTGTGTCTAGGAGAGCCATTACACGAAGTCCTTGGCCAAGGCAGGAGATTTACTGGTAGGTATTCCAGTAGTATCTCAGGGTGTTCTGGGCTACACTCCGACACGACTTGTACCGCTTTTGGGGGTCTGACTTTTACCCACCCCCTAGGCCCGACATGCGATGCTCATAGACGAACGGACCGGACTGTACGGATATTGTCACTGACAGGCTCAGTAGGGTGTCAGGATGAGTTCGCTCATCGACGTCCCTTTTTGGTCAATAGCTGGTGGCCCGTTACGTATTGGCTTATACCTCTGACGTGCTAGTGGTTAAATCCACAGCCAAAGTATTGACGAGTCTTTAGAGTTCACCACACTTTCAGTTACTCAGCTTTCGGGCGAAACGCTGTAGAGGCCGTATGGAGATATGGCAGGGTTCGATCAGATACGTGCGGTATTGCACAGATCGTGATCGGACAGTTTTTACTAGCCGGCTTTGGCTTAAGCCGGATCCTAGTATTTGATAGTGTAGTTTTGTCTCTTTGCATTTGTATCTGGACGGAATACAGATGCGGGTGTGTATGCACAGTATCGGGGTTTTCCTGTAATTTATTACGGGACCAGATTTCTGGAGTTGCCAGTTTGCATTCCGTTCCGGCCGGTTTTCCTTTGTTCTTTCCCGGCCGGACTTTTCCGATGGAGGGGGTAATTTGCAGTTTTGCAAATTACATTTGAGGAGGGGGTTTCTTGCATATGTGGGTTTATGATTTGACCATTATCATTCTCTTTACCATCACTTACATTTAATGAAAGAGTATGGGTTTTGATTTGTTTTAGTGGTGGGGCCGGCCACTGTTTGGGTGGTGTGATGGGCCGGCCACTGTGGGAATGGAGTGGGTTATGGATTGTATTGTGGAATGAATAAAGGTAAGGGAATGAATGATTAATGTGGGTGCTGGAGTGAAAAAAAATAAGTGATGAGGATTAATTTATTCCAGTGAGCTTGCTTCATTCTTTTTCTTCCTGTGAGAGAGTGCTTGCTTCAATATTTTTTCACAGTGAGCACATTTCAGTAATGGCTTGGCCGAGCTCTTTTTGAGATGGCATGCTCTTTTCTCTTAGCATCCATCCATGGAAAAATTCTTGTGCAATATTCCTCCAACTTGGCAACCTCCTAAACCCCAAAGAGACAGCTATTCTACTCTATTCTACAGCAAATCTTGGACGTGTCGGCTAGCCTACTTCGCGCCCGAGTTGCCTCGGTATTGAGGCGGGAGCCCGTAAAAGATGCAGGCGACGTGGTGCCCTTCCGGTGAAGAGGCGACGACCGGAGATCCCGCGAGGAGATCGGAGTGGAGATGAAGACCGGAGGACTCGGATCAGTCGGTATATCTCTAACCCATCTTCTAGTTAGCTTAGACTTGTTAATGGTTACGATCCGGGTGTTTAGTGCGCGGTGGTGCCGGTTTGCTAAGTCCGCAAAAATTAAAGTTTATCACCGTTTCCGCATTTGGCCGTCGGTTTGACGGCCGGGGCGCCGCCGTGCACTTACACATATCATATCAAAATGGAAATAACATTTCATGCACTCATTTTGTAAAGTATAACAAGCAAGCAAAAGTCTTTGCTATGAAATGATAGCCATTGTAATGATGATGGTCAACAAGTCCAACCTAGTCAACCGGTCACTAAGTCAACAAGTCAACAAAGTCAACCTTTCAACCCAACCGTGGCACAATAATACTTAATTAATATTATCATTAATCATATTTTTTATTCTCATTAGGGTTTAGCAAAAGTCAACAGTCAACAACCCTAATGAGAATCCTCTGCCTGTCTCTCTGTCAAATGTGCATACAAACCCGCATCCGCGTTCCGAGGAACACGAATACAAACGAGATAAAACCAATCCCAAAACGTACACCAGGATCTGGCTTAAACCAAAGCCCGCTAGTGATAACTGCCCGGACACTAAACGTGCACATGTGCACGGATGTGACCGAACCCTGTCGCAAAACCATGCGACCTCTACTCTTTTGCCTAAAGGCGAATAGCTTTCTGTGTGCGACTCTAAAGACTCGACACTACGCTAGCAGTGGGTTTAACCACAGACAGCAAGCGGCACTAGCTATGCGTAACGGCCCCCAGGTAGATGTCGATAAGAAGACTGCCGAGGTGAAACCCATCTGAACTCCTACTGAGCCTGAATGTGACAATCTCCATACAGTCCGGTCTGTTCGTCTGAGAATATCGCATGGCGGGCCTAGGGGGCGGTAAACGTCAGTCCCTAATAGCGGTACAAGTCGTGTCGGAGTGTAGCCTAGAACACCCTGAGATAACACTGGAAACCTACCAGTAAATCTCGCTTGCCCTGGCCATGGACTTTGTGTAATAGCTCTCCTAGACACAGCACGATATCAACCCCCAATCCCGGGAGAGACGAATCCTGTCTAACTGTCACTGCCTCCAAGTGCTTCGAGACTGCACCCAACTATTACCTATTTGCACGACTCCTTTGAGCCGTGGTAGGGTAGTAATCAAAGTGCAGTGGGAACACACTCGAGGCGAAGTGACAGTGTCAAGTCAGCGGACTAAGCTGTACTCATGTCACCTGGGAACTGATAACTGACGATAGGTATAGTACCAACCAACAGTTCCCAACGAGTCCTTTCCAGTGTACTCGTAACCTAACGAGCACCCGCATACTATCTCAAGTACGACGTACTGACGGCTGTGGGACAGACCGTCTCCCATGCTGGGATGAGAAGCGCATACGCTAGTCTACTCCGGAGTATCGATGCCCTGTCTCGATAGTCCTATGACTAGGGACCTGTATAAGGATGTGCTTGTGGATTACCCAGCCCCCACGAGTGTGACTGCCATCACAACGCTGGTAATCAAGCAAAGATCCTAAGGGCTCTACTAATATATATTGGTGATATACAAAGAAACACATGTACACATTAAAGTAGAAACAAACCAAGTAGCATACTACCATTTTGAGCAAGATTGTCTATACAACTGTGAATATCCCAAGCTTCCATTAAGTAATATACAAACTATTATGATACAGTAATGGCCTATAGGGCATATATACTAACAATCTCCCACTTGCATTAAGACCATGTACTGGCGTATCGGAGACCTATCATCTCGATCAGCCGCTCGAACTGAGTCTGGGGTAAGGCCTTCGTGAGTGGATCAGCAGTGTTATCTTCCATATTTACTCTCTTCACCTCGATCTCCCGGCGATATACGATCTCCCTGATCAGGTGGTATCGCCTCAAAATGTGCCTGGACTTCTGATGGGACCTGGGTTCCTTCGCTAAAGCTATAGCGTCGTTGTTGTCATAATACAGCGGTATTAGATTAACACTGGTAGGAACCACCTGAAGTTATGTGAGGAACTTCTTCATCCAGACAGCTTCCTTTGCGGCATCGCAAGCAGCTATGTACTCCGCTTCCATAGTTGAGTCAGCAACGGTTTCCTGCTTGGAGCTCTTCCAGCAGACCGCCCCTCCATTGAGGGTAAACCCGACATGGACTTGGAGTTATCCTTGTCACTCTGGAAAAGGCCTCGATCTGGAGGTCTTTTCCGCCATACACCAAGAACATCTCCTTAGTTCTTCTCAGGTACTTGAGAATGTTCTTTATCGCTATCCAATGCTTCTCCCCTGGGTCCGACTGATACCGGCTTACAACGCTCAATGCGTATGCTACATCTGGTCTGGTACACAACATCGCATACATAATAGAGCCTACCGCAGATGCGTAGGGTATTGATGACATGCGAGCCCTTTCCAAATCAGTCTTGGGAGACATCTCTTTGGAGAGAGTGATTCCGTGACAAGCTGGTAGATTACCGCGCTTGGAATCTTCCATACTGAATCGTTTCAGTATTGTGTCAATGTACCTGGACTGTGAAAGTCCCAACATCATTTTAGATCTATCACAATAGATCTGGATCCCCAGAATGTAGTTGGCATCGCCCAGGTCCTTCATAGAGAACCTCTGTGACAAGAATCCTTTGACTGACTGTAGCATAGGAATATCATTTCCTATTAGGAGAATGTCATCGACGTACAAAACGAGGAATACCACATTTCTCCCTACAATCTTACTGTAAATGCATGGTTCATCTGGATTTTTGACAAAGTCGAATTCTTTGACAGTATCATCAAAGCAGATGTTCTAACTCCGCAATGCCTGCTTCAGTCCATAGATGGACTTGAGCAACTTGCACCCTTTACCGCTGCTCCCACTCTGAATGAATCCCTCTGGCTGATCCATATAGACGCACTCTTCCAAATTTCCATTTAGGAAAGCCATCTTTACGTCCATCTGCTAGATCTCATAATCGTGGAAGGCAGCAATGGCAAGAAGGATCCGAATGGATTTGAGCATAGCTACCGGAGAAAAGGTCTCGTCATAGTCCAAACCAGGTCTTTGACGAAAACCCTTTGCAACAAGCCTAGCTTTATAGGTTTTGACCTGCCCATCTACACCAATCTTCTTTCTGAAGATCCATTTGCAGCCTACGGGTTTTACCCCTTCTGGAGCAAAGTCCAAAGTCCAAACTTTGTTGGTGTACATGGACTCCATCTCGGTCCGCATTGCATCCAGCCATTTTACCGAGTCACCGCTCTGAATGGCTTGCTGGAAGCTAGTAGGCTCATCATAATCAATAGTGCAATCCTCTCTATCCTCGTTTATGAGAAAACCGTAGTATCTCTCGGGCGGATGAGACTGCCTACTACTCCTGCGGAGCAGCGCAGGAATGTCCGGTTCCCCTGAAACTTCTGGTTCTTCCAAGCTTTCAGTAATAGCTTGTGGTTCTGGAATTTCTTCCAGTTCTATTGCGCTACCACTTATCTGATTTTCCAAAAATTCAGTTTCCAAGAAGTGGGCATGCGGAGAAACAAAAACTTTTTGTTCTTCTGCGGAATAGAAAAGATACCCCCTGGAGTTCTTTGGGTATCCCACAAACTTACACAGTACTGAGCATGCCTCGAGCTTGTCCGCATGCTGCTTCTTTACAAATGCTGGACATCCTCATGTCTTAAGATACTTAAGACAGGGTTTCTTCCCACTCCACATCTGATATGGGGTGGTAGGCACAGTCTTGGTTGGATCCTTGTTCAAGAGATATGCAGCTGTTTCTAGTGCATAACCCTAGAAAGATTGCGGTAACTCAGCCTTACTCATCATGGAACGAACCATATCCAATAGGGTTCGATTCCGCCTTTCAGATACACCGTTGTGTTGTAGTGTGTACGGAGGAGTACGCTGAGAGAGAATTCCATTCTCTTTTAAGTAGTCCAGAAACTCGGCACTCAAGTATTCACCACCTCGATCAAATCTCAGTGTCTTTATACTTTTGCCTGTTTGTTTTTCAACTTCATTCTTGTATTCCCGAAATTTTTCAAAGGCCTCGGATTTGTGCTTCATTAAGAAGACATGTCCATACCTAGAGAAATCATCTGTGAAAGTAATGAAGTATGAATAACCACTTCGCGCATGTGTAGACATTGGACCACACACATCACTGTGTATGAGTCCCAAGAGCTCGCTCGCTCTTACTCCGTGTCCAGTGAACGGAGTCTTTGTCATCTTTCCCATGAGACAAGATTCACAAGTGGCATAAGACTGATACTCGAACGGATTCAAGTATCCCTCTTTATGTAACTTAGTTAATCGTGTCTTATTAATGTGACCCAGTCTACAATGCCATAAGAAAGCCTGATTTGTTTCCGGTGACTTTCTTTTAAGTGTGTTCTGGACACTGAAAATCTGAGCTTGATTCAATACGTATATCCCGTTATTTAATGTACCTGACCCAATCAGAACTTGATTTAGATGGATGTGGACCACATCGCGTACAAAAGTAAAATCATATCCTTTCTTAGAAAGTCAGGATACAGATATGATATTACAAGTCGCACCTGGTACATACAAACAGTTACGCAGAATCAATATCTGCCCAGTTGTCAGTCCAAGATGATATTCCCCTAAGGATTCAGCATCCATGCTCATTCCGTTAGCAACCCTGAGAGTCATATCACCTTTCCTGATAACCCTACAGTTTCTCAGAGCCTGTAATGAATTACAGATGTGAGATCCTGATCCGGTATCCAATACCCAGGAAGTAGGGTTAACTGACATACAGTTCTCTATTACAAACACACCCAAAGCCGAAGCCACAACATGCTTCGAATTCTGGCTATAGGCTTTGCTAGCCCTGCAATCCTTCTGCCAATGTTCATTCCCGTAACAATAGGAATGTCCCTCTTTTACTACATCCAGTCCCGAAACTTTTGCCCTTCCCTTTCCTTCTTCTTCCCTGGTTTCCTTCAGGGTATAAGCAGAGAGCAGGGACTGTAGAATCAAGTCAGTATTTGACCCGTTCACCAACGTGGTCTTCAGGTCCGTGAGCTCAAATAGCTGGTCTCTGTAAGGACGTTGCTCCATGCAGAAGACCCGACAGCCAACCTCGCTTGAAGCAATTCGTTCGAGATCTCATATCTTGCGATACGAGATTGCTCTCCATATAAATCTTTGTTATGGAGGAAGATAGAAACGGGGTCCATCTTCTCGTGCTGCCTCTGGTTTGCACCATTAACCGAGGCTAACACGAGGCACTTGGCTTTCGCACAGTCTTTTTCCGATGTCATACGGATGTCAATGTCCGTGACAGAGGAAACTGGTCCTGAGACGGCAGGGGTTTGATTAGTTAAGAGGTGTCCCAGCTTGTCATGGGTAATGGACATCTGGACAGACCTTTGCCAATCATAACAGTCAGGTTCAGTCATTTTATTATCAAGATGTAACCTATGTTTGGTCACTGGGTCGCTGCAATTAAGAGAGAGAAGAAAACACTCAGCATGATGCTCTTGCAAGTTTAGATTGGTTTTTAATTTATCTAAACAGGATGGCTCCAACTGTTTCTCGAATCCCTCCTCAAACCAAAAAGGAAGAATTAGTCAGGATCAATCTCACCGTATAATACTTGCTTAACCGTTCAGCCAGGCTAGTGTCGGTACTTCGAGGGAGGTTTTCCAACGCTTTCGCGAAGTTCCTTAATTAAATAACCCTCTTTTTCCTGGGGGCGTAGCCCCACTAACAGCTTTCTAGACACCTACTTGGTTTATAACATTGATCGTTAAGTGAGAGATTTCCCGAGGAGTAGCATATACTCACAGTAGGATCGGAATCCAAATATCATTGCGTAATAAAACTGAAGGAATCCTACCAGAATCATCACACTCCAAATGGTATGCAGCGCTAGCAAGTTTCAGTTTCTTTAGAAACTCCCGATGTGGATTTTTGCCCCATGCTCTTATGACCTTGACGAAGGTCAACAAATCATAAGTCACATGTCAAGTTCTACCCGTCATTGTCCAGGTTAATTTGAACCCACCCGTATATACCCTTGACGAAGGTCAACAAGGTAATACGACTGTCCTAAGCCAACGCATCTATCTATGCTACATATGAACACCCAACAGCTACCAATCACTATGCCTTGACGAAGGTCAACAAACATATCTTGAATACTATTGAATATTCATACGAAACGACGGAGGGCTACGAATGATTTTGGCGAAACCTTGAACGTAGTGAACTTGATATAATCGAAGGAACCTTGATAGCTTTTAAAAAGGAGTGGCTTAAGCTCCGCGTTTAAAAGTTGTTTTTGAAAAGAAACCGAGTGGTTTTTGAAATTGTTCCAACGACTTTTACTTGGTTTACTTTCTTGCATTAATTTTAATTCGTCCCATCATTTAATCCTACCATTGCAGAAAACAACGAAAATATGACGTACGCTTATGCCATCCGCATTAAACACGGGGCCCCGTCATTACCCGTTAGGTTACTTAACTAACGACAGAGCGGGGGCTGGACTAGCGCGGATGCAAAACATAATCAACGCCTAAATAGATATCATATATAGATATATACATTCGTCACATGCAATGATAGCCATTCCATATCACAGATGAACACATTGGATATACTAGGAATCCGCATTCCGTACGAGCCTGTAACGAAGAGCGGATTACACGGTCGCGATGAATAGCAAAGACCCCACCCTCGACCACTACGGGTGCGGCAAACTACCTGCCAAGTACCCGAAGCGAAGCAACCTCCCTCAACAACGTGAGTAGGCCACTCAGCACTTCTAGGTACCCGGTAGTTTATGCACCCCACCTTGGGTCTATCCTAGGAGCAAAAACAGTAAATGAAATTATACAATGACGGCTACAACCCTATCCCGGTTGTGCGGCCATATAAATAATATTACATCAATTACAAATTACATGAATTGAAAGAAAAAGAAAACTCTCATCTCACTGTTAGTTATATGTATGCCCTAGAGGCCATTACTATACATATGATGTATATTGTAATGGATGCTTGGACATATATAGGGAGGACTTTCTTGCTCGATATGATAGTATGCTATCTGGTTACTCTTTACCTTAACGTGTACACTGATTGTCTCTCTGTTACATGTTGGTAAAGCCTTTAGGATGTTTACTTGACTACCTGGACTATGATGCAGATCATACTAGTGGGGACATGGTAGTCCATAAGTACATCCTTCAAGGTCCCTAGTCGTGGGTGTATCGAGACGGGGCATCGATATACCAGAGTAGACTAGCGTATACCTTCTCGACCCATACAGATGGGCGATGGATGATCCCATATCCATTGGTGTTTGACATCGGAGATGATATACGGGTGCTCAATGAAGACTGGGTACACTGGACGGACTCGCCGAGAACTCCCAGATGGTATTATACCTTACGTCAGATGGCAGTTCTCTGGTGACACTGGTACAAAGTAGTTTGTTGACCCAAGATCGTCATAGAGTCTTGTGTGGTTCCCACTGTGCTTTGATTTCCACCTTACCACGTCCAAGAGGGCATGCAAAACGGTGGTTTTTGGGTACAGTCCCGAATCACATGGAGGCAATGAGCGATAGGAGGGGATTCGTCTCTCCCGGTATAGGAAGTTGATGTTGCGCTGTGTTCGATTGGCTATAACCGGAAATCCCTGGCCAGGGTTGCTGAGATTTACTGGTAAGTGTTACCTGTAGTTTCTCGAACTGTTATAGACCTCATATCGACACGACTTATCAAGCTATTGGGGTCTGATGTTTACCACCCCTAGGCGAGATATGTGACATATCAGACGACGAGACCGGACTGTACGGTAAGTGTTACTGGTTGGATTCACAGGAGTATGAGCGGGCTTGCTCGTCGATCTTCTGATCGCTCAATACCCGGGTGGCCGTTACGTTTAGCAGACCGCTTGCGGCTTGTGGGTGTTTGATATGATCATCACCTGCTGCCGGCGTATTGACGAGTCTTTAGAGTCCTACACAGAGGTTTCCTGGCTCAAGCGAAACGAAATAGGAGCCCATATGAGATATGTGCGGGACCGAGAATAATGCGTGTATGTGATACCGTATTCTATTCTCGCGATGAATGTATCGATTGGTTGTATGCGATATAACCTAGTTATCGAATCAAGGATTGATTCGATAAGCCGATACCTTGGATATTAGTCGGTTATATGCGATATGACCGGATCGTTAAATCAAGTGTTGATTTAATGATTTAATGTATAATTATATATTTGATATACTACTTTGCATTAACTAATATTTGTTCACTTTAAATGGATTTTCTCACTTGATGTGCACATTGTATATGTGATATATTTTTGTGCACTTGCTTGTACCATGTTTGATGATACATGCATGTTTGGGTGTATGTTTAGATTAAACCATGGTTATGTAATGGTTAGGGTTTTGTTTTTATTTATTTATTCATTTATTTATTTATTTCTATGGCATAAACGAGAAAATGGTGGCTTTCTTTGTTTGATGTTGAAGCTTCATGAAGCTTTGACTAAGTCACCATTTTTGTCTTCATGCTTAACCCTAACCATTCACCTAACCCTAGTTTACTCTCTCAACTTGACCATGGTTAGAGTATGATAAGTATTCATTTTATTTTCTATTTTAAAAAATACTCATTATATTCTATCATCATCTTCTTCTTCTTCTTCTTCAAAAAGAAAAAGCTTACAACCATCAATAGTGATTTGATGAAAAGAGTGAGAAATCCAATTCTAAAGTGAACCCACTTCCTATTTCTTCATCCTCTACCTCTTGCCAAGTAGTATAGGGTGTTTTCTTCACAAGTTTCATGACTTGGTGAAGTGGGAGCTTGATCTTGTGATGCCTCGACGTAGATCCTCTTCGGCATCGTAGTCGATGACCTAGCCCGCCCTTTTATCCGATGAAGCCGACACTAGAATCCAAGATCCGATTTGTACAGCGGAGGGACGTCTACGTAGAGCTAAGGAAGTAGAGAACCGGATCTACAAAGGTTGTAGCCTCTTTCTTTTAGTTAAGTTGTTAACTAGTTTCTTTTTCGCCTAAAATTCTAGTCAACGATCCGTATTAGGGTTTCCCGGCACATGTAAAATTTGAATTTGGCATGGTTGATGCCTTGTGACACCCCATTCGTGTGCCTAGGAACCCTACAGTGGTATCAGAGCCTAGCTAGAGCCTTAGGCAATGCGTAGACGGAGTTTGAAGTCCGATCGAACCGAAACCTCAATTCCAAAATGCTCTCTGGACTTTTTTCAAAAACTGGGTTTTTTCCAGATTAAAAATGCTTAAAAAATTCAGCAGGGAATTCTAAGAATTACGGTGCAAAAATTACCTCATGATATGTTTAAAGCGCGGTGGAACCGCGGCAGAAGCCTGGCTTCTGCGGCGGTTCCGCGGCCAAATGATGGGATCTGCTTCCAATATTTGCACAGTAATTCATGTTTTCAGGTGCTGAGTTTTCTGGGAATTTTTAATTTGCACTCAACAGTTGAGTATTCTGGGGTTGTATTGGGAATCGAAGATTCGATCGGATTATCAAAATTTGTCTATGTGTTTTTCCGGATAATTTTAGAATATGTTAAAAAGTTCGACCGGATGTAAATACCCAATCTTTCTCCTATCGGGAAATTTCTAAGTGTTGGATCTTTCCGTGGTTTAAGGACGTTCTAAGTAGTGCAAGTAACGCGATGGTCCCTCTAGAAGACAACAAACCTTAACTCGATTATGTGACCGTCTTGAACTGCCCTTTGAACCTTCGGGTTTGGGGCAGTACGGCGTGCCACATGTGAGGCGTTGGCTTGACCCTTCTACGGATGGACCGTTGGTACTGAGGCACGAAGTGAATGTTTTTAAACTTATATCATGTGTTGAGCTGTATCGGGGAAACTTGGGTGTTCGATTGTTTGATCGGAAAGTTTAACATTTTCTATCTTATCCGGAATGTGATACAACATTTGGAATTCACAAGTAGTTATGAGATAACTGAATGAATGTTATAAACATAGCAGTTTAGTCTCACTTGATCGGTTGCTACGGAATTTTGATGCGATCAAAAGTCCGTCGCAATCACGTAGTGTACGCGGATACTCGCCGGGTAAACTTAATAGACTGCTACATCCCTTAGCCCCGACCAAGTGACCGTAGGAGAACCCCGTCGCCGAAAGCATCCGTTCGGGTGCTCGCGGTAGCGGTGTTCCGCCTTGGTTCACTTCGTCGACGGTATCGGGGGTGCGGCCGTCTACTAAAGTTTGCGACGAGTATTCGATCAGGATGTCGGGAATCTTGATGAATTGCCCGACTTGATATTGAAAAGTGTTTTCGATAATGAGACTGAAATGCGGGGTTTATAATTGTTAGGCATGTGATGTCTAAGGAATTCATTTGATTAGGCATGCGATGTCTATGTAGGTTGCGGATTCCAACTGTTGTAGTTTTACACTTTCTTTTATGTGACCGTAAGTGTAATATGTGATATCGCCAGTTTCGTTGCTATATATCAACGACAATTGGGATGCGCATATTTACTTACGTTGATGACATATGATGTTATGTGTTGCTGGGTATGTTATATTGGATCGTCGTTTTTGAATAGCCGGGGTTTTTTATGTGAGATGAGTGTTTTTCATTTTCATTCATGTAAAAACTTGTATGTAATATTCTTTTATTGGGGCACTTCCAGGTTGCGGATGATGTCACCATTTGTATATTATTTACTTTTCCGCACTAGGATAGACCCAAGGAGGGGAGCACAAGTAACCGGGTTCTGGGGTCCAGTGGGAGACCAACTCGAGGAGTCGAGTCCGGGTCTCCTAACTCTAGAATTGGTAGGGTTGGTTGCCGCTCTCGTAGGGGTCTAGGGGTGTGGGTTTGGCTATTCATCGCGACCGTGGAATCCGTGTTTTATACTGGCTCGTATTGAAAACACGGACGTTCTAGTATATCCAATATTTCATATGATTCTTCTGCTGCGATATCTGTGATGTGATCATGTGATATGTTCAGTGATGGATACTTTATATAGTATATATGATATATTATATAGGCGTTACTTATATTTTACACCCGCGCTAGCCCTGCTCCGCTCTGCCGTTAGTTACCTAACCTAACGATGCACGAGGGGATATCGAGGCGAATGCGGATGGCATAAGTGTACGTCGTATTTATCTGTGATGTTTAGGTACTTAAATGATGGGACTTCATTAATGTGATTAATGAAAGTAAAAGAAACCTAAAGATGTTGTAGAATTGAATTTCAAAAATAAAACAGGTAGCTACAGTTCTTGCTTTACACAGCGGTATATATGATATATCCTGCACCTTATTCGATGAGGAAAGGACCGAGATCCCTTCACCGGGAGTGACCCCTTTAGCAATAACTGGCAGATGCTACACCCCTCGGTTTGTCTTTTGATTGCTTCTATAGTTTTTTCTTTGCACAGTGATATATATGATATATCCCGCACCTCATTCAACGAGGAAAGGGCCGACGATCCCTTCACCGGGAGTGACCCCTTTAGCAAAACTAGAAAAGCCTCAAAAAACACTCTATTTCAAAATCATTTGATTCTACAACGATATCAAGTTCATTACGCAATAGGTTTTCAGAAAAACCTATCGTAGCCCTCCGTCATTTCAAATAAGTCCTACTTAGTATTCGTGCTACGTTTGTTGACCTCCGTCAAGGCGTAGTGTGCGGTAGCTAACTAGTATTTATCTGCTTATGCATATGATGCAGATTGGATTAGGGTAGTCGTGCGACCTTGTTGACCTCCGTCAAGGGTCGTGCGTGTGGGTTTGATTCAATCAAGAAATGACGGGTTGAACTTGACTAGTAGCCTATTGTTTGTTGACCTCCGTCAAGGTCATAGGGTGCTAGGGGCAAAATTATCGGGAATTTCAAGTGTTGAAATTTGCAATGAGATTGCATACCTTCTATGAGATAGTTGGATCCCAATACCCGCTGTGAGTAAGAGTTACTCCTGGGAGAGTTTTACACATTGCAACTAGTCGATCAAGTAGGTGTCTAGAAAGGTGTCAACGGGGTTACGCCTCTGGGAAAACGAGGTTTACATTAATTAGGTCCGTGCGAAAGCACGGGGAACCTCCCTCAAAATACCGACACTGGCCTGGCTGAAAGATTGGCGAACTTGTAGTGTGTAATTAATCCCGGCTACTCTTTCCTTTTAGGGTTTGAAGGAAGATTTGATAAAAAAAAACAGTGGGAGCCATCCTGATTAGATAAAATAATAACCAATCTGATCTTGCAAGAGTATACGCTGAGTGTTTTCTTCTCTCTCTCTCCAGGTAGCGACCATATCACGCCTTAATCAAGATAATAATACGGATATTTGACCGAACCCGCTTGTTATACTGAGCTGGGGAACGTTGGTCCCGCTCCAACTTATAATTGTTATAAGACAGAGCAGGAAATTGGGGATTACCAGAATTCCCGTGCCGCCCAAACGAAGTAAGTGCATGCTGATGCATCATCTTCGGGTGTGTTCATTATATAGAACTGTTTCTCAGTGTCCTTTACGTCCTGGGTATATGATACCGGATCAGGATCCCGCATATGTAATATATTACATGGGCTACAGATAGGTAAAGAACTGAGAACGGGTGATAAGTTTCATGAGGCAGAAAACGGGGCAAGAGTTGCAGCCAAGTCTGTTGGTCACTGTCACCTTGTATTACCAATACATTGATTCTGAACGAATGTTATTAGATACCGAACCTGATATACAAAATCATATCAGTCTCTTTATCAGCAAAGAAATGATAAAATTTTGTATTATTGGATAATGTTTTGAACATTTCCTATATCAAAAGTTGATCGGTTCAGGCACGTTATCTAAAAGCGTTGATGTTCTAAATCAAACTACAGTTCTTTAGTATACGGAACACACATAAGAGGAAGAGTTCAGAAATGAACGAATCCTTCTTGAGGCATTGTAGACTAGGTCATATCAATGCGATTCGACTGGCTGAAGTTACATTTTAGATGCATATTTAAATCAGTTTGAATTTACATCTTATGAAACTTGCCAGTCATGTCACAAAGATACGATGACCATAGCTCTGTTTACTGGAAACAGAGAAAGAGTTAGTAAACTCTTGGGATGATACATGTTGATGTATGTAAGGTCCCCTGTCTACATATGCCAGGATTGGTTCTTTGTACTTCGTTACATTCTCTGATAATCTCTCAAGATTCAGACATATGTTCCTGTTGAAACACAAGTCCGAACCTTTTGAGATATTCACAGAATATGACCAAGAAGTAAAGAACCAAAACACGGGTATAAGTATTATGTCCTTTGATGAGATCGAGGAGGAGAATACTTGAGCACGAAAATCCTGGATTATTCTAAAGGAGAATGAGATTCTCTCTCAGTATTACTCCTCCGTATACACCATAGCAGGATGGTATATCGGGGCAGAGCAATAGCACCCTATGTGATATGGTGTGCTCTATGATGAGTACTACTGAGTTTCCTATTTCCTTTTGGGAGTTATGCACTTGAGAAGTTGTATACCAATTGAATTGGGTTCCAATCAAATCAGTTGCCTACCGCTTCATATGTGATATGGAAAGGGAAGAGCCCATATCTTAAGTTGGTTAAGATTTGGGGTTGTCCGGGCTATGTCTAAAAGCATAATCCGGACAAGCTCGAGGCAAGGTCTGTTATGTAGAACTGGAAATGTTCCAGCTATACAAATTGCACCTGATGATTTGAAAGAACTAAAGGATTCAATAGTTACCAACGAACCTCAGCCTCTCCACCGATCTAGTAGGGTTCCTCACCCACCTGAGAGATACTTTGGTTTCTCGATGACAGTAAGAGCGAGGATTGCATCATGAGATGATGACCCAACTAGTTTCGAGCTGGCCATCAGGAGTGGGACTCTGTAAGAATGGCTGGATGCTTAGTGATCTGAGATGGAATCCATGTACACCAACAAAGTATGGACTTTGGTTGCTATATCTGAAGGATGAAATCCCCATCAGGAGCAAGTATATCTTGAGAAGATTACTTGGTGTATATGGAAAAGTTGAGACTTTCAAAGGTAGACTTGTTAAAGGTTTGCATCATTAACCAGGTATGGATCATGATGAAACCTTTTCTAAGGAGCTATGCTTAAGTCCATTCAGATCCTACTTGCCACGGCTACATACCATGACTATGATATCTGGCGGTTGGGTGTCATGGCTGCTTTTCTAAATGATGTTTTAGAAGAGGGCGTCTATAAGTACACAGTCAGAGGGCTTCGTAGACGATGGGAGCAGCGGAAACGTGTGCAAGATGGTTTATGTGATAAAGTAGGCATCGCGGAGTTGGAACATCTGTTTTGATGTAGTAGTCAAATAGTTTGACTTCATCAAAATGGAATATGAACCTTGTATATACAAAAAGGTAGTAGGGAGTATGGTGGTGATCCTCGTAAAGGACGTGGATGACATACTCTTGATAGGGAAGGAGTTTCCTATGCTACGCTCGATCAATCTCCGCTTATCACAATGATTCTCCACATAGGATCAAAATGATACCTCCTAAATCCTGGATTTTGGATCTATGAGATAGATTTAAATGGATGTTAGGATTCTCACTAGTTGTAGTGAGACGGTATCAATTGATCCTGGGGAAAATCACTGGAAAGGTTCCAGAGTGATAAGGACGACTGAATGTCAGTCACAGGCATTGTCTTTACCCTCAGTAAAGGGACGGTATGTTGGAAGAGTTCCAAGCTAGATACCGTGGCATACTAGACGATAAAGGCTGGATACATCGCTACTTAAGATGCTACCAAAGAGGCTGTTTGGGTGTATATTGGTTCATGAGATGAACTATGTTCCTCCCATTGTGAGACAATGGAGTTATGGCTTATGCCAAGGAACGTCCGTCCCATCAGTGATCCAGACATATTCTAAGACAGTATCACCTGATCATGGAGATGGTTGATCTCCTAGGGGATCAAGGTTAGGAGAGTAGACTCAGAGGACAACACGGCGGATCCACTCACAAAGGCCTTTTCCCAGAGAGAGACTTTTATGGGATGGTTGAGTATGAGATACTGCAACTACTGCTATCAGATGGCCCTAGTGCAAGTGGGAGATTGTTAGTTATATGTATGCCCTAGAGTCCATTACTATACATAGGATGTATATTGTAGTGGATGCTTGGACATATATAGGGAGGACTTTCTTGCTCGACATGATAGTATGCTATCTGGTTACTCTTTACCTTAACGTGTACACTGATTGTCTCTCTGTTACATGTTGGTAAAGCCCTTAGGATGTTTACTTGACTACCTGGACTATGATGCAGATCATACTAGTGGGGACATGGTAGTCCATAAGTACATCCTTCAAGGTCCCTAGTCATGGGTGTATCGAGACGGGGCATCGATATACCAGAGTAGACTAGCGTATACCTTCTCGACCCATACAGATGGGAGATGGATGATCCCATATCCATTGGTGTTTGACATCGGAGATGATATACGGGTGCTCAGTGAAGACTGGGTACACTGGACGGACTCGCCGAGAACTCCCAGATGGTATTATACCTTACGTCAGATGGCAGTTCTCTGGTGACACTGGTACAGAGTAGTCTATTGACCCGAGATCGTCATAGAGTCTTGTGTGGTTTCCACTGTGCTTTGATTTCCACCTTACCAGGTCCAAGAGGGCGTGCAAAACGGTGGTTTTTGGGTACAGTCCCGAATCACATGGAGGCAATGAGCGATAGGAGGGGATTCGTCTCTCCCGGTATAGGGAGTTGATGTTGCGCTGTGTTCGATTGGCTATAACCAGAAATCCCTGGCCAGGGTTGCTGAGATTTACTGGTAAGTGTTACCTGTAGTTTCTCGAACTGTTATAGACCTCATATCGACACGACTTATCAAGCTATTGGGGTCTGATGTTTACCACCCCTAGGCGAGATATGCGACATATCAGACGACGAGACCGGACTGTACGGTAAGTGTTACTGGTTGGATTCACAGGAGTATGAGCGGGCTTGCTCGTCGATCTTCTGATCGCTCAATACCCGGGTGGCCGTTACGTTTAGCAGACCGCTTGCGGCTTGTGGGTGTTTGATATGATCATCACCTGCTGCCGGCGTATTGACGAGTCTTTAGAGTCCTGCACAGAGGTTTCCTGGCTCAAGCGAAACGAAATAGGAGCGCATATGAGATATGTGCGGGACCGAGAATAATGAGTGTATGTGATACCGTATTCTATTCTCGCGATGAATGTATCGATTGGTTGTATGCGATATAACCTAGTTATCGAATCAAGGATTGATTCGATAAGCCGATACATTGGATATTAGTCGGTTATATGCGATATGACCGGATCGTTAAATCAAGTGTTGATTTAATGATTTAATGTATAATTATATATTTGATATACTACTTTGCATTAACTAATATTTGTTCACTTTAAATGGATTTTCTCACTTGATGTGCACATTGTATATGTGATATATTTTTGTGCACTTGCTTGTACCATGTTTGATGATACATGCATGTTTGGGTGTATGTTTAGATTAAACCATGGTTATGTAATGGTTAGGGTTTTGTTTTTATTTATTTATTCATTTATTTATTTATTTCTATGGCATAAAAGAGAAAATGGTGGCTTTCTTTGTTTGATGTTGAAGCTTCATGAAGCTTTGACTAAGTCACCATTTTTATCTTCATGCTTAACCCTAACCATTCACCTAACCCTAGGTTACTCTCTACACTTGACCATGGTTAGAGTATGATAAGTATTCATTTTATTTTCTATTTTAAAAAATACTCATTATATTCTATCATCATCTTCTTCTTCTTCTTCAAGAAGAAAAAGCTTGCAACCATCAATGGTGATTTGATGAAAAGAGTGAGAAATCCAATTCTAAAGTGAACCCACTTCCTATTTCTTCATCCTCTACCTCTTGCCAAGTAGTATAGGGTGTTTTCTTCACAAGTTTCATGACTTGGTGAAGTGGGAGCTTGATCTTTTGTTGCCTCGACGTAGATCATCTTCGGCATCGTAGTCGATGACCTAGCCCGCCCTTTTCTCCGATGAAGCCGACACTAGAGTCCAAGATCCGATTTGTACAGCGGAGGGACGTCTACGTAGAGCTAAGGAAGTGGAGAACCGGATCTACAAAGGTTGTAGCCTCTTTCTTTTAGTTAAGTTGTTAACTAGTTTCTTTTTGGCCTAAAATTCTAGTCAACGATCCGTATTAGGGTTTCCCGGCACATGTAAAATTTGAATTTGGCATGGTTGATGCCTTGTGACACCCCATTAGTGTGCCTAGGAACCCTACACTCACAACCCCCAGGCTATTCATCCGTGACAATCCAATGAATTCATATACACATACCATCAACATTACAGATCACAGATATGTATAACCCCCACTAATCGACGTATAGCGATTAGCAGATGTTCAATACATATATCACATCACAGATATAAACCCGTTAGCTAAAGTCTTTAGAAGTTCGATCAAAATACTGATTTTTAAACCCCAAAAACAAATTTTGCTTTCTGTAAAATCTGGGCAGAAAAAACATATTCCAAAAATCCCAAAATAGCCCCAGAAAAACACTGCAGGAAAATTGTGCCACGACCAAGTCAACTCGGCCTCAGATCCGCGGCGGGAGCATGCTCCGGCCGCGGTTCCGCGGTGCTTTGACCGAGTACCTGGACCATTTTTCTTGCTTGTTCTTTAAAAACCCTGAGCCGATTTTTAGTACATGATTTATTAATTTTTGAACAGGAAAAAAATCGGCAGAAATTATACATTTCGGGCGTGTTTCGTGACTTTTTCTCCGATCGAACTTCTAGTTACTTTGCTAACATGTTAGATAGTGTTTAACTAGGCTCTGATACCACTGTAAGTCCACGTTACCCGTCCCCGGTTCTTTGGGGTTGCGGAAAAGGTGAAAACGATTTTTCTTTGGTGGTAACATGGACTCAAAATACGGATCTTTGTTAAACAACTATCTAACAACCTAACTAGAAGTTTTGCCTATCGGTTAGGGGGTTATACCTTAACTTGAACTCCTTCTCTTCTACTCCTTGTGGTGGTCGGATGGTTCTCTCCTCGTCTTCTCCTTGTGCCGAAGATGGATCCACCTGAAAGCTTCTGCCTTTGGCTTCAACCTCAATCTTGAGGAAACTAGAACACTTGGTTTGCTAGACCTTGTATACTAGGATGAGTAGAGAAGTGTTTTGGGTTTTATCTCTATGGTTCTTGCTTCTCAATACATGAGACAATAGAACCATGAACTAGAGAGAGAGCAAGAGGAAGAGGAAGAGCTTGAGGATGAGAGAGAATGAGAATGATAGAATAAGCAAGACTTTTCTCACCCTTGCTCTTATAATCCAAAATAATCATAACCAATGATAATAATTGAGTATTATGTGATGGTTCATATCATATCAAAATGGCAATATCATTTCATGCACTAATTTTGTAAAGTATAACAAGCAAGCAAAAGTCTTTACCATGAAATGATAGCCATTGTAATGATGATGGTCAACAAGTCCAACCTAGTCAACCGGTCAACTAAGTCAACAAGTCAACAAAGTCAACTTTTCAACCCAACCATGGCACAATAATACTTAATTAATATTATCATTAACATATTTCTTATTCTTATTAGGGTTTAGCAAAAGTCAACAGTCAACAACCCTAATGAGAATCCTCTGCCTCTGTCTCTCTGTCAACCGTGCATACACACCCGCATCCGCATTCCAAGGAACACGAATACAAATGAGATAAAACCAATCCCAAAACGTACACTAGGATCTGGCTTAAACCAAAACCCGCTAGTGATAACTTCCCGGACACTAAACGTGCACAAGTGCATGGATATGACCGAACCCTGTCGCAAAACCATGCGACCTCTACTCTTTTGCCTAAAGGCGAATAGCTTTCTGTGTGGGACTCTAAAGACTCGACACTACGCTGGCAGTGGGTTTAACCACAGACCGCAAGCGGCACTAGCTGTGCGTAACGGCCCCCAGGTAGATGTCGATAAGAAGACTGACGAGGTGAAACCCATCTGAACTCCTACTGAGCCTGAATGTGACAATCTCCGTACAGTCCGGTCTGTTCGTTTGAGAATATCGTATGGCGGGCCTAGGGGGCGGTAAACGTCAGTCCCCTAATAGCGGTACAAGTCGTGTCAGAGTGTAGCCCAGAACACCCTGAGATAACACTGGAAACCTACCAGTATATCTCACTTGCCCTGGCCAGGGACTTTGTGTAATGGCTCCCTTAGACACAGCGCGATATCAACCCCCAATACCGGGAGAGACGAATCATGTCTAACCGTTACTGCCTCCAAGTGCTTCGGGACTGCACCCAACTACTACCTGTTTGCACGACTCCTTTAAGCCGTGGTAGTGTAGTAATCAAAGTACAATGGGAACACACTCGAGGCGAAGTGACAGTGTCAAGTCAGCGGACTAAGTTGTACTCATGTCACCTGGGAACTGATAACTGACAATAGGTATAGTACCAACCAACAGTTCCCGACGAGTCCTGTCCAGTATACTCGTAACCTAACGAGCACCCGCATACTATCTCAAGTACGACGTACTGACGGCTGTGGGACAGACCGTCTCCCATGCTGGGATAAGAAGCGCATACGCTAGTCTACTCCGTAGTATCGATGCCCTGTCTCGATAGTCCTACGACTAGGGACCTGTATAAGGATGTGCTTGTGGATTACCCAGCCTCTACGAGTGTGACTGCCATCACAACGCTGGTAATCAAGCAATGATCCTAAGGGTTCTACTAATATGTATAGGTGATATACAAAGAAACACATGTACATATTAAAGTAGAAACAAACCAAGTAGCATACTACCATTTTGAGCAAGATTGTCTATACAACTGTGAATATCCCAAGCTTCCATTAAGTAATATACAAACTAGTATGATACAGTAATGGCCTCTAGGGCATATATACTAACATCATGAAGAACATGCAATTTAAGGTCCGATATAATAGGAATGAGCTGAAGATCGATTGCTATTTGATATGATTGGCGACCCCTTGAGGCGGAGAGAACGGCTATCCTCCAATTTCCGCATTTTTCCAGAGTCGACGTAGATATATGGCCTCTCTTGTGCCAATATTATGACTCTGAGCGCAAATAAATTTGTAATTTAAATGTAATTCATTGTTTAGTATATAATTTATTTTTTTGTGCTGCTTAATTAGAAAACTAAATCTAATTGTGTTGTGCAGAAACAGGCCGATCAAAACAAGGAATAGGAAGTCGACGAAGAGGGGTCGCCCCACTTACACAAGTGATTCGAGAAACATTACTCGTACCATGGAGGTATCGGTAAATTACAATAGTCAATTTTGATATAATGTAATATTGAAAGTTATTTTATAATATATGTAAATATTTAGCGAATTGCAGAGAGCCCAGACCCTGGCGCAGGGTGGTACACCGAGTGTGTTGACCCTGTATTTTTCCGTCCACGGCACCTCGATAGATCCCGCCACGGGTGAGCTTCGGTTCTCCGACACCGCTATCCAGGAGTATTGCGTACGTGTTAATATTTATTCTAATTCGAATGTAATTTTTGTTTTGATAAGTTCAAATTTAAATGATATACTTATATTTTAATGGTTAATGTGGGTGTAGGAGTGGGTGGTGGAGCAAGCGGAGGTATCAGGGATCGATTTTAGTGGACAGACTAATCCGATCCTACTGACCCCAGTCTTAGACATCGCATACGGAGGGTACCACGGAGGTTGGGAGAGAGGCCGGGGACTGGGTCCTAGCAGGGCCCATTTAAAGTTGATCTCCACTTCGGCGGTTTCTTCCCTTACCCTCCATGAGCGATATCTGGAGTATGATGTTGCCGTCTTGAAGACCACCGTTAAGGAATTTTAGGAGATATTGGTATGTATATTAGTTATTAGTAAATATTATATCACATTATAAACAGTAACATATGTAATATTAGTAGCCTGAGCTTATTTGGTTTAGACTTAGATTTGATTAATTAGACTTATATAAAACTATCTAATTAAACTGAACTCTATCATCATAATCATGCCACATCTTTCTTCACATTGGAGTTTAAAAAGTTATGATTATCTAAATTCAAAACTTGAGAAGAAAATATGTCTTTGTAAATTAGATAACACCAAAACCAAGCATCCAATCAAAACTAAACAATTAAGGAGAGATACGGGCTTACAAGTTAGAGTAAGCATCATTTCTACCTCCACTTAAAATAAACTACGATTTTCCAAACTAGATACCCAAAGTAGGCCTAAGTCCCTAAGTAATCTTAAATTAGGGTATAAAAGTATAGCCCTGAATGTGTGGAATTTCAACATGTATAAATTCTCATACATATAATCTGAATTTCAACAGAACGTGTGGAATCTTAACAAAGCATATATAAATTCGCGGTTTCGCAATAATCTGATAATGATACGAATTCAACTAAAATCTAATACACTGTTCTTACTCGTTTATTACACAAACATAAAATTTTACAGTTTTGAGAGGCTATTTCGGCTGCGGCTCCACATGCATCTCTTTCGGCTGCAGCTCTGCAAGCCACTATCTCTGCTGTGGTTGCGCAGACCACTCTTATAGCTCCACAGCCTACTCAGACTCCCGCACAGTCCGCTCATTCATTATTCGAGTTTTTGACGACTCAGGGTTGCACCGAGAAGAAGATGCGCTTGATTACGGCGATTATCATAGGTAGAGGAGTTGGACCGAGGTAGGGTACCTTTATTTATATTTTTGAGGATGCATGTACTTATTTTATACATATTGTATATATATTTTAGACGATATTGGTGGTTGTTTGTATGTTTACTATGATTTTCGATTGATTTTGTTTATTTCTTTTATATATTATGCTTGAGATATTGTTTATGAATATTTCTGTATTTGGCTATATGATATATATTATTGTGCACAGAACGGGGAAAAAACGGGAAGGATCTTTTTTAAAAAAAACTGATATAATGTTCCTATGGATTAATCCGTAAGGGATACAGTTCCCCTATGGATTAATCCGTTGGGGCATGTTTTACCCCTACACATTTCTCCGTAGAGACGAAATACCAGAATAAAATATCAGAATATCTGATATTTTGTCTCTATGTATTCGGCAACAGGGGCAAAACTTGCCCTTACGGTTTAATCCGTAGGGTCATTTATCAGGTCCTATAGGCAATTCCGTAAGAGCATTTATCAGGTCCTACGGATAACTCCGCAGGGACGATTATTTTATTTTATAAACAGATAAATTAAATAAAGGTTATGTCCGCCACGTCTTAATCCGTAGGGATAAATATCCGTACGGATTAAGACGTGGCGGACATAACCTTTATTTAATTTATCTGTTTATAAAATAAATTAATCGATCCTGCGGAGTTATCCGTAGGACCTGATAAATGCTCCTACGGGGCATGTTCAGGACGAAAACTTACACTTGCGGCGTTTGGACCTACGGAGGAATTTTATGTCCTACGGATATATCCGTAGGGGCAGTGGTTTGCCTCTATGGCTAAATCCGTAGGGTTAAGTGATTATAGTAGCAGTGTAACAAATAAATAATTTTTATATGAGGAATTAGCATTGTTGAAAGTACTCACATGGGGGAAAACAAGAGATGTAAATGTGTATAAAATATAAATGATCACTGAATCAAATTGCTTAGATCTTTTGGATGAACCCAAATATGTAGAAATTCCATGTACGCTCCGTGAGCCTAACAACTCTCTATATCTTAATTTATCTAGCAGACATTTAATGTAAGCCATATTAAATTAATAAATATGTATATTTGGTGGCCGACAACAGCAAAAGAAAATAAAATCTCCATGTCTAACTACTTTTCAACACAAATTCACAAATTGGGAGCCAACTTGATTCAAAGAAGATTCTTTTCAGTTTCCTTTGGTTATTGATTTTGAGAGATTTGTTCACACTGTAGAGCCAGTCAGCCAGGATACACATAAAAGATCCATTAACAGTCGGTAACATGGTGTGGTTAGTATTATTTTGGGTAAATTATCAAAACTCCGCAGCACTTTTTTCCGTTGTCAAAAACCCCTTGGCCTCGAAACTATAGTCAAAATCCTCCTGGAAATTTTTCCTGCAGTATGTATATAGTAGAATGCTATATTCAACCAATTTATACAAACTAGTTAGATAACACAGAAAACTGTTTAGATATCACAGGCAACTGATTAGATATGGTTGGTTATTGCTTAAATATCCCAGAAAATAGAAATAGCAGGAAACTACTAGATATCACGGGTAAGGGGTTTTTTGACAACTGAAAACTTTTTTATGGGGTTTTGACTATAGTTTCGAGGTCAGGGATTCGCTACAGTAAATAGACACATATTTCGACGGCAGTATACCGTCGAAATAGGTCCATTTCGTCGGGTGACACCAAATAGCCACGAAAGAACGCCGACGCAATAGGTTATTTCGACAGCTAAAGTTCATCGCAATAATCTAAACTATTTCGACGGCTAATTCCCGTCGAAATAATTTTTTTCTCGACGGCTAATTTCTGTCGATTTACATAAGTTTTTTAAGTTAAAAAAATTGTTTCAGAAATCATTTAAAAATCCTTTTCTATATTTTGATGGAAATTTGCCGTCGAAATAAGTTTATTTCGACAGGCCAGTTCCGTCGAAATAGTCTATTTCGACGGAAATTTCCTGTCAAAATAGAGTGGATTACAGTAAAAAAAATTTAAAACAGCCATGAAAATCTCCAATCTAATCTATTTCAATTTAATATCGATTCCATTCCAGTCAAATAACGATTCTAATACAAATTTCATTCCATTCAAATATCGATTATCCAAATACGATTACAATACATATTATGTGTTCCTTTACAATCTTAACATCATAAATTTACAAAAGTGAGAAATGAAAAATCAAGGTGGGAGAGTCGATCACGAAGGACGCGCTCATGGATTTCCTAGGTAAAATCCCTGCGATTAAAAATTTAAAATACATGAATTAATATAGATATTTTATATTAATCAAATGTGTGTGTGCGTGCACTTGTTTATGTGTCTATGTATGCTTGTGTATGCGCACGCTTGTTTGTTTGTGTGTATGCTTGTGTGCGCGCGCGTGCCTATTTATGTCTCTGTGTGTATGCATGTGTGTGTATGCGCGTGCGTGTATGTATGCATGCGTGTGTGTATGTATGTGATATGTGCGTATGTATGCATGTGTGTGTGTGTGTGATTGTGTGTATGTGACATGTGATATGTATGCATGTGTGTATGTGATATGTGCGTATGTATGCATGTGTGTTTGTGTCTGTGTGTGTATGATTGTGCATGTATGTATGCATGTGTGTGGATACATGTGTGTATGTGATATGTGTGTATGTATGCATGTGTGTGTATGATTGTGTGTATGTGACATGTGATATGTATGCATGTGTGTATGTGATATGTGCGTATGTATGCATGTGTGTGTGTATGCTGTTGGAGATAGTGCCCTCATAGTCAATTATTGGATCGCAGGTACGTGATTGCAATGATTGTGGAGGACCTATCGCGGTAGGACAGTCTTACTCGAGATGATAGTATGCTATCTGGTTTGCCTTTATCAGTCGTGTACATGTTCAGGTGACTGATTGCATGTTACACTTTGATAGAGCCCTTAGGATCTTGCTTTACTACCAACTGTATGATGGCGATCATATACGTGAGAGTTGGGTAGTTTATACGCATATCCTTAATTGTGGTCCCTAGTCGTGGGAGTTTCGAGACAGGGCATCGATACTCCGGAGTAGACTAGTGTATACAGTCGAGACCCCGACGAGGGGCGGTGGCCGGTCTCACAAGCCAATGGTGTCAGTTGGATCACCTAAGATGTATACAGGTGCTCATTGGGTTATGAGTACACCGGACAGGACTCGCCGGGAATCTGCTAGTTAGTACTATACCTATCGTCAGATAGCAGTTCCCTGGTGACATGTGTACAGGTTAGTTCATCGACCTGAGGTCGTCATTTGTCTCGTGTGAGTTCCCACTGTGCTTTGATTACTACCCTACCACGGCTCAAAGGAGTCGTGCAAACAGGTAGCTTTTGGGTACAGTCCCGAGCCATATGGAGGCACGTGAGCGGATCGGCAGGAGATTCGTCTCTCCCGGTATTGGGGGCGAGGTCGTGCTGTGTCTAGGAGAGCCATTACACAAAGTCCATGGCCATGGCAGGAGATTTACTGGTAGGTACTCCAGTAGTATCTCAGGGTGTTATTGGGCTACACTCCGACACGACTTATACTGCTTCTGGGGGTCTGACGTTACTAGCCCCCTAGGCGGATATGCGATACTCATTGACGAACGGACCGGACTGTATATACATTGTCACTGTTAGGCTCAGTAGGGTTTCTGGATGAGTTCGCTCATCGGCCTCCCTTGAGTTCACTCATCAGCCTCCCTTGAGGTCAGTCCATGGGCAGCCGTTACGCATAGCTAGTGCCGCTGACGGTTTTTGGTTAAACCCACTGCCAGGGTACTGACGAGTCATTAGAGTCCCCCACAGACAGTTTCCCAAGTTCGGGCGAAACGTTGTAGATGCCGTATGGTTTTATGGCAGGGTTCGGAAAATGCACGTGCGTTTACGCACGTGTCAGTTTTCGGGCAGATGATACTGGTCGGCTTTGGTTTAAGCCGGATCCGAGTATTGTATTGAGTAGGTATAATACCTTTGTCTCAGTTGCATTTGTATTCGGTCGTAATACAAATGCGGGTATATTTATACAGTTACGGGGTTATCCTGAAAGTCGTTTCAGGATCACTTTTGGAAGTTGCCAGTTTCCAGTTTTCTATCAGCCGTCTTTTAACATTTGGTTAAAGACGGATTTATCTTTTCTTGGATGAGGGTGAGTCATGCTTCTAGAAGGTTCTAGAAGGTTCTAGATTTGGTGAGGTGTCTTGTGACTCATGCTTTGATTTTAACCATTTCTTGTTTTTCTTAAGATATTCTTTTGTGTTCACATTATGATATTTGCTTAAGGTTACTCTCCCCTCTCCTACACTCACCCCCCCACTTCTATAAGTGGCCGGCCCCCCTCCTCACTCTCTCATTTGGTGTTTTTCATTTGTGAAAAGATTATGATAGCATTTGGGGTGTATGGAATTTCACAGCTCATTTCATTCCAACACCCGATTCCCTCGGCAACTTCATTAACCGTCCGTCCATAGCTTTGGACGAAACGAGACAAAGTCATCCACTCATTCTCTACATCAATCTTGGTCGTCTCTTTTAGCAAACTTGACGATCGAGTTGCCTCGAGTCAGAGGCGGGAGCCCGTTTAAAGAATCGTCGACGTGGTGTCATCTCGACGAGGATATCGGAGATCGACGAGATCGGAGCAGCCGCAACGGAGCGTGGGATGATGGTTAAAGAACGAAGGACTCGGATCGTTCGGTATAACCTTTCTACACTCTTTACAGTTTGTTAGTTTAGCAATAATGGCAGATCCGGGTTAAAGTATACGATAGCGCCAGTTAAAAAGTTTTTGTTCCGCATTTGGCGTCTGTAGACGGCCGGGGCGCTAGCGTAGACTTTCAGTGGTATCAGAGCCTCACCATTTTGCTATAATAACTTGTGCTAACGCGTTTAAAATATCGATCGAACCGGAAATCAAAAACCGCAATTTTTCATTTTGACAGTTTCTGTTGATTTTAAACGCTGTCCTAAAAATATTTCACACATCTCAGAAAACTGTGCAGGGTTTTTTAAGAACGACGTACAAATTTGGGATCATGATTCGACAAGACTGCCGCGGAAACGCGGCCAAACCCATGGTTTGGCCGCGGATCCGCGGCCATTCTGTGTCATCATGCCCCCAAATTTGCTCAGTGGGTACTTCTCTGGAAATTGGGGTTTTTGGTATATATATTTTGGGCCCAGATTTTGTTACTGTGCAACAGATTTGCATGGGGCCCACTTTATGATATTTTGTCGATCGAAATTTAAACATGTTAGTTTACAGTGCTTACATTATATCTCCGACCGGGAATGTCATTTGATCGGTAAACCGCGTCTGATTGCTATAGTTCTTTTAGACGGGTTTGCGAACGTGACATTCGCGTTGATGTTCTGTGTTGTGCTGTGATGTTGCGGATTTGTCATGGTGGATAGCAGTGTGCAATGATAGTACAGTTTGAGTTTATTTGTACATTTGATATTGCGGGGCGAGCGTCCAACTTGTGGACTGCCGTCACTGCCTGTTGTATAATATTCTTTTGGGGCACGACCAGATTGCGGTCGATATACCTGTTGTACTATTTTTCATTACTGTACTAGGTTTTGCCCCGCAACGGAGTGCACGGATAGCCGGGTTCTGGAGGGCAACGGGTCCGCATCTCATGGCTTTGAGAGGCAGAGGGGCCCCACTCTAAAATTGGCAGACTATTCGCCGCACTCGTAGGGGGTACAGGTTGACCCAAGGAGGGGTGCTCAATTTACCGGATTCCGTGAAGTGCCGGGTGTTCCATTCACTATGCTGTGGGGACTACCTCGCTTCAGGTTTTGGCGGGTAACTTGCCGCACCCGTAGGGGTCTAGGTTTCATTGCACAGGCTATCCACACGACAGGGGAACGTCGGGTTTCAGCAGCGGCTCTGTGAAACTCGGGGATCCCAGATTATCTGTATTGTTCTGTGATGCTTATTATTTTTCTGTAATGTTGCATATTATCACGCCTGGAGCGATTATTGTATATTGGTTTATATACTATTAGATGTTGTATATGTTTTACACCCGCGCTAGTCCAGTCCCCGCTCTGTCGTTAGTTAAGTAACCTAACGGGTGATGACGGGACCCAGTGATGAATGCGGATGGCATATACGTACATTTTATTTTCGTTCTTTTCTGGTGTGATTGATTGATGGGACTGCGTTGATTCTGATCAATGCAAAGTAAAACAAACCTGTTTGATGTTGTTGGAACAATTTAAAAAGTGTTATTGCAAAGATGTTTTCTTTTGTTATGCATAGCGGTATTCAGTGGAATATCCTGCACCTCATTCGACGGGGCAAGGGCCGATATCCCTTCACCGGGACTGACCCCTTGGGCAGAAGTTTGCGTCAGGGTAATAACTTCACTATAGCCGATTACATGTTGCTTTGCATAGCGGTATTCAGTGGAATATCCTGCACCTCATTCCATGAGGAAAGAGCCGAGATCCCTTCACCGGGAGAGACCTCTTTAGCAAAAGTTTTCGCCACTATATTTATAAAAAGCTATCAGGTTCCTTCAACGAGATCAAGTTCATTACGCTAAAGGTTTTTCGCCAAAAACCAGTCGTAGCCCTTCGTCGTTTCTTATGGATGGTCAGTAATATTCAAGCTATGTTTGTTGGCTTTCGTCAAGGCATAGTGTTTGGTAGTTGCTGGGGTATTCATTTGTTGCATAGATAGATGTGTTGGTTTGGGACAGTCGTATTACCTTGTTGGCTTTCGTCAAGGGTATGTACGGGTGGGTTCAAATTAACAAGATAATGACGGGCAGAACTTGACATGTGACTTATGATTTGTTGACTTTCGCCAAGGTCATAAGAACATGGGGTAAAAATCATATTGGGAGTTTCTAAAGAAACTGAAACTTGCCAGGCATGCGCATACCTTCTGGAGTGTGATAACGCGAGTGGATTCCGTCACGTTATCATGCGATGAGAGTTGGATCCCGATTCCCACTGATGAGTTGGTTTACTCTTCGGGTGATCCCGATTGATTCTTCTTTTAGGTTTGGAGGAGAATTTGACAGGACAGTGGGAGGTTTCCGGATTAGATAAAGTGATAACCATTCTGATCTAGGTTAGAGTGCACGCAGAGTGTTTCTTTTCTCTCTCTCTTTGGCAGCGACCTTTGACCGACCCTTGACTATGACTCAGTGACCAAGTTGACCGAATCTTCTTAAAATACTGGCTTTTGGATTGTCTATGTTGCATAAGTCATTGCCACTCCTTCTTTTACCCTTTGCATTTCTCAGAACACCCGTATTACTACGGACATCCACTTCCATTGGATAGATCCATCGTATGGTTATATACGAACTCGAAGGGATTTCTTCGAGGATGGATCAAGGTTCAGGAGAAATAGAATTGGTTTATTCAGTTGTCTTTTATTATCACCTTCTCTCAGGTTGCGAGGGCTCCTTGGTTTAGGAGAGTACACCTATTACGCTTATTAGACAGTCTTATTCCAAACCATAGGCAGGTGCCGAAAGGTAGGGAATGAAGAAAACCAATTAGCCTAAGTAGGGTGTGCAGAAGGTAATATGTAAAGACAAAATAAAGGGATTAGAAAGAGGGCAAAGTAAATTGCGACTGATGTCATTCACGACCAAACCGCGTACTTCATCGCCACTCCTAATTTCACCTTTAAAGGAATAAGGTATTATTCAGTTGTCTTTTATCATCACCTTCTCTCAAGATACGAGTACTCCTTGGTTTAGGAGGGTACGCCTATTATGCTTACTGGATAGTCTTCTTCCAAACCATAGGCTGGTGCCGAACGGTAGGGAAGGAAGAAAACCATTTAGCCTAATGATGGTGTACAGAAGGTAACGACTAAAGACAAATAAAGGGATTTGGAGAGATGGCAATAAAATATACGGTTGAAGTCATGAATTGGATTATGGAAGAGGCATTGCTATGAATACCAGGATACCCCTACGAGACATTTTCATGTTTCAGTGCATTGTTAAAGAAAAACTGTTTTCCCGATTAGATACTTACTCCAAGGGTATGTATTTACCAGGTTTCATTCTCATATCTGTATGATTTTACAGATGATGAGTGGGAGTAAGTTATTGGGAATTAGGTGATTATCCTCATTATATCGGAATTCGTTGGAATTGGTGATATTTGAGGAAATCGCCAGGGTACAGTTTTCAACCTACGACGCACAGATTTTGAGTTGTTTAACTCAGCGGACTTATACAAAGTATTGTATGTTGTCCAGTGTCCATCAGGACAAAGGGGTAGGTCCTCGTACTATGTTCTGTTTACTTATAACTTCTCTAATTTTTAGACAAGTGTTTCGTAGAAATACAAGGTCTAAGTTTTGAGAAGTTGTGGGTATAAGAATAAAGTAGAGAACCAGATATCACAAGTATCGGGATTCTTCAAAGAGATCGAAAATGTAGATTCTTGTGATTGGTATTCAGATGATAGTGATGGTTTTGAGAAACGTGTTTCTCTTTCAGGTTACTCATAATTGGATGGATTCCTAAGTTGAGTAATGCTGATTAGCCTCTTTCCATTGAGTTGATATGCACTGGAGACAGCTGCATGATTTGAATATGGTTCCAATTAAATAAGTGCCAAAGTTTCTGTATTGGATATAGAATGGATCGTACCTTAAAAGATATTAAGGTACGGGGAGTTTTCCAGCTTATGCTTAAAACCAGACTCTGGATAACTCAGGGCACGTTTCTGTAATGGCTGTTTGTGGGTTGACCCTGGCTATGACAAGGGTTGATATTCTACCATTTGGAAGATCAATAGTGATATTGTTCTTGACTCGCCACAGTTTTAGTAAAATTGATCTTTTTCAGAAAACAGTAGTGGGAGTATGGTAGAACTGGAAGTGATTCCAGAACCGCAAACGATTACGGAGAATTTAATAGGACCTATATATTCAATCAGGTTTGATATTCCATCAGCCACTCCGCAGATACGGTGGGTAACCTCAGACACCCGAGAGGTACTCTGGTAGCCTCAAGGACGGTGACAGGGAGGTTCTTATCTACCCAGACTTGACACTACTGATGTTCCAGGCTATGAGACCCGGTAGGAGGGTTGTCGTAGTCAGTGGGAGCATCGGAAGAATAGTGGGCAAGTAGCTTATGTCTATTTATAGACTAGAGCAGTTATAGCGGAGATAGATCATCTAATTTTGATGTGACAGTCATGGGTTTGACTTCAATCAGGATAGGGGATGGATCTGTTAAGAAGGTAGTAGGGTGTATTGTCATGGTATTTGGATGACATACACAGAGTGGGAAGTAAAATTCCTATACTACGATCGGTTGTACTGTGGTCGTCACACAGTTGTTTCTCCAGACAGGATATGGATATAATATTTGACATTCTGGTTTCTGGATCTATGGTTTTAGATCTAGATTTGGGTAGTTTCCCAATGTGGGTACTTTGACAGATATTCTAATGGTTTTTAGAATAGTTGACTCCTAGCATGGTGGTGTACCTGCAGGTGATGGAGTCACCCTCTCTAAAAGTGTCGTACAGACTAAAGATGAGAGGGATGTGCATGATTGACAGATCACTTGCTTTGGCAATTGAGTCAATCGTGAGATGTCAAGTACCACACCAGATGTTGTTTTTCCACTAGATGCAATAAGTTTGTATTAATCCAATCCTGGAGAGACATAAGGAAGCAGTTTTAGAACATAAGTACATGTTCTACGGATTTGATGACGGCAGCCTCCTTCGGGAGACGATTATCATTCCAGGCTTCAAAGGTGACATGGTTGACAGAGAGATTGTCAGAGTTATAGTTTTTCCCTCTGACGAAAAGGGACAGTATTGTGGACAGGTGGTCCAAGAGAATACTGTGGGAGGCATGGTGCCGGATACTGATTAGGTTCAGTGATCGATACAGTCTAAGAAGTTTGGATTTGGAGTTCATTTATGAACTAGGTCCCATCAGATATCCAGACATATTCTAAGACAGGTATTACTCGATTCGGGAGATGGCTTTCTCCGCGAACTTGAGATTTAGAGAGATATAGAAAGAAACATCTAGGCGGATCCACTCACTGAGGCTATTTCTCGAACACAATAGTTTTACAAACGGGCTTTGTGAACTGATTAGTAGAGGAGTTGGATGTTCGGTTTCACACGGGCTGTGAGTAGTCGACATCGCAATATTAGCCTTGAGTGCAAGTGGGAGATTGTTGGAGATAGTGCCCTCATAGTCAATTATTGGATCGCAGGTACGTGATTGCAATGATTGCGGAGGACCTATCCCGGTAGGACAGTCTTACTCGAGATGATAGTATGCTATCTGGTTTGCCTTTATCAGTCGTGTACATGTTCAGGTGACTGATTGCATGTTACACTTTGATAGAGCCCTTAGGATCTTGCTTTACTACCAACTGTATGATGGCGATCATATACGTGAGAGTTGGGTAGTTTATACGCATATCCTTAATTGTGGTCCCTAGTCGTGGGAGTTTCGAGACAGGGCATCGATACTCCGGAGTAGACTAGTGTATACAGTCGAGACCCCGACGAGGGGCGGTGGCCGGTCTCACAAGCCACTGGTAACAGTTGGATCACCTAAGATGTATACAGGTGCTCATTGGGTTATGAGTACACCGGACAGGACTCGCCGGGAATCTGCTAGTTAGTACTATACCTATCGTCAGATAGCAGTTCCCTGGTGACATGTGTACAGGTTAGTTCATCGACCTGAGGTCGTCATATGTCTCGTGTGAGTTCCCACTGTGCTTTGATTACTACCCTACCACGGCTCAAAGGAGTCGTGCAAACAGGTAGCTTTTGGGTACAGTCCCGAGCCATATGGAGGCACGTGAGCGGATCGGCAGGAGATTCGTCTCTCCCGGTATTGGGGGCGAGGTCGTGCTGTGTCTAGGAGAGCCATTACACAAAGTCCATGGCCATGGCAGGAGATTTACTGGTAGGTACTCCAGTAGTATCTCAGGGTGTTATTGGGCTACACTCCGACACGACTTATACTGCTTCTGGGGGTCTGACGTTACTAGCCCCCTAGGCGGATATGCGATACTCATTGACGAACGGACCGGACTGTATATACATTGTCACTGTTAGGCTCAGTAGGGTTTCTGGATGAGTTCGCTCATCGGCCTCCCTTGAGTTCGCTCATCAGCCTCCCTTGAGGTCAGTCCATGGGCAGCCGTTACGCATAGCTAGTGCCGCTGACGGTTTGTGGTTAAACCCACTGCCAGGGTACTGACGAGTCATTAGAGTCCCCCACAGAAAGTTTCCCAAGTTCGGGCGAAACGTTGTAGAGGCCGTATGGTTTTATGGCAGAGTTCGGAAAATGCACGTGCGTTTACGCACGTGTCAGTTTTCGGGCAGATGATACTGGTCGGCTTTGGTTTAAGCCGTATCCGAGTATTGTATTGAGTAGGTATAATATCTTTGTCTCAGTTGCATTTGTATTCGGTCGTAATACAAATGCGGGTATATTTATACAGTTACGGGATTATCCTGAAAGTCGTTTCAGGATCACTTTTAGAAGTTGCCAGTTTCCAGTTTTCTATCAGCCGTCTTTTAACCTTTGGTTAAAGACGGATTTATCTTTTCTTGGATGAGGGTGAGTCATGCTTCTAGAAGGTTCTAGAAGGTTCTAGATTTGGTGAGGTGTCTTGTGACTCATGCTTTGATTTTAACCATTTCTTGTTTTCCTTAAGGTATTCTTTTGTGTTCACATTATGATATTTGCTTAAGGTTACTCTCCCCTCTCCTACACTCACCCCCCCCACTTCTATAAGTTGCCGGCCCCCCTCCTCACTCTCTCACTTGGTGTTTTTCATTTGTGAAAAGATTATGATAGCATTTGGGGTGTATGGAATTTCACAGCTCATTTCATTCCAACACCTGATTCCCTCGGCAACTTCATTAACCGTCCGTCCATAGCTTTGGACGGAACGAGACAAAGTCATCCACTCATTCTCTACATCAATCTTGGTCGTCTCTTTTAGCAAACTTGACGATCGAGTTGCCTCGAGTCAGAGGCGGGAACCCGTTTAAAGAATCGTCGACGTGGTGTCACCTCGACGAGGATATCGGAGATCGACGAGATCGGAGCAGCCGCAACGGAGCGTGGGATGATGGTTAAAGAACGAAGGACTTGGATCGTTCGGTATAACCTTTCTACACTCTTTACAGTTTGTTAGTTTAGCAATAATGGCAGATCCGGGTTAAAGTATACGATAGCGCCAGTTAAAAAGTTTTTGTTCCGCATTTGGCGTCTGTAGACGGCCAGGGCGCTAGCGTAGACTTTCAGTGGTATCAGAGCCTCACCATTTTGCTATACTAACTTGTGCTAACGCGTTTAAAATATCGATCGAACCGGAAATCAAAAACCGCAAATTTTCATTTTGACAGTTTCTGTTGATTTTAAACGGTGTCCTAAAAATATTTCACACATCTCAGAAAACTGTGCAGGGTTTTTTAAGAACGACGTACAAATTTGGGATCATGATTCGACAAGACTGCCGCGGAAACGCGGCCAAACCCATGGTTTGGCCGCGGATCCGCGGCCATTCTGTGTCATCATGCCCCCAAATTTGCTCAGTGGGTTCTTCTCTGGAAATTGGGGTTTTTGGTATATATATTTTGGGCCCAGATTTTGTTACTGTGCAACAGATTTGTTGGAGATAGTGCCCTCATAGTCGATTATTGGATCGCAGGTACGTGATTGCAATGATTGCGGATGACCTATCCCGGTAGGACAGTCTTACTCGAGATGATAGTATGCTATCTGGTTTGACTTTATCAGTCGTGTACATGTTCAGGTGACTGATTGCATGTTACACTTTGATAGAGCCCTTAGGATCTTGCTTTACTACCAACTGTATGACGGCGATCATATACGTGAGAGTTGGGTAGTTTATATGCATATCCTTAATAGTGGTCCCTAGTCGTGGGAGTTTCGAGACAGGGCATCGATACTCCGGAGTAGACTAGTGTATACAGTCGAGACCCCGACGAGGGGCGGTGGCCGGTCTCACAAGCCACTGGTGTCAGTTGGATCACCTAAGATGTATACAGGTGCTCATTGGGTTATGAGTATACCGGACAGGACTCGCCGGGAATCTGCTAGTTAGTACTATACCTATCGTCAGATAGCAGTTCCCTGGTGACATGTGTACAGGTTAGTTCATCGACCTGAGGTCGTCATTTGTCTCGTGTGAGTTCCCACTGTGCTTTGATTTCTGCCCTACCACGGCTCAAAGGAGTCGTGCAAACAGGTAGCTTTTGGGTACAGTCCCGAGCCATATGGAGGCACGTGAGCGGATCGGCAGGGGATTCGTCTCTCCCGGTATTGGGGGCAAGGTCGTGCTGTGTCTAGGAGAGCCATTACACAAAGTCCATGGCCATGGCAGGAGATTTACTGGTAGGTACTCCAGTAGTATCTCAGGGTGTTATTGGGCTACACTCAGACACGACTTATACTGCTTCTGGGGGTCTGACGTTACTCGCCCCCTAGGCGGATATGCGATACTCATTGACGAACGGACCGGACTTTATATACATTGTCACTCTTAGGGTCAGTAGGGTTTCTGGATGAGTTCGCTCATCGGCCTCCCTTGAGTTCGCTCATCAGCCTCCCTTGAGGTCAGTCCATGGGCAGCCGTTACGCATTGCTAGTGCCGCTGACGGTTTGTGGTTAAACCCACTGCCAAGGTACTGACGAGTCATTAGAGTCCCCCACAGACAGTTTCCCAAGTTCTGGCGAAACGTTGTAGAGGCCGTATGGTTTTATGGAAGGGTTCGGAAAATGCACGTGCGTTTACGCACGTGTTATTTTTCTGGCAGATGATACTGGTCGGCTTTGGTTTAAGCCGGATCCGAGTATTATATTGAGTAGGTATAATATCTTTGTCTCAGTTGCATTTGTATTCGGTCGTAATACAAATGCGGGTATATTTTTTACAGTTTCGGGGTTATCCTGAAAGTTGTTTCAGGATCACTTTTGGAAGTTGCCAGTTTCCAGTTTTCTATCAGCCGTCTTTTAACATTCGGTTAAAGACGGATTTATCTTTTCTTGGATGAGGGTGAGTCATGCTTCTAGAAGGTTCTAGAAGGTTCTAGATTTGGTGAGGTGTCTTGTGACTCGTGCTTTGATTTTAACCATTTCTTGTTTTCCTTAAGATATTATTTTGTGTTCACATTATGATATTTACTTATGGTTACCCCCCCTCCTTCGGTCACCTCCCTCTTTGCTATAAGAGGCCGGCCCCCTCCTCTCTCTCTCACTCGATGGTTTTCATTTGTGAAAAGATTATGATAGCATTTGGGGTGTATGGAATTTCACAGCTCATTTCATTCCAACACCCGATTTCCACGGCAACTTCATTAACCGTCCGTCCATAGCTTTGGACGGAACGAGACAAAGTCATCTACTCATTCTCTACATCAATCTTGGTCGTCTCTTCTAGCAAACTTGACGACCGAGTTGCCTCGAGTCAGAGGCGGGAGCCCGTTTAAAGAATCAGTGATGTGGTGCCACCTCGACGAGGATATCGGAGTTCGACGAGATCGGAGCAGCCGCAACGGAGCGTGGGATGATGGTTAAAGAACGAAGGACTCGGATCGTTCGGTATAACCTTTCTACACTCTTTACAGTTTGTTAGCTTAGCAATAATGGCAGATCCGGGTTAAAGTATACGATAGCGCCAGTTAAAAAGTTTTTGTTCCGCATTTAGCGTCTGTAGACGGCCGGGGCGCTAGCGTAGACTTACAGTGGTATCAGAGACTCACCATTTTGCTATACTAACTTGTGCTAACGCGTTTAAAATATCGATCGAACCGGAAATCAAAAACTGCAAAATCCAAGCTTGACAGTTTCTGTTGTTTTTAAACGGTGTCCTAAAAATATTTCACACATCTCAGAAAACTGTGCAGGGATTTCTAAGAACGTCGTACAAATTTGAGCATGTCAGTCGACAAGACAGCCGCGGAAACGCGGCCAAACCCATGGTTTGGCCGCGCATCCGCGGCCGTTCTGGGCGATCATGCCCCCAAATTTGCACAGTGTGTTCCCCTCTGGAAATTATGGTTTTTGGTATATATATTTTGGGCCCAGATTTTGTTACTGTGCAACAGATTTGCATGGGGCCCACTTTATGATATTTTGTCGATCGAAATTTAAACATGTTAGTTTACAGTGCTTACATTATATCTCCGACCGGGAATGTCATTTGATCGGTAAACCGCGTCCGATTGCTATAGTTCTTTTAGACGGGTTTGCGAACGTGACATTCGCGTTCATGTTCTGTGTTGTGCTGTGATGTTGCGGATTTGTCGTGGTGGATAGCAGTGTGCAATGGTAGTACAGTTTGAGTTTATTTGTACATTTGATATTGCGGGGCGAGCGTCCAACATGTGGACTGCCGTCACTGCCTGCTGTATAATATTCTTTTGGGGCACGACCAGGTTGCGGTCGATGTACCTGTTGTACTATTTTTTACTGTACTAGGTTTTTCCCCGTGACGGAGTGCACGGATAGCCGGGTTCTGAGGGGCAACGGGTCCGCATCTCATGGCTTTGAGAGGCAGAGGGGCCCCACTCTAAAATTGGCAGACTATTCGCCGCACTCGTAGGGGGTACAGGTTGACCCAAGGAGGGGTGCTCAATTTACCGGATTCCGTGAAGTGCCGGGTGTTCCATTCACTATGCTGTGGGGGACTACCTCGCTTCAGGTTTTGGCGGGTAACTTGCCGCACCCGTAGGGGTCTAGGTTTCATTGCACAGGCTATCCACACGACAGGGGAACGTCGGGTTTCAGCAGCGGCTCTGTGAAACTCGGGGATCCCAGATTATCTGTATTGTTCTGTGATGCTTATTACTTTTCTGTAATGTTGCATATTATCACGCCTGGAGCGATTATTGTATATTGGCTTATATACTATTAGATGTTGTATATGTTTTACACCCGTGCTAGTCCAGTCCCCGCTCTGTCGTTAGTTAAGTAACCTAACGAGTGATGACGGGACCCAGTGACGAATGCAGATGGCATATACGTACATTTTATTTTCGTTCTTTTCTGGTGTGATTGATTGATGGGACTGCGTTGATTCTGATCAATGCAAAGTAAAACAAACCTGTTTTCAGTTGTTGGAACAAATTTAAAAAGTGTTATTGCAAAGACGTTTCTTTTTGTTTTGCATAGAGGTATTCAGTGGAATATCCTGCACCTCATTCGACGGGGCAAGGGCCGATATCCCTTCACCGGGACTGACCCCTTGGGCAGAAGTTTGCGTCAGGGTAATAACTTCACTATAGTCGATTACAAGTTGCTTTGCACCGCGGTATTCAGTGGAATATCCTGCACCTCATTCCACGAGGAAAGAGCCGAGATCCCTTCACCGGGAGTGACCTCTTTAGCAAAAGTTTTCGCCACTATATTTTAAAAAAGGCTATCAGGTTCCTTCAGCGATATCAAGTTCACTACGCTAAAGGTTTTTCGTCAAAAACCAGCCGTAGCCCTCCGTCACTTCTTTTGGGTATTCAGTAGTATTCAAGCTATGTATTTTGACCAACGCCTAGGCATAGTGTTTGGTAGCTGCTGGGTATTCAATTGTTGCATAGATAGATGAGTTGGTTTGGGACAGCCGTTCTGCCATTTTGGCCAACGTCAAGGGCATGTGTGGGTGGGTTCAAATTGACAAGATAGTGACGGGTAGAACTTGGCATGTGACTTATGACATTTTGACCAACGCCAAGGTTATAAGAGCATGGGGCAAAAATCAGATCGGGAGTTTCTAAAGAAACTGAAACTTGCCAAGTATGCGCATACCTTCTGGAGTATGAGTAACGTGGATGCATTCCATCACGTTATCATGCGATGAGAGTTGGATCCCGATTCCCACTGATGAGTTGGTTTACTCTTCGGGTGATCCCGATTGATTCTTCTTTCAGGTTTGGAGGAGAATTTGACAGGACAGTGGGAGGTTTCCGGATTAGATAAAGTGATAACCATTCTGATCTAGGTTAGAGGGCACGCAGAGTGTTTCTTTTCTCTCTCTCTTTGGCAGCGACCTTTGACCGACCCTAGACTATGACTCAGTGACCAAGTTGACCGAACCTTCTTAAAATACTGGCTTTTGGATTGTCTATGTTGCATAAGTCATTGCCACTCCTTCTTTTACCCTTTGAATTTCTCAGAACACCCGTATTACTACGGACATCCACTTCCATTGGATAGATCCATCGTATGGTTATATACGAACTCGAAGGGACTTCTTCGAGGATGGATCCAGGTTCAGGAGAAATAGAATTGGTTTATTCAGTTGTCTTTTATTATCACATTCTCTCAGGTTGCGAGAGCTCCTTGGTTTAGGAGAGTACACCTATTACGCTTATTGGATAGTCTTATTCCAAACCATAGGCAGGTGCCGAAAGGTAGGGAATGAAGAAAACCAATTGGCCTAAGTAGGGTGTGCAGAAGGTAATATGTAAAGACAAAATAAAGGGATTAGAAAAAGGGCAAAGTAAATTGCGACTGATATCATTCACGACCAAAACCGCGTACTTCATCGCCACTCCTATTTCACCTTTAAAGGAATAAGGTATTATTCAGCTGTCTTTTATCATCACCTTCTCTCAAGATACGAGTACTCCTTGGTTTAGGAGGGTACACCTATTATGCTTACTGGATAGTCTTCTTCCAAACCATAGGCTGGTGCCGAACGGTAGGGAAGGAAGAAAACCATTTAGCCTAACGATGGTGTACAGAAGGTAATGACTAAAGACAAATAAAGGGATTTGGAGAGATGGCAATAAAATATACGGTTGAAGTCATGAATTGGATTATGGAAGAGGCATTACTATGAATACCAGGATACCCCTACGAAACATATTCATGTTTCAGTGCATTGTTAAAGGAAAACTGTTTTCCCAATTAGATACTTGCTCCAAGGATATGTATTTACCAGGTTTCATTCTCATATCTGTATGGTTTTACAGATGATGAGTGGGAGTAAGTTATTGGGAATAAGGTGATTATCCTCATTATATCGGAATTCGTTGTAATTGATGATATTTGAGGAAATCGCCAGGGTACAGTTTTCAACCTACGACGCACAGATTTTGAGTTGTTTAACTCAGCGGACTTATACAGAGTATTGTATGTTGTCCAGTGTCCATCAGGACAAAGGGGTAGGTCCTCGTACTATGTTCTGTTTACTTATAACTTCTCTAGTATTTAGACAAGTGTTTCGTTGAAATATAAGGTCTAAGTTTTGAGAAGTTGTGGGTATAAGAATAAAGTAGAGAACCAGGTGTCACAAGTATCGGGATTCTTCAAAGAGATCGAAGATGTAGATTCTTGTGATTGGTATTCAGATAATAGTTTTTGAGAAACGTGTTTCTCTTTCAGGTTACTCATAATTGGATGGATTCCTAAGTTGAGTAATGCTGATTAGCCTCTTTCCATTAAAGTGATATGCACTGGAGACAGATGCATGATTTGAATATGGTTCCAATTAAATAAGTGCCAAAGTTTCTATATTGGATATAGAATGGATCGTACCTTAAAAGATATTAAGGTATGGGGAGTTGTCCAGCTTATGCTTAAAACCAGACTCTGGATAACTCAGGGCACGTTTCTGTAATGGCTGTTTGTGGGTTGACCCTGGCTATGACGAGGGTTGATATTCTACCATTTGCAAGATCAATAGTGATATTTTTCTTGACTCGCCACAGTTTTAGTAAAATGGATTTTTTCAGAAAACAGTAGCGGGAGTATGGTAGAACTGGAAGTGATTCCAGAACCGCGAACGATTACGGAAAATTTAATAGGACCTATATATTCAATCAGGTTTGACATTCCAATAGCCACTCCGCAGATATGGTGGGTAACCTCAGACACCCGAGAGGTACTCCGGTAGCCTCAAGGACGGTGACAGAGAGGATCTTGTTTACCCAGACTTGACACTACTGTTGTTCCAGGATATGAGACCCGGTAGGAGGGTTGTCGTAGTCAGTGGGAACAGTGGAAGCATAGTGGGCAAGATGCTTATATCTATTTATAGACTTGAGCAGTTATAGCGGAGATAGATCATCCAATTTTGATGTGACAGTCATGGGTTTGACTTCAATCAGAATAGGGGATGGATCTGTTAAGAAGGTAGTAGGGTGTGATGTCATAGTATCTGGATGACATACACAGAGTAGGAAGTAAAATTCCTATACTACGATCGGTTGTACTGTGGTCGTCACACAGTTGTTTCTCCAGACAGGATATGGATATAATGTTTGACATTCTGGTTTCTAGATCTATGGTTTTAGATTTGGAATTGGGTAGTTTCCCAATGTGGGTACTTTGACAGTATTCTAATGGTTTTTAGAATAGTTGACTCCTAGCATGGTAGTGTACCTGCAGGTGATGGAGTCGCCCTCTCTAAAGGTGTCGTATAGACTAAAGTGGAGAGGGATGTGCATGATTGACAGATCACTTGCTTAGGCAACTGAGTCAATCATGAGATGTCAAGTACCACACCAGATGTTGTTTTTGCACTAGATGCAATGAGTTTGTATTAATCCAATCCTGGAGAAACATAAGGAAGCAGTTTTAGAACATAAGTGGATGTTCTACGGATTTGATGACGGCAGCCTCTTTCGAGAGACGGTTATCATTCCAGGCTTCAAAGGTGACATGGTTGACAGAGAGATTGTCAGAGTTATAGTTTTTCCCTCTGACGAAGAGGGACAGTATTATGGACAGGTGGTCCAAGAGGATACTGTGGGTGGCATGGTGCCAGATACTGATTAGGTTCAGTGATCGATACAGTCTAAGAAGTTTGGATTTGGAGTCCATTTATGAACTAGGTCCCATTAGATATCCAGACATATTCTAAGACAGGTATTACTCAACTCGGGGGATGGCTTTCTCCGCGAACTTGAGATTAAGAGAGATATAGAAAGAAACATCTAGGCGGATCCACTCACTGAGGCTATTTCTCGAACACAATAGTTTTACAAACGGGCTTTGTGAACTGATTAGTAGAGGAGTTGGATGTTCGGTTTCACACGGGCTGTGAGTAGTCGACATCGCAATATTAGCCTTGAGTGCAAGTGGGAGATTGTTGGAGATAGTGCCCTCATAGTCGATTATTGGATCGCAGGTACGTGATTGCAATGATTGCGGAGGACCTATCCCGGTAGGACAGTCTTACTCGAGATGATAGTATGCTATCTGGTTTGCCTTTATCAGTTGTGTACATGTTCAGGTGACTGATTGCATGTTACACTTTGATAGAGCCCTTAGGATCTTGCTTTACTACCAACTGTATGACGGCGATCATATACGTGAGAGTTGGGTAGTTTATATGCATATCCTTAATAGTGGTCCCTAGTCGTGGGAGTTTCGAGACAGGGCATCGATACTCCGGAGTAGACTAGTGTATACAGTCGAGACCCCGACGAGGGGCGGTGGCCGGTCTCACAAGCCACTGGTGTCAGTTGGATCACCTAAGATGTATACAGGTGCTCATTGGGTTATGAGTACACCGGACAGGACTCGCCGGGAATCTGCTAGTTTGTACTATACCTATCGTCAGATAGCAGTTCCCTGGTGACATGTGTACAGGTTAGTTCATCGACCTGAGGTCGTCATTTGTCTCGTGTGAGTTCCCACTGTGCTTTGATTTCTGCCCTACCACGGCTCAAAGGAGTCGTGCAAACAGGTAGCTTTTGGGTACAGTCCCGAGCCATATGGAGGCACGTGAGCGGATCGGCAGGGGATTCGTCTCTCCCGGTATTGGGGGCGAGGTCGTGCTGTGTCTAGGAGTGCCATTACACAAAGTCCATGGCCATGGCAGGAGATTTACTGGTAGGTACTCCAGTAGTATCTCAGGGTGTTATTGGGCTACACTCCGACACGACTTATACTGCTTCTGGGGGTCTGACGTTACTCGCCCCCTAGACGGATATGTGATACTCATTGACGAACGGACCGGACTGTATATACATTGTCACTGTTAGGCTCAGTAGGGTTTCTGGATGAGTTCGCTCATCGGCCTCCCTTGAGTTCGCTCATCAGCCTCCCTTGAGGTCAGTCCATGGGCAGCCGTTACGCATTGCTAGTGCCGCTGACGGTTTGTGGTTAAACCCACTGCCAAGGTACTGACGAGTCATTAGAGTCCCCCACAGACAGTTTCCCAAGTTCGGGCGAAACGTTGTAGAGGCCGTATGGTTTTATGGCAGGGTTCGGAAAATGCACGTGCGTTTACGCACGTGTTATTTTTCGGGCAGATGATACTGGTCGGGTTTGGTTTAAGCCGGATCCGAGTATTATATTGAGTAGGTATAATATCTTTGTCTCAGTTGCATTTGTATTCGGTCGTAATACAAATGCGGGTATATTTTTTACAGTTTCGGGGTTATCCTGAAAGTTGTTTCAGGATCACTTTTGGAAGTTGCCAGTTTCCAGTTTTCTATCAGCCGTCTTTTAACATTCGGTTAAAGACGGATTTATCTTTTCTTGGATGAGGGTGAGTCATGCTTCTAGAAGGTTCTAGAAGGTTCTAGATTTGGTGAGGTGTCTTGTGACTCATGCTTTGATTTTAACCATTTCTTGTTTTCCTTAAGATATTATTTTGTGATCACATTATGATATTTACTTATGGTTACCCCCCCATCTCCTTCGGTCACCTCCCTCTTTGCTATAAGAGGCCGGCCCCCTCCTCTCTCTCTCACTCGATGGTTTTCATTTGTGAAAAGATTATGATAGCATTTGGGGTGTATGGAATTTCACAGCTCATTTCATTCCAACACCCGATTTCCACGACAACTTCATTAACCGTCCGTCCATAGCTTTGGACGGAACGAGACAAAGTCGTCTACTCATTCTCTACATCAATCTTGGTCGTCTCTTCTAGCAAACTTGACGACCGAGTTGCCTCGAATCAGAGGCGGGAGCCCGTTTAAAGAATCAGTGATGTGGTGCCACCTCGACGAGGATATCGGAGTTCGACGAGATCGGAGCAGCCGCAACGGAGCGTGGGATGATGGTTAAAGAACGAAGGACTCGGATCGTTCGGTATAACCTTTCTACACTCTTTACAGTTTGTTAGTTTAGCAATAATGGCAGATCCGGGTTAAAGTATACGATAGCGCCAGTTAAAAAGTTTTTGTTCCGTATTTGGCGTCTGTAGACGGCCGGGGCGCTAGCGTAGACTTACAAGATTTGCATGGGGCCCACTTTATGATATTTTGTCGATCGAAATTTAAACATGTTAGTTTACAGTGCTTACATTATATCTCCGACCGGGAATGTCATTTGATCGGTAAACCGCGTCTGATTGCTATAGTTCTTTTAGACGGGTTTGCGAACGTAACATTCGCGTTGATGTTCTGTGTTGTGCTGTGATGTTGCGGATTTGTCGTGGTGGATAGCAGTGTGCAATGATAGTACAGTTTGAGTTTATTTGTACATTTGATATTGCGGGGCGAGCGTCCAACTTGTGGACTGCCGTCACTGCCTGTTGTATAATATTCTTTTGGGGCACGACCAGGTTGCGGTCGATGTACCTGTTGTACTATTTTTCATTACTGTACTAGGTTTTGCCCCGCAACGGAGTGCACGGATAGCCGGGTTCTGGAGGGCAACGGGTCCGCATCTCATGGCTTTGAGAGGCAGAGGGGCCCCACTCTAAAATTGGCAGACTATTCGCCGCACTCGTAGGGGGTACAGGTTGACGTAAGGAGGGGTGCTCAATTTACAGGATTCCGTGAAGTGCCGGGTGTTCCATTCACTATGCTGTGGGGACTACCTCGCTTCAGGTTTTGGCGGGTAACTTGCCGCACCCGTAGGGGTCTAGGTTTCATTGCACAGGCTATCCACACGACAGGGGAACGTCGGGTTTCAGCAGCGGCGCTGTGAAACTCGGGGATCCCAGATTATCTGTATTGTTCTGTGATGCTTATTACTTTTCTGTAATGTTGCATATTATCACGCCTGGAGCGATTATTGTATATTGGTTTATATACTATTAGATGTTGTATATGTTTTACACCCGCGCTAGTCCAGTCCCCGCTCTGTCGTTAGTTAAGTAACCTAACGGGTGATGACGGGACCCAGTGACGAATGCGGATGGCATATACGTACATTTTATTTTCGTTCTTTTCTGGTGTGATTGATTGATGGGACTGCGTTGATTCTGATCAATGCAAAGTAAAACAAACCTGTTTGATGCTGTTGGAACAATTTAAAAAGTGTTATTGCAAAGATGTTTTCTTTTGTTATGCATAGCGGTATTCAGTGGAATATCCTGCACCTCATTCTACGGGGCAAGGGCCGATATCCCTTCACCGGGACTGACCCCTTGGGCAGAAGTTTGCGTCAGGGTAATAACTTCACTATAGCCGATTACATGTTGCTTTGCATAGCGGTATTCAGTGGAATATCCTGCACCTCATTCCACGAGGAAAGAGCCGAGATCCCTTCACCGGGAGTGACCTCTTTAGCAAAAGTTTTCGCCACTATATTTATAAAAAGCTATCAGGTTCCTTCAACGAGATCAAGTTCATTACGCTAAAGGTTTTTCGCCAAAAACCAGTCGTAGCCCACCGTCGTTTCTTATGGATGGTCAGTAATATTCAAGCTATGTTTGTTGGCTTTCGTCAAGGCATAGTGTTTGGTAGTTGCTGGGGTATTCATTTGTTGCATAGATAGATGTGTTGGTTTGGGACAGTCGTATTACCTTGTTGGCTTTCATCAAGGGTATGTACGGGTGGGTTCAAATTAACAAGATAATGATGGGCAGAACTTGACATGTGACTTATGATTTGTTGACTTTCGCCAAGGTCATAAGAACATGGGGTAAAAATCATATCGGGAGTTTCTAAAGAAACTGAAACTTGCCAGGCATGCGCATACCTTCTGGAGTGTGATAACGCGAGTGGATTCCGTCACGTTATCATGCGATGAGAGTTGGATCCCGATTCCCACTGATGAGTTGGTTTACTCTTCGGGTGATCCCGATTGATTCTTCTTTTAGGTTTGGAGGAGAATTTGATAGGACAGTGGGAGGTTTCCGGATTAGATAAAGTGATAACCATTCTGATCTAAGTTAGAGTGCACGCAGAGTGTTTCTTTTCTCTCTCTCTTTGGCAGCGACCTTTGACCGACCCTTGACTATGACTCAGTGACCAAGTTGACCGAATCTTCTTAAAATACTGGCTTTTGGATTGTCTATGTTGCATAAGTCATTGCCACTCCTTCTTTTACCCTTTGCATTTCTCAGAACACCCGTATTACTACGGACATCCACTTCCATTGGATAGATCCATCGTATGGTTATATACGAACTCGAAGGGATTTCTTCGAGGATGGATCAAGGTTCAGGAGAAATAGAATTGGTTTATTCAGTTGTCTTTTATTATCACCTTCTCTCAGGTTGCGAGGGCTCCTTGGTTTATGAGAGTACACCTATTACGCTTATTGGACAGTCTTATTCCAAACCATAGGCAGGTGCCGAAAGGTAGGGAATGAAGAAAACCAATTAGCCTAAGTAGGGTGTGCAGAAGGTAATATGTAAAGACAAAATAAAGGGATTAGAAAGAGGGCAAAGTAAATTGCGACTGATATCATTCACGACCAAACCGCGTACTTCATCGCCACTCCTAATTTCACCTTTAAAGGAATAAGGTATTATTCAGTTGTCTTTTATCATCACCTTCTCTCAAGATACGAGTACTCCTTGGTTTAGGAGGGTACGCCTATTATGCTTACTGGATAGTCTTCTTCCAAACCATAGGCTGGTGCCGAACGGTAGGGAAGGAAGAAAACCATTTAGCCTAACGATGGTGTACAGAAGGTAACGACTAAAGACAAATAAAGGGATTTGGAGAGATGGCAATAAAATATACGGTTGAAGTCATGAATTGGATTATGGAAGAGGCATTGCTATGAATACCAGGATACCCCTACGAGACATTTTCATGTTTCAGTGCATTGTTAAAGAAAAACTGTTTTCCCGATTAGATACTTACTCCAAGGGTATGTATTTACCAGGTTTCATTCTCATATCTGTATGGTTTTACAGATGATGAGTGGGAGTAAGTTATTGGGAATTAGGTGATTATCCTCATTATATCGGAATTCGTTGTAATTGGTGATATTTGAGGAAATCGCCAGGGTACAGTTTTCAACCTACGACGCACAGATTTTGAGTTGTTTAACTCAGCGGACTTATACAGAGTATTGTATGTTGTCCAGTGTCCATCAGGACAAAGGGGTAGGTCCTCGTACTATGTTCTGTTTACTTATAACTTCTCTAATTTTTAGACAAGTGTTTCGTAGAAATACAAGGTCTAAGTTTTGAGAAGTTGTGGGTATAAGAATAAAGTAGAGAAGTACGTGTTAATATTTATTCTAATTCGAATGTAATTTTTGTTTTGATAAGTTCAAATTTAAATGATATACTTATATTTTAATGGTTAATGTGGGTGTAGGAGTGGGTGGTGGAGCAGGCGGAGGTATCAGGGATCGATTTTAGTGGACAGACTAATCCGATCCTACTGACCCCAGTCTTAGACGTCGCATACGGAGGGTACCACGGAGGTTGGGAGAGAGGCCGGGGACTGGGTCTTAGCAGGGCCCATTTAAAGTTGATCTCCACTTCGGCGGTTACTTCCCCTACCCTCCATGAGCGATATCTGGAGTATGATGTTGCCGTCTTGAAGACCACCGTTAAGGAATTTTAGGAGATATTGGTATGAATATTAGTTATTAGTAAATATTATATCACATTATAAACAGTAACATATGTAATATTAGTAGCCTGAGCTTATTTGGTTTAGACTTAGATTTGATTAATCAGACTTATATAAAACTATCTAATTAAACTGAACTCTATCATCATAATCATGCCACATCTTTCTTCACTTTGGAGTTTAAAAAGTTATGATTATCTAAATTCAAAACTTGAGAAGAAAATATGTCTTTGTAAATTAGATAACACCAAAACCAAGCATCCAATCAGAACTAAACAATTAAGGAGAGATACGGGCTTACAAGTTAGAGTAAGCATCATTTCTACCTCCACTTAAAATAAACTACGATTTTCCATACTAGATACCCAAAGTAGGCCTAAGTCCCTAAGTAATCTTAAATTAGGGTATAAAAGTATAGCCCTGAATGTGTGGAATTTCAACATGTATAAATTCTCATACATATAATCTGAATTTCAACAGAACGTGTGGAATCTTAACAAAGCATATATAAATTCGCGATTTCGCAATAATCTGATAATGATACGAATTCAACTAAAATCTAATACACTGTTCTTACTCGTTTATTACACAAACATAAAATTTTACAGTTTTGAGAGGCTATTTCGGCTGCGGCTCCACATGCATCTCTTTCGGCTGCAGCTCTGCAAGCCACTATCTCTGCTGTGGTTGCGCAGACCACTCTTATAGCTCCACAGCCTACTCAGACTCCCGCACAGTCCGCTCATTCATTATTCGAGTTTTTGACGACTCAGGGTTGCACCGAGAAGAAGATGCGCTTGATTACGGCGATTATCAGAGGTAGAGGAGTTGGACCGAGATAGGGTACCTTTATTTATATTTTTGAGGATGTATGTACTTATTTTATACATATTGTATATATATTTTAGACGATATTGGTGGTTGTTTGTATGTTTACTATGATTTTCGATTGATTTTGTTTATTTCTTTTATATATTATGCTTGAGATATTGTTTATGAATATTTTCTGTATTTGGCTATATGATATATATTATTGTGCACAAAACGGGGAAAAAACGGGAATGATCTTTTTAAAAAAAAACTGATATAATGTCCCTATGGATTAATCCGTAAGGGATACAGTTCCCCTATGGATTAATCCGTTGGGACATGTTTTACCCCTACACATTTCTACGTAGAGACGAAATATCAGAATAAAATATCAGAATATCTGATATTTTGTCTCTATGGATTCGGTAACACGGGCAAAACTTGCCCTTACGGTTTAATCCGTAGGGGCATTTATCAGGTCCTACAGGCAACTCCGTAAGAGCATTTATCAGGTCCTACGGATAACTCCGCAGGGACGATTATTTTATTTTATAAACAGATAAATTAAATAAAGGTTATGTCCGCTACGTCTTAATCCGTAGGGATAAATATCCCTTTTGATTAAGACGTAGCGGACATAACCTTTATTTAATTTATCTGTTTATAAAATAAATTAATCGATCCTGCGGAGTTATCCGTAGGACCTGATAAATGCTCTTACGGGGCATGTTCAGGACGAAAACTTGCACTTGCGGCGTTTGGACCTACGGAGGAATTTTATGTCCTACGGATATATCCGTAGGGGCAGTGGTTTGCCTCTATGGCTAAATCCGTAGGGTCAAGTGATTATAGTAGCAGTGTAACAAATAAATAATTTTTATATGAGGAATTAGCATTGTTGAAAGTACTCACATGGGGGAAAACAAGAGATGTAAATGTGTATAAAATATAAATGATCACTGAATCAAATTGCTTTGATCTTTTGGATGAACCCAAATATGTAGAAATTCCATGTGCGCTCCGTGAGCCTAACAACTCTCTATATATTAATTTATCTAGCAGACATTTAATGTAAGCCATATTAAATTAATAAATATGTATATTTGGTGGCCGACAACAGCAAAAGAAAATAAAATCTCCATGTCTAACTACTTTTCAACACAAATTCACAAATTGGGAGCCAACTTGATTCAAAGAAGATTCTTTTCAGTTTCCTTTGGTTATTGATTTTGAGAGATTTGTTCACACTGTAGAGCCAGTCAGCCAGGATACACATAAAAGATCCATTAACAGTCGGTAACATGGTGTGGTTAGTATTATTTTGGGTAAATTATCAAAACCCCGCAGCACTTTTTTCCGTTGTCAAAAACCCTTTGGCCTCGAAACTATAGTCAAAATCCTCCTGGAAATTTTTCCTGCAGTATGTATATAGTAGAATGCTATATTCAACCAATTTATACAAACTAGTTAGATAACACAGAAAACTGTTTAGATATCACAGGCAACTGCTTAGATATCGTTGGTTATTGCTTAAATATCCCAGAAAAATAGAAATAGCAGGAAACTACTAGATATCACGGGTAAGGGGTTTTTTGACAACTGAAAACTTTTTTATGGGGTTTTGACTATAGTTTCGAGGTCAGGGATTCGCTACAGTAAATAGACACATATTTCGACGGCAGTATACCGTCGAAATAGGTCCATTTCGTCGGGTGACACCAAATAGCCACGAAAGAACGCCGACGCAATAGGTTATTTCGACAGCTAAAGTTCATCGCAATAATCTAAACTATTGCGACGGCTAATTCCCGTCGAAATAATTTTTTTCTCGACGGCTAATTTCTGTCGATTTACATAAGTTTTTTAAGTTAAAAAAATTGTTTCAGAAATCATTTAAAAATCCTTTTCTATATTTTGATGGAAATTTGCCGTCGAAATAAGTTTATTTCAACAGGCCAGTTCCGTCGAAATAGTCTATTTCGACGGAAATTTCCTGTCAAAATAGAGTGGATTACAGTAAAAAAAATTTAAAACAACCAAGAAAATCTCCAATCTAATCTATTTCAATTTAATATCGATTCCATTCCAGTCAAATAACGATTCTAATACAAATTTCATTCCATTCAAATATCGATTATCCAAATACGATTACAATACATATTATGTGTTCCTTTACAATCTTAACATCATAAATTTACAAAAGTGAGAAATGAAAAATCAAGGTGGGAGAGTCGATCACGAAGGACGCGCTCATGGATTTCCTAGGTAAAATCCCTGCGATTAAAAATTTAAAATACATGAATTAATATAGATATTTTATATTAATCAAATGTGTGTGTGCGTGCACTTGTTTATGTGTCTATGTATGCTTGTGTATGCGCACGCTTGTTTGTTTGTGTGTATGCTTGTGTGCGCGCGCGTGCCTATTTATGTCTCTGTGTGTATGCATGTGTGTGTATGCGCGTGCGTGTATGTATGCATGCGTGTGTGTATGTATGTGATATGTGCGTATGTATGCATGTGTGTGTGTGTGTGATTGTGTGTATGTGACATGTGATATGTATGCATGTGTGTATGTGATATGTGCGTATGTATGGATGTGTGTCTGTGTCTGTGTGTGTATGATTGTGCATGTATGTATGCATGTGTGTGTATACATGTGTGTATGTGATATGTGTGTATGTATGCATGTGTGTGTATGATTGTGTGTATGTGACATGTGATATGTATGCATGTGTGTATGTGATATGTGCGTATGTATGCATGTGTGTGTGTATGCCTGTGTGCGTCTGTGTGCGTGTGTATGATTGTGTGTGTTTGTGATATGTGCGTGTGTGTGTATATATGTAAGGGTTATTAAACTTATTGGAGGTACGAGCCTTTCAGCCTGGACGTATGCATCGATAAGATTAAGCCTCTGCAAGAGAGTCCAGCCAGCAAATAGATCGGCATCAAGAGCGGGAGCAGTAGCGGGAGCGGTAGTCGATCGGCGTAAGGAACCGCCGGATTCCGGCGTCCGCTCCTGGGGCGATCGATGAAACACAGGGGTCCTGGTCCTAGAGGCCCTGGTCTGTATATGCATCTCCGAAGGCGATTCGTCAGCCGACTGAAACCAGGAGGTGGATGCCCGGTCGGCTGGATAGTAGTGTTATACTGACGCAGAGTGATCTTGGAGAACACGCACTGTACTCTCCCGTGACAATCTGGCCTAAACGTCGTGAAAGCCCTATCTACGATGAATGTTCTCTGTGCATCATCAACCTGGTGTCCCTGCTCCGCCTCCATCGTCTGGATCAACCGATCTCTCTCGGCCGCCATCGCCGCCTATTTGTAGAAGAAATGTATTACTTCCATTCTAAATGCTACACAATAATTATTCTGAAATAATTAAGAAACTCGGCATATGTAGAGTCTTACATATATCTCATGTGCCTCTGTCACGACCCACCCAACACAGATGGTATTTTCCGCTCTGGCCGAAACCGCATGGTTTTGTCTTTTTGAATGAACCGGACTCAAGAAGGGGGCTACTTCCCAGTAGGTCACCCATCCCAGAATTTCCCTAGCTCAAGCACGCTTAACTATGGAGTTCTTCAAACTCCGGAGTTCCGATTCATCCAAAAGGCGCCTCCGTGTTAGAGGAGTGGTATCATTCCATTTATAGTTCTGATCGTGCCCTCTTTCGGAATGGAATTCGATACTCCCCATTGTTCTACAGTGGGTCCCCATATGTATCCGTATCGGTTACATCCCCACCTCGATACCGGATAACATCTCACTTCTCACGGGTTAGGTGGTATTCATCCCCAACTCCACCTGGGGTATTACATCCCCCCCACTTAGAACAATGGTTCGTCCTCGAAGCACAGACCTACTTTTGAGGGACCGGCTCTGTTACCATATAACATAGCATACATCATAAAAATGTGATGCTCAAAAAAGAAATCAATCCCAATAAGTGTATATGAAAATAAATTCACGTGCATGAAATCGAAGTCAATCCAAGTGCCATGAAGGTGTACGGAAACGAAAACTGAGTGCAGCGGGTCTGCACGAAAGCATCTGTCAAGTACAACGGATGTGCACGACAACAATATCAAGTGCATCTAGAGTGCATGAAAACCTTAATCAAGTGCAACTAATATGCCCAAAAATACTCAAGTGCATCAAATGTGCACAAAACTACATCAAGTGCGCCGAGTATATTCGAAAATCTAACCCAAGTGCATCAGGTCTGCACAAAAGCATCTAGTGCAATAGGGTGCACGAAATTAAAATATCTGGTGCAACAGGTGTGCACGAAAACCATATCAACGCATCGAAAGAATATGTAAACAACATCGAGTGCAATGGATATACACGAAAACATAAATCGCGTGTAATAGATGTATCAAGACATGAATCGAGCGTAATGGATGTAGTAAAACGTAAATCAAGTGCAACTGCTCTGCATAAAGAAAATATCCATCAAGTGCAATCACGGTGCACAAAATATCAATCATGAAACTAAATCATCAAAACTCAAAAGTCCAAAACGATAAAAGCGTGATACTCGGATCACTAGACACAAATCAAACTCAAATGACATTGAGATACATCTCCTTCATGTTAGTTATATATATACCCTAGAGGCCATTGTTGTACATATGATATATATTATAATGGATGCTTGGATATATATAGAGAGGACTTTCTTGCTCGACATGATAGTATGCTATTTGGTTTCTATTTATCTTAACATGTTGACTTATATTAGTTTACTGTCTTTCTCTCACATGTTGATAAAGCCCTTAGGATATGTACTCGACTACAAGGACTATGATGAGATCATACTAGTGGGGCCAGGGTAATCAACGAGTACATCCTATAACTTTTCCTAGTCGAGGGTGTGTCAAGACAGGGCATCGATACACCAGAGTAGACTAGCGTATACGCATCTTGACCCATATGATGGGCGATGGATGATCCCATATCCATCGGTGTTTGACATCAAAGATGGTGTACGGGTGCTCAGTGGAGACTGGGTACACTGGACGGACTCGCCGAGAACTCCCAGATGGTATTATACCTCACGTCAGATGGCAGTTCTCTGGTGACACTGGTACAGGTTAGTCTGTAGACTCGAGATCGTCATAGAGTCTTGTGTGATTCCTACTGTGCTTTGATTTCCATCATACCACGTCCAAGAGGACGTGCAAAACGGTGTCTTTTGGGTACAGTCCCGAATCATATGGAGGCAATGAGCGATAGGAGGGGTTTCTTCTCTTCCGGTATAAGGAGTTGATGTTGTGCTGTGTTCGATTGGCTATAACTGGAAGTCCCTGGCCAGGGAGGATATTGAGTACTACTGGTAAGTGTTATCAGTAGGTTCTCGACCTGTTATGAGCCTCACATCGATACGACTTATCGGTTACCGGGGTCTGACGTATACCACCCCTAGACTAGATATGCAACATATCAGACGAAAATACCGGACTGTACGGTAGTGTTACTGACTGGATTCACAGGAGAATGTACAGGCTTGCTTGTTGATCTTCTGATCGTTCAATACCTGAGTGGCTGTTATATTTAGCTGACCGCTTGCAGCTTGTGGGTGTTTGATATGATCATCACCTACTGCCGGCGTATTGACGATTCTTTAGAGTCATACACAGAGGTTTCTTGACTCAGGCAAAACGGAGTAGGAGCACATATGTGATGTGTGCGGGACCGAGAATTTTATTATATGAGATACCGTATTCTATTCTCGCGATATATGATATCGGCCGGGTAAATGTGATATAGCCAGGTCATCGGATCAAGTGTTGATTCGATGAACTGATACAGATTATATTAGTCGGTTATTTGAGAAATAGCCGGATTGTCGGATCAAGTGTTGATTTGATAATTTAATGTATAATTATATATGTGATATATTATATTAGATTATCTAATATTGGCTCTCTTTATTGATTCATTTTCTCACCGGATAATACATTGATATATATGCGATATATGTTAATTGTATTATTTTCTTTTGTTACAAAAATATATTATATATGTGATATATAATATCGTAACAAATTATGTTTATAAATGCAACATGATTAATGGAGATTAAATATGGGTAGGGTTTGATTTGGGTTAAACTTTTCTTGATGCTTCTAGAAACTTTTGTTTTGTTTTTTGCAAAGATATTATGTGTTCATATTTTGAAGATATTATTTAACCCAACCCAAACCCTTAACCCTAGTAAACTCTCTATATGAGTTAATGATTCATATTATTAACTCAAGGTTCATTTGTAAGTATAGTAACTTTTCATTATTCATCACAAAAAAATCATCTTCTTCTTCCTCCTTGAAAACGTTTCTAGCTTTTGAATTTGTGATGGATTAGTGTGAGAAATTGATAATAAAAGAGAGCATAAATCCTACTTCATTATCGTCATCTAATCTAGCCAATTAGATTAGGGTGTTCACTTCATTAATACTTGATTAGTGAGTGAGAGCTTGAGTTAAAGAAATTTCAAGGTAGATCATCTTAGAAAAGGAAGGCTTCAAGAAAGCATGGATCGTTCGGCTTGTGGAGCCTCTTTTGAGTCTGGGAGATCATGGATCGCGACGAAGGGACTACTACTCGGAGATTATTAAGCGAAGGAGCGGACTACAAAGCTTGTAATCCCTCTCTCTTAGTTGTAAAGATATTTACTTGCATGTTTAACCCTAATTATCTAGCAAAGATCCTCGCTTTAGGTTGTTCGGCACGTCTAAATTTTAAATCGGGCATGGTTGATGCCTTATAGACCCTTGTGACAGTGCCTAGTAACCCTAGTGTGGTATCAGAGCCTAACTAGAGCATTAGGCGACGTGTATACGAAATTAAAAGTCCGATCGAACCCCGAAACGTCGGTTTTGAACCCCTCACTGGAAATTTTTTAAAATGTTGATTTTTTCTGCATTAAAAATACTCAGAAAATTCAGCAGGTGAATTTATGGATTACTGTGAAAAACGGGTCACTGTTGGCCTAAAGGCGCCGCGGAACCGCGGCCTTAACATGCTTCTGGCGGCGGTTCCGCGGCCGTACTTGGGTGTCAGCGATTGTTTTTTCTAGGGTTCATCCGTAGCTACTACTACATGCTTCTGGGAATTTTTAATCTTACTCAAGCGTTGAGTTTTCTGGAGATCTTTTGTATTCGTTGATTCGATCGGAAAGTTTAACTTCGTTTTGTTTTCCGGATAATTTAGAACGTGTTAAAATGTTTGAACGGATATCAATAACTCAATTTTTTCCGGCAAGAAAAACTTTCAAGTGTTGAATTTTTCTTGAGTTTAAAACTTTTGGAAAACATGCAAGCATATCTGTGGACCCTCTAGAAGAACGCAACCTTAACTCGATTATGTGACCGTTAAAACTTCCACTGAACCCTAGGATTTGAAATAGTTTGGCGTTGCCACATGTGAGGCGTTGGTTTGACCCTTCTACGGCTGGTTCACTGGGGCTGTGACATGTTCTGAGATTTTTGAACTCCGCTCAAGTGTTGAGCTATTTGGAAATCTTGGGTGTTTGATTATTCGGTCGAAAATTTTAATATTGTCAATTTATCTGGAATGTGATACAATATGTTGAATTCATTTAGTTAGGCATGAAATGCGAAGTATGTGATATTTCGGATTTAAGATGTCTAAAGTAATTGTGGATTCCAAATGTTGTAGTTTTACACTTTCTTTTCTGTGACCGTAAGCGTAGTATGTGGTGTATCGCCGGCTTCGTTGCTATACATCAACGATAATCGGGATACGCATACTTGCTTACGTTGATGATATGAGATATTATGTGTTGCTGTGATATGTTATATTGGATCGTCGTGTTCTGAATAGCCGGGGGTTTTATGTGAGATGAGGGTTTTTATTTTCATTCATGTAAAATCATTGTATGTAATATTCTTTTATTGGGCCACTTCCGGGATGAGGATGATGTCACCATTGTATATTATTTACTTTTCTGCATTAGGTAGACCTAAGGAGGGGAGCATAAGTAACCGGGTTTTAGGGTCCAGTGGGAGGCCATCTCGAGAAGTCGAGACCGGGTCTCCTAAGTCTAGAATTGGCAGTGTTGCTTGTCGCTATCGTAGGGGTCTAGGGATGTGGGTTTGGCTATTCATCGTGACCGTGGAATCCGTGTTTTAGACAGGCTCGATGTAAAACACGGATATCCTAGTATATCCAATATTTCATATATTATCTTCTGCCGCAATGTTCTGTAATGAGATCATATTACTGCCTGAGACGAATGCTTATACTATATATATATGATATATAAATATTACAGCTTTCGTTTCTTTTGTGATGCTTAGGAAGCATAATTGATGGGATTTTATTAATGAGATTAATAAAAGAAAAGAAACCTAAAAGATGTTGTCGAATCAAAACTTTATAAAAAAGGGTAGCTACAGTTTTGCTTTGCATAGCGGTATATATGATATACCCTGCACCTTATTCGATAAAGAAAGAGCCGAGATCCCTTCACCGGGAGTGACCTCTTTAGCAGAACTGGCAGATGCTACAAACTCACGGATTAGTTTCTGATTGCTTCTATAGCTTTGCTTTGCACAGCGGTATATATGATATACCCTGCACCGTATTCGATGAGGAAAAAGCCGAGATCCCTTCACCGGGAGTGACCTCTTTAGCGAAACTGGAAAAGCCTCAAAGACACTCCTTTTCAAAATCACTTGTTTCTACAACGATATCAAGTTCATTACGCTCATGGTTTTTCTGAAAAAACCTGCGTAGCCCTCCGTCATTTCAGATAAATAATATTTAGTATTCGTGCTATGTTTGTTGACTTAGTCAAGGCGTAGTGTACGGTAGCTAAATAGTGTTTATCTGCTAAAGCATGAGATGCGATTGGATTAGGGTAGTTGTACGGCTTTGTTGACTTAGTCAAGGGTCGTACGGGTGGGTTTAATTCAATCGAGAAATGTACGGGTTGAACTTGACTTGCGATTTATGGTTTGTTGACTTAGTCAAGGTCATAGATCGCTAGGGGCAGAATATTATCTGGAAATTCAAGTGTTGAAATTTGCAATGAGATTGCATACCTCCTATGAGATAGTTGGATCCCGATACCCACTGTGAGTAAAAGTTACTCCTGGGAGAATTTTACACAGGACAATTAGCCGATCAAGTAGGTGACTAGAAATGTGTTAATGGGGTTATGCCTCTGGGAAAACAAGGTTTATTTTAATTAGGTCCGTGCGAAAGCACGGGGAACCTCCCCCAAAGTACCAACACTGATCTGGCTGAAAGTTGGCGAACTTATAAGGTGTAATTAATCCCGGCTAGTCTTTCCTTTTAGGGTTTGAAGGAAGATTTGATAAAAACAGTGGGAGAAATCCTGATTAGAAAAGATAATAACCAATATAATCTTGCAAGAGCATACGATAAAGTGTTTCCTTCTCTCTCTCTCCAGGTAACGACTATGTCAGGCCATAATCAAGATAATAATATGGATGTATTGACTGAACCCGCTTATTATACTGAGCAGGGGAACGTTGGTCCCGTTCTTTCTTATAAGTGTTATAAGACTGAATAGGGAATAGGACGATATCTGGATTCTCACGCCGCCCAAACGAAGAACAAGTATGTTGATACTTCTTCTTCGGGTGTGTTAGTTATTGAGAACAGTTTCTCAGTTCACCCAATGTCCTGGGTATTAGATACCGGATCGGGATCCCACATATGTAAATTGTTACGTGGGCTACGTAAAGGTAGAGAACTGGGAAAGGGTGATCATTCCGTACAAGTAGGGAATTGTATAAATATTGCAGCCAAAGCAGTTGGCGAATATCACCTTCTATTACCAAGTAGTAATACATTGATTCTGAATGAGTGCTATAATATACCGAACATGATGTGCAACATTATATCAGTTTCTTTATTAAGTAAAGAAGGGTATAATTTTGTAATACAGGATAATGTTATGAACATCTTCATAAATCAAAAGTTGATTGGATCAGGCTCGTTATATAATGGCATATTCATTCTCAATCAAAATACAGTCCTTAATATACAAAACACACCCAAGAGGAAGAGTTCAGAAATGAACGAATTCTTCTTGTGGCATTGTATACATGTTCATATCAATGCGATACGGCTAGCTAAGTTACATAAGGATGGATATTTGAATCCGTTCGAATTATCATCTTATGATAGTTGCCATTTATGTCTCAAAGGTAAAATGACCAAAACTCCGTTCAGTGGACACGGAGAAAGAGTTGAGGAACTCTTAGGACTGGTACATAGTGATGTATGCGGTCCCATGTCTACACATTCCAGGAACGGTTCTTCCTACTTCATTACATTCACTGATGATCTCTCAAGATACGGACATGTGTTCCTGATGTGACACAAGTCTGAAGCTTTTGAGAAATTCAGAGAATATAAGAACGAAGTAGAGAACCAAACGGGCAAACGTATTAAGATCCTTCGATCTGATCGTGGAGAAGAATACTTAAGCAATGAGTTTCTGGACTATCTAAAAGAGAATGGGATTCTCTCTCAGCTTACTCCTCCCTATACACCACAGCACAACGGTGTATCGGAGCGGAGGAATCGCACCCTATTAGATATGGGGCGCTCTATGATGAGTACAGTTGAGTTACCTATTTCCTTTTGGGGGTATGCGCTTGAGACAGCGATATACCTATTGAATCTAGTTCCATCTAAATCTGTACCCACCACACCATATGAGATATGGAGTGGGAAGAAACCATATTTTAAAAGAGTTAAGATATGGGGGTGTCTGGCCTATGTCAAAAGGCAAAATCCGGATAAGCTCGAAGCACGATCAGTTCTTTGCAAGTTTGTGGGATATCCAACTCAAGGATATTTTTTCTACCACACTAAGGAACAAAATGTATTTGTTGCTCAACATGCCACCTTTTTGGAAAGGGAATTTCTTGCAAAAGAAATTAGTGGCAAAGAGGTAGAGCTGGAAGAAGTTCCAGCACCACAAACTACAACTGAAGATTTAGTGGAACCAGAGGATTCAGTAGTTCCCGACGTACCCCAGCCTCTCCGCCGATCTACTAGGGTTTCTTATCCACCTGAGAGATACTACGGTTTTCTCGTTGATGGTGGGAGTGAGAATTGCATCATGGAAGATAATGACCTAACTAGCTTCGAGCAGGCCATCACGAGTGGTGACTCCATGAAATGGCTGGATGCAATGCGATCTGAGATGGAATCGATGTACACCAACAAAGTATGGACTTTGGAAGTTTCTCCTGAAGGGGTAAAACCCATTGGGAGCAAATGGATCTTTAAGAAGAAACTTGGTGTAGATGGAAAAGTTGAGACTTACAAAGCTAGACTTGTTGCAAAGGGTTTTCGTCAGCGACCAGGTGTGGATTATGAGGAAACCATTTCTCCAGTGGCTATGCTTAAGTCCATCCGGATCTTACTTGCCATTGCTGCATACCATGACTACGAAATCTGGCAAATGGATTTTAAGACCGCCTTTCTAAATGGTGATTTAGAGGAGTGCGTGTACATGACTCAGCCAGAGGGCTTCGTAGATAGTGAGAGCAGCGGAAAGGTGTGCAAACGGCTTAAATCCATCTACGGGCTAAAGCAGGCATCGCGGAGTTGGAACATCTGCTTTGATGTTGTAGTCAAAGAGTTTGACTTCATCAAAAACGTATATGAACCTTCTATATATAAAAAGGTTACAGAGAGTAAGGTTGTCTTCCTCGTATTGTACGTCGATGACATACTCTTGATAGGAAATGATGTTCCTATGCTGCAATTGGTCAAGCTCTTCTTATCACAAAGATTCTCAATGAAAGATCTTGGTGATGCCTCCTGCATACTGGGAATTATGATCTATAGAGATAGATCTAAACGGATACTGGGATTGTCCCAATCCAGGTACATTGACACCATACTAAAGAGCTTTAGTATGGAAGAATCCAAGCATGGGAACCTACCCACGATCTCTGGACTCACTCTCTCCAAAGAGATGTCTCCCAAGACTGATTTGGAGAGAGCTCGCATGCAAGGGATACCCTATGCTTTGACAGTAGGCTCTATCATGTATGCGACACTATGTACCAGACCCGATGTAGCATACTCACTAAGTATAGTGAGTGGGTATCAAGCAGATCCTGGAGGGAGTCACTGGACAGGTGTGAAGAATATTCTCATGTACATGAGAAGAACTAAGGAAATGTTTTTGGTGTATGGTAACGGAGAACTCCAGGTAGAGTCCTTTACCGATTCAAGCTTCCAAAGTGATAAGGAAGACTCTATGTCGCACTCGGGATTTGTCTTTACCCTCAATGGAGGGGCGGTGTGTTGGAAGAGTTCCAAACAGGAAACCGTTGCGGACTCGACGATGGAGGCTGAATACATCGCTGCCAACGATACTGCAAAAGAGGCTGTCTGGATAAAGAAGTTCATCTCTGAACTTGGTGTGGTTCCATCCATTGAGCATCCAATACCTTTGTATTGCGATAACAATGGAGCTGTGGCTTTGGCCAAGGAACCCAGGTCCCATCAGAAGTCCAGACATATTCTGAGGCGGTATCACCTGATCCGGGAGATAGTTGATCGCCGGGAGATCGAGTTCAGGAGAGTTGATACGAAGGACAACACTGCGGATCCACTCACGAAGGCCATTCCCCAGACACAGTTTGAGAGACTCTTCGGGATGCTGGGTTTGAGATACTACAACAGCTGGCCTTAGTGCAAGTGGGAGATTGTTAGTTATATATATACCCGAGAGGCCATTGTTGTACATATGATATATATTATAATGAATGCTTGGATATATATAGAGATGACTTTCTTTCTCGACATGATAGTATGCTATTTGGTTTCTATTTATCTTAATATGTTGACTTATATTAGTTTACTGTCTTGCTCTCACATGTTGATAAAGCCCTTAGGATATGTACTCGACTACTGGGACTATAATGAGATCATACTAGTGGAGCTAGGGTAGTCAACGAGTACATCCTATAACTGTTCCAAGTCGAGGGTGTGTCGAGAAAGGGCATCGATACACCAGAGTAGACTAGCGTATACGCATCTTGACCCATATGATGGGCGATGGATGATCCCATATCCATCGGTGTTTGACATCAAAGATGGTGTACGGGTGCTCAGTGGAGACTAGGTACACTAAACGGACTCGCCGAGAACTCCCAGATGGTATTATACCTCACGTCAGATGGTGGTTCTCTTGTGACACTGGTACAGGTTAGTCTGTAGACCCGAGATCGTCATAGTGTCTTGTGTGATTCCCGCTTTGCTTTGATTTCTATCATACCACGTCCAAGAGGGCATGCAAAAAGGTGGCTTTTGGGTACAGTCCCGAATCACATGGAGGCAATGAGCGATAGGAGGGGTTTCATCTCTCCCGGTATAGGGAGTTGATGTTGTGCTGTGTTCGATTGGCTATAACTTGAAGTGCCTGGCCAGGGCGGATATTGAGTACTACTGGTAAGTGTTATCAGTAGGTTCTCGACCTGTTATGAGCCTCACATCGACACGACTTATCAGTTACTGGGGTCTGACGTATACCACCCCTAGACTAGGTGTGGATTATGACGAAACCTTTTCTCCAGTGGCTATGCTTAAGTCTATCCGGATCTTACTTACCATTGCTGCATACCATGACTATGAAATCTGGCAAATGGATGTTAAGACCGTCTTTCTAAATGGTGATTTAGAAGAGTGCGTGTACATGACTCAGCCAGAGGGCTTCGTAGATAGTGGGAGCAGCGGAAAGGTGTGCAAGCTGCTTAAATCCATTTATGGGTTAAAGCAAGCATCACGGAGTTGGAATATTTGCTTTGATGTTGAAGTCAAAGAGTTTGACTTCATCAAAAACGTAGATGAACCTTGTATTTAGAAGAAGGTTGTAGAGAGTAAGGTCGTCTTCCTCGTATTGTACGTAGATGACATACTCTTGATAGGAAATGATGTTCCTATGCTGCAATCGGTCAAGCTCTTCTTATCACAAAGATTCTCAATGAAAGATCTTGGTGATACCTCCTGCATACTGGGAATTATGATCTATAGAGATAGATCTAAACGGATATTGGGATTGTCCCAATCCAGGTACATTGACACCATACTAAAGAGTTTTAGTATGGAAGAATCCAAGCGTGGGAACCTACCCACGATCTCTGGACTCACTCTCTCCAAAGAGATGTCTCCCAAGACTGATTTGGAGAGAGCTCGCATGCAAGGGATACCCTATGCTTTGGCAGTAGGCTCTATCATGTATGCGATGCTATGAACCAGACCCGATGTAGCATACTCACTAAGTATAGTGAGTAGGTATCAAGCAGATCCTTGAGAGAGTCACTGGATAGCTGTGAAGAACATTCTCAAGTACTTGAGAAGAACTAAGGAGATGTTCTTTGTGTATGGTAACGGAGAACTCCAGGTGGAGTCCTTTACCGATTCAAGCTTCCAAAGTGATAAGGATGACTCTAAGTCGCACTCGGGATTTTTCTTTACCCTCAATGGAGGGGCGGTGTGTTGGAAGAGTTCCAAACAGGAAACCGTTGCAGACTCGACGATGGAGGCTGAATACATCGCTGCCAACGATGCTGCAAAAGAGGCTGTCTGGATGAAGAACTTCATTACTGAACTTGGTGTGGTTCCATCTATTGAGCATCTAATACCTTTGTATTGTGATAACAATGGAGCTGTGGCTCTGGCCAAGGAACCCAGGTCCCATCAGAAGTCTAGACATATTCTGAAGCGGTATCACCTGATCCGGGAGATAGTTGATCGCCGGGAGATCGAGGTCAGGAGAGTTGATACGAAGGACAACACTGTGGATCCACTCACGAAGGCTATTCCCCAGACGCAGTTTGAGAGATTATTCGGGATGTTAGGTATGAAATACTACAACAGCTGGCCTTAGTGCAAGTGGGAGATTGTTAGTTATATATATTCCCTAGAGGCCATTGTTGTACATATGATGTATATTATAATAGATGCTTGGATATATATAGAGAGGACTTTCTTGCTCGTCATGATAGTATGCTATTTGGTTTAACTTTGTCTTAACATGTTGACTTGTATTAGTTTACTGTCTTGCTCTCACATGTTGATAAAGCCCTTAGAATATGTACTCGACTACTGGGACTATGATGAGATCATACTAGTGGGGCCACGGTAGTCCACGAGTACATCCTATAACTGTTCCTAGTAGAGGGTGTATCGAGACAGGGCATCGATACACCAGTGTAGACTAGCGTATACGCATCTTGACCCATATGATGGGCGATGGATGATCCCATATCCATCAGTGTTTGACATCAAAGATGGTGTACGGGTGCTCAGTGGAGACTAGGTACACTGATCGGACTCGCCGAGAACTCCCACATGGTATTATACCTCACGTCAGATGGCAGTTCTCTGGTGACACTGGTACAGGGTAGTCTGTAGACCCGAGATCGTCATAGAGTCTTGTGTGATTCCCACTGTGCTTTGATTTCCACCTTACCACGTCCAAGAGGGCGTGCAAAACGGTGGCTTTTGGGTACAATCCCGAATTACATGGAGGCAATGAGCGATAGGAGGGGTTTCGTCTCTCCCGGTATAGGGAGTTGATGTTGTACTGTGTTCGATTGGCTATAACTGGAAGTCCCTGGCCAGGGATGATATAGAGTACTACTGGTAAGTGTTTTCAGTAGTTTCTCGACCTGTTATGAGCCTCACATCGACACGACTTATCGGTTACTAGGGTCTAACTTATACCACCCCTAGACTAGATATGCAACATATCAGACGAAGAGACCGGACTGTACGCTTGTGTTACTGATTGGATTCACAGGAAAATGTACAGGCTTGCTTGTTGATCTTCTGATCGCTCAATACCTGGGTGGCTGTTACTTTTAGCTGACTGCTTGCAGCTTGTGGGTGTTTGATATGATCATCACCTACTGCTGGCGTATTGACGATTCTTTAGAGTCCTACATGGAGGTTTCTTGACTCAGGCAAAACGGAGTAGGAGCACATATGTGATATGTGTTGGACCGAGGATAATACGATATGAGATACCGTATTCTATTCTCACAATATTAGATATCGGCCGGGTATATGTGATATAGCCGGGTCATCGGATCAAGTGTTGATTCGATGAACTGATACAGTTTATATTTGTCGGTTATTTGAGAAATAGCCGGATTGTCGGATCAAGTGTTGATTCGATAATTTAATGTATAATTATATATTTGATATATTACATTACATTATCTAATATTGGCTTGCTTTATTGATTCATTTTCTTACCGGGTAATACATTGATATATATGGATATATGTTAATTGTATTATTTTCTTTTGTTGCAAAAATATATTATATATGTGATATATAATATTGTAACGAGTTATGTTTACAAATGCAGCATGATTAGTGGAGATTAAATATGGTTGGGGTTTGATTTGGGTCAGTCTTTTCTTGAACTTTCTAAAAGCTTTTGTTTTGTTTTAAGCAAAGATATTATGTGTTGATATTTTGGAGATATTATTTAACCCAACCCAAACGCTTAATCCTAGTAAATTCTCTACATGAGTTAATACTTCATATTATTAACTCAAGGTTCATTTGTAAGCATAGTAACTTTTCATTATTCATCACAAAAGAAACCATCTTCTTCTTCCTTAATGAAAGCTTTTTAGCATTTTGATTTTGTGATGAATTAGTGTGAGATCTTGAAAATAAAAGAGAGCATAATTGCTAATTCATCATCCTCATCTAATCTAGCCAATTAGATTAGGGTGTTCACTTCATTAATACTTGATTATAGAAGTAAGAGCTTGAGTTAATGAAATTTCAAGGTAGATCATCTTCGAAAAGGAAGACTTCAAGCAAGTATGGATCATTCGGGTTGTGGAGCCTCTCTTGAGTCCGGGAGATCATGGATCGCGGCGAAGGGACTACTACTCGGAGCTTATGAAGCGAAGGAGCGGACTACAAAGGTTGTAATCCCTCTCTCTTAGTTGTAAAGATGTTTACTTGCATGTTTAACCCTAATTATTTAGCAAAGATCCTCGCTTTAGGTTTTTCGGCACATCTAAATTTTAAATCGGGCATGGTTGATGCCTTATAGACCCTTGTGACAGTGCCTAGTAACCCTACACTTGACTCGCCACAATTTTAGTAAAATGGACTTTTTCAGAAAATAGTAGTGGGGGTATGGTAGAACTGGAAATGATTCCAGAACCACAAATGATTACTAAAAATTTAAATAGATCCTAAAGATTCAATTGAGTTTGACATTCTATTAGCCACTCCCCAGATATAGTGGGTAACCTCGAGCGCCCGAGAGGTACTTCGGTATCCTCAAAGATGGTAACAAGGAGGTTCTTGTTTACCCAGACTTGCCATTACTGTTGTTCCAGACTATGAGACCCGTCAGGAGGATGAGTATAGCGTCGTTCTAAACTAGCTTTAAAAGTGCACGTGTATATGACTCTGCCAGAGGGTTATTGTGGTCAGTGGGAGCAGCGGAAGCATAGTGGACAAGTAGCTTATGTCTATTTGTTGACTAAAGCAGATATAGCGGAGATAGATCATCTATTTTTGATGTGGCAGTCATATGTTTTGATTTCATCAGAATAGGGGATGGATCTGTTAAGAAGGTAGTAGGGTAGTATGTCATGGTATATGGATGACATGTACTTTGTAGGAAGTGAAATTTCTATACTACGATCGGTTATACTGTGGTTGTCACACAATGGTTTCTCCACATAGGATATGGATATTATAAAAAGGCATTTTGGTAACTAGATCTATGGTTTTAGATCTAGATTTGGTTAGTTTCCCAATCTGGGTATGTCACGACCCGAAATATTAGTTCGTGATTGGCACTTAAATTACGCCACGTCTAAAGGTGTCAAGTAATTCAAGTAAGCCGAAAACCCAGAAATCTAAACCTTTAAAAAAAATCAAGAGGTGAAGTTTTGAAATAAACGTATAATGAAATCAAGTTTTCTTAAATGCATAGAAAAGGAACATGAATAATTCAAGTGAAATTTATTAGTTTGAAAACATTTTCATCTTTTAAAAATTTGGGCAGCACCTCCTTTGTATATTTTTATCCAAAACCACAATACAAGATAATGATAAAGGCATCCCCAAGCGGGAGCTAGCTTTTCGCCAAACGGTGGATCACAACCACGCAAGACAGTTAATATATGTATACGACGTCCAACGGCGAAGTTCACCACAAAAGATAAAGAAATAAGCAAGACATCAAAACCAAAAGTAGCGGAAAACCCCTCGCTCTAAATCACGCAACCACAAGTCTCACTAAGTCTCATTACTTATACAAATACTAATTTTGATTGATGGAGTTGACTAGATACAATATGAATAATAAATACAAGAGGGGTATGATCCAATATGTACTACCTACCAAAGCAAAACACCCGAATGCAGTAGTGTGCCAGCGATGCCACTATGGATCCATGAGATCAAACTGCAAGAACTGTGGCACAACGGGGGTGAGTTGCCAACTCGTGAGTAGAAAAACATAAACAAGTAGAAATCGAATAAACAACGACTCCTAGGTCAACTGTATCATAAAGGTAATACTATGATATTTAGGGTGACCGTAATAGCATAAGTGCCAACAAAATACTCAACGCCTATATGCATGCGGATATCATCCAACCATATAATCAATGCCGGTATGCATGTGGATCTCGTCCAAGTGTCAACCAATGACACAACAACATCATGCATGTAAATATCAAGAAAACATATGCATGAAGGTATGAGGAAATAAATCAACATGTGTCCCTCGCAACGCATTAAAATCATGGAACCTGAGTGTCCAGCATCGACACTCGAAACATCATGAAACCCGTGTACAGCATCGACACATAAATCCTCATATCTCTCGGGCTCCGTCAGTCCGGATCGGCCTTCGGGCTCCATCTGCGGGATCGGCCCGCGGGCTCTGGCTGACGGGTCGGCCCCTATCCATCTCTAGACTCCAGTCGGTATCCTCTGGATAACCGCCAGGCCCAACCAATCACCGGTAGGTAGTAGTCCCTTGTAGGGTTCCTAGACACACTAATGAAGTCTCACAAGTGATCAAGCATGGCCAATTGAAATTTTACAAGTGCCTACAAACTCTAATACGGATCGTTAACTAGATAAATAGGCGATGCAAGCAAGTAAACGAAAATATAGCTAAAGGGAAGGGGCTACAACTTTTGTAAATCCGGTCCTCCACCTCCATGGCTCCGCGATGAAGTCTCCTCGCTGTACAAATCGAATCTTGGGGTCTAGCGTCGGCTTCATCGGAGAAAAAGCGGGCTAGGTCATCGACGACGATGCCGAAGATGATCTACGTCGAGGCATCGCTAGATCAAGCTCCAACTTCACCAAGTCAAGAAAACTTGTGAAGGAAACACCCTATACTACTTGGAAAGAGGTAGAGGATGAAGAAATAGGAAGTGGGTAGACTTTAGATTTGGATTTCTCACCCTTTTTCATCAATCACCATTGATGTAGCAAGCTTTCTTCATGGAAGAAGAAGATGAAGAAGAAGAAAGGAATATGATAAGTCTTAAAGAAAAAATGAAAAAGAATTAATTCTTATCATCTTCTAACCTTTGTTAAGTGTAGATAATGAATTAGGGTTAGTTTAAATGGTTAGTGTTAAGTATAAGACAAGAATGGAGACTAAGTCAAAACTTCATGAATGTTCAACTAAAAACAAAACAAGTAACCATTCATTTATCCTTTTCATTTTCCAAAATGAATAAATAAATAAGATAAATGAATAAGTAATTAAGTAAACAAAACCCTAATCATTAACTTAACCATAGTTTAATTCTTTACACTTAACCAAATAAGCATGTACAATCAAACATGATACAATCATGTGCACAAAAGTATATCACATATACAACTTGCACAATTCAAGTGAGAAAATCCTTTTAAAGTGAACCAATACTAGTTAATGCAAAGTAATATATCAAATATATATATAATAATGCATTAAATCATTAAATCAACACTTGATTCAATGATCCGGTCATGTCGCATATAACCGACTAGTATTCAATGTATCGGCTTCTCGAATCAATCCTTGATTCGATAACCAGGTTATATCGCATATAACCAATCGATACATTCGTCGCGAGAATGGAATACGGTATCACATACACGAATTATTCTCGGTCCCGCACATATCTCATATGCGCTCCTATTTCGTTTCGCTTGAACCAGGAAACCTCTGTGTAGGACTCTAAAGACTCGTCAATACGCCGGCAGCAGATGATGATCATATCAAGCACCCAGAAGCCGCAAGCGGTCTGCTAAACGTAACGGCCACCCGGGTATTGAGCGATCAGAAGATCGACGAGCAAGCCCTCTCACACTCCTGTGAATCCAACCAGTAACACTTACCGTACAGTCCGGTCTGTTCGTCTGATATGTCGCATATCTTGCCTAGGGGTGGTAAACGTCAGACCCCAGTAGCTTGATAAGTCATGCCGACATGAAGTCCATGACATGTGTGAAACTACTGATAACACTTACCAGTAGGTCACTGCAACCCTGGCCAGGGATTTCCTGTTATGGCCAGTCGAGCATAGCGCAACATCAACCCCCAATACCGGGAGAGACGAATCCCCTCCTATCGCTCATTGCCTCCATGTGAATCGGGACTGTACCCAAAAACCACCTGTTTGCACGACTCAGTAGAGCCGTGGTAGGGTGGAAATCAAAGCACAGTGGGAGACACAGAAGACTCTATGACGATCTCGGGTCAACAGACTAAGCTGTACCAGTGTCACCAGAGAACTGCCATCTGACGTGAGGTATAATACCATCTGGGAGTTCTCGGCGAGTCCGTTCAGTGTACCCAGTCTCCACTGAGCACCCGCATACCATCTCCGATGTCAAACACCAATGGATATGGGATCATCCATCGCCCATCGCATGGGTCGAGAAGATATACGCTAGTCTACTCTGGAATATCGATGCCCCGTCTCGATATTCCCACGACTAGGAACAATGAAGGATGTACTCATTGACTACCCAGGCCCCACTAGTATGATCTGCATCATAGTCCTGGAAATCGAGTACTCATCCTAAGGGCTTTATCAACATGTAATCAGAGAGACAGAAAGTATACATGTTAAGACAAAGAGCAACCAGATAGCGTACTATCATGTCGAGCAAGAAAGTCCTACCTATATATGTCCCAGCATCCACTACAATATACATCCAATGTACAGTAATGGCCTCTAGGGCATACATATAACTAACAATCTCCCACTTGCACTAGGGCCATCTGTAGCAGTGGTTGGAGTATCTAATACTCAACCATCCCCTAAAAGTCTCTCTTTGGGAAAAGGCCTTCGTGAGTGGATCCGCCGTGTTGTCCTCTGAGTCTACTCTCCCAACCTCGATCACCCTGGAGATCAACTATCTCCATGATCAGGTGATGCTGCCTCAGAATATGTCTGGGTCACTGATGGGACCAGGGTTCCAGGGCCGAAGCCATACTTCCATTGTCATACAATGGCAGGAACCTAGTTCATCTTATGAACCAATATACACCCAAACTGCCTCTTTGGTAGTATCATTAATAGCGATATTACCAGCGTTTATCGTCTAGTCTGCCACGGTATCTTGCTTGGAACTCTTCCAACATACCGTCTCTTTACTGAGGGTAAAGACAATGCCTGCGACTGACATTCAGTCGTCCTTATCACTCTGGAACCTTTCCAGCGATTCTTCCCAGGATCGAGAAGGTATCACATTTATCCTATTTGGAAAATCCATGTGATAATAGGAGATTGACCGATCGTAGTAGAGGAAACTCTTTTCCAATCAAGAGTATGTTGTCTACGTACAATACGAAGATGACCACCTTACTTTCTACTACCTTTTTGTATATACAAGGTTCGTCTACCATTTTGATGAAGTCAAACACTTTGACTATCAGATCAAAACAGACGTTCCAACTCCGCGATGCCTGCTTCATTATGTAGAGCAACTTGCACACGTTTCCGCTGCTCCCACTGTTTAGGAAGCCCTCTGGCTGTGTTCTTATAGACGTTCTCTTCTAAATTATTATTTAGAAAAGTAGTCATGGCACCCAACCACCAGATATCGTAGTCATGGTATGTAGCAATGGCAAGTAGGATCTAGATGGACTTAAGCATAGTCCTTAGAAAATGTTTCGTCATTATCCACGCCTGGTTAATGACGAAAAACTTTAACAAGTCTAGCTTTGAAAATCTCAACCTTTCCATCTACACCAAGTAATCTTCTCAAGATATACTTGCTCCTGATGGGGATTTATCCCTTCAGATATAGCAGCTAAAGTCCATACTTTGCTGGTGTACATGGATTCCATCTCAGATCGCTAAGTATCCAGCCATTCTTACAGAGTCCCTACTCTCGATGGCCTGCTCGAAACTGGTTGGGTCATCATCTCATGATGCAATCCTTGCTCCCACTGTCATCGAGAAACCGAGGTATCTCTCAGGCGGATGAGGAACCCTACCAGATCGGCGGAGAGGCTGAGGTTCGTCGGAAACTATTGAATCCTTTGGTTCTGTCAAATCATTAGCAGTTTTGTACAGCTGGAACCTTTCCAGTTCTACAGAACTGATCTTGCCTCGATCTTGTCCGGATTTTGCTTTTGACATAGGCCGGACAATCCCAAATCTTAACTTACTTAAGAGATAGGCTCTTCCCATACCATATCTTATATGGAGTGGTATGCACTGATTTGATTCGAACCCTATTCAATAGGTATGCAACTTCATAAGTGCATAACTCCCTAAAAGGAAATAGGAAACTCAGTAGTACTCATCATGGAGCACACCATATCTAATATTGTGCGATTGCTCCACCCCGATACACCGTTGTGCTGTGGTATATTCAGAGGAGTAACACTGAGAGAGAATCTCATTCTCCTTTAGAATAGTCCAGGAATGCCATGCACAAGTATTCTCCTCCCTGATCTTATCATAGGACATAATACTTATACCCGGTTTTTGGTTCTCTACTTCTAACATATATTCTGTGAATATCTCAGAAGGTTCGGACTTGTGTTTCAACAGGAACATATGTCTGAATCTTGAGAGATTATCAGAGAACGTAATGAAGTACAAAGAACCGGTCTTGGCATGTGTAGACAGGGGACCTACATACATCAACATGTATCATCCCAAGAGTTCATTAACTCTTTCTCCGTTTCCAGTAAACGGAGCTAAGGTCATCTTATCTTTGTGACATGACTGGCGAGTTTCACAAGATGTAAATTCAAACTAATTTAAATATGCATCTTTATGTAACTCTAGCTAGTCGGGTCACATTGATCTGACCTAGTCTACAATACCTCAAGAAGGAATCGTTCAATTCTGAACTCTTCCTCTTGTGTGTGTTCTGAATACTAAGAACTGTAGTTTGATTTAGAACGTTAATGCTTTTAGATAACGCGCCTAAACCGATCAACTTTTGATATAGGAAATGTTCAAAACATTATCCAACAATACAAAATTTTATCATTACTAATAAAGAGACTGATATGATTTTGTATATCAGGTTCGGTATCTAATAACATTCGTTCAGAATCAATGTATTGGTAATACAGGGTGACAGTGACCAACAGACTTGGCTGCAACACTTGCCCCGTTTTCTGTCTCATGAAACTTATCACCCTTTCTCAGTTTTTCTACCCTTTTATAGCCCTATGTAACAAATTACATATCTGGGATCCTGATCCGGTATCGAATACCCAGGATGCAGAGGATACTGAGAAACAGTTCTTTATAATGAACACACCCGAAGGAGGTGCATCATATGCACTTTCTTCGTTTGGGCGGTATAGGAATTCTGGTATTCCCCTTATATCCTGCTCTGTCTTATAACAATTATAAGTTGGAGCGGGACCAACGTTCTCCAGCTCAGTATAACAAGCGGGTTCGGTCAATACATCCATTTTATTATCTTGATTAAGGCGTGATATGGTCGCTACCAGGAGAGAGAGAGAGAAGAAAACACTCAGCGTGCGCTCTTGCAAGATTAGATTGGTTATATATTTTATCTAATCAGGATGGCTCCCACTGTTTTTATCAAATCTTCCTTCAAACCCTAAAAGGAAAGACTAGCCGGGATTAATTACACTCTACAAGTTCGCCAATCTTTCAGCCAGGCCAGTGTCGGTACTTTGAGGGAGGTTCCCCGTGCTTTCGCACGGACCTAATTACAGTAAACCTCGTTTTCCCAGAGGCGTAACCCCGTTGACACCTTTCTAGACACCTACTTGATCGGCTAATTGTAAAGTGCAAAACACTCCCAGGAGTAACAATTACTCGCAGTGGGTATCGGGATCCAACTATCACATAGAACGTATGCAATCTCATTGCAAATTTCAACACTTGAAACTCCCGATAATGGTTTTTACCCCTAGCACCTATGACCTTGGCTAAGGTCAACAAATCATAGGTACTAGTCAAGTTCTACCCGTCATTTCATGATTAATTAGACCCACCCACATGACCCTTGGCTAAGGTCAACAAAGCCACATGACTGTCCTAACTAATCGCATCATATGCTGTGTAGGAAGACATCACTTAGCTACCGCACACTACGCCTCGGCTATGATCGACAAACATAGAACGAATACTAAGTACTCTACTTCCTAAAATGACGGAGGGTTGCGAATGGTTTTTGTGAAAACCTTTAACGCTTTGAACTTGATCTCGTTGCGGAATCAAATGGTTTTTAAATGGAATGTTTTCGAGGCTTTTCTAGTTTTGCTAAAGGGGTCACTCCCGGTGAAGGGATCGTCGGCCCTTTCCTCGTCGAATGAGGTGCGGGATATATCATATATATCACTGTGCAAAGCGGAAACTATAGAAGCGATCAAAGACAAACCGAGGGTTGTAGCATCTGCCAGTTATTGCTAAAGGAGTCACTCCCGGCGAAGGGATCTCGGTCCTTTCCTCATCGAATAAGGTGCAGGATGTTCTATAATGAACACCACGATGCAAAGCAAGAACTGTAGCTACCTGTTTTTATTTTGAAATTCGATTCCACAACATCTTTAAGGTTTATTTTCTTTCATTAATCTCATTAATGAATATCCCATCATTTAAATCCACCTAAAACATTACAGATAAATATAACGTACGCTTATGCCATCCGCATTCGTCTCGATGTCCCGTCTGCACCGTTAGGTTAGGTAACTAACGCCAGAGCGAGGCAGGGCTAGCGCGGGTGTAAAACATAAGCAACGTCTATATAATATATCATATATACTATATACAATATCTGTCACAGAGCATCACATGATCACAGATAAATCACAGCAGAAGATACATATGAAATATTGGATATACCAGGACGTCCGTGTTTTCAATACGAACCGGTATAAAACACGGATTCCACGGTCGTGATGAATAGCCAATCCCACACCCCTAGACCCCTACGAGAGCGGCAAGCAACCCTACCAATTCTAGGGTTAGGAGACCCGGACTCGACTCCTCGAGTTGGTCTCCCACTGGATCCCAGAACCCGGTTACTTGTGCTCCCCTCCTTGGGTCTATCCTAATGCGGAAAAGTAAATAATATACAAATGGTGACAACATCCGCAACCTGGAAGTGCCCCAATAAAAGAATATTACATACAGTTTTTTTACATGAATGAAAATGAAAAACACTCATCTCACATAAAAAACCCCGGCTATTCAACCACGACGATCCAATATAACATATCCAGCAACACATAACAACACATGTCATCAACGTAAGTAAATAAGCGCATCCCAATTGTCGTTGACATATAGCAACGAAACCGGCGATATCACATATTACACTTACGGTCACAGAAAAGAAAGTGTAAAACTACAACAGTTGGAATCCGCAACCACCTCAGACATCGCATGCCTGACCAAATGAATTCTTTAGACATCGCATGCCTAACAATTATAAACCCCGCATTTTAGTCTCATTATCGAAAACACTTTTCAATACCAAGTCGGGCAATTCAACAGGATTCCCGACATTTTGATCGAATGCTCGTCGCAAACTTTAGTAGACGGCCGCACCCCCGATACCGTCGACGAAGTGCACCAAGGCGGAACACCGCTGCCGCGAGCACCTGAACGGATGCTTTCGGCGACGGGGTTCTCCTACAGTCACTTGGTCGGGGCTATGGAGTGAGGCTGTCTATTAAGTTTACCCGGCGAGTATCCGCGTACGCTACGTGATTGCGACGGACTTTTGATCTCATCAAAATTCCGTGGCAACCGATCAAGTGAGACTAAAGTGCTATGTTTATAACATTCATTCAGTTATCTCATAACTACTTGTGAATTCCAATTATTGTATCACATTCCGGATAAACAGAAAATGTTAAACTTTCCGATCGAACATTCGAACACTCAAGTTTTTCCCGATACGGCTCAACACATGAAATAAGTCTAACAGCATTCAGTTCGTGCCTCAGTACCAACGGTCCAGCCGTAGAAGGGTCAAGCCAACGCCTCACATGTGGCACGCCGTACTGCCCCAAACCCGAAGGTTCAAAGGGCAGTTCAAGACGGTCATATAATCGAGTTAAGGTTTGTTGTCTTCTAGAGGGACCATCGCGTTACTTGCACTACTTAGAACGTCGTTAAACTACGGAAAAATCCAACAATTGGAAATTTCCTGGCAGGGGAAAAAGTGGGTATTTATATCCGGTCGAACTTTTTAACATATTCTAAAAATTACCCGGAAAAACACACAGACAAAATTAGACAATCCGATCGATACACCGAGTTCCCAATACTACCCAGAAAATAAAACTCTGGAATAAATATCAAAAATTCCCAGAAACACCAACAATAAACTATAAGAATTACTGTGCAGAAAAATGTGCCAGAGAAGACCAACTTGCCGCGGAACCGCCGCATTAGGCATGCATATGCGGCGGTTCCGCCGCACTATTAACGATTCAGAGCCCCCGTTTAAACAGTAATTCTTATAATATTACACTGAGGTTTCTGCATATTTTTAATCTACAAAAATCCACATTTTACAGAATTGTCCAGAGAGCATTTTAAAGTCGGGGTTTTGGGTCGATCGGACTTCTAACTCCGTCTACGCATCACCTAAGGCTCTAGCTAGGCTCTGATACCACTGTAGGGTTCCTAGGCACACTAATGAAGTCTCACAAGTGATCAAGCATGGCCAATTGAAATTTTAAAAGTGCCTACAAACCCTAATACGGATCGTTAATTAGATAAATAGGCGATGCAAGCAAGTAAACGGAAATATAGCTAAAGGGAAGGGGCTACAACCTTTTTCGATCCGGTCCTCCACCTCCATGGCTCCGCGATGAAGTCTCCTCACTGTACAAATCGAATCTTGGGCTCTAGCGTCGGCTTCATCGGAGAAAAAGCAGGCTAGGTCATCGACGACGATGCCGAAGATGATCTACGTCGAGGCATCGCTAGATCAAGCTCCAACTTCACCAAGTCAAGAAAACTTGTGAAGGAAACACCCTATACTACTTGGCAAGAGGTAGAGGATGAAGAAATAGGAAGTGGGTAGACTTTAGATTTGGATTTCTCACCCTTTTTCATCAATCACCATTGATGTAGCAAGCTTTCTTCATGGAAGAAGAAGATGAAGAAGAAGAAAGGAATATGATAAGTCTTAAAGAAAAAATGAAAAAGAATTAATTCTTATCATCTTCTAACCTTAGTTAAGTGTAAAGAATGAATTAGGGTTAGTTTAAATGGTTAGGGTTAAGTATAAGACAAGAATGGAGACTAAGTCAAAACTTCATGAATGTTCAACTAAAAACAAAACAAGTAACCATTCATTTATCCTTTTCATTTTCCAAAATGAATAAATAAATAAGATAAATGAATAAGTAATTAAGTAAACAAAACCCTAATCATTAACTTAACCATAGTTTAATTCTTTACACTTAACCAAATAAGCATGTACCATCAAACATGATACAATCATATGCACAAAAGTATATCACATATACAACTTGCACAATTCAAGTGAGAAAATCCTTTTAAAGCGAACCAATACTAGTTAATGCAAAGTAATATATCAAATATATATATAATAATGCATTAAATCATTAAATCAACACTTGATTCAATGATCCGGTCATGTCGCATATAACCGGCTAGTATTCAATGTATCGGCTTCTCGAATCAATCCTTGATTCGATAACCAGGTTATATCGCATATAACCAATCGATACATTCGTCGCGAGAATGGAATACGGTATCACATACACGAATTATTCTCGGTCCCGCACATATCTCATATGCGCTCCTATTTCGTTTCGCTTGAACCAGGAAACCTCTGTGTAAGACTCTAAAGACTCGTCAATACGCCGGCAGCAGATGATGATCATATCAAGCACCCAGAAGCCGCAAGCGGTCTGCTAAACGTAACGGCCACCCGGGTATTGAGCGATCAGAAGATCGACGAGAAAGCCCGCTCACACTCCTGTGAATCCAACCAGTAACACTTACCGTACAGTCCGGTCTGTTCGTCTGATATGTCGCATATCTTGCCTAGGGGTGGTAAACGTCAGACCCCAGTAGCTTGATAAGTCATGCCGACGTGAAGTCCATGACATGTGTGAAACTACTGATAACACTTACCAGTAGGTCACTGCAACCCTGGCCATGGATTTCCTGTTATGGCCAGTCGAGTATAGCGCAACATCAACCCCCAATACCGGGAGAGACGAATCCCCTCCTATCGCTCATTGCCTCCATGTGAATCGGGACTGTACCCAAAAACCACCTGTTTGCACGACCCAGTAGTGCCGTGGTAGGGTGGAAATCAAAGCACAGTGGGAGACACACAAGACTCTATGACGATCTCGGGTCAACAGACTAAGCTGTACCAGTGTCACCAGAGAACTGCCATCTGACGTGAGGTATAATACCATCTGGGAGTTCTCGGCGAGTCCGTTCAGTGTACCCAGTCTCCACTGAGCACCCGTATACCATCTCCGATGTCAAACACCAATGGATATGGGATCATCCATCGCCCATCGCATGGGTCGAGAAGATATACGCTAGTCTACTCTGGAATATCGATGCCCCGTCTCGATATTCCCACGACTAGGAATAATGAAGGATGTACTCATTGACTACCCAGGCCCCACTAGTATGATCTGCATCATAGTCCTGGAAGTCGAGTACTCATCCTAAGGGCTTTATCAACATGTAATCAGAGAGACAGAAAGTATACATGTTAAGACAAAGAGCAACCAGATAGCGTACTATCATGTCGAGCAAGAAAGTCCTACCTATATATGTCCCAGCATCCACTACAATATACATCCAATGTACAGTAATGGCCTCTAGGGCATACATATAACTAACATCCCTCTGCCAGGCTCATCGTCAACTCCATGATCTTCTCGCCCCGGGTACCGTAACGGGTCCACCATGAACCCGCAAACGGATCATCCAACTCCTCGAATCGGGTTTCACATATCACACGTCTCAGAACCAAGAAAATGCATGGTGGACGCACTGAAATATCATATCAAGAGAAACCCATTTTTTTTAAACAATACATACTTTCTTTTGAAATAGCCACGGTTCTCAAATCCAGAAATCTCATGAAAACAACATATCTCAATGCGTATAATCGTAAAGCATGATGTATGCGACATATAAAAGAATGTAAGCATATCCGTATATCATGCAGCATGGAACAGTAATATGCACATATCAAGGGAAAACTGCTCTTTTAAATGAATCCAGTTTTAAAGTTATATCATGTGGTTCCTAATTTATCCAAAGTCAAATACAACATCGTATAAAGGTGCATATGTAACTATAACAAGTAAATGATGCAAGGAGTTATATCCTGATGCAGCAGTCCTACTATGTAGTAACTTGGTAATTATCGATGATGAAGTGTGTGAGCCGACAAAATCCGTGTAAGTGTAACATATACATCATCGATAATGGTGTAGGTGTACTAGCACAGGTACAAGTAATGCAATGAGAGTGACATGAACGTAGCATAAAGTAAATCGTATGCGAATGCTGATAGGTATACATATCTAACATGATCGAGTCAGTGAATCTATCAATCAACTTCCTGCCTCACAACATCACGTACGGTAAAATCCATTGTACGGCATCCTCTAGTCAAGGGTATGGATCAGTCATCCAGCCCAACTCATCATGTACGGAAAATCATCGTACGGCGGCAATAAACAATCGGGTATCCTATCCTCTTATATGACAATGAGGGGTACGGACCTAACGTCTCATACGTTATAACAATCACGATTCATGAAATTCTATATATATCTATATACCTATGTCCCAGGTCACATCCATAACAATCTCATATCAGGGGACCGGCGAAGGTATCAATCCTCTCAATCGACTCGCATCCGTATACCAACATATCATCAAGTCATCATCTCACATCGTATTTTCTTTTCATCACATTAATTCAAATTATATATATATATATATATATATATATATATATATATTCTACCTTATTAATTTAGTTTCATGCTACTCTAAAACTAGTACTTGTTCTAATGCAACTACACATCTATACGTCGTGATTCACATTCACTTTTCATATCCCTAAGTTTTCATCTCATGTCTCAATATATATATATTCAATTGTTATCATCATCTCTAAATATCATTTCAACCCTATCCATAGTTTTCTAATCTAGGTTTCTTTAACCATATTCTATGAATCGGCTTCCATCAAAACTTGCGGGGGTGCTATACACCATCCACCCGATTTCCCCCGTAGATATCGATCTACTCACTTGATCCTTGCTTGCCGAAGTCGAGGTGCTTGTCATCTCGGAATCCATGCGAGGGTACCTACAACCAATACACAATCGCAAAATCTTATTAAAATCAAATCGGAAAACCAAAACGGCACACGTTTCGCTCATAAGTTAAAACCTATAACCTCGCATGCAGAATACGACCAATAACCCCAGTCATTGACGTTCGAACGCCACGCGACAGAAATCTAAATATCAAATACCAAAATCAAGTTAAAATGATCCCGCAAAATAAAGCATCAACTCAAGAAAACAACTATATATTTTACCCTAGGTGAAATTAGCAAATTTTGCATATGTGGAGGGGCTATTTACTGGACAAAGGAGCCATGGACCAAACCTGGAGGCAAACATCCCTAACCTGGCCGCAAATTGCGGCCAGGATAATTAAATTTGTGGACTTAACTAAAGGGATGGGTCTCGGGTCTTAGGTTTAGCTTCCTGGGTGCCTGCATGTGTCACTGTGTTCGCTAAATAATTTCCAGGTCACCGGGGTTATAACAGATATCAATAAACCATCACAACAGTTAACAAAATACGATATCGGGGTTTCTAAGTTTGGGAATTGAGGGTTTACTCTATTGTTTCAGTCCAATATACAATCCCTATAGGGTTTGAGGTCACTATTAAGCCTCAATTTCACTTTTAGATTCAAAACAAACCCTAACCTCTTCTAGAGATTTTCAAAGTCCACAAAACAACACTAATTCACTTCTAAACTAACATAGGTTCTAAAGTGAATGAAATACAATGCTAAAGGATAAGGGATTACCTCATTTAGCAACTCAAGAAAATTCTTGAGTTGCCCCAAGTCTTCAAAATCTAATTTTTCTTGGTCCAAAGTGTTTGTAGTGGGCTTGTGCATGCTTTTAATGAAGAGGAGATGAAGTTTTGATGCATTTTTTAGGGTGTTTGTGAGGGTTGAAGGGGAGGTGAAGGAGAGGGCAGCCATGAGAGAGGAAAGAGTGAGAATGATGAAGAAATAATAAAGAGGGAAATGGCCAAGACTAATGTTGACCCCTCACCCTCTCTCTCTCTCTTGCCCATACCTCATTTTCTAATATTATCCTTTTTCTTTTCTATTATATTCTCTTCTCAATTTTTAAAAACCAAATGCATGAGGAAAAGAAAAGCCATGGTAGAAAAATGTATCAAATGTGAAAAATGACTTGGTGCATGTCATGTGCACAAATCAAGCTTAATGCACGATTAGCGATATTTAATCGCGATTAGCATTAAAAATGGAATATATTAAATTATAAAAATTCATAATTGGCTTAAATCAAAAAAAGCACCCTCATTTCAGTAATTCCTATAATTTTCCAAATATTTTCCACTTTATCGGTATTTAATTATACCGCATATTAAAATATTCACAATATTTATTATTAAATTATAAAAATTCCCAAAAATAATATTTTATTTTTCTGAAATGTTACAATCTTCCCCCCTTAAAGAAATTCGGTCCCCGAATTTAAATTTAAACCCCCAAACACTAAAACATTTCAACAATCAGCTCAAATCAACAGGGCTCCGAAATCATAGAAAATACCAAATAACACAGCGCGTCAAGTGCGTATGGAAACGAGTACAAAACTCAAAACCCGAACTCCGTCAAGCGTCACGCAAATCATCGGATTTGCACGCATATCTTCTGAGTTACAATGGAGATACAGATATCGAAATCCACTACTGAAATCCAACCTACACTAGCCAAATACTATAATATGTATATAGTACGCATCCTTGAAAATCTTCTAAAACTGAATAAAATACATGCAAAATCTTTTCTGAATCGCCGTGTGATGCGTAACTCACGGCACAAGTGACGGACAATCATTTGTAAAGTAATAAATATATGCTCATATTAGTCTTGCTAAACATACGTTGCGCCTTTTTGAAATATCCCAAAAGGTTTTCCTTGTAAACATTTGTGCTGCTCACGGACACGTAGGAAATAGAGAGACCATAGCTCCTTTTTGAAAACCTCTGGTTAAACGTTTAATGCATGCAAAATACTCAGGTACTGTCCTCAGATCAGTCCTGTTCGGCTATTACATAATATAGTGCCCATCATGAAAACAAAGTGCCTCAAAGCAAAATCAGCCTCAAAAGGCGTATCCAATACTCACGTGCGTCTGGTGCGCACGGGAATCAAGTCCAAATACAAGTGCTACGAACGTGCACAAAAGCAAAACTAAGTGCAACGGGTGTGCACGAAAGCATCTATCCAGTGCAACGGGTGTGCACGAAAACAACGTCTAGTGCATCTATAGTGCACAAAAATCTCAATCCAGTGCATCTAACATGCACAAATGAAAATCCCAAATCGAGTGCATCCGGTGTGCAGAAAATCCAATATCGTATGCCGAATATGCACAAAAATCCAATCCAAGCGCGTCAGGTCCGTAAAAAGCATCTAGTGCAGTAGCATGTACGAAAACGCACAGCAAGTGCCAACGCATACGAAAAACACAATCTGATAACGCAAATGCTCAAAGACATAAATCGGGAGCAACCAAGGCAAGGAGTAAATGGCCGGTGCAACCAATGCACAAAATACCAAGATGGTGCAACAATGAACAAATACCAATCTGGTGCAACAAATACACAAAACACAAATCGGGTGCATCCAGTGCACGAAATACAAATCCAGTGCATACAAATGCACAAAGTACAAATCTGGTGCAATAAATGCACGGAAACTCATCAATAACTCAAATGCTTATAAAAGCAACACCGAGTGTACCAAGGTGTATGAAATCATAAGCATGTGCAACCGCGTGCACAAAACACGTATCAATACACTGCAAGCATATATAAGCTATACCGAGTGCAAAATCAAATCGAGTGCATACCACATGCACAAAATCCAATCAACCGTATGAAATCCATGAAATCATAACCACGTGCTATCAAGGCACAAAACCGATATCAAGTGCAATAAATATGCACAAATCATAAACCAACACAACGGTGTATAAAGCATATCTCAAGTACAATAACTATGCACCAAATATAAATACCCAGTAGGTGTAGCAATGGTGCACGAAAACAATATCATGAAACTCAATCATCAAAACTCAAATCCAAGCGATATAAGCGTAATATTCGGATCACAAACGCAAATCGCAACAAATGACATTGAGGTACACCTCCTACAATGTCGAAAAATGTCGGTACGCCCCAGAACTGGCAGAGTAAGAACATCTACTTGCCTCCTGCCCACGGTCTGGCGTCCTCTGTCTCTGGGTCCTCAATTTTTTCTGTGGATTACCAATCTCGCAATCCATCGGCTCATCGACCCGGTCAGGTGTGCTAACGAGAACGATTCCGCTCTGGCACTTCTCTGGTAACCTCTTGGCCAATTATCACGACCTCTTGTAAAGCAGCACGTCACTGGCGTCGGCTTCTGGCCCTCTGAGTACACATGACATATCTGATCCTCGGTGCAATCTCATCGCAGCAGTGTCCTGGCAGGAACCTGCTAAGGGTCTCTTCCTATCTCTCCTATGACGAACTGTACGGAGGCTAGTACTCTCGCATAATATTTTCTCGTTTTCTGGACATCTGCGTTCTCAGCACTGCATCTCCTCGGGAACTGGCCGTATCATAACACCTCTGTATACACATCAGATCTCTAATCTCGACGGGGAGTAACAACAGCTCGTCAGCATCTTGCATGAACCTCTCGTTCCTCTCGTCTTTATCATCGTCCACTTCGACGTCACATCATATCATCTGCATACTGCAATGTTCTCGGCTACAGTCAATCCGAAGTCTCTCACACGGACTCGAAATCACAAACTCGGTATCTTCATCACTCTGTAGAAGATCTCTAGCCGAACACGTCCTTGGGGACTTGTCCCAACCATCGGAGGAATACTCAATACTCGTCCGTTCTCTATCAACTCATAACACATCTGGGTGAGGTCCTCTATCCGAAACTGGTCAGCTTGCTGATCTCTTATCACATGATATCCGGACGACGCTAAATTCTCGATCGAGTCATCAAGTCCCAAAATTTCCCGAAAGCTCAATACCTGAGCACAGTCTAATAATAATCGGTACATGCCACAATACCTATGGACCAATAGCAGAAGGGAAAACCCAAGCCTCACTGATGGCACCGCTAAACTGCTGCAAACCCTAAGGTTCAAAAGAGGTTCCAAGGTCATCATGTCGAGTTAGGGTTTCATTCTTCTATAGGGTCCACAGAATCACTTGCATGTCCCTCTGAATACCATAAACTTGGAAAAATGGGTTTCTGACATTCGTTCGAACTTTTTTACTCTGCCTAGGCAACATGTGAATACCCTTCGTCCGCATGCTAAACAATGCCTCTATCCTCCAGGAAAGACGATACATCAACTGTCATCTCTGGATCGGTCTACTCTAGACTTGAGTAAGACTCTCCACACTGGAAATCTTCAACTCAACTAGGCCTGCATCGGCGCGTCAATTTGACGAATCACCTGCGTCTCTCAACTCGGGATAGACTAGCTATCGTCTTTCGCATCTCTTCCTAGAAGCTCCAGCGATATCAGCTCGTATGCTCTGGAGGCAACATCCTATCAATCTCAGCAACAGCTGGGTCATCTGTCTGCATGTCTCTGAGGTAGGCTGTACATCAACAGTCCTCTCGCAACTGGCAGCTCTATCAATGGCCCGATCATCCGGTGTAAAACCCAACACTCGCCTAAAAAGAGGTCACAACTCAAACACTAAATCGAGACGTTCCCATGTCACCAGAAAACACAATGGTCAGCCCTCAAACCAGACGAGCTCGCCTTGACCGCAATACTAGCAGCAGCTCAATCTGCGCTCAAACCATGGTAGCAGGAACCTCAAGTGCGTATCGATGAAAGAAGATCAAGGGCATGAAAGGAAACGACAGATCCAGAATAGATACATGATCATAAGAAGAAACGGTATCAATGAAAGTATGATCATGGAAATGAACAGAATCAAGGATCTCAAATCAGTGTATAATCATGGGTACGAAGAGAATCACAGATCTCAAAATATGTGCATCCTATGGTTTCTTAAGTGGAGTATCGTATCGTAAATATGCCGCGGAACATACTTACGGTACGTCACTCTACCCAAGCTACCTACTCTATCAATCAGGGTCAGCCTATGTAACGAAAGTTTAGGTCTAATACCCCCCGTTCAAGTCTAAGTTCCGTAAGGTCAAGCCTAGCTTCTGAAATACATACCCGCCCTAGACTCCGCATAGTCAAACATAGACTTGAACCAAGGTTAAACCTAGCGCTCTGACACCATCTTTTTCACGACCCGAAATATTAGCTCGTGACCGGCACTTAAATTACGCCACGTCTAAAGGCGTCACGTAATTCAAGTAAGCCGAAAACCCAGAAATCTAAACCTTTAAAAAAAATCAAGGAGGTGAAGTTTTGAAATAAAGGTATAATGAAATCAAGTTTTCTTAAACGCATAAAAAAGGAACATGAATAATGCAAGTGAAATTTACTAGTTTAAAAATATGTTTCATCTTTTAAAAATTTGGGCAGCACCTCCTTTGTATATTTTTATCCAAAAGCACAATACAAGATAAAGATAAAGGCATCCCTAAGAGGGAGCTATCTCTTCGTCAAATGGCGGATCACAACCACGCAAGACAGTAAATATAAGTATTCGACGCCCAATGGCGAAGTTCACCACAAAGATAAAGATATAAGCAAGACATCAAAACCACAAGTAGCGGAAAACCTCTCGCTCTAAGTCTCGCAACCACAAGTCTCACTAAATCTCATTACTTATACAAATACTAATTTTGATTGATGGAGTTGACTAGATACAATATGAATAATAAATACAAGAGGGGTACGATCCAACATGTACCACCTACCAAAACAAAATACCCGAATGCAGCTGTGTGCCAGTGATTCTGCTACGGATCCATGCGGTCAACCTGCAAGAATTGTGGAACAACAGGGGTGAGTTGCCAACTCGTGAGTAGAAAAATATCAACAAGTAGAAATCGAATAAACAACGACTCCAAGGTCAACTGTACTATAAAGGTAATACTATGATATCTAGGGTGACTGTAACGGCATAAGTGCCAACAAAATACTCAACGCCTATATGCATGCGGATATCATCCAATCATAAAATCAATGCCAGGATGCATGTGGATCTCGTCCACGTGTCAACTAACGACACAACAACATCATGCATGTAAATATCAAGAAAACATATGCATGAAGGTATGAGGATATAAATCAACATGTGTCCCTCGCGACACATCAAAATCATGGAACCTGAGTGTCCAACATCGACACTCGAAACATCATGAAACCTGTGTCCAGTATTGTCACGACCCAAAGTTTGGCCCATGACCGGCACTTAACCACGTAACGTCTACAGGCGTAACGCGACTAAGTAAGCCGAAAACCCAGAAATCAAACCAGTAAAAGTATAGAGTGTTGTAAGCTTTTGATAGAACCAAATACTAAGATGTCAAGAAACCCTAAGTAGACAATTACCAAGATAACAATATACGACGCCATAGCGAAGAAAATGAGCAACAAGTAGGAATCATCACAGATAGAATAACTGCATAAGTAAAGTCGGCTCACAACGAGCTCGACACCAGAATACAAAATAATATACATCGTCCTCACAACTGGTCTCTAAGTCAATACATAAGTGGTTGATGGAGAGTACTAGATACAACAATGTACATAACTGAAAGATAACCAGATACCGCACAAAAGCCACCTATCAGCAAAAGAGCTAGTACACCAACTGTAGGGGTATCTATGTCAAAAGATGCAAGAACGCAGCCTGCCGCGACTACTCCGAAGGGCAACCTGCAAACACTGTGGCACAACGGGGGTGAGTTGCCAACTCGTGAATAGAAGATAATATATAAAGGTAATCGCGAGTATGCACGTGCAACGATACTCTAACATATATCAACAGATAACAATTATATGATGAACTGGATGCTCAACATGCAACAAGTATGATCTAATAACAACTCCATGTGATGAGCAAGAACTGTGATGATCAGGTATAGCAATGCAATCTAACAACCCTATATAGAATGAACAGGGTGTGCAATGATCAGGTATAGCAATGCAATCTAATAACCCTATATAGAATGAACAGGGTGTGAAATGATCAGGTATAGCAATGCAATCTAACAACCCTATATAGAATAAACAGGGTGTGCAATGATCAGGTATAGCAATGTGTAATATATCAGGTACAATAGATACAGGATGAGATATCAATTACTACATACTGAGCATGGGAAATATAACATCTACACGGAATGTCATCGTGGAAAGTATAATCGGTACTCATCAATGCACCGAAATCCCAATACTACTCAGGCGTCGTCATCCTCCTCGGTCCTCCAATCCTGTAAATCTTATATAATCGTAAGTGCCCAACATCGGCACCCAAAATATCAAGAAATACTCGTGCCTAGCATCGACACGCAAATCCTCCTGTATAGGGCATCCGTCAGTCCGGATCAGCCCACGGGCTCTGTCTGCGGTATCGGCCCTCGGCCCCGGCAGTACGAGTCGTCCCGTATCCCTCCATCGACTCTGGTCGGTATCCTCCGGATAACCGCCAGGTCCAACAACCAATCACCGGTAGGTAGTAGTCCCTCTGCCAGGTTTACCGTCTACTACACAGCGAAACCGTTCTCGCCCCGGGGTACCATATCGGGTCCACCATGTACCCGTAATCGGCCTCATCCAACTCCTCGATTCGGGTTCACATATATCACTCTAGTACCGAGAAAACACATGGTGGACGCACCGAAATATCATATCAAGGGAAACCGGGTTTTTAAATAATTAACTATTCTCTTTGAAATATCCACGGTTCTCCAAATCCAGAATTAACATGGAAACAACATATCTCAATGCGTAATCTAAGCAAGTATGAAGATATCAATATATGTGTGCACCGGTATGAATATACAGTATGCATGTGCGCAGGTATGAAGATATCAATGTATGTGTGCACAGATATGAGTATACAGTGTGCATGTGCGAAGGTATGAAGATATCAATGTATGTGTATGTAGTACCAGTAAGGGTATGTGATGCATATGTGCCCAAATATGGATATAACATATGCTGTTATGCGGCAAATCATGACAACATCAATAAGGTAGAATCAGTATGATATATGATTTATAGCAATCCTATAATGTGAGTGTCATGGCAATCACTAACGGTGTGAGTGTAGCATATCAATCGTGCTCGTGCGACTTGAACCGTTAGTGACAGTGCAGTGTTCTATGCTATCTTTTCTATATGCAACAATAATGTATGCTACTACAGTCCATACGAACATCTACAATCTAATATCCTAACTCACCCTGACGCTTAACGCCATACGGGCGATTTCCCCGTAGATGTTAAATCTACTCACCTGGTCATGCGCTACTCGTAGCCGACCACCTGCTTCCCTTTCTTAGCTTCGTCCGACGTACCCGCCTGCGAACCTGGAATTACAAAAGAATCCAAATATAAGCAACTATCTCGCAAAACACGATATCGAAGTCAAACGATACGCTCGCGTCGCGAACTAAACGCGCATGTGTACGATACGCTAAACGTGTGCACGCGTCTAAAACTAACCCCGACACGCCGCGATACGCTGAATCATGGAACCCTCTCGCGTATCGCGCGTATCGCGCGAACCTAACGTACTAGAAATACGATATAACGTCCCAGATTCTACCCAGGCTAACAACTTACAAAACTATACATACCACTGGCCTAGAAATAACAACAGACTCCTACCCATCCAAACATAACCCAAAAATTCCCCTATATGGCCGCAAATTGCGGCCAGAAAGATTAAACCGGCGGCCTCGCTATGGGGTGGGGGTCTCGGGCTCTGGTGGTGTGGTCTATACCTTATATACAAGCTCCAGTTAACTCAATTTCAACCTGAACTACTCGGGACTATAGCAGATCACAGAAATCCAAAAAGTTCACTTAAAAACACTAAATTTGCACAATTAGAAACCCTATGCTATTTTGGTGTAATCTGGGGTCTAACTAGGTTTACATGGTCTTAATAACACCTAATTAGGCTAGGCTAACCAATACTAACAGCACTAAACCATAAGTTCACACAAATCACCATTTCAAGCACAAAATCTCACTTTTTACTCAAACCGAAGCTAAACTACACATACGCTAAGCAAACAAGAAGTTGGGCTCAGATTCTATACCTTACAAGACCCTAGGTGCAAGGAGAAAGGAGGTGGAGAAGATGGAAAGTGCTGCTGCAGCTGCTGGGGGCTGCTGTTGATGTTGCTGCTGCCACTGCTTGCTGCTGCTGATGCTACTGATGATGATGCTGCTGCTGCTGCTGGGGCTTCTTCTGCAGCTGCTGCCTCTCTCTCTCTCTCAGCTGAGTGTGTGTGAGTGTGAGAGAGTTGTGAGGAAAAGTGAGGAAAGAAATGAGGCCCCAAGTCAACAACTCCCTCTCTCTTTCCCTCTTTCTTCATTTAATGAGCATGGCTCAAGCCATGCCCATACTCCCTCTCTCATGCACCAAGTCAACAAAAGAAAAAGAAAAGAAATTCAAATAAACAAAACACACAAATAAATAAAACCCAAATACACCTAATGAAAATCAATTAACTTAAAGAGAATGGGTTAATCCTTCATGCTAGCTAATCATGGTTTAACCCCAAATCTAAACCATAGTTAACATGCACAAGTGTGTGTGCGCCTAGAAAAATCCAAATAAAATATTCATTAATTAGAATAAAATTTCAGAAACTTAATTTGGTAAAATTTTTACCAAAAACTATCTAGTAAAATATAATTAACCCCTAAACACGACCTAAGGTGTTACAATCTTCCCCCCTTAAAGAAAATTCGTTCCCGAATTTTAAAATACAAAGCTACGCATACCTTCAGAGAGATGAGGGAACTTCTCCCGCATCTCTCCCTCGGCCTCCCAAGTGATCTCTTTACCGCTTGGGATGCACCAAAATACCTTCACTGATGGCAAGATCTTCGATCGAAGCTTCTTCACTTGCCGGTCCAATATTACGGCTAGCTGTTGGTGAACGAAGGATCACACTCAAACTAAATGGTCTGGTGCTGAATCCAATGAGAAAGGTCATGAAGGTAATTGCAAAGTATCAACATAGGAATTACGGGGTGAATATTCAATAATCTGGGTGGAAGTGCCCAACTTAAGGCAACGAACCAACTCGCCTTAGGGATCCTAAAAAGACTTACTATCCTGGAAAGCTTCCCAAAACTCAACATGTCATTTATCGGAAACTTCCGTGGGAATACATGATCTGCCATTGCGAGCTCGAATCTGCGACCCTCTTGGTCAGCATATGATCTCTATCCGCAAAGACCGTTCTCATCCTGACCCAAAACAACCGAGTCATTTCCGAGATTTCTAAACTAGCTGAGGTCCAATAATCTTATAACACGGAGTTAGGAAAAACAGACTGGTGACCGACACGACCTAACCTCTAAACCTAAAGGTTTCCAATTAGAGTGTCTCCTGATAACTGCTATCAAAGGAGAACCCTATCGATGGCAAACGACGATCCCCAACTTCCGACAACAATTTCTACACACGCACAACTTAACAATAACAACTAAGCAAACTGAGTATCACCGGATAACAAACATCCGAATGGTGTCACATCCTGACAACTCCTGGGTGGACACCATAACGAATTTCGGGAAGATCTGCTCTCGTTCCCTCTTCGGAACGGTTAAAGGTTGCAACTCTCCTGTCAGTCTCAGTTGCTCAACTCAAGCACACAACAAGACAGACACCTTGAAACGAATCCCAAGACTTCTCTTTCTATCCTTGCCCACCCGCAACTACCTTACAAGTCACGTTAACAGTTGGTGGGGCTTGAATGAGTACAGGGAGTTGACCGATGTGCCTGCCCTAGGATTCCACGTCTCTTCCTCATAACATTAGGTACACAAGTGTCTCTCTAGCCTAGCACACCCTTGCATTACCCAGCCGAGTAGGCTCCAATATCTCTGATGAACGAGCGTCGGCGGGCAGTGCCTCGCGAAAGCGATTTAAGAAAAGTGGTCGGGCGCGTACATGAGCCAGCTGTCTCCTTAGTAGAGACGAACTTAAGTTGTACTCAACGATCGCACAAGAACTGTAATTCTACGGAGGACTATCACACAATCAAAACCCGCTGCAGGAAGATGTACATTTAACTCTGGTGGTCCGTGAAAATCTGACACGACTCTCAAACAAGTGGTGTCTCTAATCTCCAACGCAAAACCATCGCGGCCATCTCCAGATCATGAGTGGGATATCCTTCTCGTACTTCCTCCAAATGTAGGGAAGCAAAAGCGATAACTCCATTGTGTCACCTCAGTACACATTTGAGTCCTACTCACAAAACAACACAGTTAAAACACAAAGTCGCCCGAACCAAAAAGCAAGGAAAGGGCTGAAGCAATTGTTAACCGAGTCTTTAACTGCGGAAACTCCGCACACAAGCCTCAGTCCAAAGAAAAGAAACCTCCATTCCAGTCAATTTAGTCAACGGTGCAGCATTACACTAGCAATCCTGGAAGAAACGATAGTAAAAACCTACTAAGCCCCAAAAATCTACGGACCTCCGTTCTGCTCACAAGTTTGGGCCTAAGCTGTACGGCCACGATCTTCCTCGGAACCATACAAAGTCGTCTCGGTAACTACAAAACCTAGGAGTCAACACAACAAGCTTAAAGGGACACTCTGAGAATCTAGTAAACCGCTGGGGCTCTCCCAGTATCCGTATAACAGATCCTCAAGTGCTACCCTAACCCTCAAGGCACACTAAAAAGACTAGGTTGTCGTAAATAACACAACAATAACTAGTCGAGTAACGGCCCGAAGAAAACCAGTTCATCACACCTACGAATGCTGCTAGAGCATTGGTGAGTCCAGTGACACACCCAAAACACACAAAGCCCGTAGCATGCACAAGGCAGTCTTCAGAATGTCATCACTCCGGACCCGCAACAATGGTGACCCGATCCCAAACGAACTTAGATCAAGTCTCGCACTCTGACGCTGATCGAAGAAATCGTCAATGTGAGGTACAGGATACCTATCCGCACCGTAAGCCGGTTCAATTGACGATCCATCAATACACAACCTCAATCTGTCATCTTTCTTCTTGACGAACAGAAAAAGGAACTTCCTAATGCGAAACACCCAGACGCACAAACTCCCTCAACAACAACTCTGCAGCAGATCCTTAGCTCCTTAAGCTTCGCCGGCTCATCTGGAACGACGTCGGAAAAAATCTTCGCACGAAAGAAAACCGGTCCAACAAACCAACTGTGGCTACAGCATCACGAAAAATGCCCAGAATCCACGACATCACCTCAGAGCCGACTAGCGAACAAGGCTGAATTCAAGCTATAAGAGGCGGCACCACTATCCACCTGCACAATAAGAACTGACTTGCCCGGGAAAACAAAACCTAACTGTTTCCTCACGGTAGCCCACAACGCCTAGCACGTAGCTAACCAGTCCGTGCCCAGGAGATTGCCAAATCCAACATCTTTAGGAAGTTCAAAATGACAGACGAATCTCTGTCTCTTATCCGATGGGCATAAGACCGAAGTACGTGTTGCACAACAAAAGGATTGCTGACGGAAGTTAACACAACAAACGGATAATCTACCCAGCACGACTCTCGTCCTAACTCGGGACGAAGTGTGTAAACATACGAGTGCATGAATCCGGATCAAACAATACGTGTGCAACAAAAGGACATATTGAAAGAGTACCTGAAACCACAGCATTGGACGCTGGAGCATCCTGATGAGTCGAAGCGAAAACTTGGGCCTGCCTTCCATCTGCGACTGATCGAACTCCTCCTCTACTAGCCTGACCCCTCTGTGCGAACCCTCCACGTCCATAACGTCTCAGAATATGACCCTGACGTGGTGTGAAGGGACACTGCCTGATGAGGTGTTGAAGGCTTCCGCATCGTAAACACCTACGCGCTGCCTGCTGTCCTGCCAGGGGATAAGAGCCAAACGACTGTCCTCGTCCCAAGCCTCTGCTCTGGGCTGGTACACCAGTACGATTCCACAACTGTTCCGGAATTCTCACGGTCTCTGGAAGACGTGTCTCGTAAACGGGGGCTGTCTCCACCGGTGCTATGTAGGGGACGGAATACTGCATGATGATCGCAAGGAACAACTGGGTAACAGGGGTGACAACCACCTGTCGCTGAGCTCGAACGACCTCTACCAATGAGCTCATCGTCTGGCGCAAGCCCTGCATCTCTGCCACTAGTCTAGCGATCTGATCTGTCGTAGGGGAAACAATCTGTCCCGGTACAACAGGGGTACTACTCGGATCAGTCCTCGTCTCAGATGAATCAACTCGAACCTCGGCTCTCACGACCGCTCTCTGTACCCTCGTAGTCCTTGGCGGCATAATGGACGAAAAGAAGGTAGGATTCGATGAGGATACGAAAATCGAATCACAAGGATATATACGATCATAAAGGAAATTCAATCAATAAGTCCTAAGGTCGCTTAGGCGGAGTACCGTGTCATGCGTATGCCGCGGAACATACGCACGCTATGCCACTCTGCTGCAGCTACCTACTCCATCATACTAGAGTCATCCTACACTCTGAAGGTAAAACCTACGCTCTGATACCAACTTTGTCACGACCCAAAGTTTGGCCCGTGACCGGCACTTAACCATGTAACGTCTACAGGCGTGATGCGACTAAGTAAGCCGAAAACCCAGAAATCAAACCTGTAAAAGTATAGAGTGTTTTAAGCTTTTGATAGAACCAAATACTAAGATGTCAAGAAACCCTAAGTAGACAATTACCAAGATAACAATATACGACGCCATAGCGAAGAAAATGAGCAACAAGTAGGAATCATCACAGATAGAATAACTGCATAAGTAAAGTCGGCTCACAACGAGCTCGACACCAGAATACGAAATAATATACAACGTCCTCACAACTGGTCTCTAAGTCAATACATAAGTGGTAGATGGAGAGTACTAGATACAACAATGTACATAACTGAAAGATAACCAGATACCGCACAAAACCCACCTATCAGCAAAAGAGCAAGTACACCAACTGTAGGGGTATCTGTGTCAAAAGATGCAAAAACGCAGCCTGCCGCGGCTACTCCGAAGGGCAACCTGCAAACACTGTGGCACAACTGGGGTGAGTTGCCAACTCGTGAATAGAAGATAACATATAAATGTAATCGCGAGTATGCACGTGCAACGATACTCTAACCTATATCAACAGATAACAACTATATGATGAACTAGATGCTCAACATGCAACAAGTATGATCTAATAACAACTCCATGTGATGAGCAAGAACTGTGATGATCAGGTATAGCAATGCAATCTAACAACCCTATATAGAATGAACAGGGTGTGCAATGATCAGGTATAGCAATGCAATCTAAGAACCCTATATAGAATGAACTGAGTGTGAAATGATCAGGTATAGCAATGCAATCTAACAACCCTATATAGAATGAACAGGGTGTGCAATGATCAGGTATAGCAATGTGTACTATATCAGGTACAATAGATACAGGATGAGATATCAATTACTACATACTGAGCATGGGAAATATAACATCTACACGGAATGTCATCGTGGAAAGTATAATCGGTACTCATCAATGCACCCAAATCCCAATACTACTCAGGCGTCGTCATCCTCCTCGGTCCTCCAATCCTGTAAATCTCATATAATCGTGAGTGCCCAACATCGGCACCCAAAATATCAAGAAATACTCGTGCCAAGCATCGACACGCAAATCCTCCTGTATAGGGCATCCGTCAGTCCGGATCAGCCCACGGGCTCTGTCTGCGGTATCGGCCCTCAGCCCCGGCAGTACGAGTCGTCCCGTATCCATCCATCGACTCTGGTCGGTATCCTCCGGATAACCGCCAGGTCCAACAACCAATCACCGGAAGGTAGTAGTCCCTTTGCCACACTCACCGTCTACTACACAGCGAAACCGTTCTCGCCCCGGGGTACCATACCGGGTCCACCATGTACCCGTAATCGGCATCATCCAACTCCTCGATTCGGGTTCACATATATCACTCTAGTACCGAGAAAACACATAATGGACGCAACGAAATATCATATCAAGGGAAACCGAGTTTTTAAATAATTAACTATTCTCTTTGAAATATCCACGGTTCCCCAAATCCAGAATTAACATGGAAATAACATATCTCAATGCGTAATCTAAGCAAGTATGAAGATATCAATATATGTGTGTGATTGAAACAATTTTCGGATTGTGTAATGTAATAGTATCGATTCAAATAGTCCCCGATTTCGGCACTATTTGATTAATCGTAGAATGCGAGACTGAGTAAGTAAATCAAATCGATAAGAGTCTCTTTGTGTCGGTAATTAGAAAATTTAATAAAGTTCACAATCAAAAAATTATATTTGACCGCAATCAACTACGGTGTCAGTTGTAGATCATAAGCGAGTGCGGATCGTCCACAGGGATTGTGCGATTCGTTTTTATATTTGATTTGTTTGAATCGAAAAGTTAATCGAAAAGAAAAGAAAACATGATTCAAGAATTTATCGATTGATTCAGGTGTCACAAGTTTAATCAAGAATCAAGAAACTGATAAACAATCAAGAATTGGGTTTCGATAATATTTCCAACCAAAATGTCAAGAATCTAAATGAGACTCGTAGGAATCGATCGGATCTATAGACGTGATGTAATCTCAAGATTTCGTGTTCTTGTCCTTCGAAGGATTGATACTAGATCGATGATGATCGATGAGAGTTAGGGCTTTCTTGATGAAACTAGGGTTTCATCATTTAACCCTTGTTCTTTCATCGATATCATTCATATTCTAGCCTCTAGCAATTTCAAGAAACGATCGTAACTCCCCAATCTCGAGCGATATCAATCAAGAAAGCTTCGCAACGAATTGGGTCGTCGATTCTTGAACTTGCTAGGGTTTACAAAACTCGTAGGATTCAAGAATCGATTTAAGATTTGTTACATCATCATTCTATTGATCGTCTCGACTCCTCGACGAGCGGAGTATTACTCAAACATCATTGCACAGAAAGCATTCAAGAATTGAAAAGATAACATGATGCAAGAATTTAAAGAAAACAAGTTAAAAGAATATCACCTTTTATTTATATCAACAATTTGATTACAGTCGCTCAAGAACTACAAGAGGAAGAACTAAATTGTTGAATTGGCGTCGCTCGGCTCCGTGAGTCGCGGATCGGCTTGGACCACTTGCTCTGTTGAAGATCGGCTCGGCTCATAAAAGGTTGCAAGACTTCTTGCTTGATGGGTACTCGGGATCTTGGCTTTTGATTGGAATTAGGGTTAGGGTTTCACACAAGTCCTCTCACTAGACTTGTGGAAGAAGAAGATGAAGAAAGAGATAGAATGGCCAAAATGAACTTATGGATTTATTTTTCCAAGATTGAATTCTTTTTACAAGTGATCCTAGGGTCTTATTTATAGAGCACCCAAACTCTAAGCCTTTGAGTTCCCTCCAAAAGTTTGTTGAAAGACTTCTAGAAGGAGTTTGTTAGGCTTAGCTTAGGGTTTAAGCTAGGGTTTAAGAAGAAGTTTCTAGAATGATAGGCTAGTTTTGTGTTGATCCCAAAGCTTGCTGATCTGGCAGAAGTCTCTGGAGTCTTCTGGAAATTGGAGTGTCTTTTTGAAGTGTAGGAGCTAAGCTAGGAGTTCTGCAGCAAAATTGGAGTGATGATCTGTCAAGGCCGCCGCGGAACCGCGGCGCAAGCAGGCTCCGGCCGTGGTTCCGCGGCCTTGTAGGAGGCTTGGAGCTTGGTTCTTATGGTGTGGTCTTTTGATGGTATTTGGGGCTTCATCTGATATGTTGATTTGTATTTTCCCTTTTGTATTGATACCAGAACTGAAATCATTGAGTTGGCGTCATGTTTTAGCGGTACCGTATAAATTCTTGGCCTTTCTTCTGGATTTTCCTGCACAGATCTCAAAACAAGTGTTGCGCAAATGTAGGGATGATGCGATGCCATGAAATGTGGTTAATTTCCTTTATAGTGTCAGTTTCAGAGTCTAATACATGCAATCTGATATTTTGCGACAGTTTTGCTAATATGTAAAATATGAATGCCGAACACTTCTATATGGATGCAAATGATGAGGAAATTGCCGGCTAAAATATGCAATATTTTCGACTAATCAAATTCCCCCAAACTTAATTTCGATCCTCTCGAGCGAACTGTTTTATTAAAAAAAAGAGAAGGAGAAAATAAAGAAAGAGAAAAAATAACTAGCACACTTTCGTAGGCAACACGATTGCACTGAGCACGTGCAACAAGCCTTTAAACCTCTAGGTGTCCCTAGTAGGAGGAGTGTTGTCTCCTGAGGGTTTTCAGCGGATTGCACCCACAAAATCCAATAATAAAAGAAAGATCATGAATATTACATTTAAAGAAAAGAATCGTAGAAGAAAAGCCTTGAAAATTATGGTTTCCAACTAAGCTAGCTTTTCGGTTGTCATGAGCCCTATCTTAATGGTCATGAAAAGATGTTAGAAATCACGTCCTCCCTCAATAAAACATCTTCTTATTCTTCATTCCTATCTTTATTCCAAACATCGATCATATAACCCTGCGTGTGTGTAAAGGACATCCCTACACCCGGAGAATTCAATTCAAGCTATCATACTCTTGCCCATCAGCCTTAGTACTTTTTAATTAATGAATATTTAGATGAGATTGCTCACACACTTTCATGCGACCGTTAATACTTCTTGAGGTACTAACCGACCGATTACTCCTGTGCTTGCTTACTTGGTGTATTTTCCTCGTCTTGCACCACCTCAGGCATAGCAGTGACTCCCAGACCAGTTGGCCTTAGGGCACTAGGTGAAGAAGCACCTTCGCTATACATTTTTTTATTGCCCTTGGTGATAACAAAACCAGTGTCCATTTTTCTCACCACTTTATATTTTCTTTATTCATTTTTTTTATTTTCTTCATACTTTTGGCTTTAAGACAAGAGCATTTCAAGGTATTCTCTACTATCCCGGGCTTTAAGACGTGTGTAAGTGCGAATAGCAAGGTATCAACGTTCAAAATGTTTGGCTTTCAGAATAAAAACTATTTTTCAGACTTATTTTTATCCTCAGATTAGTGACGTCCTTCATCTTACTCACCCTTGGGACAACGGCTCATAACTACTTATTACTAGTTCGTATAAGAAAACTTCTAATTTTCTTAGTTTTCTTAAATTTTTCCAATCTCATGGATGTAATTTTTCACTATCTAAACTTTCATTATCTTATTTATATACAAAAAAAGTGTAAATATTAAGATTATTTTTATACTTGAAAATTTTTAAATTTTTATGGGTTTTAAAATTTTTTCAATTTTTATAGATTTTTTTTTTATTTTTAAAAGAAATGTTTTGTGCTTATGCAAATGATATGTATATGATGCAAAAATAAGCATAAACCTCCCCCAAACTTGTTTTCAACAGTGTCCTCACTGTTGCCAACCGCTATACCTACAAAAACTGTAAGACTGGGGGGAATTATTAGTGGGGGCAAACTATATAAGTTAAGAACTTCCCCCAAACTTACTCTTTTCACTCACCTTCATTCAAAAAAAATGATGCAGTGATATACTGGATATGAAGGTGAGACGGAGGAATTTTAATCAAAATAAACTGGCTCTTGTAAGAACAAGAGCTCCTCCGTGGGGTCAGTGGAAAAATACGGCTTAAGTCTATGTCCATTTACTTTGAAAAATGTGCCATTTTTAACATTTTCTACTTCTACTGCCCCGTGCGGGTATACAGACCGCACAACAAAAGGTCCCTTCCATCGCGATCGGAGCTTACCCGCGTGAAGGTGTAATCGTGAATCATAAAGAAGGACTTGATGACCAGGTGAAAATGTTTTCCTCAAAATGTTTTTATCGTGAAAAACCTTAGTCCTATTCTTTGTGATTACAGCATTATCATAAGCTTCATCACGGAGTTCGCTTAGCTCATTAAGTTGCAGCTTCCGAAAGTTGCAAGCAAGGTTTAGATCAAAATTTATTTCTTTTATAGTCCACAATGCTTTATGCTCTATCTCGACGGGTAAATGACATGCTTTTCCAAACACTGTCCTATATGGAGACATTCCTAAGTCGGTTTTAAATGCAGTCCTGAATGCCCAAAGAGCATCCGTCAGTTTGGTCGACCAGTCTTTTCTATTTTTAGCAACAGTTTTCTCCAGGATAAGTTTGATTTGTCTGTTTGAGATTTCAGCCTGCCCGCTTGTTTGGGAATGATAGGGTGTAGAAAGTCGGTGGTTGATTGAGTATTTTCGCATCAGAGTCTCGAAAGATCTGTTGCAGAAATGTGTCCCATTATCGCTAATGATAGCGCGTGGGTGTCCAAATCCCGAAAAGATATTCTCTTTCAAGAACTTAATGACAACTTTCTTGTCATTAGTGCGACATGGAATAGCTTCTACCCACTTTGAGACATAATCAACCGCCAGCAATATGTAAAGATTCCCAAAGGAGTTGGGAAAAGGACCCATAAAATCAATGCCCCAAACATCAAATATTTCAACAGCCAGAATGGGTTGCTGAGGCATTTCATTCCTCTGGGATATTCTACCCGTATACTGACATTGTGTACAGGTTTTGTAATAGTCAAATGCGTCCTTGAATAAGGTCGGCCAATAAAATCCACATTGCAAAACCTTTTCCACTGTCTTTCTAGGACCAAAATGACCTCCACAGGCCTGATCATGACAAAATGAAAGAACACTCTTGAACTCTTCATTCGGGACACACCAGCGAATGATCTGATCAGGACAATATTTAAACAAATAGGGCTCGTCCCAGTAAAAGTGTTTTACTTGGGAAAGAAAACGGTATTTGTCCTGTTTAGACCAATCGCTGGGTATCAGTCCCGTGGCATGATAGTTCACAATATCCCTGAACCATGGTTCAGCAGATATGCTCAAGAGTTGTTCGTCAGGAAATGAGTCATTAATCGGCAGGGTCACAGGGGAAGAAATGATGCGTGAAAGATGGTCAGCTACTACATTTTCACATCCTTTCTTATCTTTGATAACAAGATCGAATTCTTGTAACAGAAGGATCCAACGTATTAGTCGACCTTTTGCATCTTTCTTCACCAGAAGATGTTTTAAAGCGGAATGGTCAGTATACACAACTATAGGTGAGCCAATTAAGTAAGGCCTGAATTTTTCTAATGCAAATACAACCGCTAAGAGTTCTTTTTCTGTGGTTGTATAATTGATTTGCGCATCATTCAGGGTCTTACTTGCATAGTATATCACGTGTGGCATCTTTTCGATGTGTTGTCCTAAGACTGCACCTACTGCAAAATCAGATGCGTCACACATCAGCTCAAAGGGGTAGTCCCAGTTTGGTGATGATAGCACGGGGGCTGAAGTGAGTGAATGTTTAAGTGAGTCGAAAGCTGTCTTGCAGTCCGAGTCAAAATGGAAGGTCGTATCCTTGGCCAGGAGAAGAGTTAAAAGTCTAGCAATTTTGCTAAATTCCTTAATGAATCTCCTATAAAAGCCCGCATGGCCAAGGAAAGATCGAATATCTTTAATGCTTTTGGGATGAGGGAGGTTTTGAATGACATCTATCTTAGCTCTGTCAACCTCAATGCCTTTCTGTGAAATGACATGTCCAAGTACTATTCATTCTTGGACCATAAAATGGCATTTTTCCCAGTTCAATGTCAAGTTCTTCTCTTTGCAACGAGTTAGAACAGCGTCAAGATTCGATAGGCAATCAGAAAAAGAGTCTCCAAAAATCGAGAAATCGTCCATAAAGATCTCCAGAAAATTCTCTACCATATCAGAGAATATCCCCATCATACACCGCTGAAAGGTAGCGGGAGCATTGCAAAACCCAAAGGGCATGCGACTGTAAGCAAAGGTACCAAAAGGACAAGTAAAAGTGGTTTTATCTTGATCCTTTTTGGCAATGGGGACCTGATTATAGCCTGAGTATCCGTCCATAAAAAAATAATACTCTCGTCCCGCTAAGCGTTCCAGCATCTGATCAATGAATGGTAGAGGAAAGTGGTCTTTCCTCGTGGCAGCATTGAGTTTTCTATAATCAATACATACACGCCACCCAGTTTGGGCGCGTGTTTGAATCAACTCATTTGCCTCATTGGTTATAACAGTGATGCCGGATTTCTTAGGAACGACATGTATAGGACTCACCCACTGGCTATCGGAGATGGGGTATATAATACCATTATCTAAGCATTTGACGATCTCTTTCATGACCGCTTCCTTCATGACGGGATTCAACCGTCTCTGTGGTTCTCGGGTTGGTCTGGCATCATCCATCACATGTATATGATGTTCAACTATCAAGGGACTAATCCCTTTGATGTCCGCCATACTCCAACCAAACGCCTCTTTGTTAGATCTCAATACCGATAAAAGTGCATTCTCTTGCTCTGATGCAAGAGATGCGGAAATGATAACCGGTAAAGACTCATTCTCACCTAAATATGCATATTTAAGGTGAGAAGGTAAAATTTTGAGATCTAACTCAGGCGGAGAAATGATAGAAGGAGGGATCATTGAGTGATTTTTGGATTTACAAAGAAGCTCAGAGCCTGTGAAAGATACAGACTCGGGTGGAGAAAAGTCAGGAGTGCAGGACTCAAGAGTAGAGAAAGTGTCCTCACTAAGATCATGTGTGAAATCAAACAGAGATGTGGTAATGTCATCGAGATCAGTAAAGCAAAGTTCCTCAGCTCCACAACTATCGGGAGCGATCTCATGGACAGAGCACACATCTAAAATATGAGCAGAGGGTTCTGATGGCTGACTTCCAACTTTGTAGATATTTAGTTCAATGGTCATATTTCCAAAAGATAAGTTCATTGAACCATTTCTACAGTTTATAACAGCGTTGGAAGTGGCAAGGAAAGGACGACCCAGAATCACCGGAATTTGGCCCCGGGGGTTTGCTACAGGATGTGTGTCGAGCACAATGAAGTCTACAGGGAAAAAAATTCCCCGACCTTTATCAACACATCCTCTAATTCACCCCTTGGTTTGGTGATAGATCGGTCTGCCATCTGGAGAGTGCAGTGAGCAGGTTTCAGCTCTCCAATCCCTAATTGCTCATAGACAGAATAAGGAAGCAGGTTAACACTTGCGCCAAGATCTAAAAGAGCACGATTTATGTTTTTACCCCCAATCGAAATCGATATTGTAGGACATCCTGGGTCCTTTCGTTTCTTTGGTAGCTGGGGTATAAAAGCAGTGCTAATATTATTAGACATGAAGACCTTCTTCGGCACTTGAGTCTTCCTCTTCCTAGTGCACAAGTCCTTAAGAATTTTCGCATAAGCGGGGACTTGTTGAATCGCATCTAGGAGAGGGATATTGATGTTAACCTGTTTGAACATTTCCAAAAATTTTTCCATATGAGGACTCGTTCTATTACCCCTTAACCGATTCGGGTAAGAAGCTTTCGCAATAAGCGCCGGGTCCATCATAGGAGAAGGAAGAGGGGGTAGACGCGGTCCCAAAAGAGGTGTGGGGACCGTCTGTGGAGAACTAGAAGGGCTATACTGAGGTGTCGAGCCTAATGGGAAATGGAGAATAGGCTCGCGAGAAAGTGGTGTGGTAGAAGAAGAAGGATCAGAAGGAGAAGTGTGTGTGTGTGGAAAGGTCTCAGCCGGGGTGTTGATATGATTTTCAGTATCATCAATACCTTCCCCGATATGATTGTTCAGCACTCTTTCCGATCTCAACGTTGTGACGGCATTTACATTGTAATACCCAGGATTCTGTAGGGGTTGAGAGGGAAGTTTCCCTTTTTCTCTCGCACTCATTTCGGCTTTTAGTCGTGCGATTTCAGCTTCCATCGTTCTGATACTCTCAGCTTGGGACGCTGAGTTTTTCTTTATCTCACTGACGGAAGATTTAACCTCAGTCGAAACCTCTATGAAATTTGATAAAAGTGATTTCATGGTTTGAGTGAATTGAGAGAACTCGTCAGAACAGGTCATAGGATTAGATTGTGCAGGAGTGTTGACCTGATTTTGGAAATTTTGTGACTGGTAGGGGTGCTGAGTGAGTTGAAGGGGTTGCTGTTGTGGTGGAGGAAGAGCCCTTTGAAAATTATTCGTGTTTGGAACCGTGTTTTGAGATTGGTTTTGGTTCCAAGCGAAATTCGGGTAATTCCTCCAACCCTGATTGTACGTGGAAGAATATGGATCGTTTCTAGGTCTTTGAAATGCGGCATTAGAATGCTCGTGACCTTGAAACGCAGAGTTTAATGGACATTCTTCCGTTAAATGAGACGGATCAGAACAACACCCACAAACAGTTTTGGGGAGTGACACTGGGTTTAGGGAGGCTGCTGCAAATTTGTGTTCCATAGCGTCGAGCTTCTTTTGCATTGCTGCCATCTCAGCTCGAACACCTATGGACACATCTATTTGGTGTACGCCATCCCTATTCAATGGTCGGGTTCCACTCTCCCACTGTAGTGATTTTTCAGCGAACTCTTCTAAATACTTCCAAGCTTCTCCATCATCTTTGGTCATAAAAGTACCTTGACACATGTTTTCAAGGCTCTGTTTAGTGCTTGGGTCAATGCCCTCATAAATGATTCGGCACAATTCCCATCTCGGGATGCCGTGATGAGGACACTGAACTAATAGATCCTTAAAACGTTCAAAGCATTTTGAAAAAGGTTCAGTAGGGAGCTGGGCAAATTGATTCAGTTCGCTACGGATTCGAGCTGTCTTTTGTATTGGGTAAAATTTCTTAAGGAATGCAGCGACGAATTCTTCCCAATTTGTAATAGAGTGTGCGGTAGTGTTTTATAGCCACTTCTCGGCTATATCGCACAATGTAAATGGAAGAAGTCGTAGACACATAGCATCCACTGAAAGTTGTGACGTACCCATCATTGCGCATACGTTTTCAAATTTGGTAATGAAAACGTAAGCGTCCTCAGTCTCGAGTCCGTGGAATTTGGGTAAAAGATTGATATACTGGGGCTTAATCTCAAAGTTATCCCCATTGGCTGGTGGTGTGGATAAGCAGGTCGAAAGAGGACCTCGAATAGGGTAGCACCTCTCCTGGAGAGAGATGCGGGGTGGATTCTGCGCACCAACGGACGGCGGCAGATTAGGGTTAAAGAAGTTTGATGGATTCGGATCCATCGGTGTGGGTGTGGAAGTGGGTAAAGAAAAGGTAAATGGAGAAATATCGACTTCGGAGTTGACTAAACGGGCACTAGAATCCCGTGTCCAGCCTATCTTGTACTAAAAAGGGTTAGTACAAGTGGCAGCGTTGACTTATAATTAGGGGTAATGAATGAATGCGGTGTTCGCTTTGAAAAAGGGACGGATTTTTGAAAAAATGACGCGACACAACAAATGCAGCACACAACCCTAGAATCTAGTGGTCACCTAGGTCTGGCTCTAGACCGCTCCTAACTGCCAAAAGATAAGTCGCAGGATAGAATCCTCCACTGCCACTTTGTCCCCCTGTGGCCGGAAAAGTGCCAGGTAAGTGGGAAGGTACTCCACTACCTAAGTTGTGGGCCTAATTAAAAACCACTAGCCTTAGACACACTCGCCTTAGGCACCACAAGAAAACGCGGATAAGCAATGAATTACCCACGGCCTTCTCTTGTCCTAATTGAGCGCGACAGTCCTTAGAGTCATCTCTAGATTTCTTTTAGTTAATGTGGGTCAATGCGGATGCGAGTTTTGTTGTTTTCGGGGCCTAGGAAGGGTAATGAAATCCACACCTAATTTGGATTTGGCCATGCCCCTTAATATCCGTATTTAGAATGCAAACAACCAAGAAATCAAAATCACGCACAAATTTAATTTTTGCTTTTTGCGGCGCTTCGATTATTTGCAAAGAAACCTGCAGAAAATTATTAGTTGGAGCTAAAAAGAGGAGAGAGGAGAAGGTAAGAAATCACCTGAAGAAAATTTTTGCAGAGAACCCTCAAGGCCACCGCGGTTCCGCCGCAATAGGCTTCAAATGCCGCGCTTCCGCGGTTGAAGTGTGGGAACACTGCACCAAAATTCTTCAGATGCTTCCTGTTGATAACTCCAGCTCTCTGGAATTTTCCAAATTTTTTTTTCAATTGCCAAACAGCTCCAGATTTCCTTGCAATGAACCATAACAAATCGTTTAGGGTTTGCACGAATTTTGATCTCAAAATAACACTGGAATAATTCTTTCAATTCAAACTATAGTATGAAACGAATTAGCGCGCGATCCCCGGCAACGGCGCCATTTTGATTGAAACAATTTCCGGATTGTGTAATGTAAAAGTATCGATTCAAATAGTCCCCGATTTCGGCACTATTTGATTGATCGTAGAATGCGAGACTGAGTAAGTAAATCAAATCGATAAGAGTATCTTTGTGTCGATAATTAGAAAATTGAATAAAGTTCACAATCAAAAAATTATATTTGACCGTAATCAACTACGGTGTCAGTTGTAGATCATAAGCGAGTGCGGATCGTCCACAGGGATTGTGCGATTCGTTTTTATATTTGATTTGTTTGAATCGAAAAGTTAATCGAAAAGAAAAGAAAACATGATTCAAGAATTTATCGATTGATTCAGGTGTCACGAGTTTAATCAAGAATCAAGAAACTGATAAACAATCAAGAATTGGGGTTCGATAATATTTCCAACCAAAATGTCAAGAATCTAAATGAGGCCCGTAGGAATCGATCGGATCTATAGACGTGATGTAATCTCAAGATTTCGTGTTCTTGTCCTTCGAAGGATTGATACTAGATCGATGATGATCGATGAGAGTTAGGGCTTTCTTGATGAAACTAGGGTTTCATCATTTAACTCTTGTTCTTTCATCGATATCATTCATATTCCAGCCTTTAGCAATTTCAAGAAACGATCGTAACTCCCCAATCTCGAGCAATATCAATCAAGAAATCATCGCAACGAATTGGGTCGTCGATTCTTGAACTTTCTAGGGTTTACAAAACTCGTAGGATTCAAGAATCGATTTAAGATTTGTTACATCATCATTCTATTGATCGTCTCGACTCCTCGACGAGCGGAGTATTACTCAAACATCATTGCACAGAAAGCATTCAAGAATTGAAAAGATAACATGATGCAAGAATTTAAAGAAAACAAGATAAAAGAATATCACCTTCTATTTATATCAACAATTTGATTACAGTCGCTCAAGAACTATAAGAGGAAGAACTAAATTGTTGAATTGGCGTCGCTCGGCTCTGTGAGTCGCGGATCGGCTTGGACCACTTGCTCTGTTGAAGATCGGCTCGGCTCATAAAAGGTTGCAAGGCTTCTTGCTTGATGGGTACTCAGGATCTTGGCTTTTGATTGGAATTAGGGTTAGGGTTTCACACAAGTCCTCTCACTAGACTTGTGGAAGAAGAAGATGAAGAAAGAGATAGAATGGCGAAAATGAACTTATGGATTGATTTTTCCAAGATTGAATTCTTTTTACAAGTGAGCCTAGGGTCTTATTTATAGAGCACCCAAACCCTAAGCCTTTGAGTTCCCTCCAAAAGTTTGTTGAAAGACTTCTAGAAGGAGTTTGTTAGGCTTAGCTTAGGGTTTAAGATAGGGTTTAAGAAGAAGTTTCTAGAATGATAGGCTAGTTTAGTGTTGATCCCAAAGCTTGCTGATCTGGCAGAAGTCTCTGGAGTCTTCTGGAAATTGGAGTGTCTTTTTGAAGTGTAGGAGCTAAGCTAGGAGTTCTGCAGCAAAATTGGAGTGATGATCTGTCAAGGCCGCCGCGGAACCGCGGCGCAAGCAGGCTCCGGCCGCGGTTCCGCGGCCATGTAGGAGGCTTGGAGCTTGGTTCTTCTGGTGTGGTCTTTTGATAGTATTTGGGGCTTCATCTAATATGTTGATTTGTATTTTCCCTTTTGTATTGATACCAGAACTGAAATCATTGAGTTGGCATCATGTTTTAGCGGTACCGTATAAATTCTTGGCCTTTCTTCTAGATTTTCCTGCACAGATCTCAAAACAAGTGTTGCGCAAATGTAGGGATGATGCGATACCATGAAATGTGGTTAATTTCCTTTATAGTGTCGGTTTCAGAGTCTAATACATGCAATCTGATATTTTGCGACAGTTTTGCTAATATGTAAAATATGAATGCCGAACACTTCTATATGAATGCAAATGATGAGGAAATTGCCGGCTAAAGTATGCAATATTTTCGACTAATCTGTGTGCACTGGTATGAATATACAGTGTACATGTGCACAGGTATGAAGATATCAATGTATGTGTGCACAGATATGAGTATACAGTGTGCATGTGCGCAGGTATGATGATATCAATGTATGTGTATGTAGTACCAGTAAGGGTATGCGATGCATATGTGCCCAAATATGGATATAACATATGCTGTTATGCGGCAAATCATGACAACATCAATAAGGTAGAATCAGTATGATATATGATTTATAGCAATCCTATAATGTGAGTGTCATGGCAATCACTAACGGTGTGAGTGTAGCATATCAATCGTGCTCGTGCGACTTGAACCGTTAGTGACAGTGCAGTGTTCAATGCTATCATTTCTATATACAACAATAAAGTATGCTACTACAGTCCATATGAACATCTACAATCTAATATCCTAACTCGCCCTGACGCTTAACGCCATACGGGCGATTTCCCCGTAGATGTTAAATCTACTCACCTGGTCGTGCGCTACTCATAGCCGACCACCTGCTTCCCTTTCTTAGCTTCGTCCGACGTACCCGCCTGCGAACCTGGAATTACACAAGAATCCAAATATAAGCAACTATCTCGCAAAACGCGATATCGAAGTCAAACGATACGCTCGCGTCGCGAACTAAACGCGCATGTGTACGATACGCTAAACGTGTGCACGCGTCTAAAACTAACCCCGACACGCCGCGATACGCTGAATCATGGAACCCTCTCGCGTATCGCGCGTATCGCGCGAACCTAACGTACTAGAAATACGATATAACGTCCCAGATTCTACCCAGGCAAACAACTTACAAAACTATACATACCATTGGCCTAGAAATAACAATAGACTCCTACCCATCTAAACATAACCCAAAAATTCCCCTATCTGGCCGCAAATTGAGGCCAGAAAGATTAAACCGGCGGCCTCGCTATGGGGTGGGGGTCTCGGGCTCTGGTGGTGTGGTCTATACCTTGTATACAAGCTCCAGTTAACTCAATTTCAACCTGAACTACTCGGGACTATAGCAGATCACAGAAATCCAAAAAGTTCACTTAAAAACACTAAATTTGCACAATTAGAAACCCTATGCTATTTTGGTGTAATCTGGGGTCTAACTAGGTTTACATGGTCTTAATAACACCTAATTAGGCTAGGCTAACCAATACTAACAGCACTAAACCATAAGTTCACACAAATCACCATTTCAAGCACAAAATCTCACTTTTTACTCAAACCGAAGCTAAACTACACATACGCTAAGCAAACAAGAAGTTGGGCTCAGATTCTATACCTTACAAGACCCTAGGTGCAAGGAGAAAGGAGGTGGAGAAGATGGAAAGTGCTGCTGCAGCTGCTGGGGGCTGCTGTTGATGTTGCTGCTGCCACTGCTTGCTGCTGCTGATGCTACTGATGATGATGCTGTTGCTGCTGCTAGTTGCTGCTGCTGCTGGGGCTTCTTCTGCAGCTACTGCCTCTCTCTCTCTCTCAGCTGAGTGTGTGTGTGTGAGAGAGTTGTGAGGAAAAGTGAGGAAAGAAATGAGGCCCCAAGTCAACAACTCCCTCTCTCTTTCCCTCTCTCTTCATTTAATGAGCATGGCTCAAGCCATGCCCATACTCCCTCTCTCATGCACCAAGTCAACAAAAGAAAAAGAAAAGAAATTCAAATAAACAAAACACACAAATAAATAAAACCCAAATACACCTAATGAAAATCAATTAACTTAAAGATAATGGGTTAATCCTTCATGCTAGCTAATCATGGTTTAACCCCAAATCTAAACCATAGTTAACATGCACAAGTGTGTGTGCGCCTAGAAAAATCCTAATAAAATATTCATTAATTAGAATAAAATATCAGAAACTTAATTTGGTAAACTTTTTACCAAAAACTATCTAGTAAAATATAATTAACCCATAAACACGACGTAAGGTGTTACAATCTTCCCCCTTAAAGAAAATTCATCCCCGAATTTTAAAATACAAACCTACGCATACCTTCAGAGAGATGAGGGAACTTCTCCCGCATCTCGCCCTCGGCCTCCCAAGTGATCTCTTTACCGCTTGGGATGCACCAAAATACCTTGACTGATGGAAAGACCTTCGATCGAAGCTTCTTCACTTGCCGGTCCAATACTACGGCTAGCTGTTGGTGAACGAAGGATCACACTCGAACTAAATTGTCTGGTGCTGAATCCAATGAGAAAGGTCATGAAGGTAATTGCAAAGTATCAACATAGGAATTACGGGGTGAATATTCAATAATCTGGGTGGAAGTGCCCAACTTAAGGCAACGAACCAACTCGCCTTAGGGATCCTAAAAAGGCTTACTATCCTGGAAAGCTTCCCAAAAGTCAACATGTCATTTATCGGAAACTTCCGTGAGAATACATGATCTGCCATTGCGAGCTCGAATCTGCGACCCTCTTGGTCAGCATCTGATCTCTATCCGCAAAGACCGTTCTCATCCTGACCCAAAACAACCAAGTCATTTCCGAGATTTCTAAACTAGCTGAGGTCCAATAATCTTATAACACGGAGTTAGGAAAAATAGACTGGTGACCGACACGACCTAACCTCTAAACCTAAAGGTTACCAATTGGAGTGTCTCCTGATAACTGCTATCAAAGGAGAACCCTATCGATGGCAAACGACGATCCCCAACTTCCGACAACAATTTCTACACACGCACAACTTAACAATAACAACTAAGCAAACTGAGTATCACCGGATGACAAACATCCGAATGGAGTCACATCCTGACAACTCCTAGGTGGACACCATAACGAATTTTGGGGAGATCTGCTCTCGTTCCCTCTTCGGAACGGTTAAAGGTTGCAACTCTCCCGTCAGTCTCAGTTGCTCAACTCAAGCACACAATAAGACAGACACCTTAAAACGAATCCCAAGACTTCTCTTTCTATCCTTGCCCACCCGCAACTACCTTACAAGTCACGTTAACAGTTGGTGGGGCTTGAATGAGTACAGGGAGTTGACCGATGTGCCTGCCCTAGGATTCCACGTCTCTTCCTCATAACATTAGGTACACAAGTGTCTCTCTAGCCTAGCACACCCTTGCATTACCCAGCCGAGTAGGCTCCAATATCTCTGACGAACGAGCGTCGGCGGGCAGTGCCTCGCGAAAGCGATTTAAGAAAAGTGGTCGGGCGCGGACATGAGCCAGCTGTCTCCTTAGTAGAGACGGACTTAAGTTGTACTCACCGATCGCACAAGAACTGTAAATCTACGGAGGACTATCACACAATCAAAACCCGCTGCAGGAAGATGTACATTTAACTCTGGTGGTCCGTGAAAATCTGACAGGACTCTCAAACAAGTGGTGTCTCTAATCTCCAACGCAAAACCATCGCGGCCATCTCCAGATCATGAGTGGGATATCCTTCTCGTACTTCCTCCAAATGTAGGGAAGCAAAAGCGATAACTCCATTGTGTCACCTCAGTACACATTCGAGTCCTACTCACAAAACAACACAGTTAAACCACAAAGTCGCCCGAACCAAAAAGCAAGGAAAGGGCTGAAGCAGTTGTTAACCGAGTCTTCAACTGCGGAAACTCCGCACACAAGCCTCAGTCCAAAGAAAAGAAACCTCCATTCCAGTCAATTTAGTCAACGGTGCAGCATTACACTAGCAATCCTGGAAGAAACGACAGTAAAAACCTACTAAGCCCCAAAAATCTACGGACCTCCGTTCTGCTCACAAGTTTGGGCCTAAGCTGTACGGACACGATCTTCCTCGGAACCATACAAAGTCGTCTCGGTAACTACAAAACATAGGAGTCAACACAACAAGCTTAAAGGGACACTCTGAGAATCTAGTAAACCGCTGGGGCTCTCCCAGTATCCGTATAACAGATCCTCAAGTGCTACCCTAACCCTCAAGGCACACTAAAAAGACTAGGTTGTCGTAAATAACACAACAATAACTAGTCGAGGAACGGCCCGAAGAAAACCAGTTCATCACACCTACGAATGCTGCTAGAGCATTGGTAAGTCCAGTGACACACCCAAAACACACCAAGCCCGTAGCATGCACAAGGCAGTCTTCAGAATGTCATCACTCCGGACCCGCAACAATGGTGACCCGATCCCAAACGAACTTAGATCAAGTCTCCCACTCTGACACTGATCGAAGAAATCGTCAATGTGAGGTACAGGATACCTATCCGCACCGTAAACCGGTTCAATTAACGATCCATCAATACACAACCTCAATCTGTCATCTTTCTTCTTGACGAACAGAAAAAGGAACTTCCTAATGCGAAACACCCAGACGCACAAACTCCCTCAACAACAACTCTGCAGCAGATCCTTAGCTCCTTAAGCTTCGCCGGCTCATCTGGAACGACGTCGGAAAAAATCTTTCCACGAAAGAAAACCGGTCCAACAAACCAACTGTGGCTACAGCATCACGAAAAACGCCAAGAATCCATGACATCTCCTCAGAGCCGACTAGAGAACAAGGCTGAATTCAAGCTATAAGAGGCGGCACCACTATCCACCTGCACAATAAGAACTGACTTGCCCGGGAAAACAAAACCTAACTGTTTCCTCACGGTAGCCCACAACGCCTAGCACATAGCTAACCAGTCCGTGCCCAGGAGATTGCCAAATCCAACATCTTTAGGAAGTTCAAAATGACAGACGAATCTCTGTCTCCTATCCGATGGGCATAAGATCGAAGTACGTGTTGCACAACAAAAGGATTGCTGACGGAAGTTAACACAATAAACGGCTAATCTACCCAGCACGACTCTCGTCCTAACTCGGCACGAAGTTTGTAAACATACGAGTGCATGAATCCGGATCAAACAATACGTGTGCAACAAAAGGACATATTGGAGTACCTGAAACAACAGCATTGGACGCCGGAGCATCCTGATGAGTCGAAGCGAAAACTTGGGCCTGCCCTCCATCTGCGACTGATCGAACTCCTCCTCTACTAGCCTGACACCTCTGTACGAACCCTCCATGTCCACGACGTCTCAGAATACGACCCTAACGTGGTGTGAAGGGAAACTTCCTGATGAGGTGTTGAAGGCTTCCGCATCGTAAACACCTACGCGCTACCTGCTGTCCTGCCTGGGGATGAAAGCCAAACGACTGTCTTCGTCCCAAGCCTCTGCTCTGGGCTGGTACACCAGTACGATTCCACAACTGTTCCGGAATTCTCACGGTTTCTGGAAGACGTGTCTCGTAAACTGGGGCTGTCTCCACCGGTGCTATGTAGGGGACGGAATACTGCATGATGATCGCAAGGAACAACTGGGTAACAGGGGTGACAACCACCTGTCGCTGAGCTCGAACGACCTCTACCAATGAGCTCATCGTCTGGCGCAAGCCCTGCATCTCTGCCACTAGTCTAGCGATCTGATCTGTCGTAGGGGAAACAATCTGTCCCGGTACAACAGGGGTACTACTCGGATCAGTCCTCGACTCAGACGAATCAACTCGAACCTCGGCTCTCACGACCGCTCTCTGCACCCTCGTAGTCCTTGGCGGCATAATGGCTGAAAAGAAGGTAGGATTCGATGAGGATACGAAAATCGAATCACAAGGATATATACGATCATAAAGGAAATTCAATCAATAAGTCCTAAGGTCTCTTAGACGGAGTACCGTGTCGTGAGTATGCCGCGGAACATACGCACGCTACGCCACTCTGCTGCAGCTACCTACTCTATCATACCAGGGCCATCCTACACTCTGAAGGTAAAACCTACGCTCTGATACCAACTTTGTCATGACCCAAAGTTTGGCCCGTGACCGGCACTTAACCACGTAACGTCTACAGGCGTGACGCGACTAAGTAAGCCGAAAACCCAGAAATCAAACCAGTAAAAGTATAGAGTGTTTTAAGCTTTTGATAGAACCAAATACTAAGATGTCAAGAAACCCTAAGTAGACAATTACCAAGATAACAATATACGACGCCATAGCGAAGAAAATGAGCAACAAGTAGGAATCATCACAGATAGAATAACTGCATAAGTAAAGTCGGCTCACAACGAGCTCGACACCAGAATACAAAATAATATACATCGTCCTCACAACTGGTCTCTAAGTCAATACATAAGTGGTAGATGGAGAGTACTAGATACAACAATGTACATAACTGAAAGATAACCAGATACCGCACAAAACCCACCTATCAGCAAAAGAGCTAGTACACCAACTGTAGGGGTATCTGTGTCAAAAGATGCAAGAACGCAGCCTGCCGCGACTACTCTGAAGGGCAACCTGCAAACACTGTGGCACAACGGGGGTGAGTTGCCAACTCGTGAATAGAAGTTAACATATAAAGGTAATCGCGAGTATGCATGTGCAACGATACTCTAACCTATATCAACAGATAACAACTATATGATGAACTGGATGCTCAACATGCAACAAGTATGATCTAATAACAACTCCATGTGATGAGCAAGAACTGTGATGATCAGGTATAGCAATGCAATCTAACAACCCTATATAGAATGAACAGGGTGTGCAATGATCAGGTATAGCAATGCAATCTAATAACCCTATATAGAATGAACAGGGTATGAAATGATCAGGTATAGCAATGCAATCTAACAACCCTATATAGAATGAACAGGGTGTGCAATGATCAGGTATAGAAATGTGTACTATATCAGGTACAATAGATACATGATGAGATATCAATTACTACATACTGAGCATGGAAAATATAACATCTACACGGAATGTCATCGTGGAAAGTATAATCGATACTCATCAATGCACCCAAATCCCAATACTACTCAGGCGTCGTCATCCTCCTCGGTCCTCCAATCCTGTAAATCTCATATAATCGTGAGTGCCCAACATCGGCACCCAAAATATCAAGAAATACTCGTGCCAAGCATCGACACGCAAATCCTCCTGTATAGGGCATCCGTCAGTCCGGATCAGCCAACAGGCTCTGTCTGCGGTATCGGCCCTCGGCCCCGGCAGTACGAGTCGTCCCGTATCCATCCATCGACTCTGGTCGGTATCCTCCGGATAACCGCCAGGTCCAACAACCAATCACCGGTAGGTAGTAGTCCCTCTGCCAGGCTCACCGTCTACTACACAGCGAAACCATTCTCGCCCCGGGATACCATACCGGGTCCACCATGTACCCGTAATCGGCCTCATCCAACTCCTCGATTCGGGTTCATATATATCACTCTAGTACCGAGAAAACACATTGTGGACGCACCGAAATATCATATAAAGGGAAACCGGGTTTTTAAATAATTAACTATTCTCTTTGAAATATCCACGGTTCCCCAAATCCAGAATTAACATGGAAACAACATATCTCAATGTGTAATCTAATCAAGTATGAAGATATCAATATATGTGTGTGATTGAAACAATTTCCGGATTGTGTAATGTAAAAGTATCGATTCAAATAGTCCCCGATTTCGGCACTATTTGATTGATCGTAGAATGCGAGACTGAGTAAGTAAATCAAATCGATAAGAGTCTCTTTGTGTCGGTAATTAGAAAATTGAATAAAGTTCACAATCAAAAAATTATATTTGACCGCAATCAACTACGGTGTCAGTTGTAGATCATAAGCGAGTGCGGATCGTCCACAGGGATTGTGCGATTCGTTTTTATATTTGATTTGTTTGAATCGAAAAGTTAATCGAAAAGAAAAGAAAATATGATTCAAGAATTTATCGATTGATTCAGGTGTCACGAGTTTAATCAAGAATCAAGAAACTGATTAACAATCAAGAATTGGGGTTCGATAATATTTCCAACCAAAATGTAAAGAATCTAAATGAGGCTCGTAGGAATCGATCGGATCTATAGACGTGATGTAATCTCAAGATTTCGTGTTCTCGTCCTTCGAAGGATTGATACTAGATCGATGATGATCGATGGGAGTTAGGGCTTTCTTGATGAAACTAGGGTTTCATCATTTAATCCTTGTTCTTTCATCGATATCATTCATATTCTAGCCTCTAGCAATTTCAAGAAACGATCGTAACTCCCCAATCTCGAGCGATATCAATCAAGAAATCATCGCAACGAATTGGGTCGTCGATTCTTGAACTTGCTAGGGTTTACAAAACTCGTAGGATTCAGGAATCGATTTAAGATTTGTTACATCATCATTCTATTGATCGTCTCGACTCCTCGACGAGCGGAGTATTACTCAAACATCATTGCACAGAAAGCATTCAAGAATTGAAAAGATAACATGATGCAAGAATTTAAAGAAAACAAGATAAAAGAATATCACCTTTTATTTATATCAACAATTTGATTATAGTCGCTCAAGAACTACAAGAGGAAGAATTAAATTGTTGAATTGGCGTCGCTTGGCTCCGTGAGTCGCGGATCGGCTTGGAACACTTGCTCTGTTGAAGATCGACTCGGCTCATAAAAGGTTGCAAGGCTTCTTGCTTGATGGGTACTCGGGATCTTGGCTTTTGATTGGAATTAGGGTTAGAGTTTCACACAAGTCCTCTCACTAGACTTGTGGAAGAAGAAGATGAAGAAAGAGATAAAATGGCTAAAATGAACTTATGGATTGATTTTTCCAAGATTGAATTCTTTTTACAAGTGAGCCTAGGGTCTTATTTATAGAGCACCCAAACCCTAAGCCTTTGAGTTCCCTCCAAAAGTTTGTTGAAAGACTTCTAGAAGGAGTTTGTTAGGATTAGCTTAGGGTTTAAGAAGAAGTTTCTAGAATGATAGGCTAGTTTAGTGTTGATCCCAAAGCTTGCTGATCTGGCAGAAGTCTCTGGAGTCTTCTGGAAATTGGAGTGTCTTTTTGAAGTGTAGGAGCTGAGCTAGGAGTTCTGCAGCAAAATTGGAGTGATGATCTGTCAAGGCCGCCGCGGAACCGCGGCGCAAGCAGGCTCCGGCCGCGGTTCCGCGGACATGTAGGAGGCTTGGAGCTTGGTTCTTCTGGTGTGGTCTTTTGATGGTATTTGGGACTTCATCTAATATGTTGATTTGTATTTTCCCTTTTTTATTGATACCAGAACTGAAATCATTGAGTTGGCGTCATGTTTTAGTGGTACCGTATAAATTCTTGGCCTTTCTTCTGGATTTTCCTGCACAGATCTCAAAACAAGTGTTGCGCAAATGTAGGGATGATGCAATGCCATGAAATGTGGTTAATTTCCTTTATAGTGTCGGTTTCAGAGTCTAATACATGCAATCTGATATTTTGCGACAGTTTTGCTAATATGTAAAATATGAATGCCGAACACTTCTATATGGATGCAAATGATGAGGAAATTGCCGGCTAAAATATGCAATATTTTCGACTAATCAAATTCCCCAAACTTAATTTCGATCGTCTCGAGCGAACTGTTTTATTAAAAAAAGAGAAGGAGAAAATAAAGAAAGAGAAAAACTAACTAGCACACTTTCGTAGGCAACACGATTGCACTGAGCACGTGCAACAAGCCTTTAAACCTCTAGGTGTCCCTAGTAGGAGGAGTGTTGTCTCCTGAGGGTTTTCAGCGGATTGCACACACAAAATCCAATAATAAAAGAAAGATCATGAATATTACATTTAAAGAAAAGAATCGTAGAAGAAAAGCCTTGAAAATTAGGGTTTCCAACTAAGCTAGCTTTTCGGCTGTCATGAGCCCTATCTTAATGGTCATGAAAAGATGTTAGAAATCACGTCCTCCCTCAATAAAACATCGTCTTATTCTTCATTCCTATCTTTATTCTAAACATCGATCATATAACCCTGCGTGTGTGTAAAGGACATCCCTACACCCGGAGAATTCAATTCAAGCTATCATACTCTTGCCCATCAGCCTTAGTACTTTTTAATTAATGAATATTTAGATGAGATTGCTCACACACTTTCATGCGACCGTTAATAATTCTTGAGGTACTAACCGACCGATTACTCCTGTGCTTGCTTACTTGGTGTATTTTCCTCGTCTTGCACCACCTCAGGCATAGCAGTGACTCCCAGACCAGTTGGCCTTAGGGCACTAGGTGAAGAAGCACCTTCGCTATACATTTTTTTATTGCCCTTGGTGATAACAAAACCAGTGTCCATTTTTCTCACCACTTTATATTTTCTTTATTCATTTTTTTTATTTTCTTCATACTTTTGGCTTTAAGACAAGAGCATTTCAAGGTATTCTCTACTATCCCGGGCTTTAAGACGTGTGTAAGTGCGAATAGCAAGGTATCAACGTTCAAAATGTTTGGCTTCCAGAATAGAAACTATTTTTCAGACTTATTTTTATCCTCAGATTAGTGACGTCCTTCATCTTACTGACCCTTGGGACAACGGCTCATAACTACTTATTACTAGTTCGTATAAGAAAACTTCTAATTTTCTTAGTTTTCTTAAAATTTTCCAATCTCATGGATGTAATTTTTCACTATCTAAACTTTCATTATCTTATTTATATACAAAAAAGTGTAAACATTAAGATTATTTTTATACTTGAAAATTTTTAAATTTTTATGGGTTTTGAAAATTTTTCAATTTTTATAGATTTTTTTTATTTTTTTTATTTTTAAAAGAAATGTTTTGTGCTTATGCAAATGATATGTATATGATGCAAAAGTAAGCACAAACCTCCCCCAAACTTGTTTTCAACAGTGTCCTCACTGTTGCCAACCGCTATACCTACAAAAACTGTAAGACTGGAGGGAATTATTAGTGGGGGCAAACTATATAAGTGAAGAACTTCCACCAAACTTACTCTTTTCACTCACCTTCATTCAAAAAAAAATGATGCAGTGATATACTGGATATGAAGGTGAGACGGAGGAATTTTAATCAAAATAAACTGCCTCTTGTAAGAACAAGAGCTCCTCTGTGGGGTCAGTGGAAAAATACGGCTTAAGTCTATGTCCATTTACTTTGAAAAATGTGCCATTTTTAACATTTTCTACTTCTACTGCCACGTGCGGGTATACAGACCGCACAACAAAAGGTCCCTTCCATCGAGATCGGAGTTTACCCGCGTGAAGGTGTAATCGTGAATCATAAAGATGGACTTCATTTATAAGTGAGAGCTTGAGTTAAAGTTTCTTCAAGGTAGATCATCTTTGTTATCGAAGATCGGAAGCAAGCATGCATTTTTCTCTTCGTGGAACCTCTCTAGGGTCCGGATTCTTGATGATCGCAGCGAAAGGACCTCAACACGGAGCTTATGAAGCAAAGGACTGGACTACAAAGGTTGTAATCCCAAACTCTTAGATGTTAAAGTGTTTAACATGCTTTGTTTCGCCTAATCTCTAGTTTAAAAATCTTGGTTAGGGTTGTTCGGCACGTCTAAATTTTAAATCGGGAATGGTTGATGCCTTGTAGAACCTTGTGAGTGTGCCTAGCAACCCTACAGTGGTATCAGAGCCAAGCTAGAGCTTTAGACGATTTGTAGATGAAGTTTAAAGTCTGATCGAACTCCGAATACCCGTAAAACCCTAGTTTCTGAAATTTTTTTTCAAAAGTTGACATTTTTAATATTAAAAATACTCAGAAAATTCAGCAGGGAAATCTAAGAATTACTGTGAAGTACGGACCACCAACTCGATCACGTGAGCGCGGAACCGCGGCCAAACCAAGCGTTTGGCGGCGGTTCCGCGGCCAAAATTTGAAGTTGGTCCCTGATACTTCAGGTCTTAATTCTTAGGTCCTTTTTCATAGTTCTGGGAATTTTTAATTCTACTCAAGTGTTGAGTTTTCTGGGTTGTAAAGGGGCCTCGTTGATTCGATCGGAAAGTATAACTTCGTTTAGTTTGTCCGGGTAATATTTTAGAACGTGTTGAAAATTTCGAACGGATATCAATAACTCATTTTTTTCCCTGCCGGAAAATTTCCAGTGTTGGATTTTTCCGTAGTTTAAGAACGTTCTAAGTCTTGTAAGTAACGCGGTGGACCCTTTAGAAGACAACAAACCTGTCACGACCCGAAATTGGCACGTGACGGCCCTAATACTATGCAACGTCTACAGGCATAACGTTGTAAAAGAAAACCAAAACCCAGCAATCTACACCATCAAAAGTAGCAAGAAAGTGATAATAGTATTTTCAAAACCTTTGAAATCACAACCCAAATTCTTTAAAGTCTCACTTTTATTTCCTTAAAATTTTGGCAGCACCTCCTTTGTAAAACAAGCCCCCAAAATGGGTACAACATAAATATAAAGCAAAGCATCCCAAACGGGAGCAAAATCCACGCCCAACGGCGGAAAACAATCACCACAACAGATATACGACGCCGTAGCGAAGAAAGAGACGATATAAATAAAACTGCATAAAAATCTCCAAGTCACAAAATAATATACAATATCGTCCTCACACCAAGTCACTAAGTCATACATAATACTGGTAGATGGAGAGTACATGGATACAACGAATATACAATACAACATCGGATAACCACAAAACCCACCTGGGCAAAACTGCACACTATCAGGCGAAGTGGTATCCGCAGCCAAAAGATGATACGAAGGTTGGAAATAGCCTGCCTCTGACTATCCTGAGGAACACCTGCAAACACTGTGGCACAACGGGGGTGAGTTGCCAACTCGTCAATAGAAAATAACATATGCAGGTAATCGCGAATATACACGTACAACGCGAATCTAACATAAGCATTTAATATCAATGAATAGTCATATGTAATGCAAAATAATGGAAAGTACACTAGCAGGTACAATCAATATATATAAAGAAATAATGATATGACAACAGTATGCAATAATCATACGATAGGGATATGAGAAGGTAAATGTGCAATAATCATGAATGGTACACTAACAGGTACTACTAATATATGAAGCAGTGCACGAACAGGTAAATGTGAGGTATGGAGTGAAGTATGTCATTTCCACGGAATCCTGACATCGTGGTAGGATCACAATCCAGCAAGACAATTCAAATCCCAATTCCTCAAATCAGCCCCCAAATTGGCTCTCATATCATCCAAGTATCGCATCTCCTCAATTGCACAATATCAAGTATATCTCGTATATCCCGAATGTACAACAGCAAGTAGATCTCACATATATCGAATGTACAACAGCAAGTGAATCTCACATATCTCGTATGTACGATATCAAGTATATCGCACAAATCTCGAATGTACAACAGCTAGTGAATCTCACATATCTCGTATGTACAATATCAAGTATATCTCACATATCTCGAATGTACAACAACAAGTGAATCTCATATATCTTGTATGTACAATATCAAGTATATCTCACATATCTCGAATGTACAACAGCAAGTGAATCTCACATATCTCGTATGTACAATATCAAGTGAACCCTCAAATGTCCTAAATCCAATGTCAATGAGTCTTATACATTCTAGGTATATATTGCATGAATAAATATGATGATGTATATAAATTAAAGTCAATACAGATATATTAGCGTCCCATTACACTAATATTGGTGTAAGGGCATATATAACAGCGGCTCAATCCCCTGTTATATATACAACGGAATAAAAAGAATATCATGAAACCAATGTGTCAAGTATCGACACAGAAATGTTGATCCATCAGGTGCTGTCTCCATGACTGGCCCTCTGATAGGTACGTATCATACGCTATCCCGAAAGCTCGAGTGCCTAGCTCTGACCCTCGCTTCTCGACGTATCCATACGCACATGACTCCCGTCGGTATCCCCATGATAACCGCCGAGTCATTGGTAATGTCACCGGAAAGTATCGTTCCCCCACTAACTCATCTCCTCACTGAGATTCTTGTCCCGGGGTACCTCCGGGCCCCACCATGTACCCGCACACGGATCCCTCCTTTCCTCGCGTAGGGTATATATATATCTGAACCGATAAATCTTATGGTTGCTGCTGAAATATCATATCAAGGGAAACCGGGTTTTACAAATAATGTATAATTTCATGAAACTCCCACGATCCCAAATCCAGAAAACATCATGAAAAATCCACATCTCAATGCGAAAATCCATGAATAAAGTATACGCAACATAAAACTGTAATGTAAGCGTATAAAGGAAAAGCCGCTAATTAACTGCAACCAGTTAATATAAAAATCATGCGGTTCCTAATATCTCCAATTCTTAATAATACATCAATAAGGGTAAATACATAGCTAGAACCAAATATATGTGAACACATGAAGGTATAGCAGAAAATATAGGTATCTACCTATTTGTAATGATGTGATATACCCACCAGGTATAAGTAAAGTATGAAATGCAATGTACACCTGTAGCTATGTCCTTAGATGTGTATGTACCTATCACTAATGGTACGATACCCTATAGGTAAACAGGTAACTAGCATGTCAAAGCATATGTATGAGCATGTAGGTATACATGTATGCTATGTGTCATATGCGATAAAAAATATGAGTCAATGTCACAATGTCCCTAACCAGCCAATATCATTTCTATATGTGGGTTGTGCGTGACATGGCAATTATTGACGGTGTGTGTGGCATAAAATCAGTGCTCGTGCAACATAAGCCGTCAATAATGGTGCAGTGTCCTAAGGATATTAGTCCAAGCAAAACACTAACTAAGCAGTAGGGTAAATGCGCAATTCTAAACATGACATAGAATATGCGACAAAGTTAAATCTCTAGCCCTGACGCATAATGCCTTGTGGGCGATTCCCCTGTAGATGTTAAATCTACTCACCAACACTCCAACTAGGTGAATCCTACCACCTGTTTCCCCCTGTGGCAGTGTCCGTAGTCCCCGCCTGCGAACCTGCAACATTAAAACAACAAGCAAATATATATATTAATAACAGCTACAAAACACGAACCAACTATACATAACCGACACAACAACACCAAACATCCTCTTAAGTGTTCGTATTGTGGCTAACGTGCGTAGCAACACGACGAAACTAACCTAAGAGCAAAACCACGCAAACTGCACGACCCGTGTCGTATCACGTATCGCGCGGACACAAACCCTAGAAACTACCTAAGTGATCCCAGATTTTGCCTACTGTGAAAACTAAATAAACAAACAAGACCAACAGAACCCAAACCACTGCAGAGACCTGCCTTGCAAAACCCAAATCCCAACTCCACAGAGGAGTCGGCGTCGCCGGCCCACCCCTTTGCGGTCGTCGGCCCAGGCCGGTGCCCTGGGGTCCGTCTCTCAGGTGGTGCTCCAGGGTCCCTAGTACATCATTACAATTTTGTTTAGTTTTTCAGTAAACTTCCCGGATCACAGCAGATCCTAGATGTCACAAACCGACACTAAAATACGACATTTCGCACAAAAACCTAACTTTAACCAAACTAAACTGAACTAACAAGCAAAGCTACACTAAAAACACTTAAAGAACAGATAGGGATTATTACCTAACCAAGAGAACCAAAGATCCAAGCTTTCCTAGCTCCAAGAGGCAAAAGATAAGGTTTTTGATGAAGTTTGTGAAGAATTGAGGATTTGTGAAGGATTTGTGAGGAAAAGAGAGAGAGAAAAAAGACCATGGGCAGTAGAGAGGGAGAGAATTCAGCCAAGGAAGGAGTGGGGAGGGTTTCATAGCAATTTCCTATGATAAATGCTCATTAATGCATTCACACACACACTTGCACACATTCATGCATCTAATTCTTTTCTTTTTCTTTTCTTTTCACCATTAATCCTAGTCCACACAATAAATCTAGATATTATGTGGTTTAGGTTTACACAAGAAAAAAATGAAGAAATGAAACAAAGAGAAGTTTTCCCAAAATTGCGAATACCGCATTAAAATAATATTAAAATTAGGAAAAATTCAAATTGGAACAAAACGTCCCGTATAACCCCAAAGTTTGCGCACTAGCTTTATTTTTGCTAAACTAGGTGCTGGCATGTCTATATGGCCGTTTGATCACAGTCGGTATAAAACAGAAAATACCGACAAACCTCACCCAAAAACGTAAACATTCACAAAACGATTTCTAAAACGTTACAATCTCCCCCCTTATAAAAATTCGTCCCCGAATTTAAAATTTTCACTAAGCGTACCTTCAAAGAGAAGAGTACAAAACTCCCAATTCTCGCTCGCAGCCTCTCAAGTGATCACCTCACTATACGGCTACGTCAAAGAAAACTCTCCACAGATGGCAAGACCCTTAACCGAAGTTTCTCCACCTGCCGAGCCACTAACACACATGGCTGCTGGTGAACGAAAAGATCGAGTCCAAGCTAATGGTCTGTGCTGAATCATGTGAGAAAGTCATGAAGGTAAAAGCAAAGTATCAACCACAAGGAATACGGGGTGAATAATCGATAATCTGGGCGGAAGTGCCAAATCAAAGGCAACGGAACTAACTCGCTTTAAGGATCTCAAAAGGACCTAAAATTCTGGGATAAGCTTCCCAAAACTCAACAAGTCATTTATCGAAAAAAATCCGTAGGAATATATGATCTCCCCCTACGAACTGAAGCCTACGACCAACACGGTCGATATAAGACCTATGTCTGCACTGGGCTACTCTCATCCTGATCTGAACCAACTGGATCATCTCCGAAGTCTCTAGACTAGCTGAGGTCCAAAATCCTACTACGCAGAGTCAGAAAACAGACTGGTGATCGACACGACCTGTCTAAACCTAAAGGTTGCCCATTGGAGTGTCTCCTGATAACAGCTATCAAAGGAGAACCCTAACAATGGCGAGTGACGATCCCAACTGCCAACAATAATTAACACAACGCACAACAAGACAAAACATCTTGAAACGAAACTTGAAATTTCTCTTTACATTCATGTCCACCCATAACTATCTCACCAGTCACGTCAATGTTGGTGGAACCTGAATGATCATAGAGAGTTGACTGATGTGCTTGCTCTAGGATTTCACGTCTCTACCCGATAATATCAGGTACACAAACGCATTCCTAACTTAGCACACCCTTGTCACAATCAAAGACTCCGAATCATTACCCAGCCGAGTATACTCAAGTATCTCTAACGAACGAGCGTCGGCGGGCAGTGCCTCGCGAAAGCGATTAAAGAAAAATGGTTGGGCGCGGACATGAGCAAGCTATCCCCTCAGAAGAGGCAAACTTAAGCTATACTCAACGATCACACAAGAACTGTAAATCTGCAGAAGACTATCATAATAATCAAATCCGCTGCAGGAAGATGCATATTAAGCTCTGGTGGTCCGTGAAAATCTGACACGACTCTCGAACCAGTAGTGTCTCCAAATTTCCAACGCAAAACCACTGCGGCCATCTTCAGATCATGAGTGGAACATCCTGCTCATACTCCCTCCAACTGTAGGAAAGCAAGGCGATAACTCTATAGTGTCACATCGGCACATAATCGAGCCCACTCCAGAAACATTACAGTTAAACCACAAAGTCGCCCGAACCAAAAGCAAAGAACTGATGCAGTTGCTAACCGAATCTTCAACTGCCAAAAACTCCGCACACATGTCTCATTCCAAAAAAAAAAAGAAACCTCCATTCCGGTCAACTCAGTCAACGGTGTAGCACTACACTAACAATCCTGCACGAAACGGCGGTAAAAACCTGCTAAGCCCAAAATCTGCGGACCTCCGTCCTGCGCACAAGTCTGGCCTAAGCTGTATGGCCAAGATCTCCCCCGAAACCATACAAAACCGTCTTTCGTAACTACAAGACCTAGGAGTCCATACAAACAAGCCTGAAGGAACACTCCGAGAACCTAGCAAACAACTGGGGCTCTCCCAATGTCTGCAAAACAAATTCTCAAGTGCTGCTCCTGTGTAAGCCCGCGGGGGCGCCCCGGCCGTCGATCCGACGCCGGAAAACGCGGAAAACAAAAACTTTGCGAACTTTGCAACCGGCACCACCGCGGACTTTTTACCCGGATCGGGCCATTAACCTAGCTAGCTAGCAAAAAGAAAAGAGTAGAGATGCTATACCAAACGATCCGTGTCCTTCGGTCTTCGTCTCCGCTCCGATCTCCTGCGGAATCTCCGTCACTTCCTCGCTCGTCGGAAAGGGGCACCACGTAGCCGGAATCTTTTACGGGCTCCCGCCTCTTGACCGAGGCAACTCGGGCGCGAAGTTGGCTAGCCGACGCGTCCAAGGCTTGCTATAGAATAGTGTAGTGAGTTGTCTCTTTAGGGTTTATGGAAGTTGCCTTGATGGAGGGATTTGAGGAGGAGAATGAATGAAGAAGAGAAGCTTGGGATTTTTCAAGCAACAAAGCATGAAATGAGATGAAGAATATATATCACATATATCAACCTCTCTCTCTTCTTCCTCTCCAAAGTGGCCGGCCTCTCTAGATGATAGAATAGATTGGAGAGAGAAAAACAAGAAAGAATATATCAAAAGATAATACAAACCTCACAAATCAATCCTTTTTCACTCATCTCAAATGAAAAGCAAAGAGATGGACAAGAATGGAATAACATGATGATGCAAGTCTCATCAAAAGCAACATATGCAAGAAAGCCCCTCACAACATGTTAATTGCGAACTTGCAATTAACACTCTCCATCACAAAGCCCGGCCGAGAAGGAATGAAAGAAAACCGGCCGGAATGGAATGCAAACTGGCAACTACAGAAAACCGATCCCGTAATAAATTACAGGAAAACCCCACTACTGCAAATACATGCCCGCATTTGTATTCGCACTGAACACAAATGCAAAGAGACAAAACTACACTATCTAATACTAGTATCCGGCTTAAACCAAAGCCGGCTAGTAAAAACTGTCCGATCACGATCCGTGCAATACCGCACGTATCTGATCGAACCCTGCCATATCTCCATACGGCCTCTACAGCGTTTCGCCCGAAACTTGAGTAACTGTCTGTGTGGTGGACTCTAAAGACTCGTCAATACTTTGGCTGTGGATTTAACCACTAGCACGTCAGAGGTATTAGCCATACGTGACGGGCCACCAGCTATTGACCAAAAGGGACGTCGATGAGCGAACTCATCCTGACACCCTACTGAGCCTGTCAGTGACAATATCCGTACAGTCCGGTCCGTTCGTCTATGAGCATCGCATGGCGGGCCTAGGGGGTTGGTAAAAGTCAGACCCCCAAAAGCGGTACAAGTCGTGTCGGAGTGCAGCCCAGAACACCCTGAGATACTACTGGAATACCTACCAGCAAATCTCCTGCCTTGGCCAAGGACTTTTCATGTTCTGGCTCTCCTAGACACAGCACGACCTCACCCCCAAACCGGGAGAGACGAACCCCTGCAGATCCGCTCACTGCCTCCATGTGGCTCGGGACTGTACCCAACTAAAACCTGTTTGCACGACTCCTTTGAGCCGTGGTAGGGTAGTAATCAAAGTACAGTGGGAACTCACACGAGACAAATGACGATCCCAGGTCGATGAACTAACCTGTACACATGTCACCTGGGAACTGCTATCTGACGTCTGGTATATCCCAACTAGCAGGTTCCCGGCGAGTCCTGTCCGGTGTACTCATAACCCAATGAGCACCTGTATACATCTTAGGTGAACCAACTGACACCAGTGGCTTGTGAGACCGGCCACCGCCCCTCGTCGGGGTCTCGACTGTATACACTAGTCTACTCTGGAGAAACGATGCCCTGTCTCGAATCTCCCACGACTAGGGACCTTTTAAGGATGTGCTTATAGACCCCCAGCTCCCACTTATATGATCGCCCTCATACTGCTGGTGGTCAAGCAAGAATCCTAGGGGCTTTATCAACGTGTAATAGCGACTCGAAAGGTCACCTAAAGCAGTACACGATGATAAAGATAAACCAGATAGCATACTATCATCTCGAGTAAGACTGTCCTATCGGGATAGGTCCTCCCCTCAATCATTGCAATCACGTGCCTGTGACCCAATAATTGACTCTGAGGGCACTATCTCCAACAATCTCCCACTTGCACTCAAGGCTAATTATTGCGATGTCGCATACTCACAGCCCGTGTGATACCGAACACCCAACTCCTCTAATAGTCAGTCTCACAAAGCTCGTTTGCGAAACTATTGCGTTCGAGGAATAGCCTCAGTGAGTGGATCCGCTTTGATGTTTCTTTCTATGTCTCTCTATATCTCATGTTCGCAGAGAAAACTATCTCCCGAAATGAGCAATACCTGTCTTAGAACGTCTGGATGTCTGATGGGACCTAGCTCATAAGTGAACTCCAAATCCAAACTTCTTAGACTGTATCGTCAACTGAACTTAATCAGTATCCTGCGCCATACCTTCCCTCTGTATCCACCTGGACCACCTGTCCAAAATACTGCCCCTCGTCAGTGGGAAAACTATAACTCTGACAGCCATTCTGCCATCCAGGTCACCTTGGAAGCCTGGAATAATAACCGTCTCGTAAAGGAGGCTGCCGTTATCATATCCTTAGAACATCAACTTGTGTTCTAAAACTGCTTCCGATTGTTTCTCCAGGATTGGATCAATATCAACTTATTGCACCTACTGCAAGAACAACATCTGGTGTGGTACTTGACATCCCATGATTGACTCAATTGCCTAAGCAAGTGATCTGTCAATCATGCGTATCCCTCTCCACTTTAGTCTATAAGACACCTTTAGAGAGGGTGACTCCATTACCTGCAGGTACACTACCATGCCAGGAGTCGTCCATTCTAAATACTCATAGAATGCTGTCAAAGTACCCAGATTGGGAAACCACCCAAATCTAGATCTAAAACTATAGATCTAGTAACCAGAATGTCTGATATAATATCCAAATCCTATGTGGAAAAACTACCGTGTGACGACCAAAGTATAACCGATCGTAGTATAGGAATATCACTTCCTACTCTGTGTATGTCATCAAACATCAGGACATCACACCCTACTACCTTTTCAACAGATCCATCCCTTATTCTGATGAAGTCAAACCTCTGACTGTCACATCAGAAATAGATGATCTATCTCCGCTATATCTGCTTAAGTCTATAAATAGACATAAGCCTGATATCCACCAATGCTTCCGCTGCTCCCACTGACTACGACAACCCTCTGGCAGAGTCATATACACGTACGCTTCTAAAGCAAGTTTAGAACGACGCTATACTCATCCTCCCGCCGGGTCTCGCAGCCTGGAACAACAGCAATGGCAAGTCTGGGTAAGCAAGAACCTCCCTGCCACCGTCCTTGAGCATACCGAAGTACCTCTCGAGTGCCTGAGGTTACCCTCCATATCTGCGGAGTGGCTAATGGAATGTCAAACCAGATTGAATCTTTAGGTTCTTATGAAATCTTCAGTAATCGTTTGTGGTTCTGGAATCACTTCCAGTTCTACCATACTCCCACTTCTGTTTTCTGAAAAAATCCACTTTTAATAAAACTGTGGCGAGTCAAGAACAATATCACTATTGATCTTCCAGATGGTAGAAAGTCAACCCTCGTCATAGCCCGGGTCAACCCACAAACAGCCATTACTGAAACGTGCCTTGAGTTGTCCAGAGTCTGGTTTTAAGCATAAGCCGGACAACTCCCCGTATCTTAACAATGTCAAGATATGAACTGTTCTATATCCAAGAAACAGAGGCACTGATTTAATTGAACCAGATTCAAATCATGCAGCTGTCTCCAGTGCATGTCAAGTAAATGGAAGAGAGGCCGATCAGCGTTACTCAACTTAGGAGTACTTCCAATTATGAGTCACCTGAAAGAGAAGCTAGTTCTCTTAATCATTACTATCAACTGAATACCATACACAAGTATCTACATCTTCGATCACCTTGAAGAATCCCGATACTTGCAATATCTGGTTCTCTACTTTATTCTTATACCTATAACTCCTCAAAACTTAGACCCTGTGTTTCTACGAAACACATGTCTAAGAACTAGAGAAGTTAAAAGTAAACAGAATATAGTACGAGGACCAACCCCTCTGTCCTAATGGACACTGGACAATATACAATACTCTGTATAAGTCCCCTGAGTCTAGTGACTCATTCACTGTGTGTCGTAGGTTGAAAACTGTACTTTTGGTTAAGAAGAATTACACCGCTGTTCAATGCTCCTTACCTAACCATCCACTGGTATAGGTAAATGTCATAGACGTAATTTCAGAAAGGTATATCTCACTCTATAAAAATAGACGTACAGATATATCAATTTGAAATTGGTGCATAACAACGGATATTCAAAACCAAATATTTGCCGACCGGCAAACAACCCAGGTGGCTTCCTCAAATATCACCAATTCCAACGAATCCCGATATAATGAGGATGGTCACCTAATTCCCAATAACTTACTCCCCTTCATCATCTGTAAAACCATACAGATGTGAGACTCATACCTGGTAAATACATACCCTGGAGTAAGTATCTAATCGGGAAATCAGTTTTCTTTTAACAGTACACAGTGAAACTGAAACATTGAAATGTTTCGATGGGGTATGCTGGTATTCCTAGTAATGCCTCTTCCATTATCCAGTTTCACAACTATAACTGTATAATTCTTTGCCACCTCTCCAAATCCCTTTATATGTCTTTGGTCATTACCTTCTGTACACCCCTTCAGGCCAAATGGTTTTCTTCCTTCCCTACCGTTCGGCACCAGCCTATGGTTTGGAAGAAGACTATCCAAAAAGCATAATGGGTGTACTGTCCTAATCCGAGGAGCACTCGCAATGCGAGAGAAGGTGAGGATAAAAGACAACCGAATGTACTTAATTCATAGGTGATTTAGGATTGACAAAGAAGTACATGGTTTGGTCGTGAATAGCAGTCGCAATTTACTTTTCCCTCTTACTAATCCCTTGCTTTGTCTGAACTTAATACCTTCTGTACACCGTTTAGGCTAATTGGCTTTCTTCATTCCCCACCGTTCGGCACCAGCCTAAGATTTGGAAGAAGACTATCCAATTTGCGTAATAGGTGTACTATCTCCTAAACCAAGGAGTACTCGCAACCTGAGAGAAGGTAAAAGGTAAAGGCAACTGAATAGTCCTATTCGTTTTCTCCAGAACCGGAAACCATCCTCGAATTCCTTCGAGTTCGTATATAACCATACGATGGTTTTGTCCAATGGAAGTGGACGTTCGTAGTAATACGGGGTGTCCCGGAGAAAAGAGTAAAAAGTAGGAGTGGCAAAGAGGTCTGCAACTCTGACAATCCAAAAGCCAGTGTTAAGAAGGTTCGGTCAACTTGGTCACTGAGTCATAGTCTAGGGTCGGGTCAATGGTCGCTGCCAGAGAGAGAGAGAAAAGAAACACTCAGCGTGCACTCTAACCTAGATCAGAATGGTTACCAATTTATCTAATCTGGAAACCTCCCACTGTAACGTCAAATTCTTCCCCAAACCTGAAAGAAGAATTAGCCGGGATAACCCGAGGAGTAAACCAACTCATCAGTGGGAATCGGGATCCAACTCTCATCGCATGATAACGTGACGGAATCCGCTCACGTTATCACACTCCAGAAGGTATGCGCATATCTGGCAAGTTTCAGTTCTTTTGAAACTCCCGATGTGGATTTCTACCCCATGCTCTTATGACCTTGACTTTGGCCAACATATCATAAGTCACATGTCAAGTTCTACCCGTCATTTTCCTGGTTAATTTGAACCCACCCGTACATACCCTTGACTTTGGCCAAAATGGCAGTACGACTGTCCCAAACCAACGCATCTATCTATGCTGCATATGAATACCCAACAGCTACCAAACACTGTGCCTTGACTTTGGCCAACATACACAGCTTGAATACTATTGACCATCCATATGAAACGACGGAGGGCTACGAATGGTTTCTGGCGAAAACCTTTAACGTAATGAACTTGATATCGTTGAAGGAACTGATAGCTTTATAAAAATATAGTGACGACAACCTTTGCTAAAGAGGTCACTCCCGGTGAAGGGATCTCGGCTCTTTCCCCGTAGAATGAGGTGCAGGATATTCCAACTGAATACCACGGTGCAAAGCAAAAGTAATCGGCTATAGTGAAGTTAATGCCCTGACGCAAACTTTTGTCCAAGGGGTCACTCCCGGTGAAGGGATCTCGGCCCTTGCCTCGTCGACTGAGGAGCAGGATATTCCAACTGAATACCACTGTGCAAAACAAAAGAGAACGCCCTTGCAATAACAGCTTTTTGAAAAAGTGTTCCAACAACATCAGAATAGGTTTGTTTAACTTGCATTGATCCGAATCAATGCAGTCCCATCAATTGATCACACCACAAAGAACGAAAATATACTGACGTACGTATATGCCATCCGCATTCGCCACTGGGTCCCGTCATCACTCGTTAGGTTAGCTAACTAACGACAGAGCGGGGACTGGACTAGCGCGGATGAAAAACATATACAACATCTACTAATATATATGATATATAATTTTCGCTCATGGCGTGATAAAATGCAACACAGAAATGTATAGCAACACAGATCAATACAGATATCTGGGATCCCCGGGTTTCACAGAGCCGCTGAAACCCGACGTTCCCCTGGTCGTGTGGATAGCCTGTGCAATGAAAATCCTAGACCCCTACGGGCGCGGCAAGTCACCCGCCAAAACCTGAAGCGAGGCAGCCCCCTTCAGCTACGTGAATGGACCACCCAGCACTTCACGGAATCCGGTAACTTGGGCACCCCTCCTGGGTCAACCCTATACCCCCTACGAGTGCGGCGAATAGCCCGCCAATCCTAGAGTGAAGCCCCCTCCGTCTCAATGCCATGAGATGCGGGCTTGTTGCCCTCTAGAACCCGGCTATCCGTGCACCCCTCCGCGGGGTAATCCTAGTACAGAAAGTAAAATATACATACAACGGGTACATCGACCGCAACCAGGTCGTGCCCCAAAATAATAATACAAACTGGCAGTGACGGCAGTCCACATGTCGGACGCTCGCCCCGCAATATCAAATGTACATAAAAAACAGAACTGTACTACAACTGCATCCAGGCTATCCCCCACGACCGATCCGCAACAACACAGTACAATCACAGAACATCAACGTGAAAGTCACGTTCGCAAATCCGTCTAACCGGGCTATAGCAGTTAGACAGGATTTACCGATCAAATGACATTCACGGTCGCAGATATAATGTAAAAACTGTGAACTGGCATGTTTAAAATATCCGATCGAACAAATATTATCAAGTGGGCCCCAAATACTACTGTAGCACTTACAGAAAAACTGGGCCCAAATAAAATATCCCAAAAGCCCTATTTCCAACTCACAAGCTTACTGGGAAAATATGGTGCCACGATTCCTTTTATCCGCTGCGCAAGCGCGGCTAAACAAGGGTTTTGGCCGCGCTTCCGCGGTGGAAGTGAGGAATCAGTGGATCGTATTTTCCCAGAATTCTTATAATTTGTTGTACATGTCTCTGCAATCACCAGAAAAATTTTAGGAGCTCAAAATAATTTAACAGAGAACACATGTGCACAAAAAATACGGTTTTCGGGTTTTTGTTCGATCGAGTTCTAAACGCGCTAGACCATGCTAGGTTAGGTTAATGGCGTGGCTCTGATACCATTGTAAGCCCGCGGGGGCGCCCCGGCCGTCGATCCGACGCCGGAAAACGCGGAAAACAAAAACTTTGCGAACTTTGCAACCGGCACCACCGCGGACTTTTTACCCGGATCGGGCCATTAACCTAGCTAGCTAGCAAAAAGAAAAGAGTAGAGATGCTATACCAAACGATCCGTGTCCTTCGGTCTTCGTCTCCGCTCCGATCTCCTGCGGAATCTCCGTCACTTCCTCGCTCGTCGGAAAGGGGCACCACGTAGCCGGAATCTTTTACGGGCTCCCGCCTCTTGACCGAGGCAACTCGGGCGCGAAGTTGGCTAGCCGACGCGTCCAAGGCTTGCTATAGAATAGTGTAGTGAGTTGTCTCTTTAGGGTTTATGGAAGTTGCCTTGATGGAGGGATTTGAGGAGGAGAATGAATGAAGAAGAGAAGCTTGGGATTTTTCAAGCAACAAAGCATGAAATGAGATGAAGAATATATATCACATATATCAACCTCTCTCTCTTCTTCCTCTCCAAAGTGGCCGGCCTCTCTAGATGATAGAATAGATTGGAGAGAGAAAAACAAGAAAGAATATATCAAAAGATAATACAAACCTCACAAATCAATCCTTTTTCACTCATCTCAAATGAAAAGCAAAGAGATGGACAAGAATGGAATAACATGATGATGCAAGTCTCATCAAAAGCAACATATGCAAGAAAGCCCCTCACAACATGTTAATTGCGAACTTGCAATTAACACTCTCCATCACAAAGCCCGGCCGAGAAGGAATGAAAGAAAACCGGCCGGAATGGAATGCAAACTGGCAACTACAGAAAACCGATCCCGTAATAAATTACAGGAAAACCCCACTACTGCAAATACATGCCCGCATTTGTATTCGCACTGAACACAAATGCAAAGAGACAAAACTACACTATCTAATACTAGTATCCGGCTTAAACCAAAGCCGGCTAGTAAAAACTGTCCGATCACGATCCGTGCAATACCGCACGTATCTGATCGAACCCTGCCATATCTCCATACGGCCTCTACAGCGTTTCGCCCGAAACTTGAGTAACTGTCTGTGTGGTGGACTCTAAAGACTCGTCAATACTTTGGCTGTGGATTTAACCACTAGCACGTCAGAGGTATTAGCCATACGTGACGGGCCACCAGCTATTGACCAAAAGGGACGTCGATGAGCGAACTCATCCTGACACCCTACTGAGCCTGTCAGTGACAATATCCGTACAGTCCAGTCCGTTCGTCTATGAGCATCGCATGGCGGGCCTAGGGGGTTGGTAAAAGTCAGACCCCCAAAAGCGGTACAAGTCGTGTCGGAGTGCAGCCCAGAACACCCTGAGATACTACTGGAATACCTACCAGCAAATCTCCTGCCTTGGCCAAGGACTTTTCATGTTCTGGCTCTCCTAGACACAGCACGACCTCACCCCCAAACCGGGAGAGACGAACCCCTGCAGATCCGCTCACTGCCTCCATGTGGCTCGGGACTGTACCCAACTAAAACCTGTTTGCACGACTCCTTTGAGCCGTGGTAGGGTAGTAATCAAAGTACAGTGGGAACTCACACGAGACAAATGACGATCCCAGGTCGATGAACTAACCTGTACACATGTCACCTGGGAACTGCTATCTGACGTCTGGTATATCCCAACTAGCAGGTTCCCGGCGAGTCCTGTCCGGTGTACTCATAACCCAATGAGCACCTGTATACATCTTAGGTGAACCAACTGACACCAGTGGCTTGTGAGACCGGCCACCGCCCCTCGTCGGGGTCTCGACTGTATACACTAGTCTACTCTGGAGAAACGATGCCCTGTCTCGAATCTCCCACGACTAGGGACCTTTTAAGGATGTGCTTATAGACCCCCAGCTCCCACTTATATGATCGCCCTCATACTGCTGGTGGTCAAGCAAGAATCCTAGGGGCTTTATCAACGTGTAATAGCGACTCGAAAGGTCACCTAAAGCAGTACACGATGATAAAGATAAACCAGATAGCATACTATCATCTCGAGTAAGACTGTCCTATCGGGATAGGTCCTCCCCTCAATCATTGCAATCACGTGCCTGTGACCCAATAATTGACTCTGAGGGCACTATCTCCAACATCCTGTTCCTCACAACACCTTGTATAGATCAGAATGTCGTCAATGAGACAACAATAAACTTGTCGAGGAACGGCCTGAAGAAATCTGGTTCATCATATCTACGAATGCTACTAGGGCACTGGTGAGTCCAACGACACCACCAAAACACAAACTGCCCGTAGCACGCATAAGACAACCTTCGGAATATCCTCACTCCGAACCCGCAACAATGATGACCTGATCCCAAACAAACTTAGAAAATGTCACACACTCTGGAGCTGATCGAAGAAATCGTCAATGCGAGGTAAATGATACCTAACCGCCACGTAAGCTGGTTCAATTGACGATCCATCAATCCACAACCGAAATCTGTCGTCTTTCCCCTTGACGAACAGAGGTAGCAGCTTCCAAAACCGAAACACCCAGACGCACAAAACTACCCAACAAACAACTCTGCAGCTGATCCTTAAGCACCCTAAGCTTCGCTAGCTTCTCTGAAACATCGTCGGAAAACTCTTGCACGTAAGAAAAACCGGTCCAACAACCCTCTGTGGCTACGGTATCACGAATGAACGCCAAGAATCCACGACATCTCCTCCGAAAGCTGACTAGCGAAAAAGACTGAATTCAAGCTGTTGGAGGCGGCACAACTATCCACCTGCACAACAAGAACTGACTTGCCGGGAAAACAAATCCTGACTGTTTCCTCACGGTAGTCCACAGACTCTAAGCACGTATCTAACCAATCCGTGCCCAGGAGAACGTCAAATCCAACATCTCTAGAAGGATCAAGTGATGGACGAATCTCCTATCCGATTGGCATACGACTGAAATACGTGTCACGCAACAAAAGAATCGCTGACCGACATTAACACAACTAGCGGCTGATCTAGCTAACACGATCCTCGTCCCAACCACGGCACAAAGGGTGTAAAACAACCAGTACATCAAGGAACAAGTGAATTTAGAGTACCTGCAAACTCAGCATTGGACGCCCGTGCGTCCCGATGAGTAAAAGCAAACCCTCGAGTCTGTCTTCTACCCGAAACAGGCTGAAATCCTCCTTTCTGCGGTAAAGCTGCCTCGCGACTATGTGGCTCAGTACAAACTCGAACCCGATGATCCAAACTCTCGATAACATCCGGAAGAAAACTGCTAACCATCCTGGGGATAAGAGCTAGACGACTGTCCTCGCCTCAAGCCTCTTGTACTCCCATAACGTGCACGAAACCTTTCACGACGACTGAACCTCTGTCTATGGGCTGGCACACCTGCATGAGCTCTCTTCTGATCAGAAACTCCTAAAGTCTCCGGAAGACGTGTCTCGTCAACTGGGGCTGCATCGACTGGTGCTGTGTAGGTGACGAAATACTGTGTGCCGATTGCAAGGAACAACTGGGTAACAGGGGTGACAACCCCCTGTCACTGCGCTCGAATGGCCTCAACCAATGAACTCATCGTCAGGCGCAAGTCCTGCATCTCTGTCACAAGCCTAGCGAGATAATCTGTCGAAGGCGAAACCGTCAGCACCTGTGCAACGAGCGTGCGATCCTGGTCAGTCCTCGTCTCACTCGAGTCAAACCTGACCTCGGCCCTCGCTGCATCACTCTGAGTCCTCATAGTCATCGGTGGCAAGGCTATAAATAGAATATAAGATTCGATAAGAACACGGAAATTGAATCACAAGGATATGTATCATCAAAGAAGTATTTTCAAGCAATTTGTACTTAGGCACTTTAGGCGGAGTACTGCATCGTGAGTATGCTGCAGACATACACACACAACGTTACTCTGCTTAAGATACCTACTCCATCATACCAGGTCATCCTACACTCCGAAAGGTAAAACCTAACGCTCTGATACCAACTTTGTCACGACCCGAAATTGGCACGTGACGGCCCTAATACTACGCAACGTCTACAGACGTAACGTAGTAAAAGAAAGCCAAAATCCAGCAATCTAAACCGTCAAAAGTAGCAAGAAAGTGATAATAGTATTTTCAAAACCTTTGAAATCAAAACCCAAATTCTTTAAAGTCTCACTTTTATTTCCTTAAAATTTTGGCAGCACCTCCTTTGTAAAACAGGCCCCCAAAATGGGTACAATATAAATATAAACCAAAGCATCCCAAACGGAAGCAAAATCCATGCCGAACGGCGGAAAACAATCACCACAACAGATATACGATGCCATAGAGAAAAAAGAGACGATATAAATAAAACTGCATAAAAACCTCCAAGTCACAAAATAATATACAATATCGTCCTCACACCAAGTCACTAAGTCATACATAATACTGGTAGATGGAGAGTACATGGATACAACGAATATACAATACAACATCGGATAACCAGAAAACCCACCTGGGCAAAACTGCACACTATCAGGCGAAGTGGTATCCGTAGACAAAAGATGATACGAAGGATGGAAATAGCCTGCCTCTGACTATCCTGAGGAACACCTGCAAGCACTGTGGCACAACGGGGGTGAGTTGCCAACTCGTGAATAGAAAATAACATATGCAGGTAATCGCGAATATGCACGTACAACGCGAATCTAACATAAGCATTTAATATCAATGAATAGTCATATGTAATGCAAAATAATGGAAAGTGCACTAGCAGGTACAATCAATATATATAAAGCAATAATGATATGACATCAGTATGCAATAATCATGCGATAGGGATATGAGAAGGTAAATATGCAATAATCATGAAAGGTACACTAACAGGTACTACTAATACATGAAGCAGTGCACGAACAGGTATAGGCGAGGTATGGAGTGAAGTATGTCATTTCCACGGAATCCTGACATCGTGGTAGGATCACAATCCAGCAAGACAATTCAAATCCCAATTCCTCAAATCAGCCCCCAAATTGGCTCTCATATCATCTAAGTATCACATCTCCTCAATTGCACAATATCAAGTATATCTCGTATATCCCGAATGTACAACAGCAAGTAGATCTCACATATATCGAATGTACAACAGCAAGTGAATCTCACATATCCCGTATGTACAATATCAAGTATATCTCACATATCTCGAATGTACAACAGCAAGTGAATCTCACATATCTCGTATGTACAATATCAAGTATATCTCACATATCTCGAATGTACAACAGCAAGTGAATCTCACATATCTCGTATGTACAAAATCAAGTATATCTCACATATCTCGAATGTACAACAGCAAGTGAATCTCACATATCTCGTATGTACAATATCAAGTATATCTCACATATCTCGAATGTACAACAGCAAGTGAACCTCACATATCTCGTATGTACAATATCAAGTGAACTCTTAAATGTCCTAAATCCAATGTCAATGAGTCCTTTACATTCTAGGTATATATTGCATGAATAAATAAGATGATGTATATAAATTAAAGTCAATACACATATATTAGCGTCCTATTCCACTAATATTGGTGTAAGGGCATATATAACAGCGGCTCAATCCCCTGTTATATATACAACGGAATAAAAAGAATATCATGAAACCAATGTGTCCAGCATCGACACAGAAATGCTGATCCATCAGGTGCTGTTTCCATAACTGGTCCCCTGATAGGTACGTATCATACGCTATCCCGAAAGCTCGAGGGCCTAGCTCTGACCTTCGCCTCTCGACGTATCCATACGCACATGACTCCCGTCGGTATCCCCTTGATAACCGCCGAGTCATTGGTAATGTCACCGGAAAGTATGGTTCCCCCACTAACTCATCTCCTCACTGAGATTCTTGCCCCGGGGTACCTCCGGGCCCCACCATGTACCCGCATACGGATCCCTCCTTTCTTCGCGTAGGGTATATATATATCTGAACCGATAAATCTCATGGTGGTTGCTGAAATATCATATCAAGGGAAACCAGGTTTTTCAAATAATGCATAATTTCATGAAACTCCCACGGTCCCCAAATCCAGAAAATATCATGAAAAATCCATATCTCAATGCGAAAATCCATGAATAAAGTATACGCAACATAAAACTGTAATGTAAGCGTATAAACGAAAAGCCGCTAATTAACTGCAACCAGTTAATATAAAAATCATGCGGTTCCTAATATCTCCAATTCTTAATAATACATCAATAAGGGTAAATACATAGCTAGAACCAAATATATGTGAACACATGAAGGTATAGCAGAAAATATAAGTATCTACCTATTTGTAATGATGTGATATACCCACCAGGTATAAGTAAAGTATGAAATGCAAAGTACACCTGTAGCTATGTCCTTAGGTGTGTATGTACCTATCACTAATGGTACGATACCCTATAGGTAAACGGGTAACTAGCATGTCAAAGCATATGTATGAGCATGTAGGTATACAGGTATGCTATGTGTCTTATGCGATAAGAAATATGAATCAATGTCACAATGTCCCTAACCAGTCAATATCATTTCTATATGTGGGTTGTGCGTGACATGGCAATTATTGACGGTGTGTGTGGCATAAAATCAGTGCTCGTGCAACATAAGCCGTCAATAATGGTGTAGTGTCCTAAGGATACTAGTCCAAGCACAACACTAACTAAGCAGTAGGGTAAATGAGCAATTCTAAACATGACATAGAATATGCGACAAAGTTAAATCTCTAGCCCTGACGCATAACGCCATGTAGGCGATTCCCCTGTAGATGTTAAATCTACTCACCAACACTCCAACTAGGTGAATCCTACCACCTGTTTCCCCCTATGGCAGTGTCCGTAGTCCCCGCCTGCAAACCTGCAACATTAAAACAACAAGCAAATATATATATTAATAACAGCTACAAAACACGAACCAACTACACATAACTGACACAACAACACCAAACATCCTCTTAAGTATTCGTATTGTGGCTAACGTGCGTAGCAACACGACGAAACTAACCTAAGAGCAAAACCACGCAAACTGCACGACCTGCGTCGTATCACGTATCGCGCGGACACAAACCCTAGAAACTACCTAAGTGATCCCAGATTTTGCCTACTGTGAAAACTAAACAAACAAACAAGACCAATAGAACCAAAACCACTGCAGAGTCCTACCCTGCAAAACCCAAACCCCAACTCCACATAGGAGTCGGCGTCGCCGGCCCACCCTTTTGTCGTCGCCGGCCCTGGCCGGTGCCCTGGGGTCCGTCTCTCAGGTGGTGCTCCAGGGTCCCTAGTACATCATTACAATTTTGTTTATTTTTTCAGTAAACTTCCCGGGTCACAGCAGATCCTAGATGTCACAAACCGACACTAAAATACGACATTTCGCACAAAAACCTAACTTTAACCAAACTAAACTGAACTAACAAGTAAAGCTACACTTAAAGAACAGATAGGGATTATTACCTAACCAAGAGAACCAAAGATCCAAGGTTTCCTAGCTCCAAGAGGCAAAAGATAAGGTTTTTGATGAAGTTTGTGAAGAATTGAGGATTTGTGAAGGATTTGTGAGGAAAAGAGAGAGAGAAAAGACCATGGGCAGTAGAGAGGGGGAGAATTCGGCCAAGGAGGGAGTGGGGAGGGTTTCCTAGCAATTTCCTATGATAAATGCTCTTTAGTGCATTCACACACACACTTGCACACATGCATGCATCTAATTCTTTTCTTTTTCTTTTCTTTTCACCATTAATCCTAGTCCACACAATAAATCTAGATATTATGTGGTTTAGGTTTACACAAGAAAAAAATGAAGAAAAGAAACAAAGAGAAGTTTTCCCAAAATTGCGAATACCGCATTAAAATAATATTAAAATTGGGAAAAATTCAAATTGGACCAAAACGTCCCATATAACCCCAAAGTTTGCGCACTAGCTTTATTTTTGCTAAACTAGGTGCTGGCAAGTCTATATGGCCGTTTGATCGCAGTCGGTATAAAACAGAAAATACCGACAAACCTCACCCAAAAACGGAAACATTCACAAAACGATTTCTAAAATGTTACAAAACCTTAACTCGATTATGTGACCGTCTGAACCGCCTCTAAACCTTAGGGTTTGTGGCAGTACGGCGTTGCCACATGTGAGGCGTTGGCTTGACCCTTCTATGGCTGGACCATTGGTACCGCGGCATGTAATGGATGTTTTTAAACTAATTTCAAGTGTTGAGCTATTAGGGAAATCTTGGGTGTTTGTTTATTCGATCGGAAAGTTTAACATTGTCTATTTATCTGGGATGTGATATAATATTTGGAATCCACAAGTAGTTATGAGATAACTAATTTGAATGTTATAAATCTAGCACTTCAGTCTCAGATGATCGGTTGCCACGGGATTTTGATGCGATCAAAAGTCCGTTGCAATCACGTAGCATACGCGGATACTCGCCGGGTAAATTTAATAGACAGCCACGCCCTATAGCTCCGACCAAGTGATTGGAGGAGAACCCCGTCGCCAAAAGCATCCGTTTGGGTGCTCACGGCAGCGGTGTTCCTCCTTAGTGCACTTCGTCGACGGCATCCGGGGGTGCGGCCGTCTACTAAAGTTTGTGACGAGCATTCGATCAGGATGTCGGGAAACTTGTTGAATTGCCCGACTTGATATTGAAAAGAGTTTTTGATAAAAGAGACTAAAATACGGGGTTTATAATTGTTAGGCATGCGATGTCTAAGGAATTCATTTGGTTAAGCATGCGATGTCTAAGTAGGTTGCGGATTCTAACTGTTGTAGTTTTACACTTTCTTTTCTGCGACCGTAAGTGTAGTATGTAGTTGTATCACCATTTTTCATTGCTGTACATCAACAACAATCGGTGTATGCATACTTACTTACGTTGATGATATGAGATATTATGTGTTGTTGTGAAATGTTATATTGGATCGTCATGTCTGAATAGCCGGGGGTTTTATGTGAGATGCGGGTTTTTATTTTCATTCATGTAAAATTCATTTGTATGTAATATTCTTTTATTGGGGCACTTCCGGGCTAAGGATGATGTCACCCTTGTATATTATTTACTATTCCGGATTAGGTAGACCCAAGGCGGGGAGCACAAGTAATCGGGTTCTGGGGTCCAGTGGGAGACCATCTCGAGGAGTCGAGACCGGGTCTCCTAACCCTAGAATTGGCAGTGTTGCTTGCCGCTCTCGTAGGGGTCTAGGGATGTGGGTTTGGCTATTCATCGCGACCGTGGAATCCGTGTTTTATGCAGGCTCGATATAAAACACGGACGTCTTAGTATATCAAATATTTCATATGTTATCTTCTGCTGCATTGTTCTGTGATGAGATCATATTACTGCCTGAGACGAATGTTTATATTATATATATGAAATATATATTATATATTGTTGATTTCGTTTCATATCTGATGCTTGTGAAGCAAAATTAAATGGGACTTCATTAATGAGATTAATGAAACTAAAAAGAAATCTAAAGATGTTGTAGAAACTTGTCTAAAAAACTGGTAGCTCTAGTTCTTGCTTTGCATAGCGGTGTTCCTTATAGAACATCCAGCACCTTATTCGATAAGGAAAGAGCCGAGATCCCTTCACCGGGGGTGACCTCTTTAGTGAAACTAGCAGATGCTACAAACTCGGTTTGTCTTTTGATTGCTTCTATAGTTCTTGCTTTGCACAGCGGTATTTGTGAAATATCCTGCACCTTATTCGATGAGGAAAGAGCCGACGATCCCTTCACCGGGAGTGACCACTTTAGCAAAACTAGTAAAAGCCTAAAAAACACTTCATGTAAATTCACTCGATTCTACAACGATATCAAGTTCATTACGCTCATGGTTTTCTTAAAAACCTGCGTAGCCCTCCGTCATTTTAGATAAGTACTACTTAGTATTCATGCAGCGGTAGTTTGGCATGCGTCAAGGTGTAGTGTACGGTAGCTAACTAGTGCTTATCTGCTAGCATACGATGCGATTGGATTAGGGTATTCGTACGGCGTTGTTTGGCATGTGTCAAGGGTCGTGCGGGTGGGTTTAATTCAATCAGGAAATGCACGGGTTGAACTTGACTAGCGGACTATGGGTTGTTTGGCATGCGTCAAGGTCATAGCACACTAGGGGTAAAAGAATTATTGGGAATTTCAAGTGTTGAAATTTGCAATGAGATTGCATACCTTCTATAAGATAGTTGGATCCCGATACCCACTGCGAGTAAGAGTTACTCCTTGGAGAGTTTTACACATTACAATTAGCCGATCAAGTAGGTGTCTAGAAAGGTGTTAACGGGGTTACGCCCCTGGGAAAATGAGGTTTACTTTAATTAGGTCCGTGCGAAAGCACGGGGAACCTCCCTCAATGTACCAGCACTGACCTGGCTGAAAGATTGGCGAACTTGTAGCGTGTAATTAATCCGGGCTAGTCTTTCCTTTTAGGGTTTGAAGAAAGATTTGACTAAAACAGTGGGAGACATCCTGATTAGATATATTAGATAACCAATCTAATCTTGCAAGAGCATATGCTGAGTGTTTTCTTTTCTCTCTCCAGGTAGCGACTATATCACGCCTTAATCAAGATAATAATACGGATGTATTGACCGAACCCGCTTGTTATACTGAGCTGGGGAACGTTGGTCCTGCTCCAACTTATAAATGTTATAAGACAGAGCAGGAAATTTGGGAATTACCTGAATTCCCGTGCCGCCCAAACTAAGAAAGTGCATGCTGATGCATTTTCTTCGGGTGTGTTCATTACACAGAACTGTTTCTCAATGTCCTTTACGTCCTGGGTATTTGATACCGGATCAGGATCCCACATATGTAATTTGTTACATGGGCTACAGATAGGTAGAGAACTGAGAACGGGTGATAAGTTTCATGAGGCAGAAATGGTGTAAGTGTTGCAACCAAGTCTGTTGGTAGTTATCACCCTGTATTATCAGAATACATTGATTCTGAACGAATGTTATTAGATACCGAACCTGATATACAACATCATATCAATCCCTTTATTAGTAAAGAAGGATATAATTTTGTATTGTTGGATAATGTTTTGAACATTTCCTATATCAAGAGTTGATCGGTTCAGGCACGTTATCTAAAAGCATTAACGTTCTAAATCAAACTACAGTTCTTAGTATACAGAACACACACAAAAGAAAGAGTTCAAAAATGAACGAATCCTTCTTGAGGCATTGTAGACTAGGTCATATCAATGTGACCCGACTAGCTGAAGTTACATATAGATGCATATTTAAATTTGTTTGAATTTACATCTTGTGAAACTTGTCGGTCATGTCACAAAGATAAGATGACCACAGCTCTGTTTATTGGAAACAGAGAGAGAGTTAGTGAACTGTTGGGATTGATACATGATGATGTATGTAAGGTCCCCTGTCTACACATGCTAAGACCCGTTCTTTTTACTTTATTATATTCACTGATGATCTCTCAAGATTCGCACATGTGTTCCTGTTGAAACACAAGCCTGAAGCTTTTGAGATATTCACAGAATATAAGTTAGAAGTAGAGAACCAAAAACGGGTATAAGTATTATGTCCTTTGATGAGATCAAGGAGGAGAATACTTGATCACGGAGATTCCTGGACTATTCTAAAGGAGAATGAGATTCTCTCTCAGCATTACTCCTCCGGATACACCACAACACGTCGGTGTATCGGGACGGAGCAAACACACCCTATTTGATATGGTGCGCTCTATGATGAGTACTATTGGGTTTCCTATTTCCTTTTGGGAGTTATGCACTTGAGAAGCTGCATACCTATTGAATAGGGTTCTAATCAAATAAGTTGCCTACCACTCCATATGTGATATGGAATGGGAAGAGCCCATATCTTAAGTATGTTAAGATTTTAGGTTTTCCGGCCTATGTCTAAAAGCATAATCCGGACAAGCTTGAGGCAAAGTTAGATCTGTGGAAGTTTGTTGGATATCCCAAGCATACGCAAGGGAATATCTTCTACCTAACCGAGGAACAGAAGATGTTTTGTTTCTCAACATGCCACTTTTGTGAAAGGGAATTTCTTGTGAAGAAATTAGTGGTCATGAGGTAGAACTGGAAAGAGTTCCAGCTATAAAAACTACAGCAGTTGATTTGGTAGAACCAAAAGATTCAATAGATTCTAACGAACCTCAGCCTCTCCGCCGATCTAGTAGGGTTCCTCACCCACCTGAGAGATACTTCGGTTTTCTCTATGACAGTGGGAGCGAGGATTGCATCATGAGATGATGACCTAACTAGTTTCGAGCTGGCCATCAGGAGTGGGACTCTGTAAGAATGGCTGGATGCTTAGTGATCTGAGATGGAATCCTTATACACCAACAAAGTATGGACTTTGGTTGTTTTATCTGAAGGGTTAAATCCCCATCAGGAGCAAGTATATCTTGAGAAGATAACGTGGGGTACATGGAAAAGTTGAGACTTTCAAAGCTATGCTTAAGTCCATCCAGATCCTACTTGCCACTGCTACATACCATGATCACAATATCTGGTGGTTGGGTGTCATGACTGCTTTTCTAAATGATGTTTTGGAAGAGAGCGTCTGTAAGTACACAGCCAGAGGGCTTCGTAGATAGTGGGAGCAGCGGAAACGTGTGCAAGATGTTTTATGTGATAAAACAAGCATCGCGGAGTTGGAACGTCTGTTTTGATGTGGTAGTCAAAGAGTTTGACTTCATCGAAATGGTAGATGAACCTTGTATATACAAGAAGGTAGTTGGGAGTATGGTTATGATCCTCGTAGAGTACGTAGATGACATACTCTTGATAGGGAAGGAGTTTCCTATGCTACGCTCGGTCAATCTCCGCTTATCACAAGGATTCTCCATATAGGATCAAAGCGATACCTCCTGAATCATGGGTTTTAGATCTATGAGATAGATCTAATTGGATGTTAGGATTCTCACTAGTTGTAGTGAGATGGTATCAATCGATCCTGGGGAGAATCACTGGAAAGGTTTCAGGGTGATAAGGACGACTGAATATCAGTTGCAGGCATTGTCTTTATCCTCAGTGGAGGGACGGTATGTTGGAAGAGTTTCAGGGTACATACCGTGACATACTAGACGATTAAAGGCAAGATACATCATTACCAAGGATGCTACCAAAGAGGAAGTTTGGATATATATAAGTTCATGAGATGAACTTCGTTCCTGTCATTGTGTGACAATGGAGTTATGGCTTCGGCCTAGGAACCCCAGTCCCATCAGAAATCCAGATATAATTCTTAGGCAGTATCACCAGATCATGGAGATGGTTGATCTCCACGGAGATCGAGGTTAGGAGAGTAGACACAGAGGACAACAGCACGGATCCACCCACAAAGGGTTATTTCCCAGCAGAGACTTTTATGGGATGGTTGAATATGAGATATTTCAACCGCAGCAAATTGTTGGGTATGTGATACCACAACAGATGGCCCTAGTGCAAGTGGGAGATTGTTAGTTATATGTATGCCCTAGAGGCCATTACTGTACATATGATGTATATTGTAATGGATGCTTGGACGTATATAGGGAGGACTTTCTTGCTCGACATGATAGTATGCTATCTGGTTGTACTTTATCTTAACATGTACTCTGATTGTCTCTATGTTACAAGTTGATAAAGCCCTTAGGATATGTACTCGACTACTGGGACTATGATGAGATCATACTAGTGGGGCCACGGTAGTCGACGAGTACATCCTATAACTATTCCTAGTCGAGGGTGTATCGAGACAGGGCATCGATACACCAGAGTAGACTAGCGTATACGCATCTTGACCTATATGATGGGCGATGGATGGTCCCATATCCATCAGTGTTTGACATCAAGGATGGTGTACGGGTGCTCAGTAGAGACTGGGTACATTGGACGGACTAGCCGAGAACTCCCAGATGGTATTATACCTCATGTCAGATGGCAGTTCTCCGGTGACACTGGTACAGGTTAGTCTGTAGACCCGAGATCGTCATAGAGTCTTTTGTGATTCCCACTGTGCTTTGATTTCCATCATACCACGTCTAAGAGGGCGTGCAAAAAGGTGGCTTTTTACCACGTCTAAGAGGGCGTGCAAAAAGGTGGCTTTTGGGTACAGTCCCGAATCACATGGAGGCAATGAGTGATAGGAGGGGATTCGTCTCTCCCGGTATAGGGAGTTGATGTTGTGCTGTGTTCGATTGGCTATAACTGGAAATCCCTGGCCAGGGTTGCTGAGATTTACTGGTAAGTGTTATCAGTAGTTTCTTGAACTATTATAGACCTCATATCGACACGAATTATCAAGCTACTGGGGTCTGACGTTTACCACCCCTAGGAGAGATATGCGACATATCAGACGAAGAGACCGGACTGTACGGGAGTGTTACTGATTGGATTCGCAGGAGAATGTACAGGCTTGCTTGTTGATCTTCTGATCGCTCAATACCTGAGTGGCTGTTACGTTTAGCTGACCGCTTGCAGCTTGTGGGTGTTTGATATGATCATCACCTACTGTCGGCGTATTGACGATTCTTTAGAGTCCTACACAGAGGTTTCTTGGCTCAGGCAAAACGGAGTAGGAGCACATATATGATATGTGCGGGATCGAGAACAATACGTGTATGTGATACCGTATTAGATTCTCACGATATGAGATATCGGCCGGGTATATGAGATATAGTCGTGTCATCGGATCAAGTGTTGATTCGATACAGATTATATTAGTCGGTTATTTGTGAAATAGCCGGATTATCGGATCAAATGTTGATTTGATAATTTAATGTATAACTATATATTTGATATATTAAATTACATTAACTAATATTAGCTCACTTATTGATTCATTTTCTCACTCGGGTAATACATTGATATATATGCGATATATGTTAACTGTATTATTTTCTTTTGTTACAAAATATATTATATATGTGATATATAATATTGTAACATGTAATAATTACTAATGCAACATGATTAATAGAGATTAAACAAGGTTAGGGTTTGATTTGGGTTAGCTCATTCTTGAAGCTTCTAGAAGCTTTTCTTTTTGTCATGAGCTAAGATATTTTGTTGATATTTTGTAACCCAAACCACATCCTCAACCCTAGTTAACTCTCTACAACGGTTATCTAATTTTATATTAGCAACCATGGTTGCATAAGTAATTATTACCACAATTCATTATTCATCACAAAGAGAATGGTTCTTCTTCTTCTTCCTTCTTCTTTCATGGAAAAGCTTACTAGCTTTTTCATTAGTGATGATTTTGAGTGAGATTAAGAAAAAAAATGAGAGCTAAAATCGTACTCCATCATTCTAATCTATCCTAGCCATTTAGATTAGGGTGTTCACTTCATTTATAAGTGAGAGCTTGAGTTAAAGTTTCTTCAAGGTAGATTATCTTTGTTATCGAAGATCGGAAGCAAGCATGCATCTTTCTCTTCGTGGAACCTCTCTAGAGTCCGGATTCTTGATGATCGCCGCGAAGGGACCTCAACACAGAGCTTATGAAGCGAAGGACCGGACTACAAAGGTTGTAATCCCAAACTCTTAGATGTTAAAGTATTTAACATGCTTTGTTTCGCCTATTCTCTAGTTTAAAGATCTTGGTTAGGGTTGTTCGGCACGTCTAAATTTTAAATCGGGCATGGTTGATGCCTTGTAAAACCTTGTGAGTGTGCCTAGCAACCCTATAACACTCCTATAACACGGAGACGCCTTTTAGATGAATCAGAACTCCGGAGTTTGAAGAACTCCATAGTTAAGTGTGCTTGAGCTAGGGAAATTGTGGGATGGGTGACCTACTGGAACGTAGCCCTTTTCTTGAGTCCGGTTCATTCAAAGGGGCAAAACCGTGTGGTTTCGGCCAGAGCGGACAATACGATATGTGTTTGGGGGTGGGTTATGACAAATATGGTATCAGAGCCGGTCCCTCAAAAGTAGGTCTGTGGTTCGAGGACGAACCATTGTTCTAAGCGGGGGGGATGTAATACCCAAAGTGGAGTTAGGGATGAATACCACCTATCCCGTGAGAAGTGAGATGTTATCCAGTATCGAGGTGGGGATGTAACCGATACAGATACACATGAAGACCCACTATAGAACAATGGGGAGTATCGAACTCTATTCCGTAAGTGGGCACGATAAGAACTATAAATAGAATGATACCACTCCTATAACACGGAGGCCCCTTTTGGATGAATCGGAACTACAGAGTTTGAAGAACTCCATAGTTAAGCATGCTTGAGCTAGGAAAATTCTGGGATGGGTGACCTACTGGGAAGTAGCCCTCTTCTTGAGTCCGGTTCATTCAAAGAGACAAAACCGTGCGGTTTCGGCCAGAGCGGACAATACCATCTGTGTTTGGGAGTGGGTCGTGACAAATATAGTTCTGATCGTACCCTCTTTCGGAACGGAATTCGATACTCCCCATTGTTCTACAGTAGGTCCCCATGTGTATCTGTATCGGTTACATCCCCACCTCGATACCGGATAACATCTCACTTCTCACGGGATAGGTGGTATTCATCCCCAACTCCACCTGGGGTATTACATTCCCTCCCCCACTTAGAACAATGGTTCGTTCTCGAATCACAGACCTACTTTTGAGGGACCGGCTCTGATACCATATTTGTCACGACCCACCACCACGACGTCGAGTCGGGAGGTCAAGGAATTGGTGATCCATAGAGAGAACAAAGACCTAGAGGCAGAGGACGCCATACCGTGGGCGGAAGCAAGTAGGAATTCTTGCTTTGCCGCCTCTGGGTTCACCGACACCTTCCAACATTGAAGTGTAGGGTTACTACGCACTGTCACAAGGGTCTATAAGGCATCAACCATGCCCGATTTAAAATTTAGATATGCCGAATAACCTAAAGCGAGGATCTTTGCTAGATAATTAGGGTTAAACATGCAAGTAAACATCTTTACAACTAAGAGAGAGGGATTACAACCTTTGTAGTCCGCTCCTTCGCTTCATAAGCTCCGAGTAGTAGTCCCTTCGCCGCAATCCATGATCTCCCGGACTCAAAAGAGGCTCCACAAGCCGAACGATCCATGCTTGCTTGAAGTCTTCCTTTTCTAAGATGATCTACCTTGAAATTTCTTTAACTCAAGCTCTCACTCACTAATCAAGTATTAATGAAGTGAACACCCTAATCTAATTGGCTAGATTAGATGAGGATGATGAAGTAGGATTTATGCTCTCTTTTATTATCAATTTCTCACACTAATCCATCACAAATTCAAAAGCTAGAAGCTTTTTCAAGGAGGAAGAAGAAGATGATTTCTTTTGTGATGAATAATGAAAAGTTACTATGCTTACAAATGAACCTTGAGTTAATAATATGAATCATTAACTCATGTAGAGAGTTTACTAGGGTTAAGGGTTTGGGTTGGGTTAAATAATATCATCAAAATATCAACACATAATATCTTTGCACAAAACAAAACAAAAGCTTCTAGAAGCTTCAAGAAAAGTCTAACCCAAATCAAACCCTAACCATGTTTAATCTCCACTAATCATGTTGCATTTGTAAACATAACTTGTTACAATATTATATATCACATATATAATATATCTTTGTAACAAAAGAAAATAATACAATTAACATATATCAATGTATTATCCGGTGAGAAAATGAATCAATAAAGCGAGCCAATATTAGATAATGTAATGTAATATATTATATATATAATTATACATTAAATTATCGAATCAACACTTGATCCGACAATCCGGTTATTTCTCAAATAACCAATTAATATAATCTGTATCAGTTCATCGAATCAACACTAGATCCGATGACCCGGCTATATCACATATACCCGGCCGATATCATATATCGCGAGAATAGAATACGGTATCTCATATCGTAATATTCTCGGTCCCGCACACATCACATATGTGCTCCTACTCCGTTTTGCCTGAGTCAAGAAACCTCTGTGTAGGACTCTAAAGAATCGTCAATACGCCGGCAGTAGGTGATGATCATATCAAACACCCACAAGTTGTAAGCGGTCAGCTAAACGTCACAGCCACCCAGGTATTGAGCGATCAGAAGATCAACAAGAAAGCATATACATTCTCCTGTGAATCCAGTCAGTAACACTACCGTACAGTCCGGTCTCTTCGTTTGATATGTTGCATATATAGTCTAGGGGTGGTATACGTCAGACCCCAGTAACCGATAAGTCATGTCGATGTGAGGCTCATAACAGGTCGAGAACCTACTGATAACACTTACCAGTAGTACTCAATATCCACCCTGGCCAGGGACTTCCAGTTATAGCCAATCGAACACAGCACAACATCAACTCTCTATACCGGGAGAGACGAAACCCCTCCTATCGCTCATTGCCTCCATGTGATTCGGGACTGTACCCAAAAGCCACCGTTTTGCACGCCCTCTTGGACGTGGTATGATAGAAATCAAAGCACAGTGGCAATCACACAAGACACTATGACGATCTCGGGTCTACAGACTAACCTGTACCAGTGTCACCAGAGAACCACCATCTGACGTGAGGTATAATACCATCTGGGAGTTCTCGGCGAGTCTGTCTAGTGTACCTAGTCTCCACTGAGCACCCGTACACCATCTTTGATGTCAAACACCGATGGATATGGGATCATCCATCGCCCATCATATGGGTCAAGATGCGTATACGCTAGTCTACTCTGGTGTATCGATGCCCTGTCTCGACACACCCTCGACTAGGAAAAGTTATAGGATGTACTCGTTGACTACCCTAGCCCTACTAGTATGATCTCATTATAGTCCCAGTAGTCGAGTACATATCCTAAGGGCTTTATCAACATGTGAGAGAAAGACAGTAAACTAATATAAGTCAACATGTTAAGATAAATAGAAACCAAATAGCATACTATCATGTCGAGCAAGAAAGTCCTCTCTATATATATCCAAGCATTCATTATAATATACATCATATATACAACAATGGCCTCTAGGACATATATAAAACTAACAATCTCCCACTTGCACTAAGGCCAGCTGTTGTAGTATCTCATACCCAGCATCCCGAAGAGTCTCTCAAACTGTGTCTTGGGAATGGCCTTCGTGAGTGGATCCGCAGTGTTGTCCTTCGTATCAACTCTCCTGACCTCGATCTCCCGGCGATCAACTATCTCCCGGATCAGGTGATACCGCCTCAGAATATGTCTGGACTTCTGATGGGACCTGGGTTCCTTGGCCAAAGCCACAGCTCCAATGTTATCGCAATACAAAGGTATTGGATACTCAATGGACGGAACCACACAAAGTTCAGTGATGAACTTCTTTATCCAGACAGCCTATTTTGCAGCATCGTTGGCAGCGATGTATTCAGCCTCCATCGTCGAGTCTTCAACGGTTTCCTGTTTGGAACTCTTCCAACACACCGCCCCTCCATTGAGGGTAAAGACAAATCCCGAGTGCGACTTAGAGTCGTCCTTATCACTTTGGAAGCCTGAATCGGTAAAGGACTCCATCTGGAGTTCTCCGTTACCATACACCAAGAACATCTCCTTAGTTCTTCTCAAGTACTTGAGAATGTTCTTCACAGCTATCCAGTGACTCCCTCGAGGATCTGCTTGATACCTACTCACTATACTTAGTGAGTATGCTACATCGGGTCTGGTACATAGCATCGTATACATGATAGAGCCTACTGCCGAAGCATAGGGTATCCCTTCCATGCGAGCTCTCTCCAAATCAGTCTTGGGAGACATCGCTTTGGAGAGAGTGAGTCCAGAGATCGTGGGTAGCTTCCCACGCTTGAATTCTTCCATACTAAAGATCTTTAGTATGGTGTCAATGTACCTGGATTGGGACAATCCCAGTATCCGTTTAGATCTATCTCTATAGATTATAATTCCCAGTATGCAGGAGGCATCACCAAGATCTTTCATTAAGAATCTTTGTGATAAGAAGAGATTGACCGATTGCAGCATAGGAACATCATTTCCTATCAAGAGTATGTCATCGACGTACAATATGAGGAAGGCAACCTTACTCTCTGCAACCTTTTTATATATACAAGGTTCATATACGTTTTTGATGAAGTCAAACTCTTTGACTACAACATCAAAGCAGATGTTCCAACTCCGCGATGCCTGCTTTAACCCGTAGATGTATTTAAGCCGTTTGCACACCTTTCCGCTGCTCCCACTATCTACGAAGCCCTCTGGCTGAGTCATGTACACGCACTCCTCTAAATCACCATTTAGAAAGGCGGTCTTAACATCCATTTTCCAAATTTCGTAGTCATGGTATGCAGCAATGGAAAGTAAGATCCGGATGGACTTAAGCATAGCCACTGGAGAAATGGTTTCGTCATAATCCACACCTGGTCGCTGACGAAAACCTTTTGCAACAAGTCTAGCTTTGTAAGTCTCAACTTTTCCATCTACACCAAGTTTCTTCTTAATGATCCATTTGCTCCCAAAGGGTTTTACCCCTTCAGGAGCAACTTCCAAAGTCTATACTTTGTTGGTGTACATGGATTCCATCTCAGATCGCATTGCATCCAGCCATTTCACAGAGTCACTACTCGTGATGGCCTGCTCGAAACTAGTCGGGTCATCATCTTCCATGATGCAATCCTCGCTCCCACCATCAATGAGAAAACCGTAGTATCTCTCAGGTGGATGAGAAACCCTGCTGGATCGGCGGAGAGGCTGGGGTTCGTCAGGGACTACTGAATCCTCTGGTTCTACCAGATCTTCTATCATATTTTTTGTTGCTGGAACTTCTTCCAGTTCTACCTTATTGCGACTAATTTCCTTTGCAAGAAATTCCTTTTCCAAAACGGTGGTATGTTGAGAAACAAACACATTTTTTTCCTCACTTAGGTAGAATAGATATCCATACGAATTACTAGGATATCCCACAAACTTGAAAAGAAAAGATCTTTCCTCGAGCTTGTCCGGATTTTCCTTTTTAATATAGGCCGGACAACCCCATATCTTAACTCATTTAAGAGATGGTCTCTTCCCATTCCATATCTTATATGGAGTGGTAGGCACTGATTTGGTTGGAACTCTATTCAATAGGTATATGGCTGTCTCGAGCGCATACCCTCAAAAGGAAATAGGCAACTTAGCATTGCTCATCATAGAGTGTACCATATCTAATTGGGTGAGATTCCTCCGCTCCGATACACCGTTGTGTTGTGGTGTATAAGGTGGAGTAAGCTGAGAGAGAATCCCATTTTTTTTAGATAGTCCAGGAACTCATTGCTTAAGTATTCTCCACCTCGATCAGATCGAAGGATCTTAATACTTTTGCCCGTTTGGTTCTCTATTTCGTGCTTATATTCCCTGAATTTCTCAAAAGCTTCAGACTTGTGTCTCATCAGGAACACATGTCCGTATCTTGAGAGATCGTCTGTGAATGTAATGAATTAGGAAGAACCGTTCCTGGCATGTGTAGACATGGGACCGCATACATCACTATATACCAGTCCTAAGAGTTCCTCAACTCTTTCTCTGCGTCCACTAAACGGAGTTTTGGTCATTTTACCTTTGAGACATGAATGGCAAGTATCATAAGATGATAATTCGAACGGATTCAAATATCCATCCTTATGTAACTTAGCTAGCCATGTCGCATTGATATGACCAAGTCTACAATGCCATAAGAAGGATTCGTTCATTTCTGAACTCTTCCTCTTGTGTGTGTTTTGTATATTAAGGACTGTATTTTGATTGAGAATGAATATGTCATTATGTAACGAGCTTGATCCAATCAACTTTTGATTTAGGAAGATATTCATAACATTATCCTGTATTACAAAATTATACCCTTCTTTACTTAATAAAGAATCTGATATAATGTTGCACATCATGTTCGGTATATAATAACACTCATTCAGAATCAATGTATTACTACTTGGTAATACAAGGTGATATTTGCCAACTGCTTTGGCTGCAATATTTGTACTATTCCCTACTTGTACGGAATGATCACCCTTTCCCAGTTCTCTACCATTACGTAGCCCATGTAACAATTTACATATGTGGGATCCTGATTCGGTATCTAATACCCAGGACGTATGGTGAACTGAGAAACAGTTCTCAATAACTAACACACCCGAAGAAGATGTATCAACATACTTGTTCTTCGTTTAGGCGGTGTGAGAATCCAGATATTGTCCTATTCCCTGTTCAGTCTTATAACACTTAAAAGAAAGAACGGGACCAACGTTCCCCTACTTAGTATAATAAGCGGGTTCAGTCAATACATCCACATTATTATCTTGATTATGGCCTGACATGGTCGCTACCTGGAGAGGGAGAGAAGGAAACACTTTAGCGTACGCTCTTGCAAGATTAGATTGGTTATTATCTTATCTAATCAGGATGTCTCCCACTGTTTTTATCAAATTTTCCTTCAAACCCTAAAAGGAAAGACTTGTCGGGAATAATTACACCTTACAAGTTCGTCAATCTTTCAGCCAGATCAGTGTTGGTACTTTGAGGGAGGTTCCCTGTGCTTTCGCACGGACCTAATTAAAATAAATCTCTTTTTCCCAGTGGCATAATCCCGTTAACACCTTTCTAGACACCTACTTGATCGGCTAATTGTCCTGTGTAAGATTCTCCCAAGAGTAACTCTTACTCGCAGTGGGTATCGGGATCCAACATCTCATAGGAGGTATGCAATCTCATTGCAAATTTCAACACTTAAAATTCCCGATAATACTTTTGCCTCTAGCAACTCATGACCTTGGCAAAGGTCAACAAATCATAAGTGCTAGCCAAGCTCAACCCGTCATTTCCCGATTGAATTAAACCCACCCGTACGACCCTTGGCTAAGGTCAACAAAGTCGTACGACTACCCTAACTCAATCACATCTCATGTTTTAACAGATAAATACTAAGTAGCTACCGTACACTAGGCCTTGGCTATGGTCAACAAACGCAGCACGAATACTAACTAGTGTCTATCTGAAATGACGAAGGGCTACGCAGGTTTTTCAGAAAACCATGAGCGTAATGAACTTGATATCGTCGTAGAATCGAGTGATTTTGAAAAAGGTGTGTTTTTGAGGCTTTCACTAGTTTTGCTAAAGAGGTCACTCCCGATGAAGGGATCTCGGCTCTTTCCTCATCGAATAAGGTCCAGGATATTTCATAAATACCACTGTACAAAGCAAGTACTATAGAAGCAATCAAAAAACTAATCCGTGAGTTTGTAGCATCTACCAGTTTTGCTAAAGAGGTCACTCCCGGTGAAGGGATCTCGGCTCTTTCCTCATCGAATAAGGTGCCGGGTATATCATATATACCGCTATGCAAAGCAAAAATGTAGCCACCCTTTTTATAAAGTTTTGATTCTACAACATCTTTTAGGTTTCTTTTCTTTTATTAATCTCATTAATAAATCTTATCAGTTCATGCTTCCTAAGCATCACAGAAGAAACGAAAACAGTAATATTTATATATCAACACATATATATAGTATAAGCATTCGTTTCAGGCAGTAATATGATCTCATCGCAGAACATTGCAGCAGAAGATAACATATGAAATATTGGATATACTAGGACGTCCGTGTTTTATATCGAGCCTGTATAAAACACGGATTCCACGGTCGCGATGAATAGCCAAATCCACATCCCTAGAGCCCTACGAGAGCGGCAAGTAACACTGTCAATTCTATGGTTAGGAGACCCGGTCTCGACTCCTCGAGATGGCCTCCCACTGTACCCTAGAACCCGGTTACTTATGATCCCCTCCTTGGGTCTACCTAATGCGGAAAAGTAAATAATATACAATGGTGACATCAACCTCGTCCCGGAAGTGCCCCAATAAAAGAATATTACATACAAATGAATTTTACATGAATGAAAATAAAAAAAAACCTCATCTCATATAAAACCCCCGGCTATTCAGAACTCGACGATCCAATACAACATATCACAGCAACACATAATATCTCATATCATCAACGTAAGCAAGTATGCGTATCCCGATTGTCGTTGATGTATAGCAACGAAGCTGGCAATACACCACATACTACGCTTACGGTCACAGAAAAGAAAGTGTTAAACTACAACATTTGGAATCCACAATTACTTTAGACATCATAAATCCGAAATATCATATACTTCGCATTTCATGCCTAACTATATGAATTCCACATATTGTATCACATTCCAGATAAATAGACAAAGTTAAACTTTCCGATCGAATAATCAAACACCCAAGAATTCCCAAATAGCTCAACACTTGAGCGGAGTTCAAAAATCCCAGAACATGTCACCGCCCCAATGAACCAGCCGTAGAAGGGTCAAACCAACGCCTCACATGTGGCAACGCTAAACTGCCACAAACCCTCGGGTTCAGTGGCAGTTTTGACTGTCACATAATCGAGTTAATGTTATGTTCTTCTACAGGGTCCACAGATATACTTGCATGTTTTTTCGAAAGTTTTAAACTCAAGAAAAATTCAACACTTGAAAGGTTTTCGTGTCGGGAAAAAGTGAGTTATTGATATCCGTTCGAACATTTTAATACCTTCTAAATTATCCGGAAAACTCTTAAACGAAGTTAAACTTTCCGATCGAATCAACGAATACAAAAGATCTCCAGAAAACTCAACACTTGAGTAATATTAAAAATTCCCAGAAGCATGTAGAAGTACCTACGGATGTTACTGTGAAAAAAGCTAACCTTAATACCCCTGTACGGCCGCGGAACCGCCGCGCAAGGCATGGTATTGCCGCGGTTCCACGGCGCTTTAAAGGAATTAGGGTGTCGTTTTTCACAGTAATCCTTATAATTCCCTGCTGAATTTTCTGAGTATTTTTAATGCAGAAAAAAATCATATTTTAAAAAAATTTCCAGAGAGGGGTCAAATTACGACGTTTCGGGGTTCGATCGGACTTTTAACTTCGTATACACGTCGTCTAATACTCTAGCTAGGCTCTGATCCCACTGTAAAGTTACTAGGCACTGTCACAAGGGTCTATAGGGCATCAACCATGCCCGATTTAAAATTTAGACGTGCCGAACAACCTAAAGCGAGGATCTTTGCTCGATAATTAGGGTTAAACATGCAAGTAAACATCTTTACAACTAAGAGAGAGGGATTACAACCTTTTAGTCCGATCCTTCGCTTCATAAGCTCCGAGTAGTAGTCCCTTCGTCACGATCCATGATCTCCCGAACTCAAGAGAGGCTCCACAACCCGAATGATCCATGCTTGCTTGAAGTCTTCCTTTTCAAAGATGATCTACCTTGAAGTTTCTTTAACTCAAGCTCTCACCTCTATAATCCAAATCCCTTTATTTGTCTTTACTCATTACCTTCTGTACATCATCCTTACGCAAATTGATTTTCTTCCTTCCCTACCATTTTGCACCAGCCTATGGTTTGGAAGAAGACTATCCAATAAGCGTAATAGGTTTACCCTCCTAAATTCAAGGAGCCCTCGCAACCTGAGAGAAGGTAATGATAAAAGACAACCTGAATAATCCTATTCAATTTCTCCTAGACCGGAGAAATGCAAAGGTGAAGTAGGAGTGGCGATGATATACGCGGTTTCGTCATGAACGATAGCAGTCGCATTTTACTTTGCCCTCTTTCTAATCCCTTTATTTGTCTTTATTTATTACCTTATGTACACCACACTTAGGCTAATTAGTTTTCTTCATTCCCCACCTTTCGGCACCTGCCTAATGTTTGGAAGAAGACTATCCAATAAGCGCAATAGGTGTACCCTCTCTTATTCCTAGGAGCCCTCATAACCTGAGAGAAGGTAAAAGGAAAACACAACTGAATAGTCCTATTCAATTTCTCCAGAACCGGAAAACATTCTCGAATCTGAAACAAGTTTCATCGAGTTCGTATGTAACTATACGATGGTCATATCCAATAAAAGGGGATCTTCGTAGTGATACGGAATGTTCCGAAGAAATGCGAAGGGTAAAAGTAGGAATGGCAATGAAGTATGAAACTTTGACACTCTAAAATCTAATGAGTTTTAAGAAGGTCCGGTTAACTTGGTTTATAAGTTCTAGTCTAGGGTCGGGACATGGTCACGGCCGAAGAAAGAGAGAAAAGAAACTCTCAACGTGCACTCTAATCTAGATCAGAATGGTCAGTCACTTTATCTAATCAGTATGTCTCCCACTGTTTCATCAAATTCTCCTCCAAACCTGAAAGAAGAATTAGTCGGGATCACCCGAGGAGTAAACTAACTCATCAGTGGGTATCGGGATCCAACTATCTTCGCATGATAACCTGATGGAATCCACTCACGTTATCACACTCCAGAAGGTATGCGCATGCCTGACAAGTTTCATGTATGTTTGAAACTCCCGATGTGATTTCTACCCCATGATGAAGGCCGACATATCATAAATCACATGTCAAGTTCGACACGTCATTATCCAGGTTAATTTGAACCCACCCATACATACCCTTGACGAAGGAAAAAATAGTAGTACGACTATCCCAAACCAACGCATCTATCTATGCAACAAAAAAGTAACAAAAAACTACCATACACTATGCCTTGACGAAGGCCAACATACATAGCAAGAATACTAAGTGCTGCCCGTCTGAAATGACGGAGGGCTACGAATGGTTTTTGGTGAAAAAATCTTTAACGTAATGAACTTGATATCGTTGAAGGAACCGGATAGCTTTTCACAAATATATAGTGGCGAAAACCTTTGCTAAAGAGGTCACTCCCGGTGAAGAGATCTCGGCTCTTTCCTCGTCGAATGAGGTGCAAGGTTTTCCTACTGAATATCGCGATGCAAAGCAAAAAGTAATCGACTACAGTGATGTTATTACCTTGACGCAAACTTCTGCCCAAGGGGTCACTCCCGGTGAAGGGATCTCGGCCCTTGCCTCGTCGAATGAGGTGCTGGATATTCATAACCGAATACCTCTATGCAAAACAAAAGATAACGTCCTTATAATAACAGCTTCTGAAAATTGTTCCAACAACATCGAATAGGTCTGTTTTCCTTGCATTGATCAGAATCAATGCAGTCCCATCAATTAATCACACCAGAAAAGAACGAAAATATGATGTACGTATATGCCATCTGTATTCGCCACTAGGTCCCATCATCACTCATTAGGTTACTTAACTAACGACAGAGAGGGGACAGGACTAGCGCGGGTGAAAAACATATACAACATATACTAATATATATATAACAATATATAATAATCGCTCCAGGCGTGATAAATGCAACATCAAAAATATGCAATAAGCATCACAGAACAATACAGATAATCTGGGTGCCCTGGGTTTCCTATGAGCCGCAAGAGAAACCTAACGTTCCCATGGTCGTGTGGATAGCCTGTGCAATGAAAACCTAGACCCCTACCAGCGCGGAAAGTTACCCTCCAAAACAAGAAGCGAGGCAGCCCCCTTTATCAAAGTGAATGGGCCACCCGGTACTTCACGGAATCCGGTAACTCGAGCACCCCTCCTTGGGTCAACCTGTACCCCCTACGAGTGAGGCGAATAGCCCGCCAATTCTAGAGTGAGAGCCCCCTCCTTCTTAATGCCATGAGATGCAGACCCGTTGCCCTCCACAACCTGGCTATCCATGCACTCCATCGCCGGGTAATCCAAGTACAGAAAAGAAAATATGTACAACGGTGATATCGGCCTCAACTCGATCGTACCCTAAACAAATAATATACAAACAGGAAGTTACGGCAGTTCACATGTCGGACGCTCGCCCTGCGATATCAAATGTAGAAATGAAACTAAACTGTTCTAACACTGCACCCAAGCTATCCAACACGACAAATCCGCAACAACACTGCACAACACAGAACATCATCGTGAATGTCACGTTCGCAAACCCGTCTAAAAGAACTATAGCAATTAGACAAGTTGTACCGCTCTAATGACATTCACGGTCGCAGATAGTAATGTAAGTACTGTAAAACTTTAAACAATGTTAGAAATATCGACTTCGAAATAACCCCGAATAGCCCCAAACAACTAGATAAAACCATATAAAAATTGGGCCAAACTTATAAAAACTGGGCCAAACTAGCAATACCACTGAACCAATATTCCAGAGACCAGACCACACCCAAAATACGAAGTCCAGAAGTCTTATTCTGGCCGGCCAGCTCAGAAATTTGAGCATTGTGCTCGGGTCAATTCAGGTAGAAGTGGCTCGTATTTGGGGTGCAGTCTAGTAGTCATACAAGTAGTCTTCTGCAGTTGCTAAAATATTTTTAGAAGACTCAGAAAATTTTGACAGAAACTAGAATATATCGGGTATTGTTTCGAAGTTGTATCGGTTTCGATACTTTAACATTGTCTAAACCAACTAGTATGCGGTTAATTGGTTGACTCTGATACCATGTAGGGCAACGCCAGCTCCCCAGTCATCAATTGGTGGCCAAACGCGGAACAAAAACTTTAAAAATTCGGCGCTAACGAACCCTAATCGACGGATCGTACCATTAACCCTATACTAGTCCTATATAAAGGAGTTTAAGAGATTATACTGATCGATCCGTGTCCTTCGGTCTTCAATCTTTGTCCTTAGCTCGTCGCAGCTACCTCGAACAAGTTCGTTCTCCGGCCTCCCACGTCGAAGAGGATCCACGTCGAGGATTAGTAATACGGGCTCCCGTTTCAAAACCGAAGCAACTCGGACATCTAGTTTGCTAGCCTAGATGCCCAAGATGAAGTAGAGTGTGTATATGAATAATTTGTCTCAAAACATCCATCGATTCTCAACTCATGAGAGGGTATGGATGCAGGTGAAGAAGAAGCCATTGGTGAAGAGAAGTGTGAGCTCAAGACTTGGTACAAAGAAAAAGCTAGTGAAGAAATGTATCTGTTGTTTTCTTGAGTTGTTTTGGCCAAGTGTTTGTGAGTGTTATATTGTAGTAAGAATTAGCGACTAAAGAAAAACCTTGCCAAGAAAAGATCTGCTTCTTCTCACAAATAATATCTCACTCACAAAATATCTTAACCAAAACAAAAACCCTCAAGTCACAATGAATTCCCTAAGCCAAGACTTGCACTTAAATTTTCCATCACAATAAAATTAAACATTTAAAACTAAATGTTTAATCCAAGAATAAAAATGGCAAACCCTAAAGTAAACTCATAACGAATTACAAGAATACCCCTCATCCGTATATACACATCTGCATCCGTATTCCGAATGAATACGAATACAACGAGACGAAAGTAATCCAACATTATAATACTAGGATCCGGCTTAAACCAAAGCCTACTAGTATTATCCGTTCGATCATGATCCGTGCACAAGTGTACGTATATGATCGAACCCTGCCATAAAACCATACGTCCTCTACAACGTTTCACCCAAACCAGGGAAACCTTCTGTGTGGGACTCTAAAGACTCGTCAATACGCTGGCAATAGGTTTAACCACAAGCACGTCAGTGGCACTAGATGTATGTAACGGCTACCCAGGTATTGAGCGAAAGGGAGGCCGATGAGCAAACTCATCCTGAAACCCTACTGAGCCTGACAGTGACAATATCCGTAGAGTACGGTACGTTCGTCTATGAGTATTGCATATTGAGTCTAGGGGGGTGGATAAAGTCATACCCCTAATAACGCGACATTTAGTGTCGGTATGAAGCCTATCACCATCTGAGAAACTACTGATCCGAATCAGTAATTCTCGACTTCCCCGGCCGAGGATTTCTGGTGATGGCCACCCGTGCACTCCGCAACATCAACCCTCAATACCGGGAGAGACGAATCCCCTGACGATCCACTCACTGCCTCCATGTGTCTCGGGACTGTACCCAACTAAAACCTGTTTGCACAACTCCTTTGAGCCGTGGTAGGGTAGTAATCAAAGCACAGTAGGAACTCATACGAGACAAATGACGATCTGAGATCGATAGACTAACCTGTACATATGTCACCAGGGAACTGCTATCTGACTATAAGTATAATACCAACTAGCATGCTCCCGGTGAGTCCGTCCGGTGTACTCATAACCTAATGAGCACCTGTATATATCTTAGGTGAACGAACTGACACCAATGGCTTGTGAGACCGGTCATCGCCCCTCGTCGGGGTCTCGGTCCGTATACACTAGTCTACTCTTAGAGTATCGATGCCTAGTCTCGAAACTCCCACGACTAGGGACACTTTAAGGATGTGCTTATAGACCACCCAACTCTTACGTATATGATCTCCATCATACAACTGGTAGTGAAGCATGAATCCTATGGGCTCTATCAATATGTAATAGTGATCTGTAATGTCACTTGAAGCATGTACACGACGATAAAGACAAACCAGATAGCATACTATCATCTCGAGTAAGTCTGTTCTACCGGTATAGGTCTTCCCTCAATCATTGCAATCACGTGCCTGCGATCCAATAATTGACTTAAGGGCACTATAGCCAACAAACACGATACTTACGTGTTCGATGGCAACCTGCTGGGATCTCTTGCTCTCGCCCCTATAAATATCGTGCAGCTGAACGCGAGATGCTTTTCCTCGCTTGTCCTTCTTCTGCAGTTACATCAAATATTGTTTATTGAGTTGCTATAAATTAGTAAAAAGGTATCGTCAAAGACATACCCTAAACTCTCCGGATAAGAAATGATCGACCAAGGCATGCCGGTATTCGTCGGACCAATCTGGATTTGGTTTAATCGAATATATCTCATCCGGTGAAACACAGTTTTCAAGATTTCTAAAGATTTTTTTCTTATGGCCTCTCCAATTCTTCGCCATATGACTACACATCTTATCATAAACTGCCCATTCATCGCAAACCTCCTGGTGGCCCTCTACGCCAACCCACCGGAACTCGAACCGAGCCTGCGAAATGATCGCACGCTTTTGGCGTGTTGAGTTTTAAGAGTTCTAAAGTTTTACCGCGATCAGGACGGTGTCGCTTTGCAGCTAGCCGCGATGAGCACGGTTCGATCCACAGGGAGAAGGAGCGTTTTAATTTCTTGTTCTCACGAGTTAATGCATGTAGGCGGAAAGTTCATATCTAACCTAAGTGTTATATGCAAAGTAAACGCTTGTTAGGATAAGATAGGATAGTGTAAGTTAAGAAAATCCGCACTAAAACCTTTGAGCTGAACTTAATGATCGAAGCTAGAGAAGTCGGCAACAACGTGGATTAGGGTGCTTAAGAACGGTATTCATGGAATCCGGCTTATTGACCCTTGACCGTCCGTTCTTGTCTCTTGCTTTCGCCTCCGGCCAATCCGAACGCAACCGGTCGCGGTTAGGAAACACCAATGCCTTGGTCGGGTAGGGTGCCTAATGGAGTGCTTGCGTAAGGTTTCGACAAAGTTTCAATTGAAAAAACGGGAAAAAGAAATGAGAAACGGAACGTTAGCTTACAATATCGTATTCTTTGCCTAACAACACGTATTCACTAACATTACACTAACAAACCAAAAAAGCAAAGAAAAGAACAAAGAAAAGAGAAGAAAACAATACAAGTAAGTTAGTGCATGGAATTTAAATTGCAAGTAATTAAAGCAAGTATTAAAGTGCAAGAAAGAAAATTCAAGTAATAAAAGAGCAAGAAAGAAAGACTAGGAACCATAGAACAAATTATAAATCATGGGTTTAATAACCCAAACTTAAACTTGCAAGCTCAATTAAGAGGTTGCAAGATCAAAAGAGAGCTAAAAACCAAAGTCAAAATGATAGAACAAAAGAGAGCTTTATTCAACTTGAAGAATGATACAACCCTTGAAATCAATAACCAACCCTTATACTTTCAAGCTCAATGAAGAGGTTGCAAGATCAAGAGAAGGTTAAGAACTCAAGGGGAAGCTATTTACGAGAACTAATGAAACAAAAAGAGTTGCACAATATATGAAATGAATGAAAAAACTTGGACCCCCTCCCTTGCTCACTGGTTCTGTATTTATAGGCTCAAAAGAAAATTAAACAAACAATAAAAATGAGCTGACGTGGCAACAAGGGAGGGGCTGTGAGAAACTGGGGGCCATTTGGAGGCAGTGGGGCCGGCCACATAGGGTATGATCTCAGCCCAAATCCGAGCACTCTGGCTCGTTCTTTGTGTGTTGACTTGTGTGCTTCCCAATATCACTTTGGTCTAGTTGGTTTTCTCAAATTGGACTTTGAATGCACCAGGGTATTGGAGGGAAACTTGAATCTTTTGATCACATCACAAAATTAGCATTTATTGTACTTGTCTTCCCACTTGTGTGGATTGGGCAGCCCCCTAGGTCCATGGTCCAAGCTCCAAGAGTTAGTGTGTACACATGTTATGTGTTGGACCAAAATGTGTACACTTTATTTGTTTGCAAAATAACTCTTGGGATATCGATTTGCAGTTCTTGTTGCAGTGTCGGCTCGCAAATGATATATCCGTGATTTTATGTGTATTTTCAGTATTTTGTCACGGATACCTGTAATCTGTATTACCGAGCAGACACTGGTTAATAGTACCGATATATACAAAAAATAGAGAATGAATGAGTGGTATTAAATGCAGTTTTCTGTGATGAAAAAATAACCCCAAACTTATCTTTTGCTCATCCCGAGAAAAACAAAATCCTAGCCTCACTTTCGCATGGAACGCGATTGCATTGAGAGCGTGCAATAAGCCGTTAAATCTCTAGGTGTCCATAGTAGGAGGAGTGTTGTCTCCTGAGGGTTTTCAGCGGATACTACCCACAAAATCCCGTCAAGTTATTTTCATAAGTTAACATCGATTCAACTCCTACAGTTTAGTATCTACGTTAGAAACTCTATCATCCTAAATTAGAAATATTCAACCCTTATGTTTCACACCTCCTATCTATTTATCCTCAGATCCTATACGTTTCATAAAAGTTTAGAAAGATGTTTGTATCTCCTGAGTTTTCCTTCTAAAAGTGCGTTCTCAAATCAGGGATTTTTATCAACTTTACAGAAAACACAAGTCTTATTCTTTATTTCTATCTCTCCTCCAAACATCGATTGTATACCCCTACGTGTGCGTAAATTTTCACCCCTACACTTAAGAATTCAATTCAAACTATAGTACCATTGCCCTAATACCTAATACTACTTCTTTTCATTAATGATGGTCGGTGTTGCTCACACACCTTTCATGCGACTATTAATGCTTCTTGAGGCACTAACCAACCGATTACTGAATGTGTAAGCTTAAAGCGTAAATAGCAGTTTTCACGTCTTGACTTTATTTTTTTCTTTTTTCTTTATTTTTCTTTTTCAAGACCGGATATATTTTTTCACTGATGCTCTTTTTGGTGTTTAGCTTTAAATACCGTTTTTTCTTTCATACTAGGCTTTCAGGCAAGAGTATTTCTGGATATCCTCTACTATCCCAAGTTTCAAGGTGCGTGTATATGCAGTTTGTAGGGTATATACTTTCTAAATTTAGACTCAAAAATAGAAACTATTTTTCAGACTTATCTTTCAGTAAAGCTTCAATACTTTCCCCTCATCTCGACTTAACTCAAGAACTGAACTCAAGATTACCTACTTCTATAAAAAAAACTGTAAGGACGTATAATCACCAAGGTTAAACAAAATGAGGGTTATTTTTAGAGTTTTCAATTCCTAAGCCTATGATTTAGTTATTTCAAACGTATTAACTAAACTTTCGGAATAAAAATCTAAGTTACCCTATTAGCTAACTTGACGACAAATTTTTTATATTTTTGTAAAATTTTTCGATTTTTGTGGGTTTTTAATAATGTATGCAAATACAAAATATACAAATGAATGCGAAGGAAGAAAGCTTACCGAGAACACCCCCAAACTTACACTTGACAGTGCCTTCACCGTCAGGATACACTAAGAGAGTCAAAATTATCGGCGCTCCCTAAAAGAAAATTTTATACAAAAAATAAAACCAAAAATATATACACAAAAAGGATCCCCCCAAACTTAAGTGAATCAGTGTTTCCACTGTTTAAGCGGTGAAGTTCAGGATTAGGGGGGAAAGAACAGTATTAATCTATACAAGGCCTTACACAGGCCAAAAGTTAACACCAACCATTCAAAAAAATTATCGGGATAAGGCCCGGGCTGGTGAAAGAATACGGTGAGGAAAGAAAAGGAGAATACGCGAGACCGTATGGGATAGAAGTTGTATACGGTCTCGGCGGAGGAGAAGAATGGCGGAAGGGAGAAAGAAGTGGAATACGAACTTGATGGTGGAAATGGAGGGAATAAATTAGTACAATTTGTGATGGCCGATGTGTAAAAAGCGATTGTACTAATCTATTAACCCATCGAGAAATGGGGTCAAATCCCTCAAGCTTCGTGAGAAAACATGAGTACACTGATCTTGGTAAACCAGACATAGTAAAGGTAAATGATATGGTTTCTTGCAAGGTCTGAACGATGGAAAGGATGGAGGGGAGTGATTGAGGAAGGTTATTGGTTAAAGTTTTCGGAGGGTGTACACAGTAAATGAAAGGGATAGGATAAATTGGAAAATCCGACTCATCAAGCAAAACTGGTTCATCCTTAAAAATATTCACAAAATTCTCTTCAAAAATTATATCATCCATGCATTATTCATCAATATCTAGACTCATATGAAATTCGGAAAAAACAGTTAATGACTCGGGATGATGAATTATAGAGAAAAACTCATCCAAATCTGCGGGTTCATCATACAAAATATTCCCAGCGTCAATATCCTCAATCAAGTGAAAATCAATTTTCTCAGACAACTCATCAAAAGCATGGATTTCAATCGATTCTGGTTCTAAGATGGAGGTTTAGAGGTCAAAAGGATTGAGTGTGGTTTCACTTGACATGGACCCTTCACAATCGGGCAAATCAAACACTACAAAGTCGCACAACTCATTAATCATTCTATCTTCAATTGATAAATCATTTAAGACACTCGATAGACTTTCAAAACAGGAGTTGTGGCATTCAATTTGCAATGGGTAGGTTTGATTTGGAAGGGTGTACAGCTCACTCTTTCCACTCAAATTCTCAACCTGTCCTACCGCCTCACCATACATTGGAAAATTTGGAGCTATTTGAAAACTAGCTACCGGATCACTAGGTTGTATGAGGGCGGCCATGGACGCATTCAAATCCATCATCTGTTGGCATGACGCTAACCTAAAGTCTTCCAACGACTGTTCCAGACTAGACATGGGTTGTGAAGGGGTTTCAGTAAAAGATTCAATCTCGTTTGGATATTGGAAATTCCTAAATGGCTGTGTAGAAACAATGTCCAGGGAAGGTGCAAAAGTCGGGTAGGATTGATAGGAATTGAATGTTTGGACAGGGTTATGATTAACATTTGGATAAGAAAGTGATTGGAATTGTTGATCAAAAGAATTGGCAGTGGTGAAAGGAGTGAAAGATCGGCTACGGGATTGTTAATTACGTTCAGCAATGGACAAGGGTTTTGGAGTTACAACTGGACTCTCAAAAGGGGTATCAACGTAGGAAGATGGTGAAGGTTGAAATGGTTGATACAAAGTGGATTGTGGAGTCCAGTTGTACGTCCTAGATGCGTTTATCCGATCTTTCAAAGAAATTTTGGGCATGGAGGGATCGTTCGACGTTCGGCCAAAACAGGAACCGTAAGAAGTAATGTCTGGTTGTGGGTACCAAAGTTCGGCAAGAGTTTTCCTGGGTAGGGTGCCCATGATATGAATAGAAGAAGAAGAAAAGGAAGAGAAAAGGAGGGGAAAAAGAATGTGTTTATATATATATATATATATATATATATTTTGTTAGTTATCAACAAAAGAATGAAATATACACAAAAAAATCTGGACAAAAACAATCACGACACAAAAATACCACGCACCTAATCGATCTAGGGTTCACCTAGGTCAACTAGACCTGCTCAAGAACTTGATTGTCGAAGTAAAACTGTGTCGAGAAACGGGCTCAAGATATACCGATCATGAGAACAGGTAAGTGTAGAGATATGGGAAGGTTTTCCGACGCTTTCGCGAAGGTTCTTAATTAAATAACCCTTTCTCTTTTGGCGGTTTCGTCGTGAACACTTTCCTAGACACCCCGTAAACGATATGCCATTAAGCGGTGTTCGAAACACAGTTAATTTCTCCTAGTGAGCGCGAAGTCCTTAAGGCTTAAAGTCTAGTTTCTTTTAAAATTTGTGTGGGTAAACGTTTATGCACAGTTTCGTGATTTGTGGGCCATGGAAAAGGTGATGAAATCCTTTACTGTATGTTGTGGGGTTCGCTTGCCATTAAGTCCGTATTAATTTATGCAATGCGTAATTCAATAAAAAAAATTATTCAATGAATCAAACAATCATTTTTTACTAAGCACGGCACTGCAACAAATACGGGTTAGTCAATTTTAGCGTTTGCTAGCGAACTTGCAAATAATCCTGCAAAGATAGAATAGTGGATGCGTCGGATTTGAGAAGAAGGTGTTAGCAAAGTACGTACCGTTAACTTTTTGGGTTAGGAAACCCCCGTTGAATCAAATCCGGTAAGCTTGAAAAGTTCTCTTGCACGGGTCAAACTACCCGGATCTTTGGCACTGTACTTCGCAATCACCTTAGCTTGGAATGTACATTTTGCTCCCCACGATCGCAGTTCGCAAATCCGCAAAAATCTGAAATGTTGGAAAAACGGATATTAGTGCGGAAAAGCGATACGAATGCCCAAATACCTGCACACTAAAAATTATAAAAAACAAACAATAAAAATAGGACAAAAACAGAACACTGGAGTAGAGAACAAAAATTTGGAGCAAATGGGGGAGCTTAGGCCGGCGAGCTCGGAAAAGATAGTGATGTCGCCAGTCGACTTGTGGTAGATGGGCTCCAACTTTTTTCTGTGTTCACAGTGCTCCACTAGTGTCTCACTGATATTGTTTGATTTTTTAGTTCAGATCCAGAGTGCTAGCAGGTATAAAACCCATAGAACAAAAAAATATGGTTAGCTTTGTTATTTTTTGTTTTGTTTTTGTTTTTTGAAATTTTAAGTTTTTTTGAAAATAGGGTTAGATGTATAAATGAGATGTACAAAGATTAACTAGAAATAACAAGAATAAAAACGTTACCGTCTCCTCGGCAACGGCGCCATTTGGTCGCACGCTTTTGCCGTGTCGAGTTTTAAGAGTTTTAAAGTTTTACCGCGATCAGGATGGTGTCGCTTTGCAGCTAGTCGCGATGAGCACGGGTCGATCCACAGGGAGACGGAGCATTTTAATTTCTTATTCTCATGAGTTAATGCGCGAGGGCGGAAAGTTCATATCTAACCTAAGTGTTATATGGAAAGTAAACACTTGTTAGGATAAGATAGGATAGTGTAAGTTAAGGAAATCCGCACTAAAACCTTGGAGCCGAACTTAACGATCGAAGATAGAGCAATCGGCAACAACGTGGATTAGGGTGCTTAAGCATGGTATTCGTGGAACCCAGCTTATTGACCCTTGTCCATCCGTTCTTGTCTCTTGCTTCCGCCTCCGGCCAATCCGAACGCAACCGGTTGTGGTTAGGAAACACCGATACCTTGGTAGGGTAGAGTGCCTAATGGAGCGCTTGTGTATGGTTTGGACGGAGTTTCAATGGAAAATACAGGAAAAGGAAATGAGAAACGGAACGTTAACTTACAATATCGTATTCTTTGCTTAACAACACATATTCACAAACATTACACTAACAAACCAAAAGAGGAAAGAAAAGAACAAAGAAAAGAGAAGAAAACAATACAAGTTAGTAAGTGCATAGAATTTAAAGTGCAAGTAATTAAAGCAAGTATTAAAGTGCATGAAAGAAAATGCAAGTAATAAAAGAGCAAGAAAGAAAGACTAGGAACCATAGAACAAGTTACAAACCATGGGTTTAATAACCCAAATTTAAACTTGCAAGCTCAATTAAGAGGTTGCAAGATTAAGAGAGTGCTAAAAAACCAACGCAAAATGATAGCACAAAAGAGATCTTTATTCAACTTGAAGAATGATACAACCCTTGAAATCAATAACCAATCCTTAAACTTGCAAGCTCAATGAAGAGGTTACAAGGTAAAGAGAAGGTTAAGAACTTAAGGGGAAGCTATTTACAATAACTAAAGAAACAAAAAGAGTTACACAATGTATGAAATGAATGAAAAGTCTTGGACCCCCTCCCTTGCTCACTGGTTCTGTATTCATAGGCTCAAAAGAAAATTAAACAAACAATAAAAATGAGCTGACTTGGCAACAAGGGAGGGACTGTGAGAAACTGGGGGCATTTGGAGGCAGTGGGGCCGGCCACATAGGGTATGATCTCGGCCCAAATCCGAGCTCTCTGGCTCGTTCTTTGCGTGTTGACTTGTGTGCTTCCCAATATCACTTTGGTCCAGTTGGTTTTCTCAAATTTGACTTTGGATGCACCAGGGTATTGGAGGGAAACTTGAATCTTTTGATCACATCACACCATTATAATTTATTGCACTTGTCCCCCTACTTAGGTGCATTGGGCAGCCCCCTAGGTCCATGGTTCAAGCTCCAAGAGTTAGTGTGTACACATGTTATGTGTTGGACCAAAATGTGTACACTTTATTTGATTGCAAAATAACTCTTGGGATATCGATTTGCAGTTCTGGTTGCTGTGTCGGCTCGCAAATGATATATCCGTGATTCTAAGTGTATTTCCAGTATTTTGTCACGGATACCTGTAATCTGTATTACTGAGCAGACACTGGTTAACAGTATCGATATATACAAAAAAATAGATAATGAATGAGCGGTATTAAATGCAGTTTTCTGTGATGAACACGAAATGGGATAATTCATCATTGTATAGGTATTTTATAGTAATTTAGTAAATGTGTATGTATATACGTGTGTGTGTGTTTGTGATATACACGTATGTGTGTGTACATGTGTGCATATAAAAAAAAGTGCAGTATTGAATTTTATAAAGAAATCTAAACATTATCTCCCATATAGCGACTTGTTTCATTAGCCCTAACACTTCACTGACCCAATCTAGGACCTCCCACTTATCATCTTCCTCCTTCAATAAATGAGGCATGTGGTTCTCACTGTTCAGTATCGACGACATCATATTTTCACTTCTTTACTGGCTCCTGTCACAACGTCCCCTGTGAACGCAAGGTATACAATCAGTTTTCCAGGAGCATGCAGCATTCTCCTCCATATATCATTGGCCCATGTGGGTCCTCTCCCAGTCCATTTCTTTTTCTGAGAGGACTGCCCCTCGTCCCTGGTAGAATGATCGGTCTTGCTATCTGAACCTGGTATATCTAAAACAACTTCACGGCATATAGTGTAAAATGTTAGATAAAAAAATAATAGTGAAAATTATTGCTGAAAAGAATATCATACATGAGCAATAAATGTTGGAAATAATATGCAGGGAAAAAATGAATTGCGAAAATGATGTAAATTAACTTGAAAATCCCTGTACATTAGAATTCGAAACTGTATGAGATAATATGCGGAAATAATATGCAGAAAAAGATAAAATGTATGAAATAATATACGGAAAGAAATATTCAATAAATTATAAATTTCATATTACTTAAGTTATGAGTATCATACAAGAGCGAGTTAATATATCAAGATATTTAAAGTCTTAATTAGACTTCTGGTTCTACAACCACTTATGGCATATTAGAGACTATTTCCGGCTCTATGTCTGTTCTTGATAAACCGCTATTGAATTCGATAGGAATAGTATCATCTTGTATAACCGGAATTATAGGATAACTAATCTTGCTTACATCACTTTCACCCATGTTATAATAGTCTCGTGGATTCGCCACAACAGCAACATCCTACTGGGCATCTCTAGGGTCAGCGACATAAAAGCATTGACGGGCTTGGCTGGTGAGAATATAAGGCTCTTTACCAAAAGCGAGTTTCGATGAATTGAGTAAAAGAAGGCTATTTTCAACTTTGAACCCAGTATGTTCATGATGGATATCGTACCACAGACACTTGAACATGACAACCGTCTGTTCATGATAACAAACCCGAATTATTTTTTAAGCACCCCGTAATAGTCTAATTTCCCGTGGTTGGATTTGAATCTCTAGAAGATGAATATCCAGTAACGACGGATGTGAAAAAAACACCGCAATTCTGAAACTTTTTATTTTGATCTCTTTCTCTTGTGTGAAATCTAAACCCGTTAACAACGTAACCGGAGAGATACCCAGCTTGTTCATCTGGACCATACGCTGGCGCTTTTATATCTTCTGAAACATGTCTATCATTGGGATTTATTTCAACCTATTAGGGTAAAACGGATTAAGTTATGTGTATTATATATATATATATATATATATATATATATATCAACATGAGTTTAATTTTGCTTTTATAGTTTACAACTTACACGTGCTTTCAACCAAGCAGGAAAATGTTTATGTCTCTCCTTATCGATATCCCATTTCCGAGTTAGTTTAGTAGGTGGACGATATTGAGCATTCCAAACGCTGTATATATCGCAAATAAACATTTAATTTTAACTTGAAGATATTCTATAATTATGTTAAGAAAAAAGTAATAAATACTTACCCGATAAAACTGTTCACATTAGAACAGTTAAATAAAACATTACAGTGAATCATGCCGAGCTGCTCAGATGCAGTGTGACCCGACTTCACTTTACCCAATTCCTTTTTCTTGGTCCCGGAAGACGGATATTACATTTCTTTTGTCAACCATGTCCTCATTATGTCTCATCCTATTAAATGCAGTCTCAACACCCTCTAGATATATAGAACAGAACGCCATATATTCCTCCGTGAGAAACCCTTTAGCGATCGACCCTTCAGGCCGACTCTTGTTACGGATGTATCGTTTTATTTTGTACATGAACTTGACGGAAGAAAATAAATTTAATTCGTTTTATTATGAACAGTAAAGAGTTGTTATATAAGTTTTACCTCTCGAACGGATACATCCACCAATAATTCACGGGACCACCTAAACGTGCCTCTTGAGTGTGAGGTATTTTATTCTCTATGGTTCTAAAATCGTTTGCCAAGTAATCTTTGGAGCATAATGTTAGTGATATATGCCCTACAGGCCATTATTGTATAGTACTGGATTGTATATTACATTTTGGAAGTTTGAGATATACACAGATATAATTACAGTCTTGCTCATTATGATAGTATGCTATCTGGTTTGATTCTATCTTAATAAGTGTATATGTTTCTTTTAACATATCGCTAATACATATTGATAGTGCCCTTAGGATCTTTGCTTGTCTACCAGTGTTGTGATGGCACTCACACTAGTGGGGGCTGGTTGGTCTATAAGCACATCCTTAAGCTTGTCCCTTGTCATAAGATTATTGAGACAGTGCATCGATGCTCCATAGTAGACTAGTGTATACGCTTCTTATCCCAGTCAGGGGAGGTGGACTGTTCCGCAGCCTGTTAGTTATATGTATGCCCTAGAGGCCATCACTGTACATTGGATGTATATTGTAGTGGATGCTGGGACATATATAGGTAGGACTTTCTTGCTCGACATGATAGTACGCTATCTGGTTGATCTTTATCTTAACATGTATACTTTCTGTCTCTCTGTTACATGTTGATAAAGCCCTTAGAATGTGTACTCGACTTCCAGGACTATGATGTGGATCATACTAGTGGGGCCTGGGTAGTCAATGAGTACATCCTTCATTGTTCCTAGTCGTGGGAATATCGAGACGGGGCATCGATATTCCAGAGTAGACTAGCGTATATCTTCTCGACCCATGTGATGGGCGATGGATGATCCCATATCCATTGGTGTTTGACATCAGAGATGGTATGCGGGTGCTCAGTGCAGACTGGGTACACTGAACGGACTCGCCGAGAACTCCCAGATGGTATTATACCTCATGTCAGATGGCAGTTCTCTGGTAACACTGGTACAGCTTAGTCTGTTGACCCGAGATCGTCATAGAGTCTTGTGTGTCTCCCACTGTGCTTTGATTTCCACCCTACCACGGCTCTACTGAGTCGTGCAAATAGGTGGTTTATGGGTACAGTCCAGATTCACATGGAGCCAATGAGCGATAGGAGGGGATTCGTCTCTCCCGGTATTGGGGGTTGATGTTGCGCTATGCACGACTGGCCATAACAGGAAATCCCTGGCCAGGGTTGCAGTGATATACTGGTAAGAGTTATCAGTAGTTTCATGATAGTTATGGACCTCACGTCGGCATGACTTAACGAGCTATTGGGGTCTGACGTTTACCACCCCTAGGCGAGATATGCGACATATCAGACGAACAGACCGGACTGTATAGTAAGTGTTACTGGTTGGATTCACAGGAGTGTGAGCGGGCTTTCTCTTCGATCTTCTGATCGCTCAATACCCGGGTGGCCGTTACGTTTAGCAGACCGCTTGCGGCTTGTGGGTGTTTGATATGATCATCATCTGCTGCCAGCGTATTGACGAGTCTTTAGAGTCCTACACAGAGGTTTCCTGGCTCAAGCGAAACGAAATAGGAGCGCATATGAGATATGTTCGGGACCGAGAATAATGCATGTATGTGATACCGTATTTCATTCTCACGATGAATGTGTCGAATGGTTGTATGCGATATAACCTAGTTATCGAATCAAGGATTGATTCGATAAGCCGATACATTGGATACTAGCCGGTTACATGCGGAATGACCGGATCATTGAATCAAGTGTTGATTTAATGATTTAATGTATAATTATATATTTGATATATTACTTTGCATTAACTAGTATTGGTTCACTTTAAATGGATTTACTCACTTAAAATGCACAAGTTGTATATGAGATATACTTTTGTGCACAAGATTGTATCATGTTTGATGATACATGCAAGCTTGGGTTTGTGTAAAGAATTGACCATGGTTATATGAATGGTTAGGGTTTCATTTTATTTACTTATTCTTTTATCTATTTATTGATTTATTTATTTATTTCTTTTTGGCAAAAGAAAAGAAAATGGTGGCTTGATTTGTTTGTAGTTGAAGCTTCATGAAACTTTGACTAAGTGACCATTTAGTCTTCATGCTTAACCCTAACCCTTCAAACTAACCTTAGTCAATTCTCTACACCTAACTAAGGTTAAAGATATGATAAGTATCATTTTATTTTATATTTTAACAACTTATCATATTCTTTTTCTTCATCTTCTTCTTCTTCAACAAAAGGAAAAAGCTTGCAACCATTAATGGCAACTTGCCAAAATGAGTGAGAAATCCAATTCTAAAGTGAACCCACTTCCTATTTCTTCATCCTCTACCTCTTGCCAAGCAGTATAGGGTGTTTTCTTCACAAGTTTCATGACTTGGTGAAGTGGGAGCTTGATCTAGTGATACCTCGACGTAGATCATCTTCGGCATCGAAGCCGACGACCAAGCCCGCCCATTCCTTCGATGAAGCCGATGCTAGAGTCTGGAACCGATTTGGACAGCGGAGGGACATCATCGCGGAGCTTAGGAAGTGGTGGACCGGATCTACAAAGGTTGTAGCCCCTTTCCTCTTAGATAAATTCTTTTATTTGCATTGCATCGCCTTGTTTTCTAGTTAACGATCCGTATTAGGGTTTGTAGGCACAAGGAAAAATTTGAATTAGCCATGTTTGATGCCTTGTAAGACTTCATTAGTGTGCCTAGGAACCCTACAGTGGTATCAGAGACTAGCTAGAGCCTTAGGCGATGCGTAGACGGAATTAGAAGTCCGATCGAATCAAAACCCAAACCCAAATTTGCTCTCTGGACAATTTTGAAAAACTGGGTTTTTTCCAGATTAAAAATATGCAGAAAAACCAGCAGAAGATTATAAGAATTACGGAGAAGCCCGTACCCCTGAATCCACCAAAGTGCGGCGGAACCGCGGCATTAGCATGGCTAATGCGGCGGTTCCGCGGCCATGTGGTCTCTTCTTGCGTTAAATTTTGCACAATAATTCTTAGTTTGCAGTGCTGGTTTTCCTGGGAATTTTTAATATTGATTCAAGAGTTGAATTTTCTGGGTTGTATTGGGGACTCGGTGTATCGATCGGATTGTCTAATTCTGTCTGTGTGCTTTTCCGGATAATTTTAGAATATGTTAAAAAGTTCGACCTGTAGGGTTCCTAGGCACACTAATGAAGTCTCACAAGGCATCAAACATGGCTAATTCAAATTTTTCCTTGTGCCTACAAACCCTAATACGGATCGTTAACTAGAAAACAAGGCGATGCAATGCAAATAAAAGAATTTATCTAAGAGGAAAGGGGCTACAACCTTTGTAGATCCGGTCCACCACTTCCTAAGCTCCGCGATGATGTCCCTCCGCTGTCCAAATCGGATTCCGGACTCTAGCATCGGCTTCATCGAAGAAATGGGCGGGCTTGGTCGTCGGCTTCGATGCCGAAGATGATCTACGTCGAGGCATCACTAGATCAAGCTCCCACTTCACCAAGTCATGAAACTTGTGAAGAAAACACCCTATACTACTTGGCAAGAGGTAGAGGATGAAGAAATAGGAAGTGGGTTCACTTTAGAATTGGATTTCTCACTCATTTTGGCAAGTTGCCATTAATGGTTGCAAGCTTTTTCCTTTTGTTGAAGAAGAAGAAGATGAAGAAAAAGAATATGATAAGTTGTTAAAATATAAAATAAAATGATACTTATCATATCTTTAACCTTAGTTAGGTGTAGAGAATTAACTAAGGTTAGTTTGAAGGGTTAGGGTTAAGCATGAAGACAAAATGGTCACTTAGTCAAAGTTTCATGAAGTTTCAACTACAAACAAATCAAGCCACCATTTTCTTTTCTTTTGCCAAAAAGAAATAAATAAATAAATCAATAAATAGATAAAAGAATAAGTAAATAAAATGAAACCCTAACCATTCATATAACCATGGTCAATTCTTTACACAAACCCAAGCTTGCATGTATCATCAAACATGATACAATCTTGTGCACAAAAGTATATCTCATATACAACTTGTGCATTTTAAGTGAGTAAATCCATTTAAAGTGAACCAATACTAGTTAATGCAAACTAATATATCAAATATATAATTATACCACTGTAGGGTTCCTAGGCACACTAATGAAGTCTCACAAGGCATCAAACATGGCTAATTCAAATTTTTCCTTGTGCCTACAAACCCTAATACGGATCGTTAACTAGAAAACAAGGCGATGCAATGCAAATAAAAGAATTTATCTAAGAGGAAAGGGGCTACAACCTTTGTAGATCCGGTCCACCACTTCCTAAGCTCCGCGATGATGTCCCTCCGCTGTCCAAATCGGATTCCGGACTCTAGCATCGGCTTCATCAAAGAAATGGGCGGGCTTGGTCGTCGGCTTCGATGCCGAAGATGATCTACGTCGAGGCATCACTAGATCAAGCTCCCACTTCACCAAGTCATGAAACTTGTGAAGAAAACACCCTATACTACTTGGCAAGAGGTAGAGGAAGAAGAAATAGGAAGTGGGTTCACTTTAGAATTGGATTTCTCACTCATTTTGGCAAGTTGTAGGGTTCCTAGGCACACTAATGAAGTCTCACAAGGCATCAAACATGGCTAATTCAAATTTTTCCTTGTGCCTACAAACCCTAATACGGATCGTTAACTAGAAAACAAGGCGATGCAATGCAAATAAAAGAATTTATCTAAGAGGAAAGGGGCTACAACCTTTGTAGATCCGGTCCACCACTTCCTAAGCTCCGCGATGATGTCCCTCCGCTGTCTAAATCGGATCCCGGACTCTAGCATCGGCTTCATCGAAGAAATGGGCGGGCTTGGTCGTCGGCTTCGATGCCGAAGATGATCTACGTCGAGGCATTACTAGATCAAGCTCCCACTTCACCAAGTCATGAAACTTGTGAAGAAAACACCCTATACTACTTGGAAAGAGGTAGAGGATGAAGAAATAGGAAGTGGGTTCACTTTAGAATTGGATTTCTCACTCATTTTGGCAAGTTGCCATTAATGGTTGCAAGCTTTTTCCTTTTGTTGAAGAAGAAGAAGATGATAAGTTGTTAAAATATAAAATAAAATGATACTTATCATATCTTTAACCTTAGTTAGGTGTAGAGAATTGACTAAGGTTAGTTTGAAGGGTTAGGGTTAAGCATGAAGACAAAATGGTCACTTAGTCAAAGTTTCATGAAGCTTCAACTACAAACAAATCAAGCCACCATTTTCTTTTCTTTTGCCAAAAATAAATAAATAAATAAATCAATAAATAGATAAAAGAATAAGTAAATAAAATGAAACCCTAACCATTCATATAACCATGGTCAATTCTTTACACAAACCCAAGCTTGCATGTATCATCAAACATGATACAATCTTGTGCACAAAAGTATATCTCATATACAACTTGTGCATTTTAAGTGAGTAAATCCATTTAAAGTGAACCAATACTAGTTAATGCAAAGTAATATATCAAATATATAATTATACATTAAATCATTAAATCAACACTTGATTCAATGATCCGGTCATTCCGCATGTAACCGGCTATTATCCAATGTATCGGCTTATCGAATCAATTCTTGATTCGATAACTAGGTTATATCGCATACAACCATTCGACACATTCATCGCGAGAATGAAATAGGGTATCACATACACGCATTATTCTCGGTCCCGCACATATCTCATATGCGCTCCTATTTCGTTTCGCTTGAGCCAGGAAACCTCTGTGTAGGACTCTTATTAGTTGTATGTATGCCCTAGAGGCCAGTATTGTACAGATGATGTATATTATATTGGATGCTTGGACATATATAGAGATGACTTTCTTGCTCGATATGATAGTATGCTATCTGGCTACTCTTTATCTTAACATGTACACTAGTCTCTTTATACTGTCTTATAGTTACATGTTGGTAAAGCCCTTAGGATGTGTACTTGACTACCTGGTGTTAGTTGTATGTATGCCCTAGAGGCCAGTATTGTACAGATTATGTATATTATATTGGATGCTTGGACATATATAGAGATGACTTTCTTGCTCGACATGATAGTATGCTATCTGGTTGCTCTTTATCTTAACATGTACACTAGTCTCTTTATACTGTCTTATAGTTACATGTTGGTAAAGCCCTTAGGATTTGTACTTGACTACCTGGACTATGATGCAGATCATACTAGTGGGGACATGGTAGTCCATAAGTACATCCTTCAAGGTCCCTAGTCGTGGGTGTATCGAGACGGGGCATCGATATACCAGAGTAGACTAGCGTATACGCTTCTCGACCCATGTGATGGGCGATGGATGATCCCATATCCATTGGTGTTTGACATCAGAGATGGTATACGGGTGCTCAGTGTAGACTGGGTACACTGGACGGACTCGCCGAGAACTCCCAGATGGTATTATACCTCACGTCAGATGGCAGTTCTCTGGTGACACTTGTGCAGGTTAGTCTGTAGACCCGAGATCGTCATAGAGTCTTGTGTGATTCCCACTGTGCTTTGATCTCCACCTTACCACGTCCATGAGGGCGTGCAAAACGGTGGTCTTTGGGCACAGTCCCGAGTCACATGGAGGCAATGAGCGATAGGAGGGGTTTCGTCTCTCCCGGTATTGGGGGTTGATGTTGCGCAGTGCTCGATTGGCCGTAACAGGGAAGTCCCTGGCCAGGGCTGATCAGAGATTTGCTGGTAAGTGTTACCAGTAGTTTCTCGACCCGTTACGAGCCTCACATCGGCACGACTTATCGGGTTATTGGGGTCTGACGTTTACCACCCCTAGACTTGATATGCGACGTATCAGACGAAGAGACCGGACTGTATGGTAAGTGTTACTGGCCGGATTCGCAGGAGTGTGAGCGGGCTAGCTCGTCGATCTTCTGATCGCTCAATACCCGGGTGGCCGTTACGTTTAGCAGACCGCTTGCGGCTTGTGGGTGCTTGATATGATCATCATCTGCTACCGGCGTATTGACGAGTCTTTAGAGTCCTACACAGAGGTTTCCTGGCTCAAGCGAAACGAAATAGGAGCGCATATGAGATATGTGCGGGACCGAGAATAATGCGTGTATGTGATACCGCATTTCATTCTCGCGATATATGTTTCGATTGGTCATATTCGATATGACCTAGTTATCGAATCATTGATTCGATAAATCGATACATTGGATTCTAGTCGGTTATGTGCGACATGACCGGATCATTGAATCAAATGTTGATTTAATGATTTAATGCATAATTATATATTTGATATATTGCATTGCATTAACTAGTATTGGTTCACTTTAAACGGATTTTTCTCACTTGATGCACATTGTATATGTGATATGCTTTAGTGCACTACTTTGTATCATGTTTGATGATACTTGATCATATAGTTAAGTTTATAGAATTAATCCATGGTTAATTTGATAATTAGGGTTTTGCATATTCATTTATTTATTTATTTGTTTATTTATTTATTTGAAATGGATTAAGATAAGAATGGTGGCTTTATTTGTTTTATATTGAAGCTTCATGAAGCTTTGACTTTGCTAACCATCCTTATCTTCATGCTTAACCCTAACCCATCCAAGTGACCATGGTTAATTCTCTACACTTAACCCTAGTTCAAGTTATGATAAGTATTTGATTTAAATTTTTTTTTATCACAAGACTTATCATATTCTTTTCTTGAGCTCCATCTTCTTCTTCTTCTTCAAGCTTGCTACAACAATGGAAACTTGAGATCTAGTGAGATAAATCCAATTCTAAAGTGAACCCACCTCCTATTTCTTCACCCTCTACCTCTTGCCAAGTTGTTTTGGGTGTTTACTTCACAAGTTTCACAAGTTTGTGAAGTCGGAGCTTGAGTTTGTGCAACCTCGACGTAGATCGTCTTTGACACAAAGCCGACGACCTATTCCGCTTGTTTTCCCGATGAAGCCGATGATCGAGTCGAGGATTCATGATGGACAGCGAGGACATAACCACGTGGAGCTAAGGAGGCGGAAATCCGGATCTACAAAGGTTGTAGCATCTCAACTTTAGTTAAATAGTTAACTAGTTTATAGTTTCGCCTAGAATTCTAGCGACGATCCGTTAACTAGGGTTTCTCGGCACCATAATTTTTAAATTTGGCATGTTCGATGCCTTGTGAGACCACTATAGGGTGCTTAGGAACCCTTCACTGGTATCAGAGCCTAGCTAGAGCCTTAGGCGAAGACTAGACGGAGTTTGATGTCCGAACGAACCCGAAACCCCGATGCCCGAGAGCTCTCTGGAAATTTTCTGAAAAATGGGATTTTTTGATATTAAAAATGTCTAAAAAATTCAGCATAGAATTCTAAGAATTACTGTGTAAAACGTTTCCCATGAACTGTTCATTGTGCCGCGGAAACGCGGCAGAAGCATGCCTTCTGCCGCTGTTCCGCGGCCATATGGTGACATCATCCCACTATTTTTGCACAGTAATACCTGATAAATTCTAATGAGTTTTCTGGGTATTTTTAAATTGAATAAAAGATTGAGTGTTCTGGGGTTGTTTAGGGGATTCGATGAATTCGATCGGAATATCAAACTTTGTCTAAGTGTTTTTCCAGATAACTGTAGAATATGTTAAAGAGTTCGACCGGATATAAATACCCAGGTTTTCCCCTGCCGGAATAATTCCAAGTGTTGGATTTTTCTGTGGTTAAAAGACGTTCGAAGTAGTGCAAGTAACGCGATGGTCCCTCTAGAAGACAACAAACCTTAACTCGATTATGTGACCGTCTTGAACTGCCCTTTGAACCTTCGGGTTTGGGGCAGTACGGCGTGCCACATGTGAGGCGTTGGCTTGACCCTTCTATGGCTGGACCGTTGGTACTGAGGCATGAAGTGAATGTTTTTGAACCTATTTCATGTGTTGATCGGTGTCGGGAAAACTTGGGTGTTCGAGTGTTCGATCGGAAAGTTTAATATATTCTATTTATCCGGGATTGGATACAATAATTGGAATTCACAAACAGTTATGTGATAACTGAATGAATGTTATAGATCTAGCAATTTAGTCCCATATGATATTGAAAAGAGTTTTCGATAATGAGACTAAAATGCGGGATTTATATCTGTTAGGCATGCGATGTCTAAAGAGATTGCGGATTCCAACTGTTGTAGTTTTACACTTTCTTTTCTGTGACCGTAAGTGTAGTATGTTCATATCGCCGGTTTCGTTGCTATACGTCAACGACAATTGGGGTATGCATACTTACTTACGTTGATGACATGTGATGTTATGTGTTGCTGGATATATTATATTGGATCGTCGTGTTTGAATAGCCAGGGGTTTTCATGTGAGATGAGTGTTTTTCATTTTCATTCATGTATAAAAACTTGTATGTAATATTCTTTCATTTGGGGCGCTTCCAGGTAGCGGAAGTTGTCACCCTTTGTATATTATTTACTTCTCCGCATTAGGATAGACCCAAGGAGGGGAGCACAAGTAACCGGGTTCTGGGGTCCAGTGGGAGACCAACTCGAGGAGTCGAGTCCGGGTCTCCTAACCCTAGAATTGGCAGGGGTTGCTTGCCGCTCTCGTAGGGGTCTAGGGGTGTGGGCTTGGCTATTCATCACGACCGTGGAATCCGTGTTTTATACTGGCTCGTATTGAAAACACGGACGTCCTAGTATATCCAATATTTCATATGTTTATTCTGCTGCGATATCTGTGTTGTGATTCTGTGATGGATATAGTATATGATATATATGATATATTATATAGACGTTACTTATGTTTTACACCCGCGCTAGCCCTGCCCTGCTCTGTCGTTAGTTACCTAACCTAACGGTGCATGAGGGGACATCGAGGCGAATGCGGATGGCATAAGTGTACGTCATATCTATCTGTGATGTTTAGGTATTTAAATGATGGGACTTCATTAATGTGATTAATGAAAGATAAGAAACCTAAGATGTTGTAGAATCGAATTTTAAAATAAAACAGGTAGCTACAGTTCTTGCTTTGCATAGCGGTATATATGATATACCCTGCACCTTATTCGATGGGGAAAGGACCGAGATCCCTTCACCGGGAGTGACTCCTTTAGCAATAACTGGCATATGCTACACACTCGGTTTGGCTTTGATTGCTTTTAAGAGTTTTTTCTTTGCACAGCGATATATATGATATATCCCGCACCTCATTCGACGAAGAAAGGGCCGACGATCCCTTCACCGGGAGTGACCCCTTTAGCAAAACTAGAAAAGCCTCGAAATCATTCCATTTCAAAACTTCATTTGATTCTACAACGATATAAAGTTCATTACGCAAAGGGTTTTCTTAAAAACCTGACGTAGCCCTCCGTCATTTCAGATAACTAATAGTTAGTATTCGTGCTGCGTTTGTTGACTCAGTCAAGGCGTAGTGTGCGGTAGCTGATTACTATTTATCTGTTTATGCATATGATGCAGATTGGATTAGGGTAGTCGTGCGGCCTTGTTGACTTAGTCAAGGGTCGTGCCGGTGGGTTTAATTCAATCAGGAAATGACGGGTTGAACTTTACTTGCGGTCTATGGTTTGTTGACTCAGTCAAGGTCATAGATCGCCTGGGGCAAAATATTATCGGGAATTTCAAGTGTTGAAATTTGCAATGAGATTGCATACCTTCTATGAGATAGTTGGATCCCGATACCCGCTGTGAGTAAGAGTTACTCCTGGAAGAGTTTTACACATTGCAATTAGCTGATCAAGTAGGTGTCTAGAAAGGTGTCAACGGGGTTATGCCTCTGGGAAAACGAGGTTTACATTAATTAGGTTCGTGCGAAAGCACGGGGGACCTCCCTCAAAGTACCGACACTGGCCTGGCTGAAAGATTAGCGAACCTGTAGTGTGTAATTAATCCCGGCTAATCTTTCCTTTTAGGGTTTGAAGGAAGATTTGATAAAAAGCAGTGGGAGCCATCCTGATTAGATAAGATAATAACCAATCCGATCTTGCACGAGCATACGCTAAAGTGTTTTCTTCTCTCTCTCTCCAGGTAGCGACCATTTCATGCCCTAATAAAGATAATAATATGGTTGTATTGACCGAACCCGCATGTTATACTGTGCAGGGGAACGTTGAACCCGTTCTATCTTATAAGTGTTATAAGAATGAACAGGAAACAGGAGAATATCTGGATTCTCACACCGCCCAAACGGAGAACATGCATGTTGATGCATTATCTTCGGGTGTGTTTGTCATTGAGAACTGTTTCTCAGTTCACCCTACGTCCTGGGTATTAGATACCGGGTCAGGATCCCACATATGTAAGATGTTACATGGGCTGCGAAAAGGTAGAGAACTGAGAAAAGGTGAACATTCCTTTCATGCAGGGAATGGGGCAAATGTTGCAGCCAAAGCAGTTGGCATATATCACCTGGTATTACCAAATGGTGATACACTAGTCCTGAATGAGTGCTATTATATACCGAACATGATGTGCAACATTATATCAGTTTCTTTATTAAGTAAAGAAGGTTATAATTTTGTAGTAAAGGATAATGTTATGAACATATTCCTCGATCAAAGGTTGATTGCATCAGGCTCGCTACATAATGGCATATTCATTCTCAATCAAAATACAGTCTTCAATATACAAAATACACACAAAAGGAAAAGCTCAGAAATGAACGAATCCTTCTTGTGGCACTGTAGACTTGGCCATATCAATGAGACACGACTAGCTAAGTTGCATAAGAATGGATATTTGAATTCATTCGAATTATCATCTTATGACACTTGCCATTCATGTCTCAAAAGAAAAATGACCAAAACTCCGTTTACAGGACACGGAGAAAGAGTTACTGAACTCTTGGGACTGGTGCATAGTGATGTATGCGGTCCAATGTCTACACACGCCAGAAATGGTTCTTCCAACTTCATTACATTCACTGACGATCTCTCTAGATACGGGCATGTGTTCCTGTTGAAACACAAGTCTGAAGCTTTTGAGAAATTCAAAGAATATAAGCACGAGGTAGAGAACCAAACGGGCAAAAGTATTAAGGTTCTTCGATCTGATCGAGAAGGTGAATACTTAAGCAGTGAATTCCTGGATTATCTAAAAGAGAATGGGATTCTCTCTCAGCTTACTCCTCCTTATACACCACAGCACAACGGTGTATCGGAACGAAGGAATCGCACCCTATTAGATATGGTGCGTTCAATGATGAGTAATGCTGAGTTACCTATTTCCTTTTGGGGGTATGCGCTTGAGACAGCCATATACCTATTGAATCTGGTTCCGTCTAAATCTGTACCTACCACACCATATGAGATATGGAGTGGGAAGAGACCATATTTTAAGCGAATTAAGATATGGGGTTGTCCGGCCTATGTCAAAAAGCAAAATCCGGAAAAACTCGAGGCACGATCAGTCCTTTGCAAGTTTGTGGGATATCCTAAGAATTCTCAAGGATATTTTTTCTACCAAGCTGAGGAACAAAGAGTGTTTGTTGCTCAACATGCCACCTTTTTGGAAAGGGAATTTCTTGCAAAAGAAATTAATGGCAAAGAGGTAGAGCTGGAAGAGGTTCCAGCACCACAAACTGCAACTGACGATTTAGCAGAACCAGAGGATTCAGTGGTGCCCGACGTACCCCAGCCTCTCCGCCGATCTAGTAGGGTTCCTCGCCAACCTGAGAGATACTACGGTTTTCTCATTGATGGTGGGAGCGAGGATTGCATCATGGAGGATGATGACCCAACTAGCTTCGAGCAGGCCATCACGAGTGGGGACTCAGTGAAATGGCTGGATGCTATGCGGTCCGAGATGGAATCCATGTACACCAACAAAGTATGGACTTTGGAAGTTGCTCCTGAAGGGGTAAAACCCATTGGGAGCAAGTGGATCTTCAAGAAGAAACTTGGTGTAGATGGGAAAGTGGAGACTTTCAAAGCTAGACTTGTAGCAAAGGGTTTTCGTCAAAGACCAGGTGTGGACTATGACGAAACCTTTTCTCCAGTGGCTATGCTTAAATCCATCCGAATCATGCTTGCCATTGCTGCCTTTCATGACTACGAAATCTGGCAAACGGATGTTAAGACCGCCTTTCTAAATGGTGATTTAGAAGAGTGCGTGTACATGACTCAGCCGGAGGGCTTCGTAGACAGTAGGAGCAGCGAGAAGGTGTGCAAGCTGCTTAAATCCATTTATGGATTAAAGCAAGCATCGCGGAGTTGGAACATCTGCTTTGACGTCGTTATCGAAGAGTTTGATTTCGTCAAAAATCCAGATGAACCTTGTATTTACAAGAAGGTGGCAGAGAGTAAGGTTGTCTTCCTCGTATTGTACGTAGACGACATACTCTTGATAGGAAATGATATTCCTATGCTGCAATCGGTCAAGCTCTTCTTATCACAAAGATTCTCAATGAAAGATCTTGGTGATGCCTCCTGCATATTGGGAATTAGGATCTATAGAGATAGATCCAAATGGATTTTGGGATTGTCCCAATCCAGATACATTGACACCATACTAAAGAGGTTTAGCATGGAAGAGTCCAAGCGTGGGAACTTGCCCACGATCTCTGGAGTCACTCTCTCCAAAGAGATGTCTCCTAAGACTGATTTGGAGAGAGCTCGCATGCAAGGGATACCCTATGCTTCGGCAGTAGGCTCTATCATGTATGCGATGCTATGTACCAGACCCGATGTAGCATACTCACTAAGTATAGTGAGCAGGTATCAAGCTGATCCTGGAGAGAGTCACTGGACAGCTGTGAAGAGCATTCTCAAGTACTTGCGAAGGACTAGAGATATGTTCTTGGTGTATGGTAACGGAAAACTCCAAGTGGAGTCCTTTACCGATTCGAGCTTCCAGAGTGATAAGGACGACTCTAAGTCGCAGTCGGGCTTTGTCTTTACCCTTTACGGAGGGGCGGTTAGCTGGAAGAGTTCCAAGCAGGAAACCGTGGCAGACTCGACGATGGAGGCTGAATACATCGCTGCCAACGATGCTGCTAAAGAAGCTGTCTGGATTAAGAAGTTCATTTCTGAACTTGGAGTGGTTCCATCCATTGAGCATCCAATACCTTTGTATTGCGATAACAATGGAGCGGTGGCTTTGGCCAAGGAACCCAGGTCCCATCAGCGATCCAGGCATATTCTGAGGCGGTATCACCTGATCCGGGAGATAGTTGATCGCCGGGAGATCGAGGTCAGGAGGGTTGACACGAAGAATAACACGGCGGATCCACTCACGAAGGCCATTCCCCAGATACAGTTTGAGAGACTCTTCGGGATGCTCGGTATGAGATACTACAGCAGCTGGCCCTAGTGCAAGTGGGAGATTGTTAGTTGTATGTATGCCCTAGAGGCCAGTATTGTACAGATTATGTATATTATATTGGATGCTTGGACAGATATAGAGATGACTTTCTTGCTCGACATGATAGTATGCTATCTGGTTGCTCTTTATCTTAACATGTACACTAGTCTCTTTATACTGTCTTATAGTTACATGTTGGTAAAGCCCTTAGGATTTGTACTTGACTACCTGGACTATGATGCAGATCATACTAGTGGGGAAATGGTAGTCCATAAGTACATCCTTCAAGGTCCCTAGTCGTGGGTGTATCGAGACGGGGCATCGATATACCAGAGTAGACTAGCGTATACGCTTCTCGACCCATGTGATGGGCGATGGATGATCCTATATCCATTGGTGTTTGACATCAGAGATGGTATACGGGTGCTCAGTGTAGACTGGGTACACTGGACGGACTCGCCGAGAACTCCCAGATGGTATTATACCTCACGTCAGATGGCAGTTCTCTGGTGACACTTGTGCAGGTTAGTCTGTAGACCCGAGATCGTCATAGAGTCTTGTGTGATTCCCACTGTGCTTTGATCTCCACCTTACCACGTCCATGAGGGCGTGCAAAACGGTGGTCTTTGGGCACAGTCCCGAGTCACATGGAGGCAATGAGCGATAGGAGGGGTTTCGTCTCTCCCGGTATTGGGGGTTGATGTTGCGCAGTGCTCAATTGGCCGTAACAGGGAAGTCCCTGGCCAGGGCTGATCAGAGATTTGCTGGTAAGTGTTACCAGTAGTTTCTCGACCCGTTACGAGCCTCACATCGGCACGACTTATCGGGTTATTGGGGTCTGACGTTTACCACCCCTAGACTTGATATGCGACGTATCAGATGAAGAGACCGGACTGTATGGTAAGTGTTACTGGCCGGATTCGCAGGAGTGTGAGCGGGCTAGCTCGTCGATCTTCTGATCGCTCAATACCCAGGTGGCCGTTACCTTTAGCAGACCGCTTGCGGCTTGTGGGTGCTTGATATGATCATCATCTGCTACCGACGTATTGACGAGTCTTTAGAGTCCTACACAGAGGTTTCCTGGCTCAAGCGAAACGAAATAGGAGCGCATATGAGATATGTGCGGGACCGAGAATAATGCATGTATGTGATACCGCATTTCATTCTCGCGATATATGTTTCGATTGGTCATATTCGATATGACCTAGTTATCGAATCATTGATTCGATAAATCGATACATTGGATTCTAGTCGGTTATGTGCGACATGACCGGATCATTGAATCAAATGTTGATTTAATGATTTAATGCATAATTATATATTTGATATATTGCATTGCATTAACTAGTATTGGTTCACTTTAAACGGATTTTTCTCACTTGATGCACATTGTATATGTGATATGCTTTAGTGCACTACTTTGTATCATGTTTGATGATACTTGATCATATAGTTAAGTTTATAGAATTAATCCATGGTTAATTTGATAATTAGGGTTTTGCATATTCATTTATTTATTTATTTGTTTATTTATTTATTTGAAATGGATTAAGATAAGAATGGTGGCTTTATTTGTTTTATATTGAAGCTTCATGAAGCTTTGACTTTGCTAACCATCCTTATCTTCATGCTTAACCCTAACCCATCCAAGTGACCATGGTTAATTCTCTACACTTAATCCTAGTTCAAGTTATGATAAGTATTTGATTTAAATTTTTTTTTATCACAAGACTTATCATATTCTTTTCTTGAGCTCCATCTTCTTCTTCTTCTTCAAGCTTGCTACAACAATGGCAACTTGAGATCTAGTGAGATAAATCCAATTCTAAAGTGAACCCACCTCCTATTTCTTCACCCTCTACCTCTTGCCAAGTTGTTTTGGGTGTTTACTTCACAAGTTTCACAAGTTTGTGAAGTCGGAGCTTGAGTTTGTGCAACCTCGACGTAGATCGTCTTTGACACAAAGCCGACGACCTATTCCGCTTGTTTTCCCGATGAAGCCGATGATTGAGTCGAGGATTCATGATGGACAGCGAGGACATAACCACGTGGAGCTAAGGAGGCGGAAATCCGGATCTACAAAGGTTGTAGCATCTCAACTTTAGTTAAATAGTTAACTAGTTTATAGTTTCGCCTAGAATTCTAGCGACGATCCGTTAACTAGGGTTTCTCGGCACCATAATTTTTAAATTTGGCATGTTCGATGCCTTGTGAGACCACTATAGGGTGCCTAGGAACCCTTCACCTGGACTATGATGCAGATCATACTAGTGGGGACATGGTAGTCCATAAGTACATCCTTCAAGGTCCCTAGTCGTGGGTGTATCGAGACGGGGCATCGATATACCAGAGTAGACTAGCGTATACGCTTCTCGACCCATGTGATGGGCGATGGATGATCCCATATCCATTGGTGTTTGACATCAGAGATGGTATACGGGTGCTCAGTGGAGACTGGGTATACTGGACGGACTCGCCGAGAACTCCCAGATGGTATTATACCTCACGTCAGATGGCAGTTCTCAGGTGACACTTGTACAGGTTAGTCTGTAGACCCGAGATCGTCATAGAGTCTTGTGTGATTCCCACTGTGCTTTGATCTCCACCTTACCACGTCCATGAGGGCGTGCAAAATGGTGGTCTTTGGGCACAGTCCCGAGTCACATGGAGGCAATGAGCGATAGGAGGGGTTTCGTCTCTCCCGGTATTGGGGGTTGATGTTGCGCAGTGCTCGATTGGCCGTAGCAGGGAAGTCCCTGGCCAGGGCTGATCAGAGATTTGTTGGTAAGTGTTACCAGTAGTTTCTCGACCCGTTACGAGCCTCACATCGGCACGACTTATCGGGTTATTGGGGTCTGACGTTTACCACCCCTAGACTTGATATGTGACGTATCAGACGAAGAGACCGGACTGTACGGTAAGTGTTACTGGTCGGATTCGCAGGAGTGTGAGCGGGCTAGCTCGTCGATCTTCTGATCGCTCAATACCCGGGTGGCCGTTACGTTTAGCAGACCGCTTGCGGCTTGTGGGTGCTTGATATGATCATCATCTGCTACCGGCGTATTGACGAGTCTTTAGAGTCCTACACAGAGGTTTCCTGGCTCAAGCGAAACGAAATAGGAGCGCATATGAGATATATGCAGGACCGAGAATAATGCGTGTATGTGATACCGCATTTCATTCTCGCGATATATGTTTCGATTGGTTATATTCGATATGACCTAGTTATCGAATCATTGATTCGATAAATCGATACATTGGATTCTAGTCGGTTATGTGCGACATGACCGGATCATTGAATCAAATGTTGATTTAATGATTTAATGCATAATTATATATTTGATATATTGCATTGCATTAACTAGTATTGGTTCACTTTAAACGGATTTTTCTCACTTGATGCACATTGTATATGTGATATGCTTTAGTGCACTACTTTGTATCATGTTTGATGATACTTGATAATGTGGTTAAGTGTAAAGGGTTAAACCATGGTTAAGTGTTGATTAGGGTTTAGGTTTTTCATTTATTTATTTGTTTATTTATTTGGAAAGGATTAAGTTGATAATGGTGGCTTATTTTGGAGCTTATGTTGAAGCTTCTTGAAGCTTTGACAAAGTCCACCATCCTTATCTCATCCTTAACCCTAACCACTCTAACTAACCTTGGTTTAATCTCTACACTTGACCATGGTCAAGATATGATAAGTATTCATATTAGTTTTATTTTTAAAAAATGGAAGACTTATCATTCTTTTCTTCATCTTCATCTTCTTCTTCTTCTTCAAGCTTGCTACTTTAATGGCAACTTGAGATCTAGTGAGATAAATCCAATTCTAAAGTGAACCCACCTCCTATTTCTTCACCCTCTACCTCTTGCCAAGTTGTTTTGGGTGTTTTCTTCACAAGTTTCACAACTTTGTGAAGTCGGAGCTTGAGTTTGTGCAACCTCGACGTAGATCGTCTTTGACACGAAGCCGACGACCTATTCCGCACGTTTCTCCGATGAAGCCGTCACGAGAGTCCAAGCTTCAAGATGGACAGCGAGAGGACGCCCTCGTGGAGCTAAGGAAGTGGAAATCCGGATCTACAAAGGTTGTAGCATCTAACTTTTAGTTAAAGTGTTAACTAGTTTATAGTTTCGCCTAGACATCTAGCAACGATCCGTTAACTAGGGTTTCTCGGCACCATATTTTTTAAATTTGGCATGTTCGATGCCTTGTGAGACCTCTATAGGGTGCCTAGGAACCTTTCACTGGTATCAGAGCCTAGCTGGAGCCTTAGGCGAAGTCTAGACGCGATTTGAAGTCCGAACGAACCCGAAACACCAAATCTATAATGCTCTATGTACATTTTCTAAAAACCGGGATTTTTCCAGATTAAAAATGCCTAAAAAATTCAGCAGGAATATCTAAGAGTTATGGTGAAACACGATCTCTTGATTCATCTAAACAGCCGCGGAAACGCGGCCGAAGCATGCCTTCTGCCGCGCTTCTGCCGCGTACTGTTCATGTTGCGCAATAATGTTTGCACAGTAACTGTAGCGTCTTGAAAAGTCATTTTGATGTTTTCCTGAAATTCGGTGAAAATTCGGTATTTTTCCGAAAACCGTCTTTTTTGTTATTTTGCAGTTTAGGACTAGTTATACGTAAAATGGGTAGGTAATTGCTTATTTTTAGTAGCTAATGAGTTACTTATTAAATTTTGGTCATTTAAAATTTTTTCCCTATTTTTCAATTTTTAATATTATTTTAAGCCGGTAAGGAAATACATTAAATTAGCGATAAATACAAATTTTTTTGGGCTAATCTTAATCTTTAAAATTATGTTAATTAAAATCTAGTTATAACATAAATTTTTAGTATTTTATTTTGAGTTTTGACTAATTTTTATTATAGGAAACGAAATTTATTGAATTTAAGCTTAAATTTGCAATTTTTGACTTGTAGGGGGTCTTTTTGCATAAAATTTCTTTTGTAAAACCCCTCTCTCTCTTCCCTCAGCCCTAGGACAGCCCCACCACCATCAGGTCCAGAAAAATTCCATGCTCCTTGACTTGTTTTATTGTGTGGAAATGATGGTTGTTTTGAGAAAGGTTTGAATTTGTTTTTGGGTCTAGTCTTTTGTGGTTGGTAGGAGTTGACCAAGACCTCTTTCCCACACCCCACACCATCCCCTCTCCCTCATTTCTGGCCGAAATTCCAGCAGCCCCCTTCATCTCTTTGTTCTTTTCATTTTCTTCAAAAAATTCTTCAAAGTTTGCTCCAAATTTCAAGCTAAAACTCACAAATTAAACCCCATTCTTCATCCCTTTTTCCTTCACCTCTCTTGCTTGGAATCATGGTGCTAGGAGGCCATCATTGAGGCAAATTTCTTCTTGCTAGATCCATAGATTTGAGGTATAATTTCTACTCTTTTAATTTCTTATGGTTAGAATCCTTTAATTAAATTGTTTTAGTGTTAATTTAGTGCTATTTTCATTCTAGTTTTGTTTAAAGTTAATGGTTGAGTTAACTAGGGTTTCTTGAAACCATGTTTTAGTTAATTAAATCTAGTTAATTTATCTAGTGGTTTACTTAACCAATTTATATGGTTACCTTGCTTATGCGGCTTCCTATTAACCTATTCTATGTTAAACATGTGTGAAATTGCATTAAGTTTGCTAATTTACCAAAATCTAGAAAGGGGTTAGTGTATGGAAATGGGTTGTGAAGCATGATTAATGAGTTGAATTAAGATTTAGAAACCATTATGTAGTTGATTAAATCTAAATTGTTATCTAGTTGTTTTGCTAACCTAATCTAGAAGGTTAACTTGCTAATTGAGTTATAAATTAGTGTTAATTTAAGGTTTTCATATAAAGTTTGGATTAAGAATTGCTAGGTTATATGATTCAAAGTAATGGTTGTTTATGGAAAATAGGTTTTGAATCTTTGCTAATGTGTTGTAATTATAGTGTTTGTAGATTGCTTGTTGTGTGGTTGGATTGTGATAACTGTATCGCTAATTTTCGATTTTCGCACCAAAATTGCTAGTTTTGTGTTTACTAGGTTTATATTAAAATTATTTGGTGAATTATTTATGATACCTTGGGGATGTTTTTAGCATCTCCTATGACGTTTAGGATGCGTGAGTGCGGAGTTTTGAGTAGTCGGGTTTTAGTTTTGCCGGGTGATCAAATCGGCGTTTTTTGGCAGTTTTTGCGATTTTCGCGTGTGTTCCGCGCACCCTGCGCCCGTTGTACCTAGCTAGTGAACTTTAGTAGTTTCGTTGGGTTTTGCGTCGTTCTTGATAAGTAACCTTATGTTGGTATTGATGTAAATTCCAGGTTCGGTAGCGGAGACGTCAGACGCGGCGCGAAAGGGAAAAGCAGTGATTGGACACAGCTAGCCAGGGATTCCGGTGAGTAGATGTAACATCCACGGGGGACTATCGTTGGATGGCGCAAGCTGCCCGATAGTTTTAGTAACTTACAAGATTCTTAGTGATGTTAGTAATTAGGGGTGAAATACTTATTTGATTATTTGCTGCATCCATACATTATATTGACATACATATACGAAACCATGTTATAGGACACCTGCACTATTGCCAGGGTTTTTATATGCAGCACGAGCACTATTCATGCTTACACACACACCCTGGTAATTGCCATGCCACCACACTAGATAACCTTTAAATTTAAACCTTTTACTAAATGATACTTAAACTTGTGCTATTGCCTTTAATTCCTTAAAATGAAACTGTAGGATTGCTATTCATGTGCATGTACTTCATCATATTAATTGTTCATGCCTAATCTATTAATCACACATCGCAACTTGATTATTGATACCATATGCATTCATTATCATTGATATATGCACTTATGAGGATTTCTTGAGATTTTATGATATTTCTGGATTTCGGGGGAAAGCCGCAAAATTTCTAAACTTATTATATTTTTAAAATATGTAAATTGCGGTTTTCTAGTGATGTAAGTGTCGTCCACCATGAGTTTGCTGTGGTTTTGGAAATCCGTGTCGAGGAGTGGAGGAACAGGCACGAGTACATGGTGGGCCCGGTAAGGTACCCCGGGACAAGAGGAATGTGGTGTTGACGTTGAGCCTGGCAGGGGACGGATTACCTACCGGTGACTATTTGGGACGGCGGATATCCAGAGGATACCGACCGTGGCCGCTAGATGATGAGATATTGATGTTTGAGATGGGTCAGCCGGACGGCTGAGGCCAGAGATACATTTATGAGATTTGAGACAGCTTTTGGGTGTCGTTGCTGGAAACCGGTTCTCGTCGATTCTTTGAGTATTATGCTGGCATTCTAAAAGAGTTTCAAAAACAAAAAGAGATAAATGTTTCTTATATATACCTTTGAGACCTCAGATATTCATGTTGCATACATATTCGTACACTGATGTTGTATACACACCTGCTAGTGCACCCATTCATACCTGTATTTTAGATGCTAGGATGCTTGTGTGCATGCATACGATAGCCTTTGTAAGTGTTATTTATTACTCACGAGTCGGCAACTCACCCCCGTTGTGCCACAGTCTTTTGCAGGTCCGCTCCATCAGTTCAGTAGCGGCGGGCGCACTTGTTCTTTTGCCTCTTTTGCCTGGGCTCGAGATTTGCTCATAGGTGGGTTATGTTATTATTTTTGTACCACCTTGTATATTCTTGTATCTAGTGTACTCTATCTACTGTTTCTACCAGTATTTTTGTATATTGACTTAGAGATGAGACAGTGTGGTTTGTGGACTTTTATGCTGTATTTTGGGGTCGAGCTCACTTGAGTCGACATGCGGTTTTTTTTTATGCTTCATTATGATTATTTTGCTTGTTGTCATTTTATATTGCGTGGGATTTGTGACCGCCTTGTGGCGAAGAGCTAGCTCCCGCTTGGGGATGCCCTATTTTGGTGGATTCATGTATATTTTTGTTGTACCCATTTTGGGGGCCAGTATTTACAAAGGAGACTCTGCCGAAATTTTCGGAAAAATTGGTATTGTTTTTAAAAAGGGTTTTACATGACTTATTTGATAAATTCGCTTTCAATTGATTGGGTTTTCTTCACTCTTTTGCTTAATTGGTTTTATTTTCTGGGCTTTGGCTTACTTATTTTACGGACGTCTTTAGACGTTTCGCAAACTTAAGTGCCAGTCACGTTCCGTACCCTGCGGGTCGTGACAAAGTTGGTATCAGAGCCAGGTTTTACCTTTTTGAGTGTAGGATGACCCTTGGTAGATGGAGTAAGTAACTTAAGTAGGGTAACGTAGCGTGTGTATGTCCGCTGCATACTTGCGATACGGTACTCTGCCTAAGTGACTTTAGGATATACTTGCTTGAAAATTCTTTCTTCAATTCCGTGTATCCTATGATCCTATTGCACTGTTCTTATTATCCGTTTTCCTGTAACAGCCACTATGCCGCCGAAGGCTACGATGGCACAGAGGGCTGCCGCCAGAGACGAGATTCGAGCTGGCTCGTCCGAGACTAGGACTGAGCAGGGTGGTATGCCTACGCCGCAGGGACAGACCGATCCACCTTCCCCAGGCCGTATGGATAGGCTCGAGACTGGTATGGAGGAGTTGCGACAGATGATGGGAGGCATGCAGGAGCTATATCAGATGGTAGGATCCCTAGTTGCAGCCAGTCGTACACCGAGGCCGGATGACGTACCTACTACATCACAGACGACCATGATACCTGCTCCTACTACTACCACCGTGGCCATTCCGGTTTCGCTACAGGATTTCATGAGGCTGAGACCTCCAGTATTCACCGGCAACGAGGCAGCGGAGGACCCACAGACGTTCCTTGACAGTTTAGCCAGGATCTGCCGTTCGCTGAGATGTTCGGATGATCGATGGGTAGAGCTTGCGAGTTTCCGACTAGAGGGTCTCGCGCAGACATGGTGGGAGTCAGTCTTGAGAGGTCGAGCTGCAGGTCTACCGCCTATGACTTGGACCGAGTTTACAGCGGTCTTTCTAGCCCGTTTCCTTCCAGAGAGCGTTCGTGACGCCAGAGCTCGTAACTTCGAGGCCTTAGTCAAGACACCTGGGATGACGGTGTCTGAGTATGACATCCAGTTTACACAGTTATCCCGATATGCTCAGTATTTGGTGGATACCGAGGAGAAGATGGTGAAGAGGTTCGTACAGGGACTTGATGCCCAGCTATATCTTGCCATTGGCACCCAGCACTACGATACTTATTCAGCTGCTATGGATACGGCATTACGGATGGAGGCACGCATATCGCAGACTTCGGCCGTTTCTGGGCCGAAGAGGATTCGCACCGATGTACCGTCTCAGAGGCAGCGCGCCAGATTCTTTCCGAGAGATAGGCCTGGCAGAGGATTTGGACGGGGACAGTTATATGGTTCTTATCCCCAGGGACAGCAGCCGTCGCCAGGGTGTTTTGGGTGCGGGAGTCCACACCATCTTGTCAGAGATTGTCCGGCGAGACGACAGGGAGCAGCGACAGTTCCGCATGTGACCCTACCACCATCACCATCCCCTCCTCAGAGAGCCCTACTTCCTACCACAGGCGATGCTCCACGCCAGTTAGGTGCACCCAGAGGCCGTGGACGCGGTGGTCCTGTTCAGAGAGGACGAGGAGGCAGAGGCCGAGGTCGAGGTCAGCCCGCTATCGGTGGAGGACAGGCCCGAGTATTTGCTTTGACACCGCAGGATGCGCAGGCATCCAATGCCGTTGTGACAGGTACCTTGCCAGTTTGTTCTTTCGATGCACGGGTATTATTCGACCCAGATTCCACACATTCATACGTATCTACACACTTTGCACCGATGTTGGGCCGTGAGTCGTCGTCGTTAGATTAGCCGCTTGTTGTTGTTACTCCGGTAGGCGAGTCGTTTGTCGCTCGTTTTGTTTTTCGTTTGTGTTCCGTTCGTATCGGGGAGAGGGATTCATCGGTTGATTTGATTCTCCTCGATATGTTGGACTTTGATGTGCTTCTGGGCATGGATTGGCTCGCCACTTGTTATGCTTCGGTGGACTGCCGTGAGAAGGCAGTCAGATTTAGCTTTCCGGGGGAGCCAGTCCTTGTTATTCAGGGAGACCGCAGCGTCACCCTTCCTAGCTTGATTTCGTCTCTTCACGCTGGTCAGCTCTTGCGGAAGGGATGTCAGGGATTCTTAGCGTATATTTGTGATACTCGAGCTGCAGAGGTTCCTTTGGACCGGGTCCCGGTTGTTTGTGAGTTCCCTGATGTTTTCCCTGATGAGCTACCTGGGCTACCACCTGAGCGCGACGTTGAGTTCTGCATCGATTTGATTCCCGGCTCGGGGCCTATTTCTATACCGCCTTATCGGATGGCCCCGGCTGAGCTTCGAGAGTTGAAGGATCAGTTGCAGGAATTGTTAGATAAGGGGCTTATTCGACCGAGTGTTTCTCCGTGGGGTGCTCCGGTCCTGTTTGTCAAGAAGAAGGATGGAAGTTTGCGCTTATGTATCGACTACCGCCAGCTGAACAAAGTTACCGTTCGGAATAGATATCCGTTGCCACGCATTGATGATTTGTTCGACCAGCTTCACGGTGCGAGATATTTTTCGAGGATCGACTTACGATCAGGATACCACCAGCTGCGAGTCCGACAGGAGGATATACCGAAGACAGTCTTCCGTACACGCTATGGCCACTACGAGTTTTTGGTGATGTCGTTCGGAATCACCAACGCCCCAGCAGCACTCATGGATTTGATGAACCGTACATTCAGGCCGTATCTTGACTTGTTCATCATCGTGTTTATCGACGATATCTTGGTGTACTCCCGGAGCAGAGAGGAGCACGAGCAGCACTTGCGGATTACGTTACAGACTCTGAGGGAGCACCAGCTGTTCGCAAAGTTTTCCAAGTGTGCATTCTGGCTGGACAGCGTCGGATTCTTGGGTCACGTGGTTACGAGAGACGGCATTTGTGTGGACCCGAAGAAGATTGAGGCTGTTCAGCAGTGGCCCCGACCTACATCGGTTACTGAGATCCGTAGTTTTCTAGGCTTGGCGGGCTACTACAGGCGTTTTGTTCAGGACTTCTCCCGTATAGCTGCACCGTTGACCGGTTTGACCCGGAAGGGAGTTCCTTTCGTTTGGACAGAGGAGTGCGAGCGCAGTTTTCAGCAGCTACGGACTTGTTTGACTACGGCGCCGGTATTATCTTTGCCTTCGGGATCAGGCGGATTTGTTGTCTACTGTGATGCTTCGCGAGTGGGATTAGGATGCGTATTGATGCAGCATGGCCGGGTGATCGCTTATGCTTCTCGGCAGTTGAAGAAGCATGAACAGAACTACCCCACTCATGATTTGGAGATGGCTGCAGTGGTCTTTGCACTGAAGATTTGGCGACATTACCTATACGGTGAGTCTTGTCGGATATTCACTGATCACAAGAGCTTAAAGTACATATTTCAGCAGCGAGACCTGAACCTCAGACAGCGTCGTTGGATGGAGTTGGTGAAAGACTACGACTGCGAGATCTTATATCACCCCGGCAAGGCAAATGTGGTGGCAGATGCGTTGAGTAGGAGGCCCGGGGGTAGTCTATCCTTTTTGCGCGCAGTGCAGAGGCAGTCGTCAGCAGATTGGAAGATTTTATGCGACAGCCGAGTTGAGTTCGAGTTCACTCAGACAGGGGGACAGCTCGCGCATGTTCGTGCATGCCCACAGTTGCTTGACCGTATATATGAGGCACAGCGCAGTGACGACCGTTGCTCAGAGATCATGGCACAGATGGGACAGGGCAGATTTTCCGAGTTCGTGGTTGACGATCAGGGGATTTTATGATATGGATCTAGACTGTGCGTACCAGATGCTGATGGATTGCGGCGCGACATTCTTGAGGAGGCACACCGATCAGTGTATAGTGTCCACCCCGGTTCCACCAAGATGTACCATGATATGAGAGAGACCTACTGGTGGGACGGGATGAAGAGGGACATTGCAGAGTTCATTTCGAGATGCCTGACTTGTCAGCAAGTCAAGGCCGAGCACCAGAGGCCCGCAGGAAAGCTACAGCCGTTACCCATTCCAGAGTGGAAATGGGAACAGATTTCGATGGACTTCGTTGTGGGTCTACCCAGGACCAGTCGAGGGTACGACTCCATCTGGGTGATCGTGGATAGATTGACGAAAGCGGCTCACTTCCTACCGGTGAAGACCACTTTCAGCTTCGCTCAGTATGCTCAGCTCTATATTGACGAGATCGTGCGGCTTCATAGCGTACCGACTTGTATCGTGTCAGATCGAGGCACCCAGTTCACCAGCCGACTTTGGCAGAGACTTCAGGAGGCTTTGGGCACTCGTTTGAGCTTCAGCACAGCGTTTCATCCGCAGACCGACGGACAGTCAGAGCGGACCATTCAGACTCTCGAGGACATGCTCAGAGCGTGCGTTTTAGACTTTGGTGGTAGCTGGGATCGTCATTTACCTCTAGTGGAGTTCTCCTACAACAACAGCTTCCAGGATACTATTCAGATGGCACCTTTCGAGGCATTGTATGGGAGGAGATGCAGATCGCCCGTTTGTTGGACAGAGCTCAGCGAGAGCAGTATTTTGGGGCCGCAGCTTGTTGAGGAGACGACAGCGAAGATACAGTTGATCCGAGACCGGATGAGAGCGGCTCAGAGCAGGCAGAAATCGTATGCGGACAGGCGCCGTCGCAGATTAGAGTTCGCAGTTGGCGACCATGTTTTTCTGAGGGTCTCTCCGATGAAGGGCGTGATGCGTTTTGGGCGAAAGGGGAAGCTTAGCCCTAGATTTGTAGGTCCCTTCGAGATCCTCGAGCGTGTCGGCGCTGTTGCATATCGTTTGGCCCTTCCACCCAGCTTTCCCGATGTTCACCCCGTCTTCCATGTTTCGATGCTCCGCAAGTACCTTCACGACCCTTCGCATGCGATTCAGCACCCGACATTACAGCTAGAGCGCGACCTTTCTTTTGCAGAGCAGCCGGTGGCCATCCTGGATCGGCAGGTGAAGAAGTTGAGGTCGAAGATTATACCAACCGTCAAGGTCCTTTGGCGTAGCCCGAGCAGCGAGGAGGTTACCTGGGAGACCGAGGGCGAGATGAGGAAGAAATATCCCCATCTCTTCGAAGGTACGCGTAGCTATATTTTTAAATTCGGGGACCAAATTTCTTCAAGGGGGGAAGATTGTAGCGTCTTGAAAAGTCGTTTTGATGTTTTCCTGAAATTCGGTGAAAATTCGGTATTTTTCCGAAAACCGTCTTTTTTGTTATTTTGCAGTTTAGGACTAGTTATACGTAAAATGGGTAGGTAATTGCTTATTTTTAGTAGCTAATGATTTACTTATTAAATTTTGGTCATTTAAAATTTTTTCCCTATTTTTCAATTTTTAATATTATTTTAAGCCGGTAAGGAAATACATTAAATTAGCGATAAATACAAATTTTTTTGGGCTAATCTTAATATTTAAAATTATGTTAATTAAAATATAGTTGCAACATAAATTTTTAGTATTTTATTTTGAGTTTTGACTAATTTTTATTATAGGAAACGAAATTTATTGAATTTAAGCTTAAATTTGCAATTTTTGACTTGTAGGGGGTCTTTTTGCATAAAATTTCTTTTGTAAAACCCCTCTCTCACTTCCCTCAGACCTAGGCCAGCCCCACCACCATCAGGTCCAGAAAAATTCCATGCTCCTTGACTTGTTTTATTGTGTGGAAATGATGGTTGTTTTGAGAAAGGTTTGAATTTGTTTTTGGGTCTAGTCTTTTGTGGTTGGTAGGAGTTGACCAAGACCTCTTTCCCACACCCCACACCATCCCCTCTCCCTCATTTCTGGCCTAAATTCCAGCAGCCCCCTTCATCTCTTTGTTCTTTTCATTTTCTTCAAAAAATTCTTCAAAGTTTGCTCCAAATTTCAAGCTAAAACTCACAAATTAAACCCCATTCTTCATCCCTTTTTCCTTCACCTCTCTTGCTTGGAATCATGGTGCTAGGAGGCCATCATTGAGGCAAATTTCTTCTTGCTAGATCCATAGATTTTATGTATAATTTCTACTCTTTTAATTTCTTATGGTTAGAATCCTTTAATTAAATTGTTTTAGTGTTAATTTAGTGCTATTTTCATTCTAGTTTTGTTTAAAGTTAATGGTTGAGTTAACTAGGGTTTCTTGAAACCATGTTTTAGTTAATTAAATCTAGTTAATTTATCTAGTGGTTTACTTAACCAATTTATATGGTTACCTTGCTTATGCGGCTTCCTATTAACCTATTCTATGTTAAACATGTGTGAAATTGCATTAAGTTTGCTAATTTACCAAAATCTAGAAAGGGGTTAGTGTATGGAAATGGGTTGTGAAGCATGATTAATGAGTTGAATTAAGGTTTAGAAACCATTATGTAGTTGATTAAATCTAAATTGTTATCTAGTTGTTTTGCTAGCCTAATCTAGAAGGTTAACTTGCTAATTGAGTTATAAATTAGTGTTAATTTAAGGTTTTCATATAAAGTTTGGATTAAGAATTGCTAGGTTATATGATTCAAAGTAATGGTTGTTTATGGAAAATAGGTTTTGAATCTTTGCTAATGTGTTGTAATTATAGTGTTTGTAGATTGCTTGTTGTGTGGTTGGATTGTGATAACCGTATCGCTAATTTTCGATTTTCGCACCAAAATTGCTAGTTTTGTGCTTACTAGGTTTATATTAAAATTATTTGGTGAATTATTTGTGATACCTTGAGGATGTTTTTAGCATCTCCAATGACGTTTAGGATGCGTGAGTGCGGAGTTTTGAGTAGTCGGGTTTTAGTTTTGCCGGGTGATCAAATCGGCGTTTTTTGGCAGTTTTTGCGATTTTCGCGTGTGTTCCGCGCACCCTGCGCCCGTTGTACCTAGCTAGTGAACTTTAGTAGTTTCGTTAGGTTTTGCGTCGTTCTTGATAAGTAACCTTATGTTGGTATTGATGTAAATTCCAGGTTCGGTCGCGGAGACGTCAGACGCGGCGCGAAAGGGAAAAGCAGTGATTGGACACAGCTAGCCAGGGATTCCGGTGAGTAGATGTAACATCTACGGGGGACTATCGTTGGATGGCGCAAGCCGCCCGATAGTTTTAGTAACTTACAAGATTCTTAGTGATGTTAGTAATTAGGGGTGAAATACTTATTTGATTATTTGCTGCATCCATACATTATATTGACATACATATACGAAACCATGTTATAGGACACCTGCACTATTGCCAGGGTTTTTATATGCAGCACGAGCACTATTCATGCTTACACACACACCCTGGTAATTGCCATGCCACCACACTAGATAACCTTTAAATTTAAACCTTTTACTAAATGATACTTAAACTTGTGCTATTGCCTTTAATTCCTTAAAATGAAACTTTAGGATTGCTATTCATGTGCATGTACTTCATCATATTAATTGTTCATGCCTAATCTATTAATCACACATCGCAACTTGATTATTGATACCATATGCATTCATTATCATTGATATATGCATTTATGAGGATTTCTTGAGATTTTATGATATTTCTGGATTTCGGGGGAAAGCCGCAAAATTTCTAAACTTATTATATTTTTAAAATATGTAAATTGCGGTTTTTTAGTGATGTAAGTGTCGTCCACCATGAGTTTGCTGTGGTTTTGGAAATCCGTGTCGAGGAGTGGAGGAACCGGCACGGGTACATGGTGGGCCCGGTAAGGTACCCCGGGGCAAGAGGAATGTGGTGTTGACGTTGAGCCTGGCAGGGGACGGATTACCTACCGGTGACTGTTTGGGACGGCGGATATCCAGAGGATACCGACCGTGGCCGCTAGATGATGAGATATTGATATTTGAGATGGGTCAGCCGGACGGCTGAGGCCAGAGATACATTTATGAGATTTGAGACAGCTTTTGGGTGTCGTTGCTGGACACCGGTTCTCGTCGATTCTTTGAGTATTATGCTGGCATTCTAAAAGAGTTTCAAAAACAAAAAGAGATAAATGTTTCTTATATATACCTTTGAGACCTCAGATATTCATGTTGCATACATATTCGTACACTGATGTTGTATACACACCTGCTAGTGCACCCATTCATACCTGTATTTTAGATGCTAGGATGCTTGTGTGCATGCATACGATAGCCTTTGTAGGTGTTATTTATTACTCACGAGTTGGCAACTCACCCCCGTTGTGCCACAGTCTTTTCCAGGTCCGCTCCGTCAGTTCAGTAGCGGCGGGCGCACTTGTTCTTTTGCCTCTTTTGCCTGGGCTCGAGATTTGCTCATAGGTGGGTTATGTTATTATTTTTGTACCACCTTGTATATTCTTGTATCTAGTGTACTCCATCTACTGTTTCTACCAGTATTTTTGTATATTGACTTAGAGATGAGACAGTGAGGTTTGTGGACTTTTATGCTGTATTTTGGGGTCGAGCTCACTTGAGTCGACATGCGGTTTTTTTTTATGCTTCATTATGATTATTTTGCTTGTTGTCATTTTATATTGCGTGGGATTTGTGACCGCCTTGTGGCGAAGAGCTAGCTCCCGCTTGGGGATGCCCTATTTTGGTGGATTCATGTATATTTTTGTTGTACCCATTTTGGGGGCCAGTATTTACAAAGGAGACTCTGCCGAAATTTTCGGAAAAATTGGTATTGTTTTTAAAAAGGGTTTTACATGACTTATTTGATAAATTCGCTTTCAATTGATTGGGTTTTCTTCACTCTTTTGCTTAATTGGTTTTGTTTTCTGGGCTTTGGCTTACTTATTTTACGGACGTCTTTAGACGTTTCGCAAACTTAAGTGCCAGTCACGTTCCGTACCCTGCGGGTCGTGACAGTAACTCATATTTAATTATGCTGAATTTTCTGGGAATTTTTAATATTTATTCAAGAGTTGAATTTTCTGGAATTGTTTTGGGGATTCGGTGTTTCGATCGGAGTATCAAATTTCGTCTTTGTGTTTTTCCGGATAATTTTTAGAATATGTTAAAAGGTTCGACCGGATATAAATACCCAATTTTTCCCCTGTCGGGAAATTTCCAAGTGTTGGATTTTTCCGTAGTTTAACGACGTTCTAAGTAGTGCAAGTAACACGATGGACCCTCTAGAAGACAACAAACCTTAACTCGATTATGTGACCGTCTTGAACTGTCCTTTGAACCTTCGGGTTTGGGGCAGTACGGCGTGCCACATGTGAGGCGTTGGCTTGACCCTTCTACGGCTGGACCGTCGGTACTGAGGCACGAACTGAATGTTGTTAGACTTATTTCATGTGTTGAGCTGTATCGGGAAAACTTGGGTATTCGACTGTTCGATCGGAAAGTTTAACATTTTCTGTTTATCTGGAATGTGATACAATAATTGGAATTCACAAGTAGTTATGAGATAACTGAATGAATGTTATAAATCTAGCAATTTAGTCCCATATGATATTGAAAAGAGTTTTCGATAATGAGACTAAAATGCGGGATTTATATCTGTTAGGCATGCGATGTCTAAAGTAGTTGCGGATTCCAACTGTTGTAGTTTTACACTTTCTTTTCTGTGACCGTAAGTATAGTATGTTCATATCGCCGGTTTCGTTGCTATACATCAACGACAATTGGGGTATGCATACTTACTTACGTTGATGACATGTGATGTTATGTGTTGCTGGATATGTTATATTGGATCGTCGTGTTCGAATAGCCGGGGGTTTTTATGTGAGATGAGTGTTTTTCATTTTCATTCATATAAAAACTTGTATGTAATATTCTTTTATTTGGGGCACTTCCAGGTAGCGGAAGTTGTCACCCTTTGTATATTATTTACTTTTCCGCATTAGGATAGACCCAAGGAGGGGAGCACAAGTAACCGAGTTCTGGGGTCCAGTGGGAGACCAACTCGAGGAGTCGAGTCCGGGTCTCCTAACCCTAGAATTGGCAGGGTTGCTTGCCGCTCTCGTAGGGGTCTAGGGGTGTGGGATTGGCTATTCATCACGACCGTGGAATCCGTGTTTTATACTGGCTCGTATTGAAAACACGGACGTCCTAGTATATCCAATATTTCATATGTTTCTTCTGCTGCGATATCTGTGATGTGATCATGTGATGTTCTGTGATGGATATAGTATATATGATATATTATATAGACGTTACTTATGTTTTACACCCGCGCTAGCCCTGCCCTGCTCTGTCGTTAGTTACCTAACCTAACGGTGCACGAGGGGACATCGAGGCGAATGCGGATGGCATAAGTGTACGTCATATCTATCTGTGATGTTTAGGTACTTAAATGATGGGACTTCATTAATGTGATTAATGAAAGAAAAGAAACCTAAGATGTTGTAGAATCAGATTTTAAACAAAACAGGTAGCTACAGTTCTTGCTTTGCATAGCGGTATATATGATATACCCTGCACCTTATTCGATGAGGAAAGGACCGAGATCCCTTCACCGGGAGCGACTCCTTTAGCAATAACTGGCAGATGCTACACACTCGGTTTGATTTTTGATTGCTTTTAAGAGTTTTTGCTTTGCACAGTGATATATATGATATATCCCGCACCTCATTCGACGAGGAAAGGGCCGACGATCCCTTCACCGGGAGTGACCCCTTTAGCAAAACTAGAAAAGCCTCAAAATCATTCCATTTTAAAACTTCATTTGATACTACAACGATATCAAGTTCATTACGCAATAGGTTTTTAGAAAAACCTGACGTAGCCCTCCGTCATTTCAGATAAGTACTAGTTAGTATTCGTGCTACGTTTGTTGACTATGTTAAGGCGTAGTGTGCGGTAGCTAATTAGTGCTTATCTGTATAAGCATATGATGCGATTGGATTAGGGTAGTCGTGCGACTTTGTTGACTATGTTAAGGGTCGTGCGGGTGGGTTTAATTCAATCGGGGAATGACGGGTTGAACTTGACTAGCACTTATGATTTGTTGACTATGTTAAGGTCATATAGCTGCTAGGGGCAAAAGATTATCGGGAATTTCAAGTGTTGAAATTTGCAATGAGATTGCATACCTTCTATGAGATAGTTGGATCCCGATACCCACTGCGAGTAAGAGTTACTCCTGGGAGAGTTTTACACATTGCAATTAGCCGATCAAGTAGGTGTCTAGAAAGGTGTCAACGGGGTTACGCCTCTGGGAAAACGAGGTTTACAGTAATTAGGTTCGTGCGAAAGCACGGGGGACCTCCCTCAAAGTACCGACACTGGCCTGGCTGAAAGATTGGCGAACTTGTAGTGTGTAATTAATCCCGGCTAGTCTTTCCTTTTAGGGTTTGAAGGAAGATTTGATAAAAAGCAGTGGGAGCCATCCTGATTAGATAAGATAATAACCAATCTGATCTTGCACGAGCTTACGCTAAAGTGTTTTCTTCTCTCTCTCTCCAGGTAGCGACCATTTCATGCCTTAATAAAGATAATAATATGGATGTATTGACCGAACCCGCATGTTATACTGTGCTGGGGAACGTTGGTTCCGTTCTTTCTTATAAAAGTTATAGGAATGAACAGGAAATAGGGGAATACCAGGATTCCCATGCCACCCGAATGAAGAAAGTACATGATGATGCATTTTCTTCGGGTGTGTTCGTTACTGAGAACTGTTTCTCCATTTGCTCTACGTCCTGGGTATTGGATACCGGGTCAGGATCCCATATATGTAATCAGTTACATGGGCTTAGGAAAGGTAGAGAACTTGGAGAAGGTGATAAAGACATTAGAGTTGGAAATGGTGCAATTGTTGCAGCTAAGACTGTCGGGGAATATCACCTTGTATTACCAACTGGTAATACATTGGTTCTGAACGAATGCTATTACATGCCGAACCTGATATGCAACATTATATCGGTTTCTTTGCTAAGTAAAGAAGGATATAATTTTGTATTACAGGACAAAGTTATGAACATTTTCCATAACCAAAAGTTGGTTGGATCAGGCACGTTGTGCAATGGCATTTATGTTCTAAACCAATCAACAGTTCTGAGTATAACAAACACATACAAGAGGAAGAGTTCAGAACTGAACGATTCTTTCTTGTGGCATTGTAGACTAGGTCACATCAATGCGACACGACTGGCTAAGTTGCATAAAGATGGATATTTGAAACCTTTCGAATTTTCATCTTATGACACTTGCCAGTCATGTCTCAAAGGCAAGATGACCAAAACTCCGTTTACGGGACACGGAGAAAGAGTTACCGAACTCTTGGGACTGATACATAGTGATGTATGTGGTCCCATGTCTACACATGCCAGGGATGGTTCTTCGTACTTCATTACATTCACTGACGATCTCTCTAGATTCGGATATGTGTTCCTGATGAAACACAAATCAGAAGTTTTTGAGAAATTTAGAGAATATAAACAAGAAGTTGAGAACCAAACCGGAAAAAGTATTAAAATCCTGCGATCTGATCGAGGAGGTGAATACTTGAGCAATGAATTCCTGGACTTCCTAAAAGAGAATGGGATTCTCTCTCAGCTGACTCCTCCATATACACCACAGCACAACGGTGTATCTGAACGAAGGAACCGCACCCTATTTGATATGGTGCGCTCTATGATGAGCACAGCTGAGTTACCTATTTCCTTCTGGGGATATACGCTGGAGACAGCAGCATACCTATTGAATCAAGTTCCATCTAAATCTGTACCTACCACACCATATGAGATATGGAGTGGGAAGAGACCATATTTTAAACGAGTTAGGATATGGGGTTGTCCGGCCTATGTCAAAAGGCAAAATCCAGACAAACTCGAGGCACGGTCAGTTCTTTGCATGTTTGTAGGATATCCTAAGAATTCCCAAGGATATTTTTTCTACCATGCTGAAGAACAAAAAGTGTTTGTTTCTCAATATGCCACCTTTTTAGAAAAGGAATTTCTTGAAAAAGAAATTAGTGGCAAAGTGGTAGAGCTGGAAGAGGTTCCAGATACACAAACAGTAACTGAAGATTTAGTGGAACCAGAAGATTCAGTAGCTCCCAATGAACCTCAGCCTCTCCGCCGATCTAGTAGGGTTCCTCGCTAGCCTGAGAGATACTACGGTTTTCTCATGGACGGTGGGAGCGAGGATTGCATCATGGAGGATGATGACCCAACTAGCTTCGAGCAGGCCATCACGAGTGGGGACTCGGTGAAATGGCTGGATGCTATGCGGTCCGAGATGGAATCCATGTACACCAACAAAGTATGGACTTTGGAAGTTGCTCCTGAAGGGGTAAAACCCATTGGGAGCAAGTGGATCTTCAAAAAGAAACTTGGTGTAGATGGGAAAGTGGATACTTTCAAAGCTAGACTTGTAGCAAAGGGTTTTCGTCAAAGACCAGGTGTGGACTATGACGAAACCTTTTCTCCAGTGGCTATGGTTAAATCCATCCGAATCATGCTTGCCATTGCTGCCTTTCATGACTACGAAATCTGGCAAATGGATGTTAAGACCGCCTTTCTAAATGGTGATTTAGAAGAGTGCGTGTACATGACTCAGCCAGAGGGCTTCGTAGACAGTGGGAGCAGCGGGAAGGTGTGCAAGCTGCTTAAATCCATTTATGGATTAAAGCAAGCATCGCGGAGTTGGAACATCTGCTTTGATGTCGTTATCAAAGAGTTTGATTTCGTCAAAAATCTAGATGAACCTTGTATCTACAAGAAGGTGGCAGAGAGTAAGGTTGTCTTCCTCGTATTGTACGTGGACGACATACTCTTGATAGGAAATGATATTCCTATGCTGCAATCGGTCAAGCTCTTCTTATCACAAAGATTCTCAATGAAAGATCTTGGTGATGCCTCCTGCATATTGGGAATCAGGATCTATAGAGATAGATCCAAAAGGATATTGGGATTGTCCCAATCCAGGTACATTGACACCATACTAAAGAGGTTTAGTATGGAAGAGTCCAAGCGTGGGAATTTGCCCACGATCTCTGGAGTCACTCTCTCCAAAGAGATGTCTCCTAAGACTGATTTGGAGAGAGCTCGCATGCAAGGGATACCCTATGCTTCGGCAGTAGGCTCTATCATGTATGCGATGCTATGTACCAGACCCGATGTAGCATACTCACTAAGTGTAGTGAGCAGGTATCAAGCTGATCCTGGAGAGAGTCACTGGACAGCTGTGAATAGCATTCTCAAGTACTTGCGAAGGACTAGAGATATGTTCTTGGTGTATGGTAACGGAGAACTCCAAGTGGAGTCCTTTACCGATTCGAGCTTCCAGAGTGATAAGGACGACTCTGAGTCGCAGTCGGGCTTTGTCTTTACCCTTTACGGAGGGGCGGTTAGCTGGAAGAGTTCCAAGCAGGAAACCGTGGCAGACTCGACGATGGAGGCTGAATACATCGCTGCCAACGATGCTGCTAAATAAGCTGTCTGGATCAAGAAGTTCATTACTGAACTTGGAATGGTTCCATCCATTGAGCGTCCAATACCTTTGTATTGCGATAACAATGGAGCGGTGGCTTTGGCCAAGGAACCCAGGTCCCATCAGCGATCCAGGCATATTCTGAGGCGGTATCACCTGATCCGGGAGATAGTTGATCGCCGGGAGATCGAGGTCAGGAGGGTTGACACGAAGAACAACACCGCGGATCCACTCATGAAGGCCATTCCCCAGATACAGTTTGAGAGACTCTTCGGGATGCTCGGTATGCGATACTACAGCAGCTGGCCCTAGTGCAAGTGGGAGATTGTTAGTTGTATGTATGCCCTAGAGGCCAGTATTGTACAGATGATGTATATTATATTGGATGCTTGGACATATATAGAGATGACTTTCTTGCTCGATATGATAGTATGCTATCTGGCTACTCTTTATCTTAACATGTACACTAGTCTCTTTATACTGTCTTATAGTTACATGTTGGTAAAGCCCTTAGGATGTGTACTTGACTACCTGGACTATGATGCAGATCATACTAGTGGGGACATGGTAGTCCATAAGTACATCCTTCAAGGTCCCTAGTCGTGGGTGTATCGAGACGGGGCATCGATATACCAGAGTAGACTAGCGTATACGCTTCTCGACCCATGTGATGGGCGATGGATGATCCCATATCCATTGGTGTTTGACATCAGAGATGGTATACGGGTGCTCAGTAGAGACTGGGTACACTGGACGGACTCGCCGAGAACTCCCAGATGGTATTATACCTCACGTCAGATGGCAGTTCTCAGGTGACACTTGTACAGGTTAGTCTGTAGACCCGAGATCGTCATAGAGTCTTGTGTGATTCCCACTGTGCTTTGATCTCCACCTTACCACGTCCATGAGGGCGTGCAAAACGGTGGTCTTTGGGCACAGTCCCGAGTCACATGGAGGCAATGAGCGATAGGAGGGGTTTCGTCTCTTCCGGTAGTGGGGGTTGATGTTGCGCAGTGCTCGATTGGCCGTAGCAGGGAAGTCCCTGGCCAGGGCTGATCAGAGATTTGCTGGTAAGTGTTACCAGTAGTTTCTCGACCCGTTACGAGCCTCACATCGGCACGACTTATCGGGTTATTGGGGTCTGACGTTTACCACCCCTAGACTTGATATGTGACGTATCAGACGAAGAGACCGGACTGTACGGTAAGTGTTACTGGTCGGATTCGCAGGAGTGTGAGCGGGCTAGCTCGTCGATCTTCTGATCGCTTAATACCCGGGTGGCCGTTACGTTTAGCAGACAGCTTGCGGCTTGTGGGTGCTTGATATGATCATCATCTACTACCGGCGTATTGACGAGTCTTTAGAGTCCTACACAGAGGTTTCCTGGCTCAAGCGAAACGAAATAGGAGCGCATATGAGATATGTGCAGGACCGAGAATAATGCGTGTATGTGATACCGCATTTCATTCTCGCGATATATGTTTCGATTGGTTATATTCGATATGACCTAGTTATCGAATCATTGATTCGATAAATCGATACATTGGATTCTAGTCGGTTATGTGCGACATGACCGGATCATTGAATCAAATGCTGATTTAATGATTTAATGCATAATTATATATTTGATATATTGCATTGCATTAACTAGTATTGGTTCACTTTAAACGGATTTTTCTCACTTGATGCACATTGTATATGTGATATGCTTTAGTGCACTACTTTGTATCATGTTTGATGATACTTGATAATGTGGTTAAGTGTAAAGGGTTAAACCATGGTTAAGTGATGATTAGGGTTTAGGTTTTTCATTTATTTATTTGTTTATTTATTTGGAAAGGATTAAGTTGAGAATGGTGGCTTATTTTGGAGCTTATGTTGAAGCTTCTTGAAGCTTTGACAAAGTCCACCATCGTTATCTCATCCTTAACCCTAACCACTCTAACTAACCTTGGTTTAATCTCTACACTTGACCATGGTCAAGATATGATAAGTATTCATATTAGTTTTATTTTTAAAAAATAGAAGACTTATCATTCTTTTCTTCATCTTCATCTTCTTCTTCTTCTTTAAGCTTGCTACTTTAATGGCAACTTGAGATATAGTGAGATAAATCCAATTCTAAAGTGAACCCACCTCCTATTTCTTCACCCTCTACCTCTTGCCAAGATGTTTTGGGTGTTTTCTTCACAAGTTTCACAACTTTGTGAAGTCGGAGCTTGAGTTTGTGCAACCTCGACGTAGATCGTCTTTGACACGAAGCCGACGACCTATTCCGCACGTTTCTCCGATGAAGCCGTCACGAGAGTCCAAGCTTCAAGATGGACAGCGAGAGGACGCCCTCGTGGAGCTAAGGAAGTGGAAATCCGGATCTACAAAGGTTGTAGCATCTAACTTTTAGTTAAAGTGTTAACTAGTTTATAGTTTTGCCAAGTCATCTAGCAACGATCCGTTAACTAGGGTTTCTCGGCACCATATTTTTTAAATTTGGCATGTTCGATGCCTTGTGAGACCTCTATAGGGTGCCTAGGAACCTTTCAACTCTAAAGACTCGTCAATACGCCGGCAGCAGATGATGATCATATCAAACACCCACAAGCCGCAAGCGGTCTGCTAAACGTAACGGCCACCCGGGTATTGAGCGATCAGAAGATCGACGAGCAAGCCCGCTCACACTCCTGTGAATCCAACCAGTAACACTTACCATACAGTCCGGTCTGTTCGTCTGATATGTCGCATATCTCGCCTAGGGGTGGTAAACGTCAGACCCCAATAGCTCGATAAGTCATGCCGACGTGAGGTCCATAACTATCGTGAAACTACTGATAACTCTTACCAGTATATCACCGCAACCCTGGCCAGAGATTTCCTGTTATGGCCAGTCGTGCATAGCGCAACATCAACCCCCAATACCGGAAGAGACGAATCCCCTCCTATCGCTCATTGCCTCCATGTGAATCGGGACTGTACCCAAAAACCACCTGTTTGCACGACTCAGTAGAGCCGTGGTAGGGTGGAAATCAAAGCACAGTGGGAGACATACAAGACTCTATGACGATCTCGGGTCAACAGACTAAGCTGTACCAGTGTCACCAGAGAACTGCCATCTGACATGAGGTATAATACCATCTGGGAGTTCTCGGCGAGTCCGTTCAGTGTACCCAGTCTGCACTGAGCACCCGCATACCATCTCTGATGTCAAACACCAATGGATATGGGATCATCCATCGCCCATCACATGGGTCGAGAAGATATACGCTAGTCTACTCTGGAATATCGATGCCCCGTCTCGATATTCCCACGACTAGGAATAATGAAGGATGTACTCATTGACTACCCAGGCCCTACTAGTATGATCCACATCATAGTCCTGGAAGAAGAGTACACATCCTAAGGGCTTTATCAATATGTAACAGAGAGACAGAAAGTATACATGTTAAGATAAAGATCAACCAGATAGCGTACTATCATGTCGAGCAAGAAAGTCCTACCTATATATGTCCCAGCATCCTCTACAATATACATCCAATGTACAGTGATGGCCTCTAGGGCATACATATAACTAACAATCTCCCACTTGCACTAGGGCCATCTGTAGCAGTAGTTGTAGTATCTAATACTCAACCATCCCCTGAAAGTCTCTCTTTGGGAAAAGGCCTTCGTGAGTGGATCCGCCGTGTTGTCCTCTGAGTCCACTCTCCTAACCTCGATCACCCTGGAGATTAACTATCTCCATGATCAGGTGATGCTGCCTCAGAATATGTCTGGGTCACTGATGGGACCAGGGTTCCTTGGCCAAAGCCATAATTCTATTATCATACAATGGTAGGAACCTAGTTCATCTTATGAACCAATATACACCCAAACTATCTCTTTGGTAGTATCTTTGATAGCGATGTTACCAGCCTTTATCGTCTAGTTTGCCACGGTATCTAGCTTGGAACTTTTCCAACATGCCGTCCCTTTACCGAGGGTAAAGACAATGCCTGCGACTGACATTCAGTCGTCCTTATCACTCTGGAACTTTTCCAGCGATTCTCCCCAGGATCGAGAAGGTATCACCTTTATCCTATTTGGAGAATCCATGTGATAATAGGAGATTGAACGATCGTAGTATAGGAAACTCTTTTCCTATCTAGAGTATGTTGTCTACGTGCAATACGAAGATCACCACCATACTCCCTACTACCCTTTTTGTATATACAAGGTTCATCTACCATTTTGATGAAGTCAAACACTTTGACTATCACATCAAAACAGACGTTCCAACTCCGCGATGCCTGCTTCATTATCTAAAGCAACTTGCGCACGTTTCCGCTGCTCCCACTGTTTACGAAGCCCTCTGGCTGTGTTCTTATAGACGTTCTCTTCTAAATCAATATTTAGAAAAGTAGTCATGGCACCCAACCACCAGATATCGTAGTCATGGTATGTGGCAATGGCAAGTAGGATCTAGATGCACTTAAGCATAGTCCCTAGAAAAGGTTTCATCATTATCCACACCTGGTTGATGACTAAAACCTTTAACAAGTCTAGCTTTGAAAGTCTCAACTTTTCCATCTACACCAAGTAATCTTCTCAAGATATACTTGCTCCTGATGGGGATTTAACCCTTCAGATACAGCAACCAAAGTCCATACTTTGTTGGTGTATATGGATTCCATCTCAGATCGCTAAGCATCCAGCCATTCTTACAGAGTCCCTACTCTTGATGGCCTGCTCGAATCTAGTTGGGTCATCATCTCATGATGCAATCCTTGCTCCCACTGTCATCGAGAAACCGAAGTATCTCTCAAGCAGGTGAGGAACCCTGCTAGATCGGCGGAGAGACTGAGGTTCGTCGAGAACTATTGAATCCTTTGGTTCTGTCAAATCAACGGCTGCAGTTTTGTATAGCTGGAACCTTTCCAGTTCTACAGAACTGATCTTGCCTCGATCTTGTCCGGATTTTGCTTTTGACATAAGCCGGACAATCCCAAATCTTAACTTACTTAAGAGATAGGCTCTTCCCATACCATATCTCATATGGAATGGTAGGCAGTGATCTGATTCGAACCTAATTCAATAGGTATGCAGCTTCTCAAGCGCATAACCCCAAAAGGAAATAGGTAACTCAGTAATACTCATCATAGAGCACACCATATCTAATATTGTGCGATTGCTCCGCCCTGATACACCGTCGTGCTATGGTGTATACGGAGGAGTAATGCTGAGAGAGAATCTCATTCTCCTTTAGAATAGTCCAGGAATTCCATGCACAAGTATTCTCCTCCCTGATCTCATTATAGGATATAATACTTATACCTGTACTTTGGTTCTCTACTTCTAACTTATATTCTGTGAATATCTCAAAAGGTTCGGACCTATGTTTCAACAGGAACATATGTCTGAATCTTGAGAGATCATCAGAGAACGTAATGAAGTAAAAAGAACCGGTCCTGGCATGTGTAGACAGGAGACCTTACATACATCATCATGTATCAGTCCCAGGAGTTTACTAACACTTTCTCTATTTCCAATGAACAGAGCTATGGTCATCTAATCTTTGTGACATGACTGGCAAGTTGCACAAGATGTAAATTCAAACTGATTTAAATATGCATCGAAAAAGTAACTTCAGCCAGTCGGGTCGCATTGATATGACCTAGTCTACAATGCTTCAAGAAGGATTCGTTCATTTCTGAACTCTTCCTCTTATGTGTGTTCTATATACTAGGAACTGTAGTTTGATTTAGAACATCAATGGTTTTAGATAACGTGCCTGAACCGATCAACTTTTGATATAGGAAATGTTCAAAACATTGTCCAAGAATACAAAATTTTATCATTTCTTTAATAATAAAGAGACTGATATGATTTTGTATATCAGGTTCGGTATCTAATAGCATTTATTCAGAATCAATGTATTGGTAATACAGGGTGACAGTGACCAACAGACTTGGCTGCAACACTTGTCCCGTTTTCTGTCTCATGAAACTTATCACCCGTTCTCAGTTTTTCTACCCTTTTGTAGCCCTATGTAACAGATTACATATCTGGGATCTTGATCTGGTATCAAATACCCAAGATGCAGAGGATACTGAGAAACAGTTCTTTATAATGAACACACCCGAGGGAGATGCATCTCATGCGCTTTCTTCGTTTGGGCGGCATAGGAATTCTGGTATTCCCCTATTTCCTGCTCTGTCTTATAACAATTATAAGTTGGAGCGGGACCAACGTTCCCCAGCTCAGTATAACAAGCGGGTTCGGTCAATTCATCCATTTTATTATCTTGATTAAGGCGTGATATGGTCGCTACCAGGAGAGAGAGAGAAGAAAACACTCTGCGTGCGCTCTTTCAAGATTAGATTGGTTATATATTTTATCTAATCAGGATGGCTCCCACTGTTTTTATCAAATCTTTCTTCAAACCTTAAAAGGAAAGACTAGCTGGGATTAATTACACTCTACAAGTTCGCCAATCTTTCAGCCAGGCCAGTGTCGGTATTTTGAGGAAGGTTCCCCACGCTTTCGCACGGACCTAATTACAGTAAACCTCGTTTTCCCAGAGGCGTAACCCCGTTGACACCTTTCTAGACACCTACTTGATCGGCTAATTGCAAAGTGCAAAACTCTCGTAGGAGTAACAATTACTCGCAGTGGGTATCGAGATCCAACCATCACATAGAAGGTATGCAATCTCATTGCAAATTTCAACACTTGAAACTCCCGATAATGGTTTTTACCCCTAGCACCTATGACCTTGGCTAAGGTCAACAAATCATAGGTACTAGTCAAGTTCTACCCGTCAATTCGTGATTAATTAGACCCACCCATATGACCCTTGGCTAAGGTCAACAAAGCCACATGACTGTCCTAACTAATCGCATCATATGCTGTGTAGGAAGACATCACTTAGCTACCGCACAGTACGCCTCGGCTATGGTCGACAAACGTAGCACGAATACTAAGTACTCTACTTCCGAAAATGACGGAGGGTTGCGAATGGTTTTTAAGAAAACCTTTAACGCTTTGAACTTGATCTCGTTGTGGAATCAAATGGTTTTTAAATGGAATGTTTTTGAGGCTTTTCTAGTTTTGCTAAAGGGGTCACTCCCGGTGAAGGGATCGTCGGCCCTTTCCTCGTCGAATGAGGTACGGGATATATCATATATATCACTGTGCAAAGCGGAAACTATAGAAGCGATCAAAAGACAAACCGAGGGTTGTAGCATCTGCCAGTTATTGCTAAAGGAGTCACTCCCGGTGAAGGGATCTCGGTCCTTTCCTCATCGAATAAGGTGCAAGATGTTCTATAATGAACACCGCGATGCAAAGCAAGAACTGTAGCTACCTGTTTTATTTTTGAAATTCGATTCCACAACATCAATTAGGTTTATTTTCTTTCATTAATCTCATTAATGAATGTCCCATCATTTAAGTCCACCTAAACATCACAGATAAATATAACGTACGCTAATGCCATCCGCATTCGCCTCGATGTCCCGTCTGCACCGTTAGGTTAGGTAACTAACGGCAGAGCGAGGCAAGGCTAGCGCGGGTGTAAAACATAAGCAACGTCTATATAATATATCATATATACTATATAAAGTATCTATCACAGAACATCACATGATCACATCACAGATAAATCACAGCAGAAGAAACATATGAAATATTGGATATACTAGGACGTCCGTGTTTTCAATATGAGCCAGTATAAAACACGGATTCCACGGTCGTGATGAATAGCCAATCCCACACCCCTAGACCCCTACGAGAGCGGCAAGCAACCCTACCAATTCTAAGGTTAGGAGACCTGGACTCGACTCCTCGAGATGGTCTCCCACTGGACCCTAGAACCCGGTTACTTGTGCTCCCCTCCTTGGGTCTATCCTAATGCGGAAAATAAATAATATACAAAAGGTGACATCTCCCTCAACCTGGAAGTGCCCCAATAAAAGAATATTACATACAAGTTTTTACATGAATGAAAATGAAAAACACTCTTCTCATATAAAAACCCCCCGGCTATTCAAACACGACGATCCAATATAACATATCCAGTAACACATAACAACACATGTCATCAACGTAAGTAAATATGCACATCCCAATTGTCGTTGACATATAGCAACGAAACCGGCAATGTCACATATTACACTTACGGTCACAGAAAAGAAAGTGTAAAACTACAACAGTTGGAATCCGCAACCTTCATAGACATCGCATGCCTAATCAAATGAAATACTTAGACATCGCATGCCTAACAATTATAAACCCCGTATTTTAGTCTCAAAATCGAAAACACTTTTCAATATAGAGTCGGGTAATTCAACAAGATTCCCGACATTTTGATCGAATGCTCGTCGCAAACTTTAGTAGGCAGCCGCACTCCTGATACCGTCGACGAAGTGCACTAAGGCGGAACACCGCTACCGCGAGCACCCGAACGGATGCTTTCGGCGACGGGGTTCTCCTACAGTCACTTGGTCGGGGCTATGGGGCGAGGCTGTCTATTAAGTTTACCCGGCGAGTATCCGCGTACACTACGTGATTGCGACGGACTTTTGATCACATCAAAATTCCGTGGCAACCGATCAAGTGAGACTAAACTGCTATATTTATAATATTCATTCAGTTATCTTATAATTGCTTATGAATTCCAATTATTGTATCACATTCCGAATAAATAGAAAATGTTAAACTTTTCGATCGAACAATCGAACACCTAAGTTTTCCCGAAACAGATCAACACATGACATAAGTTTAAAAACATTCACTTCGTGCCTCAGTACCAACGGTCCAGCCGTAGAAGGGTCAAGCCAACGCCTCACATGTGGCACGCCGTACTGCCCCAAACCCGAAGATTCAAAAGGCAGTTCAAGACGGTCACATAATCGAGTTAAGGTTTGTTGTCTTCTAGAGGGTCCATCGCGTTACTTGCACTACTTAGAACGTCTTTAAACCCTGGAAAAGTCCAACAATTGGAAATTTCCCAACAGTGGAAAACTTGGGTATTTATATCCGGTCGAACTTTTTAACATATTCTAAAATTATCCGGAAAAGCACACAGACAGAATTAGACAATCCGATCGATACACCGAGTCCCCAATACAACCCAGAAAATTCAACTCTTGAATAAATATTAAAAATTCCCAGGAAAACCAGCACTGCAAACTAAGAATTACTGTGCAAAATTTAACGCAAGAAGAGACCACATGGCCGTGGAACCGCCGGATTAGCCATGCTAATGCCGCGGTTCCGCCGCACTTTGGTGGACTCAGGGGTACGGGCTTCTCAGTAATTCTTATAATTATCTGCTGGTTTTTCTGCATATTTTTAATCTGGAAAAAACCCAGTTTTTCAAAATTGTCCAGAGAGCAAATTTGGGTTTGGGTTTTGATTCGATCGAACTTCTAATTCCGTCTACGCATCGCCTAAGGCTCTAGCTAGGCTCGGATACCACTGTAGGGTTCCTAGGCACACTAATGAAGTTTCACAAGGCATCAAACATGGCTAATTCAAATTTTTCCTTGTGCCTACAAACCCTAATACGGATCGTTAGCTAGAAAACAAGGCGATGCAATGCAAATAAAAGAATTTATCTAAGAGGAAAGGGGCTACAACCTTTGTAGATCCGGTCCACCACTTCCTAAGCTCCGCGATGATGTCCCTCCGCTGTCCAAATCGGATTCCGGACTCTAGCATCGACTTCATCGAATAAATAGGCGGGCTTGGTCGTCGGCTTCGATGCCGAAGATGATCTACGTCGAGGCATCACTAGATCAAGCTCCCACTTCACCAAGTCATGAAACTTGTGAAGAAAACACCCTATACTACTTGGCAAGAGGTAGAGGATGAAGAAATAGGAAGTGGGTTCACTTTAGAATTGGATTTCTCACTCATTTTGGCAAGTTGCCATTAATGGTTGCAAGCTTTTTCCTTTTGTTGAAGAAGAAGGAGATGAAGAAAAAGAATATGATAAGTTGTTAAAATATAAAATAAAATGATACTTATCATATTTTTAACCTTAGTTAGGTGTAGAGAATTGACTAAGGTTAGTTTGAAGGGTTAGGGTTAAGCATGAAGACTAAATGGTCACTTAGTCAAAGTTTCATGAAGCTTCAACTACAAACAAATCAAGCCACCATTTTCTTTTCTTTTGCCGAAAAGAAATAAATAAATAAATCAATAAATAGATAAAAGAATAAGTAAATAAAATGAAACCCTAACCATTCATATAACCATGGTCAATTCTTTACACAAACCCAAGCTTGCATGTATCATCAAACATGATACAATCTTGTGCACAAAAGTATATCTCATATACAACTTGTGCATTTTAAGTGAGTAAATCCATTTAAAGTGAACCAATACTAGTTAATGCAAAGTAATATATCAAATATATAATTATACATTAAATCATTAAATCAACACTTGATTCAATGATCCGGTCATTCCGCATGTAACCGGCTAGTATCCAATGTATCGGCTTATCGAATCAATCCTTGATTCGATAACTAGGTTATATCGCATACAACCATTCGACACATTCATCGCGAGAATGAAATACGGTATCACATACACGCATTATTCTCGGTCCCGCACATATCTTATATGCGCTCCTATTTCGTTTCGGTTGAGCCAGGAAACCTCTGTGTAGGACTCTAAAGACTCGTCAATACGCCGGCAGCAGATGATGATCATATCAAACACCCACAAGCCGCAAGCGGTCTGCTAAACGTAACGGCCACCCGGGTATTGAGTGATCAGAAGATCGACGAGCAAGCCCGCTCACACTCCTGTGAATCCAACCAGTAACACTTACCATACAGTTCGGTCTGTTCGTCTGATATGTCGCATATCTCGCCTAGGGGTGGTAAACGTCAGACCCCAATAGCTCGATAAGTCATGCCGACGTGAGGTCCATAACTATCGTGAAACTACTGATAACTCTTACCAGTATATCACCGCAACCCTGGCCAGAGATTTCTTGTTATGGCCAGTCGTGCATAGCGCAACATCAACCCCCAATACCGGAAGAGACGAATCCCCTCCTATCGCTCATTGCCTCCTTGTGAATTGGGACTGTACCCAAAAACCACCTGTTTGCATGACTCAGTAGAGCCGTGGTAGGGTGGAAATCAAAGCACAGTGGGAGACACACAAGACTCTATGACGATCTCGGGTCAACAGACTAAGCTGTACCAGTGTCACCAAAGAACTGCCATCTGACGTGAGGTATAATACCATCTGGGAGTTCTCGGCGAGTCCGTTCAGTGTACCCAGTCTGCACTGAGCACCCGCATACCATCTCTGATGTCAAACACCAATGGATATGGGATCATCCATCGCCCATCACATGGGTCGAGAAGATATACGCTAGTCTACTCTGGAATATCGATGCCCCGTCTCGATATTCCCACGACTAGGAATAATGAAGGATGTACTCATTGACTACCCAGGCCCCACTAGTATGATCCACATCATAGTCCTGGAAGAAGAGTACACATCCTAAGGGCTTTATCAACATGTAACAGAGAGACAGAAAGTATACATGTTAAAATAAAGATCAACCAGATAGCGTACTATCATGTCGAGCAAGAAAGTCCTACCTATATATGTCCCAGCATCCACTACAATATACATCCAATGTACAGTGATGGCCTCTAGGGCATACATATAACTAACAATTAGAAGTCTGATGGAATCAAAGGCTCTAGCTAGGCTCTGATACCACTGTAGGGTTCCTAGGCACACTAATGAAGTCTCACAAAGCATCAAACATGGCTAATTCAAATTTTTCCTTGTGCCTACAAACCCTAATACGGATCGTTAACTAGAAAACAAGGCGATGCAATGCAAATAAAAGAATTTATCTAAGAGGAAAGGGGCTACAACCTTTGTAGATCCGGTCCACCACTTCCTAAGCTCCGCGATGATGTCCCTCCGCTGTCCAAATCGGATTCCGGACTCTAGCATCGGCTTCATCGAAGAAATGGGCGGGCTTGGTCGTCGGCTTCGATGCCGAAGATGATCTACGTCGAGGCATCACTAGATCAAGCTCCCACTTCACCAAGTCATGAAACTTGTGAAGAAAACACCCTATACTACTTGGCAAGAGGTAGAGGATGAAGAAATAGAAAGTGGGTTCACTTTAGAATTGGATTTCTCACTCATTTTGGCAAGTTGCCATTAATGGTTGCAAGCCTTTTCCTTTTGTTCAAGAAGAAGAAGATGAAGAAAAAGAATATGATAAGTTGTTAAAATATAAAATAAAATGATACTTATCATATCTTTAACCTTAGTTAGGTGTAGAGAATTGACTAAGGTTAGTTTGAAGGGTTAGGGTTAAGCATGAAGTCAAAATGGTCACTTAGTCAAAGTTTCATGAAGCTTCAACTACAAACAAATCAAGCCACCATTTTTTTTTCTTTTGCCGAAAAGAAATAAATAAATAAATAAATAAATAGATAAAAGAATAAGTAAATAAAATGAAACCCTAACCATTCATATAACCATGGTCAATTCTTTACACAAACCCAAGCTTGCATGTATCATCAAACATGATACAATCTTGTGCACAAAAGTATATCTCATATACAACTTGTGCATTTTAAGTGAGTAAATCCATTTAAAGTGAACCAATACTAGTTAATGCAAAGTAATATATCTAATATATAATTATACATTAAATCATTAAATCAACACTTGATTCAATGATCCGGTCATTCCGCATGTAACCGGCTAGTATCCAATGTATCGGCTTATCGAATCAATCCTTGATTCGATAACTAGGTTATATCGCATACAACCATTCGACACATTCATCGCGAGAATGAAATACGGTATCACATACACGCATTATTCTCGGTCCCGCACATATCTTATATGCGCTCCTATTTCGTTTCGGTTGAGCCAGGAAACCTCTGTGTAGGACTCTAAAGACTCGTCAATACGCCGGCAGCAGATGATGATCATATCAAACACCCACAAGCCGCAAGCGGTCTGCTAAACGTAACGGCCACCCGGGTATTGAGCGATCAGAAGATCGACGAGCAAGCCCGCTCACACTCCTGTGAATCCAACCAGTAACACTTACCATACAGTTCGGTCTGTTCGTCTGATATGTCGCATATCTCGCCTAGAGGTGGTAAACGTCAGACCCCAATAGCTCGATAAGTCATGCCGACGTGAGGTCCATAACTATCGTGAAACTACTGATAACTCTTACCAGTATATCACCGCAACCCTGGCCAGAGATTTCTTGTTATGGCCAGTCGTGCATAGCGCAACATCAACCCCCAATACCGGAAGAGACGAATCCCCTCCTATCGCTCATTGCCTCCTTGTGAATTGGGACTGTACCCAAAAACCACCTGTTTGCATGACTCAGTAGAGCCGTGGTAGGGTGGAAATCAAAGCACAGTGGGAGACACACAAGACTCTATGACGATCTCGGGTCAACAGACTAAGCTGTACCAGTGTCACCAAAGAACTGCCATCTGACGTGAGGTATAATACCATCTGGGAGTTCTCGGCGAGTCCGTTCAGTGTACCCAGTCTGCACTGAGCACCCGCATACCATCTCTGATGTCAAACACCAATGGATATGGGATCATCCATCGCCCATCACATGGGTCGAGAAGATATACGCTAGTCTACTCTGGAATATCGATGCCCTGTCTCGATATTCCCACGACTAGGAATAATGAAGCATGTACTCATTGACTACCCAGGCCCCACTAGTATGATCCACATCATAGTCCTGAAAGAAGAGTACACATCCTAAGGGCTTTATCAACATGTAACAGAGAGACAGAAAGTATACATGTTAAAATAAAGATCAACCAGATAGCGTACTATCATGTCAAGCAAGAAAGTCCTACCTATATATGTCCCAGCATCCACTACAATATACATCCAATGTACAGTGATGGCCTCTAGGGCATACATATAACTAACAATTAGAAGTCTGATCGAATCAAAGGCTCTAGCTAGGCTCTGATACCACTGTAGGGTTCCTAGGCACACTAATGAAGTCTCACAAAGCATCAAACATGGCTAATTCAAATTTTTCCTTGTGCCTACAAACCCTAATACGGATCGTTAACTAGAAAACAAGGCGATGCAATGCAAATAAAAGAATTTATCTAAGAGGAAAGGGGCTACAACCTTTGTAGATCCGGTCCACCACTTCCTAAGCTCCGCGATGATGTCCCTCCGCTGTCCAAATCGGATTCCGGACTCTAGCATCGGCTTCATCGAAGAAATGGGCGGGCTTGGTCGTCGGCTTCGATGCCGAAGATGATCTACGTCGAGGCATCACTAGATCAAGCTCCCACTTCACCAAGTCATGAAACTTATGAAGAAAACACCCTATACTACTTGGCAAGAGGTAGAGGATGAAGAAATAGAAAGTGGGTTCACTTTAGAATTGGATTTCTCACTCATTTTGGCAAGTTGCCATTAATGGTTGCAAGCCTTTTCCTTTTGTTCAAGAAGAAGAAGATGAAGAAAAAGAATATGATAAGTTGTTAAAATATAAAATAAAATGATACTTATCATATCTTTAACCTTAGTTAGGTGTAGAGAATTGACTAAGGTTAGTTTGAAGGGTTAGGGTTAAGCATGAAGTCAAAATGGTCACTTAGTCAAAGTTTCATGAAGCTTCAACTACAAACAAATCAAGCCACCATTTTTTTTTCTTTTGCCGAAAAGAAATAAATAAATAAATCAATAAATAGATAAAAGAATAAGTAAATAAAATGAAACCCTAACCATTCATATAACCATGGTCAATTCTTTACACAAACCCAAGCTTGCATGTATCATCAAACATGATACAATCTTGTGCACAAAAGTATATCTCATATACAACTTGTGCATTTTAAGTGAGTAAATCCATTTAAAGTGAACCAATACTAGTTAATGCAAAGTAATATATCAAATATATAATTATACATTAAATCATTAAATCAACACTTGATTCAATGATCCGGTCATTCCGCATGTAACCGGCTAGTATCCAATGTATCGGCTTATCGAATCAATCCTTGATTCGATAACTAGGTTATACCGCATACAACCATTCGACACATTCATCGCGAGAATGAAATACGGTATCACATACACGCATTATTCTCGGTCCCGCACATATCTCATATGCGCTCCTATTTCGTTTCGCTTGAGCCAGGAAACCTCTGTGTAGGATGATCAGTCGAAAATATTGCATATTTTAACCAGCAATTTCCTTATCATCTGCATACATGTAGAAGTGTACGATATTCATAATTCACATATTAGCTAATCGGTCACAAAATATCAGATTACATGTATTCAACCTTAAAACAGGCATTTCTAGGGAAATTGACTGCATTTCATTACATGGCATATTTTCTATATATCGCAACCCGTATTTCGAAGTCTGTGCAGGAAAAGGAAAAGCTCGCTCGAACATTACACCGCTCAAAAGATACGTCAACTCACTAATTTCAGATCTGGTATCAATCCAAAGGAGCAATCACAATTCAGCATATCAGACAAAGCCCTAAATAGCAGTCCAAGACAACACCTGAAAGACCAAGGCCCAAGCCCCTCAAGGAGCCGCGGATACGCGGCCATAGCCTTCTTGTGCCGCGGATCCGCGGCTACTTGATGACATCATCACTTCAATTTTGGACCAAAATGCTTCTTACAGGGCCCACTGCTCAGAAATGTATCTCAGTTTCCAGAAGACTCCAGGGGTTTCTGCCAGATCAGCAAACAAGGGTTTCCAAGCCTAATTAAACCTAGCTTAAACCCTAAGCTAGCTCCTAACAAACTACCTTCTAGAAGACTCAACAAACTTTTGGAGGGAACTACCATTTCAAACCTAAACCTAGGGTTTGAGAAGTCTATAAATAGAAGCCTAAACCTATGATGTGAGGATCCCCAATCTAGTATCAAACTAGAGCCATTCTATCTCTTTCTTCATCTTCTTCCACAAGTCTAGTGACAAGGCTTATGTGAAACCCTAACCCTAAATTCCAATCAAAAAGCCAAGATCCCGAGTACCCATCAAGCAAGAAGCCTTACAACCTTTAGGAGCGGAGCCGATCTTCAACGGAGCAAGCGATCCGAGCCGATCCACGACTCACGAAGCCGAGCGACGCCCGATCAACAATCTAGATTCTTCCTCTTGTAGTTCTTGAAGCTAATGTAATCAAAATTGTTGAGATAAATAAAGGTGATATTCTTTTATCTTGTTTTCTTTAAATTCTGCATCATGATATCTTTGCAATTTGTAAATATTCTCTGTGTGGTGATGTGTGAATAAAACTCCGCTCGTCGAGGAGTCGAGACGGTCAATAGAATGATGATGTAACATAGCTTTAATCGATTCTTGAGTCCTACGAGTTTTGTAAACCCTAGCAAGTTCAAGAAACGACGACCCATTTTGTTTCGATGCTTTCTTGATTGACATCGTTCGAAATTGGAGAGTTACGATCGTTTCTTGAATTTGGTAGAGGCTAGAAAAGGAATGATATCGACGAAAGAACAAGGGTTAAAAGATGAAACCCTAGTTTCATCAAGAAAGCCCTAACTCTCGTCGATCATCATCGATCTAGTATCAATCCTTCGAAGGACAAGAATACGAAATCTTGAGATTACATCACGTCTATAGATCCGATCGATTCCTACGAGCCTCTTTTAGATTCTTGACTGTTGATTGGAAATATCATCGATACACCGATTCTTGATTGTTTAACATTTTCTTGATTCTTGAATAGAATAATGACACTTGAAAATCAAAACTCTTGAATCATGTTTTCGTTTATCTTAGCTTAACTTTTCAATTCAAGCATATCATAATACAAACGAATCGTGCAATCCCTGTGGACGATCCGCACTCATTCATGAATTACAATTGACACCGTAGTTTGATTGCGGTCAAATATTTTTTGGTTGTGATTCTATACATTCTAATTACCGACACAAAGAAACTTATTCGCTTATTTCGATTTACACAAACAAGAAATCATTACAATCAAATGAAACCGTTATCGGGAATCATTTGAGTATTTGAATTGATACTTTTACATCCAATCAAGAAATTCTTAACAATCAAAATGGCGCCGTTGCCGGGGATTACGCGCTAATTCGTTTACATTTTATAGTTTGAATTGAAAGTATTATTCCATTGTTATTTTAAGATCAAAATTCATGCAAACCCTAAACAATTTGTCGTGTTTCATTGTAAGGAGATCTGGAGCTTGCTGGGAATTGAGAAAAATTTTTGGAGAGTACCAGAGAACAGAAGGAAGCAACAGAAAGCAGCTGTTGAAATCTTGTGAAGTGAACCCATCAAGAAGCCGCGGAAGCGCGGCATATAGGTGGTAATTGCGGCGTAACCGCGGTCCCACAGAGGGTTCTCTGTACCAACTTTCTGAAGGTGACTTCTTGCTCTCTCCTCTCTCCTCTTTTTAGCTCCAATTAACACTTTGCTGCAGGATTCTTTGCAAATAATCACAGCGCCGCAATTTGCAAAATTAAATTTGTGCGTGATTTTGTTTCTTGGTTGTTTGCATTATAAATACGGAAATTAAGGGGCACGGCCAAATCCAAATTAGGTGGGGATTTCATTACCCTTCCTAGGCCCCGAAAATCGCAAAACTTGCATCCGCATTGACCCACATTAACTAAAAGAAATATAGAGAAGACTCTAAGGACTGTCGCGCTCAATTAGGACAAGAGAAGGCCATGGGTAATTCATTGCTTATCCGCGTTTTCTTGTGGTGCCTAAGGCGAGTGTGTCTAAGGCTAGTGGTTTTTAATTAGGCCCACTACTTACGTAGTGGAGTACCTTCCCACTTACCTGGCACTTATCCGGCCACAGGGGGACAAAGAGGCAGTGGAGGATTGATCCTGCGACTTGTCTTTTGGCAGTTAGGAGCGGTCTAGAGCCGGACCTAGGTGACCACTAGATTCTAGGGTTGTGTGCTGCATTTGTTTTGTCGCATCATTTTTTCAAAAATCCGTCCCTTTTTCAAAAGCAAACACCGCATTCATTTACCCCTAATTATAAGCCAATGCTGCCACTTGTACTAACCCATTTTAGTGCAAGATAGGCTGGACACGGGATTCTATTGCCCGTTTAGTTCGCGTACCCTTTATTGACTCCGAAGTCGATATTTCTCCATTTACCTTTTCTTTACCCACTACCACACCCACACTGATGGATCCGAATCCATCAAACTTCTTTAACCCTAATCTGCCGCCGTCCGTTGGTGCGCAGAATCCACCCCGCATCTCTCTCCAGGAGAGGTGCTACCCTATTCAAGGTCCTCTTTCGACCTGCTTATCCACACTACCAGCCAATGGGGATAACTTTGAGATTAAGCCCTAGTATATCAATCTTTTGAAAACGTATGCGCAATGATGGGTACGTCACAACTTTCAGTGGATGCGATGCGTCTACGACTTCTTCCATTCACATTGTGCGATATAGCCGAGAAGTGGCTATATAACACTACCGCACACTCTATTACGAATTGGGAAGAATTCGTCGCTGCATTCCTTAAGAAATTTTACCCAATCCAAAAGACAGCTCGAATCCGTAGCGAACTGAATCAATTTGCCCAGCTCTCTGCTGAACCATTTTCAAAATGCTTTGAACGTTTCAAGGATCTATTGGTTCAGTGTCCTCATCACGGCATCCCGAGATGGGAATTATGCCGAATCATTTATGAGGGCATTAACCCAAGCACTAAACAGAGCCTTGAAAATATGTGTCAAGGTACTTTTATGACCAAAGATGATGGGGAAGCTTGGAAGTATTTAGAAGAGTTCGCTGAAAAATCACTACAATGGGAGAGTGGAACCCAACCATTGAATAGGGGTGGCGTACACCAAATAGATGTGTCCATAGGTGTTCGAGCTGAAATGGCAGCAATGCAAAAGAAGCTCGACGCTATGGAACACAAATTTGCAGCAACCTCCCTAAACCCAGTGTCACTCCCCAAAACTGTTTGTGGGTGCTGTTCTGATCCGTCTCATTTAACGGAAGAATGTCCATTAAACTCTGCGTTTCAAGGTCACGAGCATTCTAATGCCGCATTTCAAAGACCTCGAAACGATCCATATTCTTCCACATACAATCAGGGTTGGAGGAATCACCCGAATTTTGCTGGGAACCAAAACCAATCTCAAAACACGGTTCCAAACACGAATCAATTTCAAAGGGTTCTTCCTCCACCACAACAGCAACCCCTTCAACTCACTCAGCACCCCTATCAGTCACAAAATTTCCAAAACCAGGGCAACACTCCTGCACAGTCTAATCCTATGCAGTCCTGTTCTGACGAGTTCTCTCAATTCACTCAAACCATGAAATCACTTTTGTCAAATTTCATAGAGGTTTCGACTGAGGTTAGATCTTCCGTCAGTGAGATAAAGAAAAACTCAGCGTCCCAAGCTGAGAGTATCAAATCGATGGAAGCTGAAATCGCACGACTCAAAGCCGAAATGAGTGCGAGAGAAAAAGGGAAACGTCCCTCTCAACCCCTACAGAATCCTGGGCATTACAATGTAAATGCCGTCACAACGTTGAGATCGGGAACAGTGCTGAACAATCATGTCGGGGAAGGTATTGATGATACTGAAAATCATATCAACATCTCGGCTGAGACCTTTCCACACACACACACTTCTCCTTCTGATCCTTCTTCTTCTACCACACCACTTTCTCGTGAGCCTATTCTCCATTTCCCACTAGGCTCGACACCTTCTCCCAACCCTTATAGTTCTCCACAGACGGTCCCCACACCTCTTTTGGGATCTCGTCTACCCCCTCTTCCTTCTCCTGTGATGGACCTTGCGCTTATTGCGAAAGCTCCTTACCCGAACCGGTTAAGGGCAAATAGAACGAGTCCTCATATGGAGAAAATAATGGAAATGTTCAAACAGGTTAACATCAATATCCCTCTCCTAGATGCGATTCAACAAGTCCCCGCTTATGCGAAAATTCTTAAGGACTTGTGCACTAGGAAGAGGAAGACTCAAGTGCCGAAGAAGGTCTTCATGTCTAATAATATCAGCACTGCTTTTATACCCCAGCTTCCAAAGAAACGAAAGGACCCAGGATGTCCTACAATATCGATTTCGATTGGGGGTAAAAACATAAATCGTGCTCTTTTAGACCTTGGCGCAAGTGTTAACCTGCTCCCTTATTCTGTCTATGAGCAATTAGGGATTGGAGAGCTGAAACCTGCTCACTGTACTCTCCAGATGGCAGACCGATCTATCACCAAACCAAGGGGTGAATTAGAGGATGTATTGATAAAGGTCGGGGAATTTGTTTTCCCTGTAGATTTCATTGTGCTCGACACACATCCTGTAGCAAACCCCCGGGGCCAAATTCCGGTGATTCTAGGTCGCCCTTTCTTGCCACTTCCAACGCTGTTATAAACTGTAGAAATGGTTCAATGAACTTATCATTTGGAAATATGACCATTGAACTAAACATCTATAGAGTTGGAAGTCAGCCATCAGAACCCTCTGCTCATATTTTAGATGTGTGCTCTGTCCATGAGATCGCTCCCGATAGTTGTGGAGCTGAGGATCTTTGCTTTACTGATCTCGATGACATTACCACATCTCTGTTTGATTTCACACATGATCTTAGTGAGGACACTTTCTCTACACTTGAGTCCTGCACTTCTGACTTTTCTCCACCCGAGTCTGTATCTTTCACAGGCTCTGAGCTTCTTTATAAATCCAAAAATCACTCAATGATCCCTCCTTCTATCATTTCTCCGCCTGAGTTAGATCTCAAAATTTTACCTTCTCACCTGAAATATGCATATCTGGGTGAGAATGAGTCTTTACCGGTTATCATATCCGCTTCTCTTGCATCAGAGCAAGAAAATGCACTTTTATCGGTATTGAGATCTAACAAAGAGGCATTTGGTTGGAATATGGCGGACATCAAAGGGATTAGTCCCTTGATAGTTGAAAATCATATACATGTGATGGATGATGCCAGACCAACCCGAGAACCACAGAGACGGTTGAATCCCGTCATGAAGGAGGCGGTCATGAAAGAGATCGTCAAATGCTTAGATAATGGTATTATATACCCCATCTCCGATAGCCAGTGGGTGAGTCCTATACATGTCGTTCCTAAGAAATCCGGCATCACAGTTATAACCAATGAGGCAAATGAGTTGATTCAGACACGCGCCCAAACTGGGTGGCGTGTATGCATCGATTATAGAAAACTCAACGCTGCCACGAGGAAAGACCACTTTCCTCTACCATTCATTGATCAGATGCTGGAACGCTTAGCGGGACGAGAATATTATTGTTTTATGGACGGATACTCAGGCTACAATCAGGTCCCCATCGCCAAAAAGGATCAAGATAAAACCACTTTTACTTGTCCTTTTGGTACCTTTGCTTACAGTCGCATGCCCTTTGAGTTATGCAATGCTCCCGCTACCTTTCAGCGGTGTATGATGGGGATATTCTCTGATATGGTAGAGAATTTTTTGGAGATCTTTATGGACGACTTCTCGATTTTTGGAGACTCTTTTTCCGATTGCCTAGCGAATCTGGACGCTGTTCTTACTCGTTGCAAAGAGAAGAACTTGACTTTGAACTGGGAAAAATGCCATTTTATGGTCCAAGAAGGAATAGTACTTGGACATGTCATTTCACAGAAAGGCATTGAGGTTGACAGAGCTAAAGTAGATGTCATTCAAAACCTCCCTCATCCCAAAAGCGTCAAAGATATTCGCTCCTTTCTTGGCCATGCGGGCTTTTATAGGAGATTCATTAAGGACTTTAGCAAAATTGCTAGACCTTTAACTCTTCTCCTGGCCAAGGATACGACCTTCCATTTTGACTCGGATTGCGAGACAGCTTTCGACTCACTTAAACACTCACTCACTTCAGCCCCCGTTTTATCATCACCAAACTGGGACTACCCCTTTGAGCTGATGTGTGACGCATCTGATTTTGCAGTAGGTGCAGTCTTAGGACAGCACATCGAAAAGATGCCACACGTAATTTACTATGCTAGTAAGACCCTGAATGATGCGCAAATCAATTATACAACCACAGAAAAAGAACTTTTAGCGGTTGTATTTGCATTAGAAAAATTCAGGCCTTACTTAATTGGCTCACCTATAGTTGTGTATACTGACCATTCCGCTTTAAAACATCTTCTGGCGAAGAAAGATGCAAAAGGTCGACTAATACGTTGGATCCTTCTATTACAAGAATTCGATCTTGTTATCAAAGATAAGAAAGGATGTGAAAACGTAGTAGCTGATCACCTTTCACGCATTGTTTCTTCCCCTGTGACCCTGCCGATCAATGATTCATTCCCTGATGAACAACTCTTGAGCATATCCACTGAACCATGGTTCAGGGATATTGTGAACTATCATGCCACGGGACTTATACCGAGCGATTGGTCAAAACAGGACAAATACCGTTTTCTATCCCAAGTAAAACATTATTACTGGGACGAGCCCTATTTGTTTAAATATTGTCCTGATCAGATCATTCGCCGGTGTGTCCCGAATGAAGAGTTCAAGAGTGTTCTTTCATTTTGTCATGATCAAGCCTGTGGGGGTCACTTTGGTCCTAGAAAGACAGCGGAAAAGGTTTTGCAATGTGGATTTTATTGGCCGACCTTATTCAAGGACGCATTTGAGTATTGCAAAACCTGTACACAATGTCAGTATACGGGTAGAATATCCCAGAGGAATGAAATGCCTCAGCAACCCATTCTGGTTGTTGAAATGTTCGATGTTTGGGGCATAGATTTTATGGGTCCTTTTCCCAACTCCTCTGGGAACTTGTACATATTGCTGGCGGTTGATTATGTCTCCAAATGGGTAGAAGCCATTCCATGTCGCACTAATGACAAGAAAGTTGTCATTAAGTTCTTAAAAGAGAATATCTTTTCACGATTTGGACACCCACGCGCTATCATTAGCGATAATGGGACACACTTCTGCAACAGGTCTTTTGAGACTCTAATACGAAAATACTCAATCAACCACCGTCTTTCTACACCCTATCACCCCCAAACAAGCGGGCAGGCTGAAATCTCAAAAAGACAAATCAAACTTATCCTGGAGAAAACTGTTGCTAAAAATAGAAAAGACTGATCGACCAAATTGACGGATGCTCTTTGGGCATTCCGAACTGCATATAAGACCGACCTAGGGATGTCTCCATATAGGATAGTGTTTGGAAAAGCATGTCATTTACCCGTCGAGATAGAGCATAAAGTATTGTGGGCTATAAAAGAAATAAATTTTGATCTGAACCTTGCTTGCAACTTTCGGAAGCTGCAACTTAATGAGCTAAGCGAACTCCGCGATGAAGCTTATGATAACGCTGTAATCACAAAGAATAGGACTAAGGTTTTTCACGATAAAAACATTTTGAGGAAAACATTTTCACCTGGTCAACAAGTCCTTCTTTATGATTCACGATTACATCTTCACGCGGGTAAGCTCCGATCTCGATGGAAGGGACCTTTTGTTGTGCGGTCTGTATACCCGCACGGGGCAGTAGAAGTAGAAAATGTTAAAAACGGCACTGTTTTCAAAGTAAATGGACATAGATTAAAGCCGTATTATTCCACTGACCCCACGGAGGAGCTCTTGTTCTTACAAGAGCCAGTTTATTTGGATTAAAATTCCTCCGTCTCACCTTCATGTCCAGCATATCATTGCATCATTTTTTGAATGAAGGTGAGTGAAAAGAGTAAGTTTGGGGGAAGTTCTTCACTTATATATTTTTCCCCCACTAATAATTCCTCCCAGGCTTACAGTTTTGTAGGTATAGCATTTAGCAACAGTGAGGACACTGTTGAAAACAAGTTTGGGGGAGGTTTGTGCTTATTTTCGCATCATTTGCATATCATCTGCATAAGCACAAAACATTTCTTTAAAAATCTATAAAAATTGAAAAAAATTTCAAAACCCATAAAAATTTAAAAATTTTCAAGTATAAAAATAATTTTAATATTTACACTTTTTTTTGTATATAAATAAGATAATGAAAGTTTAGATAATGAAAAATTACATCCATGAGATTAGAAAAATTTAAGAAAACTAAGAAAATTAGAAGTTTTCTTATACGAACTAGTAATAAGTAGTTATAAGCCGTTGTCCCAAGGGTTAGTAAGATGAAAGATGTCACTAATCTGAGGATAAAAATAAGTCTGAAAAATAGTTTCTATTCTGAAAGCCAAACATTTTGAACGTTGATACCCTGCTATTCGCACTTACACACGTCTTGAAGCCTGGGATAGTAGAGGATATCTTGAAATGCTCTTGTCTTAAAGCCAAAAGTATGAAGGAAATAAAAAGAAAAAAATGAATAAAAATATAAAGTGGTGAGAAAAATGGACACTGGTTTTGTTATCACCGAAGGCAATAAAAATGTATAGCGAGGGTGCTTCTTCACCTAGTGCCCTAAGGCCAACTGGTCTGGGAGTCACTGCAATGCCTGAGGTGGTGCAAGACGAGGAAAATACACCAAGTAAGCAAGCACAGGAGTAATCGGTCGGTTAGTACCTCAAGAAGTATTAACGGTCGCATGAAAGTGTGTGAGCAATCTCATCTAAATATTCATTAATTAAAAAGTACTGAGGCTGATGGGCAAGAGTATGATAGCTTGAATTCAATTCTCCGGGTGTAGGGATGTCCTTTACACACACGCAGGGTTATATGATTGATGTTTGGAAGAAAGATAGGAATGAAGAATAAGACGATGTTTTATTGAGGGAGGACGTGATTTCCAACATCTTTTCATGACCATTAAGATAGGGCTCATGACAACCGAAAAGCTAGCTTAGTTGGAAACCCTAATTTTCAAGACTTTTCTTTTACAATTCTTGTCTTTAAATGTAATATTCATGATCTTCCTTTTATTATTGGATTTTGTGGGTGCAATCCGCTGAAAACCCTAAGGAGACAACACTCCTCCTACTAGGGACACCTAGAGGTTTAAAGGCTTGTTGCACGTGCTCAGTGCAATCGTGTTGCCTACGAAAGTGTGCTAGCGAGTTTTTTCTCTTTCTTTATTTTCTCCTTCTCTTTTTAATAAAACATTCGCTCGAGACGATCGAAATTAAGTTTGGGGGTATTTGATCAGTCGAAAATATTACATATTTTAACCAGCAATTTCCCTATCATCTGCATACATATAGAAGTGTACGATATTCATAATTCACATATTAGCTAATCGGTCGCAAAATATCAGATTACATGTATTCAACCTTAAAACCGGCATTTCTAGGGAAATTGACTGCATTTCATTACATGGCATATTTTCTATATATCGCAACCCGTATTTCGAAGTCTGTGCAGGAAAAGGAAAAGCTCGCTCGAACATTACACCGCTCAAAAGATACGTCAACTCACTAATTTCAGATCTGGTATCAATCCAAAGGAGCAATCACAATTCAGCATATCAGACAAAGCCCTAAATAGCAGTCCAAGACAACACCTGAAAGACCAAGGCCCAAGCCCCTCAAGGAGCCGCGGATACGCGGCCATAGCCTTCTTGTGCCGCGTATCCGCGGCTACCTGATGACATCATCGCTTCAATTTTGGACCAAAATACTTCTTACAGGGCCCACTGCTCAGAAATGTATCTCAGTTTCCAGAAGACTCCAGGGGTTTCTGCCAGATCAGCAAACAAGGGTTTCCAAGCCTAATTAAACCTAGCTTAAACCCTAAGCTAGCTCCTAACAAACTACCTTCTAGAAGACTCAACAAACTTTTGGAGGGAACTACCATTTCAAACCTAAACCTAGGGTTTGTGAAGTCTATAAATAGAAGCCTAAACCTATGATGTGAGGATCCCCAATCTAGGATCAAACTAGAGCCATTCTATCTCTTTCTTCATCTTCTTCCACAAGTCTAGTGACAAGGCTTGTGTGAAACCCTAACCCTAAATTCCAATCAAAAATCCAAGATCCCGAGTACCCATCAAGCAAGAAGCCTTACAACCTTTAGGAGCGGAGCCGATCTTCAACGGAGCAAGCGATCCGAGCCGATCCATGACTCACGAAGCCGAGCGACGCCCGATCAACAATCTAGATTCTTCCTCTTGTAGTTCTTGAAGCGAATGTAATCAAAATTGTTGAGATAAATAAAGGTGATATTATTTTATTTTGTTTTCTTTAAATTCTGCATCATGATATCTTTACAATTTGTAAATATTCTCTGTGTGGTGATGTGTGAATAAAACTCCGCTCGTCGAGGAGTCGAGACGGTCAATAGAATGATGATGTAACATAGCTTTAATCGATTCTTGAGTCCTACGATTTTTGTAAACCCTAGCAAGTTCAAGAAACGAAGACCCATTTTGTTTCGATGCTTTCTTGATTGACATCGTTCGAAATTGGGGAGTTACGATCGTTTCTTGAATTTGGTAGAGGCTAGAAAAGGAATGATATCGACGAAAGAACAAGGGTTAAAAGATGAAACCCTAGTTTCATCAAGAAAGCCCTAACTCTCGTCGATCATCATCGATCTAGTATCAATCCTTCGAAGGATAAGAATACGAAATCTTGAGATTACATCACGTCTATAGATCCGATCGATTCCTACGAGCCTCTTTTAGATTCTTGACTGTTGATTGGAAATATCATCGATACACCGATTCTTGATTGTTTAACATTTTCTTGATTCTTGAATAGAATAATGACACTTGAAAATCAAAACTCTTGAATCATGTTTTCGTTTATCTTAGCTTAACTTTTCAATTCAAGCATATCATAATACAAACGAATCGTGCAATCCCTGTGGACGATCCGCACTCATTCATGAATTACAATTGACACCGTAGTTTGATTGCGGTCAAATATTTTTTTGTTGTGATTCTATACATTCTAATTACCGACATAAAGAAACTTATTCGCTTATTTCGATTTACACAAACAAGAAATCATTACAATCAAATGAAACCGTTATCGGGAATCATTTGAGTATTTGAATTGATACTTTTACATCCAATCAAGAAATTCTTAACAATCAAAGGACTCTAAAGACTCGTCAATACGCCGGCAGCAGATGATGATCATATCATACACCCACAAGCCGCAAGCGGTCTGCTAAACGTAACGGCCACCCGGGTATTGAGCGATCAGAAGATCGACGAGCAAGCCCGCTCACACTCCTGTGAATCCAACCAGTAACACTTACCATACAGTCCGGTCTGTTCGTCTGATATGTCGCATATCTCGCCTAGGGGTGGTAAACCTCAGACCCCAATAGCTCGATAAGTCATGCCGACGTGAGGTCCATAACTATCCTGAAACTACTGATAACTCTTACCAGTATATCACTGCAACCCTGGCCAGGGATTTCCTGTTATGGCCAGTCGTGCATAGCGCAACATCAACCCCCAATACCGGGAGAGACGAATCCCCTCCTATCGCTCATTGCCTCCATGTGAATCGGGACTGTAACCAAAAACCACCTGTTTGCACGACTCAGTAGAGCCGTGGTAGGGTGGAAATCAAAGCACAGTGGGAGACACACAAGACTCTATGACGATCTCGGGTCAACAGACTAAGCTGTACCAGTGTCACCAGAGAACTGCCATCTGACGTGAGGTGTAATACCATCTGGGAGTTCTCGGCGAGTCCGTTCAGTGTACCCAGTCTGCACTGAGCACCCGCATACCATCTCTGATGTCAAACACCAATGGATATGGGATCATCCATCGCCCATCACATGGGTCGAGAAGATATACGCTAGTCCACTCTGGAATATCGATGCCCCGTCTCGATATTCCCACGACTAGGAACAATGAAGGATGTACTCATTGACTACCCAGGCCCCACTAGTATGATCCACATCATAGTCCTGGAAGTCGAGTACACATCCTAAGGGCTTTATCAACATGTAACAGAGAGACAGAAAGTATACATGTTAAGATAAAGATCAACCAGATAGCGTACTATCATGTCGAGCAAGAAAGTCCTACCTATATATGTCCCAGCATCCACTACAATATACATCCAATGTACAGTGATGGCCTCTAGGGCATACATATAACTAACAATCTCCCACTTGCACTAGGGCCATCTGTAGCAGTAGTTGTAGTATCTAATACTCAACCATCCCGTGAAAGTCTCTCTTTGGGAAAAAGCCTTCGTGAGTGGATCCGCCGTGTTGTCCTCTGAGTCCACTCTCCTAACCTCGATCACCGTGGAGATCAACTATCTCCATGATCAGGTGATGCTGCCTCAGAATATGTCTGGGTCACTGATGGGACCAGGGTTCCTTGGCCAAAGCCATAATTCCATTGTCATACAATGGTAGGAACCTAGTTCATCTTATGAACCAATATACACCCAAACTATCTCTTTGGTAGTATCTTTAATAGCGATGTTACCAGCCTTTATCGTCTAGTTTACCACAGTATCTAGCTTGGAACTTTTCCAACATGCCCTCCCTTTACCGAGGGTAAAGACAATGCCTGCGACTGACATTCAGTCGTCCTTATCACTCTGGAACTTTTCCAGCGATTCTCCCCAGGATCGAGAAGGTATCACCTTTATCCTATTTGGAGAATCCATGTGATAATAAGAGATTGACCGATCGTAGTATAGGAAACTCTTTTCCTATCTAGAGTATGTTGTCTACGTGCAATACGAAGATCACCACCATACTCCCTACTACCCTTTTTGTATATACAATGTTCATCTACCATTTTGATGAAGTCAAACACTTTGACTATCACATCAAAACAGACGTTCCAACTCCGCGATGCCTGCTTCATTATCTAAAGCAACTTGCGCACGTTTCCGCTGCTCCCACTGTTTACGAAGCCCTCTGGCTGTGTTCTTATAGACGTTCTCTTCTAAATCAATATTTAGAAAAGTAGTCATGGCACCCAACCACCAGATATCGTAGTCATGGTATGTAGCAATGGCAAGTAGGATCTAGATGGACTTAAGCATAGTCCCTAGAAAAGGTTTCATCATTATCCACACCTGGTTGATGACTAAAACCTTTAACAAGTCTAGCTTTGAAAGTCTCAACTTTTCCATCTACACCAAGTAATCTTCTCAAGATATACTTGCTCCTGATGGGGATTTAACCCTTCAGATACAGCAACCAAAGTCCATACTTTGTTGGTGTATATGGATTCCATCTCAGATCGCTAAGCATCCAGCCATTCTTACAGAGTCCCTACTCTTGATGGCCTGCTCGAATCTAGTTGGGTCATCATCTCATGATGCAATCCTTGCTCCCACTGTCATCGAGAAACCGAAGTATCTCTCAAGCAGGTGAGGAACCCTGCTAGATCGGCGGAGAGACTGAGGTTCGTCGGGAACTATTGAATCCTTTGGTTCTGTCAAATCAACAGCTGCAGTTTTGTATAGCTGGAACCTTTCCAGTTCTACAGAACTGATCTTGCCTCGATCTTGTCCGGATTTTGCTTTTGACATAGGCCGGACAATACCAAATCTTAACTTACTTAAGAGATAGGCTCTTCCCATACCATATCTCATATGGAATGGTAGGCAGTGATCTGATTCGAACCTAATTCAATAGGTACGCAGCTTCTCAAGCGCATAACCCCAAAAGGAAATAGGTAACTCAGTAATACTCATCATAGAGCACACCATATCTAATATTGTGCGATTGCTCCGCCCTGATATACCATCGTGCTATGGTGTATACGGAGGAGTAATGCTGAGAGAGAATCTCATTCTCCTTTAGAATAGTCCAGGAATTCCATGCACAAGTATTCTCCTCCCTGATCTCATCATAGGATATAATACTTATACCTGTACTTTGGTTCTCTACTTCTAACTTATATTCTGTGAATATCTCAAAAGGTTCGGACCTATGTTTCAACAGGAACATATGTCTGAATCTTGAGAGATCATCAGAGAACGTAATGAAGTAAAAAGAACCGGTCCTGGCATGTGTAGACAGGAGACCTTACATACATCATCATGTATCAGTCCCAAGAGTTTACTAACTCTTTCTCTGTTTCCAATGAACAGAGCTATGGTCATCTAATCTTTGTGACATGACTGGCAAGTTGCACAAGATGTAAATTCAAACTGATTTAAATATGCATCTAAAAAGTAACTTCAGCCAGTCGGGTGGTATTGATATGACCTAGTCTACAATGCTTCAAGAAGGATTCGTTCATTTCTGAACTCTTCCTCTTGTGTGTGTTCTATATACTAGGAACTGTAGTTTGATTTAGAACATCAATGCTTTTAGATAACGTGCCTGAACCGATCAACTTTTGATATAGGAAATGTTCAAAACATTGTCCAAGAATACAAAATTTTATCATTTCTTTAATAATAAAGAGACTGATATGATTTTGTATATCAGGTTCGGTATCTAATAGCATTTATTCAGAATCAATGTATTGGTAATACAGGGTGACAGTGACCAACAGACTTGGCTGCAACACTTGCCCCGTTTTCTGTCTCATGAAACTTATCACCCGTTCTCAGTTTTTCTACCCTTTTGTAGCCCTATGTAACAGATTACATATCTGGGATCTTGATCTGGTATCAAATACCCAAGATGCAGAGGATACTGAGAAACAGTTCTTTATAATGAACACACCCGAAGGAGATGCATCTCATGCGCTTTCTTCGTTTGGGCGGCATAGGAATTCTGGTATTCCCCTATTTCCTGCTCTGTCTTATAACAATTATAAGTTGGAGCGGGACCAACGTTCCCCAGCTCAGTATAACAAGCGGGTTCGGTCAATTCATCCATTTTATTATCTTGATTAAGGCGTGATATGGTCGCTACCAGGAGAGAGAGAGAAGAAAACACTCCGCGTGCGCTCTTGCAAGATTAGATTGGTTATATATTTTATCTAATCAGGATGGCTCCCACTGTTTTTATCAAATCTTCCTTCAAACCTTAAAAGGAAAGACTAGCTGGGATTAATTACACTCTACAAGTTCGCCAATCTTTCAGCCAGGCCAGTGTCGGTAATTTGAGGGAGGTTCCCCGCGCTTTCGCACGGACCTAATTACAGTAAACCTCGTTTTCCCAGAGGCGTAACCCCGTTGACACCTTTCTAGACACCTACTTGATCGGCTAATTGCAAAGTGCAAAACTCTCGCAGGAGTAACAATTACTCGCAGTGGGTATCGGGATCCAACTATCACATAGAAGGTATGCAATCTCATTGCAAATTTCAACACTTGAAACTCCCGATAATGGTTTTTACCCCTAGCACCTATGACCTTGGCTAAGGTCAACAAATCATAGGTACTAGTCAAGTTCTACCCGTCATTTCGTGATTAATTAGACCCACCCATATGACTCTTGGCTAAGGTCAACAAAGCCACATGACTGTCCTAACTAATCGCATCATATGCTGTGTAGGAAGACATCACTTAGCTACCGCACACTACGCCTCGGCTATGGTCGACAAACGTAGCACGAATACTAAGTACTCTACTTCCTAAAATGACGAAGGGTTACGAATGGTTTTTAAGAAAACCTTTAACGCTTTGAACTTGATCTCGTTGTGGAATCAAATGGTTTTTAAATGGAATGTTTTTGAGGCTTTTCTAGTTTTGCTGAAAGATTGGCGAACTTGTAGAGTGTAATTAATCCCAGCTAGTCTTTCCTTTTAAGGTTTGAAGGAAGATTTGATAAAAACAGTGGGAGCCATCCTGATTAGATAAAATATATAACCAATCTAATCTTGCAAGAGCGCACGCAGAGTGTTTTCTTCTCTCTCTCTCCTGGTAGCGACCATATCACGCCTTAATCAAGATAATAAAATGGATGAATTGACCGAACCCGCTTGTTATACTGAGCTGGGGAACGTTGGTCCCGCTCCAACTTATAATTGTTATAAGACAGAGCAGGAAATAGGGGAATACCAGAATTCCTATGCCGCCCAAACGAAGAAAGAGCATGAGATGCATCTCCTTCGGGTGTGTTTATTATAAAGAACTGTTTCTCAGTATCCTCTGCATCTTGGGTATTTGATACCAGATCAAGATCCCAGATATGTAATCTGTTACATAGGGCTACAAAAGGGTAGAAAAACTGAGAACGGGTGATAAGTTTCATGAGACAGAAAACGGGGCAAGTGTTGCAGCCAAGTCTGTTGGTCACTGTCACCCTGTATTACCAATACATTGATTCTGAATAAATGCTATTAGATACCGAACCTGATATACAAAATCATATCAGTCTCTTTATTATTAAAGAAATGATAAAATTTTGTATTCTTGGACAATGTTTTGAACATTTCCTATATCAAAAGTTGATCGGTTCAGGCACGTTATCTAAAAGCATTGATGTTCTAAATCAAACTACAGTTCCTAGTATATAGAACACACACAAGAGGAAGAGTTCAGAAATGAACGAATCCTTCTTGAAGCATTGTAGACTAGGTCATATCAATGCCACCCGACTGGCTGAAGTTACTTTTTAGATGCATATTTAAATCAGTTTGAATTTACATCTTGTGCAACTTGCCAGTCATGTCACAAAGATTAGATGACCATAGCTCTGTTCATTGGAAACAGAGAAAGAGTTAGTAAACTCTTGGGACTGATACATGATGATGTATGTAAGGTCTCCTGTCTACACATGCCAGGACCGGTTCTTTTTACTTCATTACGTTCTCTGATGATCTCTCAAGATTCAGACATATGTTCCTGTTGAAACATAGGTCCGAACCTTTTGAGATATTCACAGAATATAAGTTAGAAGTAGAGAACCAAAGTACATGTATAAGTATTATATCCTATGATGAGATCAGGGAGGAGAATACTTGTGCATGGAATTCCTGGACTATTCTAAAGGAGAATGAGATTCTCTCTCAGCATTACTCCTCCGTATACACCATAGCACGACGGTGTATCAGGGTGGAGCAATCGCACAATATTAGATATGGTGTGCTCTATGATGAGTATTACTGAGTTACCTATTTCCTTTTGGGGTTATGCGCTTGAGAAGCTGCGTACCTATTGAATTAGGTTCGAATCAGATCACTGCCTACCATTCCATATGAGATATGGTATGGGAAGAGCCTATCTCTTAAGTAAGTTAAGATTTGGGATTGTCCGGCCTATGTCAAAAGCAAAATCCGGACAAGATCGAGGCAAGATCAGTTCTGTAGAACTGGAAAGGTTCCAGCTATACAAAACTGCAGCTGTTGATTTGACAGAACCAAAGGATTCAATAGTTCCCGACGAACCTCAGTCTCTCCGCCGATCTAGCAGGGTTCCTCACCTGCTTGAGAGATACTTCGGTTTCTCGATGACAGTGGAAGCAAGGATTGCATCATGAGATGATGACCCAACTAGATTCGAGCAGGCCATCAAGAGTAGGGACTCTGTTAGAATGGTTGGATGCTTAGCGATCTGAGATGGAATCCATATACACCAACAAAGTATGGACTTTGGTTGCTGTATCTGTAGGGTTAAATCCCCATCAGGAGCAAGTATATCTTGAGAAGATTACTTGGTGTAGATGGAAAAGTTGAGACTTTCAAAGCTAGACTTGTTAAAGGTTTTAGTCATCAACCAGGTGTGGATAATGATGAAACCTTTTCTAGGGACTATGCTTAAGTCCATCTAGATCCTACTTGCCATTGCTACATACCATGACTACGATATCTGGTGGTTGGGTACCATGACTACTTTTCTAAATATTGATTTAGAAGAGAACGTCTATAAGAACACAGCCAGAGGGCTTCGTAAACAGTGGGAGCAGCGGAAACGTGCGCAAGTTGCTTTAGATAATGAAGCAGGCATCGCGGAGTTGGAACGTCTGTTTTGATGTGATAGTCAAAGTGTTTGACTTCATCAAAATGGTAGATGAACCTTGTATATACAAAAAGGGTAGTAGGGAGTATGGTGGTGATCTTCGTATTGCACGTAGACAACATACTCTACATAGGAAAAGAGTTTCCTATACTACGATCGGTCAATCTCCTATTATCACATGGATTCTCTAAATAGGATAAAGGTGATACCTTCTCGATCCTGGGGAGAATCGCTGGAAAAGTTCCAGAGTGATAAGGACGACTGAATGTCAGTCGCAGGCATTGTCTTTACCCTCGGTAAAGGGACGACATGTTGGAAAAGTTCCAAGCTAGATACCGTGGCAAACTAGAAGATAAAGGCTGGTAACATCGCTATTAAAGATACTACCAAAGAGATAGTTTGGGTGTATATTGGTTCATAAGATGAACTAGGTTCCTACCATTGTATGACAATGGAATTATGGCTTTGGCCAAGGAACCCTGGTCCCATCAGTGACCCAGACATATTCTGAGGCAGCATCACCTGATCATGGAGATAGTTGATCTCCACGGTGATCGAGGTTAGGAGAGTGGACTCAGAGGACAACACGGCGGATCCACTCACGAAGGCTTTTTCCCAAAGAGAGACTTTCAGGGGATGGTTGAGTATTAGATACTACAACTACTGCTACAGATGGCCCTAGTGCAAGTGGGAGATTGTTAGTTATATGTATGCCCTAGAGGCCATCACTGTACATTGGATGTATATTGTAGTGGATGCTGGGACATATATAGGTAGGACTTTCTTGCTCGACATGATAGTACGCTATCTGGTTGATCTTTATCTTAACATGTATACTTTCTGTCTCTCTATTACATGTTGATAAAGCCCTTAGGATGTGTACTCGACTTCCAGGACTATGATGTGGATCATACTAGTGGGGCCTGGGTAGTCAATGAGTACATCCTTCATTGTTTCTAGTCGTGGGAATATCGAGACGGGGCATCGATATTCCAGAGTAGACTAGCGTATATCTTCTCGACCCATGTGATGGGCGATGGATGATCCCATATCCATTGGTGTTTGACATCAGAGATGGTATGCGGGTGCTCAGTGCAGACTGGGTACACTGAACGGACTCGCCGAGAACTCCCAGATGGTATTATACCTCACGTCAGATGGCAGTTCTCTGGTGACACTGGTACAGCTTAGTCTGTTGACCCGAGATCGTCATAGAGTCTTGTGTGTCTCCCACTGTGCTTTGATTTCCACCCTACCACGGCTCTACTGAGTCGTGCAAACAGGTGGTTTTTGGGTACAATCCCGATTCACATGGAGGCAATGAGCGATAGGAGGGGATTCGTCTCTCCCGGTATTAGGGGTTGATGTTGCGCTATGCATGACTGGCCAAAACAGGAAATCCCTGGCCAGGGTTGCAGTGATATACTGGTAAGAGTTATCAGTAGTTTCACGATAGTTATGGACCTTACGTCGGCATGACTTATCGAGCTATTGGGGTCTGACATTTACCACCCCTAGGCGAGATATGCGACATATCAGACGAACAGACCGGACTGTATGGTAAGTGTTACTGGTTGGATTCACAAGAGTGTGAGCGGGCTTGCTCGTCGATCTTCTGATCGCTCAATACCCGGGTGGCCGTTACGTTTAGCAGACCGCTTGCGGCTTGTGGGTGTTTGATATGATCATCATCTGCTGCCGGCGTATTGACGAGTCTTTAGAGTCCTACACAGAGGTTTCCTGGCTCAAGCGAAACGAAATAGGAGCGTATATGAGATATGTGCGGGACCGAGGATAATGCGTGTATGTGATACAGTATTTCATTCTCGCGATGAATGTGTCGAATGGTTGTATGCGATATAACCTAGTTATCGAATCAAGGATTGATTCGATAAGCCGATACATTGGATACTAGCCGTTTACATGCGGAATGACCGGATCATTGAATCAAGTGTTGATTTAATGATTTAATTTATAATTATATATTTGTTATATTACTTTGCATTAACTAGTATTGGTTCACTTTAAATGGATTTACTCACTTAAAATGCACAAGTTGTATATGAGATATACTTTTGTGCACAAGATTGTATCATGTTTGATGATACATGCAAGCTTGGGTTTGTGTAAAGAATTGACCATGGTTATATGAATGGTTAGGGTTTCATTTTATTTACTTATTCTTTTATCTATTTATTGATTTATTGATTTATTTCTTTTTGGAAAAAGAAAAGAAAATGGTGGCTTGATTTGTTTGTAGTTGAAGCTTCATGAAACTTTGACTAAGTGACCATTTTGTCTTCATGCTTAACCCTAACCCTTCAAACTAACCTTAGTCAATTCTCTACACCTAACTAAGGTTAAAGATATGATAAGTATCATTTTATTTTATATTTTAACAACTTATCATATTCTTTTTCTTCATCTTCTTCTTCTTCAACAAAAGGAAAAAGCTTGCAACCATTAATGGCAACTTGCCAAAATGAGTGAGAAATCCAATTCTAAAGTGAACCCACTTCCTATTTCTTCATCCTCTACCTCTTGCCAAGTAGTATAGGGTGTTTTCTTCACATGTTTCATGACTTGGTGAAGTGGGAGCTTGATCTAGTGATGCCTCGTCGTAGATCATCTTCGGCATCGAAGCCGACGACCAAGCTCGCCCATTTCTTCGATGAAGCCGATGCTAGAGTCCGGAATCCGATTTGGACAGCGGAAGGACATCATCGCGGAGCTTAGGAAGTGGTGGACCGGATCTACAAAGGTTGTAGCCCCTTTCCTCTTAGATAAATTCTTTTATTTGCATTGCATCGCCTTGTTTTCTAGTTAACGATCCGTATTAGGGTTTGTAGGCACAAGGAAAAATTTGAATTAGCCATGTTTGATGCCTTGTGAGACTTCTTTAGTGTGTCTAGGAACCCTACACAGCCATTGGTATACGATACCAGAGATAGTATACAGGTGCTCATTGGGTTATGAGTTACACTTGACGGACTCGCTAGGAACTGCCAGCTAGTCTTATACCTGTCGTCAGTTAGCAGTTCCCTAGTGACATGAGTACAGATTAGTCCGTTGACTTGACATCACTATTCATCTCGAGTGTGTTCCCACTGTACTTAGATTACTAACCTACCACGGCTCAAATGAGTCATGCAAACATGTAGTAGTTAGGTGCAGTCCCGAAGCACTTGGAGGCAGTAGGGGTTAGAAGGGATTCGTCGTTCCCGGTAGTGGGAGTTGATATCGCACCGTGTAAAGTTAGCTAATACATAAAGTCCCTTGCCAGGGAAAGTGAGATTTACTGGTAGGTACACCAGTCGTTTCTCAAGGTGTATTGGGCACTACACCGACACAACTTATTGCGCTATTAGAGGTCTGACATTTGCCAGCCCCTAGGCCCGATATGCAATACTCATAGTCGAATAGACCGGACTGTACAGAGATAGTCACGGATAAGCTCAGTAGGGGTTCGGATGGGTTCGCTCATCGGCTTTCTTTTCGACAGGTATCTGGATAGCCGTTACGTACAGCTAGTGACATTGACAGACTTGAAGTTAAACCCACTGCCAGCGTACTTTCGAATGTTTAGAGTCCCATAGAGAGGGTTTCCCTGGTTCAGGCAAAACGATGTAGAGGCCATATGGTTTTACGTGCAGAGTTCCGATCATATACGTGTACTAGCTACACAGATGTTGCTTGGACGGATAATACTAATGGGCTTAGGATTAAGCCGGATTCTAATATTATATTATTGGATTATTTTTGTCTCTTTGTATTCGTATTTTTTGCAGTACAAATTCGAGTATTTATATACGGTGAGGGCATTCTTGTAATTTTTACAAGAGATACTTCTAGAAGGGGACACCTCATTTTGGTTTAATCTATTTTCGAAAAATAGATTAATGAGGTGGAAATGGAGATATTTATGGTATGGGTGAAGCATGGATAATTCCTTTATTTATTAGTTTGGCCTCACTATTCAAGCATGGCTATAATTTTCCATTGAAAATATTGCATGCTTGATCGTGAGAAAAAGAATGAGCCATTCTTCACTTGCCTTCACACTTGTTCATTCTATCTTTCTCATTCTCTCTCCATTTGCTCTCTTCCTTCTTCCTCAAACCCTAACCCTCACATGTGTTGTGAATCCTAGAGTTCTATGAGATAAAATAGTCCAATTAACTCTGTACATCTCCTAAGTTACCTAGATTAGCGAACTAGGTACTTTAGTTACCTCGGTTTTGAGGTTGGAGATTGAACCATAGACTCTCGGGTGGATCGTCTTCGACACGAGGAGGCCGACAACCGAGCAAGATCTGCACCTTCTAGGAGCTCAAGGAAAGGAGAAGAAGACCCGCAGGACTTGTATCTAGGAGTTATAAAACTCTATCATAGTAGTTGAGAACCTCCTTATGTTTATCTAGTTAGGGTTTCTGAACGATCCTGGATGTTTAGTCGATGTTGCTTGAGTTAAAAATCGTTTTTTGTAAATTCCGCCACCCCACAAACTACGTGGGGTGTGCGACATCGACTTACACTGGCATCACAGCCTACTTAAATCTTAACTAGCTAGTTAGCACGTATTTAGAACTTCGATCGACGGAAAACATCCGCATTGCATTTCCATTTGACAGCTCGCTGTCCGAATTTTAAACTTGTTCAAAAAATATTTTCAGTGGCCTTAAAATTATGTGTAGGCATTTATAGAACCAAGAAAAAAATTTGAGCATATGAGCTCATAATTCGACCGCTAATCCGCGGCCAAATAGGTCATTTGGCCGCGGATCCGCGGCCTAATTGTGGCTAAGGTGCTCCCAATTTTTCTGTGGTTTAGGTTCATGTTAATGTGATTTTTGGTACGTTTGGTTTTTGTCCAGATTTGTTTGTGTACTGGTTTGTACATAGGGTAAATGTTAAAATTTTTAATCGATCGAAATTCTAAATTCTTGCTTGACTGTGTGTTTTGTTTGTATATGTGTTTCTAAACATCTACTAATTGCTATATGTCGATTAGTAGGGGTTGCACATAACTTGTATCTGGTTTATGGTTTGTGGATATGAAGTATTGGATCGTCGTGAATGAATAGCGGGGGGGATGTGAGAAGAGTGTTCTTTTCTTTTATTCATATATATTTGTAAATTGATATAATATTCTTTTGCAGGGCACATCCAGGTTGACGTTATAGCCACCGTTGTATTATTTCATTTATTTTTCTTGCACCTAAAATAGACCCAAGGAGGGGTGCACAAACTACCGGGTTCATGAAGTGCTGCGTGGCCTACTCATTTCATTGAGAGGGGTTGCTTCAATTCGGGAATTTGGTGGGTAGTTTACCGCACCCGTAAGGGTCTATGGTGGGGTTTGGGTATTCATCACGACCGTGGAATCCGCTTTTCATTTTAGGCTAAAATGAAACACGAAAATCCTATTCATCTGTGTTGCTGTGATCTGTGATTTGGAATGGCTATTATTGCGTGAGACGAATATATATATATAATAAACGTTGCTTATGTTTTGCATCCACGCTAGTCCATCCCCCGCTCTGCCATTAATTAAGTAACCTAACGGTGCATGACGGGGCCCCGTGGCGAATGCGGATGGCATAAGTGTACGTTATATTTTCGTTTCTTTCTGCAATGATAGGGTTAAATGATAGGACATCATTAATATTGTTTAATGCAAAGAAAACAAACCAAAGTTAAATCGTTGGAACAATTTCAAAACCACTCGGTTTTCTTTAAAAACAACTTTTAAATACGGAGCCTAATCCACTCCTTTTAAATGCTATCGTGGTTCCTTCGACTATATCAAGTTCATTACGTTCACGGTTTTCGCCATAACCAGCCGTAGCCCTCCATCATTTTAGATGGGTATTCAGTAGTATTCAAACTATGTATTTTGACCTTCTCCAAGGCATAATGATTGGTAGCTACTGGGTATTCATCTGTCGTATAGATAGACGCGTTAATCTTAGACAGGAGTACAACTATTTTGGCCTTCGTCAAGGGTTTGTACGAATGTGTTCAGATTAACCTCGACAATGACGGATAGAACTTGACTTGCATCTTATGATATTTTGGCCTTCGTCAAAGTCATAAGCGCCCGGGGCAAAAATCTACATTGGGAGTTTTAAAGGAAAAGAAAACTTGCTAGTTTTGCATACCATCTGGTGTGTGATAATTTTGGTAGGATTCCTTCAAAGTTGTCACACAATGATAGTTGGATCCCGATCCCACTATGAGTTTTATTACTCCTCAGGAAAGTCTTCCACTTTAAAATCAATGCTATAAACTAAGTAGGTGTCTAGAACGGTGTTAGCGGGGCTACGCCTCTAAGGAAAAGAGATTATTTAATTAAGGAACTTCGTGAAAGCGTTGTAAAACCTCCCTCGATGTACCGACACTAGCCTTGCCGAAAGGTTAAGCAAGAATTGTAGGGTGCAATTAATCCCGACTAATTCTTCTTTTATGATTTGAAGGTGGATTTGAGGAAACAGTGGGAGCAATCCTGTTTAGATAAACTAATAACCATCTAAACTTGCAAGTGTATCATGCTGAGTGTTTTCTTCTCACTCTCCTAATTGCGGTGAACAAAATAACCGGGCTTAAGTTATTACTAGATAAAAATATATTGACGGGGCCAAACTATTAAGCTTAGCTAAGAAATATACAGATGGCCATTACCTATGACAAGCTGGGCTACCTCCTTGCTTATAAAGCCCTCGCCGTCCCAGGTCTAGATTCCACCATCACGGATATTGAGGTCCGTAAGACATGGGAATTAGATTGTGCGAAAGCCAAGTGCCTCGTGCTGGCCTCAATGGATAATGAACACCATAGGCGGCACGAGAAGATGGACTTAGCTTCTATCTTCATCCATACCAAGGATTTATATGGAGAGCAATCTCGTATCGAAAGATACGAGACCTCAAAGAAATTATTTCAGGCGTGGTTGGCTATCGAGTCATCTGTAGGGGACCATATCCTTAAGATGATCAACTATATTGAAGAGCTCACAGACCTTGGGTCCACATTGGAGAACTAGTTGTATACAGACTTGATTCTACAGTCCCTCCCCTCTATCTATGCCCAGTTTATATTGAATTTAAATATTCAAGGGAAGGAAGTCACACTTCCAGAACTTCTCAACATGTTGAGGAGTGCAGAGGGCACCATAAAGAAAATCAAGGAAACACCTGCTCTGCTTATTGGGGAACCTTCCTCCTCTAAATCCAAGGCGAAACCCAAGGGGAAGAAGAAGAAGGCCCCCACCAAGACGAAAGGCGGTGTCAGTAAGGTACAGGGGAAGGGCGAGGCAAAAGTTGGGGGGTGATAATAGGAAAAGAGGAACGCTTATATTGTCACGGGAAAGGCTATTGGAAGAAGGACTGCAGGGCTTGGAAAGCTAAGAATCAGGATCCGAAGCAAGTTGTGGCTTTGGCTTCAGGTGTGTTTATGATTGAAAACTGTATGTCAATCAACTCTACTTCTTGGGTATTGGATATCGGTTCAGGATCTCATATCTGTAATTCATTGCAGGAACTGAGAAACCGTAGAGTTTTGAAGGTAGGTGATATGACCCTCAGGGTTGCTAACGGAGCGAGCGTGGATACAGTTTCCGCAGGGGAATATCACCTAGGATTGACAAGTGGACACATTTTGGTTTTGCGTAACTGTTTTTGTGTACTTAGTTTGACATGTAATATCATCTCTATATCTTTACTATCTAAAAAAGGTTATGATTTTACATTTGTAAGCAATGTTGTAAACATTCACATTAATCATGGTTTCATTGGGTCTGGTACACTAGACAACGGTATATACGTATTAAATCAACACCAGGTTTTCAATGTCCAGAACACACTTAAAAGAAAGTCTCCAGAATTAAATCAAGTTTTCTTATGGTATTGTACACTAGGTCACATCAATAAAATACGGTTGATGAAGTTACATAAAGATGGATGTTTGGATCCGTTTGAATATCTATCTTATGCAACTTATCAATCATGTCTCAAAGGAAAGATGACAAAGACTCCGTTCACTGGACACGGAGTAAGAGCCACCGAGCTCTTGGGACTCATACACAGCGACGTGTGTGGTCTGATGTCTACACATGCAAGAAGTGGTTATTTCTACTTCATTACTTTTACGGATGATTTCTCAAGGTATGGACATGTATTCTTGATGAAACATAAATCCGAAGCCTTTGAGAAATTCCAAGAATACAAGAATGAAGTGGAAAAATAAATAGGCAAAAGTATCAACATACTTCAATCTGATCGAGGTGGTAAATACTTAAGTGCCGAGTTCCTAGATTATTTAAGAGAGAATGGAATTCTCTCTCAGCTTACTCCTCCATACACACTTCAACACAACGGTGTATCGAAATGACGGAACCGCACCTTATTAGATATGGTATGTTCCATGATGAGTAACGCTGAGTTACCGCGATCCTTCTGGGGTTATGCACTAGAATTTTCTGCATATCTTTTGAACCAAGTTTGTACTAAGTCTTCGCCTACCACACCATATGAAATGTGGAGTGGGAAGAAACCCTATCATAAGTATCTTAAGATATGGGGATGTCCAGCTTTTGTCAAAAAGCAGCATGTGGACAAACTCGAGACACGATCAGTACTGTGTAAATTTGTGGGATACCCAAGAAACTCTAAGGGGTATCTTTTCTATTACGCAGAGCAACAAAAGGTTTTTGTTTCTCGGCATGCCCACTTTCTGGAGACTCAATTTCTTGAAAAATAAATATGTGGGAGCGCAATAGAACTGGAAGAAATTCAAGAACAATAAACTATTACTGAAAGTATGGTAGAACCAGAAGTTTCAAAAGAACCGGACATCTTTGCGCCACTCCGCAGATCTAGTAGGCAGTCTCATCCGCCCGAGAGATATTACAGTTTTCTCGTAGATGGGGATAGAGAGTGTTGCATCATCAATGATGATGAGCCAACAAGTTTCCAGCGGGCCATTACGAGCAGAGACTTAGTAAAGTGGCTGGATGCAATGCGGACCGAAACGGAATCCATGTACACCAACAAAGTTTGGACTTTGGACATTGCACCTCAAAGGGTAAAACCCGTAGGCTGCAAATAGATCTTCAGAAAGAAGATTGGTGCAGATGGATAGGTTGAAACCTATAAGGCTAGACTTGTAGCAAAAGGTTTTCGTCAAAGACCTGGCTTGGACTATGATGAAACCTTTTCTCCAGTGGCTATGCTTAAATCCATTCGGATCCTACTTGTCATTGCCGCCTTCCATGATTATGAAATTTGGCAGATGGACGTAAAGACCGCTTTTCTGAATGGAAATTTGGAAGACTGTGTTTATATGGATCAGCCAGAGGGTTTCATGGAGAATGGGAGCAGAGGAAGAGTGTGCAAGTTGCTTAAATCTATTTATGGATTAAAGCAGATATCGCAGAGTTAAAACATCTGCTTTGATGAGACGGTCAAAGAATTTGACATTTATATATGAAAAAAATGAATAAATGAAAATTTTCTTGGAAATAAAAGTTAGAAAGTGAAAATACATATGAAAGATAGGAAGAAATTTAACAAATGCAAGGAAATTAGATATTTTTAAAACGAAGCTAGTAATAGGTAGTCATGAGCTGTTGTCCTAAGAGTCTGTAAGATGAAGGGAATCACTAATATAAGAATAGAAATAAGCCTGAAAAATATATAAGTCGACGTCGCGCACCCCACGGGTTCGCGGGGAGGCGGAATACGTAAAAAACAATTTTTACGGGCTACGCTACACCAACTCGAACTCTAGGATCGATACTAAACCCTAACTAACAAACTACTCGGGTGAAAGTTATACCTCATGATACCATGTCCTTCGAGTCTTCTCTGCTGTCCTCCACCTCGTCATAAGCTCCGAGGATCGTAACGGATCGATACTTCCTCATCGGCCTCCTCGAGTCAAAGACGATCAACCCGAGAGTCTATAGTCCGAGCTCCTACCTTAAATCCGAGGTAACTACGGCATCTAGTTCGCTAAACTAGATATCCTACATGATGTAGAGAGTGAAGAAGGATTAGTATGTCTCTAAATACCCTAGGATTCTCAACACATGAGAGGATTAGGGTTAGAGGAAGAAGAAGGTGACTTGAGGAAAATCTAGTGAAAGAGAGGCATGTGAGTGATTGGCTCATTTGTGATGAATAGAATAGGAAAGATACAAATAATTCAAGTGAGAAAATATCTCACCAAAATATCGAGCATGCTTCACAAAATATCTAGTGGTGAGTCATGCCATGAGTCACCAAGAGCCATTCTCATTTAATGAAAATCTCCACCTCATTTCCTTCACCTCATTAAGGTTTTAACCAAAAGATTAAAACCCTAAAATGAGGTGTCTTCTTCTAGAAGCAATCCCAAGTGAATTACGAGAATGCCCCTCATCCGTATATACATACCCATATCAGTATTCCGAAAAATATGAATATAACGAGACGAAAATAATCCATCAATATAATACTAAGATCCGGCTTAAACCAAAGCCCACTAGTATTATCCGCTCAAACATCATACATGCACAAGTACACGTATGTGATCGAAGCCCTGCCGTAAAACCATACGGCCTTTATATCTTTTGCCCGATCCAAGGAAACCCTCTGTATGGGACTCTAAAGACTCGACACTACGCTGGAAGTGGGTTTAACTACAAGCTGCAAGAGGTACAAGCTGCACATAACGACTACCCAGGTATCTGTTGATAAGAAAGCCGATGAGCAAACTCTTTCGAACTCATACCGAGCCTATCTGTGACAATCTCCGTACAGTCCGGTCTGTTCATCTAAGAGTATCGCATATCGGCCATAGAGGGCGGTAATCGTTAGACCCCTAATAGCGCAATAAGTCGTGTCGGAGTGTAACCCAAAACACCCTGAGAAACTACTGGAGTACCTACCAGTAAATATCGCTTTCCTTGGCCTTGGACTTTGTGTAATGGCTTTCCGAACACACCGCGATATCAACCCCCAATACCGGGAGAGACGAATCCTATCTAACCCCACTGCCTCCAAGTGCTTCGGGACTGCATCCAACTACTAGCTGTTTGCACGACTCCTTTGAGCCGTGGTAAGGTAGTAATCTAAGAACAGTGGGAACACACTCGAGGCGAAGTAGCAGTGTCAAGTCGAAGGAATAAGTTGTACTCATGTCACTTGGGAACTGCCACCCGAAGATAGGTATAATACCCACCAGCAGCTCCCAACGAGTCCTGTCCGGTGTATTCATAACCCAATGAGCACCTGCATACTATCTCCAGTACAACGTACTAATGGTTGTGGGACAGACCATCTTCCCTGCTGGGATGAGAAGCGTACACACTAGTCTACTCTGGAGTATCGATTCTCCATCTCGATAATCCTACGACTAGGGACATTTATAGGATGTGCTTATAGACTACCAGCCCCTACTAGTGTGATTGCCATCACAACGCTGGTAATCAAGCAACGACCCTAAGGTCTCTACCAATATGTATAAGCGATATGCTAAAACACATGCACATATTGAGGTAGAAACAAACCAGGTAGCATACTACCATTTCGAGCAAGACTGTTACTATATCAGTGTATATCCTAAGCTTTCAATATGTAATATACAAACTAGTATGATACAATAATGGCCTCTACGACATATAACACTAACAATCTAACACTTTCACTAAGGCCATGTATTGGCATATCGTAGACCTATGATCTCGAATAGCCTCTCGAACTGTGTCTGAGGGATGGCCTTTGTGAGTGGATCTGCAGTGTTGTTCTCCGAATCTGCTCTCCTCACCTTGATCTCCAGGTGATCAACAATCTTCCTGATCAGGTGGTACCGCCTCAAGATATGTCTGGATCTTTGATGGGGCCTAGGTTTCTTCGCTAAAGTTATAGCGCCGTTGTTATCGCAATACAACGGTATTCGATCAACAATGGTTGGAACCACCTAAAGTTCAGTTAAGAACTTCCTCATCCAAACTGTTTCTTTTGCAGCATCACTAGCAGCGATATACTCCGCTTCCATTGTCGAGTTAGCAACGGTGTCCTTCTTGGAGCTCTTCCAACAGACCGTCCCTCCATTGAGGGTAAAGACATAACCTGACTTGGACTTGGAGTCATCCTTATCACTCTGGAAGCTAGAGTCAGCAAAGGCCTCGATCTGGAGGTCTTTCCCGCCATACACCAAGTACATCTCCTTAGTCCTTCTCAGGTACTTAAGAATTTTCTATACTGCTTCCCAGTGATTCTCCCGTGGGTTTGACTTATACCAGCTTACAACGGTTAATGCGTATGCTACATCTGGTCTGGTACACAAGATAGCATACATTATAGAGCCTACTACAGAAGCGTAGGGTATAATCGACATGCGATCCCTTTCCAAATCAGTCTTGGGAGACATCTCTTTGGAGAGGGTGATTCCGTGACAAGCCGGTAGACTACCACGCTTTGAATCTATCATACTAAATCTTTTTAGTATGGTGTTGATGTACCTTGACTGTGAAAGTCACAACATCTTTTTAGATCTATCACGATAGAACTGGATCTCCAGAATGTAGTTGGCATCACCCAGGTCTTTCATGGAGAACCTTTGTGACAAGAATCCTTTTACTGATTGTAGCATAAGAATGTCATTTCCTATCAAGAGAATGTCATCCATGTAAAAGATGAGGAATACCACAGTTCTCCCTACAATCTTACTATAAATTCATGGTTTATTTGGATTTTTGATAAAGTCAAATTGTTTGACCGTCTCATCAAAACAGATGTTCCAACTCCACGATGCCTGCTTTAGTCCATAAATGGACTTAAGCAACTTGCACACTTTCCCGCTGCTCCCACTCTGATTGAAACCCTCTGGCTGATCCATATAGATGCACTCTTCCAAATGTCCATTTAAAAAAGTCTTCTTTACGTCCATCTGCCGGATCTCGTAATCGTGGAAGGCAGCAATGGCAAGAAGGATCTGAATGGATTTGAAAATAGCCACTGAAGAAAAGGTTTTATCATAGTCCAAAACCGGTCTTTGACGAAAACCTTTTGCAACAAGTCTAGCCTTATAGTTTTCAACCTGTCCATCTATACTAATCTTCTTTCTGAAGATCCATTTGCAGCCTATGGGTTTTACCCTTTTTGGAGCAAAGTCCATACTTTGTTGGTGTACATGGACTCCATATCGGTCCACATTGCATCCATCCATTTTACCAAGTCTCCGCTCTGAATGGCTTGCTGGAAGCTAGTTGGCTCATCATTGTCAATGATGCAATCTTCTCTATCCCCGTCTATAAGAAAACCGTAGTATCTCTCGGGCGGATGAGACTGCCTACTAGTCTTGCGGAGTAGCTTTGGGATGTCCTGTTCTTTCGAAACCTCTGGTTCTACCATACTATCAGTAATAGTTTCTGGTTCTGGAATTTCTTCCAGTTCTATTGCGCTCCCACTTGTTCCTTTTTCCAAAAATTGTTTTTCCAAAAAGTGGGCATGACGAGAAATAAGAACCTTTTATTCCTTTGCGTAATAGAAAAGATAGCCCCTGGAGTTCTTTGGGTATCCCACAAACTTACACAGTACTGAGCGCACCTAGAGCTTGTCCGCATGCTGTTTTTTGACAAAAGCTGAACATCCCCATATCTTCAGATACTGAAGATAGGGTTTCTTCCCACTCTACATCTGATATGGTGTGGTAGGCATAGTCTTAGTAGAACCTTATTCAAAAGATAAACAGCTGATTCTAGTGCATAACCCCAGAAGGATCGCGACAACTCAGTGTTACTCATCATGTAATGAACCGAATCCAATAGGGTTCTGTTCCTCCTTTCCGATACACCGTTGTGTTAAGGTGTGTATGTCACGACCCGAAATTGGCATGTAACGGCCCTTAAACTACGCAACGTTTACATGCCTAACGGAATTTTAGTAAGCCGAAAACCCAGCAATCTAAACCATCAAAAGTAGTAAGTGATAAGAACATTTTCAAAACTTTTGAAATCTCAAACCAAATTCTTTAAAGTCTAACTTTACTTTCGTAAAAATTTTGGCAGCACCTCCTTGTAAAAACTAACCCCAAAAATGGGTACAACATAAATATAAGTAAAGCATCCCCAACGGGAGAAAAATCCACGCCCAAAGGCGGAAACAACCACCACAACAGATATACGATGCTGTAGCAAAGAAATAAAAGATGATATATATAAAAACAGCATAAAAGACCTCCAAGTCACAAAATAACATACAATATCGTCCTCACATCAAGTCTCTAAGTCATACATGAAAGTGGTAGATGAAGAGTACATGGTACAAAGATAACAATAAACAACATCGGATAGCCGCAAAACCCACCTATAGCAAGACTGCGCACAGTCAGCCGAAGCGGTATCCGCTGCAAAGGATGATATCATAGGTGAAAAGCCCTGCCAACGACTGCCTTGAGGGACTACCTGCAAAACACTTTGGCACAACGGGGGTGAGTTGCCAACTCGTGAATAGAAAATAACATATGCAGGTAATCGCAAGTGATTGTTAGAGTTTTTACGTGCTTAGTTAATTACCGCAATCAAGACGGTTTCGCTTGTAGCTAGCCGGTTGAGTACGGGTCGTCCGCAGGGAGATGGAAATCTTTTTCTATGTGCTTTAACGAGTTAAGTCCAAATGTCCAGGTTTGTTTTGAGATTAACTATGTACTAAAATGATATGTAAAGAGAGCTTGTTAGGGTTAGGATTAGCTTAGTTTGAGTTAGGAGCGCTCACTTCTTTCGTTGCTACTCTTAATATCGGTGTTACGGCAATTGGCAACAACGGGGATTAGCACGACTAGGAAGGAACTTGCGAGTATAAGCTAGGCTTTCCAACGCTTAAGTTCTTCCTTTTGGTGCTTGTCCGTCCGTTCTTGGCTCTTAGCCTTAACCTCCGGTTAATTTAACCACAACCGGTCTCACTAAGGAATCACCGCTATCATGTAGGATAGGGTGCCGTAGGGAGCGGATTGTGATTCAATTAATGGGAGTCCGAATTAAGATGTTGGGCAAGGAAAGAGTGAGAGAGATTTCCTTCTCTCAAACTTCCCTTATCTTACCCTAACAAGTTAGAAAACTACTCACCCATTACAAGAAAAAGGAAAATAAAACAAAGGAGGAAGATAGAAAGAAAGAGGTTAGAAGATTACAACTAGCTATTTAAGACCTCACCTTGGCAAGGATCAAGCTTAAGCATCATTGTTGTTTAAGGATAAAGAAAAAGAGAACAAGAAAGAAACAAACAACAAATAACAACAACTAGATTAGCAAATGAAAATTACAAGCAATTATAATTAACAAAATAACAAGACAAGCATGGTAACAAAAAGAACTCCTTTATTCATCCTTCACTCACAAAAGCTCACTACAAGTTTTTAATGGAGAAGAGATGAGAAGAGGAAGAAGAACAACAACATATAACCTAAAATCTAATTACAAGAATAAGCACCCTTGGCTTGGCAATGTTCTGGGCTATTTATAGGCAGGAAACTGGAAACCTAGGGCAACAATATGCCTCCACATAAAATGACCAAACTGCCCCTAAAAACTCATCAACTGCGGAGCCTATATGGCCGCGGATCCGCGGCCTAGACCCCCTTTTGGCCGCGGATCCGCGGCCATTAAGTGGAGTTGACTTGTCAACTTTGGTGGGTTTCTCTGATTTGCTCATTCCTTCAGTCTGGTATATGTTGTTTCTGATAATCTTTTCACATTTCTTCCAGAATTTTAGTAGATCAAAAGGTGATTGGATGTGGATCTTTTGTCATGATTTTCTTGAGCTCCGCGTAGATTTATTGGACTTTGTGTTGCCATTGTGCTTTGTGCATGAAGATGACATCGATTTGCCATTTTGTCCCTTAAACTGGTGTGCGGCAACATGAATAGAGAGCGGAGACCCGTGTTTTATCTGTGGTTGGCAGTAATCCGGAATTTGTCGCGCTTTTCCATGAATTTCATAGTTTAGAGCCCAGAACCTGTATCCTGCAATTTGACTAGCAAACACGGCTCAAGAGTACCTACCGATAAGCAATATGATAAAAATTGGGCGGTATAAAAGGGCAAAAATCTGATATGAACAGCAAGTATGCACTTACAGCGTGAATCTAATGGATGCAAGCTGATAGTAATAAATGGAAATATGTATGCAACAGTTATGTAAGGTACTCTATCAGGTACTACTAATACATGAACAATAAATGGCAATATGTATGCAACAGTCATGTAAGGTACTCTATCAGGTACAACTAATACATGAACAATAAATGGCAATATGTATGCAACAGTCAAGTAAAGTACTCTATCAGGTACTACTAATACATGAACAATAAATGCGGAGTATGGGATAAAACATGTCATCCTCACGGAATCCTGAACTCTTGGTAGGACCAAAGTCCATCAAGACAATCTAAATCCCAAATTTTCTCAAATTAGCCCCCAAATTAGCTCTCATATCCTGTAAAATCATATATCCTGAGTGTCCAATACCAATTAAATTTCATATGACCAGTATCCAATATCAAGTAAATCTCATATATCCCGAGTGAGTATATTGCAAGATTATTATGATGATGTATATAAATTAGATATGTATACATATATATTAGCGCCCCATTCCACTAATATATATATATATATATATATATATATATATATATATATATATAACAGCGTCCCATTCCACTGTTATATATACTTAGGAGTAAAAATATCATGAAAATAAGTGTCTAACATCGACACATAAATATTGATCTATCAGGCGCTGTCACCACGACTGGCCCTCCTGATAGGTACGTATCATACACTATCCCGAAAACTCGAGTGCCTAGCTCTGACACTCGAAATTCGACGTATCCATACGTACATGACTCCGGTCGGTATCTCCACGATAACCACCGAGTCACAGGTTCTGTCACCGTTAGGTATGGTTCCCCCACTAACTCATCGTCTACTCCACGAAATTCTTGCCCCAGGGTACCTCCGGGCCCCACCATGTACCTGCACACGGCTCCCTCCATTCCTCGCATGGGGAATATATATATCAGAACCGATAAATCTCATGGTGGATGATGAAATATCATATCAAGAGGAACCGTGTTTTTCAAATAATGCATAATTTCATGAAACTACCACGGTCCTCAAAACCAAAAAACATTATGAAAAATCCATATCTCAATGCGAAAATCCATGAATATAATATATGCAATAGAAACTGTAATGTGAGCATATAAAGGAAAAGCCTCTATTTAACCGCAACAAGTTAAAATATATATCATGCGGTTCCTAAGTTCTCAAAGTCCATATAACATCAAATAAAGGTGAACATGTAGCTATAACCAGATATATGTGTAAACATGTAGGTATAGCAAGGTATATGTATCTAACTATCATTAATGATGTAATACCCTCCAGGTATAAGTGTAGGTATGTATGCAAGATGTACATGTAGCTATGTCTCATATGTGTATATACCTATCACTAATGGTACAAAACCATATAGGTATATAGGTAACTAGCATGTAAGCATGTCAAGGCATATGCGTAAGCATGTAGGTATACATGTATGTTATATGTCATATGCACAAAAAGAAATAAGGATCATGTCTCAATGTCCCTAGTCAATATAATATCCTGTATATATAGGTATTGTGCGTGTCATGACAATTATTGACGGTATGAGTGGCATGCAATCAGTGCTCGTGCAACATGAACAGTCAATAATAGTGTTGTATCTCATTATACTAAGTCCATGTGATTGATCTCAAAAACTATCTATTACCGTAATCAAGAACGGCGTCGCTTTGCAGCTAGCCGGTGAGTACGGGTCGGTCCACAGGGATGTTGTGAATTTCCTAAACGCTCTTACGAGTTAATTTCGAACGGTGTGAATGGATTAATTAAATCTAAAAACTAAATTAATCTAGGGCAATTGAATTAAAGATCTAACTATCTAACTAGGGCAAGGAATTAAATTTAATCTAGGGGAGAGAATGAAAAATTACATAGGACAAGAATTGAAATTGATTACTTACTTTAAAGATGGCTCTCTCCAAATATCAACACAGGGTTGTCAGATCTGAATAGGTGATATGAAAAGAGGTGTTGATGCTCTCCAAAAGAATTCTAAATTTTATTCATAGAAAGAGGCATAGGGAGGCATGAAAAGAATACAATGATTTAGAGTTCCTATTTATAGAGGATAGGAAACCCTAGGTTACAATTGATTCGCACATCTACATTTACCAAAATTTCTTTAGGAAGACCTAGTCAAAGTAGACACCAAGCTTTGGTAAAATTTTATGTCTCTGTCTCTTTAAAAGGAAGTATTGGGCCTTGAAATTTCCTTTGTTGGCTCTTCTGTTTTTGGGCTTCCTTATTATTTGGTTCTTTTATTAAAATAGCTTCTATGTTTCTTCCAGATCTCCAGTGAACAATTGCGGTGAACTTTTAACCGTTTGCTTTGTAATCTTGGACCTTGCATTGCCTTGTACTTTATGAATTTTATCTTTGATGTAGGCTTGATCAAGAGTCTTCTGTTTGTTGGTCAAAGTCCACTTTTGCATCGTCTTTTCATCGTTTTCACTGTTTTCTGTCCAAGAACCTGTAACCTGTAATATGTAGCAGACATGCGTCAAAAGCACCTGTTTATTTATAAAACGAATAAGAATGGGGAATATAATAATACAATATTATGGTGTGAACAAATACCCCCAAACTTATCTTTTGCTCGTCCTCGAGCAAACTTATTTTTTATTCTCTACAAAAACCTAATCGCACTTTCGTAGGGAAACGCGATTGCATTGAGCTCGTGCAACAAGCCGTTAAACCTCTAGGTGTCCCTAGTAGGAGGAGTGTTGTCTCCTGAGGGTTTTCAGCGGATTACACCCACAAAATCCTATCAATTCAGCCCATTGACTTTTGTTTTCCAATTAGGTTTTCTAACAAGGAATTCTATTATCTTCGACTCATAAATCATCCACCCATATTCTTCACACTTCCTCATCATTTAACTTAAGATTATATATATTCTATAGACTTACTTAGCTTTCGGCGTCTCTTAAGTTTTCCTTCTAGAGTTCCATCTCCACTTAGGAATTTTTATCAACTCTACTAAAGATACAAGTTCTATTCTTCACTCCTTTCTCTCATCTAAATTCCAATCACATATCCCCACGTGTGTGTATAAATCACCCCTACACTTGGAAATTCAAATCAAGCAATCATGCTCTTATCCTTTTGTCCAAAGCACTTATTAGTTGGTGAATTTAAATGAATTTTGCTTACACATCCTTCATGCGATTGTTAATACTTCTTGAGGTACCAACGACCGATTACAAAATGCGTTTGCACTTTAAAGCGTACTTCCTAGTCTTGCAACACCCAAGGCTTTAGCAGTGACTCCAAAACCAGTTGGTCTAAGGCACTAGGTGATGAAGCACCCTCGCTAAATATTTTTCTATTTTTGCAGCCTTAAGGAATCACAAAAACCAGTGTTCATTTTTTTCTTTATTCACACTTTTTTTCTTTTATTTTCATTGTACTAAGGACTTTAGACAAGAGCATTTCAAGGTCTCCTCTACTATTCCAAGTTTCAAGGTGCGTGTTTGTCCAATTTATAGGGTATACATTTTCAGAATCTAGACTTAAGCTAGGAACTATTTTTCAAACTTATACTTTAATAAAAACATCAATACTCTTCCCTTGTCTTGACTTAGCCTAAGAATTGAACTCAAAATTTGCCTATCTTTAAATAAACTACAAAGACATACACTTTCTACCGTTAAACTTTAAGAAAGGTTATTTTTAGGGTTTTTAATTTACTAAGTCTAAGATCTAGTTGTTCCTAGCTAGTTAACCTATCTGTCAAACTCTAGTCAAATAAGTCAAAATTGAATACAATAATTTTTATAATTTTTTCAATTTTTATGGGTTTTCAAATAAATATGCAAATGCAAAAATATACATATGAATGCGAAGGAAAAAGACGTACCGAACATACCCCCAAACTTAAACTTGACAGTGTCCTCACTGTCATGCTACACCAAGAGGGTCAAAATTGTCGGCACTCCCCTGTTTATTTATTTATAATTTTTTTTTATATTTTGAATTTTTTTTATAGAAAAAGAAAACAAAAAATATATATACATAAATACAACAAGGTTCCCCCCAAACTTAAGCTTGGCCTTACACAAGCCAAAGGTTAGCACCAATCATTCAAAAATCATATCGTAGTAGAGGTCGAGTTGGTGAAAGAATGGAGTGGAAAGAAGAGAGATGAGAAACACACGAGACCGTGTGTAAAGAAGAGAGATGAGAAACACACGAGACCGTGTGTAAAGAAGAGTGGAATATGGTCTCGGTGGAGGAGAAGAATGGCGGAAAAGAGAAAGAAGTGGAGTACGATCTTGAGGGTGTAAATCGAGTGAATAAATTAGCGTAATTTGTGATGACCGATGTGTTAAAAGCGATTGCGCTAACCTATCAACCCGTCGAGAAATGCGGTCAAATCCCTCAAGATTCACAAGAAAGTATGGGTACGCCGAACTTGGTATTGGAGATGAAAGCGTAACGGTCTCTTATACGGTCGGATTGATGGGAAGGACGAAAGGGAGCGGATTAGGGATAGTCTCATTCTCACCGTAGTAAACTGTTTCGAACTTAAAAGATTCCATTAATGGTTCGAAACTACTGTAAGCAACCGAGTCTGATGGTTCAACTAACTCATCTGAAAATGTAAAGGACTCAAACTCGGGCGGTGAGTCATCAACATCGTCCGAAAAATTTAAACACTCGTAAGTGTTATCGGCTGGGAGAACTGTATCAGATTCAAAGGAAAATTTTTCAAGCTCACAGTCTTCAAGCGTGATATTAGGTGTTGTCGGAACGATGGAAATGAGGGAGGGTGATTTAGTTAAAGGTTCAAGAGGATGAATTGGAAAATCAGACACATCAAACAAAAATGGTTCAACCCCGTGAACTCCGGCGAAACAAACGCCCCGTACGACCTGCGGGAGTTCAGTGCTCGGTGGATGCTAGGCCACCAGATGGTAAAGTCGTCAAGCAATCGAACTATTTCCATGTCAATATGATCCTCAAAACTCTCCTCAATACTGTCCTTATAATTCTCCTCAAAATTTAGCCTATCCATGCCATTATCATCAAAATCAAGACGCATATGAAGTTCGGAAGAAACATTTAATGACTCGGGATGATGAATTGGACATAAAATTTCACTCAAATCGACAGGTTCATCATCCGAAATATTCCCGGCGTCTATATCCTCAATCAAGTGAAAATCAATTTCTTTAGACACCTCATCAAAAGCATGGATATTTATCTATTTAGGTTCTAGAGTGGAGGTGTAAAGGTCAAACGGATTAGGTGTGGTTTCACTCGAAAGTGTTTCTTCACAGTCTGGCAAATCAAGCACTACAAAATCACACAACTCGTTTTTATTTTCAACTGGTGAATCATTTGGGACAATCGATGGAAAACCGGAGTTGTGGGCTTCAATTGGGTAAGGGTAGGTTTGATTTGGAAATCCTCTCACATTCTCACTTTGTCCAACCGCCTCCTTATACATTGAAAAATTTTGAGCTGGCGGGAAACTAGGTACTGGTTCACTAGGTTGTATAAGGGCGGCCATGGACGCTTCCACATTCCTAATCATTTTGTTTGTTACTAAGATATAAGCCTCCAACGACTGTTCCAAACTAGACATGGGTGGTGAGGGGGTTTCGGTAAAACATTCGAAATTGTTTAGAGACGTGAAACTCCCAAAAGGCTGTGTAGAAACAGTGTCTAGTGAAGGTGGGAAAGTCGGGCAGGACTGGTAAGAAGTGGGTGGTTGGACAGGGGTAGGGTCAACATGTGGATAAAAATGTGAATAGTCTTGTGGATCCCTAGAACTAGATGTGTGGAGAGGGGTGAAAGATCGGCTACGAGATTGAGCAATATGCTCAGTAATGGACATCGGTTTAGGAGTTACAGCAGGACTTGAAAAAGTGGTATTAACATATGAAGGTGGTAAAAGTTGACTTGGTTGACACAGAGTGGGTTTCAAGGTCAAACTGTTTCTCCTAGACGCTTCTATTTGATCTTTCAAAGAAATTTTTGGCACGGAGGGATCTTCCTTAAATCGACCGAAGCAATTAACGTACGACGCAAAGTTAGGTTCGGGATACCAAAGTTCGGCAAGAGAGATTTATGATGTGGGGTACCAATGTTAGAAGAAAGGGGAAAAGAAAGAAGGTTGGGTGGTGCAAGGATTTCTTAGCGGCAAAAATTTGCAAGTTGTTTATAAAAGCTTTTTCCTTTTTCCTCTTTTTCTCTTTATTTGGAAAAATTGTTGCAAAAAGATTTTCGAAAAAAGATATGCAACAGAAAAGATTACTTAAAATCAATTTCTATTTTAAGCGAAGCGCACAAATCCTGCACAAGACTTGTTATTTGGAAAGAGAGATTTTTAAAGCGCACAGAATCCTGCAGGAATTTTTCAGAAAAGATATATCAAGATTTACAGAGAAGAAACAGAGGAGCTTACAGAAGATTTTTCACGAGCTGTAGACACCAACAGGCCGTGTTTTCGCGGTAAAAACGCGTTCCTGCAGCGTTTTCGCGGCGGGTAGTCGGCACGAGTTCCCAAAAAAATTCTGTGATGAGGACGTTTCTACAGTGCCGCGTTTCTGCGGTCTGAGCACGGGTTGAGCGGCGGATCCGCGGTCTACTGGATGGATCAGTTCACCAAATTTTTGCAGTTGCTCTGTTGTTGAAATACCTTTCTGTTTTGATCTTTTGTTTACTGTTTCGCTTTCTGGAAATTTCCAGATCCGAATTTTCTTGTAAATCCTGCAAAATTCTTACAAAGATACCCATTCCAAAAATAACAGAGGATATATTTTTATATTTTTTTGTTTCAGATTTTTATGATTTTTTAATTTTGATTAACCCGAAATTGCAAAAAGGAAATTACACGCCATCCTTGGCAACGACGCCATTTGATTGATCTCAAAAACTATCTCTATTAACAGCAATCAAGAACGGCGTTGCTTTGCAGCTAGCCGGTGAGTACGGGTCGGTCCACAAGGATGATGTGAATTTCCTAATCGCTCTTAAGAGTTAATTCCAAACGGTGTGAATGGATTAATTAAATCTAAAAACTAAATTAATCTAGGGCAATTGAATTAAGGATCTAACTATCTAACTAGGGCAAGGAATTAAATTTAATCTAGGGCAGAGGATGAAAAATTACCTAGGGCAAGAATTGAAATTAATTACTTACTTTACAGATGGCTCTCTCCAAACATTAACACAGGATTGTCAGATCTGAATAGGTGATATGAAAAGAGGCATCGATGCTCTCCAAAAGAATTCTAAATTTTATTCATAGAAAGAGGCATAGGGAGGCATGAAAAGAATACAATGATTTAGAGTTCCTATTTATAGAGGATAGGAAACCCTAGGTTACAATTGATTCGCACGTCTATATTTACCAAAATATCCTTAGGAAGACCTAGTCAAAATAGACACCAAGCTTTGGTAAAATTTTATGACTCTGTCTCTTTAAAAGGAAGTATCGGGCCTTGAAATTTTCTTTGTTGGCCCTTCTGTTTTTGGGCTTCCTTATTATTTGGTTCTTTTATTAAAATAGCTTCTATGTTTCTTCCAGATCTCCAGTGAACAATTGCGGTGGACTTTTAACCGTTCGCTTTGTAATCTTAGACCTTGCATTGCCTTGTACTTTGTGAATTTTATCTTTGATGTAGGCTTGATCAAGAGTCTTCTGTTTGTTGGTCAAAGTCCACTTTTGCATCGTCTTTTCATCGTTTTCACTGTTTTCTGTCTAAGAACCTGTAACCTGTAATATGTAGCAGACATGCGTCAAAAGCACCTATTTATTTATAAAACGAATAAGAATGGGGAATATAATAATACAATATTATGGTATGAACACTATGCACAATAGAAAATGAGATATGCAACAAAGGTACACATGCACAATCAATATCCGTATACATCTAACTAATAGTCATATCATTTAATTTAGCCCAGACGCATAACGCCATGCGGGCGATTCTCCTATAGATGTAAAATCTACTCACAACAATCCTGGCTAAGTAAAGCCAACCACTCGCTTTTCCTTCTTCGCAGCGCCCGAAGTCCTCGCCTGCGATCCTGAAAGCATATCACAATATAACAAGTATATATTAGCAATCGACCAATAACACGTACCAACTACGTTTGACCGACACACCAACTCCAATCATACTTTCAAGTGTTCGTCACGTGGCTAACTTTAAAGAAGATCCAAGCTTGATATGTGAAGAAGAATGATGGGTTTTGGTTTATAAATGAGTTTGTGTGAATTATTTGTGATTTTTGAGGATTTATTTTGGCTTGAAATTGTAGAAATGAGATGAGAAGAAAGAAGGGCAGCAAGGGGAAGGGGGCTCGGCCATTGCAAGGAGGGGGATATTTTGTGGATGAGTGTGGAAAAAACTAGCTAAAAACAAAATTAAATGCTAATTAATGCAATGCCACCTCTTAATCTATTTCATTATCTAATTAAAATTTTCTTTAAATCACACAAATATCTAGATATTTTGGTTGGATATTTTCAAAGATGGATTAGTGCTAATCTAGTGATTAACTTATCATAGATTCACATTAGCATTAATTAACCCAAGCAAAAATGTAATTACCACTAATTAAGTGCATAATTAACAACCCTAAATAATATTTTAATTAGGGAAAAATATTAAAATGCACCAAAATTATAAGTGGCTTACAAAAACCGCAAACAAGCAATATTCTAGCTAAACTAGGTGTAGTGAATTCTATACTGCAAAAGGATCGCTTCTAGGCTTTTACGGAAAATACCGACTATTTTACCCTAAAACGGAAAAATTCACAAAACGATTTCTAAAACGTTACAATCTTTACCCCTTAAAGAAATTCGGTCCCCGAATTTAAAATTCATCTACGCGTACCTTAAAAGAGATGAGGGAAAGTCTTCCGCATGTCGCTCGTAGCCACTCAAGTGATCACCTCACTAGACGGCTACGCCAAGGAACCATCACAGATAGCAAGACCCTTGACCGAAGTCCCTCCACCTGCCGATCCACTAAAACTATCGGCTACTGGTGAACGAACGATCACATCCAAGCTAAAAGGTCTGATGTTGAATCATGTGAGAAATGCCATGAAGGTAATTGCAATGTACAGACACAAGGAATACGTGGTGAATACTCAAAAAATCTGGGCGGAAGTGCCATATTATAGGCAACGGAACTAACTCGCTCGAGGATCTCAAAGGACAAACAATTCTGGGACCAAGCTTCCCAAAACTCAACACGCCATTTCATCGGAAAAATCCATAGGAATACATAATCTCCCACTGCGAACTCAAGTCTGGGACATCTACGGTCGGCATAAGACTTCTGTCTGCACTGGGCTGCTCTCATTCTGACCTGAATCAAGTGGATCTTCTCCGTGGTCTCATGACTAGCTGGGTTCCAAAAATCCTACTCTTGTAGAGTCAGTAAAACAGACTGGCGATCGACACAACCAACCACACAAGGCCAGAAGGTTTGCCAATTGGAATGTCTCCTAATAACAGCTATCGAAGGAGAACCCTATCAATGGAAAGTGACGATCCCAACTGCCAACAAACAACTAGTACGTACGCACAAGCATATCCTCCAGAATCTGTATAGTCCGCTCTAACTGAGCATCGGCCTACAGATGAAAAAGCGGAGCTAAAGCTCAACCAGTACCAAAGGCTTCCTGAAGCTTCTGCCAACGACGACTAGCGATCGGGGTGCCTCTATTGGATACAACGCATGAAGGAACTCCGTGCAAACACACAAACTTAACAAAGAACAACTGAGCAAACTGAGCTTAACCGGACAACAAACACCCAAATGGAGTTACACCCTGTCTAAACCTGGGTAGACACCACAACGAAATTCATGGAGATCTGCTCCTATTCCCACTCCGGAACGGTTAAAGATTGCAACACTCCAGCCAGTCTCAGATGCTCAAGCTTAGCTCGCAACAAGTCAGACACCTCAAAACGAAATCCGAAACTTCACTCTTCATCCCTGCCCACCCGTAACTATCTCACAAGTCACGTTACATCTTGGTGGCACTTGGGGTGAATACAGAAAGCTGACTGATGTGCCTGCCCTGGGACCTCACGTCTCTACCTATCAGTATCAGCTATACACCAATGAGTCCGGAACGTAGCACACCCTGGTCACAAATCTAGGACTCCGAAACATTACCCTGCCGAACATGCTCAAGTATCACAGACAACGAGCATCGGTGGGCTGCGCCTCACGAAAACGATTAAGTAAAAGTGGACGGGCGCGGACATGAGCAAGCTGTCCCCTCAGTAGAGGCGAACTTAAGCTATACCCCACGATCGCACTAGAACTGTAAATTTGCAAAAGACTGTCTTAGAACTGCGCACAACTGGGACAAGCTAACCTCGGGCCTACGACTCAAGCATCAGCTACCACAATCGCCTTGCCACGGGTGATAAAGGATCTCACAATCACAATCCTTTACAAGCTCCATCCAACGGCGTTGTCTCAACAATCCAAACCCGCTGCAGGGAGATGTACATTAAGCTCTGGTGGTCCATGAAAATCTGACACGGCTCTCGACACAAGTAGTGTCCCAAATCTTCAACGCTCGACCACCGCGGCCATCTCCAGATCATGAGTGGGATATCATGCTCGTACTTCCTCCAACTGTCGGGAAGCAAAAGCGATAACTCTATAGTTCCACACTAGTACACAATCGAGCCCCACTCGCGAAACATCACAGTTAAACAACAAAGTCGCCTGATCCAGAATGCAAAGAAAGAACTGGTGCAGTTGTCAACCGAGTCTTTAACTGCTGAAAACTCCGCACGCACGCATACCTCAGTCCAAGAAAAGGAACCTCCTTCCCGGTCAGTCCAGTCAACGGTGCAGCGATACACAAGCAATCCTGCACGAAACGGTGGTAAAAACCGGTTAATCCCCAAAACTGCGGACAACTGTCCCCATTGCAAGTCTGGGCCAAGCTGTACGGCCTCGATCTTCCTCGGGTCCATACGAATACCGGCTCCCGTAACTACAAGACCTAGGAGTCAACACAATCAAGCCTGAAGGAACACTCCGAGAATTTAGCAAACCTCTGGGGCTCTCCCAATGTCCGCAAAACAAATCCTCAAGTGCTGCTCAAGTTTCTCACGACACCATGGAAAAGACCAGAATGTCATCACTAACACAACAATAACCTGGTCGAGGAACGGACTGAAGAAATCTGGTTTATCACATACACGAATGCTGCTAGGGCATTGTTGAGTCCAACGACACCACCAAAACACATACTGCCCATAGCACACACAAAAGCAGTCTTCGGAATGTCATCACTCCGAACTCGCAACCAATGATGACCTGATCCCAAACAAACTTATAAAATGTCTTGCACTCTGGAGCAAGACGAATAAATTATCAATGCGAGGTAAAGGATACCTATCAGCACCGTAACTCGGTTCAATTTAGGATCAATCAACACCCAACCTCAAACTGCCGTCTTCCTCCCTGATGAACAGAATAAGATCTCCCCAAAGCAAAACTCTTGGACGTACAAGTCCCCCTATCTAGCAACTCTACAGCTTACCCTCAAGCTCCCTAAGCTCCGCCGGCTCCTCTGGAACCACGTCGGAAAATTCTCGCACGATAGGAACCCGGTCCACAAACCCACTGTGGCTCCGGCATCACGAATGAAAACCAAGAATCCTCGACATCCTCTCTTCAAAAGCCGACTAGCGAAAAAGGCTGAATTCAAGCTGTGAGGGGCGGCACCACTGTCCCCCCCACACAACAAGAATTGACTTGTCGGGAAAACAAAACCTGACTGTTTCCCTGCGGCAGTCCCTATACGCCTAGCATGTAGCTAACCAGTCCGTGCCCAGGAGAATGTCAAATCCAACATCTATAGAAGGATTAAGACGACGGTCGAAACTTTATCTCCTATCCGATTGGCACACGACCGAAATACGTGTCGCGCAACAAAAGAATCACTAACAGAAGTTAGCACAACAACGAATGATCTAGCTAACTGACTCTCCTCATCCCAAGCCTCTGCTACTCCCGTGACGTGCATGAAACCTGTCATGGAGACTGAACCTCTGTCTCTTGGCTGGTACACCTGCACGAGCCAAACTCTATCCTTGAACTCCCAAAGTCTCGGAAAGACGCCCCTCGTCAAATAAGGCTGCGTCCACTGGTGCTGTGTGAGTAACACGATACTGAGTGCTGATCGCAAGGAACAACAAGGTAATAGGGGTGGCAACCTCCTGTCGCCGCACTCTACTGGCCTCAACCAAAGACCTCATCGTCTGGCGCAAGTCCTGCATCTCTGCCTCAAGCCTAGCGATACGATCTATCGAAGGCGGATCCATCTGCTCCTGTGCAACGAGCGTGCCATCCTGGTCAGTCCTCGTCCCACACAAGTCAACTCTGACCTCGGCTCTCGTTGCACCACTCTGAGTCCTCATGGTCATCGGCGGCAAAGGCTATAAATGGAAAAAGGATCCGATATGAACACGGAAATCGAATCACAAGGATATGTAACATCAAGGAATGAATTTCAAGCAATTAGTACTTAGGTCACTTTAGGCGGAGTACCGTGTCGTGAGTATACCGCGGACATACAAACACTACGTTACTCTGCTTAAGTTACCTACTCCATCATACCAAGGTCATCCTACACTCCGAAAAGTAAAACCTAGCGCTCTGTTACCAACTTTGTCACGGCCCGAAATTGGCACGTGACGGCCCTTAAACTACGCAATGTCTACAGGCGTAACGCAATTTAAGTAAGCCGAAAACACAGCAATCTAAACCATCAAAAGCAGTAAGTGATAAGAACATTTTCAAAACTTTTGAAATCTCAAACCAATTTCTTTAAAGTCCAATTTTACTTTCTTAAAAATTTTAGCAGCACCTTCTTTATAAAAACTAACCCCCAAAATGGGTACAACATAAATATAAGTAAAGAATCCCCAATGGGAGAAAAATCCATGCCCAAAGGCAGAAACAACCACCACAACAGATATACGACGCCGTAGCGAAGAACTAAAAGATGATATAAATAAAAACTGCATAAAAGACCTCCAAGTCACAAAATAACATACAATATCGTCCTCACATCAAGTCTCTAAGTCATACATGAAAGTGGTAGATGGAGAGTACATGGTAGAAATATAACAATAAACAATATCGGATAGCCGTAAAACCCACCTATAGCAAGACTGCGTAGAGTCAGCTGAAGCGGTATCCACTGCAAAAGACGATATGATAGGTGAAAAGCCCTGCCAACGACTGCCCTGAGGGACTACCTGCAAAACACTGTGGCACAATTGGGTGAGTTGCCAACTCGTGAATAGTAAATAATATATGCAGGTAATCGTAAGTATGCACGTACAACACGAATCTAATGCATGCAAGCCGATAGCAATAAATGGCAATATGTATGCAACAGTCATGTAAGGTACTCTATCAGGTAGTAATAATACATGAACAATAAATGGCAATATGTATGCAACAGTTATGTAAGGTACTCTATCAGGTACTACTAATACATGAACAATAAATGGCTATATGTATGCAACTGTCATGTAAGGTATTCTATCAGGTACTACTAATACATGACCAATAAATGGCAATATGTATGCAACAGTCATGTAAGGTACTCTATCAGGTACTACTAATACATAAACAATAAATGCAGAGTACGGGATAAAACATGTCATCCTCACGGAATCCTGACCTCGTGGTAGGACCAAAGTCCATCAAGACAATCTAAATCCCAAATTTCCTCAAATCAACCCCCAAATTGGCTCTCATATCCTGTAAGATCAAATATCCTGAGTGTCCAATACCAATTAAATCTCATATGTCCAGTATCCAATATCAAGTAAACCCCGTATATCCTGAGTGAGTATATTGCAAGATCATTATGATGATATATATAAATTAGATATGTATACATATATATTAGCGTCCCATTCCACTAATATATATATATATATATATATATATATATAACAGCGTCCCATTCCACTGTTATATATACTTAGGAGTAAAAATATCATAAAACAAGTGTCTAATATCGACACATAAATACTGATCTATCAGGCGCTGTCACCACGACTGGCCCTACTGATAGGTACGTATCATACGCTATCCCGAAAACTCGTGTGCCTAGCTCTGACACTCAAAATTCGACGTATCCATACGTACATGACTCCGGTCGGTATCCCCATGATAACCGCAGAGTCATAGGTACTGTCACCGGTAGGTATAGTTCCCCCGCTAACTCATCGTCTACTCCATGAAATTCTTGCCCCAGGGTACCTCTAGGCCCCAACATGTACCCGCACATGGCTCCCTCCATTCCTCGCGTGGGGTGTATATATATCAGAACCGATAAATCTCATGGTGGATGCTGAAATATCATATAAAGAGAAACCGGGTTTTTCAAATAATGCATAATTTCATGAAACTAGCACGGTCCTCAAATCCAGAAAACATCATGAAACATCCATATCTCAATGCGAAAATCCATGAATATAATATATGCAATAGAAACTTTAATGTGAGCATATAAAGGAAATCCGCTATTTAACTGCAACAAGTTAAAATATATATCATGCGGTTCCTAAGTTCTCCAAGTTCATATAACACCAAATAAAGGTGAACATGTAGCTATAACCAGATATATGTGTAAACATATAGGTATAGCAAAGTATATGTATCTACCTATCAGTAATGATGTAATACCCTCCAGGTATAAGTGTAAGTATATATGCGAGATGTATATGTAGCTATGTCTCATATGTGTATATACCAATCACTAATGGTACAATACCATATAGGTATATAGGTAACTAGCATGTATGCATGTCAAGGCATATGTGTAAGCATGTAGGTATACAGGTATGCTATACGTCATATGCACAAAAGGAAATAAGGATCATGTCTCAATGTCCCTAGTCAATACAATATCCTGTATGTATAGGTGTTGTGCGTGTCATGGCAATTATTGACGGTGTGAGTGGCATACAATCAGTGCTCGTGCAACATGAACCGTCAATAATAGCGTTGTGTCTCATTAATACTAAGTCCATGCACAATAGGAAATGAGATATGCAATAAAGGTACACATGGACAATCAATATCCTTATACATCTAACTAATAATCATATCATTTAATCTAGCCCAGATGCATAACGCCATGCGGGCGATTCCCCTGTAGATGTTAAATCCACTCACAACAATCCTGGCTAAGTAAAGCCAACCACTCGCTTATCCTTCTTCGCTGCGCCCGAAGTCCCCGCCTGCGATCCTGAAAGCATATCACAATATAACAATTATATATTAGCAATCGACCAATAACACGTACTAACTGTTAGTGTATATGCCCTAGAGGCCATTACTGTATCATACTAGTTTGTATATTTCTTAATGGAAGCTTGGGATATTCACAGTTGTATAAACAATCTTGCTCAAAATGGTAGTATGCTACTTGGTTTGTTTCTACTTTAATGTGTACATGTGTTTATTTTATTATATCACCTATACGCATTAGTGGAGCCCTTAGGATCTTTGCTTGATTACCAGCGTTGTGATGGCAGTCACACTCGTGGGGGCTGGGTAATCCATAAGCACATCCTTATACAGGTCCCTAGTCGCAGGACTATCGAGACAGGGCATCGATACTCTGGAGTAGACTAGCATATGCGCTTCTCATCCCAGCAGGGGAGACGGTCTATCCCACAGCCGTCAGTACGTCGTACTTGAAATAGTATGCGAGTGCTCGTTAGGTTACGAGTACACTGGACAGGACTCGTCGGGAACTGACTGGTTGGTATTATACCTATCGTCAGTTGTCAGTTCCCAGGTGACATGAGTACAACTTAGTCCGCTGACTTGACACTGTCACTTCGCCTCGAGTGTGTTCCCACTGTACTTTGATTACTACCCTACCACGGCTCAAAGGAGTCATGCAAACAGGTAGTAGTTGGGTGCAGTCCTGAAGCACTTGGAGGCAGTGACGGTTAGACAGGATTCGTCTCTCCCGGTATTGGGGGTTGACATCGTGCTGTGTCTAGGAGAGCCATACACGAGTAGTCCCTGGCCAGGGCAAGCGAGATATACTGGTAGGCTTCCAGTGTTATCTCAGGGTGTTTTGGGCTTCACTCCGACACGACTTGTACCGCTATTAGGGGACTGACGTTTACCACCCCTAGGCCCGCCATGCGATGTATCAGACGAACAGACCGGACTGTACAGAGACTGTCATATTCAGTCTCAGTAGGAGTTCAGATGGGTTTCACCTCGTCAGTCTTCTTGTCGGCATCTACCTTGGGACCGTTACGCACAGCTAGTGCCGCTTGCGGTCTATGGTTAAACCCACTGCCAGCGTAGTGTCGAGTCTTTAGAGTCCCACACAGAAAGCTATTCGCCTTTAGGCAAAAGAGTAGAGGTCGCATGGTTTTGCGACAGGTAGCATGGTTTTGCGACAGGGTTCGATCACATCCGTGCACTTGTGCACGTTTAGTGTCCGGACAGTTGACACTAGTGGGCTTTGGTTTAAGCCCGATCCTAGTGTACGTTTTGGGATTGATTTTATCTCGTATGTATTCGTGTTCCTCGGAACGCGGATGCGGGTGTGTATGCACAGTTGACAGAAAGACAGAGGTAGAGGATTCTCATTAGGGTTGTTGACTGTTGACTGTTGACCATTGACTTTTTGCTAAACCCTAATGAGAATATGATATATGATTAACAATAATATTAATTAAGTATTATGGTGACATGGTTGTTGAGGGGTTGACTTTGTTGACTTGTTGACTTTGTTGACCTGCTGACTAGGTTGGACTAGTTGACCATCATCATGACAATAGCTATCATTTCATGGCAAAGACTTTTGCTTTCTTTTTTATCTTGTGCAAAATGAGTGCATGAAATGATATGGCTATTTTGACTTAAACCATCACATAATACTTGATTGCTATTATTGCTTATGATGGCTTTGAATTATGAGAGCCAAGAGAGAAGGGTCTTGCTCATTCTCTCATTTCCTTTCTCTCTCTTGGCTTGAGCTCTCATCCTCTTCCTCTTGCTCTCCCTCTCTCTAGTCTATGGTTCACTTGTCTCATGTGTTGAGAAGCAAGAACAATAGAGAAAAATCCCAACACACTCTCCTCTACTCACTCTAGTTCACAAGGTTTAGCAAACCGAGTGAACTAGTTTCTTCAAAGTTCGAAGAAGAAGCCAAAGGTAGAAACTTTCGGGTGGATCGATCTTCGGCGCAAGGAGACGACGGGGTGAAGCCGATCCGTACACCATCGAGGGTTGAAGACGAAGGAGTTCAAGAAAGAAAGGTATAACCCCCTAACCGAGTAGTTAACAACTCCTAGTTAGGTTGTTAGGTAGATAGTTTAACAAAGATCCGTTTTGAGTCCATGTTGCCACCTCTAGAAAATCGTTTTTCATCAAATTCCGCAAGCCCGTAAGTACCGGGAGAGGTAGCATGGACTTACAGTGGTATCAAAGCCTAGTTAAACACTACCTAACATGTAAGCATAGTAACTAGAAATTCGATCGGAGAAAAAGTCACGAAATACACCCGGATATCAAGCTTGCTGTCGATTTTTAAAGTTCTGTAAAAATAATAAATCATGCCTCAAAAATCGACTCAGGGTTTTTATAGTGCACTGAAGAAAAACAATCAAGAGATCTCATCAAAGCGCCGCGGAAACGCGGCAAGAGCTTGCTCTTGCCGCGGTTCCGCGGACGATTTAACTCTTCTGTGGATTTTCTTCACTGCAATATACTTAGTAGGGTATTTTGGGATTTTTGGTATATGTTTTTTCAGCCCAGATTTTACAGAAAGAAAAATTTGTTTTTGGGGCTTTAAAAACCGTATTTTGATCGAGTTTCTAAAGACTTAAGCTGACTGGTATTTATCTGTGATGTGATATTTGTATTGAACGTCTGCTAATCGCTATATGTCGATTAGTGGGGGTTATACAAATCTGTGATCTGTAATGTTGCTGGTATGTGTATATGAATTCATTGGATTGTCGCGGGTGAATAGCCGGGAGGTTGTGAGACGAGTGTTTTCTTTTCTTTCAATTCATGTAATTTTGTAAATTGATGTAATAATTATTTGTATGACCGCACAACCGGGTCGGGGTTGTAGTCGTCATTGTATAATTTCTTTTTACTGTTTTTGCTCCTAGGATAGACCCATGGAGGGGGTGCATAAACTACCGGGTATCTCGAAGTGCCGAGTGGCCTACTCATGGTGTTGAGGGAGGTTGCTCCGCTTCGGGTATTTGGCGGGTAGTTTGCCGCACCCGTAGGGGTCTTGGGTGGGGTATTGGCTATTCACCGCGACCGTGTAATCTGCTTTTCGTTACAGGCTCGTACGAACTGCGGATTCCTAGTATATCCAATGTATTCATCTGTGATCTGAAATGGCTATCATTGCAATATATATATCTATATATGATATTATTTAGGCGTTGCTTATGTTTTACAGCCGCGCTAGCCTAGCTCCCGCTCTGTCGTTAGTTAAGTAACCTAACGGGTAATGACGGGGCCCCGTGGCGAATGCGAATGGCATAAGCGTACGTCATATTTTGGTTGTTTTCTGCAATGGTAGGATTAAATGATGGGACGCATTAAAAGAAGTAATGCAAGAAAATAAATCAAGTAAAAGTCGTTGGAACACTTTCGAAAAACCACTCGGTTCTTTTCAAAACCAACTTTTAAATGCGGAGCTTGAGCCACTCCTTTTAAAAGCTATCTCGTTCCATCGATTATATCAAGTTCACTACGTTCAAGGTTTCGCCAAAACCATTCGTAGCCCTCCGTCATTTCACATGAATAGTTAATAGTATTCAAGCTATGTTTGTTGGCCAAAGTCAAGGCATAGTGATTGGTAGCTATTGGGTATTCATGTGCAGCATAGATAGATGCGTTGGTTTGGAACAGTCGTACTGCCTTGTTGGCCAAAGTCAAGGGTAAGTACGGGTGGATTCAAATTAACCTGGAGAACGACGGGTAGAACTTGACATGTGACTTATGATTTGTTGGCCAAAGTCAAGGTCATAAGAGCATGGGGAAAAAATCAACATCGGGAGTTTCATAAGTACTGAAACTTGCTAGAGTTGCATACCATTTGGAGTGTGATAATTCTGGTAGGATTCCTTCAGTTTCGTCACGCGATGATATTTGGATCCCGATCTTACTGTGAGTATATGCTACTCCTCGGGAAATTTCTCACTAAACGAACAATGCTATAAACCTAGTAGGTGTCTAGAAAGGTGTTAGCGGGGCTACGCCCCCAGGGAAAAGAGGTTCTTAAATTAAGGAACTTCGCGAAAGCGTTGGAAAACCTCCCTCGAAGTACCGACATTGGCCTGGCTGAACGGTTAAGCAAGTATTGTACGGTGAGATTGATCCTGACTAATTCTTCCTTTTTGGTTTGAGAAGGGATTCGAGAAACAGTGGGAGCCATCCTGTTTAGAAAAACTAAAAACCACACTAAACTTGCAAGAGCATCATGCTGAGTGTTTCTTCTCTCTCTCCTAATTGCAGCGACCAATCGACATGACCGGACTTAAGTTATTACTAGATAAAAATATACTGACAGGGCCAAACTACAAAGATTGGCTCAGGAATGTCAAGATGGCAATCACTTACGACAAGTTGGGGTATCTTCTTACCACCAAAGCTCCCCCTGTCCCAGGTCCTAAAACCAGCGTCGCGGATAATGAAATCCATAAGGCCTGGGAAATCGACTGCGCGAAGGCCAAGTGCCTCGTGCTTGCCTCTATGAACAACGAACATTAGAGGAGGCACGAGAATATGGACCTCGAATCCATATTTCTCCATACAAAAGAACTGTATGGAGAGCAATCTCGTATCGCAAGATACGAAGTGTCGAAGAAGTTGTTTTCGGCAAGATTGGCCGTCGGATCATCGGTAGCGGAACACGTGCTTAAGATGATTGGCTACATTGAGGAGCTCGCGGACCTTGGGACCACGTTGGAGAATGAGCTCTATACGGAATTGATTCTCCAGTCCCTTCCTTCCACTTACGCCCAGTTTATACTGAACTTCAACTTGCAAGAAAAGAAAGTTGAACTTTCAGAACTCCTCAACATGCTGAGAAGCGCAGAGGGCACCCTACAGAAAGGTAGGAAACATCCACTTTGTTTGTAGGAGGATCTTCTTCTTCTAGGTCCAAGGCGAAAGCCAAGGGAAAAAAGAAGAAAACCCCCACCAAACCAAGGGGCGGTGTTAGTAAAGTGGATACGAAGGGAAAGGCAAAAGCAACAAAGAAAGTGGGGAAGCTTGTGGATAAAGAAGAATGCTACTATTGTCATAAGAGTGGACACTGGAAGAAAGATTGCAGGGCTTGGAAGGCCAGAACAAAGGATCTGAAGCAAGTTGCGGCTTCAGCTTCAGGTGTGTATGTTATTGATAACTGTCTTTCAATAAACTCTATTTCCTGGGTATTGGATACCGGATCAGGATCTCATATCTGTAATTCTTTGCAGGTGTTGAGAAACCGTAGGTTTTTGAAGGCAGGTGACATGACCCTCAAAGTTGCAAACGGAGCTAGCATGGATGCTAAGGCCGTGGGGGACTATCACCTGGGAATGTCAGATGGACATGTTTTGGTTTTGCGTAATTGTTTTTTTGTACCCAACGCAACTTGTAATATCATTTCTGTATCTTTGGTTTCTAAAGAAGGTTATGAATTTGCGTTTGTAAGCAATGTTGTAAACATTCACCTTAATCAAGTTCTGATTGGGTCAGGTACATTGAGCAATGGTATATACGTATTAAACCAACCACAGATTTTCAATGTCCAGAATACACACAAAAGAAAGTCTCCAGAAATCAATCAGACTTTCTTATGGCATTGTAGACTGGGTCATATCAATGAGAGAAGGTTGACTAAGTTACATACAGAAGGATATTTAGATCCGTTTGAATATCAATCGTATGCCACTTGTCAATCCTGTCTCAAAGGAAAGATGACAAAGACTCCGTTCACTGGACACGAAGTAAGAGCGAGCGAGCTCTTGGGACTCGTACACAGCGACGTGTGCGGTCCAATGTCTACACATGCGCGAAGCGGTTTTTCTTACTTCATTACTTTTACGGATGACTTTTCAAGGTACGGATATGTCTTCTTAATGAAACATAAATCCGAAGCCTTTGGAAAGTTCCAGGAATATAAGAATGAAGTAGAAAAACAAACAGGCAAAAGTATCAAGACACTGAGATCTGATCGAGGTGGAGAATACTTAAGTGCCGAGTTCCTGGATTACTTAAAAGAGAATGGAATTCTCTCTCAGCTTACTCCTCCATACACTCCGCAACATAACGGTGTATCGGAGAGACGGAACCGAACCCTATTAGATATGGTACGGTCCATGATGAGTAACGCTGAGTTACCGCGATCATTCTGGGGGTATGCGCTAGAATCAGCTGCATACCTTTTGAACCGAGTTCCCACTAAGACTGTGCCTACCACACCATATGAAATGTGGTGTGGGAAGAGGCCCCATCTTAATCACATTAAGACATGGGGAAGTCCAGCTTTCAAAAAGCAGCATGTGGACAAACTCGAGGCACGCTCAGTACAGTGCAAGTTCATGGGATATCCAAAGAACTCCAAGGGATATTTCTTCTACTGCGAAAAGGAACAAAAGGTTTTTGTTTCTCGCCATGCCTACTTCTTGGAAACTGAGTTTTTGGAAAACCAGATAAGTAGGAGCACAGTAGAACTGGATGAAATTCCAGAACCACGAGCTATTACTGAAAGCTTAGTAGAACCAGAGGGTTCAAAAGAACAGGACATTCCTACGCCGCTCCGCAGGAGTAGTAGGCAGTCTCATCCGCCCGAGAGATACTACAGTTTCCTCATAGACGGGGATAGAGAGGATTACATCATAGATTATGATGAGCCTACTAGATTCCAGCAGGCCGTTCAGAGCGTTGACTCGGTAAAATGGCTGGATGCAATGCGGACCGAAATGGAGTCCATGTACACCAACAAAATATGGACGTTGGACATTGCTCCAGACGGGGTAAAACCCGTAGGATGCAAGTGGATCTTCAAAAGGAAGATTGGTGTAGATGGACAGGTTGAGACCTATAAAGCTAGACTTGTTGCAAAGGGTTTTCTTCAAAGACCTGGTTTGGACTATGACGAAACCTTTTCTCTAGTGGCTATGCTGAAATCCATTCGGATCCTTCTTGCCATTGCTGCCTTCCACGATTATGAGATTTGGCAGATGAACGTAAAGACCGCTTTTCTGAATGGAAATTTAGAGGAGTGTGTCTATATGGACCAGCCAGAGGGTTTCATTCAGAGTGGGAGCAGCGGAAAGGTGTGCAAGTTGCTTAAGTCCATCTATGGACTAAAGCAGGCATCGCGGAGTTGGAACATCTGTTTTGATGAGACAGTCAAAGACTTTGGCTTTATCAAAAATCCAGATGAACCATGCATCTATAGTAGATTTTTAGCAAGAACTGTCGTATTCCTCGTTTTATACGTGGATGACATTCTTCTGATAGGAAATGACATACCTATGCTACAATCTGTCAAGGGGTTCATGTCACACAGGTTCCCCATGAAAGACCTGGGTGATGCCTCATACATCCTGGGGATCCGGATCCATCGTGATAGATCCAAGAGGATATTAGGACTTTCGCAGTCCAGGTACATCGACACCATACTGAAAAGATTCAGTATGGAAGATTCCAAGCGCGGTAACCTACCGGCTTGTCACGGGATCACCCTCTCTAAAGAGATGTCTCCCAAGACTGATTTGGAGAAGGATCGCATGTCTATTATACCCTACGCTTCTGCGGTAGGCTCTATAATGTATGCGATGTTGTGTACCAGACCGGATGTAGCTTATGCACTGTGTGTGGTAAGCCGGTATCAGTCAAACCCTGGGAAGAAACACTGGATAGCGGTAAAGACCATTCTCAAGTACCTGAGAAGGACTAAGGAGATGTTCTTGGTGTATGGCGGAAAAGACCTCCAGATCGAGGCCTTTGCTGAGTGACAAGGATGATTCCAAGTCCATGTCGGGTTTTGTCTTTACCCTCTATGGAGGGGCGGTGTGTTGAAAGAGTTCCAAACAGGAAACCATTCCTGACTCGACTATAGAAGCGGAATACATCGCTGCATCTGATGCCGCAAAAGAAGCCGTCTGGATGAGGAAGTTCTTGAAAGAACTTCAGGTGGTTCCGTCCATTGTTGATCCAATACCTCTGTATTGCGACAACAACGGGGCTATAGCTTTAGCGAAGGAACCCAGGTCCCATCAGAAATCCAGACACATCTTGAGGTGGTATCACCTGATCAGGGAGATCGTGGATCGCCAGGAGATCGAGGTTCGGAGGGTTGCTTCAGAAGATAAAATTGCAGATCCATTCACCAAGGCCTTGCCCCAGACTCAGTTCGAGCGGCTGATCGAGATGATAGGTCTTCGATACGCCAGTACATGGCCTTAGTGCAAGTGGGAGATTGTTAGTGTATATGCCCTAGAGGCCATTACTGTATCATACTAGTTTTATATTACTTAATGGAAGCTTGGGATATTCACAGTTGTATAAACAATCTTGCTCAAAATGGTAGTATGCTACTTGGTTTGTTTCTACTTTAATGTGTACATGTGTTTATTTTATTATATCACCTATATGCATTAGTGGAGCCCTTAGGATCTTTGCTTGATTACCAGCGTTGTGATGGCAGTCACACTCATGGGGGCTGGGTAATCCATAAGCACATCCTTATACAGGTCCCTAGTCGCAGGACTATCGAGACAGGGCATCGATACTCCGGAGTAGACTAGCGTATGCGCTTCTCATCCCAGCAGGGGAGACGGTCTGTCCCACAGCCGTCAGTACGTCGTACTTGAGATAGTATGAAGGTGCTCGTTAGGTTACGAGTACACTGGACAGGACTCGTCGGGAACTGACTGGTTGGTATTATACCTATCTTCAGTTGTCAGTTCCCAGGTGATATGAGTACAGCTTAGTCCGCTGACTTGACACTGTCACTTCGCCTCGAGTGTGTTCCCATTGTACTTTGATTACTACCCTACCACGGCTCAAAGGAGTCGTGCAAACAGGTAGTAGTTGGGTGCAGTCCCGAAGCACTTGGAGGCAGTGACGGTTAGACAGGATTCGTCTTTCCCGGTATTGGGGGTTGACATCGTGCTGTGTCTAGGAGAGCCATACACGAGTAGTCCCTGGCCAGGGAAAGCGAGATACACCGGTAGGCTTCCAGTGTTATCTCAGGGTGTTTTGGGCTTCACTCCGACACGACTTGTACCGCTATTAGGGGACTGACATTTACCGCCCCCCTAGGCCCGCCATGCGATGTATCAGACGAACAGACCGGACTGTACGGAGACTGTCACATTCAGGCTCAGTAGGAGTTCAGATGGGTTTCACCTCGTCAGTCTTCTTGTCGGCATCTACCTAGGGACCGTTACGCACAGCTAGTGCCGCTTGCGGTCTGTGGTTAAACCCACTGCCAGCGTAGTGTCGAGTCTTTAGAGTCCCACACAGAAAGCTATTCGCTTTTAGGAAAAAAAGTAGAGGTCGCATGGTTTTGCGACAGGGTTCGATCACATCCGTACACTTGTGCACGTTTAGTGTCCGGACAGTTGACACTAACGGGCTTTGGTTTAAGCCAGATCCTAGTGTACGTTTTGGGATTGATTTTATCTCGTATGTATTCGTGTTCCTCAGAACGCGGATGCGGGTGTGTATGCACAGTTGACAGAAAAACAGAGGCAGAGGATTCTCATTAGGGTTGTTGACTGTTGACTGTTGACCATTGACTTTTTGCTAAACCCTAATGAGAATATGATATATGATTAACAATAATATTAATTAAGTATTATGGTGACATGGTTGTTGAGGGGTTGACTTTGTTGACCGGTTGACTAGGTTGAACTAGTTGACCATCATCATGACAATAGCTATCATTTCATGGCAAAGACTTTTGCTTGCTTGTTTATCTTGTGCAAAATGAGTGCATGAAATGATATGGCTATTTTGACTTAAACCATCACATAATACTTGATTGCTATTATTGGTTATGATGGCTTTGGATTATGAGAGCCAAGAAAGAAAAGTCTTGCTCATTCTCTCATTTCCTTTCTCTCTCTTGGCTTGAGCTCTCATCCTCTTCCTCTTGCTCTCCCTCTCTCTAGTCTATGGTTCACTTGTCTCATGTGTTGAGAAGCAAGAACCATAGAGAAAAATCCCAACACACTCTCCTCTACTCACTCTAGTTCATAAGGTTTAGCAAACCGAGTGAACTAGTTTCTTCAAAGTTCGAAGAAGAAGCCAAAGGTAGAAGCTTTCGGGTGGATCGATTTTCGGCGCAAGGAGACGACGGGGTGAAGCCGATTCGTACACCATCGAGGGTTGAAGACGAAGGAGTTCAAGAAAGAAAGGTATAACACCCTAACTGAGTAGTTAACAACTCCTAGTTAGGTTGTTAGGTAGATAGTTTAACAAAGATCCGTTTTGAGTCCATGTTGCCACCTCTCGAAAATCGTTTTTCATCAAATTCCGCAAGCCCGTAAGTACCGGGAGAGATAGCATGGACTTACACTAACTACGTTTGACCGACGCACCAACTCCAATCATACTCTCAAGTGTTTGTCACGTGGCTAACTTTAAAGAAGATCCAAGCTTTATATGTGAAGAAGAATGATGGGTTTTGGTTTATAAATGAGTTTGTGTGAATTATTTGTGATTTTTGAGGATTTATTTTGGCTTGAAATTGTAGAAATGAGATGAGAAGAGAGAAAGGCTACAAGGGGAAGGGGGCTCGGCCATTCCAAGGAGGGGGGATATTTTGTGGATGTGAGTGGAAAAAACAAGCTAAAAACAACATTAAATGCTAATTAATGCAATGCCACCTCTTAATCTATTTCATTATCTAATTAAAATTTTCTTTAAATCACACAAATATCTAGATATTTTGGTTGGATATTTTCAAAGATGGATTAGTGCTAATCTAGTGATTAACTTAACATAGGTTCAAATTAGAATTAATTAACTCAAGCAAAAATATAATTATCACTAATTAAGTGCATAATTAACAACCCTAAATAATATTTTAATTAGGGAAAAATATTAAAATGCACCAAAATTACAAGTGGCTTACAAAAACCCGCAAACAAGCAATATTCTAGCTAAACTAGGTGTAGTGAATTCTATACTGCAAAAAGATCGCTTCTAGGTTTTTACGAAAAATACCGACTATTTTACCCTAAAACGGAAAAATTCGCAAAACGTTTTCTAAAACGTTAGAGTGTATGGAGGAGTAAGCTGAGAGAAAATTCCATTCTCTTTTAAGTAACCCAGGAACTCGGAACTTAAGTATTCACCAGCTCGATCAAATCTAAGTGTCTTGAGACTTTTGCCGGTTTGTTTTTCCACTTCATTCTTATATTCTCGGAATTTCTCAAAGGCCTCGGATTTATTTTTCATCAAGAAGACATGTCCATACCTAGAGAAATCATCCATAAAAGTAATGAAATAGGAATAACCACTTCATGCATGTGTAGACATTGGACCACACACGTCGTTGTGTATGAGTCCCAAGAGCTCTCTCGCTCTTACTCCGTGTGCAGTGAACGGAGTCTTTATCATCTTTCCTATGAGACAAGATTGACAAGTTGCATAAGACTGATATGCGAATGAATCCAAATATCTTTCACTATATAACTTCGTCAACCATATTTCATTGATGTGACCCAGTCTACAATACCATAAGAAAGCCTTATTTAATTCTGGAGACTTTCTTTTAAGTATGTTCTGGACGTTGAAAACCTGAGCTTGATTTAATATGTATATACCGTCCTCTAGTGTACCTGACCCAATCAAACTACGATTTAGGTGGATGTGGACCACATCGTTTACAAATGTAAAATCATATCCTTCTTTAGAAAGTAAAGATACAGATATGATATTACAAGCTAGACTAGGTACATACAAACAGTTATATAAAATCAATATCTGCTCACTTGTCTATCCTAGGTGATATTCCCCTACGGATACAGCGTCCACGCTCATTCCGTTAGCAACCCTGAGAGTCATATCACCTGCCCTGATAACTCTACGGTTTCTCAAAGCTTGTAATAAATTACAGATATGAGACCATGATCCGGTATCTAGTTCTCAGGAAGTATAGTTAATTGACATATAGTTTTCAATCACAAACATACCTGAAGTCGAAGCCACAACGTGCTTCGGATCCTGAATTTTGGCTTTCCAAGCTCTGCATTCCTTCTGCCAATATCCTTTCCCGTAACAATAGGAACATCCCTCCTTCCCTACTGTTAGCCTCGAAAACTATTGCCCTGCCCTTTCTTCTACCTTACTGACACTGCATATCGGCTCGCCACAACGTGCTTCGGATCCTGAATTTTGGCTTTCCAAGCTCTGCATTCCTTCTGCCAATATCCTTTCCCATAACAATAGGAACATCCCTCCTTCCCTACTGTTAGCCTCGAAAACTATTGCCCTGCCCTTTCTTCTACCTTACTGACACTGCATATCGGCTCGGTGGAGGTCTTCTTCTTCTCACCCTTGACTTTCGCCTTGGGCCCAGAAGAGGAAGATTCCCCAATAAGCAGAGTGGGTGTCTCCCTGGTTTCCTTCAAGGTGTAAGTCAAAGGTAGGGAATGTAGAATTAAGTCAGTACTTGACTCGTTCTCCAACATGGTCTCCAGGTCCGTGAGCTATTTAATACAGCTAGTTATCGTAAGGACGTTGTCCCCTACAGATGACCCGACAGCCAATCTCGCTTGAAGCAATTCCTTCGAGATCTCATATCTTGCGATACGAGATTGCTCTCCATATAAACCTTTGTTATGGAGGAAGATGGAAAGTAAGTCCATCTTCTCGTGCTGCCTCTGGTTTACACCATCTACTGAGGCCAACATGAGGCACTTGGCATTCGCACTGTCTTACGGATATCTATATTCGTGACGGTAGAAACTGGACCTAGGACGGCGGGGGCTTTAGTAGTAATGAGAGGTGGTCCAGCTTTTCATAGGTAATGGGCATCTGGACAAACCTTTACCAGTCAATATAGTATAACTCAGTCATTTTATTATCTAGCTGTAATCTATGTCTGGTAACCTGGTCGCTACAAATAGGAGAGAGAGGAGAAAACACTCAGCATGATACTCTTGCAAGTTTAGATTGGTTTTTAGTTTATCTAAACAGGATGGCACCCACTGTATCTTGAATCCTTCCTCAAACTATAAAAGAAGAATTAGTCAGGATTAATCTCACCCTGCAATACTTGCTTAACCTTTCAGCCAGGTTGGTGTTGGTACTTTGAAGGAGATTTTCCAACGCTTTCGCAAAGTTTCTTAATTACATAACCTCTTTTTCCTGGAGGCGTAGCCCTGCTAACACCGTTCTAGACACCTACTTGGTTTATAACATTGATTGTTTTAGTGAAAAATCTCCTGAGGATTAGCATATACTCACAGTAGGATCGGGATCCAAATATCATTGTGTGATAATCCTGAAGGAATCCTACCAACATTATCACACTCCAAATGGTATGAAGCACTAGCAAGTTTCAGTTTCCTTAGAAACTCCCGATGTGGACTTTTGCCCCATGCTCTTATGACCTTGACGAAGGCCAACATATCATAAGTCACATGTCAAGTTCTGCTCATCATTGTCTAGGTTAATTTGAACCCACCCATACATACCCTTGATGAAGGCCAAAATAGTAGTACAACTGTCCCAAACCAACGCATATATCTATATTACAGATAAATATCCAGCAGCTACCAATCACTATGCCTTGGCGAAGGTCAAAATACTTAGCATGAATACTACTGAATATTCAACTGAAATGACAGAGGGATACAAATGGTTTTAGCGAAACCGTGAACGTAATGAACTTGATTTAATCGAAGGAACCTGATAGCTTTAAAAAGGAGTGGTTTAAGCCCAGCATTTAAATGTTTGCTATTTTGAAAAAACTGAGCGATTTTAAAATTTGTTCTAACGATTCAGCTTTGGTTTGTTTTCTTTGCATTAATCTAATGCATTCCCATCATTTACACCTATCATTACAGAGAGAAACGAAAATATGACGTACACTTATGCCATCCGCATTTGCCACTGGGCCCCGTCTAACATCGTTAGGTTACTTAACTAACGCTAGAGCAGGGGCTGGACTAGCACGGGTGTAAAACATAAGCAACGTCTACTATATAGCATATATTTAATAATAACCATTCGTCTCACGCAATAATAGGCATTCCAGATCACAGATGAACATATTGGATATACTAGGAATTCCGCGTTTCGTTTAAGACTATAACGAAAGACGGATTCCACGGTTGTGATGAATAGCCAAACCCCACCGTAGACCCCTACGGGTGCGGCAAAATACCCGCCAAATTCCCGAAGTGAATCAATCTCACTCAACAAAGTGAGTAGGCCACTCGACAATTCGAAGAACCCTGTAGTTTCTGCACCCCACCTTGGGTCTATCCTAGGAGCAGAAAACAGTAAAAGAAATAATACAACGGTGGCGACAACCTCAACCTGGATGTGCCCCGCAAAAGAATATTGCATCACTTTATAATTACATCGAATGAAAGAAAACCCTCTTCTCACATCCCCAGCTATTCATTCACGATGATCCAATAAAGTTCATATACACAAACCAACAAGAACAACAACACAAATATGTGCAACCCCCACTAATCGACGTATAGCTATTAGCGGACGTTTCGAAACACATATAACAACAAATGAATCATGTTGAACTACGTTAAAACTACGACTTCGAAATACTCCGTATTGCCACAGCAGAGAATTAACAGTATGATCAAAATTGGAAAAATCAAACACCACCAGAAACCCTAAATCCAAGGAACTAGAACACAGACCAAAATTCAAAGCATTCCCACTTCATTGACCAGGTGAGGCCGGTTATTTTGCTATTATGGCCGGCAAAAAACAGGTGAAAATTCCTCGTTTTGGTGTGTGTTCATCTCACAAGAAGTAGAGCACTCTGCAACTGTTTAAAAAAAAAATTTTAGAGCCTCCGAAAAATTTGACAGAAACTTGGATTCATGTTCCGATGTTATGGAGTTATTTAGGTTTCGTAGTTTTTCACGTTGTCTAAACTATTAGCTAAGGTTTAGTAGGCTCTAATACAACAGTAAGTTGATGTCGCGCACCCCACGGGTTCGCGGGGAGGCGGAATACGTAAAAAACGATTTTTACGGGCTTCGCAACACCGACTTGAACTCCAGGATCGATGCTAAACCCTAGCTAGCAAACTACTATGAGGTTAACTACTCGGATAAAAGTTATACCTCAGGATAATATGTCCTTCGGGTCTTCTTTTCTGTCCTTCACCTCGTCATAAGCTTCGAGGATCGTAACGGATCGATGCTTCCTCGTCGGCCTCCTCGCGTCAAAGACGGTCCACCCGATAGTCTATAGTCCGAGCTCCTACCTCAAATCCGAGTTAACTACGACATCTAGTTCGCTAAACTAGATGTCTTAGATGATGTAGAGAGTGAATATGGATTAGTATGTCTCTAAATACCCTAAGACTCTCAACACATGAGAGGATTAATGTTAGAGGAAGAAGAAGGTGACTTGAGGAAAAGCTAGTGAAAGAGAAGCAAGTGAGTGATATGGCTCATTTGTCATGAATAGAATATGAAGCATACCATTAATTCAAGTGAGAAAATATCTCACCAAAATATCAAGCATGCTTCACAAAATATCTAGTGGTGAGTCATGCCATGAGTCACCAAGAGCCACGTTTCACTTAATGCAAATCTCCACATCATTTCTTCCACCTCATTAAGGTTTTAACCAAAATATTAAAACCCTAAAATGAGGTGTCTTCTTCTAGAAGAATTCCCGAGTGAATTACGAGAATGCCCCTCATCCGTATATACATACCCGTATCCGTATTCCGAAAAATACGAATACAATGAGAAAAAAATAATCCATCATTATAATACTAGGATATGGTTTAAACCAAATCCCACTAGTATTATCCGCCCGAACATCATACGTGCACAAGTAAATGTATGTGATCGAAGTCCTCCCGTAAAACCATACGGCCTCTAGATCTTTTGCCCGATGCAGGGAAACCCTCTGTCTGGGACTTTGAAGACTCGACACTATGCTTGCAGTGGGTTTAACCATAAGCCTCAAGCGGTACTAGCTGCACGTAACGGCTACCCAGGTATCTGTCGATAAGAAGGTCGATGAGCAAACTCATCCGAACTCCTATTGAGCCCATCTGTGACAATCTCCATATAGTCCGGTCTGTTCGTCTAACTGTATCGCATATAGGGCCTAGGGGTGGTAATCGTCAGACCCCTAATAGCACAATAAGTCGTGTCGGAGTATAGCCCAAAACACCCTGAGAAACTACTGGAGTACCTAACAGTAAATCTCGCTTGCCTTAGCCAAGGACTTTGTGTAATGGCTTTCCAAACACAGCGCGATATCAACCCTCAATACTGGCAGAGCAAATCCTATCTAACCGCCACTGCCTCCAAGTTCTTCGGGGTTGCACCCGACTACTACCTGTTTGCACGACACCTTTGAGCCGTGGTAGGGTAGTAATCTAAGACAATGGGAACACACTCGAGGCGAAGTAGCAGCGTCAAGTCGACGGACTAAGCTGTACTCATGTCACCTGAGAACTGCCACCTGGAGATAGGTATAATACCCACCAGAAGCTCCCAACGAGTCCTGTCCGGTGTACACATAACCCAATGAGCACCCGCATACTATCTCCAATACGACGTACTAATAGTTGTGGAATAGACCATCTCCCCTGCTGGGATGAGAAGCGTATACACTAGTCTACTCTGAAGTATCGATGCCCTATCTCGATATTCCTACGACCAGAGACCTGATAGGATATGCTTATAGACTACCCAACCCCCTCTAGTATGACTACCATCACAACGCTGGTAATAAAGCAAAGATCCTAAGGGCTCTACCAATATGTATAAGTGATATGCTGAAACACATGCACATATTGAGGTAGAAACAAACTAGGTAGCATACTACCATTTCGAGCAAGACTTTTACTGTATCTGTGTATATCCTAAGCTTCCAATATGTAATATACAAACCAGTATGATAAAATTATGGCCTCTAGGGTATATAACACAAACAAAATTGTCCATATTCTTGAGTCCAAACTTCTGAATGTTGATACCCTATTATACGCACTTGCACACATCTTGAAACTTGGGATTGTAGAGGATACCTTCAAATGCCCTTGTCTAAAAGCCTTAGTATGAAAAAAAATATAAACAAGAATATAAATGACATATGAAATATAAAAGGTGAAGAAAAATGATCAATTGTTTTGTAATTACTTAAGGCAGCAGAAAAAAAAATATAGCAAGGGTGCCTTATCACCTAGTGCCTTAGACCACTGATTTGGGAGTCACTGCTAAGCCTTAGGTGTTGCAAGACTAGGATATTGCTAATTATGACTAAAAAATAAGCATATTTGGTAATCGGTTGGTTAGTACCTCAGTAAGTATTAACGGTCGCATGAAAAATGTGTGAGCAAAACCCTCAAAAATATTCACTGACTAAAAAGTACTAAGGAAGATGGATAAGAGTATGATAGCTTGAATTGAATTCTCTAAGTATATGGGTGTCTTTTACACACACGTAGGGGTATATGATCGATGTTTGGAAGAAAGGTAGGGAGGAAGACTAAAGGCGATGTTTTATTGAGGGATGATGTGATTTCTGACATTTTTCATGACTATTAAGATAGGGCTCATGGCAACTAAAATGTTAGTGTAGTTTGAAACTCTTATTTTAAATTTTTTCGTTTATAAGTTCCTTATCTTTGTATTTAATTTTCATCTTCTTTATTTTATTATGGGATTTTGTGGGTGTAATCTGCTGAAAACACTCAGGAGACAACAATCCTCTTACTAGGGACACCTCGAGGTTTAAAGGCTTGTTGCACGCACCTAGAGGTTTAAAGGCTTGTTGCACGTGCTAAGTGCAATCGTGTTTCCTATGAAAGTGTGCTACTTAGATTTTTCTTTTTCCCTTTAATAACTAGTTTGCTCGGGACGATCAAAGATAAGTTTGGGGGTATTTGATTAGTCTAAAATATTGCACATTTGTATTAAAATTTTTCCTACTATTGTTAAGTGCTAAAAGGTGTAAATTGTAAATAGAGAATATATGTCGGTTTATTTGTAAAAGTTTAATATCATATGTTTCTACATCTCAGATCTTTTGCATCTTGGCATCACTTTCTTGAGCTGCTTTGATCTGATTGACAATTGTAGATTGAACTTGTAAGCTCATCAAATACGAAGCATTACATGGCATAACCACTTCTATCTCCATCCTGTCCAATTCCTATTGAAGTTTCCATTGTGCGGTGAGTCATTGATTGTTGCTGGCGACTAAGTGCATCGGGAACTACATTTACCTTCTCTAGATGATATTGTAGGTTGATGTCGAAATACGCCATAAGTTATAGCCATCTTCTCTGCCGCATATTCAGTTCCATCTGAGTAAACACATACTTCAGACTTTTGTGGTCCGTGTATATATCTACTCGTTCTCCTAGAAGATAATGACACAAAATTTTAAGTGCAAAGATAACGACCGCCAACTCCAAGTCATGTGTTGAATAGTTGCGCTCATGAACCTTCAGCTGTCTTGATGCAAAAGCTACAACTTTTTCATGCTGGTGTAGAACACATCTTAATCCCTTACCAGATGCATCACAATGTACAACGAAACCTTTAGATTGATCCGATATTACGAGAATAGGTGCTGATGTCAATCTTGACTTGAGTTCTACAAAAGCTTGTTCAAATGATTCTGACCACACGAATGCTTCATCTTTACGTGTGAGCTTGGTCAGGGGTGTTGCAATCTTCAAAAAGCCTTCTATGAATCTTCGGCAGATCCTGCTAATCCCAAGAAACTTCGAATGTCTTTCACGTGTCGGCTATTCGCTGACAGCTGATACCTTAGCTGGATCTACTGAGATTCCTTCCCCCGAAACAATGTGTCCAAGAAATCCAACTTGATCTAGCCAAAATTTCCACTTGTTGTACTTGGTATAGAGTTGATACTGTCGCAATGTCTCCAGGACAATCCGCAAATGCTCAGCGTGCTCTTTCTGATTCTTTGAATACATCAGGATGTCGTCGATGAAAATAACAACAAACCTGTCTAGGTACTCTCGGAAAACTTGGTTCATCAGATTCATGAAAATAGCAGGTGCATTGGTCACTCCAAATGGCATCACAAGAAACTCATAATGACCATAGCGAGTCCTGAATGCCATCTTCGGAATATCAGACTCTTTGACCTTCATCTGATGATAACCCGAACGAAGATCTTTCTTTTAGAAAATGCAAGACCCACTTAGCTGATCGAATAGATCGTCGATACGAGGTAGTGGATACTTGTTCTTTATCGTCACTTCGTTCAGAGCTCGATAGTCTAACACATTCTGTACGAACTTTCTTTCTTCTTCACGAGCAAAACTGGGATCCCCAACTTGAAGTACTGAGTCAAATCCACCCTTTCTTTAAAAGTTCGTCCAATTGAGTACGGATCTTCTTCAATCCTTCTGGACTTAACCCATATGGTGCTTTTATCACCGGTTGCGCACCAGGTGTTGGGGTCAAAATTTGCAACCCAGTTGACCGGGTCAAAGTCAAGGTCAACCCTAAGTGAGCGGGCCCAAGCCCAAGCAAGTGAGCCCATGCCCAAGTCGAGCCCCGTGGCCGGCCTTCCCCATGAGAAAATAAAAATCATGTAACAAATAATTTTGATGTAATTTTTTGTGCATGATTGTAAGAAAAATGGGCATAAAGCCAAATTTTTGTAAAGCCCATGGCTTGTGTGCAAAAGAAATGAGCACATGAGGCACATGATGGGCAAAATACCATTTTATAAAGCCCAAGGGGCTATATGTAAATGCGTAAGCCTATATAAGACAACATGATGATGAATAAAATATACACTTTTCATTTCTCTAAACTCTAGGGTTTTTGCCTCCTTCTTCTCCTTCCTGAAGGTTCTAAACCTTCTCCTTTCTTTTGAATTAAATCAAGAATTTTACTCTTCCTTTTCAAAAACTAAATAGTTTTTCACCACAAAACCCACAAAGGGGAGCTCAGATCTTCCATTAGATCTCAAAAAGGGGAGACTTTTAAGTCTCACCCCTTTTTCTCCAAGATCCATCCGATCAAGAGGAGGAAGAAGGAGACCCATCTCAAAAAATCCAACTTTGGACAAAATCCCAGTCAAGAGAAGATCCAAGACTCAAAAGAGAATAACCTCTGATGATTTTTAGGGAGTTCAACTCTAAAACCCAAATCCTCAAAGGAGTTTATCTCCTAATCCAGATCCTCAAGAGTTTGACTCCAAATCTAAATCTTTTGGAGTTGGTAAGGTAACCTGCGGTACTGCTGGCCCTCTCTGAATTACCACGGTACAATCCCGAACAATGTGATGTAGACTGCCACACCCGAAGCATCCATAAGACGGTCGCTGGCCCTCCTGGGAATAAGAACTGAATAACTGGCCACGTCCCGCGTCTTTGCTACTCTCCGAGTCTAAAGGAACTCTGCCTCGGCGTGCAAACCTCTGTCTCCGTGCTGGTACATCCGTACGAGTCATCTTCGGTTCTGGAACAACCGATGACTCAGCTAGACGCTTCTCCACCAATAGAGCTGCATCGACAGCTGCCGCATACATGTCGTAATGCTGAATGCTGATGGCTAGGAACAACTGGGTAAGCAGGCCTTGAACAAATCTCTTCACCCTCATCTCCTCAGTCGCCACCAGGTACGGAGCATACGCAGACAGCTCGGTAAACAAAACATCATACTCAGACACCGTCATCCCCGGAGTCTGACGTAACGACTCAAATTTGCGCGCTCGCGCATCCCTTACGCTCGGTGGAAGAAAACGGGTGAGAAACACCGTCACAAACTCAGCCCAGGTCATAGGAGCAAAACCCACGGCTCTGCCCCTCTCCAATGACTCAAACCACTTCTGAGCCAGACCCTCCAGCCGGAAACTCGCAAACTCTACCCATCTCTCGTCGGAACATCGGAGTGAGCGACAAATCCTGGCCATCCAGTTGATAAACGACTGCGGATCCTCATTAACATCTGTGCCAGTAAACACCGAAGGCCTCAGCCTCATAAAATCGGTCAGTGACACAGTAATAACCTCCGGAGCTGTAACTGCGACTGCCGGAACAGTAGGTACCATCGTGGTCCCTGCAACGGGTGGAACAACTGCCTGCTACTGCGCTCGGATGGTCTCTACCAAAGTCCCCACAATCCGGCGCAGATCCTGCATACCAGCTCCAATCATAGCAATATGCTCCGGTACAACAGGCGTACCGTCCTGGTCAGTCCTCGCCTCAGACGAGTCAACTCTGACCTCGGCCCTCGCGGCCGCTCTCTGTGCCCTCGTAGTCTTCGGTAGCATATAGGATGGAAATTGAAACAAGATTCGATATGGAAACGGAAATCGAATCACAAAGATGTATATCAATCACGAAAGGAATATCAATCAATAAGTCTTAAGGTCACTTAGGCAGAGTCCCGTGTCGTAAGTATGTCGCGGAACATATACACACTACGTCACCCTGCTTAAGCTACCTACTCCATCATACCAAAGTCATCCTACACTCCGAAAAGTAAAACCTAACGCTCTGATACCAACTTTGTCACAACCCAAGTTTGGCCCGTAACCGGCACTCAAACTACGTAACGTCAACAGGCGTACGCAACTCAAGTAAGCCGAAAACCCAGAAATCTAAACCACCCAAAACTAGATCAACGGAGAAAACATAGTTTAAAACATTTAGAAAATCACGAGTAAAATCTCTAACTCTAGTTTTCTTTCTTGAAAATTTAGGTAGCACCTCCTTTATAAAAACTAACCCCGAAAACTGGTACAACACAGATAAAATGTAAAGCATGCCAAATGGGAGCAAAATCACGCCCAATCAGCGGAGACAATCACCACAAGAAGTATACGATGCCAAAGCGAAGAAATAACAAAGGAAAGACTGCAATAAGAAGTAAACTTTCCAACATAACCGACTCCCACGAGCACGGCACCCAAAGTCACCAAAATAATACAAAACTGAATCCTCACAAGTCGTCTCTAAGTCATATACAACAGTGGTAGATGGAGAATACTAGATCCAACAAAAAGATATACAATGTACAAACAAATAACCTCAAACCCACCTAAAAGCAAAGGCCTCACTGCCTAATGTAGCGGTATCCACAAAAGTAGAGATAATAAGACGCCCTGCCGCGACTACTCTGAGGGAAAGTCCTGCAAAACACTGTGGCACAACGGGGGTGAGTTGCCAACTCGTGAATAGTAATTAACATCATACTATAATCGCAGGTATGCACGAACAACGATCTATTTATCACATGTAATCCGATAGCATAAGTATGATAAGTGGATATGCAACAATCATGTAAAGGTACATCAGCAGGGTACTACAACTACATGAAGCAATGCATATCAACATAATCCTGAGTATAGGATGATATAATATAAAATCTCATGCAAAAATCATCAGCATGGAAAACAAAACACCAGCATCCCTCACTGACACATCAAATCCTAAATCCTCAGGCACCGCATCCTTAGATCGGCCCTCACATCCTGTAAGTCACGTGGAACCTGAGTGTCTATCATCGACACGTGAAAAATCATGAAAACATATACCTGTAAGTATATATATATATAAGGATATCAACCACGTATGTCCACCGACGATACGTAAAAACTATGGAAACCTGAGTGTCTAACACCGACACTCGAAACATCCATAAAACCCGTGTCTAGCATCGACACGTAAATCCTCATAACTCAGGCGCTGTCACCATGACTGGCCCTGACGATATGTCGTACATCACTCCGGTCGGTATTCCCATGATAACCGCTGAGTCCAAATACAATCACCAGTAGGTAGTGGTCCTACCGTCAGGCTTATTGTCTACACCATGAAATCACCACTCGCCCCGGGGTACCAAATCGGGTCTACCATGTACCCGCAGACGGTGCCTCCCGCTCCTCGAATCGGGTATCACAAGCCAAATCTCATAACCGAGAAATCACATGGTGGACGCACTGAAATATCATATCAAGAGAAACCGGGTTTTCAAACAATACACAGTTTCTTGAAAATACCCCCACGGTCCTCAAATCCATAATCACATGAAATCCATATCTCAATGCGTAAAATCCATGTAAAACTGATATATGCAACATAAAACATCAATATGGGCATATAAAGGGAAAACCGCTCTTTAAATGAATCCAGCTTTTAAAATATATCTTGCGGTTCCAAAATCCTCCGAAAACAAATACAGCATTATATGAAGTGTACATGTAAGTGTAACAAGATTTAAGTATCTACATGTAAGCAACTGGGTATGATGCATTTCATAAGCGCAATGATCAACAACTCAATACCACATATCAAAACAATACCATTTGGGGTACATACAACTATAGCGAAAATATGCGGTGTTGTAACACTTCAAAAAAATATATAGTATTTTGGAAATTTTTATAATTTAATATTATTTTAATGAATATTTTAATATTTCGGTATAATTAAATACAGATAAATGGGAAAAATTATGGAAAATTCTAAAATAGGGTATTTTATGGAATTATGCCATTTTTAAGTTTTTATGAATAATTATATGCTAATTTAGTGCTAATCGCGATTAAAAATCACTAATCGGTTTTTTTGCATTTTTGTGCAAAACATGCACATATCATTTTTCTTTTACACTTGTGCATTTCTATCATGGTTGTTTTGGGTTTACTATTTATGTGAGAAGGATTTAGAGGGAAAAGAGAAAAAGAAAAAGAAAAGAAAGGGAAAAAAGATATACTATTAAGGTATGGGTGAGAGAGAGAAAAGGGTGGGTTTCCTTCGACCTAGACTTAGCCATTCCTCTTCCTTCTTCACTCATCTTTCTCCCTCTTCAGCCCCTTGCTGCTGCTGCTGCTTCCTTCACCTCCCTCCCCCTCTTCACCTCCTCAAATCACCTCATTAAACACTCCAAAACCCTCTCTTCATTTCACAAAAATTGTACACAAGCTCACAAGCATGCCTTTGGACCAAGAAAGTAGTCATTTTGGCGCTGTTGAGAATTCATGAGGGTCTTATGAGGTAATTCCTTCACAATTAGAGTTGTATTTCTTGTGCTTAAGGCTCAATTCAAGTTTGAAATCGATGTCGGGCAGTTTAGTGCACTTTGGGCATTATTAGAGAGGGTTAAGGTTTGATTGAGTTGAGATTGTGTAATTAGGCTTTAAAGATGACCTTAAACCCGTCCCAATTGATAGAAACCCAGACCAACCCAACTGAAACCCAAAATACGGAATTACGGAACTTTTCATGTCGGTTTGTGACGACTTTGAGGGTGCAGGGAAATCTGGAGTGAACCGGGACCAAAACGAGATAAACAAACAACTCCAGGGACCAATTTGAGACCATGTGAGACCACCCTGACCATACGAGACCCCAATTCCATGGGAAAACCGAGGAGGCGGGATTTCCTGGGGGAGTGTCCGGCCATGGGGTTTGGGAATGGGTCCAGGTTGCTTCAGTAGGTCATATACACCCTATACTTCATCCCAGTATTGTTTGTGCACCTAGTTTGGACCTGAACTAAAATCTGGGGCATGTTTTCTTGGTTTCTGCCTTGTATTTAGTGTTGTTTATGAATTCAAGTTTTGATATTTGGTATTGTATTTGATCGCTTGACGTTTGTACGTCTATATCAGGTGTTATTTGGTGGTTTTAAAGGCGTACCCATAGGTTCTAACCTATAGGCCTTTAAGCATGTCGTTAAGTTTTCGTGTGTCGTTTTAGTTTTGATTTGGTTTTAATGCGATACGATACGTGTGATATGTAGGTACACCACGATGATTCGAGACGATGAAGATGATGATGGCGAAATCGACACCGACACGCAAGATTCAAGGTGAGTAGATTATATCTACGGGGGAAGTCGGGTGGATGGCGTATAGCACCTCCGCAGTCCGAAGTTGGTATACTATATATGTAGATATTATATATATAGGATAGCTTATAGTGTGTTGCAGATATTGTGATTAGATGTACTGTAGTTAGATTAGGGCGTAGAAGTAAACTAGTATAGTTCCTAGTTGCGAACCCCAGAATAGGTTTACACCCACATGCACACACATGCTTATTGCTATACTTATACTGTGATGATGAGGATAGTGGATGACATTGGAGATGAGTCGATGATATTAGGAATAGTGCCATGAGATCGGTGATATGATGTGATTCGTATTTGGATACGACATGTTATTTTTAGCGGGCCTTTGGACGTGTGTTTCACACACGCATTCATTTTTAGATAGATGGTATCGATTTGTACTAGACTTAGATCAGTACCCCAGATTATGTGATATGATGATAAGGATACCCGATAATTGATGAGATAAATATGATATTGACCGGTACCCAACTATTGGGATGCCGTACGACGATTTACCGTACGAGCTTTATATTGATGATAGATCCGCACTCATGACTCGAAGACGTCAGATGATATACTGTATCGTACGCGATACTATTGAAGCGGGATCACCGACTATTATATTTATATTTATATATATCGACTCAGATTTAGGTGGTTTCCATACACCTCCCGATTGACTTGATAGTTAGATGTAGATTACTTAGTAGACATTAGACTAGACCCGAGTCATACCTATTTCAAACTAACGAATCGAGAGTATTTCAAAGATAGGAAAAATGGACTCTACGGACATTTTCAAAGAAGCATCCTTTCATAAACGTCGTAGCCCTTATTTTACCAAAAAACTCGATTCGTCTTATTTAAAATGGCATAACTGCTTGACATATACATATGGATGTAGATTCTTCACTGTTGCGTTGATTATTCGATTCCGCATATTCTTACAGTTTGCATCGCATCGCATTGCATGTGTTAAACTGATTATTGTTATACAAATCCATGTTGTTAGGACACCACACCATTATCGATGATGCGTATGTTCCACGTACACTTACTTGCCGGCTCACACACTTCATCATCGATAATTGCCATGTCACTACACTGTAGTACTGTTGCATTCAGGATATGAACCTTGCATAGCATACTTGTGTACCTATATACGATATACTCATACTTGTGCACATATTTACTGTACACTCATACATGTCCACATACCTATTGTACACACATATGTATTCGCAAATACATAGATGATTCTGGCTTGATTAGAGATTTGGGAACCGCAAGATACTCTTTAAAATTGATCCCTTTTAAAAGAGCGGTTTCCCTCAATATGTGCATATTACTATTCCATGTCGTATGATACACTGATATGCTTACATTTCTTTTACATGTCGCATACATCATGCTTTTTGATTATACGCATTGAGATATGTTGTTTCCATGATATTTCTGGATTTGGGAACCGTGGGAATTTCAAAGAGAGTATGTAATTGTTTTAAAAACCCGGTTACCCTTGATATGATATTTCAGTGCGTCCAGCATGTGTTTTCTCGGTGCTGAGAGCGACATGTGAAACCCAATTCGAGGAGTCGGATGATCCGTTTGCGGGTACATGGTGGACCCGGTATGGTTCCCCGGGGCAAGAAATATTTTTCGTGGAGCAGACGATGAGCCAGCAGGGTGGCGAGTACCTACCGGTGATTGGTTGGACCTGCCGGTTATCCGGAGGATACTGACCAGAGTCGATAGTTGGATATGGGACGACCCGTACTGCCGGGGCCGAGGGCCGATTCCGCAGACGGAGCCCGATATATGAGGATTTACGTGCCGATGCTAGGCACAGGTTTCATGATGTTTTCGAGTGTTGATGCTTGATACTCTGGTTCCATGATTTTGATATGTTGCGAGCGACACATGTTGATTTATATCCTCATATTTCCATGCATATGCTTATGATATTTACATGCATGATGTCTATTGTCATTGGGTGATACGTGGACGAGATCCACATACATACAGTCATTGATTACATAGTTGGATGATATCCACATACTACTAGACTTCACGTTATAGTTGACATTGATTCATATTGATTACATTGATCATACCTCATATTTATGACATGTTATTACCTGAGGCACTGGCACGAGCACTTGGCACTACACTCATATATAGATGTTACATTGCCACCTTATCATGCTTCAGACTTATTCATTTGAGGATATATTATTACTGATCGTATTGACCTAGGATTATGTCATGCATTCGATTTCTGCTTGTAGATGTTTTCTATTCATGAGTTGGCAACTCACCCCCGTTGTGCCACAGTTCTTACAGGTTTTGATGTACAGGTTCCATGGCGGCATTTCTGGCACACTGCTTCCTTTGCGGGCGATTTGCTTTGGTAGGGGGGTTCTTTTGCATCAGAACCACCATTGTACATGTATTATTCATTGTATCTAGGAATTCCATCAACCAAAATTGGTATATTGTTCAGACTTAGAAACCAGTTATGTATTATTTCGACCTTAGAGTCGCGCGTTGTAATATTACGGTTTTCATGCTGTTTGAGTTTTTTTTTGAGTTTTGATCCTCGCCCTTCGGCGTTGTATATTATATTGTTTGTGTGGTTGTGACCGTCGATTTACAAAGAGCTAGCTCCCGCTTGGGAATGCCTTTTATCATTGCATATTTTTTTTATTCTTGTTATACCCCGTTCGGGGCCAGTATTTACAAAGGAAACTCTGCCGAAATTTTCAGAAAAGACTATAGATTTTAAAAATGCATATTCGGCTTACTTATATGAAAACCTTGTTTTTAAAACATGTTTTCCTTACTTCTTAAAAACTAGTTTCTTATTTACTCCTTAAAATGGTTTTAGATTTCTGGGCTTTTGGCTTACTTGAATTAGATGGGGTCCTATAGGCTTCATATGATTCAAGTGCCAGTTACGGGCTATTTCGGGTCGTGACAAAGTTGGTATCAGAGCGCTAGGTTAAGCTTGGTTCGAGTCTAAGTTTGACTATGTGGAGCCTAGAGCGTTTATATATATACAGAACTTAGGCTTGACCTTACGGAACTTAGACTTAGTCGAGGGGGTATTAGACCCGAACTTTCGTCGCGTAGGATGACCCATTGTTAATGGAGTAGGTAGCTTGAGTAGAGGGACGTACCGTACGTATGTTCCCCGGCATACTTATGACACGCCATTCCGCTTAAGAAACCTTAAGATGTACATTTCCTAGCATAGTATTATATTCATTCCTATAATCTATCTTCATCGATACTGGTTATGATTTTGCTGCTACGATTACATGGGCAGAGAGAGCTACGGCTGGAGTTGCGTCAGCATGAGCTCGTCGCAGACGAGGACTGACCAGGACGTGATTCCAGAGACATACGATTGCATAGAGGCGTCGTTTTGTTGAGTTTTCGCGCCATGAGCGTTTGACAGATCGCTTTTATGAGATTTCTTGGACGTGCTGATCAGTACCAGAAGATCAGGCTACTGCTAGAGGCCAGCCAGAATGTGATGACCATCGATTTATCGCTTATTCATGATGATTGAGGCGCTGTTCAGCGTACAGACGAAGGAGCCGTTGTTGCTGCAAATGACGAGATATCGCCCAGAGATTGGAGCTACTGTAGCATGAGCATATACTTAGAGATGTGATGGAAGGTCGCTAGTCACCCAAGGAGGAACGACTAGGACATGTGGTTCGTTTGCTTACCCCGATGCAAGGTTATCAGATAGATTGATTCCAGCTAGAGACGACTTCACGCAGATTTGTTGAGAGTCGATAGAGGCGATTGGATGTCAGAAACCCATATTCCAAGTTTAAAGTATTCGGAAAGAAGTACAAGCAATTCTATGGACCCTCTAAAAGAATGAAACCCTAACTCGACATAATGATCGTGTGAAAGCCTTTGAACCTTAGGGTTTGCGGCAGTTCCACGGCGCCATTAGTGAGGCTTGGGTTTGCCCATCTACGGCTGGACCACTGATGCTGTGGTATGTGCTCGATACTATTAAACTGTACCCAAGATGTTGATCTCTTGGGGGATTATGAGGTTTTGACGAATCGATCGAATGGTTTGACTTCATTCGGATGCCATGTGATGGGACACATTGCTTGGGAGACTCCAGCTGTTCCTCTCCGAATGACGGCGCGACGAGAGATGCCTTGCCTGGGATTCGGGGCAGAAACTATTTGGTTTTATCCGTCTACCTCTCCGAAGATGCCAAGTTGATTTATGGCACCGTATATCGAAGGTTTAAACGGATGCGGCCGATGTAGCAGACTTCGTCAGATTCCCCCTCGTTCGAGGGGTTTTTTATTGTGGGGACGCTCTTCCCTGCAAGCGCAAGCCCCTGCAGTTAATTACGCTACCGAATCGCGGTAACAACTTTCTCCTTCGCCAGATGGTCTCTTCGTGTCGTGGGTGTTTGTTTTGTTTGTGGTTGCCCGTGGATTGTATACGGAGACTAATTTATGTCGTCGCCCATAGGACGTGGATTAGTCCAAATCCGTATTTTCTTAGATTTGGGTTTGGGGTTCTGGTTTAAGGATACGTTAGCCATATTTGAGGCTAAGATCAACTTAAACATTTGTTAAGGATACATTATTCTAATTTAAGACTAAGATCAACTTAACAGGATCATTTAGATCTGACAAAAGATCATTTGGGGGCTCTATTGTTCTAGTTTAGGGACATAGTGGTCCATTGCCAGTTTAGGGACATGGTGGTCCATTGCCAGTTTAGGGACATGGTGGTCCATTGAATGTATGGCCGTCGGGACCCGTCACCTCTCTGACGACGTTGAAGAATTACAATGACAGATATCAGAGGAGTTCAGAGATGTACCCTTGAACTAAAGTTGGTTGGGAGATCAATAGTCCAATTTGGGACTAAAGTCTGTTTGAAGGTTTTGGTTTAAGGATACGTTAGCCATATTTGAAGCTAAGATCAACTTAAACGTTTGTTAAGGATACGTTAGTCCAATTTTAGACTAAGATCAACTTAACGGGATCGTTTAGATCCGACAAAAGAGCATTTGGGCTCTATTGTTCTAGTTTAGGGACATAGTGGTCCATTGCCAGTTTAGGGACATGGTGGTCCAACATTCCCATTTTGGGGACGAATATTGGTTTAAGGATGCATTAGTCCATGAGTTTAAGGACCCCACAGTCCGTATTACCAGTTTAGGGACATGGTGGTCCAACATTCCCATTTTGGGGATGAATATTGGTTTAAAGACGCATTAGTCCATGAGTTTAAGGACCCCACAGTCCGTATTACCAGTTTAGGGACATGGTGGTCCAACATTCCCATTTTAGGGACGAATATTAGTTTAAGGACGTATTAGTCCATGAGTTTAAGGACCCCACAGTCCGTCGCAATGTGTGGTTGTCGGGACCCGTCACCTCTCTGACGACGTTGAAGGATTACAACGACAAATATCAGAGGAGTTCAGAGATGTACCTTTGAACCGTGTGTAAATTGATTTGGGAGAGCAGTTATGCTCAGTTCAATTTAATTTGAGGAATTACGGCCGGAATTGGGTTAAGTACAGTTGAGAATATTCAACATTTTATTTGTGTTTGGCCTGTCAGGCCTTTATTTGGGCTCTGCCCTTGTTTAATAATGCATAGAATTTTGTTTGGTCTGTTGGACCTTTTAATTGGACTCTGCCCTTTTCTGATAATGCATAGCATTTTGTTTGGTCTGATAGACCTTTTAATTGGACTATGCCCTTTAATGATGCACTGCATTTAATAGTCTGATAGCGCGCCACGTGGCCTGTCAGGCGCTTTGCGCCGATTGAAGAGCGCAAGGCGCAAACTGATGTGGAGGTGACACGTGTCACGCTCTGGTGAGCGCAAGTCTTTTAGCGCAGTGCGCTGCGCCAGAGCGCTACGCAAGTGTGCAGCTGACACGTGTCGCGCTCTGCTGAGCGCAAGTCTGTTAGCGCAGTACGCTGCACCAGTGCGCTCCTGACACGTGGCGCGCTCTGGTAAATTGCGCCAATCCAAGAGCGCAATAGCGCAAATCAAGAGTGCAAGGTAATGTTCAGTAGCGCAGAGCGCATCTTGATCAAATTTATATCAAGGAAACAAGTTTTTTCTTGTTCCAAAGAGGTTCTACCTCAAATTTCAAGAACCAGTGGTTCATCAAAAGCTAATGCCTTTATATAGATCAAAAGATCTAACAAAGAAGTAATTTACTTCTTTATTTATTTATTTATTATTTTCTTTTTTTATTGAAGATCTTGATCTTGTTCTTAGATCTTTGATCTTTTTAGAAGAACTTCTTCTTTTTTCAAAGGCTTTACCTTTTTCTTTTCTTCGAGTTCTTCTCAAAGTTTTTAGAGGAGTTCTGTCTCTTTATTTCTATATATTTTAGACTTGGAGTCTAGGGGCCTTTATATAGTACCAATTGATTTGTTAAATAAGTTAAAGAGATCTTTCTCTGATTGATTTAGGGATGTCTCCCTACCGTTGGATGTTTGATCGTTGGGCTTCTGTTTTACAGAAAATAATTTTCTTGTTTTAACAAGATTAGAAAGATCTTTCCAAAATTTTATTGTTTAAATTCTGGCACAGTTGGCGCAAGCGCATCCGCGCTTGACACGTGTCGCGCAGCGCAGCGCAACTGCGCTGACACGTGTCGCGCAGCGCAACTGCGCTAGCGCAACTGCGCTGACACGTGTCGCGCAGCGCAGAGCGCAGCGCAACTGCGCTAGCGCAGAGTGCAGCGCACCTGCGCTGAAGCGTGTCACGCAGCGCAGAGCGCAGTGCAACTGCGCTGACACGTGTCGCGCAGCGCAGAGCGCAAGTCATCTGAAGCGTTGCTTCCTTTATTTTAAAGTTTAAATTTTGAAACAGAGCCTTGCTCTGATTGGGGGAAATGGAAGCGTTGCTTCATTTCCCGCCTTGGAATTTAAACAGAGTTTTGCTCTGATTGGGGGAAACAAATGGCCCCCCATCGTTGCGCTTACGTGGCCCCAGACGTAAGCGCAGCGGTGGCAGAATTCCAACCGTTGCGCCATCTTTTGGAAGTTGAAACGGCTCTCACTGCCTATAAATAGGACCTTTGGTCCCTTAGATGATTTTCATCTCTTCATAAGAATTTTTTGTTCAGAGCCTTGCTCTTTTGTTCAAGCACTTTTAAGAGTTAAAACTCTGGGAAAAATTTTAGGTAAAAATTAAATTAGATTAAATTAAATTAATTTTAAGAGCCTTGCTCTCAATAGATCCCTGATCTAAAGAAAACCCATATAAGGTTTCATTAGTAGAGCTTTGCTGTATAGGTCTAAAGGGATATAAAGAAAACCCTATTAGGGTTCCATCAATAGAGCTTTGCTCTCTAAAATGATTTTCCTTGTATTTTCTTAATTCATTAATGGAGCTTTGCTCCTTCCAAATCATATAGAAGAACTCTTAAGAGTTTTTCATGGATCTTGGAGGTTAAAGATGACATTTTATTTTTTTTTATGAATTATATCATCTTTTCAGAGCAAAGCTCTCAATGTTCTCGGGGATTTCTTTAAACTCCTTTCATAACTGATATTGACGGGTGTCACTCCTGTCTGCAGAGCATTGCTCTCGGGGAGTTTAATTTCCTGCGCCTGTTTTGAATCGAAAATTTCTTAATCAGTCTGTCTGCTAATTTTGTTGATTTTCTTTTACATGAGTAATGGACGCCCACATGTACGATCTTGACGAGATTATCTCTTATGGGGACATCCGCCGACTTGGCCGTTCTCAAAATCGAGAATTCACAAACGCCGAGTGTGCCGAAATCATGAGTCGCTTCGACGCATACAATGGTCAACTGCTTCCTCGACGCTCCCCTCTCCTGAAGCTTATTGTGGGAGCAATTTGGGAAGCGCTTCCCCTATTCTTTACAGGCGTGCCGCTCAGGGCGTTAGATGCCGCCAAGGATAAGTTGCACTCGGTGTACCTGATGAACCTAATCTCGAAGAGACGGCGAGACAATCTTGTCGATCTCCTGCACCAGGCCTTTCAACAATCCGCCATACTTGCTGCTTATCGGAGGGTGGAGGACATCAGTGGGGATCCCGACGCTCGTGCTCGCGAAAGAAAGCACACTAGGATGGTTCTCCAGGCTTGGAAAGTCTTGGACAAGGTCACTTTCGAGTTCCTCAATCCATGTCCTGGATTTGAGGTTTTGCCATTGTAATAGCATTTCAACAATACTGTTTTTGTTTATTGTCTTTATTGATGTAAGAATTTTCCAAGTATGAATGACAAATCTTTTGCCTCCTTCCTTTCATTTTCCGCTTTGTTATTGGCATATTCCTTAAGAAAGCACCGCCTGTAGGTGATATAGAACATCCCGTCTTGAATACTTTGGGGAGTAGTGATGGCTTAGGAAGCAGGTTCAGATCTTCTACCTAAGGCTTTTCAACTCTATGAGCCGTGAGGGTCTCATAAAGACTTTTCTCCCTACGGATCGAGAGGATCTCGTAGGTGTATTTTCTCCTTAGGAATCGTGAGGATCCCTAAGTGCATTTTCTCTTATAAGTCATAAGGATCTTATAAGAGAATTTTCCCTCTTACGAGTCGAGAGGACCCGTAAGCGGTTGTTTCCCTCCTTATCGAGATTCGACTTTGGAGAGTATGACCCGTGAATAGCTTGGATAGACTCGCAGGGTCCCAGTGCTTAGGAAACAGGTTTTTTTATCCCCGCTGCCTAAGGCTTTACCTCACGAGTCGAGACGAATCGAGAAGTTCTCGCAAAGACACTAATTTCCTCACGAGTCGAGACGAATCGAGCAGTTCTCGCAAGAATATCCTAACGTCACAGTTAACCTCTGCTCTTTACGACAGAGGTCCATTAAGGTCTGTGGTACTTAGGGTTTTGTCCATCGTACTGTCGCGTTGACTGATGTATTCCTAGATAGGCAATCTTGCTATTCGAGTAGCCTTGCGACTGTCGTGTCTCTGATCCCTTCGGGGGCTGGACAAGACGTCTTCAAGCAATCCTCCTAGGCAGTTTGACCGTCGGAAGAGCAAGCGTTAGAAATTTTGCCATGCCGCTTTTTACTTGAGGTTAGGCTCATTTTAGAGAGCCCCGATGAGTCATAACCACTCAGCGCTGGTGTGGGATGATCTCTGATAGTCTTTCAGGCTTTATATGACTTGCCGTTAAGACCCTGAAGCTAGGAATTTGGCCTTTGCTTCGTTTGCTGGCATTGCGTCTGTTGTATCGAGACGAATGTCGCGGTTGTCTCTAGGTTGCTGGTGAACCGTCGAGGTTTGGATCTAGGGATTTTGTCGTGGCTCCTTTTGGTGATGTTGCGTCTTCTATGTCGAGATGAACGTCGAGGTGGTGACCACTCCGCACTGGTGCGAGATGATCTCCGATTGTCTTTCAGGCTTTATATAACTTGCTGTTAAGACCCTGAAGCTAGGAATTTGGCCTTCGCTTCGTTTGCTGGAATTGCGTCTGCTGTATTGAGACGAACGTCGAGGTGGTGACCACTCCGCACTGGTGCGAAATGATCTCCGATTGTCTTTCAGGTTTTATATGACTTGCCGTTAAGACCATGAAGCTAGGAATTTGGCCTTCGCTTCGTTTTCTGGCATTGCGTCTGCTATATTGAGACGAACGTCGAGGTGGTGACCACTCCGCACTGGTACGAAATGATCTCCGATTGTCTTTCAGGCTTTATATGACTTGCCGTTAAGACCCTGAAGCTAGGAATTTGGCCTTCGCTTCATTTGCTGGCATTGCGTCTGCTGTATTGAGATGAATGTCGCGGTTGTCTTTAGGTTGCTGGTGAACCGTTGTGGTTTGGAACTAGGGATTTTGCCGTGGCTCCTTTTGGTGATGTTGCGTCTGCTGTATCGAGACGAACGACGAGATGGTGACCACTCCGCACTGGTGCGAGATGATCTCCGGTTGTCTTTCAGGCTTTATATGACTTGTCGTTAAGAACCTGAAGCTAGGAATTTGGCCTCTGCTTCGTTTGCTTGCATTGAGTCTGCTGTGTTGAGACGAACGTCGAGGTGGTGACCACTCCGCACTGGTGCGAGATGATCTACGATTGTCTTTCAGGCTTTATATGACTTACCGTTAAGACCCTGAAGCTAGGAATTTGGCCTTCGCTTCGTTTGTTTTGTCATGTCCGAATCCTGTTGGAGGAAGGACACTGTTGTTGATATTGCGTCTGCTGTATCGAGACGATCGTCGAGGTGGAGCTAGGATTTTGCTGTCACCCCGCTTTGTTTCGACCGTGAGGTCTTTTGTTGGCGTTGTATCTGCATCCTGCTGGACTACGAAGGAACGCCGTTGTTGACATTGCGTCTTCTGTAACGAGACGAATGCTGAGGTGGAGTCGGGATTTTGCTGTCACTCCGCTTTGCTGACCATGGGGTCTTTTGTTGACGTTGCATCTGCATCCTGCTGGACTGCAAAGAAACGTCGTTGCTGATTCTTAGGCTGTAGATATTGCCGTTAAGATTTGGAACTAGGGACTATGTCGTGGCTACGTTTCGTTGCGACTCTGAGGTCGGTTGTTGACATCATGTCTGCATCTGGTTGGAGTGAGGAGAAACGCCGTTGGCGATCTCTAAGTTGTCGATATCGATGTCGAGACCCTGAAGCTAGGGATCTTCTTTTGCTTCGTTTGTTGACATTGTGTCTGCAATATTGCGACAAATGTCGAGATTGTCTCTAGGCTGTCTATGAACTGTCGAGATTTGGCTTCGCTTTCTGATGGAGCCTGTTGGGAAGGTATGGTTCCTTCTTTATTTATGCCCCTGGATTGTATACAGGGATCGATGTGATCTCACCTGTAGGGCAAAAGTTTCATTCATTTTTTTATATTATTATTTTATTTCCGCGATGCTCTATCATTTCAGCTTTTATATCGCGAAGGTCGCGATTGCCCAATCATTTCGGCTATTTTTCGCGGTGCCCAATCATTTCGGCTATTTTTCTTTTTACTCTTTGCTTTTTATTGCGAGTTGCCCAATCATTTCGGCTATTTTGCATGCATTCATTTTTACTTGCTGATTTTGTTGCAAGTTGCCCCATCATTTCGGCTATTTCGTATGCATGTGTGGCTTGCTGTCTTTTCGCAGCAAGCTTGGGATTAGACACCGATTTCGGCATCAGCACCGCTACAACTGGGATGTTGCAGGAGCGAATCATCATTTGCCTCTGTCGATGTTGAACAAAGGTGGCTTAGTAAACAGGGTTAGGATCCTATCGACTAAGGCTTTTGACTTCATGAGCCGTAAGGGTCTCACGAAGGTATTTCTCCCTACAAGTCGTGAGGATCCCGTAGGTGTGTTTTCTCCTTAGGAATCATAAGGATTCCTAAGTGTATGTTCTCTTATAAGTCGTAAGGATCCTACAAGAGTGCTTTCTCCTTATAAGTCGAGAGGACTTACAAGGGCTGTTCACCGTATGGACATATCCCTAGTCACGGGTGGGACTTTGCTGGGGAAATGTTTATTTGCGCCCGTGGATTGTATACAAGGGTCAGTATTGAGCCACTTGTAGGGAAATATCGAAGGTTATGGGGGTTGCTTAAGAACAGGTTCAGGTCTCTGTAACTTAAGACTTTCAAATCTTATGAGCCCTGAGGGTCCCATAAGAGAGTTCTCCTTACGAGTCGTGAGGATCTCGCAAGTGTAATTTCTCCTTAGAAATCATGAGGATCCCTAAGTGTGTTGCTCCCTTGTGAGTCGTAAGGATCTCACGTGGATGGTTTCTCATTACAAGGTCAAGAGGATCCTGTAAGTGTCTTTTAACGAGATTGCGCCCTTTTGGGTTTTCACAAACACTCGCCGGTAGCCCTGCTGTTTTTACTTACGGAGCCCTTTCGGGTTTTCATCCGTGCCCATTTTTCTTATGGACATACCGTCTTTATTTTCTTTCTATTTTTCTTTTTTTTTTATCACGTCAGCCTGAGGATGTTGCGGTAGTAGTTTAAAGACGTTTCGGTCATTAGCTAGTTTTAGAACATAGTGGTCCATAGGGCTTTCTCTATGAATGAGCATGATGCCCTCGACATGTCCATCTTTTTCGGAGCATGTTGTTGTGGCGGTCTCACCTTCCAGTTTTCAGGCAGCGCGAACTTGCCCTGTTGGTATTGGTCTTCGACCTAGTTTTTGAAGACGTAGCAGTTTTCGATCGGATGGCCCAATACTCGGTGGTAAGGGCAGTAATTAGGATCGTTGACGTCTTTCGGTCGCGTTGGGTGTCTCGACTCCGGTAGAGTGATGAGCCCATTGCGCACTGCCAGTTTAAACAGTTTCCTTGTTTTATCCCGGGGAAACGAGTAAGGACGTCTCATCTTCTCATCGAGGGATTGCCGCTTGTTGCTTTGGCGAACAACCGGTCTCGGGTCACTCGGTTTTTGTTGAGCGTTGGCGACGAAGGTTGCTTTACCTTTGCCCTTTTTATTCCAAGGCTCCGTCTTTGAAGAGGAAGGCCTATGGCCCATCTGGTCCATTTTGGCTAATTTGTCAATCAAGGCCTGGAACGTGGTTGGTTTAAAGAACATCATGAACTGTGAAATAGTTGCATGAGGGTCTAGGGTGCTCATGAACATGCCCACCGCTGGTGCTTCTTCGATGCGCTGTTCGCACTTCGACCACAAGTTCCGCCATCGGATTGCGTATTGAACCCAGGTCTCGCCCGGCTTGACCCTTGCATTGATCAAAGCTGTTATTGGAGTACACTTGCTGGCGCTTGCGAAACGCTGGGTAAACAACAACTCCATTTCAGCGAAAGTTTTGACGGAGTCGTTCGGAAGCTCGGAGTACCATTCAAACGCCGTCTCTGATAAGCTGCCGACGAATTGGCGAAGCAGGAGCTTATCATCACAGCTGGTGTTGCCGCACAGGGCTCTGAACTAGGCAACGTGCTGGTGGGGATTGCCCGTCCCCTTGTAGACATGAAATTTTGGGATCGTATAGCCCAGCGGGTATTTGATCTGATCATACCAGCTCGGATATGGTCGCCCCGTTTTGACAACTTGATCGGCCGCTTCATTTGCCTGGTGGACTCGTATCTGATGAGCTATATAGTCATCCAGGGCATCTTTAGAAATTGTCTCCTCCTTGGTTGCTGAATGAGCCAGAGGAGGATTAGATATTTCTCCTATGTCATCTTCGTAAACAATCGGAGGATCTTCGGCAGGAGGGTCCTGCTGGATCATCATACCCACCATATCTTGGAAGAGGAGCGCCATTTGTTTTATGTTAGCCGCTTGCTCTACGGCTTCTTTGTCCTTCTTTTCGAGGACTCTGCGTAAGAAGTCAGCGTCAGTTTCTTGTTCATGATGCTGTTCTGATGATGCCTCCGAGCTTTCTATTGGCCCAGTGAGTGCGGCCATTGCATTCAACATCTCTTGAAGCTTCTGCTGTTGCTCCTGGGCTTTTGTCACGGATCGGGTGAGCGGTCGGTGACCCGTAGAAGCGCGGCTATCCTCCTTCCCAGATGTCATGTAAACAGTGTGCACCACCATGCCCCCAGACTTGGGGCGTTTAGATTCAGTGTCTTTGCGATTTGCCAAAGACACAGGGATCTTCTATGACCTCCTTCTCTTTTGAGTGTTGCAGTGGGCACCCATCCAGCTATTGCTTTTTCTGTCTTGACAGAGTAGCCCTTTTCCTGCCGAACCTTCATATTTTTCTGTTGGCGGAGATAGTCTTGATCCATTACGGAGTCTTGGACTTGACGCCAGACCTTGTAAATTTCAGAGGACAGCGGTTGAGGGGGCTGCTCCAGCTTCACCTTTGGGGCATTATCCACAGGTGTAGAAGTTCTGTTCAGCACTGTAGTAGGAGAGTTTCTGCGCACCTTGTTGAGCAGTTCAAAGCTGTTCTCGGTTGGAACAGCAGCATCGATCCCCACCGTTGGAGTTGGTGGAGTAAATCCAGAGGAAGAGCTGTCCCCAGCTTTCCGTACTCGGCGCCAGTGACGACGGCGAGCATGTCGCGTGGATGGTGTTAGTTCAGCTATAGGGGTGACCTCCTCATGCCCTCTGTGTTGGTCAGAATTTGCTAGTATCAGCCTTTTAAAGACCGACGTCCGTTGAATGGGAACGGCCAACATATTAAAAGCAGACTTCCGAGTAGAGGAAGCAACCCTGGTGATTTCACCTGGAACGGGAGTAGGGATGGCTATCCGCTTCGGGATAACGCTTTTTGGTATTGTAGGCCTCTTCATGGGCCCGTTGGAGCTCTGACCTAGTCTGTTAAAAACTGAGGCATTGGAGTTGGGCGACCCGTTGAGAGGAGCCGCAGTAGTAGCAAGCCGATCGAATACCGACTTCTTGGGAGCTTCTTGTGACGGTACAAGGGCGTTGAAGCTCATGGGTGGGAGTATGGTCCTGAAGAATAGTCCAGTGGTGGATTGAGTTACCTTCTCCACTGTCATCTTGAAAAAGGAGGCCGCATGGGGCCCGTAACTCACTCCTCCAGCAAGGACGGAGTGAGAGTTGCAGTTGCAGGTAGTGCAGTTTGAAGCCATTAATCTTCTGTTTTCTGCACGGAGCAAGACACCAAATCTAAGTACCTCGAATCCATAGGCAACCACAGCAAACCACGATTCGTTCGCGAACACGACAGACGAAGTGTGGAGTGGAAAGAGGAAAAGGTCCCACCGGGCATGCCAGAATCTATTCCCCTCCGAATGACGGCGCGACAAGAGACGCCTTGCCTGGGATTCGGGGCAGATGCTATTTGGTTTTATCCGTCTACTTATCCGAAGATGCCAAGTTTATTTATGGCACCGTATATCGAAGGTTTAAATGGATGCGGCCGATGTAGCAGACTTCGTCAGATTCCCCCTCGTTCGAGGGGGTTTTGATTGTGGGGACGCTCTTCCCTGCAGGCGCAAGCCCCTGCAGTTAATTACGCTACCGCATCGCGGTAACAACTTTCTCCTTCTCCAGATGGTCACTTTATGTCGTGGGTGTTTGTTTTGTTTGTGGTTACCCGTGGATTGTATACGGAGACTAATTTATGTCGTCGCCCGTAGGACGTGGATTAGTCCAAATCCATATTTTCTTAGACTTGGATTTGGGGTTCTGGTTTAAGAATACGTTAGCCATATTTGAGGCTAAGATCAACTTAAACATTTGTTAAGGATATATTAGTCTAATTTGAGACTAAGATCAGCTTAACAGGATCATTTAGATCCGACAAAAGAGCATTTGGGGGCTCTATTGTTCTAGTTTAGGGACATAGTGGTCCATTGCCAGTTTAGGGACATGGTGGTCCATTGAATGTATGGCCGTCGGGACCCGTCACCTCTCTGACGACGTTGAAGGATTACAACGACAGATATCAGAGGAGTTCAGAGATGTACCCTTGAACCAAAGTTGGTTGGGAGATCTATAGTCCAATTTGGGAATAAAGTCTGTTTGAAGGTTTTGGTTTAAGGATACGTTAGCCATATTTGAGGCTAAGATCAACTTAAACGTTTGTTAAGGATACGTTAGTCCAATTTTAGACTAAGATCAACTTAACGGGATCGTTTAGATCCGACAAAAGAGCATTTGGGCTCTATTGTTCTAGTTTAGGGACATAGTGGTCCATTGCCAGTTTAGGGACATGGTGGTCCAACATTCCCATTTTGGGGACGAATATTGGTTTAAGGATGCATTAGTCAATGAGTTTAAGGACCCCACAGTCCGTATTACCAGTTTAAGGACATGGTGGTCCAACATTCCCATTTTGGGGACGAATATTGGTTTAAGGACGCATTAGTCCATGAGTTTAAGGACCCCACAGTCTGTAGCAATGTGTGGTTGTCGTGACCCGTCACCTCTCTGACGACGTTGAAGGATTACAACGACAAATATCAGAGGAGTGTTAGTTATATGTATGCTCTAGAGGCCATTACTGTACATACGATGTATATTGTAGTGGATGCTGGGACGTATATAGGGAGGACTTTCTTGCTCGACATGATAGTTTGATATCTGGTTGTACTTTATCTTAACACGTACTCTGATTGTCTCTAATACATGTTGATAAAGCCCTTAGGATATGTACTCGACTACTGGGACTATGATGAGATCATACTAGTGGGGCTACGGTAGTCGACGAGTACATCCTATAACTGTTCCCAGTCGAGGGTGTATCGAGACAGGGCATCGATGCACCAGAGTAGACTAGCGTATACGCATCTTGATCCATATGATGGGCGATGGATGATCCCATATCCATCGGTGTTTGACATCAAGGATGGTGTACGGGTGCTCATTGGAGACTGGGTACACTGGACGGACTCGCCGAGAACTCCCAGATGGTATTATACTTCACGTCAGATGGCAGTTCTCCGGTGACACTGGTATAGAGTAGTCTGTTGACCCGAGATTGTCATAGAGTCTTGTGATTCGCACTGTGCTTTGATTTCCACCTTACCACGTCCAAGAGGGTGTGCAAAACGGTGGTTTTTGGGTACAGTCCCGAATCACATGGAGGCAATGAGCGATAGGAGGGGATTCGTCTCTCCCGGTATAGGGAGTTGATGTTGCGCTGTGTTCGATTGGCTATAACCGGAAATCCCTGGACAGGGTTGCTGATATTTACTGGTAAGTGTTATCAGTAGTTTCTCGAACTGTTATAGACCTCATATCGACACGACATATCGAGCTACTGGGGTCTGACGTTTACCACCCCTAGGCGAGATATGCGACATATCAGACGACGTGACCGGACTTTAGAGGAGTGTTACTGATTGGATTCACAGGAGTACTAGCAGGCTTGCTTGTTGATCTTCTGATCGCTCAATACCCGGGTGGCCCTTACGTTTAGCAGACCGCTTGCGGCTTGTGGGTGTTTGATATGATCATCACCTACTGCCGGCGTATTGACGAGTCTTTAGAGTCCTACACAGGGGTTTCCTGGCTCAAGCGAAACGGAGTAGGAGAGCATATGTGATATGTGTGGGACCGAGATTAATACGATATGAGATACCGTATTCTATTCTCGCGATTTGTGACATTGATCGGTTGTATGCGATATAGCCGTGTTATCGGATCAAGTGTTGATTCGATAAGTTGTTACTTTTGATATTAATCGGTTATAGCCGGATTATTAAATCAAGAGTTGATTTAATAATTTAATGTATAATTATATATTTGATATATTACATTACATTAACTAGTATTAGCTCACTTAAGATTTATTTTCTCACAAGTTTGTGCATAAGTGTATATGTGATATATATTTGTGTACATATGTTTGTGTCATACTTGATGATACACACATGATGGGTGTATGAGACTTGTACCAAGATTAGGGTTATTGATTTATCTTAAGACTTAACAAAAGAGTTTAACTTAGTCAAAGTTATCAAGCTTGAAGAAACTTGGAGAAACTTTGACAAAGTCTACTCTTTTGCCATTTCTATTGATATTCTTTAACCTAACCCTTAACCCAAAACCTTGGTTAATTCTCTACATGAGTTAAGCATGATAGCTTAACTCACCCATGGTTACATTATTGAGGATAATAATTCATATGATGGATTTTTATTCTTTCTTCTTCTTCTTCTTCATAAAAGCTCCATGAAAAAGCTTGCTAGCTTTAATGGTGCCATGAGAAAAAGTGTGAGAAAATCAATACTAAAATGAGCCCACTTCCTACTTCTTCATCCTCTACCACTTGCCATGTAGTAGAGTGTGTTCTCTTCACAAAGTTCATGACCTAGTAAAGGAATAGCTTGAGTTAGTGTCTCCCCGACGTAGATCATCTTCGGCCTCGAAGTCAACGAAGCAAGCACGTTCGTTCTTCTTGTGGATCTTCTCCAGAGTCCGAAGTTCAAGGTCGCAGCGAAGGGGACATCTACACGGAGCTATTGAAGTGAAGGACCGGATCTACAAAGGTTGTATTTTCTTTCACTTGTAGTTAAAGTTGTTAACTTGCTAGTTTTCGCCTAAACCCTAGTTTAAAGATCCGTATTAGAGTTGTTCGGCACGGCTAAAATTTTAATCGGGCATGGTTGATGTCTCGTAGACCCTTATGCGTGTGCCTAGCAACCCTACAGTGGTATCAGAGCCAAGCTAGAGCTTTAGGCGAAGTGTAGACGAAGTTAGAAATCCGATCGAACCCTGAAACCTTAATGAATACCCTTCTCTGGACATTTTCTGAAAATGTGGTTTTTTCCAAATTAAAAATACTCAAAAATATTAGCAGGGTTTTCTAGGAATTACTGTGCAGCACGTGCCCCAAGTCCATCTAGGCGCCGCGGAACCGCAGCCATACCCTAAGTCTCGCGGCGGTTCCGCGGCCTTACTGTGGCTTCTTGGTCCACTGTTTGCACAGTAATGTCCTTTTGTGATTCCTGTGTTTTCTGGGTAATTTTAATTTATACTCAAGAGTTGAGTTTTCTGGGTTGTATTGGGAGTTCGTTGATTCGGTCGGAAAGTTTAACTTCTTCTATGAGCTGTTCCGGATATTTTTAGAAACTGTTAAAAAGTTCGAACGGATAACAATAACTCACTTTTTCCTGACCCGGAAAATTTCCAAGTGTTGGATTTTCCCGTTGTTTGAGAACGTCTGAATCGTGCAAGTTACGCAATGGACCCTCTAGAAGACAACAAACCTTAACTCGATTATGTGACCGTCTTGAACTGCCTTTTGAACCTTAGGGTTTGGGGCAGTACGGCGTGCCACATGTGAGGCGTTGGCTTGACCCTTCTACGGCTGGACCGTTGGTAATGTGGCATGAAATGGATGTTTTTAAACTCCCCTCAAGTGTTGAGCTATTGGGAAAACTTGGGTGTTTTATTATTCGATCGGATAGTTTAACGTTGTCTATTTATCTAGAATGTGATACAATAATTGGAATCCACATCTAGTTATGAGATAACTGATTTGAATGTTATAAACATAGCAGTTTAGTCTCAGATGATCGGTTTCCACAGAATTTTGATGCGATCAAAAGTCCGTCGCAATCACGTAGCGTACGCGGATACTCGTCGGGTAAACTTAATAGACAGCCATGCCCTATAGCCCCGACCAAGTGACTGTAGGAGAACCCCGTCGCCAAAAAGCATCCGTTCGGGTGCTCGCGGCAGCGGTGTTCCGCCTTAGTGCACTTCGTCGACGGCATCGGGGGTGCGGCCGTCTACTAAATTTTGCGACGAGCATTCGATCAGGATGTCGGGAATCTTGTTGAATTGCCCGACTTGATATTGAAAAGAGTTTTCGATAATGAGACTAAAATGCGGGGTTTATAATTGTTAGGCATGCGATGTCTAAGAAATTCATTTGATTAGGCATGCGATGTCTAAGTAGGTTGCAGATTCCAACTGCTGTAGTTTTACACTTTCTTTTCTGCGACCGTAAGTGTAATATGTGATATCACCGGTTTCGTTGCTATATGTCAACGACAAATGGGATGGGCATATTTACTTACGTTGATGACATGTGATGTTATGTGTTCCTGGATATGTTATATTGGATCGTCGTGTTTGAATAGCCTGGGGGTTTTTATGTGACATGAGTGTTTTTCATTTTCATTCATGTAAAAACTTGTATGTAATATTGTTTTGTTGGGGCACTTCCGGGCTGAGGATGATGTCACCATTTGTACATTATTTACTTTTCCGCACTAGGATAGACCTAAGGAGGAGAGCACAAGTAACCGGGTTCTGGAGTCCAGTGGGAGACCAACTCGAGGAGTCGAGTCTGGGTCTCCTAACTCTAGAATTGGTAGGGTTGCTTGCCGCTCTCGTAGGGGTCTAGGGGTGTGGGTTTGGCTATTCATCACGACCGTGGAATCCGTGTTTTATACAGGCTCAAAATAAAACACGGACATCCTAGTATATCCAATGTTTCATATGTTTCTTCTGCTGCGATATCTGTGATTTGATCATTTGATATGTTCTGTGATAAATACTATATATAGTATATATATGATATATTATATAGACGTTACTTATATTTTACACCCGCGCTAGCCCTGACCCGCTCTGCCGTTAGTTACCTAACCTAACGGTGCACGAGGGGACATCGAGGCGAATGCGGATGGCATAAGTGTCCGTCGTATTTATCTGTGATGTTTAGGTGCTTAAATGATGGGACTTCATTTATATTATTAATGAAATAAAAAGAAACCTAAAAGATGTTGTGGAATCGAATTTTCAAAAACAGGTAGCTACAGTTCTTGCTTTGCATCGCGGTGTTCCTTGTAGAACATCCTGCACCTTATTCGATAAGGAAAGGGCCGAGATCCCTTCACCGGGAGTGACCCCTTTAGCAAAGACTGGCAGATGCTACAACCCTCGGTTTGTTTTTGGATTGCTTCTATAGTTCTTGCTTTGCATAGTGGTATATATGATATACCCAGCACCTTATTCGATGAGGAAAGGGCCGACGATCCCTTCACCGGGAGTGACCCCTTTAGCAAAACTAGAAAAGCCTCAAAAACACTCCATTTAAAATCATTTGATTCTACAATGATATCAAGTTCATTACGCAATAGGTTTTCAGAAAAACCTGTCTTAGCCCTCCGTCATTTCAGATAAGGACTATTTAGTATTCGTGCTGTGTTTGTTGGCCTTTGTCAAGGTGTAGTGTGCGGTAGCTGAATAGTACTTATCTGCTTATGCATATGATGCAGATTGGATTAGGGTAGTCGTGCAACCTTGTTGGCCTTTGTTAAGGGCCGTGCGGGTGGGTTTATTTCAATCAAGAAATGATGGGATGAACTTGACTAGCAGCCTATGATTTGTTGGCCTTTGTCAAGGTCATAGGAGGCTTGGGGTAAAATATTATCGGGAATTTCAAGTGTTGAAATTTGCAATGAGATTGCATACCTTCTATGAGATAGTTGGATCCCGATACACACTGCGAGTAATTGTTACTCCTGGGAGAGTTTTATACATTACAATTAGCCGATCAAGTAGGTGTCTAGAAAGGTGTCAACGGGGTTACACCTATGGGAAAACGAGGTTTACTTTAATTAGGTCCGTGCGAAAGCACGGGGAACCTCCCTCAAAGTACCGACACTGGCCTGGCTGAAAGATTGGAGAAATTGTAGGGTGTAATTAATCCCGGCTAGTCTTTCCTTTTAGGGTTTGAAGGAAGATTTGATAAAAACAGTGACAGCCATCCTGATTAGATAAAATAATAACCAATCTGATCTTGCAAGAGCGCACGCTGAGTGTTTTCTTCTCTCTCTCTAGGTAGCGACCATATCACGCCTTAATCAAGATAATAATACGGATGTATTGACCGAACCCGCTTGTTATACTGAGCTGGGGAACGTTGGTCCCGCTCTGACTTATAACTGTTATAAGACCGAGCAAGAAATTGGGGATTACCAGAATTCCCGTGCCGCCCAAACGAAGAAAGTGCATACTGATGCATCATCTTCGGGTGTGTTCATTACAGAGAACTGTTTCTCAGTATCCTTTACGTCCTGGGTATGAGATACCGGATCAGGATCCCGCATATGTAACCTGTTACATGGGCTGCAGAAAGGTAGAGAACTGAGAACGGGTGATAAGTTTCATGAGACAGAAAATGGTGCAAGTGTTGCAGCCAAGTCTGTTGGTCACTATCACCCTGTATTACCAGAATACATTGATTCTGAACGAATGTTATTAGATACCGAACCTGATATACAACATCATATCAGTCTCTTTATTGGTAAAGAAAGGATATAATTTTGTATTGTTGGATAATGTTTTGAACATTTCCTATATCAAGAGTTGATCGGTTCAGGCACGTTATCTAAAAGCATTGACGTTCTAAATCAAACTACAGTTCTTTGTATACAGAACACACACAAGAGGAAGAGTTCAGAAATGAACGACTTCTTCTTGAGGCATTGTAGATTAGGTCATATCAATGCGACCCGGCTAGTTGAAGTTACATTTAGATGCATATTTAAATTAGTTTGAATTTACATCTTATGAAACTTGCCGGTCATGTCAAAAAGATAAAATGACCACAGCTCTGTTTATTGGAAACAGAGAAAGAGTTGGTGAACTTTTGGGATTAATACATGCTGATGTATGAAGCTCCCATGTCTACATATGCCAAGACCGGTTCTTTGTACTTCATTACATTCACTGATGATCTCTCAAGATTCAGATATATGTTCCTATTGAAACACAAGTCCGAAACTTTTGAGATAATCACAGAATATAAGTTAGAAATAGAGAACCAAAATACGGGTATAAGTATTATGTCCTTTAATGTGATCAGGGAGGAGAATACTTGAGCACGGAAATCCTGGACTATTCTAAAGGAGAATGAGATTCTCTCTCAGCATTACTCCTCCGTATATACCATAGCACGATGGTATATCGGGGTAGAGCAATAGCACCCTATGTGATATGGTGTGCTCTATGATGAGTACTACTGAGTTTCCTATTTCCTTTTGGGAGTTATGCACTTGAGAAGCTGCATACCTATTGAATAGGGTTCAAATCAAATCAGTTGTCTACCACTTCATATGTGATATGGAAAGGGAAGAGCCCATATCTTAAGTTTGTTAAGTTTTGGGGTTGTCCGGCCCATGTCTAAAAAGCAAAATCTGGACAAGCTCGAGGCAAAGTCAGATCTGTGGAAGTTTGTTGGATATCCCAAGCATATGCAAGGGAATATCTTCTACCAAAACGAGGAACAAAAATGTATTGTTTCTCAACATGCCACCTTTATGAAAGGGAATTTCTTGTGAAGAAATTAGTGGTCATGAGGTAGAACTGGAAAGAGTTCCATCTATACAAACTACAGCAGATGATTTGGTAGAACCAAAGAATTCAGTAGATTCCAACGAACCTCAGCCTCTCCGCCGATCTAGTAGGGTTCCTCACCCACCTGAGAGAAACTTCGGTTTCTCTATGACAGTGGGAGCGAGGATTGCATCATGAGATGATGACCCAACTAGTTTCAAGCTGGCCATCAGGAGTGGGACTCTGTAAGAATGGCTGGATGCTTAGCGATCTGAGATGGAATCCTTATACACTAACAAAGTATGGACTTTGGTTGCTTTATCTGAAGGGTTAAATCCCCATTAGGAGCAAGTATATCTTAATAAGATTACTTGGTGTACATGGAAAAGTTGAGACTTTCAAAGCTAGACTTGTTAAAGGTTTGAATCATTGACCAGGTATGAATTATGATGAAACCTTTTCTAAGTAGTTATGCTTAAGTCCATCCAGATCCTACTTGCCACGGCTACATACCATGACTATGATATCTGGCGATTGGGTGCCATGACTACTTTTCTAAATGATGTTTTAGAAGAGTGAGTCTATAAGTACACAGCCAGAGGGCCTCGTAGACAGTGGGAGCAGCGGAAACGTATGCAAGATATTTTATGTGATAAAACAGGCATCGCGGAGTTAGAACGTCTGTTTTGATGTGTTAGTCAAAGAGTTTGACATCATCAAAATGGTAGATGAACCTTGTATATACAAAAGGGTAGTAGGGAGTATGGTGGTGATCCTCGTAGAGTACGTGGATGACATACTCTTGATAGGGAAGTAGTTTCCTATGCTACGCTCGATCAATCTCTGCTTATCACAAAGATTCTCCATATAGGATCAAAGTGATACCTCCTAAATCCTATGTTTTGATCTATGAGATAGATCTAATTGGATGTTAGGATACTCACTAGTTGTAGTGAGAAGGTATCAATCGATCCTGGGGAGAATCACTGGAAAGGTTCCAGGGTGATAAGGACGACTGAATGTCAGTCGCAGGCATTGTCTTTACCCTCAGTGGAGGGACGGTATGTTGGAAGAGTTCCAAGCTAGATACCATGACATACTAGATGATTAAAGGCAAGATACATCGTTACCAAGGATGCTACCAAAGAGGCAGTCTGGATATATATTAGTTCATGAGATGAACTTCGTTCCTGCCATTGTATGACAATGGAGTTGTGGCTTTAGCCAAGGAACTACCGTCCCATCAGAAATCCAGATATAATTCTTAGGCAGTATCACCTGATCATGGAGATGGTTGATCTCCAGGAAGATCGAGGTAAGGAGAGTAGACACAAAGGACAACAGCGCGGATCCACTCACAAAGGCCTTTTCCCCAGTAGAGACTTTTATGGGATGGTTGAGTATGAGATAGTTCAACCACAGCTAATTGTTGGGTATGTGATACCACAACAGATGGCCCTAGTGCAAGTGGGAGATTGTTAGTTATATGTATGCCCTAGAGGCCATTACTGTACATACGATGTATATTGTAGTGGATGCTGGGACGCATATAGGGAGGACTATCTTGCTCGACATGATAGTATGCTATCTGGTTATACTTTATCTTAACATGTACTCTGATTGTCTCTAATACATGTTGATAAAGCCCTTAGGATATGTACTCGACTATTGGGACTATGATGAGATCATACTAGTGGGGCCACGGTAGTCGACGAGTACATCCTATAACTCTTCCTAGTCGAGGGTGTATCGAGACAGGGCATCGATGCACCAGAGTAGACTAGCGTATACGCATCTTGACCCATATGATGGGCGATGGATGATCCCATATCCATCGATGTTTGACATCAAGGATGGTGTATGGGTGCTCAGTGGAGACTGGGTACACTGGACGGACTCGCCGAGAACTCCCAGATGGTATTATACCTCACGTGAGATGGCAGTTCTCCGGTGGCACTGGTACAGAGTAGTTTGTTGACCTGAGATCGTCATAGAGTCTTGTGTGATTCCCACTGTGCTTTGATTTTCACCTTACCACGTCCAAGAGGGTGTGCAAAACGGTGGTTTTTGGGTACAGTCCCGAATCACATGGAGGCAATGAGCGATAGGAGGGGATTCGTCTCTCCCGGTATAGGGAGTTGATGTTGTGCTATGTTCGATTGGCTATAACCGGAAATCCCAGGCCAGGGTTGCTGAGATTTACTGGTAAGTGTTATCAGTAGTTTCTCGAACTGTTATAGACCTCATATCGACACGACTTATCGAGCTACTGGGGTCTGACGTTTACCACCCCTAGGCGAGATATGCGACATATCAGACGACGAGACCGGACTGTACGGGAGTGTTACCGATTGGATTCACAGGAGTACTAGCAGGCTTGCTTGTTGATCTTCTGATCGCTCAATACCCGGGTGGCCGTTACGTTTAGCAGACCGCTTGCGGCTTGTGGGTGTTTGATATGATCATCACCTACTGCCGGTGTATTGACGAGTCTTTAGAGTCCTACACAGGGGTTTCCTGGCTCAAGCGAAACGGAGTAGGAGCGCATATGTGATATGTGCGGGACCGAGATTAATACGATATGAGATACCGTATTCTATTCTCGCGATTTGTGACATTGATCGGTTGTATGCGATATAGCCGGGTTATCGGATCAAGTGTTGATTCGATAAGTTGTTACTTTTGATATTAGTCGGTTATAGCCAGATTATTAAATCAAGAGTTGATTTAATAATTTAATGTATAATTATATATTTGATATATTACATTACATTAACTAGTATTAGTTCACTTAAGATTTATTTTCTCACAAGTTTGTGCATAAGTGTATATGTGATATATATTTGTGTACATATGTTTGTGTCATACTTGATGATACACAGATGAAGGGTGTATGAGACTTGTTCCAAGATTAGGTTTAAGATTAGGGTTATTGATTTATCTTAAGACTTAACAAAAGAGTTTAACTTAGTCAAAGTTATCAAGCATGAAGAAGCTTGGAGAAACTTTGACAAAGTCCACTCTTTTGTCATTTCTATTGATATTCTTTAACCTAACCCTTAACCCAAAACCTTGGTTAATTCTCTATATGAGTTAAGCATGATAGCTTAACTCACCCATGGTTACATTATTGAGGATAATAATTCATATGATGGATTTTTATTCTTTCTTCTTCTTCTTCTTCATAAAAGCTTCATGAAAAAGCTTGCTAGCTTTAATGGTGCCATGAGAAAAAGTGTGAGAAAATCAATTCTAAAGTGAGCCCACTTCCTACTTCTTCATCCTCTACCACTTGCCATGTAGTAGAGTGTGTTCTCTTCACAAAGTTCATGACCTAGTGAAGGAATAGCTTGAGTTAGTGTCTCCCCGACGTAGATCATCTTCGGCCTCGAAGTCAACGAAGCAAGCACGTTCGTTCTTCTTGTGGATCTTCTCCAGAGTCCGAAGTTCACGATCGCAGCGAAGGGGACATCTACATGGAGCTATTGAAGTGAAGGACCGGATCTACAAAGGTTGTATTCCCTTTCACCTGTAGTTAAAGTTGTTAACTTGCTAGTTTTCACCTAAACCCTTGTTTAAAGATCCGTATTAGAGTTGTTCGGCACGGCTAAAATTTTAATCGGGCATGGTTGAAGCCTCGTAGACCTTTGTGCGCTTGCCTAGCAACCCTACAAGGAGTTCAGAGATGTACCCTTGAACCGGGTGTATATTGATTTGGGAGAGCGGTTGTGCTCAGTTCAATTTAATTTGAGGACTTACGGCCAGAATTGGGTTAAGTCCAGTCGAGAATATTCAACATTTTATTTGTGTTTGGCCTATCAGGCCTTTATTTGGGCTCTGCCCTTGTTTAATAATGCATAGCATTTTGTTTGGTCTGTTGGACCTTTTAATTGGGCTCTGCCCTTTTCTGATAATGCATAGCATTTTGTTTGGTCTGATAGACCTTTTAATTGGGCTCTGCCATTTAATGATGCACTGCATTTAATAGCCTGACAGCGCGCCACGTGGCCTATCAGGCGCTTTGCGCCGATTGAGGAACGCAAGGCGCAAAATGATGTAGAGGTGACACGTGTCACGCTCTGGTGAGCGCAAGTCTGTTAGCGCAGTGCGCTGCGCAAGTGCGTTGTTGACACGTGTCGCGCTCTGCTGAGCGCAAGTCTGTTAGTGCAGTGCGCTGCGCCAGTGCGCTGCTGACACGTGGCGCGCTCTGGTGATTTGTACCAATCCAAGAGCGCAACAGAGAAAGATCTGGTGATTTGTACGTGGCGCGCTCTGGTGATTTGTACCGTTGAATACTTGACACGTGTCGCGCAGCGCAGAGTGCAGCGCCACTGCGCTGACACGTGTCGCGCAGCGCCACTGTGCTAGCGCAACTGCGCTGACACGTGTCGCGCAGCGCAGAGCGCAAGTCATCTGAAGCGTTGCTTCCTTTAATTTAATGTTTAAATTTTAAAAAAGAGCCTTGCTCTGATTGGGGGAAATGTAAGCGTTGCATCATTTCCCGCCTTGGAATTTAAACAGAGCTTTGCTCTGATTGGGGGAAACACCAGCTACGAGTATAGCCGTTGGAGCGCAGTCCATGCAGCCATGAGAAGACGAGTCCGAATCAGTCGACATTGGAGTAGAGTGAAGTAAAGAGTTCGCACGAGATTTCGACGAGATGACGTTCCACTCCGCTGATATCAGAGATGCGATATGTCTACAGAGGAATTGGGATGTGACCGATTTCCAAGGAATTGTTGTGCTGAGGACGCAGATGTCCAGAGAGTGAGAAAAGATTATGCAAGATTACCAGCCTCCGTACAGTTTGGCTTAGGCGAGATTGGAAAATACCTTGAGCAGGATTCCTTCCAGGACACTGCTGCAATAAGATTTGCACCAGGAGCAGATGTGTGATGTGCATTCAGAGGACCAGCGGTCGGCTCCAGTGACGTGCTGCCTTACGAGTGGTCGTGAGGATTGACCGAGAGGTGACCAGAGAAGTGCCAGGACGGAATCGTTCCCATTAGCACACCTGACAGGGCCGATGAGCCGATTGATTGCGAGATAGGTAATCCACAGAGAAGATAAGGGCCCAGAGACAGAGGACGCCAGACCGTGAGCAAGAGGCGGGTAGATATCTTGCGCTGCTAGCATTGGATGCACCGACACCTTCTCGACTTTGAAGGAGGATATACCGACGACGATATTTATGATTTGTGGTTTTGTGATTCGATTATCACGTATCCGTCACTTTGGATTTCGGTATTTTGGGCGATTTATTCGAATGATTTAGTCTTGATGGCTGAGCTTCATGATATTTGTTTTCGTGCACCATGGTTGCACCTACTGGGTATTTATATTTTGCGCATAATTTTTACGCTTGAGGTATTGATTATGATTTCATGCCTATTTTATGTCGGTGATTTGATTTATGTTTCCAGCATCGTTTTTATGCACTTTTAGTGTTTTGATTTGATTTGTGCACGCTGATGCAAACGGTTGTGAGCTTATACACGCGGTATACCTGATTTGGATTGAGCCGTATTGTATACCATCGATTTGGATTTTGATATTGATGTGCACTCCGTGCATTTGATTTGGATTTTCGCGCATGTTGAGCGCATGTTTGAGATACGAATTTGGTGCACACCAGATGCACTAAATCGGGATTCTTCGTGCATGTCAAATGCACCTGATTTTGCTGTCAGGCACGCCCGTTGCCCTTGGCAGATGTTTCGTGCACACCCATTGCACCTATAGGATGTTTCTGTGCACATGTATGGCACATATATGGATTTTGATTTCCGTGCGCACCAGACGCATATGGTATTCTTATATACATTTTTGGAATTTATTCCTTATGGACCAGTACGTTTTTATGCTGTTCGCTATTGTGTTTTCATACTGAGCTGGACTAGTCAGAGTACAGTACCTGAATATATTTTGCATGCATTGATAGTGATTGAAAGTATTTCCAAAAAGCGAGCTATAGTCTCAGTATTTACCTACGTGTCTGATATGACACGAAACATTTAAAACAAGGAAACCTTCTAAATTGTTTTCAAAAACGGCGGAACGTGCATATTAAACGAAAGATATATACGTATATGATTATTTTCTTATGATAGACGTCCGCCACTGTGCAGTGTTAGGCGCATTGCACAGCGACCTTAAGAGATTTGGCATGCATATCCTTCAGATATTTAGATGTATAGATTTGATATTTACGTGTATAGCTCTGATTTATATTATTGGTTTTGCTTTGATTTTGGAATTCGTGTCTTTACCATGACTCCGATGATTGCAGGATGTTTTACGGAGCTTCGATTTTGAGTTATCTTCTCATTACTCATGCGCATGTATTGCGCTATGATGCGTTTTATGTATTGATGATTTCGGAGCCCCGACGACTTGGATTTTTACTGAAATGTTTTAGATTTTAGAGGTTTAAATTTAAATTCGGGGACCGAATTTCTTTAAAGGGGGAAGATTGTAACACTTCAAAAACAAATATATTATTTTTGGGAATTTTTATAATTTAATATTATTTTAATGAATATTTTAATATTTCGGTATAATTAAATACAGATAAACGGGAAAAATTATGGAAAATTCTAAAATAGGGTATTTTATGGAATTATGCCATTTTTAAGTTTTTATGATTAATTATATGCTAATTTAGTGCTTATCGCGATTAAAAATCGCTAATCGTTTTCTTAGCATTTTTGTGCAAAACATGCACATATCATTTTTCTTTTACATTTGTGCATTTCTACCATGGTTGTTTTTGGTTTACTATTTATGTGAGAAGGATTTAGAGGGAAAGGAGACAAAGAAAAAGAAAAGAAAGGGAAAAAGGAAATAATATTGAGGTATGGGTGAGAGAGAAAAAATGGGGTTTTCCTTTGAGAAAGACTTAGCCATTCCTCTTCCTTCTTCACTCACCTCTCTCCCTCTTCAGCCCCTTGCTGCTGCTGCTGCTTCCTTCACCTCCCTCCCCCTCTTCATCTCCTCAAATCACCTCATTAAACACTCCAAAACCCTATCTTCATTTCACAAAAATTGTACACAAGCTCACAAGCATGCCTGTGGACCAAGAAAGTTGTCATTTCAGCGCTGTTGAGGATTCATGAGGGTCTTATGAGGTAATTCGTTCACAATTAGAGTTGTATTTCTTGTGCTTAAGCCTCAATTCAAGTTTGAAATCGATGTCGGGTAGTTTAATGCACTTTGGGCATTACTAGAGAGGGTTAAGGTTTGATTGAGTAGAGATTGTGTAATTAGGCTTTAGAAATGACCTTAAACCCCTCCCAATTGATAGAAACCCAGACCAACCCAACTGAAACCCAAAATACGGAATTACAGAACTTTTCATGTCGGTTTGTGACGACTTTGAGGGTGCAGGGAAATCTGGAGTGAACCGGGACCAAAACGAGATAAACAAACAACTCCAGGGACAAATTTGAGACCATATGAGACCACCCTGACCATACGAGACCCCAATTCCATAGGAAAACCGAGGAGGCCGGATTTATTGGGGGTGTGGCTGGCCATGGGGTGTGGGAATGGGTCCAGGTTGCTTCAGTAGGTCATATACACCCTATACTTCATCCCAGTATTGTTTGTGCACCTAGTTTGGACCTGAACTAAAATCTGGGGAATGTTTTCTTGGTTCTGCCTTGTATTTAGTGTTGTTTATGAATTCAAGTTTTGATATTTGGTATTGTATTTGATCGCTTGACGTTTGTACGTCTATATCAGGTGTTATTTGGTGGTTTTAAAGGCGTACCCATAGGTTCTAACCTATAGGCCTTTAAGCGTGTCGTTAAGTTTTCGTGTGTCGTTTTAGTTTTGATTTGGTTTTAATGCGATACGATACGTGTGATATGTAGGTACACCACGACGATTCGAGACGATGATGGCGACATCGACACCGACACACAAGATTCATGGTGAGTAGATTATATCTACGGGGAAAGTCGGGTGGATGGCGTATAGCACCCACGTAGTCCGAAGTTGGTATACTATATATGTAGATATTATATATATATGATAGCTTATAGTGTGTTGCAGATATTGTGATTAGATGTACTGTGGTTACATTAGGGCGTAGAAGTAAACTAGTATAGTTCCTAGTTGCGAACCCTAGAATAGGTTTACACCCACATGCACACACATGCTTATTGCTATAGTTATACTGTGATGATTTGGATAGTGGATGGCATTGGAGATGAGTCGATGATATTGGGAATAGTTCCATGAGATTGGTGATATGATGTGATTCATATTTGGGATATGACATATGATTTTTAGCGGCCCTTTGGACGTGTGTTTCACACACGCATTCATTTTTAGATAGATGGTATCGATTTGTACTAGACTTAGAACAGTACCCCAGATTATGTGATATAATGATAAGGATACCCGATAATTGATGAGATAAATGTGATATTGACCCGTACCCAACTATTGGGATGCTGTACGACGATTTACCGTACGAGCTTTACATTGATGATAGATCTGCACTCATGACTCGAGGACGTCAGATGATATATTGTATCGTACGCGATACTATTGTGGCGGGATCACCGACTATTATATTTATATTTATATATATCGACTCAGATTTAGGTGGTTTCCATACCCCTCCCGATTGACTTGATAGTTAGATGTAGATTACTTAGTAGACATTAGACTAGACCCGAGTCATACCTATTTCAAAACTAACGAATCGGGAGTATTTCAAAGATAGGAAAAAGAGACTCTACGGACATTTTCAAAGACGCATCCTTTCTTAAAACGCCGTAGCCCTTATTTTACCAAAAACCCCGATTCGTCTTATTTCAATTGGCATAACTGCATGACATATACATATGGATGTAGATTCTTCACTGTTGCGTTGATTATTCGATTCCGTATATTCTTACAGTTTGCATTGCACCGCATTGCATGTGTTAAACATGATTATTGTTACATCAAATCCATGCTGTTAGGACACCAGCACCATTATCGATGATGCGTAAGTTCCACGTACACTTGCTTGCCGGCTCACACACTTCATCATCGATAATTGCCATGTCACTACACTGTAGTACTGTTGCATTCAGGATATGACTCTTGCATAGCATACTTGTGTACTTATATACTATATACTCATACTTGTGCACATATTTACTTTACACTCATACATGTGCACATACCTATTGTACACACATACGTATTCGCACATACATAGATGATTCTGGCTTGATTAGAGATTTGGGAACCGTAAGATACTCTTTAAAACTGATCCCTTTTAAAAGAGTGGTTTCTCTCAATATGTGCATATTACTATTCCATGTCGCATGATACACTGATATGCTTACATTTCTTTTACATGCCGCATACATCATGCTTTTTGATTATACGCATTGAGATATGTTGTTTCCATGATATTTCTGGATTTGGGAACCGTGGGAATTTCAAAGAGAGTATGTAATTGTTTTAAAAACCCGGTTACCCTTGATATGATATTTCAGTGCGTCCACCATGTGTTTTCTCGGTGCTGAGAGCGACATGTGAAACCTGATTCGAGGAGTCGGATGATCCGTTTGCGGGTACATGGTGGACCTGGTATGGTTCCCCGGGAAAAGAAATATTTTTCGTGGAGCAGACGATGAGCCTAGCAGGGTGGCGAGTACCTACCGGTGATTGGTTGGACATGGCGGTTATCCGGACGATACTGACCAGAGTCGATAAATGGATATGGGACGACCCGTACTTCCGGGGCCGAGGGCCGATTCCGCAGACGGAACCCGATATATGAGGATTTACGTGCCGATGCTAGGCACAAGTTTCATGATGTTTTCGAGTGTCGATGCTTGACACTCAGGTTCCATGATTTTGATATGTCGCGAGCGACACATGTTGATTTATATCATCATATTTCCATGCATATGCTTATGATATTTACATGCATGATGTCTATTGTCATTGGGTGACACGTGGACGAGATCCACATACATACAGTCATTGATTACATAGTTGGATGATATCCACATACTACTAGACTTCATGTTATAGTTGACATTGATTCATATTGATTACATTGATCATAACTCATATTTATGACATGTTATTACCTGAGGCACTGGCACGAGCACTTGGCACTACACTCATGTATAGATGTTACAATGCCACCTTATCATGCTTCAGACTTATTCATTTGAGGATATATTATTACTGATCGTATTGATCTAGGATTATGTCATGCATTCGATTTCTTCTTGTAGATGTTTTCTACTCACGAGTTGGCAACTCACCCCCGTTGTTCCACAGTTCTTGCAGGTTTTGCCGTACAGGTTCCACGGCGGCATTTCTGGCACACTGCTTCCTTTACGGGTGATTTGCTTTGGTAGGTGGGTTCTTTTGCATCAGAATCACCATTGTACATGTATTATTCATTATATCTAGAAATTCCATCAACCAAAATTTGTATATTGTTCAGACTTAGAAACCAGTTATGTATTATTTCGACCTTAGAGTCGTGCGTTGTAGTATAACGGTTTTCATGCTGTTTGAGTTTCTTTTTTTTTGAGTTTTGATCCTCGCCCTTCGGCGTTGTATATTATATTGTTTGTGTGGTTGTGACCGTCGATTGACGAAGAGCTAGCTCCCGCTTGGGGATGCCTTTTATCAGTGCATTTTTTTTTCTTGTTGTACCCCGTTCGGGGCCAGTATTTACAAAGGAAATTCTGTCGAAATTTTCAAAAAAGACTATAGATTTTAAAAATGCATATTCTGCTTACTTATTTAAAAACCTTGTTTTTAAAACATGTTTTCCTTACTTCTTAAAAACTAGTTTTTTATTTACTCCTTAAAATGGTTTTAGATTTCTGGGCTTTTGGTTTACTTGAATTAGATGGGGTCCTATAGGCTTCATATGATTCAAGTGCCAGTCACGGGCTATTTCGGGTCGTGACAGGTGTACATGTCAATATGAGTGCATGATATACATGTAACTGTAATAGACTATGTGGGTGTACATGTCAATATGTATGCAAGATGTACAAGTAGCTATAGTAAGGTATACGTGAAATGGAATAAGGGTTACTACCTCAACTATTCCTGCCCAATGCAATGTCACGTATGTAAGTGTCAACAATATCTCATATGCACAATGGGATAAGGGCTACTACCACAACTATCCCTATCCACTACCGTATCACGTATGTGGGTGGTTTGTGCGTGTCATGGCAAATACAGACGGTGTGGGTGTAGCATAAAATTTAGTGCTCGTGCAACATGAACAGTCAGTAATGTGTTATATCTAAAGGTACGAGTCAGGTACAACAGATAATACTATGCAATGACATTCATATGAAAGTAACTAATATGTAAATACTATGCAGCTAACATATCATATTCGCCCCGACGCATAACGCCATACGGGCGATTTTCTCGTAGATGTTAAATCTACTCACCAATGGTCTCCAGCTATGAAAATCCGACCACCTGCTTCCTCTTGTTCGCAGCGTCCGAAGTTCCCGCTTGCGACGCTATATTTTCACAAACACAAGAAATAATGCGAACATCTCAGAATCGATCAATATAACGCAAAACTACGCATTCAAAAACGCACCAACACACTAAACTAACTCGCTAGTGTACGTCTAGTGGATAACGCGCGCAACGATACCTCAAAACCAAACTCAGTACTGCAGCAGCACAAACTCACGACTCGTGTCGCAACACGTAATACGCGTACTGAAAACACTAGATTATAGGTAATCGATCCCAGATTTTGCATACTGTATTTACTAAAAAAAAGTAAACAGTACCAAACACCCCTAGCCAACAGCAGACAACTACCCACAGAAGACCAACCCCAACCATCTCCTACCAAGCCGGCGTCGCCGAATCGCGCAATAGAGGTCGCCGGCCCCGGCCGATGTGGTGGTCCCCGTCACTCAGGCGGTGTCTCAGGTTCACTTGCACATCTCTATAATTTTGTTTTGACAAACTCTAAAAACTCCAGGCCACAGCAGGTATAGAAGTTCTAAAAAGACCTTAAAAACCCGATATCGCACTAATCGATATAAAAAGCGTTCTAAACCATAAACAACAAACAACACAGCATAAAAACTATAATTTATTAGTGTAGGGATTATAACTAACAATCTTGCTCGCAAGATTCAAGCTTTCCCTAACTCCAAGTGATCCAAGAAGCAAGAATAAGGATTTTTGGTATTTTTGTGATATGTTTTGAGATTTTGAGGATTTATGAGTTTAGATTGATGTAAAATGAGAAAGAAAAGAGCAAGGGCAGTAGGGAAAGAAGGGATCTCGGCCAAGAGAGTGAGGTGGGAGTTTTGTGAGGGTTTCCTAGCAATTACAAGCATTTAATGCAATTAAATGCATTCACATACACATATGCACACATGCATGCATCTACAATTCTTTTCTTTTCTTTTTCTTTAACCAATAATCCTAGTCCACACAATGAATCTAGATATTTTGTGGGTTAGGTTTACACAAGAAAAATTGAAGAAAAGACCGCTAAAGAGAAATTTCCCAAAATGTGAATACCGCATTAAAATAATATTAAAAATTGGGAAAAATCAAATTGAACCAAAACGTCTCATATAACCCCAAAGTTTGCGCACTAGCTTTATTTTAGCTAAACTAGGTGCTGGCAAGTCTATATGGTCGTTCGATCACAGTCGGGTTAAAACGGAAAATACCGACAAACTTACCCTAAAACGGACAAATTCGCATAACGATTTCTAAAACGTTACAAGGAACAAGCTAGAATAATTAAACAATCAAGCATGTAATCAAACATTACAAGCGAACAAGGAATACAACCTTTGTAGACCGGTCCATCACTTCAAAAGCTCCGTGTAGTAGTCCCTTCGCTGCGAGTAGTGATCTCCCGAACTCTAGTATGGGTTTCCTTGAAGAAATGAACATGCTTGCTTGAAGTTTTCGAGGCCTAAAATGATCTACGTCGAAGAGACTCGAACCCTAGCTACCTCTTCACTAAATTAGGGTTTAGTGAAGCAAACACTCTAAACTAAATGGCGAATCTACTAGAGGATGATGAAATAGGAATTTTGCTCACTTTAGATTTATTTTTCTCAGTTGGATTCATCATCTCATGAAACCCTAGAAAGCTTTTGAGATGAGGAAGAAGATGAAGAGAGAAAAGAACAAGTGAATTAGTTGTGTAAGAATAACAACCATGGTGAGATAATATCTCATACTAAACTCTTGTAGAGAATAAACCATGGTCAAGGATAAGGGTAAGGTTAATAAATATCTTAAGTAACAAAAATCAAGTGGACAAAGTCAATGGTTAACTCAAGTATATCCATGCATTCAACCATGATCAATTCCACTTCATTTTGAATTACTTTAAATATGTAAAACCCTAATTTATCCAAATCATGGTGTTAGTCTCATACACCCATGTTGCATATATCAACAACCATGACACAATTACATATATCACATATATGTAAAGTGTACACAAAGTGAGAAAAAGAAATGTTTAAGTGAGCTAATAATAGTTAATGTAATTCAATATATCAAATATATAATTATACATTAAATTATTAAATCAACACTTGATTTAATAATCCGGCTATATCACATACAACCGGCTAATATCAAATGTAACATCATATCGAATCAACATGTGATCCGATAACCCGGCTAAATAATATATAACCGGCCGATATCACGTATCGCGAGAATAGAATGCGGTATCACATACGTGCATTAATCTCGGTTCCACACATATCACATATGTGCTCTTACTTCATTTCGCTTGAGCCAGGAAACCTCTGTGTAGGACTCTAAAGACTCTTCAACACGCCGACAGTAGGTGGTGATCAAATCAGTCACCTACAAACCGCAAGCAGTCTGCTAAATGTAACGGCAACCCAGGTATTGAGCGATCAGAAGATCAACAAGCAAGGCTGCTCACACTCCTGCGATCCAATCAGTAACACTACCGTACAGTCCGGTCTCTTCGTCTGATATGTCACATATCTCTTCTATGGGTGGTAAACGTCAGACCCAGTAACTTGATAAGTCATGCCGATGTAAGGTCCATAACGGTTCGAGAAATTACTGATAACATTTACCAGTAGATCTCAGCAACTCTGGTTAGGGATTTCCTGTTATGGCCAATCGAGCATAGCGCAACATCAACCCCCAATACCCGGAGTGATGAATCCCCTCCTATCGCTCAATGCCTCCACGTGACTCGGGACTGTACCCAAAAACCACCTGTTTGCACGACTCAGTAGAGCCGTGGTAGGGTGGAAATCAAAGCACAGTGGGAGACACACAAGACTCCATGACGATCTCGGTCAACAGACTAACCTATACCAGTGTCACCTGAGAACTGCTACCTGACGTGAGGTATAATACCAGCTAGGAGTTCTCGACGAGTCGGTTCAGTGTACCCAGTCTCCACTGAGCACTCGTATATCATCTCTGATGTCAAATACTAATGGATATAGGATCATCCATCGCCCATCACATAGGTCGAGAAGTTATACGCTAGTCTGCTCTGGAGTATCGATGCCCTGTCTCGATATTCCCTCGACTAGGAACAATTAAAGGATGTACTCACAGACTACCCATACCCCACTAGTATGATCTTTATTATAATCCTGGTAGTCAAGTACACATCCTAAGGGCTTTATCAACATGTAACATAGAGACATCAAGTGTACATGTTAAGATAAAGAGCAACCAGATAGCGTACTATCATGTCGAGCAAGAAAGTCCTTCCTATATAAGTCCAAGCATCCACTATAATATACACCGTATATACAATAATGGCTTTTAAGGCATACATATAACTAACAATCTCCCACTTGCACTAGGGCCATATGTTGTAGTATCCAATACCCAACAATCAGCAGTGGTTGTAGTATCCCATACTTAACCATCCCATAATAGTATCTTTTGGGAAAAGGCCTTTGTGAGTGGATCCTCCGTGTTGTCCTCTTAGTCTACTCTCCTATCCTTGATCTCCCTGGAGATTAACCATCTCCATGATTAGGTGATACTGCCTTAAAATATGTCTGGGTCACTGACGGGACGCGGGTTCCTAGGCCAAAGCCACAGCTCCATTGTCACACAATGGTAGGATCCTTGTTCATCTCATGAACAAATATACATTCAGACCACCTCTTTGGTAGCATCTTTGGTAGCGATGTATCCAGCCTTTATCATCTAGTTTGTCCCGGTATCTAGCTTGGAACTCTTCCAACATACCATCCCTCCACTGAGGGTAAAAACAGTGCCTGTGACTGACTTTCAGTCAACCTTACCACCCTGGAAGCTCGAGTCGGCAAAGGACTCCTACTGGAGTTCACCGTTACCAAACTCCAAGAACATTTCTTTAGTGCTTCACAAGTACTTAAGAAGGTTCTCCAAAGTTATCCAGTGATTTTCCATAGGATCATTTGATACCATCTCAGTACACCTAGTGAGAATCCTAACATCCACTTAGATCAATCTCATAGATCCAAAAAACAAGATTTAGGAGGAATCACCTAGATCCTACATGGAGAATCAATATGATAAGAAGAGATTGACTGAGCGTAGTATAAGAAACACCTTCCCTATCAAGAGTATGTCATCCACGTACTATACGAGGAAGACCACCTTACTCTCTACTACCTTTTTGTATACACGGTTCATCTACCATTTTGATGAAGTCAAACGCTTTGACTATCACATCAAAACAGATGTTCCAACTCCGCGATGTCTGCTTTAACGCATAAAGCAACTTGCACACGTTTCCGCTGCTCCCTCTGTCTGCGAAGCCCTCTGGCTGTGTACTTATAGACGCTCTCTTCTAAATCAATATTTAGAAAAGCAGTCATGACACCCAACCGCCAGATATCGTAGTCATGGTATGCAATAATGGAAAGTAGAATCTGGATGGACTTAAGCGTAGCTATTGGAGAAAACGTTTCATCATAATCCATACCTGGTCGATGACGAGAACTTTTTACAACAAGTCTAGCTTTGAAAGTCTCAACTTTACCATCTACACCATGTAATCTTCTCAAGATATACTTGCTCCTGATGGGGATTTAACCCTTCATACGTAGCATACAAAGTCTATACTTTGTTGGTGTACATGTATTCCATCTCAGATCGCTTAGAATCTAGCCATTCTTACAGAGTCCCCACTCTTGATGGCCTGCTCGAAACTAGTTGGGTCATCATCTCATGATGCAATCCTCGCTCCTACTGTCATCGAGAAAACCGTAGTATCTCTCAGGTGGATGAGGAACCCTACCAGATCGGCGGAGAGGCTGAGGTTCGTCGGGAGCTATTGAATTCACCGGTTTTACCAAATCATCAGTTGTAGTTTGTATAGCTGGAACTGATTCCAGTTCTACCTCATGACCACAAATTTCTTTCCATAAAAAATTCCTTTTTCCAAAAAGGTGGCATGCCGAGAAATAAAACACCTTTTGTTCCTCGGTGCGGTAGAAGATATTCCCTTGCGGATGCTTGGGATATCTAACAAACTTCCACAGAACTGATTTTTCCTCGAGCTTGTCCGGATTTTGCTTTTGACATAGGCCGGACAACCCCAAATCTTAACTTGCTTAAGACATGGACTCTTCCCATTCCATATCTCATATGGAGTGGTAGGAACCTGATTTGGTTGGAACCAAATTCAATAAGTATGCAGCTTCATAAGTGCATAACCCCGAAAGGAAATTGGCAACTCAGTAGTACTCATCATAGAGCGCACTATATCTAATAGGGTGCGATTGTGAAGCCCCGATACACCGTTGTGCTGTGATGTATACGGAGGAGTAATGTTGAGAGAGAATCTCATTCTCCTTTAGAATAGTCCAGGACTTCATGCCTGAGTATTCTCCTCCCCGATCACATCAAAGGACATAATACTTATACCAGTTTTGGTTCTCTACTTCTGACTTATATTCTTTGAATTTCTCAAAAGCTTCAGACTTGTGTTTCAACTGAAACATATGTCCGAATCTTGAGAGATCATCAGTGAATGTAATGAAGTACAAAAAACCAGTCTTGGCATGTGTAGGCAGGGGACCACATACATCATCATGTATCAATCCCAAGAGTCCACTAACTCTTTCTCTGTTTTCAGTAAACGAAACTATGGTCAGTTTATCTTTGTGACTTGACTGACAAGTTTCATAATATGTAAATTCAAACTGATTTAAATATGCATCTTAAAGTAACTTCAATAGTCGGGTCGCATTGATATGACCTTGTCTACAATGCCACAAGAACGATTCATTCATTTCTGAACTCTTCCTCATGTGTGTGTTCTGTACGTTAAGAACTGTGGTCTGATTTAGAACGTATATGCCATTAGATAACGCGCCTGAACCAATCAACACTTTATATAGGAAATGTTCAAAACATTATCCAGCAATATAAAATTATATTGTTTTTTACATAATAAAGAGACTGATATAATGTTGCATATCAGGTTCGGTATCTAATAACATTCGTTCAGAATCAATGTATTTGGTAATACAGGGTGATAACTGCCAACTAATTTGGCTGCAACATTTGCACCATTTCCAACTCTTAAAACTTATCACCCATTTCCAGTTATCTACCTATCTGTAGCCCATGTAACAGATTACATATATAGGATCCTGATCCGGTATCTCATACCCAGGACGTAGAGGATACTGAGAAACAGTTCTTGGTAATGAACACACCCGAAGAAGATGTATCAACATGTACTTTCTTCGTTTAGGCGGCACGGGAATCCTGGTAATCCCCTATTTCCTGCTCGGTCTTATAACAATTATAAAGTAGAGCGGGATCAACGTTCCCCAAGCTTAGTATAACAAGCGGGTTCAGTCAATATATCCATATTATTATCTTGATTAATACGTGACATGGTCGCTACCTGGAGAGAGAGAGAAGAAAACACTCTGCGTGCGCTCTTGCAAGATTAGAATGGTTATATATTTTATTTAATCAGGATGGCTCCCACTGTTTTTATCAAATCTTCCTTCAAACCCTAAAAAGAAAGACTAGCCGGGATTAATTACACCCTACAAGTTCGCCAATCTTTCAGCCAGGCCAGTGCCGGTACTTTGAGGGAGGTTTCCCGTGCTTTCGCACGGACTTTATTAAAATAAACCTCATTTTCCCCACAGGCGTAACCCCGTTGACACCTTTCTAGACACCTACTTGATCGGCTAATTGTAAAGTGCAAAACTGTCCCACGAGTAACAATTACTCGCAGTGGGTATCGGAATCCAACTATCTCATAGAAGATATGCAATCTCATTGCAAATTTCAACACTTGAAACTCCCGATAATGGTTTTTATCCCTAGCACCTATGACCTTGGTTATGGTCAACATATCATAAGCACTAGTGAAGTTCTACCCGTCATTTCGTGATTAATTAGACCCACCCACATGACCCTCGGCTATGGTCGACATAATCATGTGACTGTCCTAACTAATCGCATCATATGCTTTGTAGGAAGACATCACTTAGCTACCGTACACTACGCCTTGACTATGGTCAACATACGCAGTATGAATACTAAGCACTCTACTTCCTAAAATGACGGAGGGTTGCGGATAGTTTTTGTGAAAACCTTTAACGCTTTGAACTTGATCTCGTTGCAGAATCAAATGGTTTTAAAAGGAATGGCTTAAGCTCCGCTTTTTGAAACCTTGCTTTTTCATAAAAATGCCGAGTGGGTTTCATATTCGATTCTACAACATCTTTAGGTTTATTTTCCTTCATTAATCACATTAATGAATCTCCCGTCATTTAAGTTAACTAAGTATCACAGATAAATACAACGTACGCTTATGCCATCCGCATTCGCCACGAAGTCCCGTCATGCACCGCTAGGTTAGGTAACTAACGGCAGAGCGGGAAAGGGCTAGCGCGGGTGAAAAACATAAGCAACATCTATAATATATCATATATATTATATAATGAATCCATCTCAGAATATAAAATGATCACATCATAGAATATCAACAGCAGAAGACAACATATGAAATATTGGATATACTAGGATTTCCGGTTTTTAATTTAAGCTTGTATAAAACACGGATTCCACGGTCGTGATGAATAACCAAACCCACATCCCTAGACCCCTACGAGAGTGGCATGCGACCCTACCAATTCTAGAGTTAAGAGACCCGGACTCGATGCCTCGAGATGGTCTCCCACTGTACTCTAAAACCCGGTTACTTGCGCTGCCCTCCTTGGGTCTATCCTAATGTGGAAAAGTAAATAATATACATCAACGGTGACATCTTCCTCAACCCGGAAGTGCCCCAATAAAAGAATATTATATACAAATTTTTACATGAATGAAAAAGAGAAACTTTCATCTCACATAAAAAAAACCCGGCTATTCAAACACGGTGATCCAATATAACATATCACATCAACACATAAAATCACATGTCATCAACGTAAGTAAATATGCGTATCCCAATTGTCGTTGACGTATAACAACGAAACCGGCGATACACCGCATATTACACTTACGGTCGCAGAAAAGAAAGTGAAAACTACAACAGTTGGAATCCGCAACCACCTTAGACATCATAAACCCGAAATATCTCATATTCCGGATTTCATGCCTAACTATATGAATTCCTTAGACATCGCTTTCCTAACAATTATAAACCCCGCATTTTATTCTCGATATCGAAAACACTTTTCAATAACAAGTCGGGTAATTCAACAAGACTCCCGTTAACCTGATCGAATGCTCGTCGGAAACTTTAGTAGACGGCCGTACCCTCGATGCCGACGACGAAGTGCACTTAGGCGGAACACCGCGGCCGCGAGCACCCGGGCGGATGCTTTAGGCAACGGAGTTCTCCTACAGGCACTTGGTCGGGGCTATGGTGCGTGGCTATCTAGTAAGGTTACCCGGCGAGTATCCACGTACGCTACGTGATTGCGACAGACTTTTGATCATATCAAAATCCCATCGCAACCGATCAAATGAGACTAAATTGCTAGATTTATAAAATTTAAATATTGTGGATTCCAAGTATTGTATCCCATCACAAATATCCGGACGACGTTAAACTTTTTGATCGATTCATCAAAGTCCCACAAATAATTTTCAAAGGGTCCCTCCACAATAACAGCAACCTCTACTACTGAGTCAGCACCCCTACCAAATGCAAACTTTTCAAAATCCAGCCACCAATTCTGCACCTGGGAATAATTCTTTTCAAACGGTCGGTACAGAAAACTCCTCTGCACTCGAACGCACTTTGGATTTGTTCATGAAACATTCCATGCAAACATCCGATGATATTAAGTCTTCTATCCATACTTTAACGCAAGGCAACACCTCCCAAGGTGAGAGCATTAAAGCGATAGTGGCACAAATTGCACAATTAACGGCTACAATGAGTGCTAGAGAGAAAGCGAAACTTCCAGCTCAACCCGTACCGAATCCTGGCTACTCACATCATGTGAATGCTATTACCACGTTGAGATCTAAAAGAGTGTTAGACAACCATGTCGGTGAAGAGATTGATGGTGAGGAATCAATCGATGATACCCCGGCTGAGACTTTTCCTTCCACTTCTACTTCTACTTCGGACCCCAGTTCCTCTACCCCACCACCTTCTTGCGAGCCTATTCTCCGTTTTCCCTAAGGCTCAAACCTTCAGCACACTTCTTCTAGTCCACCAAAGACGATCCCCACTCCTATTCTGGGATCTTTCCTACCCACACGATATTCTCCAATGTTGGACCCAACTATTATTGCGAAATCTCCTTTTCCGAATCGGTTAAGGGGTAACAGACCAAATCCGCAAATGGTGAAGATCACTGAAATCTTTAAACAGGTTAACATCAATATCCCTCTCCTAGATTCTATACAATAAGTCCCGTCTTATACGAAAATTCTCAAGAAATTTTGCACTAGGAAGAGGAAGACTCAAGTGCCAAAAAAGGTGTTCATGTCGAGTACTATAAACACAGCTTTTCCCCAACAATTACCAAGGAAACGTAAGGACCCTGGCTGTCCTACAATTTCTATTTCTATTGGGGGTAAAAATATTAACCGTGCTTTACTTGACCTTGGCGCAAGTGTTAACCCGGTTCCTTACTCGGTTTATGAGCAATTAGGTATCGGAGAGTTAAAGCCCTCGAACACAACACTCCAGATGGTCGACCAATCAATCACCAAACCTAGGGGTGAGGTTGAGGATGTGTTGATAAAAGTCGGGCAATTTGTACTCCCTGTGGACTTTATTGTTCTAGATACACAACCTATAGAAAACCCACGGAACCAAATTTCGGTGATTCTCGGTCGACCCTTTTTGGCAACTTCCAATGCTATAATCAACTGTTGTAACGACTCTATGACCCTATCCTTCGGGAAGATGTCAATTGAGCTTAACATTTACAAGTTGGGAAGTGTACCCTCTTAACCTTCTGCTCAGGTCTGTTCTGTCGAATTAATGGATGTCGACAGTAGCGAATTTGACGAGCTTCATGATACTGATCCAAACTTCCTCAATAGGTTGTTGTTTGACCCAGCTATGTATTATACACATATAGAATCTTCCATCGAGCTGTCCGGGTCAACGTCTAACGCTGATTTTGAACCTTTTATGGAGTCTGAGGATCACCTCGTTTTATCCGATGAAACTATTCTTCGGGGTATCGATGAAAGCTTTGAGGAAATTTTCGCTGATGATCTTGCATTTTTAAAAGATACGGGGGTTGAGATGAATCATCTCCAAAACAAAGAAATTGAACCTCCACACCTTCTTTTGGACAATCACGAGAATGCGAGTAATCCATCACAATCACTGTGTCGTCTCTCTAAATTGAGACGCAAACCCTTTCTATCACACCACTTATCTTTTTCGCACTTTTCCTGGCTTTATACATTATGTTCTTCCACCAACCGGTGCGTTTCACTGATAAAATCTTCGAATGGTTGGTGTTGACTTTCGGTCTTTGTAAAACTTTGCATTGACCGGTAACTTTGACCCCCTTTTGTGATTTTAAAACATTAAGATTGTTTAATTCAAGTTTGGGGGGGTTTATATTGTTGGCTCTTGAAAATAAAAATTGTCCTCAAAATTGTGAGCCAAAAATAAGTTTGGGGGAGGATTTTAACGATCATATTTCATGTACCCCGCTAATAAATTTTCCTCCCAAGCTTACAGGTTTTTGAGATTTAACAGATGACAACAGTGAGGACACTGTTCTAAACAAGTTTGGCGGAGATTTGTGCTTATTTACGCATCACTTTGCATCATACTTTGCATAAGCACAAAACATATCAAAAAATAATAAATAAAAAAATAAAATAAATTTTTTTGTGTACATAAATAAGATAATAAAAGATTAGAAAGTGAAAAATTACATTTAAAAGATTGGAAAAATTTAAGAAAACCAATAAATTTAGAAGTTTTCTTAAACGAAACTAGTAATAAGTAGTTATGAGCCATTGTCCCAAGGGTTAGTAAGATGAAAGAAGTCACTAATCTGCGGATAAAAATAAGTCTGAAAATTAGTTCCTATTCTGGAAGCCAAACATTTGAATGTTGATACCCTACTATACACACTTACACACGTCTTAAAACTCGGGATAGTAGAGGATACCTTGAAATGCTCTTGTCTAAAAGCCAAAGTATGAAAGAAATAATAAATGGAGAATATAATATAAAATGTTGTAAAAAAATGAACACTGGTTTTGTAATCAACAAGGCAGCAATAAAAAATATAGCGAGGATGCTTCGTCACATAGTGCCTTAGACCAACCGGTTTGGGAGTCACTGCTAAGCCTTAGGTGTTGCAAGACGAGGAAAATACTAATACTCTAAGTTATATATATGCCGTAGAGGCCATTTTTGTACATATGATGTATATTATAGTAGATGCTTAGATATATATAGTGACGACTTTCTTGCTCGACATGATAGTATGCTATTTGGTTTCACTTTATCTTAACAAGTTGACATGTATTGTTTTACTGTCTTGCTTTCACATGTTGATAAAGCCTTTATGATATGTACTCGACTACTGGGACTATGATGAGATCATACTAGTGGGGCCATGGTAGTCAAAGAGTACATCCTATAACTGTTCCTAGTCGAGGGTGTATCGAGACAGGGTATGATACTCCAGTGTAGACTAGCATATACGCATCTTAACCCATATGATGGGCGATGGATGATCCCATATCCATCGGTGTTTGACATCAAAGATGGTGTACGGGTGCTCAGTGGAGACTGGGTATACTGAACGGACTCGCCGAGAACTCCTAGATGGTATTATACCTATCGTCAGATAGCAGTTCTCCGGTGACACTGGTACAGGTTAGTCTGTAGACCCGAGATCGTCATAGAGTCTTGTGTGATTCCCACTGTGCTTTGATTTCCACCTTACCACGTCCAAGAGGGCATGCAAAATGGTGGATTTTGGGTACAGTCCTGAATCACATGGAGGCAATGAGCGATAGGAAGGGTTTCGTCTCTCCCGGTATAGGGAGTTAATGTTGTACTGTGTTCGATTGGTTATAACTAGAAGTCCCTGACCAGGGATGATATGGAGTGCTGCTGGTAAGAGTTATCAGTAGCTTCTCGACCTGTTATGAGCCTCACATCGACACGACTTATCGGTTGCTGGGGTCTGACGTTTACCACCCCAAGACTAGATATGCGACATATCAGACGAAGAGACCGGACTTTACGGTAGTGTTACTGATTGGATTAACAGGAGAATGTACATGCTTGCTTGTTGATCTTATGATCGCTCAATACTCATGTGGCTGTTACATTTAGCGGACCGCTTGCAGCTTGTGGGTGTTTGATATGATCATCACCTACTGCTGGCGTATTGACGATTCTTTAGAGTCCTACACAGAGGTTTCCTGGCTCAGGCAAAACGGAGTTGGAGCACATATATGATATGTACGGGACCGAGAATAATACGATATGAGATACCGTATTCTATTCTCGCGTATTGTGATATCAGCCGGGTATATGTGATATAGCCGGGTCATCGGATCAAGTGTTGATTCGATGAAATGGTACCTGTTATATTAGTCGGTTATATGTAATATAGCCGGGTTATCGGATCAAGTGTTGATTCTATAATTTAATGTATATTATATATGAGATATATTACATTACGTTAACTAATATAAGCTCGCTTTATTGATTCATTTTCTCACGGGATAATACATTGGTATATATGCGATATATGTTAATTGTATTATTTTCTTTTGTTACAAAATATATTATATATGTGATATATAATATTGTAACATGTTAGGGTTACAAATTCAACATTGGATTAGGGTTTAAACTTGGTTAGGGTTTGGATTAGGGTTAGCTTTTGCATGACGAATCCATTTACGATCCCGAGTTTCCAGACACATCGCACTTCCGCTTGGGTCGAGGCTGCCACTCGGCCCTAAGACGGATCAAAGAAGAGTGGGGAACCTCTCGCTGTTTTTTGGAATTCGACGTCAGGAATTGTTTTCACACCATCGACCGACATCGATTCATCTCAATCTTTAAGGAAGAGATCGACGATCCCAAGTTCTTTTACTCCACTCAGAAACTGTTTTCTGCCGGACGACTCGTAGAAGGTGAGAGGTTAGGGTTTGGATTAGGGTTAGCTTTTGCATGAAGCTTCCATGAAGCTTCATGAAGCTTTCTTTTGTCTTAAGCTTAGATATTTTGTGTTGATATTTATTAACCCAACCCAAATCTTAACCTCTAGTTTATTCTCTACAAGGGTTAACTCTATTATTCTTAACCCATGGTTGAATTAGTAACCATAACAATCAATTCATTATTCATCACAAAAGATTATCTTCATCTTCTTCTTCCTTGAGCTCTTAAAAAAGATTCACTAGCTTTTTCTTTTGTGATGATATTGAGTGAGAAATAGAAAACAAAAGAGAGAAAAATTCCTACTTCATCATCCTCATCTATTCTAGAGACTTAGATTAGGGTGTTCACTTCTCTAATAAGTTGATTAGGGAAGTGTTAGTTTGGGTTCGGGATTCTTCAAGGTAGATCATCTTAGATCATGAAAACTACAAGCAAGGTGTCTCATTTACCTCATGGAGCCACTCGAGAGTCGGAGTTCATGTTGATCGCAGCGAAGGGATCTCAACACGAAGCTTATGAGGCGAAGGAATGGACTACAAAGGTTGTAATCCCTATCTCTTTTCTTATTTGTATGTGATACAAACTTGTTACCCTAGAAATTCTAGCAAGATTCATTGTTAGTTAGCTTTGCACCTCTCTAAATTTTAATATGGCATGAGTGATGCTACTAAACCCTAGACTAGGTGCAAGGATAACCCAACAGTGTTATCAGAGCCAAACTAGAATTCTAGATACGGTGTTATAACAATTACGAAAACGAAAATCACTTTGAAATACGGTATTAGGAAACCCCATTCTTGCACTCGGGAAATTTTCCAAAAAGTCATTTAAAAATTTTTCAAACGACTTCAGAATGGTTTATGGAGCAAAATATGAACACAGGTGAAATACGGGGGGGGGAGGTCCTCGGTTTTGGACCGGCCACCATAGAAGAAATTCCGGCCGGGCCGGCCCCACCACCTCCTCTGGCTCCCGTATTGCTCCTGTGCTCATTTGACTCCATTTTGGGTTTCCTAGTATTGTTTATTTTGCCTAATTTTCATGTGATGATCTGTTTGACCTGGGGCTAATTCGTAGTACTTCGTAGTCGTATTTAACACTGTATTGGTAACCTTGACTATTTTTAGCAGTTCGATCGAACATCGCACACCACATTTTGTACCCCGCTGAAATCTCCAAGTGTTGTAATTTTTTGAGGTTGATTGTACTCGTTAAATCGTGCAAATACCCCTATGGACCCCCTAGAAGACTATAATAACCTTAACTCTATTCTGTGCCCACGGAACCGCGATCAAACCTTAGGGTTTGCCATAGTTCCATGGTGTCATAGGTGAGGCGTTGGTTAACTCTTTCTACGGCTGGTCCATGGACACTGTGGCACGGTTTTTGAGTGTTTCGATTTTGCTCAAGTGTTGAGCTCACGGGGGTAATTTGTGAGTATATGTTGATTCGATCGAAACGTTAAACATCGTCTTGAAATTCTGTAACGTGATACAATATGTGGAATTCATATAGTTACACATGAAATCCGTAATATGTGATATTTCGGGTTTATGATGTCTAAGTCGATTGTGGATTCCAAATGTTGTAGTTTTACACTTTCTTTTCTGTGACCGAAAGCGTAGTATGTGGTGTATCGCCGGCTTCGTTACTATACATCAACGACAATCGGGATACGCATAGTTGCTTACGTTGATGATATGAGATATTATGTGTTGCTGTGATATGTTATATTAGATCATCGTGTTCTGAATAGCCGGGGGCTTTATGTGAGATGAGGGTTTTTATTTTCATTCATGTAAAATTCATTGTATGTAATATTCTTTTATTGGGGCACTTCTGGGTTGAGGTTGATGTCACCATTGTATATTATTTACTTTTCCGCATTAGGTAGACCCAACGAGGGGAGCACAACTAACCGGGTTCTAGGGTCCAGTGGGAGGCCATCTCGAGGAGTCGAGACCGTGTCTTCTAACCCTAGAATTGGCAGCGTTACTTTCCGCTCTCGTAGGGGTCTAAGGATGTGGGTTTGGCTATTCATTGCGACCGTGGAATCCGTGTTTTATACAAGCTCGATATAAAACACGGACCTCCTAGTATATCCAATATTTCATATGTTTCTTCTGATATACTGTGATGTGATCATATTATATGCATGAGACAAATGCTTTATTATTGTATATATGATATATAATAAACGTTGCTTATGTTTTGCACCCGCGCTAGTCCCGTCCCGGTATGTCGTTAGTTAAGTAACCTAACGGTGCATAACGGAACATTGTGGCGAATGCGGATGGCATAAGCGTACGTTGTATTTTCGTTTCTTCTGTGATCCTTAGGAAGCATAAATGATGTGATTTATTAATGAGATTAATAAATGAAAAGAAACCTAAACACATGTTGTAGAATCAAATTTTCAAAAAGGGTAGCTACAGTTTTTACTTTGCATAGTGGTATATATGATATACCCTGCATCTTATTCGATGAGGAAAGAGCCGAGATCCTTTCACCGGAAGTGACCTCTTTAGCAAAACTGGCAGATACTACAAACCCGCGCTTTAGTTTTTGATTGCTTCTATAGTTCTTGCTTTGCACAGAGGTATTTATGAAATATCCCGCACCTTATTCAATAAGGAATAAGCCGAGATCGCTTCACCGGGAGTGACCTCTTTAGCGAAACTAGAAAATCCTCAAAAACACTCCTTTTCAAAATCACTTTTTCTACAACGATATCAAGTTCATTATGCAATAGGTTTTCTGAAAAACCTGCGTAGCACTCCGTCATTTCAGATAAGTAATATTTACTATTCGTGCTACGGTAGTTTGGCATGCGTCAAGGCGTAGTGTACGGTAGCTGATTACTACTTATCTGTAGCATGAGATGCGATTGGATTAAGGTATTCGTGCGGCGTTGTTTAGCATGCGTCAAGGGTCATACGGGTGGGTTTAATTCAATCACGAAATGTACGGGTTGAACTTGACTAGCGGACTATGGGTTTTTTGGCATGCGTCAAGGTCATAGCACGCTAGGGGTAAAAGAATTATCGGGAATTTCAAGTGTTGAAATTTGCAATGAGATTGCATACCTCCTATGAGATAGTTAGATCCCGATACCCACTGCGAGTAAGAGTTATGTTGGAGATAGTGCCCTCAGAGTCAATTATTGGATCACAGGCACGTGATTGCAATGATTGAGGGAGGACCTATCCCGGTACGACAGTCTTACTCGAGATGATAGTATGCTATCTGGTTTACCTTTATCATCGTGTACTGCTTTAGGTGACCTGACAGGTCGCTATTACACGTTGATAGAGCCCCTAGGATTCTTGCTTGACTGCCAGCAGTATGAGGGCGATCATATAAGTGAGAGCTGGAGTCTATAAGCGCATCCTTAAAAGGTCCCTAGTCGTGGGAGTTTCGAGACAGGGCATCGATACTCCAGAGTAGACTAGTGTATACAGTCGAGACCCCGACGAGGGGCGGTGGCCGGTCTCACAGGCCACTGGTGTCAGTTGGTTCACCTAAGATGTATACAGGTGCTCATTGGGTTATGAGTACACCGGACAGGACTCGCCGGGAAAATGCTAGTTGGTCTTATACCTGACGTCAGATAGCAGTTCCCAGGTGACATGTGTACAGGTTAGTTCATCGACCTGGGGATCGTCATTTGTCTCGTGTGAGTTCCCACTGTGCTTTGATTACTACCCTACCACGGCTCAAAGGAGTCGTGCAAACAGGTTTTAGTTGGGTACAGTCCCGAGCCACATGGAGGCAGTGAGCGGATCTTCAGGGGTTCGTCTCTCCCGGTATTGGGGGTGAGGTCGTGCTGTGTCTAGGAGAGCCATTACACGAAGTCCTTGGCCAAGGCAGGAGATTTACTGGTAGGTATTCCAGTAATATCTCAGGGTGTTCTGGGCTACACTCCGACACGACTTGTACCGCTTTTTGGGGGTCTGACTTTTACCAACCCCCTAGGCCCGACATGCGATGCTCATAGACGAACGGACCGGACTGTACGGATATTGTCACTGACAGGCTCAGTAGGGTGTCAGGATGAGTTCGCTCATCGACGTCCCTTTTGGTCAATAGCTGGTGGCCCGTTACGTATTGGCTTATACCTCTGACGTGCTAGTGGTTAAATCCACAGCCATAGTATTGACGAGTCTTTAGAGTCCACCACACATTCAGTTACTCAGCTTTCGGGCGAAATGCTGTAGAGGCCGTATGGAGATATGGCAGGGTCCGATCAGATACGTGCGGTATTGCACGGATCAGGATCGGACGGTTTGTACTAGAGGCCGTATAGATATATGGCAGGGTTCGATCAGATAAGTGTGGTATTGCACGAATCAGGATCGGACGGATATTACTAGCCGGCTTTGGTTTAAGCCGGATCCTAGTATAGTACAGTGTAGATTTTGTCTCTTTGCATTTGTATCCGGTTGGAATACAGATGCGGGTGTGTATGCACAGTATCGGGGTTTTTCCTGTAATTTATTACGGGACCATTTTTCTGGAGTTGCCAGTTTGCATTCCGTTCCGGCCGGTTTTCCTTTGTTCTTTCCCGGCCGGACTTTTCCGATGGAGGGGGTTATTTGCAAGTTTGCAAATAACATTTGTGGAAGGGGTATCTTGCATATTGGTGGCATCATGATAGTTTTTCATGATGAGATTCTTTTTCCTTCTTATCACTTGCTTTATGGTGATTAGAGTTGATTAGAGTTTGATGTGAGATTGTTATCATGATGTTTTGGATGTGGTCACCACTTGTGCTCCTACCATCACCTCCCTTCATGCTTCATATTCTTTCCTCCACCATTTTCTAAGATGATAAGTTTTTTTTCATACTTGAGAGAAGAAGAAGAGAGGATCATTTTCAAGAGGGAAAATTTGTTCATCTCATTTCATGCTAGAAAAATGCAAGCACCATTTTTCTTATCTTGATTCCTCCATCCTCTTCAATGGCAACAAACCCCAAATGAGACATAGCTTCAACCCTACACATTCTACAGCAAATCTTGGACGCGTCGGCTAGCCTACTTCGCGCCCGAGTTGCCTCGGTATTGAGGTGGGAGCCCGTAAAAGATACAGGCGATGTGGTGCCCTTCCGGCGAGGAGGCGACGACCGGAGTTTCCGCAGGAGATCGGGACGACGAGGAGAAGACCGGAGGACTCGGATCATTCGGTATATCTCTTCCCCTTCTTTTAGTTAGCTAGAACTAGTTTAATGGCCCGATCCGGGGTTTAGTACGCGGTGGTGCCGGTTTGCTAAGTTCGCAAAATTAAAGTTTATCACCGTTTCCGCATTTGGCCGTCGGATTGACGACCGGGGCGCCGCCGTGCACTTACAGTGGTATCAGAGCCTCGCCATTAACTTCGTCTAGCTTCGTTTGATGTGTTTTGCATTTCCGATCGACAAAAATTCCAAAATCTACTTTTTTTGTTAGCATCAGTTTCTGTTGAAAATTTTTGGTCTCGAAAAATTTTTCAGGTTGTAAAACATTGATGTACTGGAATTTCTAAGACTACTGGCAAAATTCGACAAAGTCAGTCGACGACTGTAGCGCGGAACCGCGGCCAAATCCCCCCTTGGGCCGCGGTTCCGCCGCACATTGGTGTCCTCACTGTGTCCAATTTCTCCAGTGGGCTTCTGGGCTGAAATTAGGGGTTTTGGAATATTAAAATTGGGCCCAGATTTTCTGTGAGTGCTACTGTATTGCTTGGGGGCCCACTTGTTAATTTTTAATCGATCGGATATTTTAAACACATTTTTCACAGTATTTACATTATATCTGCGACCGTGAATGTCACTTGATCGGTAAATCTAGTCTAACTGCTATAGCCCGGTTAGACGGATTTGCGAACGTGATTTTCACGTTGATGTTCTATGTATTTGCTGTGATGTTGCGGATCGGTCGTGGGGGATAGCCTGGATGCAATGCTAGTACAGTTTTGTTGTATTATGTACATTTGATTTTGCGAGGCGAGCGTCCGACATGTGGGCTGCCGTCACTGCCTGTTTGTATTATTCTTTTGGGGCACGACCTGGTTGCGGTCGATGTACCCGTTGTATGTATATTTTACTTTCTGTACTAGGGTTACCCCGCTGAGGGGTGCACGGATAGCCGGGTTCTAGAGGGCAACGGGCCCGCATCTCAGGGCATTGAGACGGAGGGGGCTTCAGTCTGGAATTGGCGGGCTATTCGCCGCACTCGTAGGGGGTACAGGTTGACCCAGGAGGGGTGCTCGAGTTACCGGATTCCGTGAAGTGCTGGGTGGTCCATTCACGTTGCTGAAGGGGGCTGCCTCGCTTCAGGTTTTGGCGGGTGACTTGCCGCGCCCGTAGGGGTCTAGGATTTCATTGCACAGGCTATCCACACGACCAGGGGAACGTCGGGTTTCAGTAGTGGCTCTGTGAAACCCGGGGATCCCAGATATCTGTATTGTTCTGTGATGCTGTACATTTCTGTGATGTTGCATTTATTTCACGCCTTGAGCGAAATACTATATATTGGTATATATATTAGTAGATGTTGTATATGTTTTTCATCCGCGCTAGTCCAGTCCCCGCTCTGCCGTTAGTTAGCTAACCTAACGGGTGATGACGGGACCCAATGGCGAATGCGGATGGCATATACGTACGTCAGTATATTTTCGTTCTTTGTGGTGTGATCAATTGATGGGACTGCGTTGATTCGGATCAATGCAAGTTAAACAAACCTAATCTGATGTTGTTGGAACACTTTTCAAAAAGCTGTTATTGCAAGGACGTTCACTTTTGTTTTGCATCGTGGTATTCATTTAGAATATCCTGCTCCTCAGTCGACGAGGCAAGGGCCGAGATCCCTTCACAGGGAGTGACCCCTTGGACAGAAGTTTGCGTCAGGGCATTAACTTCACTATAGCCGATTACTTTTGCTTTGCACAGTGATATTCGGTTATGAATATCCAGCACCCCATTCTACGGGGAAAGAGCCGAGATCCCTTCACCGGGAGTGACCTCTTTAGTAAAGGTTTTCGTCACTATATTTTCTAAAAAGCTATCCGTTCCTTCAACGATATCAAGTTCATTACGTTAAAGGTTTTCGCCAGAAACCATTCGTAGCCCTCCGTCGTTTCATATGGATAGTCAATAGTATTCAAGCTGTGTTTGTTGGCCATAGTCAAGGCACAGTGTTTGGTAGCTGTTGGTTATTCATATGCAGCATAGATAGATGCGTTGATTTGGGACAGTCGTATAGCCTTGTTGGCCCTAGTCAAGGGCTTGTACGGGTGGGTTCAAATCAACCTGGATAATGACGGGTAGAACTTGACATGTGACTTATGATTTGTTGGCCATAGTCAAGGTCATAAGAGCATGGGGTAAAAATCCATATCGGGAGTTTCATAAGAACTGAAACTTGCCAGATATGCGCATACTTCTGGAGTGTGATACCGTGAGCGGATTCCGTCACGTTATCATGCGATGATAGTTGGATCCTGATTCCCACTGATGAGTTGGTTTACTCCTCGGGTGACCCCGACTAATTCTTCTTTCAGGTTTGGAGGAGAATTTGAGGTACAGTGGGAGGTTTCCAGATTAGATAAATTGGTAACCATTCTGATCTTGGTTAGAGTGCACGCTGAGTGTTTCTTTTCTCTCTCTCTCTCTGGCAGCGACCATTGACCCAACCCTAAGACTATGACTCAGTGACCAAGTTGACCGAACCTTCTTAACACTGGCTTTTGGATTGTCAGAGTTGCAGACCTCATTGCCACTCCTACTTTTACCCTTTTCTCCAGGACACCCCGTATTACTACGAACGTCCACTTCCATTGGACAAAACCATCGTATGGTTAGATACGAACTCGAAGGGATTCGAGGATGGTTTCCGGTTCTGGAGAAAACGGATAGGATTATTCAGTTGTCTTTTCCCTTTTACCTTTTCTCAAGTTGTGAGTACTCCTTGGTTTAGGAGATAGTACACCTATTACGCAAATTGGATAGTCTTCTTCCAAACCTTAGGCTGGTGCCGACCGGTAGGGAATGAAGAAAACCAATTAGCCTAAACGGTGTGCAGAAGGTATTAAGATTAAGACAAAGCAAGGGATTAGTAAGAGGGCAAAGTAAATTGCGACTGATATTCAGGACCAAACCAAATATTTTTTCGCCGATCCTAAATCACCTTTGTATTTCTCCAGGACACTCCGTATCACTACGAAGATCCACAGTTTATTGGATACTCCATCGTATGGTTATATACGAACTTGAAAGGAACTTGTTCCAGTTTGGGGATGGATTCTGGTCCAGGAGAAATAGGAATAAGGTTTATTCGGTTGTCTTTTATCTTCACCTTCTCTCGCATTGCGAGTGCTCCTACGGTTAGGACAGTACACCCATTAAGCTTATTGGATAGTCTTCTTCCAAACCATAGGCTGGTGCCGAACGGTAGGGAAGGAAGAAAACCAATTTGCCTAAAGGGGTGTGCAGAAGGTAATGACTAAAGACATATAAAGGGATTTGGAGAGGTGGCAAAGAATTATACGGTTGTAGTTGTGAATCTGGATAATGGTAGAGGCATTACTAGGAATACCAGGATACCCCATCGAAACATTTCAATGTTTCAGTTCAACTGTGTACTGTTAAAAGAAAACTGATTTCCTGATTAGACACTTGCTCCAGGGTATGTATTTACCAGGTTTGATTCTCACATCTGTATGGTTTTACAGATGATGAGTGGGAGTAAGTTATTAGGAATTGGGTGATCATCCTCATTATATCGGGATTCGTTGTAATCGGTGATATTTGAGGAGATCACCTGGGCTGTTTGCCGGTCGGCAAATATTTGGTTTTGAATATCCGCTGTTGTGCACCAATTTCAAGTTGATATATCTGTACGTCTATTTTAATAGAGTGAGATATACCTTTTGATATTATGTCGATGACATTTACCTATATCAGTGGATGGTTAGGTAAGGAGCATTAAACAGCGGTGTAATTCTTCTTAACCATAAGTACAGTTCTCAACCTGCGACACACAGTGAAAGAGTTGTTAGACTCAGCGGACTTATACAGAGTATTGTATGTTGTCCAGTGTCCATTAGGACAGAGGGGTTGGTCCTCATACTTTATTCTGTTTACTTTTAACTTCTCTAGTTCTTAGACATGTGTTTCGTATAAACACAGGGTCTAAGTTTTGAGGAGTTATAAGTATTTGAATAGAGTAGAGAACCAAGTGTAGCAAGTATCGGGATTCTTCAAAGTGATCGAAGATGTAGATACTTGTGTATGGTACTCAGTTGATAGTAATGATAAAGAGAAATTGCTTCTCTTTCAGGTTACTCATAATTGGAAGCATTCCTAAGTTGAGTAACGCAGATCGGCCTCCTTCCATTTAGTTGACATGCACTGGAGATAGCTGCATGATTTGAATCTGGTTCAATTAAATCAGTGCCTCTGGTTCTATATTGGATATAGTACAGTTCATATCTTAACATTGTTAAGGTACGGGGAGTTGTCCGGCTTATGATTAAAACCAGACTCTGGATAACTCAAGGCACGTTTCTGTAATGGCTGTTTGTGGGTTGACCCAGGCTATGACGAGGGTTGACTTTCTACCATCTGGGAGATCAATAGTAATATTGTTCTTAACTCGCCACATTTTAAAAGAAATGGTTATTTTTCAGAAAACAGTAGTGGGAGTATGGTAGAACTGGAAGCGATTCCAGAACCGCAAACGATTACTGAAGATTTGATAAGGAACCTAAAGATTCAATCTGATTTGACATTCCATTGGCCACTCCGCAGATACGGTGGGTAACTTCAGGCACCCGAGAGGTACTCCGGTAGCCTCAAGGACGGTGACAGGGAAGTTCTTGTTTACCCACACTTGCCAATGTTGTTGTTCCAGGCCGCGAGACCCGGCAGGAGGATGAGTATAGCGTCGTTCTAAACTAGCTTTAGAAGTACACGTCTATATGACTCTGCCAGAGGGTTGTCGTAATCAGTGGGAGCAGCGGAAGCATTGGTGGACATCAGGCTTATGTCTATTTATAGACTAAAGCAGATATAGCGGAGATAGATCATCTATTTCTGATGTGACATTCATGGGTTTGACGTCATCAGAATAGGGGATGGATCTGTTGAGAAGGTAGTAGGGTGTGATATCCTGGTATTTGGATAACATACACAGAGTAGGAAATGAAACTCCTATACTACGATCGGTTATACTATGGTCGTCACACAGTGGTTTCTCCACAAGGGACTTGGACATTATATCAGACATCCTGGTTACTAGATCTATGGTTTTAGATCTAGATTTGGGTGGTTTCCCAATCAGGGTACTTTGACAGCGTTCTAAGAGTATTTAGAATGGACGACTCCTAGCACGGTAGTGTACCTGCAGGTGATGGAGTCACCCTCTCTAAAGGTGTCTTACAGACTAAAGTAGAGAGGGATGTGCATGATTGGCAGATCACTTGCTTAGGCAATTGAGTCAATCATGAGATGTCAAGTACCACACCAGATGTTGTTCTTGCACTAGATGCAATAAGTTGACATTGATCCAATCCTGGAGAAACAGTCGGAAGCAGTTTTAGAACATAAGTGGATGTTCTAGGGATATGATAACGACAGCCTCATTTAGGAGACAGTTATCATTCCAGGCTTCCAAGGTGACATGGACGACAAGGAGGTTGTCAGAGTTGTAGTTTTCCTTCTGACGAAGGGCAGTATTTTGGACAGGTGATCCAAGGCAATACTGAGGGTGGCATGGCGCAGGATACTGATTAAGTTCAGTTGACGATACAGTCTAAAGAAGTTTGGATTTGGAGTTCATTTATGAGCTAGGTCCCATCAGACATCCAGACACTCTAAGACAGGTATTGCTCATTTCGGGAGATGGTTTTCTCCGCGAACTTGAGATATAGAGAGACATAGAAAGAAACATCAGAGCGGATCCACTCGCTGAGGCTATTCCTCGAACGCAATAGTCTCGCAAACGAGCTTTGTGAAACTGACTAGTAGAGGAGTTGGGTGTTCGGTATCACACGGGCTGTGAGTATGCAACATCGCAATAATTAGCCTTGAGTGCAAGTGGGAGATTGTTGGAGATAGTGCCCTCAGAGTCAATTATTGGATCACAGGCACGTGATTGCAATGATTGAGGGATGACCTATCCCGGTACGACAGTCTTACTCGAGATGATAGTATGCTATCTGGTTTACCTTTATCATCGTGTACCGCTTTAGATGACCTGACAGGTCGCTATTACACGTTGATAGAGCCCCTAGGATTCTTGCTTGACTGCCAGCAGTATGAGGGCGATCATATAAGTGAGAGCTGGAGTCTATAAGCGCATCCTTAAAAGGTCCCTAGTCGTGGGAGTTTCGAGACAGGGAATCGATACTCCAGAGTAGACTAGTGTATACAGTCGAGACCCCGACGAGGGGCGGTGGCCGGTCTCACAGGCCACTGGTGTCAGTTGGTTCACCTAAGATGTATACAGGTGCTCATTGGGTTATGAGTACACCGGACAGGACTCGCCGGGAAAATGCTAGTTGGTCTTATACCTGACGTCAGATAGCAGTTCCCAGGTGACATGTGTACAGGTTAGTTCATCGACCTGGGGATCGTCATTTGTCTCGTGTGAGTTCCCACTGTGCTTTGATTACTACCCTACCACGGCTCAAAGGAGTCGTGCAAACAGGTTTTAGTTGGGTACAGTCCCGAGCCACATGGAGGCAGTGAGCGGATCTTCAGGGGTTCGTCTCTCCCGGTATTGGGGGTGAGGTCGTGCTGTGTCTAGGAGAGCCATTACACGAAGTCCTTGGCCAAGGCAGGAGATTTACTGGTAGGTATTCCAGTAGTATCTCAGGGTGTTCTGGGCTACACTCCGACACGACTTGTACCGCTTTTGGGGGTCTGACTTTTACCAACCCCCTAGTCCCGACATGCGATGCTCATAGACGAACGGACCGGACTGTACGGATATTGTCACTGACAGGCTCAGTAGGGTGTCAGGATGAGTTCGCTCATCGACGTCCCTTTTGGTCAATAGCTGGTGGCCCGTTACGTATTGGCTTATACCTCTGACGTGCTAGTGGTTAAATCCACAGCCATAGTATTGACGAGTCTTTAGAGTCCACCACACATTCAGTTACTCAGCTTTCGGGCGAAATGCTGTAGAGGCCGTATGGAGATACGGCAGGGTCCGATCAGATACGTGCGGTATTGCACGGATCAGGATCGGACGGTTTGTACTAGAGGCTGTATAGATATATGGCAGGGTTCGATCAGATACGTGCGGTATTGCACGAATCAGGATCGGACGGATATTACTAGCCGGCTTTGGTTTAAGCCGGATCCTAGTATAGTACAGTGTAGATTTTGTCTCTTTGCATTTGTATCCGGTTGGAATACAGATGCGGGTGTGTATGCACAGTATCGGGGTTTTTCCTGTAGTTTATTACGGGACCAGTTTTCTGGAGTTGCCAGTTTGCATTCCGTTCCGGCCGGTTTTCCTTTGTTCTTTCCCGGCCGGACTTTTCCGATGGAGGGGGTTATTTGCAAGTTTGCAAATAACATTTGTGGAAGGGGTATCTTGCATATTAGTGGCATGATGATAGTTTTTCATGATGAGATTCTTTTTCCTTCTTATCACTTGCTTTATGGTGATTAGAGTTGATTAGAGTTTTATGTGAGATTGTTATCATGATGTTTTGGATGTGGCCACCACTTGTGCTCCTACCATCACCTCCCTTCATGCTTCATATTCTTTCCTCCACCATTTTCTAAGATGATAAGTTTTTTTTCATACTTGAGAGAAGAAGAAGAGAGGATCATTTTCAAGAGGGAAAATTTGTTCATCTCATTTCATGCTAGAAAAATGCAAGCACCATTTTTCTTATCTTGATTCCTCCATCCTCTTCAATGGCAACAAACCCCAAATGAGACATAGCTTCAACCCTACACATTCTACAGCAAATCTTGGACGCGTCGGCTAGCCTACTTCGCGCCCGAGTTGCCTCGGTATTGAGGTGGGAGCCCGTAAAAGATACAGGCGATGTGGTGCCCTTCCGGCGAGGAGGCGACGACCGGAGTTTCCGCAGGAGATCGGGACGACGAGGAGAAGACCGGAGGACTCGGATCATTCGGTATATCTCTTCCCCTTCTTTTAGTTAGCTAGAACTAATTTAATGGCCCGATCCGGGGTTTAGTGCGCGGTGGTGCCGGTTTGCAAAGTTCGCAAAATTAAAGTTTATCACCGTTTCCGCATTTGGCCGTCGGATTGACGACCGGGGCGCCGCCGTGCACTTACAGTGGTATCAGAGCCTCGCCATTAACTTCGTCTAGCTTCGTTTGATGTGTTTTGCATTTCCGATCGACAAAAATTCCAAAATCTACTTTTTTTGTTAGCATCAGTTTCTGTTGAAAATTTTTGGTCTCGAAAATTTTTTCAGGTTGTAAAACATTGATGTACTGAAATTTCTAAGACTACTGGCAAAATTCGACAAAGTCAGTCGACGACTGTAGCGCGGAACCGCGGCCAAATCCCCCCTTGGGCCGCGGTTCCGCCGCACATTGTTGTCCTCACTGTGTCCAATTTCTCCAGTGGGCTTCTGGGCTCAAATTAGGGGTTTTGGAATATTAAAATTGGGCCCAGATTTTCTGTGAGTGCTACTGTATTGCTTGGGGGCCCACTTGTTAATTTTTAATCGATCGGATATTTTAAACACATTTTTCACAGTATTTACATTATATCTGCGACCGTGAATGTCACTTGATCGGTAAATCTAGTCTAACTGCTATAGCCCGGTTAGACGGATTTGCGAACGTGATTTTCACGTTGATGTTCTATGTATTTGCTGTGATGTTGCGGATCGGTCGTGGGGGATAGCCTGGATGCAATGCTAGTACAGTTTTGTTGTATTATGTACATTTGATTTTGCGGGGCGAGCGTCCGACATGTGGACTGCCGTCACTGCCTGTTTGTATTATTCTTTTGGGGCACAACCTGGTTGCGGTCGATGTACCCGTTGTATGTATATTTTACTTTCTGTACTAGGGTTACCCCGCGGAGGGGTGCACGGATAGCCGGGTTCTAGAGGGCAACGGGCCCGCATCTCAGGGCATTGAGACGGAGGGGGCTTCAGTCTGGAATTGGCGGGCTATTCGCCGCACTCGTAGGGGGTACAGGTTGACCCAGGAGGGGTGCTCGAGTTACCGGATTCCTTGAAGTGCTGGGTGGTCCATTCACGTTGCTGAAGGGGGCTGCCTCGCTTCAGGTTTTGGCGGGTGACTTGCCGCGCCCGTAGGGGTCTAGGATTTCATTGCACAGGCTATCCACACGACCAGGGGAACGTCGGGTTTCAGTAGTGGCTCTGTGAAACCCGGGGATCCCAGATATCTGTATTGTTCTGTGATGCTGTACATTTCTGTGATGTTGCATTTATTTCACGCCTTGAGCGAAATACTATATATTGGTATATATATTAGTAGATGTTGTATATGTTTTTCATCCGCGCTAGTCCAGTCCCCGCTCTGCCGTTAGTTAGCTAACCTAACGGGTGATGACGGGACCCAGTGGCGAATGCGGATGGCATATACGTACGTCAGTATATTTTCGTTCTTTGTGGTGTGATCAATTGATGGGACTGCGTTGATTCGGATCAATGCAAGTTAAACAAACCTAATCTGATGTTGTTGGAACACTTTTCAAAAAGCTGTTATTGCAAGGACGTTCACTTTTGTTTTGCATCGTGGTATTCATTTAGAATATCCTGCTCCTCAGTCGACGAGGCAAGGGCCGAGATCCCTTCACAGGGAGTGACCCCTTGGACAGAAGTTTGCGTCAGGGCATTAACTTCACTATAGCCGATTACTTTTGCTTTGCACAGTGATATTCGGTTATGAATATCCAGCACCCCATTCTACGGGGAAAGAGCCGAGATCCCTTCACCGGGAGTGACCTCTTTAGTAAAGGTTTTCGTCACTATATTTTCTAAAAAGCTATCCGTTCCTTCAACGATATCAAGTTCATTACGTTAAAGGTTTTCGCCAGAAACCATTCGTAGCCCTCCGTCGTTTCATATGGATAGTCAATAGTATTCAAGCTGTGTTTGTTGGCCATAGTCAAGGCACAGTGTTTGGTAGCTGTTGGTTATTCATATGCAGCATAGATAGATGCGTTGGTTTGGGACAGTCGTATAGCCTTGTTGGCCCTAGTCAAGGGCTTGTACGGGTGGGTTCAAATCAACCTGGATAATGACGGGTAGAACTTGACATGTGACTTATGATTTGTTGGCCATAGTCAAGGTCATAAGAGCATGGGGTAAAAATCCACATCGGGAGTTTCAAAAGAACTGAAACTTGCCAGATATGCGCATACCTTCTGGAGTGTGATACCGTGAGCGGATTCCGTCACGTTATCATGCGATGATAGTTGGATCCTGATTCCCACTGATGAGTTGGTTTACTCCTCGGGTGACCCCGACTAATTCTTCTTTCAGGTTTGGAGGAGAATTTGAGGTACAGTGGGAGGTTTCCAGATTAGATAAATTGGTAACCATTCTGATCTTGGTTAGAGTGCACGCTGAGTGTTTCTTTTCTCTCTCTCTCTCTGGCAGCGACCATTGACCCAACCCTAAGACTATGACTCAGTGACCAAGTTGACCGAACCTTCTTAACACTGGCTTTTGGATTGTCAGAGTTGCAGACCTCATTGCCACTCCTACTTTTACCCTTTTCTCCAGGACACCCCGTATTACTACGAACGTCCACTTCCATTGGACAAAACCATCGTATGGTTAGATACGAACTCGAAGGGATTCGAGGATGGTTTCCGGTTCTGGAGAAAACGGATAGGATTATTCAGTTGTCTTTTCCCTTTTACCTTTTCTCAAGTTGTGAGTACTCCTTGGTTTAGGAGATAGTACACCTATTACGCAAATTGGATAGTCTTCTTCCAAACCTTAGGCTGGTGCCGACCGGTAGGGAATGAAGAAAACCAATTAGCCTAAACGGTGTGCAGAAGGTATTAAGATTAAGACATAGCAAGGGATTAGTAAGAGGGCAAAGTAAATTGCGACTGATATTCAGGACCAAACCAAATATTTTTCGCCGATCCTAAATCACCTTTGTATTTCTCCAGGACACTCCGTATCACTACGAAGATCCACAGTTTATTGGATACTTCATCGTATGGTTATATACGAACTCGAAAGGAACTTGTTCCAGTTTGGGGATGGATTCTGGTCCAGGAGAAATAGGAATAAGGTTTATTCGGTTGTCTTTTATCTTCACCTTCTCTCGCATTGCGAGTGCTCCTACGGTTAGGACAGTACACCCATTATGCTTATTGGATAGTCTTCTTCCAAACCATAGGCTGGTGCCGAACGGTAGGGAAGGAAGAAAACCAATTGGCCAAAAGGGGTGTGCAGAAGGTAATGACTAAAGACATATAAAGGGATTTGGAGAGGTGGCAAAGAATTATACGGTTGTAGTTATGAATCTGGATAATGGTAGAGGCATTACTAGGAATACCAGGATACCCCATCGAAACATTTCAATGTTTCAGTTCAACTGTGTACTGTTAAAAGAAAACTGATTTCCTGATTAGACACTTGCTCCAGGGTATGTATTTACCAGGTTTGATTCTCACATCTGTATGGTTTTACAGATGATGAGTGGGAGTAAGTTATTAGGAATTGGGTGATCATCCTCATTATATCGGGATTCGTTGTAATCGGTGATATTTGAGGAGATCACCTGGGCTGTTTGCCGGTCGGCAAATATTTGGTTTTGAATATCCGCTGTTGTGCACCAATTTCAAGTTGATATATCTGTACGTCTATTTTAATAGAGTGAGATATACCTTTTGATATTATGTCGATGACATTTACCTATATCAGTGGATGGTTAGGTAAGGAGCATTAAACAGCGGTGTAATTCTTCTTAACCATAAGTACAGTTCTCAACCTGCGACACACAGTGAAAGAGTTGTTAGACTCAGCGGACTTATACAGAGTATTGTATGTTGTCCAGTGTCCATTAGGACAGAGGGGTTGGTCCTCATACTATATTCTGTTTACTTTTAACTTCTCTAGTTCTTAGACATGTGTTTCGTAGAAACACAGGGTCTAAGTTTTGAGGAGTTATAAGTATTTGAATAGAGTAGAGAACCAAGTGTAGCAAGTATCGGGATTCTTCAAAGTGATCGAAGATGTAGATACTTGTGTATGGTACTCAGTTGATAGTAATGATAAAGAGAAATTGCTTCTCTTTCAGGTTACTCATAATTGGAAGCATTCCTAAGTTGAGTAACGCTGATCGGCCTCCTTCCATTTAGTTGACATGCACTGGAGATAGCTGCATGATTTGAATCTGGTTCAATTAAATCAGTGCCTCTGGTTCTATATTGGATATAGTACAGTTCATATCTTAACATTGTTAAGGTACGGGGAGTTGTCCGGCTTATGATTAAAACCAGACTCTGGATAACTCAAGGCACGTTTCTGTAATGGCTGTTTGTGGGTTGACCCAGGCTATGACGAGGGTTGACTTTCTACCATCTGGGAGATCAATAGTAATATTGTTCTTAACTCGCCACATTTTAAAAGAAATGGTTATTTTTCAGAAAACAGTAGTGGGAGTATGGTAGAACTGGAAGCGATTCCAGAACCGCAAACGATTACTGAAGATTTGATAAGGAACCTAAAGATTCAATCTGATTTGACATTCCATTGGCCACTCCACAGATACGGTGGGTAACTTCAGGCACCCGAGAGGTACTCCGGTAGCCTCAAGGACGGTGACAGGGAAGTTCTTGTTTACCCACACTTGCCATTGTTGTTGTTCCAGGCCGCGAGACCTGGCAGGAGGATGAGTATAGCATCGTTCTAAACTAGCTTTAGAAGTACACGTCTATATGACTCTGCCAGAGGGTTGTCGTAATCAGTGGGAGCAGCGGAAGCATTGGTGGACATCAGGCTTATGTCTATTTATAGACTAAAGCAGATATAGCGGAGATAGATCATCTATTTCTGATGTGACATTCATGGGTTTGACGTCATCAGAATAGGGGATGGATCTGTTGAGAAGGTAGTAGGGTGTGATATCCTGGTATTTGGATAACATACACAGAGTAGGAAAAGAAACTCCTATACTACGATCGGTTATACTATGGTTGTCACACAGTGGTTTCTCCACAAGGGACTTGGACATTATATCAGACATCCTGGTTACTAGATCTATGGTTTTAGATCTAGATTTGGGTGGTTTCCCAATCAGGGTACTTTGACAGCGTTCTAAGAGTATTTAGAATGGACGACTCCTAGCACGGTAGTGTACCTGCAGGTGATGGAGTCACCCTCTCTAAAGGTGTCTTACAGACTAAAGTAGAGAGGGATGTGCATGATTGGCAGATCACTTGCTTAGGCAATTGAGTCAATCATGAGATGTCAAGTACCACACCAGATGTTGTTCTTGCACTAGATGCAATAAGTTGACATTGATCCAATCCTGGAGAAACAGTCGGAAGCAGTTTTAGAACATAAGTGGATGTTCTAGGGATATGATAACGACAGCCTCATTTAGGAGACAGTTATCATTCCAGGCTTCCAAGGTGACATGGACAACAAGGAGGTTGTCAGAGTTGTAGTTTTCCTTCTGACGAAGGGCAGTATTTTGGACAGGTGATCCAAGGCAATACTGAGGGTGGCATGGCGCAGGATACTGATTAAGTTCAGTTGACGATACAGTCTAAAGAAGTTTGGATTTGGAGTTCATTTATGAGCTAGGTCCCATCAGACATCCAGACACTCTAAGACAGGTATTGCTCATTTCGGGAGATGGTTTTCTCCGCGAACTAGAGATATAGAGAGACATAGAAAGAAACATCGGAGCGGATCCACTCGCTGAGGCTATTCCTCGAACGCAATAGTCTCGCAAACGAGCTTTGTGAAACTGACTAGTAGAGGAGTTGGGTGTTCGGTATCACACGGGCTGTGAGTATGCGACATCGCAATAATTAGCCTTGAGTGCAAGTGGGAGATTGTTGGAGATAGTGCCCTCAGAGTCAATTATTGGATCACAGGCACGTGATTGCAATGATTGAGGGATGACCTATCCCGGTACGACAGTCTTACTCGAGATGATAGTATGCTATCTGGTTTACCTTTATCATCGTGTACTGTTTTAGGTGACCTGACAGGTCGCTATTACACGTTGATAGAGCCCCTAGGATTCTTGCTTGACTGCCAGCAGTATGAGGGCGATCATATAAGTGAGAGCTGGAGTCTATAAGCGCATCCTTAAAAGGTCCCTAGTCGTGGGAGTTTCGAGACAGGGCATCGATACTCCAGAGTAGACTAGTGTATACAGTCGAAACCCCGACGAGGGGCGGTGTCCGGTCTCACAGGCCACTGGTGTCAGTTGGTTCACCTAAGATGTATACAGGTGCTCATTGGGTTATGAGTACACCGGACAGGACTCGCCGGGAAAATGCTAGTTGGTCTTATACCTGACGTCAGATAGCAGTTCCCAGGTGACATGTGTACAGGTTAGTTCATCGACCTGGGGATCGTCATTTGTCTCGTGTGAGTTCCCACTGTGCTTTGATTACTACCCTACCACGGCTCAAAGGAGTCGTGCAAACAGGTTTTAGTTGGGTACAGTCCCGAGCCACATGGAGGCAGTGAGCGGATCTTCAGGGGTTCGTCTCTCCCGGTATTGGGGGTGAGGTCGTGCTGTGTCTAGGAGAGCCATTACACGAAGTCCTTGGCCAAGGCAGGAGATTTACTGGTAGGTATTCCAGTAGTATCTCAGGGTGTTCTGGGCTACACTCCGACACGACTTGTACCGCTTTTGGGGGTCTGACTTTTACCAACCCCTAGGCCCGACATGCGATGCTCATAGACGAACGGACCGGACTGTACGGATATTGTCACTGACAGGCTCAGTAGGGTGTCAGGATGAGTTCGCTCATCGACGTCCCTTTTGGTCAATAGCTGGTGGCCCGTTACGTATTGGCTTATACCTCTGACGTGCTAGTGGTTAAATCCACAGCCATAGTATTGACGAGTCTTTAGAGTCCACCACACATTCAGTTACTCAGCTTTCGGGCGAAATGCTGTAGAGGCCGTATGGAGATATGGCAGGGTCCGATCAGATACGTGCGGTATTGCACGGATCAGGATCGGACGGTTTGTACTAGAGGCCGTATAGATATATGGCAGGGTTCGATCAGATACGTGCGGTATTGCACGAATCAGGATCGGACGGATATTACTAGCCGGCTTTGGTTTAAGCCGGATCCTAGTATAGTACAGTGTAGATTTTGTCTCTTTGCATTTGTATCCGGTTGGAATACAGATGCGGGTGTGTATGCACAGTATCGGGGTTTTTCCTGTAATTTATTACGGGACCAGTTTTCTGGAGTTGCCAGTTTGCATTCCGTTCCGGCCGGTTTTCCTTTGTTCTTTCCCGGCCGGACTTTTCCGATGGAGGGGGTTATTTGCAAGTTTGCAAATAACATTTGTGGAAGGGGTATCTTGCATATTGGTGGCATCATGATAGTTTTTCATGATGAGATTCTTTTTCCTTCTTATCACTTGCTTTATGGTGATTAGAGTTGATTAGAGTTTGATGTGAGATTGTTATCATGATGTTTTGGATGTGGTCACCACTTGTGCTCCTACCATCACCTCCCTTCATGCTTCATATTCTTTCCTCCACCATTTTCTAAGATGATAAGTTTTTTTTCATACTTGAGAGAAGAAGAATAGAGGATCATTTTCAAGTGGGAAAATTTGTTCATCTCATTTCATGCAAGAAAAATGCAAGCACCATTTTTCTTATCTTGATTCCTCCATCCTCTTCAATGGAAACAAACCCCAAATGAGACATAGCTTCAACCCTACACATTCTACAGCAAATCTTGGACGCGTCGGCTAGCCTACTTCGCGCCCGAGTTGCCTCGGTATTGAGGTGGGAGCCCGTAAAAGATACAGGCGATGTGGTGCCCTTCCGGCGAGGAGGCGACGACCGGAGTTTCCGCAGGAGATCGGGACGACGAGGAGAAGACCGGAGGACTTGGATCATTCGGTATATCTCTTCCCCTTCTTTTAGTTAGCTAGAACTAGTTTAATGGCCCGATCCGGGGTTTAGTGCGCTGTGGTGCCGGTTTGCTAAGTTCGCAAAATTAAAGTTTATCACCGTTTCCGCATTTTGCCGTCGGATTGACGACCAGGGCGCCGCTGTGCACTTACAAGTTACTCCTGGGAGAATTTTACACAGGACAATTAGCCGATCAAGTAGGTGTCTAGAAAGGTGTTATCGGGGTTATGCCTCTGGGAAAACGAGGTTTATTTTAATTAGGTCCGTGCGAAAGCATGGGGAACCTTCCTCAAAGTACCAACACTGGCCTGGCCGAAAGATTTGCGAACTTGTAAGGTGTAATTAATCCCGGCTAGTCTTTCCTTTTAGGGTTTGAAGGAAGATTTGATGAAAACGGTAGGAGCCATCCTGATTAGATAAAATAATAACCAATCTAATCTTGCAAGAGCATATGCTAAAGTGTTTTCTTCTCTCTCTCCCCAGGTAGCGACCTTGCCAGGCCTTAATCAAGATAATAATATGGATGTATTGACTGAACCCGCTTATTATACTGAGCAGGGGAATGTTGGTCCTGTTCTTTCTTATAAGTGTTATAAGACTGAGCAGGGAATAGAAGAATATCCGGATTCTCACGCCGCCCAAACGAAGAACAAGCATGCTGATGCATCTTCTTCGGGTGTGTTAGTTATCAAGAACTGTTTCTCAGTTCACTCTACGTCCTGGGTATTAGATATCGGATCGGGATCCCACATATGTAATATGTTACGTGGGCTACGTAAAGTTAGAGAACTGGGAATGGGTGATCATTCCGTAAGAGTAGGGAATGGTGCTGATGTTGCAGCCAAGGCAGTTGGCGAATATCACCTTGTATTACCAAATGGTAATACATTGGTTCTGAACGAATGCTATTACATTCCGACCCTGATATGCATTCTTATATCAGTTTCTTTATTAAGCAAAGAAGGATATAATTTTTTAGTACAGGATAATGTTATGAACATATTCCTGAATCAAAAGTTGATAGGATCAGGATCGTTAAATAATGGCATATACCTTCTCAACCAAACTACATTACTTAATGTACAAAACACACACAAGAGGAAGAGTTCAGAAATGAACGAATCCTTCTTGTAGCATTGTAGACAAGGTCATAACAATGCGACACGGCTAGCTAAGTTACATAAGGATGGATATTTGAATCCGTTCGAATTTTCATCTTATGATACTTGCCAGTCATGTCTCAAAGGCAAGATGACCAAAACTCCGTTTAGTGGACACGGAGAAAGAGTTACAGAACTCTTGGAACTGATACATAGTGATGTATGTGGTCCCATGTTTACACATGCCAGGAACGGTTCTTCCTACTTCATTACATTCACTGATGTCTGAAGCTTTTGAGAAATTCAGAGAATATAAGCACAAAGTAGCGAACCAAACGGGCAAAAGTATTAAGATCCTTCGATCTGATCGAGGAGGAGAATACTTGAGCAATGAGTTCCTGGATTATCTAAAAGAGAATGGGATTCTCTCTCAGCTTACTCCTCCTTATACACCACAGCACAACGGTGTATCGGAGCGGAGCAATCGTACCCTATTAGATATGGTGCACTTTATGATGAGCAATGCTGAGTTGCCTGTTTCGTTTTAGGGGTATGCGCTTGAGACAACCATAGACCTATTGAATAGGGTTCCCACCAAATCTGTGCCAACCACTCCATATGAGATATGGAAAGGAAAGAGACTACATCTTAATTACATTAAGATATGGGGTTGTCCGGCATATGTAAAAACAAAAAATCCGGACAAGCTCGAGCAAGGTCAGTTCTGTGCAAGTTTATTGGATATCCCAAGCATTCGCAAGGGTATATCTTCTACCACTCCGAGAAACAAAAAGTGTTTGTTTCTCGACTTGCCACCTTCTTAGAAAAGGGTTTTCTTATGAAACAAGATAGTGGCAATGAGGTAGAATAGGAAGAAGTTCCAGCGACACAAACTACAACTGAAGATTTAGTGGAACCAGAGAATTCAATAGTTCCCAACGAACCCCAGCCTCTCCGCCGATCTAGTAGGGTTTCTCATCCACCTGAGAGATACTACGGTTTTCTCATTGATGGTGGGAGCGAGGATTGCATCATGGAAGATGATGACCCGACTAGCTTCGAGCAGGCCATCACGAGTGGGGACTCTGTGAAGTGGCTGGATGCAATGCGATCTGACATGGAATCCATGTACACCAACAAAGTATAGACTTTGGAAGTTGCTCCTGAAGGAGTAAAACCCATTAGGAGTAAGTGGATCTTTAAGAAGAGACTTGGTGTAGATGGAAAAGTGGAGACTTTCAAAGCTAGACTTGTTGCAAAGGGTTTTCTTCAACGACCAGGTGTGGATTATGACGAAACCTTTTCTCCAGTGGCTATGTTTAAGTCCATCTGGATCCTACTTGCTATTGCTATATACCATGACTACGAAATCTGGCAGATGGATGTTAAGATCTCCTTTCTAAATGGTGATTTAGAAGAGTGCGTGTACATGACTCAACCAGAGGGCATCGTAGACAGTAGGAGCAGCGGAAAGGTGTGCAAGCTGCTTAAATCCATCTATGGGCTAAAGCAAGTATCGTGGAGTTGGAACATCTGCTTTGATGTTGTAGTCAAAGAGTTTGACTTCATCAAAAACGTAGATGAACCTTGTATTTACAAGAAGGTTGCAGAGAGTAAGTTTATCTTCCTCGTATTGTACGTGGATGACATACTCTTGATAGGAAATGATGTTCCTATGCTGCACTCGGTCAAGCTCTTCTTATCATAAAGATTCTCAATGAAAGATCTAGGTGATGCCTCCTGCATTTTTGGAATCAAGATCTATAGAGATAAATCTAAACGGATACTGGGATTGTCCCAATCCAGGTACATTGACACCATACTAAAAAGGTTTAGTATAGAAGAATCCAAGCGTAGGAACCAACCCACGATCTCTGGACTCACTCTCTCCAAAGAGATGTCTCCCAAGACTGATTTGGAAAGAGCTCGCATGCAAGGGATACCCTATGCTTCGGCAGTAGGCTCTATCATGTATGCGATGCTATGTACCAGACCCGATGTAGCATACTCACTAAGTGTAGTGAGTCGGTATCAAGCAGATCCTGGAGAGAGTCACTGGACAGCTGTGAAGAACATTCTCAAGTACTTGCGAAGGACTAAGGAGATGTTCTTGGTTTATGGTAACGGTGAACTCCAGGTGGAGTCCTTTACCGATTCGAGCTTCCAGAGTGATAAGGACGATTCTAAGTCGCACTCGGGATTTGTATTTACCCTCAATGGAGTGGCGGTGTGTTGGAAGAGTTCCAAACAGGAAACCGTTGTAGACTCGACGATGGAGGCTGAATACATCGCTGCCAACGATGCTGCCAAAGAGGCTGTCTGGATGAAGAAGTTCATCACTGAACTTGGTGTGGTTCCGTCCATTGAGCATCCAATACCTTTGTATTGTGATAACAATGGAGCTGTGGCTTTGGCCAAGGAACCTACGTCCCATCAGAAGTCCAGACATATTCTGAGGCGGTATCACCTGATCCAGGAGATAGTTGATCGCCGGGAGATCGAGGTCAGGAGAGTTGATACGAAGGACAACACTGCGGATCCACTTATGAAGGCCATTCCCCAGACACAGTTTGAGAGACTCTTCGGGATGTTGGGTATGAGATACTACAACAGCTGGCCTTAGTGCAAGTGGGAGATTGTTCGTTATATATATGCCCTAAAGGCCATTGTTGTACATATGATGTATATTATAGTGGATGCTTGGATATATATAGAGAAGACTTTCTTCCTCGACATGATAGTATGCTATTTGGTTTCACTTTATCTTAACATGTTGACTTGTATTGTTTTACTGTCTTGCTCTCACATGTTGATAAAGCCCTTAGGATATGTACTCAACTACTGGGACTATGATGAGATCATACTAGTGGGGCCATGGTAGTAAAAGAGTACATCCTATAACTGTTCATAGTCGAGGGTGTATCGAGACAGGGCATCGATACTCGAGTGTAGACTAGCATATACGCATCTTGACCCATATGATGGGCGATGGATGATCCCATATCCATCGGTGTTTGACATCAAAGATGGTGTATGGGTGCTCAGTGGAGACTGGGTACACTGAATGGATTCGCCGAGAACTCCTAGATGGTATTATACCTATCGTCAGATAGCAGTTCTCCGGTGGCACTGGTACAGGTTAGTCTATAGACCCGAGATCGTCATAGAGTCTTGTGTGATTCCCACTGTGTTTTGATTTCCACCTTACCACGTCCAAGAGGGCGTGCAAAACGGTGGCTTTTGGGTACAGTCCCGAATCACATGGAGGCAGTGAGCGATAGGAGGGGTTTCGTCTCTCCCGGTATAGGGAGTTGATGTTGTGATGTGTTCGATTGGCTATAACTGGAAGTCCCTGGCCAGGGCTAATATGGAGTGCTGCTGGTAAGAGTTATCAGTAGTTTCTCGACCAGTTATGAGCCTCACATCGACACGACTTATCGGTTACTAGGGTCTAACGTTTACCACCTCTAGACTGGATATGCGATATATCAGACGAAGAGACCGGACTGTACGGTAGTGTTACTGATTGGATTCACAGGAGAATGTACAGGCTTGATTGTCGATCTTCTGATCGCTCAATACCTGGATGGCTGTTACGTTTAGCTGACCGCTTGCAGCTTGTGGGAGTTTGATATGATCATCATCTACTTCCAGCATATTGACGATTCATTAAAGTCCTACACAAAGGTTTCTTGGCTCAGGCAAAACGGAGTAGGAGCACATATGTGATATGTGCGGGACCGAGAATAATACGATATGAGATACCGTATTCTATTCTCGCGATATGTGATATCGGCCGGGTATATGTGTTATAGCCGGGTCATCGGATCAAGTGTTGATTCGATGAAATGGTACCTGTTATATTAGTTGGTTATATGTAATATAGCCGGGTTATCGGATCAAGTGTTGATTCGATACTTTAATGTATATTATATATGAGATATATTACATTACGTTAACTAATATAAGCTCGCTTTATTGATTCATTTTCTCACGGGATAATACATTGATATATATGTGATATATGTTAATTGTATTATTTTCTTTTGTTACAAAATATATTATATATGTGATATATAATATTGTAACATGTTAGGGTTACAAATTCAACATTAGATTAGGGTTTAAACTTGGTTAGGGTTTGGATTAGGGTTAGCTTTTGCATGAAGCTTCCATGAAGCATCATGAAGCTTTCTTTTGTCTTAAGCTTAGATATTTTGTGTTGATATTTATTAACCAACCCAAACCTTAACCTTTAGTTTATTCTCTATAAGGGTTAACTCTATTATTCTTAACCCATGGTTGAATTAGTAACCATAACAATCAATTCATTATTCATCACAAAAGATTATATTCATCTTATTCTTCCATGAGCTCTTGAAAAAGCTTCACTAGGTTTTTCTTTTGTGATGATATTGAGTGAGAAATAGAAAACAAAAGAGAGCAAAATTCCTACTTCATCATCCTCATCTATTCTAGCCACTTAAATTAGGGTGTTCACTTATCTAATAAGTTGATTAGTGAAGTGTTAGCTTGGGTTTGAGATTCTTCAAAGTAGATCATCTTAGATCATGAAGACTACAAGCAAGGTGTCTCATTTACCTCATGGAGCCACTCGAGAGTCGGAGTTCATGTTGATCGCAGCGAAGGGACCTCAACACGGAGCTTATGAAGCGAAGGAACGGACTACAAAGGTTGTAATCCCTATCTCTTTTCTTATTTGTATGTGATACAAACTTGTTACCCTAGAAATTCTAGCAAGATTCATTGTTTGTTAGCTTTGCACCTCTCTAAATTTTAATATGGCATGAGTGATTCTACTAAACCCTAGACTAGGTGCAAGGGTAACCCAACAAATACGCCTAATAAAGCATGCACATGAGTAATCGGTCGGTTAGTTCCTCAAGAAGTATTAACGGTCGCATGAAAAATGTGTGAGCAATCCCATCTAAATATTCACCGACTAAAATGTACTGAGGTAGATGGACAAGAGTATGATAAGTTGAATTGAATTCTCTGAGTGTAGGGATGTTCTTTACACACACGTAGGGGTATATGATCAATGTTTGGAAGAACGGTAGGAATGAAAAATAAAGACGTTGTTTTATTGATGGGTGATGTAATTTCTTAAATCTTTTCATGACTATTAAGATAAGGCTCATGACAACCGAAAATATAGTATTATTTGAAAACTCTGATTTTCAAAGTCTTTCTTTTATAATTCTGATCTTTATATGTAACTTTCACAGTCTTCCTTTTATTATAGGATTTTATGGGTGCAATCCGCTGAAAACCCTCAGGAGACAACACTCCTCCTAATAGGGACACCTAGAGGTTTAAAAGCTTGTTGCACTTGCTCAGTGCAATCGTGTTTGCCTACGAAAGTGTGCTAGTTAGTTTTTCTTTTTCTTTCTCGTCTTCTTTTCTCCTTCACCTGAATAAAAGATGTTTGCTCGAGACGATCAAAATTAAGTTTGGGAAAATTTGATCAATCAAAAATATTGCATTCTTAACACATCAATTTCCCTACTCTTTCTAATCATCTAAAGGTTTTTGGTATAAATATAGCACCTTTTAGCAATTCTTCTGCAAAATATCAAATAACCTGTGTTATACATTATAACCGGCATTATGAGGGAAATTGTGTGTTTATTACTACATGCATGATTTTTGTATATCTCAACATATTTTATCGAGATTGTATGCAGAAAATTCTTTAGGTCAAAGAACTGGAATCACCAATTTGCCGATAAAGCACATCAAGTCAAAGACTTGAAATCTGGCAGCAACCAAGAAATAATTATAAGATTCCAAACATCAGAAAAGGACCCTAAAGACAACATCAAGAGACACCAGAGATATGAGCCAACGAACGCAACATTCGGCCGCGGAACCGCGGCCGATCCAGCGCGATCCGCCGCGGATCTGCGGCCGATCTGACTCGTCGGCGGTTGGTACTTTTTCCAGAGGTCTCCTTATAACTTCCTAGCTTCTCCAAGATGCTTCGAATTGTGTAGATTTCTCCAGAAACTTTCCTTCTAACAGCCAAGCTTCTTGTGCAAGTTTGATACCTACCAAGCTTCTCATGCAAGCTTCATAACAACCTAGCTTCTAGTGGAAGATAAACCTAGCTTCTAGTGGAAGATTGGGAGAACTATAAAGGGAGACCTAGGTTTACATTTCTAAGGTTGTTGAATAATGAGCCAAATCACACACAAGTTGAGTGACACAACTTGTGATCCAAACCGTAAACCAAATCCAATTCCAAAGCTAAATCAAGATCCATTGAGAAGCAAATCAAGCGAGCAATCAACGATCCTTCATCGCAACGCCGAACGTCATAGGAGCAAGAGATCCGCATCCAATCCACGACTCACAGCGATCGAGCCTAGCAAAGATCGATAACAAATTCACCTCTTCAAAGGAGCGATCGAGAGCTTAATCTTGTACCACGAATTGAGGAGTTGTATAAATTTGAAGAAGATTTAATGAAGGTGATAAATTGTTAATTCTCATTTTCATTACATTCTTGCATTATGAAAATTCTCGATTATTGATTCTTTAATTTTCATGATGTATGAGTAATCTCCGCTTGTGGAGGATTCGAGATAATTGATAGATCTAATGATGATCAAATCTTAATACTAATATTAAGTCTTATGAGATTTGTGAACCTTAGAAAAACGAATCGTTGGTGACCTAATTTCGAGTGAGATCACTTCTTCATTATTTCGTTGCAAATTAGGGATCAAACGATTGATGATTTCCTTTGCTAGAGCTTGATCCGAATGATTATGATTGAGAAGACAAGGGATAGTAAAGGAGAAACCCTGGTTTCTTCAATTGATCCCTAATCTTCATTCATCATCATCAATCTAGCTACAAATTATCAATAGATAAGATTAGGAATTATTAGATTCATCATTAGCTATTAACTCAATCGAATCCTACAAGCTATTCTTTATAATCTTGATAATCAAATTGATTGGAAATAACTTCTTGATTCTTGATCTAGATCTATTTTCTTTATGTTTCTTGAAATTAAATCTCACGAGTCTTGAATCATCTTCTTTTATATTTTCTTTTGGACTCAATTAAAACAAATTCGAACAAGTACACACATCTCAGTGGACGATCCGCTCTCGCTAACGAAACTACAATTGACACCGTTAATTGATTGCGGTTTATAAAATTCTTTGATTGTGACAACATATTTTCCATACACATCGAGATTTTAGATCAATCAAACATCTTTTAGGTTTCTTTTCTTTCATTAATCTCATTAATGAATTCCCATCATTTATGCTTCCTAAGTATCACAGAAGAAACGAAAATACAACGTACACTTATACCATCCGCATTCGCCACAGTGTCCCGTTATGCACCGTTAGGTTACTTAACTAACGGCATACCGGAGCGGGACTAGCGCAGGTGCAAAACATAAGCAATGTTTATTATATATCATATATACAATATTAAAGCATTTGTCTCACACATATAAAATGATCACATCACAGAATATCAGCAACAGAAGATAACATATGAAATATTAGATATACTAGGAGGTCCGTATTTTATTATGAGCCTGTATAAAACACGGATTCCACGGTCGCGATGAATAGCCAAACCCACATCGCTAGACCCCTACGAGAGCGGCAAGCAACCATCCCAATTCTAGGGTTAGGAGACCCGGTCTCGACTCCTCGAGTTGGCCTCCCACAGGACCCTAGAACCCGGTTGCTTGTGCTCTCCTCCTTGGGTCTATCCTAATGCGGAAAAGTAAATAATATACGACAATGGTGACATCATCCTCAACCCGGAAGTACCCTAATAAAAGAATATGACATACAATGAATTTTACATGGATGAAAATAAAAACTCTCATCTAACATAAAACCCCTGGCTATTCAAATCACGACGATCAAATATAACATATCACAGCAACACATAACATCACATGTCATCAACGTAAGTAAATATGCATATCACAATTGTCCTTGACATATAACAACGAAAACGGCGATACACCACATATTACACTTACGGTCGCAGAAAAGAAAATGTCAAACAACAACATTTGGAATCTACAATCACCTTAGATATCATAAACCCGAAATATCGCATACATCGGATTTCATGCCTAACTATATGAATTCCACATATTGTATCACATTCCAGAAAAAACTAGATGACGTTAAACATTCGGATCGAATCAACAAACGCCCAAAATTTCCCAAAAGCTCAACACTTGAGCGTAGTTTAAAAATACTCAGTGCATGCCACAGTACCAATGAACCAGCAGTAGAAGGGTCAACCAATGCCTCACCTGTGGTGCCGCGGAACTACCGCAAACCCTAGGGTTTGGCGGAAGTTCTTACGGTCACAGAACTGAGTTAGGGTTTCGTTCTTCTAAAGGGTCCACCGCATTACTTGCATGATATTTGAATGTTCTTTAACTATGAAAAAGATCCAACTCTTGAAAAAATTCCAGTGAAGGTTAAAGTGGGTATTTGATATACGTTCGAACCTTTTAACACCGTATAAATAACCCGAAAATATACTAGAATTACGAATACGAAACACTCCGAATAGCCAATGCATAAAAATAACATCACATGAAAATTTAGCAAAAACAAACAACACCTGAAGTACCAAACCCCAGAGACTGGAACATTGTAAAAATTTCAACCCGTATTTCCTTAACTTGGCCGATCTGGCCGGATATTATGCTCATGTGGCCGGCCCAAAAAAGGTGGGGTGGGGTGAATTTTGTACAGTGTTCATATTGTATCTCATACAACATTTTGCAGTTGTTTAAAAAAAATTTTGACTCTCAGAAAATTTCAACAAAAACTAGGGTTTTTATTCGGGTGTTTCGGAGTTGTTTCGGTTTCGTAATCATACACAATCCATCTAATTCTCTAGCTAGGCTCTGATACTACTGTAGGGTTGTATAGCACGGCAGCAAGGTTTCGGGAGGCATCGTCTATGCCAATTTCAAATTTTTGTCGTTCTAGCTAACCCTAAGCCTAGGTTCTTAACTAAAGAATCATACGGAATCGATAAAGAAAACAACTTTACTTCTAAGTGATTATGGATTACAACCTTCGTAGTCCGATCCTTTACTTCATAAGCTCCATATAGTCATCCCTTCGCTGCGATCCAAGAACTCCCGGACTCTTAAGAAGCACCATAAGGTGAATGATGCATACTTGCTTGTAATCTTCGAAATCCAAGATGATCTACTTTGAGGAAACACAAACTCAAGCTTACTCTTCACTAATATAAAATTAGTGAAGCTAACACCCTAATCTAAGTGGCTAGTTTAGAAGAAGATGATGAAGTAGGAAGTGGCCTCTCTTTAGTTTTTTATTTCTCACTATTTTTCATCACTATCTCCAAGTCAAGAGAGCTATGAAATGAAGAAGAAAAAGAAGCTCAAGTGATGAAGAGCATGAGGTTAGAAATGCAACCATAGGTTAAGTATATCTTGGTTAATTCATGTAGAGAATAAATCATGAGCTAGGTTTAAAGGTTAGGTTAATAAATATCTTAGAAATATCAAAACTGGTTGACTTAGTCAATGCTCATCCAAGCTCATGACTAACAATTTTGAATTAACTAAAATAATTAAAAACCTAACTATTAACACATATCATGGTGTGATTCTCATAAACCCTAGTTGCATGTATAACCTAGCATGTTACAATTATACAAATCACATATATATAATTTTGTAACAAAAGAAAAGAATACAATAAACATATATCACATATATGTTAAATGTATCTTAAATGAGAAAATGAAATACTTAAGTGAGCATATATTAGTTAATGTAATTTAATATATAAATAAATAATTTTACATTAAATTATTAAATCAACACTTGATTTAATAATCCGGCTATATTAAATATAACCGACTAATATATTATGTATCATTTTATCGAATCAACACTTGATCCGATAACCCGGCTATATCACATATAACCGGCCGATATCACATATCGCGAGAATAGAATACGGTATCCCATATCGTATTAATCTCCGTCCCGCACATATCACATATGTGCTCCTACTCCATTTCGCCTGAGCCAGGAAACCTCTGTGTAGGACATTAAAGACTCGTCATTACGCCGGCAGTAAGAGATGATCATATCAAACACCCACAAACTGCAAGCGGTCATCTAAACGCAATAACCACCCGGGTATTAAGCGATCAGAATATCAACAAGCAAACCTGCTCACACTCATATGAATCCAATCAGTTGCACTACCGTACAGTTCGGTCTCTTCGTTTGATATATCGCATATCTAGTCTAGGGGTGGTAAACGTCAGACCCCAGTAACCGATAAGTCGTGTCGATGTGAGGCTCATAACGGGTCGAGAAACTACTGTAACACTTACCAGTAGATCTTCATGTCAGCCCTGACCAAGGACTTCCAGTTATAGCCAATCGAACACAGCGTAACATCAGCCCCCAATACCGGGAGAGACGAAACCCCTCCTATCGCTCATTGCCTTCATGTGATTCGGGATTGTACCCAAAAGCCACCGTTTTGCACGTTCTCATGAACGTGGTAAGGTAGAAATCAAAGCACAGTGGGAATCACAAAAGGCTCTATGACGATCTCGGGTTTACAGACTAACATGTACCAGTGTCGCCAGAGAACTGTAATCCGACGATAGGTATAATACCATCTAGGAGTTCTCGGCGAGTCCGTTCAGTGTACCCAGTCTCCACTGAGCACCTGTATACCATCTTTGATGTCAAAAACCAATGGATATGGGATCATCCATCGCCCATCATATGGTTCAAGAAGCGTATACGCTAGTCTACTCTGGAGTATCGATGCCCTGTCTCGATATACCCTCGACTAAGAACAATTATAGGATGTACTTGTGGACTACCTTGGCCCCACTAGTATGATCTGGATCATAGTCCTAGTAGTCAAGTACATATCCTAAGGGCTTTATCAACATATAAGAGCAAGACAGCAACCCAATAGTTAAGACAAAAAGTAACCAGATAGCTTATTATCATATCGAGCAAGAAATTCCTCTCTATATATATCCAAGCATCCACTATAATATACATCATATGTACAATAATGGCCTCTAGGGCATATACATAACTAACATGATGTTTACCACCCCTAGACCCGGTATGCGATACTCTCGGAAGAAGAGACCGGACTGTACGGAGATTGTCATGGATAGACTCAGTAGGTATCCAGATGATTTTGCTCGTCGGCCTTCCTTTTCAACAGTTACCCGGGTAGCCGTTACGTACAGCTAGTGCCGCTGACGTGCTTATGGTTATGGATTTATCCAGTAGCTCACTGACGGCGTACTGTCGAGTCTTTAGAGTCCCACACAGAGGGTTTCCCTAATTCAGGAGAAATGATGTAGTAGCCGTATTGGATACGTGCAGGGTTCCAATTGGTTGATGGTACTATGTACCCGGACTTTCGATCGGACAATTGATAATACTAGCCGGCTAGGGTTTTGAGCCGGATTATTAAATCATGTATTGATTTTATAATTTACATATATATATTTCGATATGTATATTTTAGTATTATGTTCTTTGTGTTATTCTATCATCGGGTATTCGTATTTTTATACAAATGCGGGTGTGTGTAGATGGTAGACTGTAATCCTTATTTTATACGGAAAATATTCTAGAAGGTGGACACCTCATTTTAGCTTTTTTCCATTTATCATTAAATGGAAAATTGGGTGTAATATAAAGGTGAGGGGAGTATTGTGATAACCATGCCTCAATAGTTGACAAATGAATTCTTAGTTCATTTGTGTAAACTATTGAAGCATGGTTGATATCTTTTTATTGTAAAAATATTTTTACGAAACCATTGTAAGTATTTTCTCTTACTAGCATGCTTCATAATTTTTCCTGAGCTCACCATTTGCTCTCCTCCTCTCTTGCTCTTGAACTCCTCCACCTTCATCATCTACCACCTCTCTATACTCTCATGTGTTGAGAAACAAGAGAGGAGGTGAGATAGTGAGATAGAAACACACATTGAACCATACACTACATCTTAGAGTCCTTAGTCTGGCAACCTAAGTTCTATAGTTGCTCCTTTTTTGACACTTACTTTGGAGCTAGAGCCATGGACTACATCCTTCGGGTGGATCATCTTCGACGGAGGGAGACAAACGATCAAGCTCGATCATGGACGCCACTAGGAGCATACGAAGAGGATAGATGACCGAAGGACACGGATCTTTTGGTGAGAATCTCTATCATAGTAGATAGCTCCTCTAGTATAGCTAGTTAGGTTTATGGTAGATCCAGTTAATGGGTTATTCTAGCGCCAGTTTTTAATCATAGAAAAAAATTTGTTCTGCAAACAGCCAAGAAAGATGGCCAAGGTGTTAGTGTAACCCAACAGAAGCACACTCCCAAAAAGATGGATGCGCAGGAGCCATCATGCTCACTCGTGGAAGAAACTCCATGGGAAGTCGTTCTTTCAGCAAAAAACAAAAGAATGCTGAAGGATCTACAGGCATGTCCAGCAGTTAAGTGAAAAGCGCAATTGAACCCGAAATAATCGAAAGGATGCCGATATCTCGTCCCGCACCAAAAATTGCCGACGAGGCGAAAAACCACCAAGTCAAGCCTTCAAAGTCTTCGAAAAAAAAGAAGAGGACCAAGAAGCCTGTGCAGCCTGCTGAGTATGACGACAAGCGCACAGATAAAAAAAATACATTGACGCGCTAGAGGAGTACAAGCAGAAGGCGCGAATACCAGTCACGCTCGAAGAGTTCTCAAGCATATTCTTGAAGACAAAGATAGTGACATCGATGAAGAAAATGACTCATCAAAAGACACTGAAGACCGTGTAGCAAGTTACCACATGGTATCCCATTCATCGTTATATGGCAAAGAAGCTCTCTTAGCATCAGAAAACAACGCAGAGGAACTGGGGGCAGAATCGGCCTTAAAATCGCCGGAACAACCAGAAAACCCGATCGATAGGCTGTTATACAAAGCCTTTCAAAAAGCAAAGTTGACCGAGAACGCAAGGCACAGCCATATACGAAAAGGCTAAGCGTCAGTGTCAGGACAAAGAAACTGCGGCAAGGATGAGTCGTAAAGTACTCTAACCAAACCAAAGCATATCTGCTACAAATAAAGCAGGATCAAAATAGAGAAGCAGTTCGCCTAAGCCCTGTCAACATGGATGAAGTCGCCACCTCTCATAAACAACACTCCCGGGGTCATATGTCTCGATGGAGAAGAATCACATCCAAACTACTGCCTATATCATCGTAGGATCACCCACCCTACCGAAGAATGCAGTACCTTCAAGAAGTAGTGACAAGAATATGTTACCCATCAAAAACACTTCATGAGGATGAAGCGCGAAGCTCGTGCCCGTCAGCGGAAAAATAGTGCGACAAATGCACATGAACAAATGACTAGCAACTGTTGTATGGTCGGTACCAGTTCAAAAGGGGGGAAATCCCAAGTTCATACCTTCGGGAGCGATTCTGAGTACGGAACACCCCTCAGCCCTCTCTTCAAAGACTCCACCTCTGAAAAAGAACAGGGGGAGAAGAAATGCGAAAACATTCAACTATGTACCGTACGCTGCCTGAGAAGAACCATGGACCAGCGAACAAAGGTTCGAATAAAAAAGACAAAGGGAAGGGGAAATTCCCCGAACAAATCACCCTTAATGGAACAACAGTCAAAGTGTTAGTGTATATGCCCTAGGGGCCATTATTGTATCATACTAGTTTGTATATTACTTAATGGAAGCTTGGGATATTCACAGTTGTAATGACAGTCTTGCTAAAAATGGTAGTATGCTACTTGGTTTGTGTCTACTTTAATATGTACATATGTTTCTTGTAACGTATCACTTATACATATTAGTAGAGCCCTTAGGATCTTTGCTTGATTACCAGCGTTGTGATGGCAGTCACACTAGTGGGGGTTGGGTAGTCTATAAGAAACATCCTATACAGGTCCCTAGTCGTAGGATTATCGAGACAGGGCATCGATACTCCGGAGTAGACTAGTGTATACGCTTCTCATCCCAGTTGGGGAGATGGTCTGTCCCACAGACATTAGTATGTCGTACTGGAGAAAGTATACAGGTGCTCGTTGGGTTACGGGTACACCGGACAGGACTCGCGGGGAACTGTTGGTTGGTATTATACAAGTCGTCAGTGAACAGTTCCCAGGTGACATGAGTACAACATAGTCCGCAGACTTGACACTGCTACTTCACCTCGAGTGTGTCCCACTGTTCTTAGATTGCTACCCTACCACGGCTCAAAGGAGTCGTGCAAACAGGTAGCAGTTGGGTGCAGTCCCGAGCACTTGGAGGCAGTGGCTGTTAGACAGGATTCGTCTCTCCCGGTATTGGGGGTTGATATCGCGCTGTGTCAGAGAGCCATTATGCAAAGTCCCTGTCCAGGGTAAGCTAGATTTACTGGTAGGTTCCAGTAGTTTCTCAAGGTGTAATGGGCTACGCTCCGACACGACTTATATCGCTATTAGGGGACTGATGCTTGCCGCCCCCTAGGCCCGATATGCGATAGTCTTAGACGAATATACCGGACTCTACGGAGATTGTCACATCAGGCTCAGTAGGAGTTCGGATGGGTTTCCTCATCGGCCTTCTTATCGACATCTACCTGGGGACCGTTACGTACAGCTAGTGCCGCTTACGGTCTGTGGTTAAACCCACTTCCAGCGTAGTGTCGAGTTTTTAAAGTCCCATACAGAGAGTTTCCCTGCTCCAGGCGAAATGATATAGAGGTCGTATGGTTTTACGACAAGGGTTCGGACGCATACGTGTTTAAACGCACGTACGACGTTCGGACAGTTTTTACTAGCTGGCTTTGGTTTAAGCCAGATTCTAGTATCGGGTTATTGGATTTATAGTCTAAAGTTTTTCCGTTTTTTCACGGATTGGAGGGGCGTTCTCGTAATTTTCCGGGAAGTTTCTAGAAGCATGGTGACTTGGGGGTTAAGGTGGCATAAGCATTTATTGCTTAATGACTCATTTGTGCGATTCATCCTTAGAGTTAATGCTTCATTTATTGAGCTTATGACTCATGTGATGAATCACACAAGGTGAATGCATCAACCATGATGATTAATCATTTATATTATTTATTTGATAAATTGTTATGGTTGTTATATTCTAAATGAGTTCATTTTCAATATCATTCTTATCACCACCTTCTCTCTCCTCAAGCTCTCTCATTCTTGAAACCCTAATCCTCCCCTCTCATGTGTTGAGATCAAGGATTAGATAGACTAATACATCCATAACCTCACTCTATATCCCCTAGGTAGCTTAGATTAGCACTTTGAGCAACCTAGTTATCTCAAGTTAGAGATCAAGCTTGGAGTAGGAGCTCTCGGGAGGATCGTCTTTGACTCGAGGAGGCCGTTGAGGTGCCGACGTTCCAAAGAACCTACGAGGAGTGGAGGACAGCGATAAAGACCCGAAGGACAAGTAACGTGAGGTATAACTTCAGATCAGAGTAGTTAAACCTTTCGTAGTTTGCTAGTATCGGTTTAGATACGATTCATGCTCTCAAGTCCGTGTTACGAAACTTTGATAATTGTTTTTCATATATTCCGCCTCCCCGCAAGTTCGTGGGGGTGCGTGACATGGACTTACAGTGGTATCAGAGCCAACTAAACCTTTACTAGCTTGTTAGCAACTAATTAGAACTTCGATCGTCGGAAAACACGAAAACAACACCCCGCACACCCTAACAGTTTCTGTTAATTTTAAACTTGTCAAAAAAAATATTTGATATACCTTAAAATTCACAGCAGGGAAATATAAGAAAACTGGGAAAATACGAGCTCTCAACTCAGTTAGATGGCCGCGGATCCGCGGCAAAATAGTGCTTTTGGCCGCGGATCCGCCGCCGAGTCAACTCCGAGTTGACTTGGATTTGCGCAGTAATTCATATATTTTGGTGTTTTGTTTTCCTGTATATTCTGTTTCTGCCCAGGTTACTTCTACGCCGGATTGCATTTAGGGTAGGCACGGAAAAAGGTTGTCGATCGATATTCTAAGTTATTTGCTAATCGGGTTTTTATCTGTAATATTTAATGTGTTCGTAAACCTCCCCTAACTGCTAGTATGTCGGTTGGCAGGGGGATGCACATTTCTGTAATGTTTACTGTTTGTGTATATGAACTTGATTGGATCGTTGTGATGATTAGCCGGGGTTTGAGATGGGTTTTATATTCATTCATTCGATATAAATTGTAATATGATGTAATATTCTTTTGCGGGGCACATCCAGGTTGCGGTTGTAGCAACCGTTGTATTATTTCATTTACTGTTTTTTTCTCCTAGGATAGACCCAAGGTGGGGTACACAAACTACCGGGTACGTTGAAGTGTTTAGTGGCCTACTCACGTTGTTGAGGGAGACAGCTTCACTTCGGGTACTTGGCGGGTAGTTTGCCGTACCAGTAGGGGTCTAGGGTGGGGTAATGGTTATTCATCACAACTGTGTAATCCGTCTTTTGTTGCAGGCTCAAAGTAAACGCGGATTGCTTGTATATCCAATAATGTTCATCAGTGATCTAGAATGCTTATTATTGCGTCTGACGAATGTACAATATCTATATATGATAGCTATTTAGACGTCACTTATGTTTTACACCCGCGCTAGCCCAGCCCCCGCTCTGTCGTTAGTTAAGTAACCTAACGGGTGATGACGGGACCCAGTGGCGAATGCGGATGGCATAAGAGGACGTTGTATTTTCGTTGTTTTCTGCAATGATAGGTTAAATGATGGGACGCATTATTTTAATGCAAAGAAAATAAACCAAAGTTGAATCGTTGGAACAAATTTAAAAGAAACCGCTCGGTTATTTTAAAAGAGCAGAATTTTTAATTGCGGAGCTTTAACCACTCCTTTTAAAAAGCTATCAGGTTCCTTCGATTATATCAAGTTCACTACGTTCACGGTTTCGCCAAAACCAGTCGTAGCCCTCCGTCATTTCTTATGGATGGTCAGTAGTATTCAAGCTATGTTTGTTGGCCTTCGTCAAGGCATAATGTTTGGTAGCTGCTGGGGTATTCATTTGTTGCATAGATAGATGAGTTGGTTTGGGACAGTCGTATTACCTTGTTGGCCTTCGTCAAGGGTATGTACGGGTGGGTTCAAATTAACAAGATAATGATGGGCAGAACATGACATGTGACTTATGATTTGTTGGCCTTCGTCAAGGTTATAAGAACATGGGGCAAAAATCCACATCGGGAGTTTCTAAAAAAACTGAAACTTGCTAGTGTTGCATACCATTTGGAGTTTGATGAATATTGGTAGGATTCCTTCAACATTATCATACGATGATATTTGGATCCCGATCCTACTGTGAGTATATGCTACTTATCAGGAGATTCGTCACTTAACGATCAATGTTATAAACCAAGTAGGTGTCGAGAAAGGTGTCAGCGGGGCTACGCCCCCAGAGAAAAAAGGTTATTTAATTAAGGAACTTCGCGAAAGCGTTGGAAAATCTCCCTCGAAGTACCGACACTAGCCTGGTTGAACGGTTAAGCAAGTATGGTACAGTGAGAATAGTCCTGGCTAATTCTTCTTTTATGGTTTGAGGAAGGATTCGAGAAACAGTGGGAGCCATCCAGTTTAGATAAATTAAAAACCAATCTAAACTTGCAAGAGCATCATGCTAAAGTGTTTTCTTCTCTCTCTCTCATTGCAGCGACCTTGTGACCATGACTAGGTTACATCTAGATAACAAGTTGACTGAATCTAACTTATATGACTGGCAAAGGTCTGTCTAGATGTCCATTGCCTATGACAAGCTGGACCACCCTATTACTACTCAAGATCCCGCGTCCCAGGTCCAGTTTCCACCGTCGCGGATATGGATATCCGTTAGACAAGGGAAAAGGATAAAGCGAAAGCCAAGTGCCTCGTGTTGGCTTCAGATGATGGTGTATACCAGAAGCAGCACGAGAAGATGTACTCAGTTTCCATCTTTCTCCATAACAAAGATTTATATGGAGAGCAATCTCATATCCCAAGATATAAGACCTTGAACGAATTAATTCAAGCGAGGTTGGCTGTCGGGTCATCTGTAGGGGACGACGTCCTTACAATGACTAGCTATATTGATGAGCTCAAGGACCTGGAGACCACGTTAGGAAACAGGTCATACGCTGACTTATTTCCACAGTCCCTACCCTCTATTTACACCCTGAAAGAAACCAGGGAGACACAAGCTCTGCTTAATGGGGGATCTTCTTCTTCTACATCCAGGGCGAAAGCAAAAAGTGAAAAGAAGAAGACCTCTACAAAGCCGATATACGATGTCAGTAAAGTAGGAGGAAAGGGAAGAGCAAAAGTTTCGGGACTTGGTGTAGGTAAGGAGGGATGTTCCTATTGTTATGGGAACGGGCATTGGCAGAAGGATTGCAGGGCTTTGGAAGCCAGTAGCCAGGATACGAAGCATGTTGTGGCTTCGGCCTTAAGTGTGTTTGTAATTGAGAACTGTTTGTCAATTAACTCTACTTCCTGGGTACTATATACCGGAGCAGGATCTCATATCTGTAATTCATTACATGCTTTGAGAAACCGTAGAGTTATAAGGGTAGGTGATTTGTCTCTCAAAGTTGCAAACGGAATAAGCGTGGATGCTGAATCCGTGGGAGAATATCGCCTAGGTTTGACAAGTGGGCAGATATTGATTCTACATAACTGTTTGTATGTACCTAATTTGACTTGTAATATCATATCTGTGTCCTTACTTTCGAAAGAGGGATATGATTTTACATTCATAAGCGATGTAGTTCACATCCACCTAAATAAAGTTCTGATTGGGTCCGGTACATTAGATAACGGTATATACGTATTGAGTCAAGCTCAGGTTTTCAATGTCCAGAACACACTTAAAAGAAAGTCTCCAGAAATAAATCAGGCTTTCTTATGGCATTGTAGACTAGGTCACATCAATGAAACACGATTAACTATGTTACATAGAGAAGGATATTTGAATCCATTCGAATATCAATCTTATGCTACTTGTGAATCTTGTCTCATAGGAAAGATGACAAAGACTCCGTTTACTGGATACGGAGTAAGAGCGAGCGAGCTCTTGGGACTCATACACAGTGACGTGTGCGGTCCAATGTCTACACATGCGCGAGGTGGTTATTCCTACTTCATTACTTTTACGGATGATTTCTCTATGTATGGACATATATTCTTGATGAAGCATAAATCTGAGGCCTTTGAGAATTTCCAGGAATACAAGAATGAAGTGGAAAACCAAACAGGCAAAAGTATCAAGACACTGAGATCTGATCGAGGTGGTGAATACTTAAGTGCCGAGTTCCTGGGTTACTTAAAAGAGAATGGATTTCTCTCTCAGGTTACTCCTCCATACACACCACAACACAATGGTGTATCGGAAAGGAGGAATCGAACCCTATTGGATATGGTTCGTTCCATGATGAGTAAGGCTGAGTTACCACGATCTTTCTGGAGTTATGCACTAGAATCAGCTGCATATCTTTTGAACAAGGTTCCAACCAAGACTGTTCCTACCACACCATATCAGATGTGGAGTGGGAAGAAACCCTATCTTCAGTACCTGAAGACATGGGGATGTCCAGCTTTTGTAAAAAAGCAGCATCCGGACAAGCTCGAGGAACGCTCAGTACAGTGTAAGTTTGTGGGATATCCAAAGAACTCCAAGGGATATTATTTCTATTACGCAGAGGAACAAAAGGTTTTTGTTTCTCGTCATGCCCACTTCTTAGAAGCTGAATTTTTAGAAAATCAGAAGAATGGGAGCGCAGTAGAACTGGAAGAAATTCCAGAACCACAAGCTGTTACTGAAAGTATGGTAGAACCAGAGGTTTCAGAAGAAAAGGACATACCTGCGCCTTTCCGCAGAAGTAGTAGGCAGTCTCATCTGCCCGAGAGATACTACGGTTTTCTCATAGACGGGGATCGAGAAGATTGCATCATTGATAATGATGACCCTACTAGCTTCCAGCAAGCCATTCAGATCGGCGACTCGGTAAAATGGCTGGACGCAATGCGGACCGAAATGGAGTCCATGTACACTAACAAAGTATGGACTTTGGACATTGCTCTAGATGGGGTAAAACCCGTAGGATGCAAGTGGATCTTCAGAAAGAAGATTGGTGTAGATGGACAGGTTGAAACCTATAAGGCTAGACTTGTTGCAAAGGGTTTTCGTCAAAGACCTGGTTTGGACTATGATGAAACCTTTTCTCCAGTGGCTATGCTCAAATCCATTCGGTTCCTTCTTGCCATTGCTGCCTTCCACGATTATGAGATCTGGCAGATGGACGTAAAGACGGCCTTTCTAAATGAAAATTTGGAAGAGTGCGTCTATATGGATCAGCAAGAGGGATTCATTTAGAGTGGGAGCAGCGATAAAGTGTGCAAGTTGCTTAAGTCCATTTATGGACTAAAGCAACCATCGCAGAGTTGGAACATCTGTTTTGATGATACTGTCAAAGAATTCGACTTTATCAAGAATCCAGATGAACCATGCATATACAGTAAGATTGTAGGGAGAGTTGTAGTATTCATCGTCTTGTACGTGGATGACATTCTCCTAATAGGAAATTATATTCCTATGCTACAGTCAGTCAAAAGATTCTTGTCACAGAAGTTCTCCATGAAGGACCTGGGTGATGCCACCTACATTCTGGGGATCCAGATCTATCGTGATAGATCAAAGAGGATGTTGGGACTCTCGCAGTCCAGGTACATAGACACCATATTGAAAATATTTAGTATGGAAGATTCTAAGCGCGGTAACCTACCGGCTTGTCACGGAATCACCCTCTCCAAAGAGATGTCTCCCAAGACTGATTTTGAAAGAGATCGCATGTCGATTATACCCTACGCTTCTGCGGTAGGCTCTATAATGTATGCGATGTTATCTACCAGACCAGATGTAGCATACACATTGAGCGTTGTAAGACGGTATCAGGCAAACCCAGGGGAGAAGCACTGGATAGCAGTAAAGAACATTCTCAAGTACTTGAGGAGGACTAAGGAGATGTTCTTGGTGTATGGAGGAAAAGACCTCCAGATCGAGGCCTTTGCCGACTCCAACTTCCAGAGTGACAAGGATGACTCCAAGTCCATGTCGGGTTATGTCTTTACCCTCAATGGATGGGCGGTCTGTTGGAAGAGTTCCAAGCAGGAGACCGTTGCTGACTCAACGATGGAAGCGGAGTACATAGCTGCTTGCGATACCGCAAAAGAAGCTGTCTGGATGAAGAAGTTCCTCACAGAACTTCAGGTGGTTCCTACCATTGTTGGTCCAATACTTCTGTATTGCGACAACAACGGCGCTATAGCTTTAGCGAAGGAACCCAGGAACCATCAGAAGTCCGGACACATCTTAAAGCGGTATCACCTGATCAGGGAGATCGTAGATCTCCAGGAGATCGAGGTAAAGAGAGAAAATACAGAGAATAACACTGCTGATCCATTCACAAAGGCCATTCCTCAGACGCAGTTCGAGAGGCTATTCGAGATGATAGGTATGCGATATGCCAGTACATGGCCCTAGTGCAAGTGGGAGATTGTTAGTGTATATGCCCTAGGGGCCATTATTGTATCATACTAGTTTGTATATTACTTAATGGAAGCTTGGGATATTCACAGTTGTAATGACAGTCTTGCTAAAAATGTTAGTATGCTACTTGGTTTGTGTCTACTTTAATATGTGCATATGTTTCTTGTAACGTATCACTTATACATATTAGTAGAGCCCTTAGGATCTTTGCTTGATTACCAGCATTGTGATGGCAGTCACACTAGTGGGGGCTGGGTAGTCTATAAGCAACATCCTATACAGGTCTCTAGTCGTAGGATTATCGAGACAGGGCATCGATACTCTGGAGTAGACTAATGTATTCGCTTCTCATCCTAGTTGGGGAGATGGTCTGTCCCACAGCCATCAGTACGTCGTACTGGAGATAGTATACAGGTGCTCGTTGGGTTACGGGTACACCGGACAGGACTCGCGGGGAACTGTTGGTTGGTATTATACCAGTCGTCAGTGAACAGTTCCCAGGTGACATGAGTACAGCATAGTCCGCAGACTTGACACTGCTACTTCGCCTCGAGTGTGTCCCACTGTTCTTAGATTGCTACCCTACCACGGCTCAAAGGAGTCGTGCAAACAGGTAGCAGTTGGGTGCAGTCCCGAGCACTTGGAGGCAGTGGCGGTTAGACAGGATTCGTCTCTCCCGGTATTGGGGGTTGATATCGCGTTGTGTCAGAGAGCCATTACGCAAAGTCCCTGGCCAGGGCAAGCGAGATTTACTGGTAGGTTCCAGTAGTTTCTCAAGGTGTAATGGGCTAAGCTCCGACACGACTTATACCACTATTAGGGGACTGGCGCTTGTCGCCCCCCTAGGCCCGATATGCGATAGTCTTAGACGAACAGACCGGACTGTACGGAGATTGTCACATCAGGCTCAGTAGGAGTTCGGATGGGTTTCCTCATCGGCCTTCTTATTGACATCTACCTGGGGACCGTTACATACAGCTAGTGCCGCTTACGGTCTATGGTTAAACCCACCGCCAGTGTAGTGTCGAGTTTTTAGAGTCCCACACAGAGAGTTTCCCTGCTCCAGGCGAAACGATATAGAGGTCGTATGGTTTTACGACAAGGGTTCGGACGCATACGTGATTAAACGCACATACGACGTTCGGATAGTTTTTACTAGCCGGGTTTGGTTTAAGCCAAATTCTAGTATCCGGTTACTGGATTTATACAGTCTAAAGTTTTTCCGTATTTTCATGGACTGGAGGGGCGTTCTCGTAATTTTCCGGGAAGCTTCTAGAAGCATGGTGACTTGGGGGTTAATGTGGCATAAGCATTTATTGCTTAATGACTTATTTGTGTGATTCATCCTTAGAGTTAATGCTTCATTTATTGAGCTTATGACTCATGTGATGAATCACACAAGGTGAATGCATCAACCATGATGATTAATCATTTATATTATTTATTTGATAAATTGTTATGGTTGTTATATTCTAAATGAGTTCATTTTCAATATCATTCTTATCATCACCTTCTCTCTCCTCAAGCTCTCTCATTCTTGAAACCCTAATCCTCCCCTCTCATGTGTTGAGATCAAGGATTAGATAGACTAATACATCCATAACCTCACTCTATATCCCCTAGGTAGCTTAGATTAGCACTTTGAGCAACCTAGTTATCTCAAGTTAGAGATCATGCTTGGAGTAGGAGCTCTCGGGTGGATCGTCTTTGACTCGAGGAGGCCGTTGAGGTGCCGACGTTCCGAAGAACCTACGATGAGTGGTTATAACACCTTAGGATGTGTTTAGTGGCTAAGTATATTTATATAAAGGGTTTTTAATAAAAAGTTTACCAAATTGAGTTTCAAATATTTTTCCAAATTTAATAAATATTTTCCTAGAATTTTCCTAGGCTTGCACACACATGTGCATGTAAACTAGGGTTTAAAATGAGGTTATACCATCATTAGTAACCATGGTGGGCTTAATAATGGGGATTAAGTCTTTTGGGTTTTTAATTAAGTTGCTTAGTTATTTGTTTTGTTGTTTTAATTTGAAATTTTATTTAGGGTGTTGACTTGGTGAGAGAGAGAGAGAGTGTGTGTGCATTATGGGGCATGATGGCCTTTGCCATGCCTCATTAAATGAAGAGAGAGAGTGGAGGGGGTTGACATTGGGGGTTACCTTTTCTTTTCCTCTCATTCTTGTGTTTTTTTTCTCTACCTCTCACTCATACACTCACACACACACCCCCTCACAGCAAACCCAGCAGCAGCAGCAGAAGACACAGTAGCAGCAGCAGTAAACTCAGCAGCAGCAACTCCAGCTTCAGCAACAGTAGCTCAGGCAACAGCAGCAGCAGCTACAGGCAGCAGCAACAGCTCCAGGCAGCAGCAACAGCACCCCAGCAGCTCCATTCCCTCTTCTTCTTCTCCTTCTACTTGCTTGTGAGATTCCTTGAGGGTATAATCTCTAAACTTATACCTACTTTCGCTTAATTGTGTAGTTAGCTTCGATTAGCGATAGTTATGTGTTTTTAGTGCTTTATGTGGTGATTAGTGGGAACTTTGATCAAGTGAAGTGTGTTGTGGTTAAACTGAGTTGTTTGAGTGTTGTTAGGGCTGTGTTAACCTAGCTTAGCCCCCAATTTCACTAAAATACCACCAGATATCTGTTTGGTGCAAAACTCGTCGTTTTTATGCAATTTCTAGCTTCTTGTAATCTGCTATCGACCCAGTGAGTGCAGAATAAATTTGAGATGACTGCAGTATAGTTGTAAGGTGCTGATCCCCTGTGTAGAACATGACCCCCATATGCTATGTTCAGGCCGCCAAAATATTGGTTCTGGCTGCAATTTGCGGCCAGAAGTGGGAGACTTGGGTTTGGGTTTGGCTCAATAGGTGTCTGCTGCTACCCTTAGACTCTTGGTATGTGTAATTTTATTTAATTGTTCCTGTAGAAAAATCTGGTGCTATATACCTGTTTCTCGTATTTTTTTTAAACCGTCGCGACACGCGTGTTACGTGTGTGGGTTTGGGGTTTAAGCGTATCGCGACGCGTCGGGGTAGTTTCAGGTGCGTAATCACACGTTTTAGCGTATCGCGCACACGCGCGCTTGGTTTGCAACGCGGGTTTCTAGTTTGACCTTAATATCGCGTTTTGTAGATTTGAGCTTATGTGTGATATATGGTGTAATTCTAGGTTCACAGGAGAGTGAGACGGACGCTGCGAGGAAGGGGAAGCAAGTCGTCGGCTACACTTAGCGCGAGACTTCGGTGAGTAGATTTAACATCTACGTGGATATCGCCCACATGGCGTTCTACGTCAGGGCTGATAGGACCTTATAGCTACATTTCCATACATTGACTATTCATGGCTACTATTTAGTGCATACCGCATTCCCTGCTATATGTATATAAGCTAGAATCGATAGAACACCGCACCATTACTAACGGTTCATGTTGTACGAGCACTATCCTGCATGTTACACACACACCGTTAGTAATTGCCATGACACTCACACTGTAGAGGTTCCATGATCATTATGCTGTAGCTCATCTTTTATGCGACTTGACATGATATTCATACTTGATGCACATATCACATCACATGGACTTGCATATTGGTTTGGATTACATGTGATCTCTGGATTTGGGAACCGTGGCTATTTCAAAGATATAATTATTTAAAAAAAATCGGTTCCCTTGATATGATATTTCGGTGCGCCCACCCTGTGTTTTCTCGGTGCTAGAGTGGCATGTATGAGAGAGAGGGCTGACCCGGACTGACGGATGCCCGATAGATATATAAGAGAGAGGGCTGACCCGGACTGACGGATGCCCGATAGATATATGAGAGAGAGGGCTGACCCGGACTGACGGATGCCCGATATATATATTAGAGAGGGGGCTGACCCGGACTGACGGATGCCCGATACAGGAGGATTTGCGTGTCGATGCTAGATACTAGTATTTATGATATTTGGGTGCCGATGTTGGGCACTCGTGATTCTCAGGGATGTACAGGATTTGAGGGCCGATGGGAGTGCCGACGTCTGGGTTGTTGGGATTTGGGGTGCATTGATGGACACCGATTATATATTCCACGTTGACATTCCGTGTAAATGTTATATTTCCCATGCTCAGCATTCATTATTGTATCTCATCCTGTAGTTATATTACCTGATAGAGCACTTGCATGATTATTTCACATACTGCTTATCACGCATTGATATCATCTGCTGGCATATGATAGAGTAGCGCAGTACGTGCATGCTCGCGATTACCTTTATATGTTATTTCTATTCACGAGTTGGCAACTCACCCCCGTTGTGCCACAGTATTTGCAGGTTGCCCCTCGGAGTAGTCGCAGCAGGCTCCTTTCTTACCTCTTTTGGCTGCAGATACCACTACAGTTGGTGCGTGAGCTATTTTGCTGTTAGGTGGGTTGTGGTATCTGGTTACTTTTATTGTACACACTTTTGTATCTAGTATTCTCCATCTACCATATATGTACTTGACTTAGAGACCGTGTGAGGACGATGATGTATATTATTTGTATTCTGGTGTCGAGCTCGTTGTGAGCCTACTTTACTTATACAATTTATTCTATCTATGATGTTCCCACTTTTTGTTCTTGATCTTCGCTACGGCGTCGTATATTGCTATCTTGGTGATTGTTTACTTAAGATTTCTTATCACTTTTTAAATGCTTCCATTTGAAACTTAAAACACTCTATACTTTTACTGGTTTGATTTCTGGGTTTTCGGTTCACTTAGTCGCGTTACGCCTGTAGACGTTACGTGGTTAAGTGCCGGTCACGGGCCAAACTTTGGGTCATGACAAAGTTGGTATCAGAGCGTAGGTTTTACCTTTCGGAGTGTAGGATGACCTTGGTATGATGGAGTAGGTAGCTGAAGCAAAGTGGCGTAGCGTCTGTATGTTCCGCGGCATACTCAAGACACAGTACTCCGCCAAAGCGACCTTAGGACTTATTGATTTAAATTCCTTCTCGAGTATATATATTCTTGCGATTCGATTTTCGTATTCTTATCGAATCCTAATTTCCTTTCAGCCATTATGCCGCCAAAGACTACGAGGGCGCAGAGAGCGGCCGCGAGGGCCGAGATTCGAGTTGATTCGTCTGAGACGAGGACTGGTCCGGGTAGTACACCGGGTGTACCCGAGCAGGCTGTTCCTCCCGTGACAGATCAGATCGCCACGCTAGGGGCTGGTATGCAGGAGATGCGCCAGACGGTGGGATCCAGCATGCAGGAGATGCGCCAGATGATAGGATCGCTAGTTGAGACGCTTCGAGCGCAGCGACCAGAGGTAGCTCCACCCGTTACAGAGACCGCGATGGTACCTACCGCATAGCCAGTTGCCCCTGCAGCTACGGAGGTGATTACAGTATCACTATTAGAGTTCATGAGGCTGAAGCCTCCGGTCTTCACCGCCACCGATACAGCCGAGGACCCACAGTCTTTCATTGATAGGATGGCTCGGATATGCCGTTCCCTCAGATGCGCAGATGCGAGATGGGTTGAGTTCGCGAGCTTTCGCCTGAAAGGTCTTTCGTAGAAATGGTGCGAATCAGTTGAGAAGGGTAGAGCAGCGGGTCTTCCTCCTATGACCTGGACAGAGTTCGTGGCACTGTTCCTTGCCCGCTTTCTTCCACTGAGTGTCAGAGATGCTAGAGCACACAGGTTCGAGTCCTTACGCCAGACTCCGGAGATGTCAGTGGCAGAGTATGACGTGCTGTTCACAGAGCTATCTATCTATGCCCCGTATTTAGTGGCTACCGAGGAGATGCGAGTCAAGAGATTTGTCCGAGGCTTGCTCACACCACTGTTTCTTGCGATCAGCGCGCAGCATTACGAGACCTACGCAGCAGCCGTAGATGCAGCCTTATTGGTCGAGGAGCGCCTTCCTGAGACTTCGGCAGTCCCAGCGCCGAAGAGAGTTCGTGCGGATACATCAACGCAGAGACAGCCTTTTCGGTGCCTTGATAGACGTCTTGCAGGTAGCAGAGATTCAGGGCAGGGCCGGTTGTTCAGTTCTTATCCCCAGGAGGGTCAGCGGTCATCGTCGGGATGTTTTCTGTAAGTGCACGACGACGCACCGGCCGTCAATCCGAGGCAAAAATGCGGAAACGATGATTTACTTTAAACTTTATAACCGGCACCACCGCGCACAAAAATTCCGGATCGGGCCATTAAACTAATCCTAGCTAACTAGAGAAGGGGTAGAGAGATATACCGAGCGATCCGTGTCCTTCGGTCTTCTCGTCGTCTCGATCTCCCGCGGAATCTCCGGTCTTCGCCTCCTCGCCGGAAGGTCACCACGTCGCCGGCTTCTTTTACGGGCTCCCACCTCTGGACCGAAGCAACTCGGGCACGAAGTTGGCGAGCCGACGTGCCCAAGAGTTGCTGTAGAATAGTGTAGAACTCTATGTGTCTCTAGGGGTTGAAGTTTCCATGTATATGGTGGAGGAATGAGATGTGAACCTTTTGCAATGAACTAGGGAATTTTTGTAGCAAGAATAGAACAAAATTCCCCCACCCAAATTCTTGGACAGCCCCATGAAGAGCATGGCCAGCCAAAACAATAGAGAGGAGAGGAATGAGAGTGGGAGTGAGTGAATCAAAAATTCAAGGGGAGAAAAAAGGCAATCATCCATCAAAGAGAGAGAAAAATGTGATGATGATAAAACAATGATCACATACAAGAACCTCACTCCAAAACCCAATCATTTCCAACAAAGGTCAAGCCATCATGAAGTCATAAAGTCAATGAAAGCTACACCCATCATGAAAACTATCATGAAGCAAAAGAAAGTCAAGGGTGGGAGAAACATCATGATACAACAATATGCAAATAACACCCTCTACTAACCAAATTTGCATGCTTGCAAATAAGCCCTCCTCCACCAATTTCCGGCCAAGGAAAGATACAAAGGAAAATGGCCGAAACGGAATGTAAACTGGCAACTTCATAAAACTGATCCCGTAATAAATTACAGGAAAACCCCGCTACTGTATATACATACCCGCATTTGTATTCCGACCAAATACAAATGCAATGAGACAAAATCTACATTGTACTATACTAGGATCCGGCTTAAACCAAAGCCCGCTAGTATTAACCGTCCGATCATGATCCGTGCAATACCGCATGTATCTGATCGAACCCTGCCATATCTCCATACGGCCTCTACAGCGTTTCGCCCGAAACTTGAGAAACTGGTCTGTGGGGGACTCTAAAGACTCGTCAATACTTTGGTTGTGGATTTAACCACTAGCACGTCAGAGGTATTAGCCTATACGTAACGGGCTACCAGGTATTGACCAAAAAGGACGTCGATGAGCGAACTCATCCTGACACCCTACTGAGCCTGTCAGTGACAATATCCGTACAGTCCGGTCCGTTCGTCTATGAGCATCGCATGGCGGGCCTAGGGGGTTGGTAAAAGTCAGACCCCCAAAAGCGGTACAAGACGTGTCGGAGTGTAGCCCAGAACACCCTGAGATACTACTGGAATACCTACCAGTAAATCTCCTGCCTTGGCCAAGGACTTCGTGTAATGGCTCTCCTAGACACAGAGCGACCTCACCCCCAATACCGGGAGAGACGAACCCCTGCAGATCCGCTCACTGCCTCCATGTGGCTTAGGACTGTACCCAACTAAAACCTGTTTGCACGTCTCCTTTGAGCGTGGTAGGGTAGTAATCAAAGTACAGTGGGAACTCACACGAGACAAATGACGATCTCAGGTCGATGAACTAACCTGTACACATATCACCAGGGAACTGCTATCTGACGTCAGGTATAAGACCAACTAGCATGTTCCCGGCGAGTCTTGTCCGGTGTACTTATAAGCCAATGAGCACCTGTATACATCTTAAGTGAACCAACTGACACCAGTGGCTTGTGAGACCAGCCACCGCCCCTCGTCGGGGTCTCGACTGTATACACTAGTCTACTCTGGAGTATCGATGCCCTGTCTCGAAACTCCCACGACTAGGGACCTTTTAAGGATGTGCTTATAGACTACCAGCTCCTACGTATATGATCGCCCTCATACTGCTGGCAGTCAAGCAAGAATCCTAGGGGCTCTATCAACGTGCAATAGCGACCTGTCAGGTCACCTAAAGCAGTACACGATGATAAAGATAAATCAGATAGCATACTATCATCTTGAGTAAGATTGTCCTACCGGGATAGGTCCTCCCTCAATCATTACAATCACGTGCCTGTGATCCAATAATTGACTCTGAGGGCACTATCTCCAACATTTTCGCTGCGGGAGTTCTTATCATCGTGTACGAGATTGTCCTGAGATACCCCAGAGGGAGGCAGTAGCACCGCACGTCACATTACCACCTTCACCACAGACGGCGTTGCCTATTGTACCTACTGTTACTCCGCGTCAGACTCATGCACAGAGAGGTCATGGTCGTAGAGGATTTGTTCATAGAGGACGAGGTGATCGAGGCAGAGGACAGCCAGCTGCCGGCAGGGGACAGTCAATCGCGGGTGGAGGACAGGCGCGAGTTTTTGCTTTGACGCATCAGGACGCGCAGGCATCCAATGCGGTGGTCTCAGGTATCCTTCCAGTATGTTCTGTTGATGCACACGTGTTATTCGATCCTGGATCCACGCACTCGTACGTATCCACACACTTTGTGACCGAGTTTGGGTAGAGAATCCGGTTTGCTTGATCAGCCGCTTGTTGTGACTACTCCTGTGGGAGAGTCGTTTGTTGCTAGGCACGTGTTCCGATCCTGTACCGTCCGTATTGGCGAGAGAGAGTTGCCGGTCGATTTGATCCTTCTTGAGATGTTGGACTTCGACGTTCTTTTGGGCATGGATTGGTTAGCCACGTGCTATGCTTCTGTTGACTACCGCGAGAAGACAGTTAGATTTTGTTTTCCCGGCGAGTCGGTTTTTGTTGTGTTGGGGGACCGTGGTGCCACCCCTCATAGTGTGATTTCTTCTTTTGGCGCTGGACAGCTTTTGAGGAAGGGATGTCAGGGATTTCTCGCCTATGCTTGCGATGCTAGCGCTACAGGGGTTCAGTTGGATCAGGTTCCGGTTGTTTGCGAGTTTCCTGATGTGTTCCCTGACGAGCTTCCTGGGCTACCGCCCGAGCGTGATATTTCTTTCTGTATTGATTTGGTTCCTGGCACGGGGCCCATTTCCATACCGCCTTATCGGATGACCCCGGCGGAACTTCGGGAATTGAAGGGTCAGTTGCAAGATTTGCTGGATAAGGGACTTATTCGACCCAGTGTTTCTCCTTGGGGTGCTCCAGTCCTGTTCGTCAAGAAGAAGGACGGCAGTTTGCGTCTGTGTATCGACTACCGCCAGCTGAATAGGGTGACAGTGCGGAACAAATATCCTTTGCCACGCATCGACGATTTGTTCGACCAGCTTCAGGGGACAGGGTACTTTTCGAGGATCGATTTACGATCGAGCTATCATCAGCTGCGGGTTCGACAGGAGGACATTCCTAGGACAGCTTTCCGCATGCGCTACGGCCATTATGAGTTTTTGGTGATGTCGTTCGGACTCACCAACGCGCCAGCAGCATTCATGGACTTGATGAACCGTATTTTCCGGCCATATCTGGATCTATTCATCATAGTATTCATTGACGATATCTTGGTGTATTCCCGGAGCAAAGAGGAGCACGAGCAGCACCTGCGGATTACACTACAGACCTTGAGGGAGCATCAGCTTTTCGCAAAATTCTCCAAGTATGCTTTCTGGCTGGACAGCGTAGACTTCTTGGGGCACATGATTTCACGAGACGGTATATGTGTAGACCCGAGGAAGATCGAGGCCGTTCAGCGTTGGCCCAGACCCACATCAGTTACGGAGATTCGCAGCTTTTTAGGGTTGGCTGGTTACTATAGGCGATTTATGCAGGACATCTCCAGTATTGCTACACCTTTGACCGGGTTGACCCGGAAGGGAGCTCCTTTCGATTGGACGGAGGAGTGCGAGCACAGTTTTCAGCAGCTACGGGCTCTACTGACTACGACACCAGTGCTATCATTGCCTTCAGGATCAGGCGGATTTGTGGTCTATTGTGATGCTTCACGAGTGGGGCTAGGGTGCGTATTGATGCAGCATGACAGGGTGATCACGTATGCTTCGCGGCAATTAAAGAAACATGAACAGAATTACCCCACTCATGATTTGGAGATGGCTGCAGTGGTCTTTGCACTTAAGATCTGGCGACATTACCTATATAGTGAGTCATGCCAGATATTCACTGATCACAAGAGCTTAAAGTATATATTTCAGCAGCGAGACCTGAACCTTAGACAGCGCCGATGGATGGAGTTAGTGAAGGATTACGACTGCGAGATCTTGTATCACCCGGGCAAGGCGAATGTAGTGGCGGATGCTTTGAGCAGGAGGCCCGGGGGTAGTATATCTTGTTTGAGCGTAGTACAGAGGCAGTCGTCGGTAGATTGGCAGATCTTATGCGACAGCCAGGTACAGTTCGAGTTTACGCCGATCGGAGGGCAGATTGCGCATGTTCGTGCACGCCCACAGTTACTTGACCGCATACATGAGGCACAGCACAGTGATGACTGATGTTCAGAGATCATGGCACAGATTGGACAAGGCAGATTTTCCGAGTTCGTGATCGACGATCAGGGGATACTACGATTTGGGGCTAGACTGTGCGTACCAGATGCTGAGGGACTGCGACGCGAGATTCTTGAGGAGGCACATCGATCGGTATATAGTGTTCATCCCGGTTCCACCAAGATGTACCATGACATGAAAGGTGTTTACTGGTGGGACGGAATGAAGAGAGACTTCACAGATTTTGTGTCGAGATACCTGACGTGTCAGCAGATCAAGGCTGAGCACCAGAGGCCCGCGGGAGAGCTACAGCCGTTACCCATTCCGGAGTGGAAATGGGAGCAGATTTCTATGGACTTCATTGTGGGTCTACCCAGGACTAGTCGAAGGTATGACTCCATCTAGGTAATCATAGATCGTTTGACGAAAGAGGCTCACTTCCTACCGGTGAAGACGACATTCGGATTTGCTCAGTATGCCCAGATATACATCGACGAGATCGTACGACTGCACGGAGTTCCGACATGTATCGTGTCCGACAGAGGCACCCAGTTTACCAGCCGGCTATGGCAGAGACTTCAGGAGGCTTTGGGCACTCGCTTGAGTTTCAGCACAGCATTTCATCCGCAGACCGACAGACAGTCAGAGCGGACAATTTAGACTCTCGAGGACATGCTCAGAGCGTGCGTCTTAGACTTTGGAGGTAGCAGGGATCATCATTTACCCTTAGTAGAGTTCTCCTACAACAACAGCTACCAGGAGACCATTCAGATGGCACCGTTTGAGGCTCTTTATGGGAGGAGATGCAGATCGCCCGCTTGTTGGACAGAGCTCAGTGAGAGCAGTATCTTAGGGCCACAGATTGTGGAGGAGACGACCGCGAAGATCCAGTTGATTCGCGACAGGATGAGAGCAGCCCAGAGCAGGTAGAGATCTAATGCGGACCGTCGTCGACACAGACTTGAGTTTTCCGTTGGTGATCATGTTTTCTTGAGGGTCTCCCCAATGAAAGGTGTGATGAGATTTGGGAAGAAGGGAAAGCTTAGTCCCAGATATGTGGGCCCCTTCGAGATCCTCGAGCGTGTTGGTGCAGTTGCGTATCGGTTAGCCCTTCCGCCCAGTTTTCCAGATGTGCACCCCGTATTTCACGTTTCGATGCTCCGCAGATATCTCCATGATCCTTCGCGATTCAGCACCCGACGATCCAGCTTGAGCGCGATCTTTCCTATGCAGAGCAGCCGGTGATTATCTTGGATAGACAAGTGAAGAAATTGAGATCGAAAGACATCGCATCAGTCAAGGTACTTTGGCATGGTCAGGGCAGCGAGGAGGTCACTTGGGAGACCGAAAGCGAGATGAGGAAGAAGTACCCCCGTCTTTTCGAAGGTACGTGTAGTTAGATTTTGAAATTCAGGGACGAATTTCTTTAAGGGGGAGAGATTGTAACACCTTAGGATGTGTTTAGTGGCTAAGTATATTTATATAAAAGGTTTTTAATAAAAAGTTTACCAAATTGAGTTTCAAATATTTCTCCAAATTTAATAAATATTTTCCTAGAATTTTCCTAGGCTTGCACACACATGTGCATGTAAACTAGGGTTTAAAATGAGGTTATGCCATCATTAGTAACCATGGTGGGCTTAATAATGGGGATTAAGTCTTTTGGGTTTTTAATTAAGTTGCTTAGTTATTTGTTGTGTTGTTTTAATTTGAAATTTTATTTGGGGTGTTGACTTGGTGAGAGAGAGAGAGAGAGTGTGTGTGCATTATGGGGCATGATGGCCTTTGCCATGCCTTATTAAATGAAGAGAGAGAGTGAAGGGGGTTGACATTGGGGGTTACCTTTTCTTTTCCTCTCATTCTTGTGTTTTTTCTCTGAACCTCTCACTCATACACTCACACACACACCCCCTCACAGCAAACCCAGCAGCAGCAGCAGCAGCAAACTCAGCAGCAGCAACTCCAGCTTCAGCAACAGCAGCTCAGGTAACAGCAGCAGTAGCTACAGGCAGCAGCAACAGCTCCAGGCAGCAGCAACAGCACCCCAGCAGCTCCATTCCCTCTTCTTCTTCTCCTTCTACTTGCTTGAGAAATTCCTTGAGGGTATAATCTCTAAACTTATACCTACTTTCGCTTAATTGTGTAGTTAGCTTCGATTAGCGATAGTTATGTGTTTTCAGTGCTTTATGTGGTGATTAGTGAGAACTTTGATCAAGTGAAGTGTGTTGTGGTTAAACTGAGTTGTTTGAGTGTTGTTAGGGCTGTGTTAACCTAGCTTAGCCCCCAATTTCACTAAAATACCACCAGATATCTGTTTGGTGCAAAACTCGTCGTTTTTATGCAATTTCTAGCTTCCTGTAATCTGCTATCGACCCAGTGAGTGCAGAATAAATTTGAGATGACTGCAGTATAGTTGTGAGGTGCTGATCCCCTGTGTAGAACACGACCCCCATAAGCTATGTTCAGGCCGCCGAAATATTGGTTCTGGCCGCAATTTGCGGCCAGAAGTGGGAGACTTGGGTTTGGGTTTGGCTCAATAGGTGTCTGCTGCTACCCTTAGACTCTTGGTATGTGTAATTTTATTTAATTGTTGCTGTAGAAAAATCTGGAGCTATATACCTGTTTCTCGTATTTTTTAACCCTTCGCGACATGCGTGTTACGTGTGTGGGTTTGGGGTTTCTGCGTATCACGACGCGTCGGGGTAGTTTCAAGCGCGTAATCACACGTTTTAGCGTATCGCGCACACGCGCGCTTGGTTTGCGACGCGGGTTTCGAGTTTGACCTTAATATCGCGTTTTCTAGATTTGAGCTTATGTGTGATATAAGGTGTAATTCTAGGTTCGCAGGCGAGTGAGACGGACGCTGCGAAGAAGGGGAAGCAAGTCGTCGGCTACACTTAGCGCGAGATTTCGGTGAGTAGATTTAACATCTATGGAGATATCGCCCGCATGGCGTTCTACGTCAGGGATGATAGGACCTTATAGCTACATTTCCATACATTGAATATTCATGGCTACTATTTAGTGCATACCGCATTCCCTGCTATATGTATATAAACTAGAATTGATAGAACACCGCACCATTTCTAACGGTTCATGTTGCACGAGCACTATTCTGCATGTTACACACACACCGTTAGTAATTGCCATGACACTCACACTGTAGAGGTTCCGTGATCATTATGCTGTAGCTCATCTTTTATGCGACTTGACATGATATTCATACTTGATGCACATATCACATCACATGGACTTGCATATTGGTTTGGATTACATGTGATCTCTGGATTTGGGAACCGTGGCTATTTCAAAGATATAATTATTTAAAAAAACCCGGTTCCCTTGATATGATATTTCGGTGCGCCCACCCTGTGTTTTCTCGGTGCTAGGGTGGCATGTATGAGAGAGAGAGCTGACCCGGACTGACGGATGCCCGATAGATATATAAGAGAGAGGGCTGACCCGGACTGACGGATGCCCAATATATATATTAGAGAGGGGGCTGACCCGGACTGATGGATGCCCGATGCAAGAGGATTTGCGTGTCGATGCTAGACACGAGTATTTATAATATTTGGGTGCCGATATTGGGCACTCGTGATTCTCAGGGATGTACAGGATTTGAGGGTCGATGGGAGTGCCGGCGTCTAGGTTGTTGGGATTTGGGGTGCATTGATGGACACCGATTATATATTCCACGTTGACATTCCGTGTAGATGTTATATTTCCCATGCTCAGCATTCATTATTGTATCTCATCCTGTAGTTATATTACCTGATAGAGCACTTGCATGATTATTGCACATACTGCTTATCACGCATTGATATCATCTGCTGGCATATGATAGAGTAGCGCAGTACGTGCATGCTCGCGATTACCTTTATATGTTATTTCTATTCACGAGTTGGCAACTCACCCCCGTTGTGCCACAGTATTTGCAGGTTGCCCCTCGGAGTAGTCGCGGCAGGCTGCTTTCTTACCTCTTTTGGCTACAGATACCACTACAGTTGGTGTGTGAGCTATTTTGCTGTTAGGTGGGTTATGGTATCTAGTTACTTTTATTGTACATACTTTTGTATCTAGTATTCTCCATCTACCATATATGTACTTGACTTAGAGACAGTGTGAGGACGATGATGTATATTATTTGTATTCTGGTGTCGAGCTCGTTGTGAGCCGACTTTACTTATACAGTTTATTCTATCTGTGATGTTCCCACTTGTTGTTCTTGATCTTCGCTATGGCGTCGTATATTGCTATCTTGGTGATTGTGTACTTAATATTTCTTATCACTTTTTAAATGCTTCCATCTAAAACTTAAAACATTCTATACTTTTACTGGTTTGATTTCTGGGTTTTCGGTTCACTTAGTCGCGTTACGCCTGTAGACGTTACGTGGTTATGTGCCGGTCACGGGGCAAACTTTGGGTCGTGACAGTGGAGGACAGCGATAAAGACCCGAAGGACAGGTAACGTGAGGTATAACTTCAGATCAGAGTAGTTAAACCTTTTGTAGTTTGCTAGTATCAGTTTAGATACGATTCATGCGCTCAAGTCCGTGTTACGAAGCTTTGATAATTGTTTTTCATATATTCCGCCTCCCCGCAAGTTCGTGGGGTGCGTGACATGGACGTACACAAAGAGCTCACTACCCACCTAAGAATAATAAGGTGCATTACAATGTCCTAGAACATCTGAGGAAAATACCCTCACAACTGAGCATATTGGATGCTCTCCTTCTTTCCAAAGAGGCACGAGATTCTCTGATCAAGGTATTACAAGAGCACGATCAGTTCCGAGCTTTCTTCGAGGAAGAGCAGATGAAAGATGAACTGGTAGAGGTCCACACGGCTGACATTATATTTAGCGATGAAGATCTCCTCCTCGGTACTTGCGAACATAATTGCCGGTTATACGTCAGCGGGTACTTCCACAACATCAAGATAGGGAAAATCCTTGTCGACAACGGATCCTCCGTCAACCTTCTCAACGTGAGGGTGCTGAAGAAAATTTGCATGGACGTTCAGCACCTTGCTTGGGATAAAATTACCATCTCCGGGTTTGACTCACAGTCATCACGGACGCTTGGGACCATAATACTGATGTTACGCTTCGGGCTTCTTATTACTGACATCAAATTTCATGTCATTAATGCCAAGACTTGCTATAACGCTTTGCTCGGCAGGCCTTGGTTACATGAATACAACATCATCCCTTCTACACAACATCAGTGTATGAAGTATTTCAAGGATGGTTTAGAATACACCGTCACAAAGGAGCTAAATCCGTTCTCCGTAAACGAGGTTCAAAAATATGAAGACACAAAGTACTTCCTACCGGACTTCGAGGATATGAAAAGTGTCATAAGCCGGAGGATAAATAGAAGTCCGTCTCCACTATCTCGATCTTTTGGAGCGATACCGAGGAAGATGAAGAAATAGTCTACTCGGGCAACCACATAAAGAAAACAACAGGCCCGGACCATCTACTCCTATTTTGGTCTTTGGCAGCGACTCAGAGGACGTGGCAACACGGTGTTCTCCGTCCACCCGTCAATGCAAACTTTTGCCGGAACAAATCAGAGTCTACAAATTACAATGGCTCTGCCTCGGCATTACAAGGAACTTGATGCGCTCCTTACACACAGCGTACAAGAACTGCAAACTTTCTGCATACCTGCCAGGAGAAGATGTGAAAAAGCGATCCTCTTCTGCCGATCTACGGAAAATAAATTAGAAAAAGAAATCTGGCATGGTGCCGATTTTGCACTCGACAGACTTCAACCAATCCGTCTGCCAAGATACTATGCGGATGGATTGAAAAGAATGTTAAGATGACAATGTGTACCCCTCGAACAAACTGTTCGATAAGCCCAATTCTACAAAAAGATTTGGGATATTCTCGGGACTCAGCGAAATATGCCCAACAGAATGATGGAGACAGCGGGAGCGGTTCCACAGTTGCCGCGTCATAAATAGCTCCAGTGAAGGAGAAAACGCTCTTCCAAATAGCCGTGACATCGAAACAGAGCGAAATCCCGTTCTAAGAACGTTAAGTCCGTCACTTGAAGAACAAATCGACAACTTAATAAAAAAAAGCTTGACAAAAGAACCGGGATAACCACATCCGCGAAATGGCCATTTATGAAAAGTCCAGGACGCAGCGTCTCGGTCAGCAATCTGCGGAGAAGGAAGACTATAATGCTCTTCATCCCCGACCCACTGTATGTTCTCGTGAAAGGGGAAAATCCTGAAATAGAGGCAGAAACAGGGCAATGAACGCAAACAATGTTCAAAAACAACAAAGTGGATCCAAGACGCCATGCAATCGAGAAAAACCCGATTGGAGCCCGTTCTTTATAAAGAAGATTGGTCGGGAATACTTTTTTCCTTAAGACAAGACAAGGAAAATATTCAACCTTGTCATGAAGCATCAAATGATGACGATTCCGGAGTTTCGACATCACGAACAAATAAACAAGGTCCATCATCCGGATTATTGCTCCTACCACCGAGCAATAGGTCATCCCCTTGAAGATTGCTTTACTTTCAAAGACTGGGTAGAAGACCAATATCGACAAGGCAGGTTTATATTATCCGACAGCTGGAGGATAACCCTGCCATAAAAACACGAGCTAAAAAGGACCTATACTGTCAGGATAGGACCAACTCAACCACAAAAAGGGAAGCAAACTCATACTTTCCATACGATAACACTCTCAAAAGAGGGAGGGCATAAGACTATGGATGACCTCCATATGTGCTTCGCAAATGAAGATGAAGAAAAGGTGATCTCAGAGTTTTCACCAGCATCAAAAGAGCTAGAAGATGGAATATACACCACGGCGGACAACCTAAGAAAAATTGACTTAGGAATAGAAAATGACCTGAAGCCAACGTTCGTCAGTAAACTGCTATCTGAAAAACAATTGACCAGGTTAAAAGACATGCTCATGCAATATAAAGACTGCTTCGTATGGAACTATTCCGAGATGTCGGGTCTAAATCCAAAAGTAGCGGTACATATTCCGGTCATATCGCCGGACATCAAGCCAATAAAACAGGCGACGAGAAGGATGCGACTCGAATTTGAGATGAGTATCAACGCTAAAGTCAAGAAACTAATCGAATCCGGTTTTATCCAAGAAATTCAATATCAGGAATGGATCGTTAACATCGTTCCAGTGATGAAGAAAAATGGGACATTCCGCATCTGCGTAGACTTTCGGGACCTCAACAAAGCTTGCCCAAAGGATGACTTCCCAGTACCTATTACCGAGCTGATGATCGATAACATGTCTATGTTAGGGATATGTATGCCCTAGAGGACATTATTGTACATTGATGTATATTATTGTGGATGCTTGGACATATATATACAGGACTTTCTAGCTTGACATGATAGTATGCTATCTGGTTACTCTTTACCTTAATATGTACACTTAGTATTATTGTACTGTTTCTCAGATACATGTTGATAAAGCCCTTAGGGTGTTGGCTTGACTACAGGGACTATGATGCGGATCATACGACTAGGACCTGGATAGTCCACAAGCACATCCTTTAATTGCTCCTAGTCAAGGGTATATCGAGACAAGGCATCGATATTCCAGAGTATACTAGTGTGTACGTTTCTTGACCCTGTATAGGGGCGATGGTTGATCCTATAACCATTGGTGTTTGACATCAAAGATTGTACCAGGTGCTCATTAGAGAATGGGTACACCGAACAGGACTCGCCGAGAACTCCTAGATGGTACTATACCTATCGTCAGATAGCAGTTCTCTGGTGACAATGGTATATGTTAGTCTGTAGACCCGAGATCATCATAGAGTCTTGTGTAGTTCCTACTGTGCTTTGATTTCCTCCCTAACACGGTGTTAGGTTATGGGCAGCGCCCCGGCCATCAATCCGTGACCAAATGCAGAACAAAAATTTATAAAACTTGACGCTACCACTACCAATTACCCGGATCTTCCCATAAGCCCTAGATAACAAAATATGCAAAGGAGTTAGAATGGTTATACCGAATAGATCCGTGTCCTTCGGTCTTCAACCATCATCCCAAGCTCCTAGGGGCATCCTTGATCAAACTTGATCTCCGTTCTCTCTCCATCGAAGATGATCCACGTCGAAAGTTAGTAATACGGGCTCCGACCTCGAAACCGAAGCAAATCGGGTTTCTAGTTTGCTAGCCTAGATAGCCAAGATAAAGTAGAGAGTGGTGAAGGATTAATTTGTCTCAAGACACCTAAGGATTCTCAACTCATGAGAGGGTTTGGGTGGAGCTAGAGGAAGAAGAAGATGCCATGAGAATGAGGTGTTGAGAGCAACTCAAGAAAGAGAAAGAGAAATGAATAATGGCTTGTCATTTTTGTTTGTTATGTGAGTGTGATAAGAAAAAATGGAGCCATCACATAAATGTCCATGTCTCCAAAATATCTTAGTCAACAAAAAATATCTCAAGTCAACATAATCTCTCAACAAACAAAAACCCTAAGCATGCTAGAATAGTAACTATGGGTCACTATTTAGCCGTGCCACAAAAATTCAATAAACACCTCATCCTACACCTCAATAACCTTTTAATCCAAAAAGATCTAAACCATGATGATGTGTAATCTTCTAAAAGTAATCTTGTAATAAATTACAAGAATACCCCTCAACCGTATATACATACCAGCATTTGTATTCCGAAGAATACGAATACAATGAGACGAAAATAATCCAACAATATAATACTAGGATCCGGCTTAGACCAAAGCCTACTAGAATTATCCGTCCGAACATCATCTATGCACAAGTACACGTATGTGATCGAATCCTGCCGTAAAACCATACGGCCTCTACAACGTTTCTCCCAAAGTAAGGAAACCCTCTGTGTGGGACTCTAAAGACTCATCAATACGGTGGCAGTGGGTTTAACCACAAGCACGTCTGCGGCACTGTTGGAATACCTACAACGGCATCAAGGTTTCGGGAGGCATCGTCCATGCCAATTTCAAATTTTTGCCGTTCTAGATAACCCTAGCCATGAATCTTTAACTAGAGAAAACTAAACTTCATGTTAACAACTTAACATCTAAGAGTTAGGGTTTACAACCTTTGTAGTCCGTTCCTTCGCTTCATAAGCTCCGAGTTAAGGTCCCTTCGCTGCGATCATCATGCTCCCGAACTCTTGAGAGGCTCCATGAAGTGAATGATGCATTCTTTCTAGTAAGCTTCACAATCCAAGATGATCTACCTTGAGGAATCACAAACCCAAGATTTCACTTCACTAATGAGGTATTAGTGAAGCAAACACCCTAATCTAAGTGGCTAGAATAGATGAGGATGATGAAGTAGGAATTTTGCTCTCTTTAGTTTTCTTTTTCTCACTTCATTTCATCACTTAAAAAAATCAAGCAAGCTCTTTTGTGAGCAAGAAGAAGATGAAGAAAAATGAGTGATGAAAATGAATTATTGTTTAGGTTAGAAATGCAACCAAGGGTTAAGCATGTCATGGTTAACCCTTATAGAGACTTGACCATGGTCTAGGGTTAGGGTTTGGTAAACAAATATCTTAGCAAAATATCAAGAGAGAAGACTTAGTCAACATAAACAAATATCATAAAAAAAGTCTTTTCTTTTGAATTAACTAAAATAAATATATATATATATATATATATATCAAACCCTAATCTTAGCCATTGTAAGAATCTCATAACCCTATCCTAACATGTTACAATATCACATATCACATATATATAATATTTTTTAACAAAAGAAAAGAATACAATAAACATATATCACATATATGTTAATTGTATCCAAAGTGAGAAAATGAAATACTTAAGTTAGCTTATATTAGTTAATGCAATTTAATATATCAAATATATAATTATACATTAAATTATCGAATCAACACTTGATCCGATAATCCGGCTATATTACATATAATCGACTAATATAATATGTATCATATTATCGAATCAACACTTGATCCGATAACCCGACTATATCACATATACCCGGCCGATATCATATATCGCGAGAATAGAATACGATATCTTGTATCGTATTAATCTCGGTCCCGCACATATCACATATGTGCTCCTACTCTGTTTCGCCTGAGCCAGAAAACCTCTGTGTAGGACTCTAAAGACTCATCAATACGCCAGCAGTAGGTGATGATCATATCAAACACCCACAAGCTGCAAGCGATCAGCTAAACATAACAGCCACCCGGGCATTGTGCGATCAGAAGATCAACAAGCAAGCCTGCACACACTCCTGTGAATCCAATCATTAACACTACCGTACGGTCCCGTCTCTTCGTCTGATATGTCGCATATCCAGTCTAGGGGTGGTATACATCAGACCCTAGTAACCGATAAGTCGTTTCGATGTGAGGCTCATAACAGGTCGAGGAACTACCACTTACCAGTAGATCTTCATATCAGCCTTGGACAAGGACTTCAAGTTATAGCCAATCGAACACAGCGCAACATCAACTCCCAGTACCGGGAGAGACGAAACCCCTCCTATCGCTCATTGCCTCCATGTGATTCGGGACTGTATCCAAAAGCCACTGTTTTGCACGTTCTCATGAACGTGGTATGGTGGAAATCAAAGCACAGTGGGAATCACACAAGACACTATGACGATCTCGGGTCTACAGATTAACCTGTACCAGTGTCACCAGAGAACTGCTATCTGACGATAGGTTTATTACTATCTAGGAGTTCTCGGCGAGTCCGCTCAGTATACGCAGTCTCCACTGAGCACCCGTACACCATCTTTGATGTCAAACACCAAAGGATATGGGATCATCCATCGCCCATCATATGGGTCAAGATTAGTATACGCTAGTCTACTCTGGAGTATCGATGCCCTGTCTTAATACACCCTCGACTAGGAACAGTTATAGGATGTACTCTTGGACTACCCTGGCCCCACTAGTATGATCCGCATCATAGTCCCGGTAGTCGAGTACATATCCTAAGGGCTTTATCAACATGTGAGAGCAAGACAGTAATCCAATACAAGTCAACATGTTAAGACAAAGTGAAACCAGATAGCATACTATCATGTCGAGCAAGAAAGTCCTCTCTATATATATCCAAGCATCCACTATAATATACATCATATGTACAACAATGGCCTTAAGGGCATATACATAACTAACAATCTCCCACTTGCACTAAGGCCAGTTGTTGTAGTATCTCATTCCCAACATCCCGAAGAGTCTCTCAAATTTTATCTGGGGTATGGCCTTCGTGACTGGATCCACAGTGTTGTCTTTCGTGTCAACTCTCCTGACCTCGATCTCTCGGTGATCAAATATCTCCCGGATCAGGTGATACCGCCTCAGAATATGCCTGGATCTCTGATGGGACCTGAGTTCCTTGGCCAATGCCAAAGCTCTATTGTTATCACAATAGAAAGGTATTGGATGCACAATGGACGGAACCACACCAATTTCAGTGATGAACTTGTTCATCCAGACAGCCTCTTTGGCAACATCGTTGGGAGCGATGTATTCAGCCTCCATCGTTGAGTCTGCCACAGTTTCTTGCTTGGAACTCTTCCAACAAGCCGCCCCTCCATTTTGGTTAAAGACAAATCCCGAGTGCGACTTAGAGTAGTCCTTATCACTTTGGAAGCTCGAATCGGTAAAGTACTCCACCTGGAGTTCTCCGTTACCATACACCAAGAACATCTCCTTAGTCCTTCTCAAATACTTGAGAATATTCTTCACAGCTGTGCAGTGATTCTCTCTAGGATCTGCTTGATACCTACTCACTACACTTAGTGAGTTTGCTACATCGGGTCAGGTACATAGCATCGCGCACATGATAGAGCCTACTGCCGAAGCATAGGGTATCCCTTGCATGCGAGCTCTTTCCAAATTAGTCTTAGGAGAGAGTGAGTCCAGAGATCGTGGGCAAATACCCAAGCTTGGATTCTTCCATACTAAACCTCTTTAGTATGGTGTCATTATACCTTGATTGGGACAATCCCAGTGTCCGCTTAGATCTATCTCTATAGATCTTAATTCCCAAAATGCAGGAGGCATCACCTAGATCTTTCATTGAGAATCTATTTGATAAGAAGAGCATTACCGAGTGCAGCATAGGAAACATCATTTTCTATCAAGAGTATGTCATCCACGTACAATACGAGGAAGACAACCTTACTCTCTGCAACCTTCTTGTAAATACACGGTTCATCTACGTTCTTGATGAAGTCAAACTCTTTGACTACAACATCAAAACAGATGTTCCAACTCCGCGATGTTTGCTTTAACCCATGGATGGATTTAAGTAGCTTGCACACCTTTCCGATGCTCCCACTATCTACGAAGCCCTCTGGCTGAGTCATGTACATGCACTCTTCTAAATCACCATTTAGAAAGGTGGTCTTAACATCCATTTGTCAGATTTCATAGTCATGGTATGCAGCAATGGCAAGTAAGATCCGGATGGACTTAAGCATAGCCACTGGAGAAACGGTTTTGTCATAATCCACACTTAGTCGTTGACAAAAACCCTTTGCAACAAGTCTAGCTTTGAAAGTCTCAACTTTTCCATCTACACCAAGTTTTTTCTTAAAGATCCATTTTCTCCCAATGGGTTTTACCCCTTCAGGAGCAACTTCCAAAGTCCATACTTTGTTGGTGTACATGAATTCCATCTCAGATCGCGTTGCATCCAGCCATTTCACAGAGTCCCCATTCGTCATGGCCTGCTTGAAACTAGTCGGGTCATCATCTTCCATGATGCAGTCCTCGCTCCCACCATCAATGAGAAAATCGTAGTATCTCTCAGGTGGATAAGGAACCCTACTAGATCGGCGGAGAGGCTGGGGTTCGTTGGGAGCTATCAAATCGTCCGGTTCCACCAAAATCTTCTGTTGCAGTTTGTGGAGCTGGAACATCTTCCAGTTCTACCCCATTGCCACTAATTTCTTTAACAAGAAATTCATTTTCTAAAAAGGTGGCATGTTGAGCAACAAACAACTTTTGTTCCTCACTTAGGTAGAAAAGATATCTATACGAATTGCTTGGATATCCCACAAACTTGCAAAGAATTGATCTTGCAACGAGTTTGTCCGGATTTTTCTTTTTAACATAGGCCGGATAACCCCATATCTTAACTCGTTTAAGAGATGGTCTTTTCCCATTCCATATCTCATATGGAGTGGTAGGCACCGATTTGGTTGGAACTCTATTCAATAGGTATATGGCTGTCTCAAGCGCATACCACCAGAAGGAAATTTGGTAACTCAGCAGTTCTCATCATAGAGCGCACCATATCTAATAGGGTGCGATTCCTCTGTTCAGATACACTGTTGTGTTGTGGTGTATAAGGAGGAGTAAGCTCAGAGAGAATCCCATTCTCTTTTAGATAGTTCAGTAACTCATTGCTCAAGTATTCTCCTCCTCGATCTGATCGAAAGATCTTAATACTTTTACCCGTTTGGTTCTCTACTTCATGCTTATATTCTTTGAATTTCTTAAAAGCTTTACACTTGTGTTTTAACAGGAACACATATCCGTAACTTGAGAGATCGTCAGTGAATGTAATGAAGTATGAAGAACCATTCCTGGCATATGTAGACATGGGACCGCATACATCACTATGTATCAGTCCCAAGAGTTCCGTAACTCTTTCTCCGTGTCCACTAAACGGAGTTTTTGTCATCTTGCCTTTGAGACATGACTGGCAAGTGTCATAAGATGAAAATTCGAACGTATTCAAATATCCATCCTTATGCAACTTAGCTAGTCGTGTCGCATTGATATGACCTAGTCTACAATGCCACAAGAAGGATTCGTACATTTCTGAACTCTTCCTCTTGTGTGTGTTTTGTACATTAAGGAATGTAGTTTGGTTTAGAACTTATATGCCATTATTTAACGAGCCTGATTCAATCAACTTTTGATTTAGGAAGATATTCATAACATTATTCTGTACTACAAAATTATATCCTTCTTTACTCAATAAAGAAACTGATATAAGATTGCATATTAGGGTCGGAATGTAATAGCATTCGTTCAAAATCAATGTATTACCATTCGGTATTACTAGGTGATATTCGCCAACTGCTTTGGCTGCAACATTTGCACCATTCCCTACTCTTATGGAATGATCACCCTCTCCTAGTTCCCTACCTTTCCTTAGCCCATGTAACATATTACATATATGATATCCCGATCGGGTATCTAATACCCAGGACGTAGAGTGCACTGAGAAACGGTTCTCGATAACTAACACACCTGAAGAAGATGCATCAGCATGCTTATTCATCGTTTGGACGGCGTGAGAATACGGATATTCCCATATTTCCTGTTCAGTCTTATAACAGTTATAAGAAAGAACGGAAACAACGTTCCCCTGCTCAGTATAATAAGCTGGTCCGGTCAATACAACCATATTATTATCTTGATTAAGGCCTGACATGGTCGCTACATGGAGAGAAAGAGAGAAAGAGAGAAGAAAACACTTTAGCGTATGCTCTTGCAAGATTAGATTGGTTATTATCTTATCTAATCATAATGGCTCCCACTGCTTTTATCAAATCTTTCTTAAAACCCTAAAAGGTAAGACTAGCCGGGATTAATTACACCTTACAAGTTCGCCAATCTTTCAGCCAGGTCAGTGTTGGTACTTTGAGGGAGGTTCTCCGTGCTTTCGCACGGACCTAATTAAAATAAACCTAGTTTTCCCAGAGTCATAACCCCGTTAACACCTTTCTAGACACCTACCTGATCGACTAATTGTCATGTGTAAAACTCTCCCAGGAGTAACTCTTACTCGCAGTGGGTATCAGGATCCAACTATCTCATAGAAGGTATGCAATCTCATTGCAAATTTCAACACTTGAAATTCCCGATAATACTTTTGCCCCTAGCAACTCATGACCTTGGCTATGGTCAACAAATCATAAGCGCTAGCCAAGTTCAACCCGTCATTTCCCTATTGATTTAAACCCACCCGTACGACACTTGGCTAAGGTCAACAAAGTCGTACGACTACCCCAACTCAATCGCATTTCATATTTTAGAAGATAAACACTAATTAGCTACCGTACACTACGCCTTGGCTAAGGTCAACAAACGCAGCACGAATACTAACTAGTCTCTATCTGAAATGACGGAGGGCTACGACAGGTTTTTCAGAAAACCATGAGCGTAATGAACTTGATATCGTTGTAGAAACAAGTGATTTTTAAAAGGAGTGTTTTTTAGGCTTTTACTAGTTTCGCTAAAGAGGTCACTCCCGGTGAAGGGATCTCGGCTCTTTCCTTATCGAATAAGGTGCAGAATATTTCACAAATACTGCTATTCAAAGCAAGAACTATAGAAGCAATCAAAAAACAAAACCGAGTGAGTTGTAGCATCTGCTAGTTTTTCTAAAGAGGTCACTCCCAGTGAAGAGATCTCGGCTCTTTCCTAATCGAATAAGGTGCTGGATATTCTATAAGGAATACCTCTATGCAAAGAAAAAACTAGAGCTGCCCTTTTTGAAAATTTGATTCTACAGCATCTTTTAGGTTTCTTTATCTTTCATTAATCTCATTAATGAATTCCCATCAATTATGCTTCCTAAGCATCACAGAAGAAACGAAAATACAACGTATGCTTATGCTCTCCGCATTCGTCTCTGTGTCCTGTTATGCACCATTAGGTTACTTAACTAACGGCATACCGGGGCGGGACTAGCGCGGGTGCAAAACATAAGCAACGTTTATTATATATCATATATACAATAATAAAACATTCGTCTCACGCATATAGAATAATCACATCACAGTATATTAGTAGCAGAAGATAACATATGAAATATTGGATATACTAGGAGGTCCGTGTTTTATTTTGAGCCTATATAAAACACGGATTCCATGGTCGTGATGAATAGCCAAACCCACATCCCTAGACCCCTACGAGAGTGGCAAGTAACCCTCCCAATTCTAGGGTTAGGAGACCCGGTCTCGACTCCTCAAGATGGCCTCCTACTGGACCCTAGAACCGGTTACTTGTGCTCCCCTCCTTAGATCTATCGTAACGCGGAAAAGTAAATAATATACAATGGTGACAACATCCTCAACCTGGAAGCACCCCAATAAAAGAATATTACATACAAATGAATTTTACATGAATGAAAAAGAAAACCCTCATCTCACATAAAACCCCCGGCTATTCAAAACACGACGATCCAATATAACATAACACAGCAACACATAACATCACATGTCATCAACGTAAGTAAATATGCGTATCCCAATTGTCGTTGATATATAGCAACGAAACTGGCGATACACCACATATTACACTTACGGTCGCAGAAAAGAAAGTGAAAAACTACAACATTTGGAATCCACAATCATCTTAGACATCGTAAACCCGAAATATCACATATTACGGATTTCATGACTAACTATATGAATTCCACATATTGTATCACATTACAGAAAAAGCTAGACGATGTTAAACATTCCGATCGAATCAACAAACACCCAAAATTTCCTAAAATGCTCAACACTTGAGCGTTGTTTAGAAGTATCCATCACATACCACAGTAGCAATGAACCAGCCGTAGAAGGGTCAACCAATGCCTCACTTGTGGCACCGCTAAACTACCACAAACCATAGGGTTTAGTGGCGGTTTTGATGGTCACAAAATCGAGTTATGGTTTTGTTCTTCTAGAGGGTTCACCGCATCACTTGAACAATATTTGAATGTTCTTTAACTAAGGAAAAATCCAACACTTGAAAATTTTCCGGTAAGGGTGAATGTGGATATTTGATATCCGATCGAACTTTTTAACACCATCTAAAATAACCCGAAAACAAAATAGAATTACAAATACGAAACACTCCGAATTGCCTTTGGTAAAAGATAACATCACATGATAAATTAGCAAAAACAAACAAAACCTAAAGTACCAAAACCCAGAGCCATGATCACTGTAAAAATTTCAACCCCTTCGAGGCCGATCTGGCCGGTTTTGGTACTGATGAGCTCGGCCATTTTCTGAGGGAATGGGCTAAAATTTGTACGGTGTTCATATTGTATCACATACAACATTCTGCAACTATTTGAAAAAAATTTTGACTCTCTGAAAATTTTTACAGAAACTAGGGTTTGACGTCGGGTGTTTTAGAGTCGTTTCGGTTTCGTAATCCTACACTAATACGTCTAATTCTCTAGCTAGGTTCTGATACCACTGTTGGGATACCTACAACAGCAGCAAGGTTTCGGGGGGCATCATCCATGCCAATTTCAAATTTTTTCCGTTCTAGATAACCCTAGCCATGAATCTTTAACTAGAGAATCAAACTAAACTACATGTTAACAACTTAACATCTAAGAGTTAGGGTTTACAACCTTTGTAGTCCATTCCTTCGCTTCATAAGCTCCGAGTTGACGTCCCTTCGCTACGATCATCATGCTCCCGAACTCTTGAGAGGCTCCATGAAGTGAATGATGCATCCTTGCTAGTAAGCTTCACAATCCAAGATGATTTACCTTGAGGAATCACAAACCCAAGCTTTCACTTCACTAATGAGGTATTAGTGAAGCAAACGCCCTAATCTAAGTTGCTAGAATAGATGAGTATGATGAAGTAGGAATTTTGCTCTCTTTAGTTTTCTTTTTCTCACTTCATTTCATCACTTATAAAAATCAAACAAGCTCTTTTGTGAGCAAGAAGAGGATGAAGAAAAATAAGTTATGAAAATGAATTATTGTTTAGGTTAGAAATGCAACCAAGGGTTAAGCATGTCATGCTTAACCCTTGTAGTGACTTGACCATGGTCTTGGGTTAGGGTTTGGTAAACAAATATCTTAGCAAAATATCAAGAGAGAAGACTTAGTCGACATAAACAAATATCATAACAAAAGTCTTTTCTTTTGAATTAACTAAAATAAATATATCTCTATCAAACCCTAATCATAGCCATGGTAAGAATATCATAACCTTAGTTGCAAGTGTAACCCTAACATGTTACAATATCACATATCACATATATATAATATTTTATAACAAAAGAAAAGAATACAATAAACATATATCACATATATGTTAATTGTATCAAAGTGAGAAAATGAAATACTTAAGTTAGCTTATATTAATTAATGCAATTTAATATATCAAATATATAATAATACATTAAATTATCGAATCAACAATTGATCCGATAATCCGGCAATATTACATATAACTGACTAATATAATATGTATCATATTATCGGATCAACACTTGATCCGATAACCCGGCTATATCACATATACCCGGCCGATATCACATATCGCGAGAATAGAATATGGTATCTCATATCCTATTAATCTCGGTCGCGCACATATCACATATATGCTCCTACTCCGTTTCGCCTGAGCCAGGTAACCTCTGTGTAGGACTCTAAAGACTCGTCAATACGCCGGCAGTAGGTGATGATCATATCAAACACCCACAAGCTGCAAGCGGTCAGCTAAACGTAACAGCAACCCAGACATTGTGCAATCAGAAGATCAACAAGCAAGCCTGCACACACTCCTATGAATCCAATCAGTAACACTACCGTATAGTCCGGTCTCTTCGTCTGATATGTCGCATATCCAGTCCAAGGGTAGTATACGTCAGACTCCAGTAACCGATAATTCGTGTCGATGTGAGGCTCATATCAGGTTGAGAAACTACTGATAACACTTACTAGTAAATCTCCATATCAGCCCTGGCCAGGGACATCCAGTTATAGCCAATCGAACACAGCACAACATCAACTCCCAATACCAGGAGAGACGAAACCCCTCCTATTGCTCATTGCTGTTATTTATATGTATGCCCTAGAGGCCATTACTGTACATGGGATGTATATTGTAGTGGATGCTTGGACATATATAGGAAGGACTTTCTCGCTCGACATGATAGTATGCTATCTGGTTGCACTTTGTCTTAACATGTTGACTTGTATACATGATGCTGTCTTGCTCTCACATGTGGACAAAGCCCTTAGGTTGTGTACTTGACTACCAGAACTATGATGGAGATCATACTAGTGTGGCCAAGGGTAGTCTAAAAGTACACCCTTCAATTGCTCCTAGTCGTAGGAGTATCGAGACAGGGTATCGATACTCCAGAGTAGACTAGCGTATACGCACCTTGAACCATATGATGGGCGATGGATGATCCCACATCCATTGGTGTTTGACATCAAAGATGGTGTATGGGTGCTAAGTGGAGACTAGGTACACTGGACGGACTTGCCGAGAACTCCTAGATAGTATTATACATATCGTCAGATAGCAGTTCTCTGGTGACACTGGTACAGGTTAGTCTGTCGACCCGAGATCGTCATAGAGTCTTGTGTGTCTCCCACTGTGCTTTGATTTCTACCCTACCACGGCTCTACTGAGTCGTGCAAACAGGTGGTTTTTGGGTACAGTCCCGAGTCACATAGAGGCAATGAGCGATAGGAAGGGATTCGTCTCTCCCGGTATTGGGGGTTGATGTTGCGCTATGCTCGATTGGCCATAACATGAAATCCCTGGCCAGGGTTGTTGATATTTACTGGTAAGTGTTTTCAGTAGTTTCTCGAACCGTTATGGACCTTGCATCGGCATGACTTATCAGGCTATTGGGATCTGACGTTTTACCAACCCCAGGCGATGATATGCGACATATCTGACAAAGAGACCGGACTGTACGGTAGTGTTACAGATTGGATTCGTAGGAGTTCGAGCAGGCTTGCTTGTTGATCTTCTGATCGCTCAATACCTGGGTGGCCGTTACATTTAGCAGACTGCTTGCTGCTTGTGGGTGTTTTATATGATCATCACTTACTGCCGGCGTATTGACGAGTCTTTAGAGTCCTACACAGAGGTTTCCTGGTTCATACGAAACGAAGTAGGAGCACATATGTGATATGTGCGGGACCGAGATTAATGCGTATATGTGATACTGCATTCTATTCTCGCGATATGTGATATCGGTCAGTTATATATGATATAACCGGGTTATCGGATCAAGTGTTGATTCGATAGATTGTTGCATTTGATATTAGTCGGTTGTATTTGATATAGCCGGATTATCAAATCAAGTGTTGATTTGATAATTTAATGTATAATTATATATTAACTTACATTAACTAATATTTGCTCACTAAGTATTTCTTTTCTCACTTGTGTACACTTAGTATATATGTGATATATATCAATGTACATTAATTTGTGTCATGTTGGATGCCACATGCAACATGGGTGTATGAGACTCACACCATGGTTATGATAATCCTTGGGTTTTTATTTATCTTGGTAATTCATAAATTAGTGGTAATTAGTCACATGGTTCAAGCTTGTAGAGTTTGTGGAACCATTGACCAAGTCCACTCATTTGTTTTACATGAAGATATTTATTAATCCCAACCATTATTATTGACCCATGGTTTATTCTCTACATGAGTTAGTGTATGGCACTAACTCACCTATGGTTGCTATTCTCACCTTATGTGTTCATTCTCTCCTCACTTCTTCTTCTTCCTCTTCATGAGCGAAAAAGCTTACTAGCTTTTTCTATGGTGAGAAAATAATGTGAGAAAAAGAAAACTAAAGAGAGCCCATTTTCTACTTCATCATCCTCTACTATTAGCCATTTAGTTTAGGGTGTTTTCTTCACTAAACCCTAATTTAGTGAAGAGGTAGCATGAGCTTGAGTCTCCTCGACGTAGATCATCTTCGGCCTCGAAGTCTTCGAGCAAGTTTGTTCATTTCTCCAATGCAACCCTTTTTATTATTCGGGAGACTACAACTCACAGCGAAGGGACTATTACACGGAGCTTTTGAAGTGAAGGACCGGTCTACAAAGGTTGTATTCCTCATTCACATAGATGTTAAGTTGTTAACATTGCTTGTTTGTTCAAATTTCTAGTTAAAGATTCTTGGTTAGATTTATTTAGAATGGCAAAAATTTAAAAACGGCATGGACGTTGCCTCCCGAAACCTTGCTGCCATCCTCGGAAACCCTACAGTGGTATAAGAGCCAAGCTAGAGATTTAAAAATGTTTGTTAGATTACGAAACCGAACTGCTCCGTAACTTGAAACGTATAATTCCAGTTTCTGTCGAATTTTTATAGTTGTCAAAAAAATTTCCAAACAAGTACAGAGTGTTGTATGAGATATAACATGAACACCGTGAAATTTTCACGGGGTTTTATGCAAAATGGACCGGCCACACTACCCCTCATCTCGGCCAAAAACCGAGCTCCCCCCCTGAAATTTTGCCTGTGTTCCAGTCTCTGGATTTTGATGTTTCATGTGTTGTTTGTTTTTGCTAAATTTGCATGTGATGTTAACTTTCTGAAAAAGCAACTCGGAGTGTTTCGTAGTTGTAACTCTAACATGTATTCGGGTATATTTAGACGATGTTAAAAAGTTTGAACGGATATCAATTACCCAATTTTCCCCCGCTGGAAATTTTCCAAGTATTGGATTTTTTCCGAGTTTAAAAATTTCAGAAAATCTTGCAGGCTATTCTATGGACCCTCTAGAAGAACAAAACCTTAACTTGATTATGTGACCGTCAGAACCGCCATCAAACCCTAGGGTCTGTTGGAGTTCAACGGTGCCACATGTGAGGCATTGGTTGACCCTTCTACGGCTGGTCCATAGGACCTGTAGCATGTTCTGGGCACTTTTTGAACTCCGCTCAAGAGTTGAGCTTATTGGAAAATTTTGGGTGCTTGATTATTCGATCGAAAAGTTTAACTTCGTCTAGCTATTTGTGATTGTAATACAATATTTGGAATCCAAAAATAGTTATGAGATAACTAGTTTGAATTTTATAAATCTAGCACTTTAGTCTCATTTGATCGGTTGCCACAGGATTTTGATGCGATCAAAAACCATCGCAATTACGTAGTGGACGCGGATAATCGCCGGGTAACCTTATAAGATAGCCATGCCCCATAGCCCCGACCAAGTGACTGTAGGAGAACCCCGACGCCAAAAGCATCCGTTCGGGTGCTCGCGGCAGCGGTGTTCCGCCTTAGTGCACTTCGTCGATGGCATGGGGGGTGCGACCGTCTATTAAAGTTTCCGATGAGTATTCGATCAGGTTATCGGGAATCTTGTTGAATTACGTGACAGATTATTGAAAAGTGTTTTCAATATCGAGACTAAAATGCGGGGTTTATAATTGTTAGGCATGTGATGTCTAAGGAATTCATTTGTTGGGCATGAAATCCAAAGTATGTGATACATTGGGTTTATGATGTCTAAGGTGGTTGCGTATTCCAATTGTTGTAGTTTTTCACTTTCTTTTCTGCCACCGTAAGTGTAATATGTGGTGTATCGCCGGTTTCGGTGCTATATGTCAAACACAACTGGGATACGTATATTTACTTACGTTGATGACATGTAATGTTATGTGTTGTTGTGATATGTTATATTGGATCGTCGTGTTTGAATAGCTGGGGGTTTGTATGTGAGATTAGATTTTTTCATTTTCATTCATGTAAAAGCTTGTATCTAATATTCTTTTATTGGGGCACTTCCGTGTTGAGGATGATGTCACCATTGATGTATATTATTTACTTTTCCGTATTAGGATAGACCTAAAGAGGAGAGCACAAGTAACCGGGTTCTAGAGTCCAGTGGGAGACCATCTCAAGGAGTCGAGACCGGGTCTCCTAACTCTAGAATTGGTAGGGTTTCTTGCCGCTCTCGTAGGAATCTAAGGATGTGGGTTTGGCTATTCATCGCGACCGTGGAATCCGTGTTTTATACTGGCTTTAATTAAAACATGGAATTCGTAGTATATCCAATATTTCAAATGTGAATCTTTTGCTGCTGTTATTCTGTGATGTGATCACTAAATATTTTGAGACGAATGCTTATATTTTATATTATATATATGATATATAATAAATATTGATGCTTTCGTTTCATATGTGATGCTTGGGAAGCAAAATTATTGGGACTTCATTAATGAGATTAACGAAAGAAAAAGAAACCTAAAAATGTTGTCGAAACTTGTTTTAAAAACTGGTAGCTCTAGTTCTTGCTTTGCATAGCGGTATTCCTTGTAGAATATCCAGCACCTTATTCGATAAGGAAAGAGCCGAGATCCCTTCACCGGGAGTGACCTCTTTAGCGAAAGTAGCAGATGCTACAAACTCAGTTTGTCTTCTGATTGCTTTTATTGTTTTTGTTTGTATTGTGATATTTGTGAAATATCCTGCACCTTATTCGATAAGGAAAGAGCCGAGATCCCTTCCCCGGGAGTGACCTGTTCAGTCGAAAATATTGCATTTTCAACACGACAATTTCCTTAATCTTTCTAATCATCTAAAGGTGTTTGGTATAAATATAACACATATTTGCAGTTTTTCTGGAAAAGATCAATTACCATGTGTTGTACTTTATAACCGGTATTATGAAGGAAATTGTATGTTTAATATGTCATGCATAATAGTGTATATCTCTCAACATTTTATCAAGATTGTGTGCGGAAAATTCTTCAGTTCAAAGAACCGGAATCGCAAAAGTGCCGATAAATCGCAGCAAGTCAAAGACTTAAAATCTGGCAACAACCAAGCAAACATTAGAAGATTCCAGACATCAAATCAACACCCAAAGACCAACACCAAGATACCCCAGAAATATGATGCAGAGATCCAGTCATATGGCTGGGGAACCGCGACTGAGTTGGCCGAGTTGCCATGGATCCGCGGCCGAGTAGGGTCGTCAGCAGTCAACATCTCTCCAGAAGCTTCATTCTAACCTCCTAGCTTCCTTAAGACGCTAAATTACCACGTGGCTTCTTCTATAAGACTCCTCATAACAACCTTCTTCTAGAAGACTCCTCATAACAACCTTATTCTAGAAG